>CM073209.1:0-1301108 GCA_037042885.1 Auricularia sp. M12
ACATACAACATAGCGACAGTGGTCATTTTTGTAGCCAGCGGTCATTTTGAGTTTGGCCACGCCCACGCCTGGCACAGCTGGCGCCGCCTCAATCTTGGTGCGTGGTAGTAGGAGGGCAAGCTCATCTCACCGGATCCGTCCGCATCCTTGGGCCGGATAGCTCCCATATCACACCCGACGTTGTACACATTGTCTTCTCGGCAGCAGAAAGCACACACATCCATGAGTTGGGAATTGCTTCAAACCCTGCATTTTCTGCTGTTCACCCCTCCCCAATACCCCGATCATTGTGGAAAAGCCTCAACCAACTCATCATGGCGACCCTCTCTAGTCTGAATAGCTCAGCGCGTACATGGTGAGCGATATGAGGCAAGAGCTACCTCTTCAGACGGGAGGTCGGCACAAATGCTCGAACCTCAGAGCACTCGTGTGACCAGGTCCAGCCCTACAGAGAAATTCAAGATTTTGAATATATCACTGGGAGAAGAGCCGTTACTGTCAGGGCAATGGACTAATCAGATAATCATGGTATACTGGCCCTTCGTAATGTGGAGGGAGGGCTGAGAAGAAATCGAATGACCGTATCTCCAAACAGCGATGCTGACACGTTCTGTATTAAGCGTGCTGTCTATCAGCCACAAGCACTCTGCACGGAACAGAGCTTATCGAGGACAGCCTGCGCAGTCCAGCTTAATCTAGTATGTCTGAAGCGCCTGTACGTTTTGGAGAGTGTTATTTATCAGCTCGTCCTCCTGATGGAGGAAAATACCTCTTGGGCACGGCAGGAGGAAATTATAGCGGTCATGGATGCAGATGCCCTCGGTCACAATCACCCAATGAAACGCTCGGAGACGCCCCGACTCAGACGGTCCTTTTTTCATCCGAAAGGCGGACATGGGTGAGTCGACGAGCAAGGAAGAACGGAAGGTCCACTTTGTCAGGTCCTGCATAGATATTCCCGCCGGATGCACTTTTGAATTTTCAGAATGATTTTCGTAAAGGTAACTGCAGTGGGTGTGTGCCCGTCCTCGAAATATAAGATAGTGCCGGCCAGGAACGCAGGACATCACGTGATCCGTGACATCTCCGTGACAACCCGGTGGCGGCCCTTGAAACAACTCAAATACTGTACTGGCATGACCAACTGTTCAGTCACGCGTCACAGGCACGCCTGAACTGAACTCAGGAAGAGTGATGTCACGGTCTTTGAGCAGGTCTGAACTGGCTTTCAGGAGGGTCAAAATCTGCGTTCGGAATCAAATTAGGCTCCAGGTAACCTGAAGAGCCTAATGCACCTGATTCTCATCAGGTCCTTGGTCCTCCAGGTAAAGATTTTGAGGTTCACTGAGATTTCACTGCCTAAGACACCCACAAGGGCAAAATTACAGTGGTTATGAACTGGATTTCCAGTTCAGTCACGTGTCACCCGTCAAACTGAACTGATGAACTCACCAACATTTTGTGTCCCGCTTCAGGCAGTTGAGCAGTTGGTCATGCCAGTACAGTAATCATGTATCATCTGAAGCAGAAGGGTTTCAGGCTTATTATTACTGATTCAATCTAGTTACAGATGGTGGACTATGGGGAATTGGCTTCTATTAGCCACACACTGCCTTATAGTATTACTGCATCACCCGGCCAGCTGGGTTCACAGAACTCGATATTGAGACATTCCTCAAAAACTGGCCGCGACAAAGTGTTGTAAATGTGTTCATAAGCTTTTTCAGCTTCGAAATATGGGACTAGATGCTCTTCTCAAGCCGCCATTACTCTGCACAGTGGCTGCACAGCCCACTGATTTGCACACAACCTGGAAGACTCGAAAACTCGAAAATCTGGCCCAGACGAGTTGTCGTAAGACAACGAACTTAGTGTTCTGCGCAAAAATCGCAGTGATTCTGTAAGAGTAGCGTCGGCCATTAGACTTGTCGTTTGCTTGTCACGACGTCGGCGCTAAACATCACGTGATGTCCTGCGTTCCCGGCCGGCCCTATCTTACTTGAACATGACTCAAGGCAATGATAATGTGGGCAATAGATATCATGACTGGCACGCTCAAGATTCCCGGAATGTGAAACTATCAGATATTGGGATTTGCAAAACTGTGGAATAATCTGCACATGTTGCCGAGCCAGAATATGGTGCAACCGATACGGAGGAGGATTATATTCGTTTGCAGACCACCCTCAGTGTGTGGCGAAGTGCTCCAATTTTTAGGAGACCGGCTTTATTCCGAACTTCCATGCAAGATATGAACCTATGCAAGTATTTCGAAAGGCCTAAGGCGAGTAGATGAAGAGTTGCACTGTAATATATGGCTAAAAATAAAGACATGGGAAGATGTCAGATGTGTGAGTGAGTAAAAAAAAAAAAAAGCACCAAATAGACGGGAAGCTGAATTATGCCTTCTTGGTCCTCGGTGGCTGTCTCCGGGCTGCCTGAGGCCGGGCTGCATTCCTTTGATGAGTCTGGCTCTTGGTCTCCGCATGCTCTTGGATTCCATCGATGTTGGCCTCAGAATGGACGATGTTGAAACCCTGGGGATTTGTCAATGGGTTATTCATAACGGGGAGCACCGACCGCACATTGTTATTGTTGGGTTGAGGACGATGCTTTTTCTTAGGCCGGACAGGTGTGTCGTCTTCTTGGTCACTTTCATCCGTCAGGCGCTCTGACGGTGATGTACGAATGAAAATTTTGAAGCTCTTGATAGCTTCCGGATCAGGCAAGGATAGCTTCCGTTTTGGGCGATTGTTTCGGAAGAATAACTCGGTGCCCGAAGAATCTGAATCTTCATTGGTGTCCGCTGTATTTTCCTGGGTGGTAGTACCATGTCCTGCATTGGGGATTTGTGGTGTTTGAAGTTCTTTTCGGGTTTTGGGTCTTGGTATTTTTCCTCGACCGCACTAGCTGTGGGGAAGAGCTCATCAATGAGCTAGCGGAGAGTAAGCCGCAGTGCACAAGGTGTAACTTGGAGTTTGAAGCGCCTTGATTTCAACCGGTGCTGCGTGCCGTCATCAACAGAGATTACCAGGCCCCAGGATGTTGAGCACGTCATTAAACATTTATTATTATTATATTATTACTGGTATCACAGCTTGATATTATAATTCTGGAAAAATATTATTATTCTGATTTGCGCAGGGGCATCTGGCTGAAACATCTCACTGTTGTGTCTTATACAAGTAAGTACCCGGTGCCGTGATTCTTGATGGTAATGCTTCAACTGTGAATATTGCGTGAGAACAGCATTAGATCTGAAAATCGAGCTATCGGCGACAGGACATGAGACTTTTCCAAGGTGTATATATAGAGTATGCCATCAACAGTCGTAATACATAAAAACCTCATGTAAATGTACATCAATTTTTATAGCAGCCAAGCGGTCAAAAATTCCTCAAATCGGTTTATGATTTAGGCTATATGATAATACAAAACAGTGCAATGCTGATCGGTCCTGGACCCACTTGATATCTGGGAACAGGTGGAGCATGACTTGAATATTAACCTTCTTCTCCAACTTTATCTTTCCTGATGGAGACAGTGCTCAATGAAGCATTCATGACTATCCATTTCTCATACACTGAGATCATCTGACATCTATGAGGACAATGTCACGAATGACCACAGAAAGAATCTGTCAACATATTATCACAAAATCGATATACCTGGATTTCTTTTTTCATCGCGGTACTTGTAATTTCACACATTGGTGTTGTTTTTTGATGAGTAAATTTTGCAGCTCTACCGTTACCGAGCCTTCTGGCGACATTCATACCGAGAATTACAATTTTAAATTCAATAAATACTCAGAAAAAAAAAAAACACATTTTCGGGCCAGTGCGGCATGGAAAATGTGTTGACAAGCACCGCTCCTGAGGCCTGACAGCAGTGAAGACCATACCGGACGGAGAACATCATCATCATACTCAGCTGCACACCCAACGATATTGCTTTATTTCACCACACGAAATTGACAAAATAATTATTATCCCTAAAATCCGTTAGAATACTATTTTTTGATCTATAAATCTTAACTAACAGACTGCTTTCTGGGGTCCTTTGAACTAGGCCCGTCAAGAGACCCTTGGGCATGGTTTCCCTATATTCTGAATCAGAATTCTTTTTGAATGATGTGAAACAATTTCCTACCATCATCTTGCCAGGGACCTTACCAACGGGACTTCCTTCAGACTTTTGTGTCTGTAAGATGAGTCACTCAGGACATTGTAGATATGTTGGTTGAAGCACAAATACCAGCTGCTTTCGAGGGGCTTTACCACCTGGACAACTGTGGATAAAGGGACATTTTCCATTGCAAGCCTTAGCAGATGGTTCTGCTGGGCGCTTTGAAGCCAGGACCTCTGGGCTGGAAACATCTTCACCCGCCATGTTAATTTCTAAGCAGAACAAATTAGATTAAATATTATTGATAGAAGTAAATACCTCAAAGATTGTTGGTCCTGAGAGTAGGGGCGTAAGCAAGAAACGGCGTGGCTCGGAATCTTATTTACAACTCCGCAGATCTGCTTGCGAGCAGATGGTCGGAGTTGAAATTCTTCACTCCGACGAATTGTTCTCTTCATCAATGAAGCTGAATAGAACATGGCATTATAGGCATTATGGAATCCCAAAGTAGGGTGGAAATTTAAACAAAATTTTTGTGTCGAGTAGAATTGGACGGTGTATGTAGATCCGATACATGGGGAAACCCTCATCCATCCAGTATTACAAACACGCCTATAGCAAGCGCGGACGCGTGTGGGCCGAGAAACACACCTGCATAACGGCCGACTGCCCAGCCTTCGAGCGCGACCGCAAGGTCTCCAGGTCTCTCCAGGTTTGCGGCCCAGCCGCTCCTTTGTGAACGCTGTAATGCCCTCCGACATAAGCTTCGTATTAGACTTGATGCGTAGGTTGAAATTGAGGATGATTATGAGGTTCTCCACGTCATAGCGATTCTCTAGGCCGGTGAGCTGAGCACTCGTCAATGACATGAGCACAGAATAAAATAAAAAAAGGCGCACCTTGAGCTGATACGGCCTGCGCCTTCCCTGATCTCTTTTTCCATTCTATGCTACGCGAGATCGTCTATGAGAATCTTCTGCTGCTCCGTCAGCGCTTTGTATTCGTCCTTGAGGACGACGTCGGTGCGCGTCTCGATGATCTTCGAGCGGCCGCTCACTGTGCAAATAAGTAAGAATGAAAAAAGATAGGAAATGCGAGCAACTTAAAGTCGGCCGCAGCTATTCCAATGGTATGCCATGACGATACGTGAGCAGCAATGAAGCGATACAAGACCTGGGATACGTACCTATTTATTTGCTCATCCAGGTCCGCGTACTGCGCCTCGTACCTACGCGAGAGCTCCTCGCAGAGGCGGTTCTCTTCGTCTTTCTTGGTCTTGATTTTTCTTTTCTGCACAGGCTTATCTCGGGCGCCGCGACGTACCGCCAGGGGTCAAGATATTCCATGTTCAATGTCAATGCATCTCACCAATTTTGCATGAAACCGAGCGTTGAGCGACGCTAGGTTTATTTAAATTAATCTCACCCTATTATTATAATTTTATTAGAGCTCAGACGTGCAGTAGAATTCTGACACGCGGGGAGAAAGCCGGTCGCAGCGCAAACGCCCACAAACTCCTTGCATAACATCTGCTTTGCAACACAGCGCCCTCATGGAGTCTTTCCTCGACATGGACATCACGGAAGCGTCTATCCACTACGACGTTCCCGTTCCGCGCGACGAGGAGATCGGTTTCACCCATGGCGGTGACACGCGTATTGTCGCGCGCGATCCAATGTATCTTGTGAGCCTTGGTTTAAACTGCTGTTCCCGTCATTAAACATACATCAGCGCCTTACCGATATCGTTTCTCGCCCCCTCAGCATGTTCCCGTATAGTGTCGAGGCCATCGTCGTGATCATCGCGGTCTTGGGCATCCTGCTTGGCACTTTCTGTCAGCATCTCGACAAGAGGGCGGCTGCGGCAATAGTCATCTACTTGGTTGTTGCGTTCGCCCTAGGATGTATCGGTACACGCATTCGCGCACTATCCCGTCCGGCGCAGGCTCCATAGAGGAAGAACCTTCTCAAATTTCTTGATGTATTCGTACTGCAGTGGTGTGTTGTGAACAACCTTTTCCCTTATAAAGAATTTAATTTCCGTTTCATTTTATAATTCTAAAAAAAAATCACCTTATACCGTAACAGTTGAACTCACCGGAGCAGGTTGCGGACAATTAGCCACACCGGGTGATTCCGAAAGGATCACATGGTTGCAAATTGCACGTGACGTAAATTTTTTGCTATGCTCTGTGGATAGTAAGCTTACAATCCCCGACAAACATTAAGTGTTGGAACTCACACCCTGTCCCCATTTCCGGCTCCCAAGTCTCCCAAATCCACAGATGGCGAACAGTTACCGTATATTTCCCCTGACACTGTCTTGGATACCTCGTTCGCGGTATTCCGAATATTTCTCAAAGGCAGTGGAACACAGTGGCCCAGCCCTCGAAGTCGGAACATATCGCTTTCCCTGGAACAGCTTTCTCGACGAATAAACCTGACAGGGCCTGTTAGGCAGGTATGTGTGCAAATGTTTGGCTGTTCATGAACCTCGCAGTTGTGTATTCTCAACATGTAATATAGAGCTTCTTGCGCGAGGGTACACCGGATTTCCAAGCAGCGGCATAGCAGCATCACGGTGAAAAGGACGACTTGGTGGCGATTGCAGATTCTTCACTTCCCATCCTCATGACGTGGCAACTCCGGGGCCGCGCTGTGCGGATATTAAACATGCCAAGTTTCAGAAACCTTATACCTTGGTCTGCAGGAGCTAAGCGCAGGCCTTGGGTAGGCTGTACGTGAAGGGCGACTTGATCGATAACTCCTGGGCAGCCCCATTTCGCCCTCGAGTGCAATATCCCCAGCCCTCCTTGTACACTTCTCGCTCTCTCGAACACAGCGCACAGAGAGATGGTGCATCATCAGTGAGCACGATGGTAAGCGTCGGAGTTTATGGCTGGCAGCCTGGCTCCGACTAACATCTATTTTTCTCTCATCAGCCGCCTCACGAAATCCGGCCGAATCCTACAGTATGTTAGTGCCGCTCACATTCATTGTAAGGACTCAAGTCTCGTGTAATATCTATCTGGTGATGCGTTGCGCAAAAGGCCTACGAGATCTAGACCAAGCTACGCTTTCAAGCAATCTGGGACCTGAAGCCTGAGGTAGGAACGCGGGAGCCGCACCTGTAAAAATTTATCCCAATGGCAGCCCAATGGCATGCATTCGTGTGCAAAGGGGCAGAAAGCGTGCCTGCACGTCAAACTTCGCGGGGGGTAGTCCGGGCTGTGTTGTCATCGACGAAGGGGTGCGTTCCAGCAACATATGCACTGGAGCGCTAGTAAAACAGGGCCGCACGAGCCCGCGACCAGCGTCATTAAACACGGGCAGCGGTAGCCACCACGTGATCCGATGCTAAAACTAACCCCCACAAATCGAGCGCTTTGCACGACCGCGGAATCCAGGCGTGCGTTTCTTGGGACTGAATGAAAACGGCGAAGCGCGAGGCTGTGTCCAGGGTCGAGCGTCGAGTGATAGGTAGGACGCCACAACTGTGGGATGGCAGCTACTGGGCAGTGAACGTAGAAGTGGACGCACACCCTTTCCCGAGTTAGGGCGCATCACATGAAGAAGGTTGGAATCTAGAGCTTGGATTTCTTGCTG
This sequence comes from Auricularia sp. M12, assembly GCA_037042885.1. NCBI lineage: Eukaryota > Fungi > Basidiomycota > Agaricomycetes > Auriculariales > Auriculariaceae > Auricularia > Auricularia sp. M12. The sequence goes on from CM073209.1 coordinate 7,734, forward strand.
CTGGCGTCGACGGCGGAAAAGAGGTCGCGCAGGTCCTCCGCCGCCCGCTCAATCTCCTTCACGAACTCCGCGTTCGTCATGTCGACCCGGGACGTGATTGTGTATTGCAAACGATCTGCAGGGTGATCCCATAATCAGCTCGCTGCGTGAAATGCAGAAGAGAAGGCGCGAACCGTCGTAGCCGGTCATGTAGGCCACGCCGAACCCGTTCGGCACGACCTCGCCCCAGACGTATGCGGGGAAGTGCGCCGAAAAATGGCGCTCGTACTGAGCACCCACGTGCCCCGCACTTGTATAGCGCGTCGTCGAATAGTGGTACCTCTCCGTCCTCGGGCTTCAGACTGATGCGAAGACCTTGACCGGCAGCCGGGCGTCAGCGTCAGCACTGGCAGCTGTCGTCTGGCACGCACCAAATAGGTGCCGATCGATGCCACGCGCGGCGCCGGCCTCGCGCGCGTCCGTGCTGTGGCGTTTCAGCGCGAGCGCGAACAGCTCCCGCCGCTTCTCCGCGAGCGCGGACGCGTCTTCCATGCTCGCAACCCACGCGCGGTTCTCGGACGACAAGTCGCGAATAGCCTCAGTGCGGCCCTTGAAGAAGCGGCTCGTCATCGCGGCCTCGTACGTCCCGCCAGGGAGCCGCACAGGCTCGCCCGCACTCGCCGCCTGGCTACCCTGCAAGTGCGGATGCGCACGCAGCAGGCGGGCGTACGCCAATTGGACGATCATCTGGGATCGCCCGTCGGGACTCGCGCCGTACGCCTTGATCTCCTGCTTCCCGTACTTGGTCAGGTGGTAGCCGAGCGCCTGACTCGAGCTCAGCGCCGCCGCGGCGAGCTTGTCGCCGTGCATGCGCTCTTGCAAGTCCGTGTCGATGACTCAGCGCTGATTGATGACGTTCTGGTGGATCCATTGGTCGTTGAGCAATTTGGCAGCATCATCGCCGTGGTCGAAGTCCCGTTGGTGAAGCGCGGTGAGCACATCATCGCAGAGGCGCACCATCGGTGTTCCGTCCATGACGGAATGCTCGCCCATAACGCCGGCCTTGCAATTGTCGTACACAATCAGCTGCACATGCTTGCCCACCCTTCGCCGGCCAATGCGTGCGCGAAAGGCTGGAACCCGAGTCTCGGGTGGTAGAGACGCAGCTGGAAATAAATCCATAGTGCGAAGACAGAAATAAGGTGTGCGTGCTTGAAGTGAGAGAGCGCGGTTCGGGGAGAGATCTAGAAGGCACGTGTGTTCCAAGTCTGGCAACGCGCGGCGGCTCATCGCGGTCTGCCGTTTTGCAGCGAGACGAGCACCAACAACCGTGTCAAGGTCAGACTAGACAACCAAGTCCGTCCCATCGACACTGTCCCCCTTGCCGGCGCGCGCTCGGGCAACCCTGATGGCCGGGAGACGACCGTTTTGTATGGGATTCCGAGTATGGACGCGACATGTTTCAGGCAAAAAGTCTGTGCATGATGTTGTGGGCTCAGTCAATGTAGCGCTGTTGGGGGCGACGTTTGATGTGCGTTTTGGTAATTTGCGCCCGCCCAACGTGGTGGTTCGGGAGAAGCCATCCAAATCTCAAACTCATGTTGAAAGTCCAGGTTATCTACCCAGTTGATGGTCTACTTCCTTCTCCTCTTCTTCCTCTTCTTCCTCTTCCTCTTCTGACACTAGACTATGTTGTGATGCTCAATACCAATGAGATTCAAACAGAAGATACGGCGTACTCAGGTCCCTCATCCTCGCCTGTCACGCCGTTGGGAAACGGCCCGAAAATCACGCTGTAGTAATTTTCTGAAGCAGAGATGACACTGCGCATGAGTGCCTTTATCTCTGTAGCAGCGATTTCCTTGCAGTTTTTAGGAAAGCTGAGAGGTTCATGGGTCAGTAACATTAATATTTCAGAAACGACATACTAGGCCGTGGCGGGCTCTGGACCGAGAAGACTTTGCCTTCATTGAATCCAATTAGTAGTGAATATCGCATATCCGTTCGACTCACAAATGGGAGGCCTTGACGGGCATGCGAAGTAATATTCCGCTTTTATTTTCAACAATATCATCGGCAGCGCGAGAATAATCCCCGATGGCCCTCTGGAGGTCCCGAAGAAGCTTGATCCGCTCAGACTTCTCTAGGACCTCAAGGAACGCGATGACACTGTTTGTCCAGTTCCCTATTGCACCGGAAAGACTGTGGTCGTCCACGTCGATGCTAAGAAGGGCCTCGATGTGATCCACTTGCGCGGGTTCAAGGTTGGCCATGTCAATGCTGCGAATGGCCTTGACACCGCCCTCTCGCGCAGCACGAAGGTATGTTTGGCGGAAGGCATGCTTCTGGAAGCGGAGGAAATCAAAGGCAGGGAGGGCGGACGGGGCGGGCATGGAGCGATGTGTTCGGGTGCAGGATGGGCTGAGCAAATCACGGTTTTGCGATGTGTAATTTTATCTCCGACAATCTGCTCACGATCAGATCAACGGGGTTCGAAAGCGTGCCATACACCATGCTCTCTCATATAAGACTCTATTGCTAAAATTATACCCTGTATCCAGGTAATTTTTCAGTTAAGGTCATATAAACTCGATCTCCAGGCTATGCTAAGTGTACAAGGCTAAAAGCATTAACGGTTGAGGCGGCCGAGCCCCGACTAAGGTCTTGGATCAAAAGAATGTTCAGCTCGGCAATTCATGTCTCAAGTATGCACTAGCTGAGAACACATGGCTTCAGATAGTTTAGCCAAGACGCATTTTCTCGTTAGAATAAAGTGACCATGGTTCAGGGCGTATAATGGAGATCTGGAAATAATCATGAGCGAAAGACAGAGAGACATGGGGATCTTGGGATAGCATGGGATGTTAATTAGCCGAAATATGAAGGCTTTTATGTGTTATTTAAAGAGACGTCGTCGCGCAGGACATAGGCAGGGCTATCTAAAGATGCTGTGATTCGCGGATGACGGGAACATAAGCTATCAGCAGTTTGGGAAAAGAGGAAGGCGCCCGCAGTGCTGCACAGGTTTTTCTTCCCCCGAAAAAAAGATTAAAAAATCCATGGGCTGCGGAATATTTAGAAAAATACATCGTTTTATAGTTAATCAGGAAGAAAAGACATGTTTCAGCAACTCATCACCTATTCCTGGGTGCCTAGCCGTCCTGCCTTGACGTTAGAATTTTTAGGCGTGCACCACAACAACCTCTAAGAAAATCCCATATTCAGACTTCTCCTGTATTTCCCATGAGCTTCGCCTCCTCCTATGGCTTCCCCTCCTTCTTCCATTCCCCGGATAACTGCTCTATGGCCTCCCTCAGGGCCTCACGCTTTTGGAAATCTCGTGAGTTTTCCAGAGCTCTTCCTTGTTGACGCCTTCATTCTGCATCGAATTCTGCAGGAGCGTTCGAGGAAATCGTGCGGAGAAACGATTTTCGTACCAGGATAATCTTCGTGTAATTCTTCGGATCGCTGATGAACGTTTCTGCGAAATGCAATAGGTAGAGCCCGCAATCGGAAAAGTTCGGCTGAATTGGTACCTGGCACGGAGTGGTGAGAATCGATATTTATGAAAGGATCCTGGTAAATCATTTACGGTTGCTTTCATTCCATAGGGGACACGCGTCTCGTCTCCAGGAACGTTGCGCTTGTCCTGGGCCTCGGCGGCAAGATACCTCTGCAGATTCTTGATCACCTTCGGATGTTTCTCGCCGAGCGAGTCGAAGGTGAAAATATACGGCCTGGAAGAAATCTGTATGCTAGTGCCAATTGGAAATGCGATGGACACACACCTCTTCATGAAGTCGAGGCCATCATGAATTTCAGGGAAATCCATAGAGATGACCTCGTCACGATAGTCAATGGTAAACGGTTGCGGCGCTGCAGTCGGCTCAATCGCCTTCGACAGTGGCGGGATGGGTGACCTCGTCGCAACAGCGATACGTCTTTCCTTGCCCTCCAGAAGAGGCACCTCTTCATCAGTGTAGTCTTCTAAGAAATATTTCGGCGCAGGAGTGGGCTCCCTCGACAGCAACATCGGCGGGTTCCCCAGCGACATGCTGCTTGCCCTCTTCGGAAGCCTGAGACGATTTTCCTTGCCCTCAAGCAGAGGCCCATCTTCCTCAGTGTCGGTTTCAAGGAAATTCACCTGTGCGTCGACCGTGGCATCGTCGAGCTCCAGCAGTAAAGGATCGACATTGATGGAATACTCGATTTTCCACTGCTGTGCTTGCTCTTGCAGGTGGTTATCGTGCATCAGCTCGACGCTCTCGGCGGGTGTGGGAGTCTCGATAATGAAAGACTTGACCTCGTCCTCTGGGTCATCGACCTCCACTGGATTCGCCTGGCTTCTATTCGAGGAGGGCCGCGAAGACGCGGCCTTGGACACCCGCTGGCGCAGGACGTACTCCGGCAGGTAGATGATGGCAAGGTACCAATGAACGCTACACACGCCAAGGTATCAATGTCCCCGAGTGATAAAGTAAACGAGTGAGAACAAAAAAAACGTACTGCTCGTTGATAGGAACGATGATATACTTCTTCTTGAAAATATCTACCTTTTTTGTCCATTTTCGAACGCTCATGTATCCATCTGCGAAACTACAAACATGCCTCAGCGGAATTCGCATTTGGAGAATTACCGATCAGAAATAGAAATATTCACTTTTTCTGGTTGAGCTTCTTGTAGAAGAAACTTGAGAAGACGTGGGTGTCCTCCGCAACTTCGGGGTTGATGCTCGAGAGCCAGTATCTATGCACAGCATACTTAGATCCTGGCTAAAAAGGCAAGTTGACGAAGCCCACGCACTTCAGACCAAACTCGATCAAGTTGTCGTTGAGGAACTCGCCCGGATCGAGTCTGCCCAGGTCGCCCACCGAGATGTCGACCGCTGCGCCTTTTGGCCACACAAGAATGCTGAAGCAACTTATTCAGTTGATGATTGAAGAAGAGAAATCGACGTACATCTCCTTCAAGTTCACCTTTCCATTCAAATTTTCCATCTCCTTCTTCTTGGCTTGATTTTTCAAAATCGGTTTGGACATGTTGAGGGTGCCCTTTCCGCCGCCTGCGGAGGGTTTATCTTTTGACGGTTTATGGGAGGGAAAGCCTCCATAATTCCTTGAGGTAAAAGCTTCAGACTGTAGATTAATCAAAGAACGTGCAGGAACAACGTACTTCCCTGGTGCCAAGTTTTTATCGGCGGACTCGTTCGGTTGATTCCGCTACACAAGTTATTAATATAGAGAAAATTTGAAATCCGTGATAAAAAACGCACTTTCCAAGCCGGCGTCGGGGTGGGCTTCAACGCCACCGGCCCGCGCCGGCAGCGGCGGCGCGGTCTCTTCGCACTCGTGTTCAGTGTGGGACTCCATGGCTTTCACCGTAAGCTTCTTGAAATTTTAGGACCTTATAAGGACCTTGAGCAGGCGTAGGTGACGGTAAGAAACTGCTGGGACGGATGATACGGGTCGCGGCTGGGTCGTGCAGAAAGCGTCGTGCCTGTTTCCTGCAGAAAGAATCTGTACGTGCTGACGCTCTAGCCAAGAATTAATAGGGGGGGGCGCAGCGAATAGCAGGTCGGTAGGTAAACAGGATTGCCAACGGCCGCGGTAAGAACCGGTCGATGAGACTGAGCGGACTTGTTTCGCCCCGGACTCATTTCCCGGGCTCGTCGTAGCCAGCATAAATTAGAAAAATTGATCCCCTTGCGCCTTGGATAGTGTGTTTATATTTTTTTATTCATTCAAGTCCCTTCGAGTCTCGACCTTCCCGAGCAGATGTTCATGTAGTTAACGACACTTCGAGACATGTAGTTGTATCATCCGCGATTAACCTTTCAAACTCCGCCGATATGCTCGCCCGCGAATCGTCGGAGATAGAATTACCGATACTGGTTTCACATGATATAAGTAAACAGGGTGGAAAATGCGATAATATTTGTGTTGAATTTGCCATTGATAATCAAATTTTGAGACCAATAAATTCCTTGGATACTATCGGGAAATCTATTCCAAGGCTTTAACTGTCCGGGGAGTGAATTCCCGCTCAATGGACCATTATGGGCTTATTAGACGTCGTCTGTAAGGTGACTTACAGTCTTCCAAGGGAATACATTTATTCCCTCCCACGACACCCAACGTGCCTTGGACGATTATTCAGCACCTTTATTCACATTTTGCACATACTGGAGGCTCAGTAGATAAATTTCATAACATATGTTCTCCTATTCTGAACAGTGACGGATATAGGGATCACCCTGAAACTGTGATTTGTTCAGGTCAGATGGTGTCAAGGATATTCCTTTATTTGATATGCGTGACCGAAAGTTGTCAAAAATTGGGCCTTGAGACTAGCGCCAGCCCTGCCTTCCTTCAGATATTTAACCAAATCTCTGATATAAGAATTTTACCCAATTTTTTCCTCGTAATAAACACAGATTATTGTGCCAATTTGCGAGACTGGATTTCAATGCATGCACCACTTTCCTCGTTAAATATGGAGGCCCGGTCCTTTAAATTATTTCTCTCCTGCGTCGAATACGTGCCTGTAATCAAGAATTAATCAGGGTGTCTTCATAGACTGGGATACCACAGTTGAAAATATACAATCTTTGCCGTAGTAAGTATGCTGATGATGAATCAATGCATTTATCCTGCAACAGGCTTACAGATAGTTGAGCCAAGACGCAGTGCCACATTATCCTATGGAGTACATTCAGAATGACACGGGACATAAGGAATAAGTGAGTGGTGTCAAGGAGCCGAATCATATAGGGCTGCACATGTGGGTTGGAAGGAGGTGTTGTTACAAAGATAAAATATCTGGGCCATCTAGGGGAGGTGTGGTGTGTCTGTAGGGGAGGTATACACGAATGGCCGTCTGAGAAGGGGACAAAGACGGCGCCACCTCGGCGTGGGCGGGGATTGAGGGTGGTGGGGTAATTGGCACGCCCTCAGTCAACTGCTGGCGCCGCATCCTCGCCAGCGGGCTTCACCGTAGTATGTGTGCTGTATGGCAGGTTGGGACGAAGATGGGGAAGGGTAGGCATCCGTCCCAGATGGTCGAAGTAAGTCTGCTGGTAGAAAAGCCAAACGCCGCGCTCGAAATCTTTAAACTCTTCCGAGTTTATATCGGGTGGAGATTCGACTCCCCACCGAGAATCCCATGCCTGAAACAGTAAATCCGCCCGCGGCCACGAATGCATGAGCGATGTGAACGACATGACCGCAAAAAGCCGCTTGGAGGGATCGAGTGAACAGAGCCAATTCTCGTCCGACGGCTTTGCTGACTCCAAACCACCACACCAGCACATGGTGATGGCGTTGAAATATTCGATATCCGATGACTGATGCAGGTCCATCTTGCCGGGGTACCATCGGCGAATCCGAATCGATAGACCTAGCATCTCGTAGCGGAAGGACAGCTCCGAAATCTCCCAGATGAGATAGGAGAGCCATGGGGAGACATGGCGGTCTTCGGTAGTCCGCAATTGATCGTCGTCAATGACGATGCCATCGAATGTAACGGGACCCTTGAGGATTTCTTCAAGCAATCGGTGTGGACCAAGATCCGAATTCGCCGGGTCGAGTTTCAGAGCATCTGCGACTTTGACAAGGCCTAGTCGCTGGATAAGAACATCCGCATCCTCCTGTCTGAGACCTTTGAGCAAACGGCTCCACTGGGGCTTTGTTAGGCCTTCGTCGACGCCGACCTGCTCTGTGGCTACCTTTGCAAGGTAATATGGGCGAATACGAAGCCACGTCGAAAGTAAGAGATTGAAGTTCTTTCGAGACGTGATGTTGCCAGACAGGGACCATGAGTTTGCGAAAAGGGCGAGTGGAGGCATTTTGAAGATGCCCTGCTGTCTTTTCGGGTCCTGGGGTACTGGGTACTGGTCCTTAGCGAGATCAAGTTGACGATCCCTGGAAACGTCGACGGCCGATGCGCAGTTTATGGCAGTGGAATGCTCGACCGGCCACCACGGTGGGAAGTTATACTCAACCCCTTTGTAGTCACTGAACCGAGTAGTGCCGTTCTTGATCTTCTTCTTCTTCTTCTGTGAAGTCTTTTCCTCTTGTTTTCTCGCTGCTTCTTCGTAAGTTCTAAAATATTTGAACATCGTCAGTCACGTCCTCCCCATAGTAATAATGACAATGCCTTTGGGTATCCGTTCCTCTGAAATGAAATCTTCTTCCTAAAAAGAAATCAGATGAGGATGCTGCAGAACTTCATTTGTGAACGTACAGCAGGAGATTGATAGCATGAAGCATCCTCACGCGCTGAAGTCGGTTCAAAAATAGGAATTTCGTCGGAGACCATGATTCCCGAGCTGGGATGGTCTCCATGGCTTTCTATCGATCCTAAGAGAACCCGATTCGGCTGAGAAGCAGGACTTCCTTGTGACAAGTGAGGTGGAGATGGTGCCGGGGTTGGAAGGTCGTCATCGAGCTGCATGGGCCAGAGCATTGGAACTTCGTGATCGGGATCCATGGACCCTTCCATATGAACGTCGTGTGCAGGCGGTGTACGATCTGCAGTCGAAATATCTGGAACCCGCATAGTGGCCAGCGCAAGATAACCCGAATTGGAATCAGACCCGACAGGATCATCCTCTATCCTGGCTGCCTGTCTCGATTCTCCATAAGAGATCAGGATGGAAGTTGGCAGGAGATGCTGGTTCGGCGGGATAACAGGTTTGCATGGCTCGACGAACCACACTGGAACATCAAACTGCGCGAACTTGACTGCGTCCATAAGGCTCTGGACAAAACGCCTCTACTGTTCCTCCGCCCAAACGTCTGCTGCACCCAAGAGATGTCGAACTCTGTGTCTGCACGGTAAATATTGAAGCTGTCGACTCGTGCCGAATTGAGAGCCCAGCAGAATGCAACATATCCGCGGATGTCGAGGATGCACCGTTGGAACCCTACAAGAGCAGACTGAAGCTGCCACATGGAGCCAGACTCTCCGAGAAGATAGGATAGCGAGATCATCATCTCTGAGAACCTGTCCCTAGGTTGGTGTTCCGTTGCTGAAACGTGCATTCGAACGTCATGCGCGGCCTGCCAAAGGAGCTTGGTGTGCAATGCAGTAGCTTGCAAAGATTTCCTGAGCTCCTGCCCAACACGCCAGATATCTTCGGCAATCGGGACGAAGTGGATTTGTCCACGACATACCAGGCGGCGTCGTCATCGGAATGGCGGTGTGTCATGAAGTACCAGCTGCCTGAGAGGTCGAAGATCTGCTGTTCGGTATCATCCTTCGGCTCTTTCATGGGGATGAAGGCCATATAGGGAATTTCGTCCTCCAGGGAATGCCACTGAGGAAGCCAGAAACGCTCTAGGAGACCATAGCGCGCATCCGAACAGAGAATCTTAGAGGCAGTTTGTGGAGGGACTGGAGGTGTAAAGCGGCGGTTTGACCGTATGACATGGGTGGGTTTATCAACCGATGGCCACCAAGATACGAATGGAAGCCAATCGACCTGGGAAGTATTCACAGGAGTCCGGACAGATGATGGTTGCCGGTTCCGGATCGGTCCTCGCGTGGGCGGAACACCGAGTCTGTTGAACTCCCATGCCACTCTGACCATGCCCATGACAGCAGGACTCGTTTCGGAATATTCCAGAGCACCCTTGAGAGCCTCAGGCAGGATCTTCTGATATAGAGCGTGGCCGAACATTTGCGCATTGGCCCTGTACTGCGAGATATTTATCTTGTCGTCAATGTGCCACGAGAAGTGACTATGAGGTGCAGCCTCCCTAATATGGGTGGGGTGATCAATCTCTCCTGAGAATAATTACCAATTGCAAAATGACATACATAGCAGTGACCACATCATCGTATGTCAACCGTTCCACTGTCGAAATCTCTCTGGCAGGGGGTTAGATACATCAGTACGTGCGGTGGATATTATTTCACCCTTCATGAGGGACCCTCCGCCTTTTTGCTGGTATATGGCTGGAAACGATAATTTAGCAGATTTTTATTTCATGTTCATGCAGCAAACTGACCCCGGTTGTTGATCTGTTAGTTCATCTCGTCGATCTTCCATTATTCTTTTCTTGAGGCGTTTCTCGGATATGTGGGTTGCCACTGACTTCTTACCGAAGTCCATGTCTTAAAATATTTATGTCAACTGGGGTTGTATGCCAAAGCAGGAAGAAGAAGAGAAGGGACGATAGCGGAGAGTTACCAGCTCTCACGCCAAGCCACATAGGAATAATATATCGGGCTGGATAGCGCTTTGGAGACATGGTGGCAAATGTGAAGGCCCGACGTACGTATAGTACGTGGGTCTGCTATGACAGACTCCAAGCAGCATTGCTAGGTACGGTTCGGGTGGAATTTGACTGCATGAGCACGGCTTAACATGGTTGCCATCTCGCGCACCGCGCCACCTGAACGCAAGTTCGCGTGGGCAGCACAGGCGGAAGATGGCGACCATACCGTGTGCAAGCAAATATGAACCGAGGATGTAGCAATTATGCAGGCAGGCCAACCAGGTAAATTGGGGGAGCCAATGTGGGGTTATGCCATATATATGAATAAAATCATATGCTGCTCACCTGTCGTCGGCTGCAAGGTTGTCCTTTGCAAGGATGGGCGAATGGAACAGGCGCTTACCGGAACGTAAGTTCAAACCCCGACCATCTGCTCGCAAACAGATCGTCGGAGTGCCAAAAAGAACTATATATGCTCAAGCTCCTCACATGCTGTATTCACCAAATGTGTTGAATTAAATTCTCCTTTCACAAATTAATCGAATTACACACCTCGTCTATAGGAAGAAGATCTGACAGCGGTGACTTCGCAATTGGCGCGCTTTTTAGAGCCGGCCGCAACCTGTAAGAAAGCAGATCGTCATGGGCCATGCAGTTGAATGCTGCGCTGCTTATTTAACTCAAATTTTGATGTAAAAGACCGGCATTTAGATTTTCGAGCTGGGAATCTTGCAGCTGGGTAGCGGTCTGGAAGGGAGCCCTGGCCATATCACCCGTAGAGGCCACGCAGTCTTTGAGACCAAAGAGCGTGCAGGGCACGGAGAAGTGCATATTAGAGCAGAAGGATGTTTCAAGGGATCCTCCGCAGCTCTCCAGAACAGCAAGGTGTGCCGAAGATGTGACTGCCGAGGGGACGGGTCCAGCGCGGCGGAGAATTAACGGCCCGTTCTTTTCTGTACTTGAGAAACAGCAGAACACCAACACAACGGGATATTATGCAGAAAGACCCTTCGCCGGTATATATTAGAGAGTTTATTGCCCGCCAAGGAGAAATTATAGAGGCCATGGCCCAGGTGCTGGTGCATGCTTTAAGTATATTAATAAATGCGATCTCCAGGAGAATGCCAGGGGCGAAGAGGGCGGTATGTATGGATGTTGAGTGAACTTGATCCTGACTGGGCTGGCTACAGTTGCAGTCTGAACACATACATTCAGAAGTTTTTCTGGCTCATGCACATTGCCCATTTGCAGCGGAAATGAACTTCGGGGAGGGGAGCGAGCATTATCCCCAAGCCCAGAGAAAAAAAAACCGTTTTTGAGACATTATTCGTACGGTTTTCTATTGCGGATTGAGGCTTGGAGTGCCAAGAGGCCCAAGACTAAGTAAAAATGCAGCAGGAGTTAATCCAAGACTGAATGTGAAATTGGAACAACACGGATCTGAAAATCGATATTGCAGATTGATAGATAACGGATGATAGAGGAGAGCATGGATTTTCCAATGATACAGTCCTACATACACTCATTTATGAAATTTTCAACTATCTTTGTCATCGGAATCACGTTGACGTTAGAGCCACAATATGCAAATATCGAATTTTCGATCTCCTGAGCTAGTTGCAGGAACCTGATGCTGACGGCATCCCGCCCAATGCAGCTGAACCATCTGAGGAATCGACGAAGGAGGCTGATTGTATGCTCGTGCTGCTGCATGATGAGACGGTGATGGCTGCTATGGTGAAAAATACACCCATGAGGGAAAATCACGGCGGTGACTATGACTGCAACAGCGAGATGAATGAAGATATTCCAGTCAAAAGAGGTTGAATCAAGGAAAGGTGGCTCCTGGGATCCTGACTCCATGAGCCTAGCAAGGGAGGCTGTTTCCGAGAGGAATATCCTGTCATATGCGGCCAGGACGTTGATGTTGTGAGCGGCGTTCGTGAGGGAGCCGTCTTGAGCCAGTATGGCCGCCGCGAGAACGGATCGGGGGATACACTCCAGGGGCAGAGCATGGCCACCGACAACAACCGCAGTCTCCAGAGTAGCAACGAGGTGGAGCTGCCCAGGTCGCTGCCACCTGTTTGAAAATAAGCATGGTCGAAATAGAGCTGACTGTGGGACTCACAGGACGTCACCTGCCTCGATGACGACGAAAACGTCCTTGTTCTTGGCTTTGTCCCGGAAGACCCAAAGCTTCTTGCCAGTGAGGACAAGCGCACACGTAGACTGTCCACTGGCATCCATGTGCTCCTGGGAGTAGGCACCGGGAAGCGCAGCCAGGATAAAGTTGTAGTCCTGGGGGGTATAGCGGACGTCGACGGTATGTTCAACCTCATGAGTGGTGTCTGCCCAGCGTTGACCCAGCCTGCAGAATGACCTGAGCAGTATTTGGTTATTTATCAGGGGAAATATCTCTTGATATAGTCTTCGTACCCTCTCAATGCCTCAAGTTGATCCGGAAGCTTCGACAACTGGCCAGAGAGGACGTTTAGCCCGGGCGGCATACGGGCTTTTGCTCAGCCGGATTATCTGGTCCCAGCTCGACGTGCAAAGCCAATCGTTAACGGAACAGTCCTTCTTGCGAAGTACAGGATCTGGAAATGGTATATTGGACTTCATCCACTGAGACAACGATAAACTCACTTTGGACCTGCACTCTTGATGCGATGTTCCCAACATTGCTCTTGATGGCAGCCTCAACCGTTTGATTTTCAGGCTGGACTTGGAAGCCCTTGATGATGAAGTTCTTGTTCATCAGCTCCTTTCTACCCTCAGAACTGGCTGCCATTTTGTCGAATGTCTCCCGGGTAAGCTGCACGAGTAGATCGGCATCCTCTTGCTCATTGAACGCTCTCGCGTTCGCGAGTTCTTGCTGCATGAGTTCACTCTGGAACTTCGCTGCCTGGCACAAGGGAACCTGGACATCTCCCACACGAAAGGTCAACTGTAGGACATCGTCATCGAAATCCCCACAAAAAAGCAGTACGGATTACCGGTGCATCGTTCAGCATCCATGGGCATATGCCGAGGAACCGATGAAATGGACCAATATTTCTCTTGGTAGCCTTGTAAGCCTCCTTGCTGTGTGTAGCAGTGCTCTGTGGTCTTTTTCCCGTCGCCCGCAATGACCTGATGATGGGCAATTAACAACGTTTTTATCTCCGCCGATTTGTAACTCACGCATCTGGCATCTGGTTATCCGGACTTAGAACGGGGTTTTCCATGTCAACTGGGTGTTCATAGCATATGGAGCAAAAACTGACTTTTTCGTCCCCCGCAATAGCTTTCCCTGCATACCGGAAGTCTCCACTCCACCAAGCTTGGCATGAACGTTATCGAAAACGGTCTCTCTGATCTCAGAACAGTTAGATTCTTCGAAAACTTGGATTAAAAAAGTTGCAACCTGTTGAGACCGCTCATGTCTGACTCATTTCCGGACTGAGTGTTCTGATTCTCAGATCTAGTAACCGAAAATTAGTGTCATATTTAGAGTTCTAGTAAAATAAACACCTCTTGGCAGTCCTTTGAGGATCATCCTTCAATGAGGATCCCATATGAGATTTCCTGTGGATGGGCTCATGGCATCTTCAGAAATAGGAAATATCCAGAAAATTCAGTTTGTCGACGACTATTGAAACGGGGTTCCTACCCATGACCCATCCAGTCGATAATTTCTGGCGAAGAACAGTTTTCATGTGAGAATCGGGTCATCTCGACGACGGTCTGCACTTTCAAGTCCATTTCTTCAACGCTGCAGGCAATCAATAAATAAACGGGTCCGAATGGTAACGAACCTGCTAGGTGACCTTTGACAAGGACCTATCGATGGAGAAAATCTGAAAGATTCTACGTCAATTTTGGATTCAAATCTGGATCTTATTAGAAATCTAGGCAATTTAGAGGACAGGACAGACCGATTTTGCTTGATGAACGGATCGGACTCTTCCCCGTCCTCGGATCCCGCCTCACTGGGACCACAGTCTCCGATTTCGTGTGACACCGTTGCAGGACTAGCAAGCTGATTGAATGGCAAATATTCATCGATATCCTCCCCACTATCTTGTTCATGTTCATCTTGGTCACTGAAAGACAGGTTGGTAGATAAGTCAGGTTTCATTCACCGGGACAATGGGACAAGACCCACTCATCGTTATGCTCGTGATAATTTGACGGATTTCTTCAACATGAATGTGAGTGGTTGACGATTATTTTTGGAAAACGTACGAAGCTTCTCCATTTCCACGAGATGAATGATTGGAGCCGTTCCTGTTATATCAGGAAAAGAGATAAATCTTCAATGGCGATCGCAATAAAGGATAGAATTACGGACATTGAGGGGCGGGGAGATAGATGGGCGGTTCCTGCGGGTTTACCTGATAGAATACTGGCACCGGTGAGCAGAGGAAAGAGAAAGCAGAGTTCTCAGGCTAACCCATCATAGTCAAACCTCGAGCTGCGGAATAATGAATCCGAGGAACTTCTATATGTGTTCTGCCGCCTTGAAGCTGGTTAATGAGGGCGAGAGAATATGACAGAAATAAACCCACGGAGATGGAGTTGGGCTCATCATTCGGCGTCTTTTTAATGAGTCGAACCCCGAGGGAGGCTGCAGCGTATGTGTTGAAGGCCTGAGATGCCCTGAGCAATGTTCATATGGAATAAATATTCTTGATTGGCACACCTGTTTCCTGAAGACATGTCGGTACTCTGCTGATTGTTACGAACTATTCCCGATAGAGTCCGTTTATGCCGCAGGTGACCTGGATGATGTTCATCATCCGGGCGACCGGTCAACTCTTGCTCAGAATTTATGACGTGTTGGTCGAGGTAGAGGTTGTGGTAGAATGGTCCAAATGCTGGTCCTTCTCTGCGAAAACGTTTTGATTTACTCGGGCGGGTCCGAATGGCAGGCGGACCACGACCAGATGCCTGGTTCAGGACCCTTGCATCTTGATCGCGATTTTCCTCAGGTGGAGCTTTGATGATGTTGTAGCTCAGTCCTGCTGAGGACGGTACTGGAGGAATGTTCGAAGGATGCAGCGCAGCAAAGTCTTCAGCTCGGTGGGCTGTTCCTTTCTCGGGAACCTCGGCAAAGGCTCGAGAAACAGCTTCCAAAGCCGGGAAGAAACATTGGAGGTCGTGCATAAGTTGTAATGCCACTTGAGAAGTCGGCTGCTTCTCTCGTAGAAGGCTCATAATCGTGAAGAGGATCTTGTCCTGTACTGCTGCGATTGTCTCTTGACTCTTTTCGTCTAAGCTTGACAGTTGGCTTCGAAACTTTTTTCAGAATCAGGTCAAGTTAATCTCGGGAAATATTAAGACTGCCATACAATTTCCAAGTCTTTCTGAGGCAGTCGGCTGCTGTTGATAGAGATTATCAGGTTCATTGATATGTATCCAATGAAGACTGACAAATCATGTGGGGTGGAAGCCATACGAATCTATGCGAAGGATCTGAAGTGGTGTTAGCATCTAATGATAATTGAGGTGGAAAGGGTCATTTCATATGCAGGTGGAACTGCGCACAAGGATTCCCAACCGTCAGGTATTGAGCTGCGCCGCCTGAACGCAATATTAGGGTGGGCAGCACAGCTGGCCGATGTAAAATTCGGGAGTTGGGACCGGCCATGGCAACCATCGATGCAGGTGGCAAAGATGAGTACATCCCAGTTCAAGACAACCGAACAGGAAAACATAAAAGATACCACTCACGTTTCCTGAGAGGCAGCAGGGCGTGATGGTAGAAAGCAAAGGATCCAATGATGGGCTGCGAAGCTGTGCGCTCAAATCACAACTCCGAAGATCTGCTCGTGAACACATCATCGGAGTATGAAAAAGAATTGGTGCGCGGGGACTGTGTAAGCGTTTTCTACGAGCGTTGATATGCTTCATGTGAGATGGTAATCATATTTTCAACTTGACCACTTCATGAAAATAGGTGATTGAAATTCCAGACTCTACTGTACGGCATCAACCGTAGGTTCAGGAATGCGTAACGACTACCTCTGAGAAATAAGGTTTGATTTTAGAAATATACCGCAATCTCTCACTGTGGCTGAAAAATATTAAATAAATTTTATATGAGCCTGTGGGAATGAACCTACGGTCGATACGGTAAATTGTACCAGGCGAAGTTTAGTGTAAAGAACGATGACTCTGACCCACACTCAGGTGCAAGAAGAAAAATTCACTATTACAACAATGCCGTAAAATTACAAAGAAAATTTTCTATATTGATCCATCGATAAATTTCGCGACAGCGCCAGACAGGTCCGGAATTTGAGCATCCTGGCCAACATACTCCCTAAGTCCAGCTTCGAGTTTGGTAGAGACCTCCGTGAAGGCAGGCCCAAACAGCAACATTTCGGGTCTTCCAGGGCGGGCCAACAACTTAAGGAATTGGAGCAGCCTTGCGAGTACATCGTTGTGCTGCAGCATGACCTGTTCGGCGTCGTACTGGTTGTACTGGTCTTCCTCATGGGGGAAGACCTGGTCAGCAAGGATGACGGCGACAGAGAGCTGGATGAAGATGTCATCCGACGATGCCATGGGAAGCCTCGGCTGGTCAAGGCCGTCATATGCCTCATCCCCAGCCTCCATGAGCCTAGCAAGGGAGGCTGTTTCCGAGAGGAATATCCTGTCATATGCGGCCAGGACGTTGATGTTGTGAGCGGCGTTCGTGAGGGAGCCGTCTTGAGCCAGTATGGCCGCCGCGAGAACGGATCGGGGGATACACTCCAGGGGCAGAGCATGGCCACCGACAACAACCGCAGTCTCCAGAGTAGCAACGAGGTGGAGCTGCCCAGGTCGCTGCCACCTGTTTGAAAATAAGCATGGTCGAAATAGAGCTGACTGTGGGACTCACAGGACGTCACCTGCCTCGATGACGACGAAAACGTCCTTGTTCTTGGCTTTGTCCCGGAAGACCCAAAGCTTCTTGCCAGTGAGGACAAGCGCACACGTAGACTGTCCACTGGCATCCATGTGCTCCTGGGAGTAGGCACCGGGAAGCGCAGCCAGGATAAAGTTGTAGTCCTGGGGGTATAGCGGACGTCGACGGTATGTTCAACCTCATGAGTGGTGTCTGCCCAGCGTTGACCCAGCCTGCAGAATGACCTGAGCAGTATTTGGTTATTTATCAGGGGAAATATCTCTTGATATAGTCTTCGTACCCTCTCAATGCCTCAAGTTGATCCGGAAGCTTCGACAACTGGCCAGAGAGGACGTTTAGCCCGGCGGCATACGGGCTTTTGCTCAGCCGGATTATCTGGTCCCAGCTCGACGTGCAAAGCCAATCGTTAACGGAACAGTCCTTCTTGCGAAGTACAGGATCTGGAAATGGTATATTGGACTTCATCCACTGAGACAACGATAAACTCACTTTGGACCTGCACTCTTGATGCGATGTTCCCAACATTGCTCTTGATGGCAGCCTCAACCGTTTGATTTTCAGGCTGGACTTGGAAGCCCTTGATGATGAAGTTCTTGTTCATCAGCTCCTTTCTACCCTCAGAACTGGCTGCCATTTTGTCGAATGTCTCCCGGGTAAGCTGCAAGAGTATATCGGCATCCTCTTGCTCATTGAACGCTCTCGCGTTCGCGAAGTTCTTGCTGCATTATTTCGCTGTGGAACTTCGCTGCCTGGCAAAAGGGCACCTGGACATCTCCCACAGGAAATGTGAACTAGAGAAGATTTTTATCAGAGTAAAATGAAAAATCGACTACAACGTACCGGAGCTGCATTCACCTTCCATGGGCAGTTATCCAGTAACTGCAGTGGGCGCTGGGTCTGCTCTGCGGCTGGCTTCTTGGCATTCTTTTTCTTTGCAGCAGTACGTCTCTTCTTCTTCGTCCTCCTTGAAGAATTTAGCAATAAATACACCTCAAAAGCACATTGATTCTCACGTTGGAACTTGTTGGGAATTAGAGTCTTGTACTGGCTTGCTTCTGTAATTATGTCAGTTTCATAATGACCTCAACTTGATATGTACCGTACTTCTTCCTTTCCCTGAGCTTCCTGACCGGGGACTCAGCGTCATCGTTCTGCCCTGCCCTTGTCATACCGAAGGTCAATATTATATAGGTTTGTCTTTCAAAAAATGAACCCACTTTGTGCCGTTCGCCTCGGTTTCAGAGAGTTCAGTAAGATCTGAACCTTCATCCTCAGTATTCTGGCCGCCGTCGTCTCTGATTTATCTGAGTTAGAATCATGCTGATGACCATGAGGGATATTCACAGGAAGCCTCCCCAGAAATGAGGCCTCCTGTCTCTGGCTCCTCGCCGTCCTCTTCATCGTCGTCCACCCTCCTGTGTGAAAATTAGCATCATAGGGACGTAGACTACGGGTAATAAAAAGAGACGAAACCTGAGTGATTCCCCGGCAGTCACCTTGTCTGACTCAGCATGGACGTCGATGATGTTGTCCGTGCTGTAGCTGGATGAGTCTCCCTGAAATGATTGGGGAGAGATCTCACCTCTTGTCCTTTTCCATGTTGCCGGGGTCGTCCTCCATAGAGAAATCAAGCAAATTATTCATCTCATCAGGTAATCCCCCTTGTCTGCCGGAAATCATCAGAGGAGGACTCCAACCATGGAAAACATACTCGAGTTGGACCCCATGATCATTGTCGACATCCATGTCATCTTGGCTGAAAGAGAATATTAATACGACGATGATATGACGAATAAAACACCAACCGGCCATCGGGGTCATCTCTGGTAAGAATATTTCCGTCTTCAGTTTGTCGAACGAGACCCAACAGCCATATGCTTACCCAGGGGAAATCGTTGCTTCGTCCACCAACTGCATATCAATAATCTCGTTAAATAAAGAATCTTCGGAAGTTGATTGAATCAAATCCGAGCTGTGAAGAGTCAACTTGATTGCCACAATGGATAAACTGATATCGAACCTGGTTCCGACAGGGAGCATAGACGGGACATCGCCAGGACGTCCTCCTACCAGTTGCGGCTCTAATTCCGGATGACTGGCCACGTCGTCATCGTCATCATCATCACCACCACCATTGTCTTTGCCGGAAAGACCACTGCAATAAGAATGTCAGAACATATGGTGAAAGATTTTATTGAAAAGACGAACTCGGCGTCGCTGCTTAATAACCATTGAATCACTAAACCTGGAGAGAATCCATATAATCTAAAGCCTTTACATACCTTGAAGAGCTGATGTGGCCGCCTTCAGAATGTCTACCTGAAACGACCCTGAAGCAGATAAGCAGAACTCCAAAGAGCCGAAATAAAGGGCATACCTGGCAGTCGATGGTCCTGGGCCCATTCCCCACGTACTCCTTGGCAACATGGGTTGAGGTCTGCGACGGGAGTGAGTCCGTATCTACAATACAGATCGCTAAGGCTGACCTGAAACCAAAACCGCTCTGAGCTTGAAGGACCGGAACGTTTGTTGGCCTGAAACTAAATCAGTGAATCGTCTTAGTATGTATTTTTTGCTCACGATGGGAAGCCATTGCCCTGAAAAATGTTTATATTGAAGTTGTTGGTCACCGAGGGTTCAGCACTTCGGAAGCGCTTCGACGGTCGACCAGGGGCAGGTCCATTTTCTTCAAGTTGCCGTTTTTGGATCCTTCGGGGGTCGGGGGTATTCGGTGGGTTGGGGGTCTTCAGTGGGTGGGGGTCTTCGATACGCTTGCGGTTGAGGAACTGCGCGGGTAAAGACTCGCACATTTCCTTCAAGGCGTCGCAAGCCGGAATTAACTGCTCTATGTCCTGATTCAGGTCTTCCAGGAGCTGTTCCGCGACGGGAACAAGCTGCTGTGGGGTCTCTACCAGAGACAGCATGGTGCTGAGGATCTTCTCCTCGGCCTTGAGCAGTGTTTTTAAATGTTCCTTATCGAGATGGGCCATGGCATATCGAAACTGCAATTCTGATGAGGTAATATTCGTCTCAGATGCAATCCGTACCGTTTCTAGTTCCGAATCTGATCCCCCGCTGAGAACGACACGCTGGTGTAAATGCGAATACAGCCGATGTCGCAAGGAACGTGAAGGCCAGATTTCTGTTTGCGAAGGCTTTTCTCTCTACCATCTGGGCGAGCTCCACCATGGCCGTCATGAAGGTATTTAGTATTTTGATTTTCCGGTAGGACCCCTTGAATTTATCCAGTTGCCTATTGTATATGACCGAGATAGGTGTGGCTTTCATGACCAGAGGAAAAAAATGTCAGAGTGTTTGATGTTCATGCATGAGAACGCGGAGACATACTCGTCGTGCCGTCCAAGATGATCAAATCCGACCCGGTTTCGTCATGATTCTCATCTGAGGAAGCTGAACCTTTCTCCCGAGTTTCTGTGAAAGCAGAAATCGGAATTTTTTTAGATGATATCAAATGCACGGTGTCAGGGTGAATTACCCTTGAAGGCACTAGCCAAGTCGTTGGCCCACATGGACATGGACCGAAGTAGCCTCACGTCCACCGCAGTAGGATTGCTTTGGAAGTCCCTGAGATACTTGAATTTCTTCTCTACGAAATTCGTGGTGTCGGCTTCCTGGAAGACTTGGGTCTGCTCCCTGATCCATCGTAGATATTTGTGCGGCTGGGCTGAGGCGGAAAAGAGAACCGTGGCCAGGTCCGTCTTCTTGAAGAGGACGAGGGCATTAGAAGCTCTATAGCAGGATTAACTTCATTTATAACAGGAAAACAATATCTTACGAGGGCATGGGGGAGGACTGAGGGGAGGAGTTCATGTTGATTGAATGACTGTGAACAACAGAATCATATTAGCGTTCATGTCAGATTTTAGATGAAGGTATCTATGCAGGGTTTTAATATTGTTCTGGCACCTGTAAACACCAATATCCAGCAGGCAGCGAATGCATACCAGGGAAAATTGTGCCGACAGCTCGTGCTGAACAGACGACCCTGGAGGCTTGTGCGTCCACAACTCTCGCCGCGCCACCTGAACACCGATCTTGGGTGGGCAGCTCATGCGCGAGGTGCACACTTATCAGCTTGTGCGGTGTATATCAAACATGGCGCCGCTTCAGCAGACCCAGTATCGATTGCCAACGGCCAGCCCTGGAGGCATGCGCGTCCAACTCTCGCCGCGCCACCTGAACACCGATCTTGGGTGGGCAGCTCATGCGCGAGGTGCACACTTATCAGCTTGTGCGGTGTATATCAAACATGGCGCCGCTTCAGCAGACCCAGTATCGATTGCCAACGGCCAGCCCTGGAGGCATGCGCGTCCAACTCTCGCCGCGCCACCTGAACACCGATCTTGGGTGGGCAGCTCATGCGCGAGGTGCACACTTATCACCTTGTGCAGTGTATATCAAACATGGCGCCGCTTCAGCAGACCCAGTATCGATTGGCAACGGCCAGCCCTGGAGGCATGCGCGTCCACAACTCTCGCCGCGCCACCTGAACACCAATATTGGGTGGGCAGCGCATGCGCGAGGTGCACACTTATCACCTTGTGCAGTGTATATCAAACATGGCGCCGCTTCAGCAGACCCAGGATGGATAAACGATGCCAGCCCTGGAGGCGTCCGAGTCCACAACTCTCGCCGCGCCGCCTGAACACCAAGTTTGGGTGGGCAGCACATGCGCGAGCTGCACTCGTTGCACGATAGAACTACTATGTGCGTGGCGCGTCCAAGCCAGCGTCGGCCAGAGCAAGCGGCACCCGTCTTAAGCACCATTAGCGCCGCGCGCATCAACACACCTGCTGTCACCAGACAGGTTGACCCGTGGTTCGAAATAGACGAGGAAATTTGTAGAACGAAAAAAACAGCGACTCACGTTGGGTGCTACGCGAGTGGACGTTGGCTTGAACGGAGAGCAAACTGGCGCTTATCGGAATCAGATTACAAGCTCCGCTCAGCTGGCCGCGAGCGAACCGTCGGGGTTTGAAAGCGTGTCAGCAAGTCAAAGATGGCTCTGCCCTGCCTCATCTAGAACTTGAATATATAAATCCATAGATTATAGCTTATATAACAGCCTGAATATTCAATAAATTGGTTCTTCCGCATTCCAGGTTCAGTACCGTTACCGTACCCTCGTGTCTCATTACCGCCCGCACGCGGCCTGTGAGATGAGGTAACCTTGACTTGCGAATCTTCCACTTTCCGAAAGCTGGTATGATCCGGGAGCCGTGCATGAGATTGGTGAGCCCAGTGTCACGGCAGCTTGAAGCTATGTAATAATCTATTAAACCCCTTTCTCTAAATTTTCAGGGAGTGTAACACTCACTAAAACATTACAATGAACCCTCTTCTACAGGTGCCATTCATAGTTCATCACCTGATTCTGACTGGATGGTACATGAAGTTCGTTCCAGAACATTTTACAATAAAATAAATGCTTCATTAAATCAGAATACTACGGAATTTTGAAATTTAATAATTAGGGATCAGGTAATGAGAAGAAGAACATGGTTTTAGATAAGACACAGGTCAAAATATTCTAAGGGAAAGTTACAGAACACATGGGGAAGTATGGCAGATGAGATAGGCATATAAAGGTGAAATTGAGGAGGACATGGATAACTGGTTTAATTAGAGGTCGAATTATGAAGATAATCACCGGAGGGAATGCGGGAAAGCGGCCAGGAGTCTTCACTAAAACACAAGGGGAATTCTAGCTAATCCGCATACTCTAGTTCGTCTTCATCAGGAACAACAGCACCTTGGTCTTCTCCCTGCATGTTACCATCATCCACAGGTCCTTCTCCGTTCAATTCATTTTCATCCTCCTCTTCCTCGATGTAGTCAATTTCCACAGCAGCAAATTGCTCCTGGGAACAGAAGAGGGCGACCTTGGGCCCTCGGATGACACTGTCGTGGTCGGGGAGCAGGAGCCACTTTGAGGTAGCTTTCCGAGTGTCCCAGACCCGCTCTGGGGTTGCAAAGGGAAGCCACTTCAGCCTCATGAATGACTTTGACCAGATTTGGGTTCTGCAAGCCTGAACGTCGTTCGGACTGAGTTGGTCGAGCAGTTGCTTCCACAAGGCGAAGTACGCCATCGAGCCCCAGTTCTGCAGCCTTTTCCCTGTGATCCTCAGTGGGAAGTAGATGTCGAACAGCTTTCTCCACTCGTCCTTTGTGCATGGCTTGAGATTGGCAGATACAAACCTGTCGTGGATGTCCAGCGTTTCGAAAAACTTCGAAGTAACAGAGCTGGCGTCCTCATTCTCGAAACGAACATAGCACCGTCCGCTGTTGATGTTGGGGGCCTTCTTCGCAATATCGATAGGAAACAGCCTCCAGACTCTTTCGAGGTACTCGTCGACCTTTTTGCCATCGATGGTGACGATGTCTTCTTCGTCATCGGGAGCATCCTCAGCCGACTCTTCGTAGCCAGGATTGCTGGGGAGTGGAATGCGGTTCTTGACCAGGCGGACCTCCCGATGAGTGTAGCCCTGGTCCGGGCTTGGCTCCAGAAGTCGAAGGTTCTTGAACATATCAACGATGGAGAGTTGACCACGGTTATTGGACCTCTGGCCTCCCTGCATGGGCTCATGGGAAGGCCCAAAGCGACCCACGAGATCGAGAAAGGTGGCAGCCTTGTACGAGTTTGCGAGTTCATCCGTGGTCATCACCGACTGCTTGGGGACACTAGGGTACCCATTGCCATAGTAGATGTCGGAAAGGAAGAACAAGCCCTCGGCATCCCCTACGGAAGGATAGGCCTCGATGTCTTCATCTAGAAGCTTCCGACCACTGGCGAGTAGCACGGGCCCATCTCGACGACTGTCTCTGGGTTCCCTGAAGAACAGCGAGTTGAACATCACTGCAAGTGCTGCCCCCAAGGTAAGGGAAACAGGCTGTTTTCGGACAATAGGCGGGCTTTTCAGCAAGGCTTCAGCAACTAGTTTGATCCCATGCAGCCTGGCATACTTGAACATCCTGGTTTGTAATCAGTTTCTTGCACACCATGAGAAAGGCTGCATACCAATATGTCTTGGATTTGACTACAAGTGCAGACCCAGTGACATCTTCAATGACAGTGTCAGAGAAAATATCGACGACCCTCGGGCCAAGTTTGACAGTGGCCTCGATACGAAGGGCACCATCTTGAACTGGACCCTGACCAGGACCGAGACCAGCATTAGCAAGGAGGATGTCCTTCGCTTTATTCATGTCCTCCAAGAATCTCCCCGCCTTGCCTGGGAGCAGGTTGGAAGCATCATGATGATAGATTGGGTTATTATGGCCGAAGGTGGTAAATCCGTTCTTCTCCGTCATGTACGCCTTCATGTGCAGTACACCGTCGAAAGAGTTGTTCTTGAACATGGGAGCATCGAATCCGGCGACCTCATAGAGCTGCGAGTTGACGTCGAGCCGAAACCGTTTTGAGTTTAGAACGCGTGTGAGCATTTCGTCGGAGACATTGGGACAAGCAATTTTGATGATGGCCTTGTGGCAAGGTCTGCGGACGAGGAGGCAGTGATCTTGAACACGGAGCTCGATGGCAACGTCCACAGTCCAGTGGTCTTCTGCCAATGACGTCCGGTGAATGATACGAAACAGCTCCGTGAGCCTAGCCTTCCTCTGGTGCTCCACGCCGGGTTCATGAGGCGTGCTGTCCTTACGACCTCTGATAACAACCATGAATTTCATTCCTTTGAATGACCGGACTGGACCGTAGTTTGCTTGGTGAAGCAAGTGCTGTCCGAAGAGGCCAACGTTTTCCTGGGTGATGCCGACGCGACGACCTTTGTCCACGCTCTTGAGCGCATCATAAGTGACGAGAAGGCGGGTTGTCGACGGATCGACTCGAGTGATAGAAGGTCTGAGGACGTGGTCGTAGAACTGCTTCCGGAGGGGCTCCGGGATGCCGCGGTTCACAGCTGCACCGTTGTTGGCTTGTGGCTCATAAAGCGCGGGAAAGCACACAAGGAGTGTTGCGTGCTCTCCGAGGTTGGAGAGAGGAAGGTTCGGGACATGGTGTGCGGGGACCGATATGCTATGACCATGAGGACCATCGATGGTGACATTGGCGTGATTGTTGTTGGAAAGGCAGAGTCGATTATCCGCCAAGAGCATCACGTCGAAGCCGTGTTTGAGAGGCATATTAGTGCAGAAGCCGAACGCTGAGTCGTAGTCGCGAACAAGCACTGGCTCCAAGTCATGGCGTTCGTGAAGAAGCTGACCCTCCGTCACATCAACGTCCAGCTTGCGAGTGATGATTTTCATCGTGGCGTCGGGCTCGGGCAGCCTACCACAGAGGGACAGCCGAGCATAGGCCTGTTCGTCATAAGCTTGCGGACCAATGCGCTTCATCACATCGGAGCAGAGGCCAAAGTAACGACGGAGGGAGACCTTCGAGGTGTAGTACATGTCCTCAGCTGGATACGAGTGCGGCACATCGTCTCTCCTATCCTCCTTGAAGAATGGGCGGTCGCGATTGTAGCCATCCCATGGCGTGGGATCGAGGAATTCGGCCATGAACAGAACGAGGAAGACGGAGAGGACGGGTACGAGGTTGAGCAAGAGCTGTCGGATCACTTTTTTCCAACACCGACAGACTGCTCGTGAGCTTATCGTCGGAGTTTCCGCGATGACACCGGAATCAGCCAAGCAGACCATCTTCTACGTTCCTCCCTTATTTTTGTCAATAAAAAATATGCACTGACCCCGTCAACCTGTCAACCCGTCAGACGGCTATTGACGGACCCGTCCCGTGCCGTCTTGGGGTTATACAAGGCAATAAGGCCGTATTTCTGACGGACCGTACCCGTTCTGTCCCGTCTCGAGACGTCGGGACCGCTTACATCCAGGCATAGGTTCGGATCTCGATCCGTAGAAATTTCCATATATCGGAAGATGCAATAGAATGTGGTAAATCAATATGCGAGGTTTGGAGGGCGATCTTTCCCAGGTGTAGAAATACCGAACTTGCAATTTCAGCCAGATTCCCATAGATCTTTCAGCTATAGCCGTCAAATGAAAGTTCATCCCCTCCAACAAACAACAGAGATATAAATATTATATCAGGATATTATAATCTAAATTTCGGTGTTCACACCCGGTGTAGCGCTCAGTTTGTTTTATCCCCGTCGGGGTAACTAACATGTTACTAACACACGGTGTTACTAAAATTGTTGATAACAACCGTATACATATACTACTTGCTTATAACCCTCTGGAAACGTGCTACCATGATCTAGAAGAGTTCATTGGACTCTATCCAAGGGTATCATCCATTCACAAACTCTCTCACGTGGATGATCAGCATGGTGTCACAGACAGCGGCAAGTCTGGAGACCTCAAGAGCTCTGTTATCTCGGTCGATAAATGTCACATTGGCTCTTCTGGACTGTGGGGGAGTTCAGAATGCATAGAGCTTCAAATTTAATGATGGCAAACCGTCTCTCGGCCGGCCACTTGGTACACCTCTCCAGTCAGCAACGACACTTGCCCTCGAGGTGTAACTAACAACTTAGAAACATTGTTAATAACCTTGAGTAACTAACTGAGTGCTAATCCGGTGCTAGTGTTTCACCTCGAGCCAGAGCTTGGGCCCGGATTTTGGAAGGGCTTGCTGGCGATGGGACACGGCTCTAGAGACATTATCTTAGTTTGCAGGAACGATTTACATCATCAATCCTTGTTTAATTATAGGCGGACAACTGTCAGATTGAAATAACACAGAGGAAGACGACATCGATATTTGCAGCTTCTCCATTCAAATTGGCTGGCTAGAAAAATAATTGTCAATGTAAATTTCCGCCACAGAGTGATCTCCCAGGTATCGTTGGAAATTCTTCTTGAAGAACATCGCAAGCTGACATTTGTCGATGACAGTCCAGTCGTATTGATTGTACTCCTCAAGGAAAGGAAGCCGCACTACAGAGAGCCCAGTGAACCTCCTTGGTTGCAGAGAAACCCGAATGTTGAAAGCATTCAGGTCGTCGGGAACAGGCTGCCGGCAGAGTATCGCAGTGATCCTCTGCAGCTGAGGATATTCCTGTCGTGCGGTGTTGCCAAGAAGTGAGCGGAACGCTCTGAGATCGCAGGTAATGTGCGACGTTCTCCGTAGAATATCCGTTATAGAATCGTGGAACATTTCTACGAGATGCATCGAAGGAAGAGTGAGGTCGAAATAACGGCTTTGTGCCCGAATGGAAAGGCGGTAGTAGTCGGACAGGTCGAACCCTGCAGGGCACATGTAGACCATTTCAAGGGAATTATCGGACATAATTCCGACAATATCGTTGAATGGAGCTGTAATGGCACGGTGAACCCAAGAGATGAGGGGCTGTGACACCAGAACATCGTTCATGATAGACATCGCCTTCAAAACAGGCCATTGCGTCGATTCGCGCGTAAATGAATCCAGTGAGGGCCCGATATTTCCTGCGATGCTAAGAGACGAGATCCTATTCGAGGCTCCCAGAATCGACGACAGGTACCTTGGCTCTTCGCCGTCTGGTAGGGTGATATCGACATCTAGTTGGAGAGCGCCAGATCGTTCGAGATAGGTATTGACCATGATAAAAGCGAATTCTTTGTCGATTATATCAGGGATTCGGAGCCTCGTCCAGAATGAAGGGCAGCGCAGAATGATCTCGTCCCATTTCGAGCAAACAAGTCGAAGAAGAGCGGGGCATGGCACTTGGAGGAAGACCATGCAATGGATTTCATGTGAAAGGCAGTTCGTAGACATTTAAGAGGGGCGCCGCAGGGTGGAACAGAGAAGACGAATCGTGGTGGTTGGTTGTCTCGGAGAGAGCCGGCGGAGTTTAAACCAACCATGCTCTACCTGAGCGACACCCCGTATCGCAATGGGCTTCTCTACGCTGCAGACAAATGGGCTGGGAACGACGATGAGGTCTACCCGGATCCTTCTGTTCTTTCATGCATAGAGAACCACGTCCTGCGCGAGATATACATCAATGGCCCATTGAGAATGCCCCAAGGCGGGTCGCCAGCCTTATTCGATGTTGTCGACGCTTTCGACTTGCCTCGTATCGACTTCATCAATGATATCTGGAGATATTCCGATCTCGACGCAAGCAAATACATTGGCCTTCTGCAGAACATCAGAACAAAAATCACCTGTCGCGGCCCAAAGGGACTATGGCTCACTATGTCAGTTTTATTCGCTCTTATATCATCCGATTGATATTGAATACCCGTAGGCTAGTCCAGGCACACCTGTACCTGCAGTGCAACCAGATCCCGATTGATGTATTCTTTCCTATCATCAATCAGAGGCACCAGCTTGGACTCCGGACAACGATCGACCTTCCCAAGAATAAACACCTATATCTTATCTGTGGCTACCTCTCTGTCGCAGTACCCGAGGATCAAATTGGGGATTGCATGTCTGCGGTCGAGCATCCCCTCCATTCTCCTTTGGTCTCCGTTATGGCAGGGCCGTTACGTCTCGTTAATTCGATATGTGGGTATGCAAGTTGCAAAGTTTGCCCATCCAAGCCGAACGCAGTGGTGTGTGATCCGCAAGTAACACTTCATATGCTCACGGTACTTCAGTTCAGGGAGCTTTTCGGCAACAGCGGTAGGAATGCTGTCTACTATCTGATGACAACAAGGGATGTTGAGAAGGGAGAGGAGCTCCTTGTTTCTTACGGAAAGTCTTGGTTCAAGAACGGCACCATACCTTGCGGAAGGACGCGAGATTTCGAAACCATCCACCTGTAATCATACTTCCCCACTTGCCCAGCAATGCCTGAGATAATATTCGGACCATAGGACATACTATACTAAATATAAATGTCAGGGGAATAGGAAAGAAAAATATCGGGACAGTGTATAATTATTTCGTCAGCTTCACAAAGACGAGCGTATCTTCGTCAGAGTCAGACTGCCTTCTGGACTGCTGATCGATTACATATCGACCATATTTCCGGGTAGGTGGAGGCTCAGGCGCTGAAGAAGCCTCATTATGCTTTATCCTTTTCGTCGCAGACGAAGATGACGGTCCTTCCTCCTGATCTACAGGATTCTTGCGCTTTTTGGGAGCATCCTGCCCATTTTGACGGTTCTATTTTTGTTCAGTAAATCATGCTCGAATAGGCTTGAGCAACGTGCCTGAGATTGTGCGGAATTAGGCCTTTGTGTGCTCTTGGGATCGGTGCCGTTTCTGGACTGAGGGCAAATATGGGAAACAGAAATTCGCACGAATGGAAATACTGACGCTCTTCTGAACGGTGCTCCGCTGTAACAGACCCCGAGGTTGTAGATATATTAGCGATTTGAAGTCAAATTTAACCATTATTCACCTGTGCAGTTGCACTGTGGCCTTTGTGATTGCTCTGAACACCCGATCTGACTGTGTCCGCTGTTTTGACACCGCCGATCGGCTGGCCGGATGCTCGATGAATCTTGGCCGGGTCCTCCACAGCTCTCGATGAGGTTGCGATCCCCCGAATTGGATTTGAGTTCATAGAGCCGTGGGGAGGATTTTTGGAGAATGTCCGCTGTCAGGAGTGTGAGGAGGCTTGGAGCTCATCATCAGAGAATGAAGATATATCACCTCCGGAATCGACGGTAAGGGGGCTTGAGCAGTTCTATCGTCTTATAAATCATAAGTGGTCAGGACAGGAGCAGAGAATGTGAGTATAGACACACCTTGACGTGGGACCCGGTTTGGACCAGCAGAAGATCCCTTGGAATTTCTCGTAATGCCCACTTCCTGAGGTGTAGCCTCAGATTCAGTGGCAGATATGGTGCTGCTATGGGGAATTTGGTCTGCAGTCACTCCGACTTGGTTCATCAAGAAATCCATCCAACCGTCGCTTCCTGTCGAACTATCCTCGTGAAAGGCAGCAGGGTCTTGAACCAAGTTCCCTTCCCGATGTCCAGCCGTATCCCTTCTCATTTTGGCCATATTGGAAGCGGCCCCCGATGGCGGGACGTTCTTTGAATCGCGCTCATCAACCCCTAACAAAGTCAGCATTATGACCGGTGAGAAGCGGTTTCCACAGACCCGAAGTTAAATGGGCGGAGTGCCCTCTGATCGAAATCCCTTTCTTTCTGGGGGTCCACCAAATACTGTGATTTGACCATATTTGAATGACTTGCGTCCCGGAGCGGGATTGTCTTGCTGCTCTGTGACCTTAGCCCCATGGCCGAGCCTGGATGCTGGTATCTTTTCTTGAAGGAAGGGCTCGAGCTCAGTGGCATCGATCGATGCATCTCCGGGTTGTACTGCAACAGGATGGTCTTTGTGCCTTTGCCCTTCGGATTCATCCGCGGAATCTGGATGGTCTGCACGATGCCTAACACCGACGGTTTGTCCTCTCGTAGATTCTGCAGTCGAGGTGGCTCTCGAAGAAGATGACCTCATAGCTGATGGAAATGAGATGTTTTATAGTACCAGGAAAAAGTGTGCCACTAACCGGATGGTAAAGTGGAAGGAGTCCTGGATGGTTGAGCATGTGCTGGAGCCTGTTCTTGAAGGAAAGGCGCAAGCTCAGTGACGTCGATCGATGCATCTCCGGGTTGGTCTTTGTGCCTTGTCCGCTCGGAATCGTGTGCGGAATCTGGATGGTCTGCATGATGCCTAACACCGACGGTTTGTCCTCTCGTAGATTCTGCAGTCGAGGTGGCCCTTGAAGAAGATGACCTCGTAGCTGATGGAAATGAGATGTTTTATAGTACCAGGAAAAAGTGTGCCACTAACTGGATGGTAAAGTGGAAGGAGTCCTGGATGGTTGAGCATGTGCTGGAGCCTGTTCTTGAAGGAAAGGCGCAAGCTCAGTGACGTCGATCGATGCATCTCCGGGTTGGTCTTTGTGCCTTGTCCGCTCGGAATCGTGTGCGGAATCTGGATGGTCTGCATGATGCCTAACACCGACGGTTTGTCCTCTCGTAGATTCTGCAGACGAGGTGGCCCTTGAAGAAGACGACCTCGTAGCTGATGGAAATGAGACATTTGATATTTTTGAAATGGCCCACTGACCCGATGGTAGAATATGAGCTTGATGGATGAAATTCCGATTCCCTCCGCTACGAGTCAGTCCTTCGTCTTGTCCAAGCGGAGCCTTTTCAGAATTCTGAGGAAAATCCTGATAAAGTCCATCTTGAGGGCCATCCTCTTGCACTGTGGGGGGGGTAGGAGCAGCATCTTTTCCGTCATCAGCAGGACCTGCTGTCTGAGAGACCAGGGTGGGCTGGATTTGTGGCAGCTCTCCATCACCTCCGGTTGCCGAACTGGATACTCCGGCCTCTGATACAGTAGTGGTGACTTTCGAAATTCTAGCTGTGCCGGCTAACAAAAGAAAGGTTGAGTGCCATTCATAATGCTATTCCTGGTAGGCAAGTGACGCAAACCTGAAGCTGTGGATGAACCTGGAGTTGATTTGACCACGCCTTTTTTGACAGCTAAATAGGGTGATTCCTGAATCTAGTAATTGATGTGAAGAGAAGGAGACGAACCTTTAGGACGGGGTGCACTGCCCCTCCCTGAGATTTTGGAGCTTTTCTTTCGAGGCCTCGTTTTAGGTTCATCATCATCTTCTGATTCCTCAAAGTCGTCCTCCTCGTCAACCTGCTCATTTGCGATGAACTTGGCTTTTCAAATGATTGTCAGCTGGGTATGTGATGTAGCCGTTGTCCATATACCTAGCTTGCTGTCCGGGTCAAAGGCATCCAACATGACACCTTTCTGAAAGGCGATATTGTTCAGGAGAACATCAGTTGTTTTGAGGGCGAGGATTCTGTAGATGTATACGGGTTTCTGCTGCCCCCGGCGCCATATTCTACCTATAAGCTGTCGGTCTTCCTGCTCTGACCAGAAAGTGTCCTGTCTCATATTAGCAAAATTCAGATGAGATGAATTGCAGACTCACGAGCATGACCATGATGTTGGCTTCGACGATGTTTAAACCCTGAAGCCCAACCCTTGAAAGTAGGAGAATTCTGCATTGTGGCTCGGTTTTGAATCGGTTGAGTTCCCCGTTCCGCTTCTCCTGGGGCTGATTTCCATTGCAGACAGCAACTTCAGCGGCCCCAAAGCCGTAAAGGTTCAGAACCTGAAAATCAATTGAGCATGTGGGTATCAAAGGAATAAAACATACATTCAGGATGATGTTGTTATTGTGCACAAAAAAGAGTAGATGACGATTTTGTCATTGGATCCATCATGCTCTGGCCATTTGATTTCCTGGGGATCCTGCTTTCGCGGAGGGGATGGAACAACAGTTGTAGAGTCTGATGACATGACCAACGGTGGCGCATTACTGGTGCCCAGATGGTGCTGAATCACCTCCACTAGAATAGTGAGTTTACGACCTGGGTTTGAATGCCATTCTCCCATGTCCGCAGGGAAATTGGCCGCTCTGTCTTTGTCGAGGGCAAGATTATGCAAGGTGCATTGCCTGAGGTCGTTGTAAAACTCCTGTTTTTATGTGAGTAGAGTCATAAACTAACTTTCAATGACACAGACCTGTTTCTTCTTGGGCCGTATAATCTCTTCGCGGACCCCGTGTTTCTTCTTGGCCTTTTGCACGGTTTGAAACCAAGTCGTATTCGTCCATCATTCTGTCTATCTTGGCTTGCTCTTCCGGATATAGCGCAACCTGGAGGTTTATGTCGGTCGGTAGAGCGAGCTTGATGATTGGCTGGTTTTCGTTGTCGGTGCTGAAGATAGTGCGACGTATCCCACAGTCACCCAGCTTGAGTGCTACCGAGGATGCTATTTCGAACAGCATCTTAGTGACTGGCTCCAATATAGGACCATCGACACAGTCCTGGAGCGTCCTTGCAAGTTGGGTATGAGCTAGATCACCACCATTTCGCCGTGACGCATTTCGAAGGGCTATCATTCTTGCCCGCAGCGCAAGAAGCTTGTCGTTGTTCTCTCTACCGTCGAAGTTCTCGTGCTTGACTACTCGAAGAATGTTCCAGGTATCCTCGACTGTTGTTATGACGGGAGTGGCGGTCATTGAGATTCTGACGGTCGAATTCTGGGAAATATTCCGAACGGCGTGATACACCTGACTGCCAGGCTTCCGAGAGGTGTGGGACTCGTCGTGGATGCAAGCCGAGAATCGAAGGTTGTAAATGCTGTGAGAGGCATTGATGGGAGTGGGATACGTCTCATACGGCTCCGGGGGTCTTTCGGAATGAACGCAGGCCTTGAAATCCTGGACGATGGTCTTTCAGATGTCAGTAGTAGCCTTCCACAGATATATTTGAGCTTACAGATGTACTGGCGATTATTATTCTTAGGCCTTCTTGGCAGGCGCCGATAGATTTCTGATTTTCCCACATTCTACCCCACACCTCCTCGCGGACTTCAGCCTTTGCTGTCTGGACGTAAAGCATAACGGCGAAATGTCCCTTCCTCAGGAACCGATATATTTCAGACCTCCACTGTGTGACGAGGACTGGAGGTACGGTGATGATGAAGGCATGGTTGGGTATGGCACCGTGATCCTTGTCCTTGATGGTGCAAGGCGACGGGCCATCACACCTGCAGGCCGTTTCTGAAGGAAAGTGCTTTTCCTCTTTTATTTGACGTCAAAAACGGTGTTGAGCTGAAAAAATGAAGACATACTGAAAGCACCAGGATAACGGCCATTTTCCTTGTAATAGCGTCGAAAGAATGCAAGTAGAGCGATGAATGCTATGGCTTGCAATGTCTTGCCAACTCCAACTTCGTCCATGATGAGGATAGGCTTCCCATCGAAGGCCAATTCCATCATCCTCGTGACGGCAACGAGTTGATGCCACCCCAACTGAAGGAGGCAGACATCGTTCTTTTCGCCATTGTCGAATGAAGTCCCCTGTTCGGAGAACCACTGTTCATCCGTCCAGGGGTCGTGCTCAGAGGTTGGATCGATGAACCTGTTCATACCAGGAATATATGTCTCCCCTGTATGCCTAAGCAACCCGAGATACCGCCAGAGGTCGTCCTTCGACCACCCATCGAACTTCTGAGTGCTATCCGCGAGCTTCAGCATTCCTACATCTGTTTCTAGCGGGTACGGCTTGTCGGTGTCGTACTCGACCGCATCGTGATCGAGAGCAAGCTGGTCATACTCTTGCCGGATGGCTTCAATCACATCGGCTCCCGCATTCTGCCTGAGGGTAGAAAGCAATGCGGCAGGGAGAGCTGTATAATAAAATTAGACTTTGAGGAGCAATGTGTAGTGGACCCACGAGTAGCGACTTTTCCTGCCGGAGTAATGCCTAGTGGTTCACATATCCCGTGGAACCACTGTTCTATGCTATCAGTGCCGTTTGCAACCTTCCATCCATGTTCCCGAGCTTCACGGACGAGGCGTATGCCTTTCCTAAAGACTCTGCGAATCATAACGGGGTCCAGAACGAGGTTTGGCTGCTTTTCGAACTCGTCCATATCGTGTTTGACTTGAGTAATGGCATTGGTGAAACGTTCCTTCCTCCTTTTGAATTCACCGGCGGCTTTTGATACGAGCCGGGGAACTATGAAGTTCGTGATGAAGAGCGTGGCTGCTGGGCGAATGGCCCTGGATTTGGGCATGAAATAATCATCCCCAAAGACAGTCTTCAGAACTATCTCCTGGTTGATGATGAAGTTTTCCTTGTCGGGCGTCTTTAAATTGAATTTATTAATTGAATATGATCAGGGATAATGGACCATTAACACGAACCACTTCATAATCCTTCATCCATGCATCCAGGCCTCCTCCAATCTCCTTGAGTTGTGCCTCGATGACACCGAGAACGGGAATTTTGTTCCCATTCACCAGATGTTTAGTTATCTCCTCCCATGCACTAAGGCCTTCGATATTGAATTTGGCGGTCTTTGCAAGCTTCATCCTGGAGGTCCGAGAACGTGCTGAATCCATGTATAACCGTGCATAGTCATGGAAGGCCGCGACACGATGCTTCGTCCACTGCAGTGGGTGATTTTCACGGTCTTCATAGGGTATCGCAGGGTTCCCAGCGAGCACGAGTACACGTAGGAAGTGCTCGGACGAGAATGGATATAGCCTGTCATCCGTGGGGCTGAACCCGACTGGCACAACCTTTGGCACAGGCTCTGGCTTCGACTCGGCCATGTAAATCTCTACGAGCCAGAGGAAGTTGGGCATGTAGGGCATGCTGGAGGGCGATGAAGGGGAAGAGAGGAACAGCTTTTGCCAACAATCTTTACATCCGAGCGGTAGTTCCGGAAGGCAAATCACATGGGCATGCCCTAGAATACTAGTTAGTTTCACATTAAACGGGATATTCATACTCCTTCGAATAGTTACAAGAATGTTAGGGAGCGGAAGGAACGTGACGGACGGACGGGTGATTCTTTAAAGCAGGGGTGATGCCGAATGTTTTCAGTATGGAATATAAACAAAAATAATTGAATTTTAATTCAAATGCACAATATTATTTCAGCGTTTAATCCTTATTCCCAGAAACCCAGCCAGGTGGACATCATTATTATGGAATGTCGGCCTCAAATACAAGCTCCGACAATCGGCCCAAGAGCAGATAGTCGGAGTTAGAATTTGAACAACCGAGTTCCTTCATCCGGATCAAATTCAAACTCCGACAATCGGCTCATGAGCAGATCGTCGGAGTTTGAATTTGAACAACCGAGTTCCTTCATCCGGATTTTGCGAGATTGCTAGGCTCGTGACCAACCGCTTTATAACTCCGCTGCGCTGAGATGTATGGTGGAAGGTGTTAAAAAAGCAATAATTCTCCATTTGAACATTATCTTCCTGTACAATATCCATGCATTCAGCAAGATTTAACGATGCTCCCAGGAACCTATAATTACTGTTTTAATTCTTGAAAGCTATTTCATATGCCTTCATAAGCCTCTCCCGAAGATGAATTCTCTCCTTCCTCAGAACTCCTGATCCAGCCTTTCCCATGTCCCCTAAAGGAAACAGCATTCCGGTTCGTGGGAGTGCTTCTACCAGTGTCTTTAATGAGGGTAGAAAGCTCTGATCTGTGGATTCCCTTAGATTATCATGCTGATGTCTACTTCTTACGAACCATTTCTCATTCCCAAAAACTTCAACACGGCGAGTTCGACCGCAAGTCCAACATATCCTCGAGGTGCGCCATGTTTTATGTCCAGTGTCGCATCGGGCCAGGTGTGCGTGGCATCATGCAAGCCGCATTTGAGGGACACATAAAGCATGTCCTTGGAAAGAAACCAGCCGCCTTGAACAGTGACAGGTGTCAATGACCATGCCACTGCCAGGTATCCGGGAGGAAGAACACTGAATATTGGATGAGATCAAAACCCAGATTCAAGGGAAGACCTACATTATATGCCCTTCCTCAAGGATAGTTGCCCTCATGTCGGGGTCAACAGGCCCAGTTGAGGATAATCGAGCACACATCTCAGGCAGTAGACTGCACTGGGATATGACCACCGCAATACGGCCAGACAATGCAAGAAGGTAGTGACAGAAGCCCTGTCCAACTCGCATCTCATCCCGCTCGAAAAGTCTTGTCCCTGCACCAGCAAAAACAATCCAATTCTTGCGTCTCCATTGCGTGGAAAGAAAATCAGATTCCGATGTTATATCCAGTGAAATCGGGCTGGAATTGTTGTCAGAGAGGTACCCAAATGCGGAAATCTCACCTTATAGCCTGAGGAGGCTCGATATCCACGTCGTCAAAGTGGAAAACTCTTTCTGATCGATGATAGGGCTTTTTTTCAATCATCGATGCTTGTATCAGATCCAGCTTCTTTTCCTCCAATTGGGTGTCTAGAAAGATAATCAGGTGAGGCATAATAGTAATTTGAGGTGTGACCATGCATTACCAAAGCAATTGACAGTGATTTTCGGCAGGTCCAAGCACTGCTGCGTCCCTCCTACGAGAATAACTGCTTTCCCTTCATTTATTTTTACAGCGATTTCAGTTTCATCAATCTTCGGTATTTCCTTGGGACCATAGACAAGAAGGGAGGTCACAAATGCACCAAAGCCAGGAGACTTTCTGATATTAGCAACAGATATGATGATTCGTGTAATCACTCACCTTGCACATGATCCCGTCTATTTTAAAATTCCCCCAAGTGAGAAGAGTGACGGGGTAGAATAGAACGAGGCAAACAGGCATCTCGTCCGTCATCCTGGATACATTATTTGTAAGAAGTTGTTTTCCGTAAGATAGACTTACAGCCAGGCAATGATTCAACCACCGTGCTGAAGAAAAGGAATGAACCCAAGTATTTGTGGTCTCCGAGTAAAGTTTAAGGGACTGCGTGAAAAACCATCTGACGAATGTATCGGCGTCGGATTGGATAACCCAGTCCATGGGAAAGTTCACCCGTGAGGGAGGCCTTTCTGGATTGACCCAGACTGTATGCAGAGGTAGTCGGTGGCGAAGCTCTGAAATGTGCGCGCGCATTCCAGGATGAGGCAGCGATGTGCCGACTATAAAGAGCACGTAAGGAACATCCTCTACTGCAATCTCCTCTGCAGAATAATTGCCGTCCTGAAGGAGGTAGACATCATGGAGAAGGACTGATTTCACCTCCCTGCCAGAATGAGTCGGCTGCACAGAGGACACTGTGTCATAATCTTGTGCTGTGCCGACTCAACGCGATGTCCACAGCGTTGTCCTCGGAGCTTTTGAATAGATCCATGTACGCTTGCAAGTCTGCGGTCTTCGATTCCGACTCGATTCTCCAGGCTATCCATGTTCTGCGAGAAGACAGCCAAAAGATCGCCCGAGGATGAAAATGCGGCCATAAGAAGATGCATGGCAGTTGGGAAGGCGCTCCTAGAAGGCTCGACCATGAGTCCCTCATAATCTGTCTGCCATGTGGACGTGGTCAGGACTTCTGGAGTGACGGCCAGTAGAGCAGCGAGGTCGTTTTGCCCCGATTTTCCCTCTGCAGGTTTCAACGGCTGTGGAAATAAGTAATTATGCAATCTGGGCGAAATTATATACCTTTATGCCTGCACTGGCTGAGATACCTGCCCCGATAACGAACATTGGGCGGGCCTTCTTGTCTATGAGAAGTTGTCCGACTTCCCATATGAACCTCCACCCTCTACTCTGGGGGTCTTGTACTTCTGCATCGTAAAGAGAAAAATCCTTCTAATTTCGTGAGTTTTTTTGTGCTGAATTTCATTCATGCGCTTACTTGTCCTTGGCTTGCAAGATTCATGGGTGATGATGGCGGGGGGGTCTCTGATTCCACCGACTGCGCCTAAGTACTTATGGGAATCTGGGATAGAGAAGGAAGATCTAATCACATGAGTATGATGCTGTGCGCCGGCCATGTGGTCTCGAGGACATTCTACTCCGACATTGTGCTCATGAGCAGATCATCGGAGTTGGAAACCCTTCTTCTGCTCTCCCCACACAGTGCGCCGCGAAGTGCTTTAATTTCTACCGCTAACTTGATACTTAAGCAGCCAAGATGCTTCCCAGTTCGACCTTTCGCGTTCAGACGGCGCGGTGTCACCACCCTCCAACCTCTACCCCGTCGTTCCTCGCTTTCTCTCCTCCCGCATGCGCTTTCCACGCGATTTCTCGCGTTCATAAGGCGCGGCGTCACCATTCTCTCCAACATATACCCCGTCGTTCCTCGCTTTCTCTCCTTCCGCATGCGCTGTCCACGCGATTTTTCGCGTTCAGACGGAGCGGCGTTACCATTTGCTCCAGCATCCACCCCGTCATGCCTCCGTCCGCAGTGCTTGAATTTCTACCGCTAACCTGATACTGAAGCAGCTCAGATGCTTCCCAGTGCGACCTTTCACGTTCAGACAGAGTGGTGTCCCCACCCTCCAACCTTTACCCCGTCGTTCCTCGCTTTCTCTCCTCCCGCATGCGCTTTCCACGCGATTTCTCGCGTTCAGAAGGAGCGGCGTCACCATTTTATCCAACATCTACCCCGTCGTTCCTCCATTTCTCTCCTCCCGCATGCGCTGTCCACGCGATTTTTCGCGCTCAGACGGCGCGGCGTGATGATTGGCTTATTCAGCCTATGTATTCCCTTTCTCTCCTTCCTCATGCCATGTCCACACCATGGCCAGTACCCCCGTCCATTCCTAAAATTTGCTACCTAAACTCTACATATATTAGCCTATGAATAATTTTTTTCAAATGTTTCATTTATATGGGGCTATAATTCCGTATCTCCCCTAGATACTCAGGCCTTGTAGATGAAATAAAACCCTTGCACGTTTTCATGAATCAGATCATCCGGAAATCCCTCATTTAAGGAAAAGATGGCTCTTTGAAAGAAAATTCTGAACCATTTATTGCGTGAAATGTGATTTATGAAATATGCTACGTCCAAATGGATGCCATGGGAAGAGGGCCAACATCAACATCTGCAAGGACATTACGGTGCATGAAATGCGCAACTGCTACACGTTGTCCGTCTCTATAGGTTACGGCATGAGGGATGCTTCCACCCCGAAGAAAAACAGCTGTGCCTGACCCATATTCGACATCCAAGTCGAGAATACGCATGATGCCAGATTTGTACTCCCCCAGTGTCAGCACGGGTGTAAAGGCGACCTTCATGTCTTTGTCATCGGTATGGCAGGGTGTTTCCCTGTTGAATATCAACGACCGACCGTGGAAGAAAGTTGGATCGATGGCACTGAGTGCTGCGTAGGCAGGAAACTCGTTTGCAAGGCGTTTCTTTGCCGCTGAGAAAATGGCGTGCTGGGACGGGTCGACCAGCTTGAAAAGGTGGTCGAGACGCTTGCTTACGACACGAAGCCGCTTCATCAATCGCATGGTGGCATTGAAGTTTGAGATCTTGTCCAAAATATCACGTGATGGACCTGCGGGGCCAGTCTGAATTACCAAGTCAGCATACTTGGGAAATAAGCGATATTTGAGATTACCCAGTGGCCAACACCACGCCAGAGTGTCACAAGCTGAAAGACCCCATGTACCTCGTTCTTGATGGTTCTCCTGGTGTAGCTTGAGCGTTGGTCA
This sequence comes from Auricularia sp. M12, assembly GCA_037042885.1. Lineage (NCBI taxonomy): Eukaryota > Fungi > Basidiomycota > Agaricomycetes > Auriculariales > Auriculariaceae > Auricularia > Auricularia sp. M12. The sequence continues at coordinate 47,800 of CM073209.1, forward strand.
CGAGACTTCTTGTCTGCTGCCTTCTTGATCTTGACGCCCACCTCCCGTCCAAAGTCCATCAGGAGCTTGTACAAGATTTTCTAAAAATTATGTTAGCGGCAGGAGTTAAGCCATCAGAAATCCCACCTCAGCCCGGCCCCGGAGCCACTTGGGAAATACAATGAGGAGGGGGATGCCCTTTTCATCCACGGCCATTCGAGCAGTGTCTCCTTTCCAAGTCTTCCGCTCCTTATTGTCGAATACGGGAAGTGGCTTTATGATGTGATTTTGGTCTGGTGAGAGGTGTGAAGCTAGGTCAAAGCCCTTGACTATGTCTGCAAAACAAGGGAAGATGAGAAAATGTTCCAGATTTGTAAAAGCACTTCTCACGGATGTTCTGCTTGGCCTGATTCCAAGCCCTCTTATTGATACACTCCCAAGCATGCCAGAAACCTTTGATTCGCTGTTCTGTGCTCTTGTCTTTGAATGACCTGTGTTCCATTGTGAGGGAAAGTGAGATAATATGACGGTGAACAGTCTTACTTCCTGATCCTGAAACGTTTCTTTTTCCTTGTGGAGTCGTCGTTCACTCGTTCGACTGGATGGGTCTCATTTGTGGATAACTCGGATTTCTTACGTTTCAAATGCCGGCTGTCATGAACTGTTAGAAAGCTGCTGCAAATGATGAAATAGCAGCATACAGAGGTGATGGTACCCGTGAAGGGTTATCCTCCATCTCATCGATGGGAAAGGGTGCTGGGATGTTGTCATCCTCATTGTCAGACCATTCATCACCGTCAAAGGCGGACATGGTCTCCTCATCACCAGTGGATGAGATACCAAACATCTTTTGGATAACCTCATTCGTTAGAGCATCCGCCCTGACTGCCTGCAGGACTTCTCCGATGGTAATTTTAATGGCCATCTGGTCCTGATAGGCACCTGCAAAAATCTTAGTATCAATACCTATTCATACCTAACCCTAACCTTCACGGATTCCGTCTTCCATTTCCGCCAGGTCGTTATGTTGCGGCAATGGTTATCACAAACAAGACGGTGTGCAAAAAGTGGCGCCACTTGAAAATTTTGCATCCGAATCGCGGCTTGAATTTAAACGGATGCGGAGAATGAAAAAAGTTGTCATGTTGACCACCTGGTTGCGGTGGCCCAACTACCTGTGACTGCGAAGCGCATGTCACGGTATTTGGGTTATATCAGACCGCCTTGTTGACTGCGCAGCGCATGTCACGGCGAGCATGTTCTTACCGCAAACAGGTGGCCAACTGTTCTCCTCTCCCTTGAGATTTCTTCCCGGCACCTTATCACCTCACCCCTTCTTTAATCGCCCAATAATTGAAGAAAAACATTTTCCGTTCCTCACGGCTCCGGACAAGCGGCCAGTCTATGCCTCGTTCCTCTGTGTGCTACTCACCGTGACTTGTATTTGATCAGGAATCAAGGGTGATTCCCTTATAGATCCTTGGATTCAAAGGGAAATATACAATGATCAAATCATACGGCTCCCTGAGGGAGTCCTTTATAAACCTGGATGATCAACGTGAATTGACGTGGTAAAAATGGACCTCATAGGGCAATCTGTAATCAGACGCTCAATTATTGCATCCACATCGCATAGAACCTCCAATCATTTTTTGAGCCACAGTATGGGGCCACCATCCCCTAGTTTCTCGCTACCTACAAATGGAGTGCAGACAATAATAGTTTAAATTGAGGTTTAATTCGTCTAATAATGGACATCGATGCCGAATCCCAGTGTCAAATGAGAATCTCAAGGCTGCCATTGGTGAGACTGTGAAATACTGGGACAGGTTTTTTTCCTTTCGAAAAAGAATTTGAACCCCGTTAACCTGGTGGAAATGGTTTATTTTATTGATTTATATGCAAAGCTCAGAAATAACCTATCAACATAGCACAGGCTAAACCCACATGAGACTGCATCCCAGTACCATATTTCTCCGTATCAGATTGCATCAAACATTCCTCCAAGTCTGTGAGAAAATCCCAATGTCTTGTGGGTGTCGGAGGGGCTGTTTTGTGGTCAACCGGGCACCAATACCAATGGGTTAGAGACTTTGGTAAAAAAAGTATTCATGTAGATAGACTGCCACTCTCTGAGAGTAATTCATGGAAACAACGGATTGACCGTCGAATCTCGTAGTAGTTGAAGCTGGCAAGTATGATAACACGGAACAGATCACTCACCAACACTCTCACATACGAGGCCGCAAGACTGCACATATTAAATAATACATGAAATTAAGCATAAAATTTAGATATTGCGTCGGTCTGAGCTACGTGAGGCTCAAAAAGATTCTAGTTATTGCCCATCTGTGGGTGTGAGATGAAGCACGGGCCATTTCTTTCTCGCAAAACGACTCGTCTTTATATCTGGATAAAATAAAAAAATTATTGACTTTTTTAACACCTTTCACCTATCCGCTTCAGGAATCTCGGAAAATCCGGATGAAGGAACTCGGTTGTTCAAATTCAAACTCCGACGATCTGCTCATGAGCCGATTGTCGGAGCTTGTATTATATCAATGTGGCATGCGCCGATGCTCGGCTTGCAAACGGTCACGCCCTCTTCTCACTCATTGAACCAAACTGTAAGTATTTTACTGTCCAATAACACTATCGCGCACCCTGTACACCGGTGTGCATATTTATCGGACTGTACGCTAGAAGCCACATGAAAAACGCCCCACAGGCCGTTCCGGCACCACCAGCTACTTTTGGAGTCCCAATATTATTTGACATTGGGCAGCAATATCATCATAACATGATCAGGATGCTGTCGAATACGCTGCAGATCACGATCCCTGAAGCACAATGATCGTGAATAACATCCCAGCCGCCGAATCTCCTTTTCTAACTGACCTTGAATAGAGTGCAAGCGAAGCCTTTCTCATGTTGACGATAAATTCTGAGGAAAGTAAATGTTCATTCTTTATCGAAAGAGAGCAGGCATCCGCACGCTCACTCGCGGCGCTTCGCGTCGCGCTGTTCGCGCGCCCCCAACAGTTTTTGGCGCTCATGCGAGGCGCTTCGCGCCTCGCCATTCGCGCCACATGGTCGGCAGCGCAGTCAGAGCTGAACATCATCAGTGGTAGGTGCCCGGTACTCACGAAGGTTGACCGCAACGGGGACAGAATGACTGACTTGCTGCTCCCCCGGTTGGAATATCAGCGCCCGAAGTCGCCTTGCTTTTGGCCGCACAGGGTGATGCTGTTGTGAGGCAGTTCAACTTCCTCCAGGTTAAACAACGTTCACTAAGTGTGACTGTAAATATGAAATATCATATCTTCTGAAAGCTAGTTGTGGTTTTAATCTTAAGATTCTGAAAACATGGTCTGGTAGGTGGATAGACTATCTCGGTCTACAGAGAATATCACACTTGATGAGCTGCCCTGCTATGGTCATGGTGCAGCAACCAAGTGCTCACTGTGAATACGTCAAGTTGGCTTGTCGATTTCGTGTCTGGGTGCAGCTGGGAGAGCTGTAGTGTTTGCAGTGTGGTGGTACAAGGACAATGCACCTCCTAATTTTTGTGAACAGCTATCAAGGTGTTGGTAGGGTGGCACATACAAAAATATGCTTCAGTGGGTACCCCGACTCGGAAAATACATGAGCATGTGGTCCGTCACGGTAGCTGGGAGACCGAGTCGAGTTTCAAAGCCGATATCTACGAGGACTGCACATCAGTCCCAACCAAAGCAGAGAGAGAGAGCCAAACCGAAAGATCTCCCTGATCCATTGACTTGAAGGTGCATACCGTTTGCCGATGTGGTGCTCACTCCCCTCCAGGACGACGTCTTCGTCCGTGGTGTTCTGCTCGATGTCACACCAGAAGTTCGGGGATAGACCCGGGAATGGGTGTCCTAGAGAGCTTGAGGGTGGGTATTTATTATCAGAATGGAACGCAGATTCAGAGTGATAGACTCATAGAGACGCACAGCATAGGCGGTGCCACGTTTCATAATGGTTGGCCGATACATGAACAATGATGCATGTTGCACACGAGAAGCGTCGATGCTTGAAGTTTCTTCTCGATCCTGTGTCTTTGGCATCTGGGCTTAGTGTTGTGGTCGTGGATTGGACACAAGGAGGAATGCGCCCGACGTCGGACTGCACAAAGAAGTTGACCGGCAAATCCTGCCGGAAAAGCCGACCGCCAGCTGGACACCGTCCCATTGTCATGGTCTCTTAAAGAAATTTATATAAATAATCAGTGTGCCCTTTTGAAACGAAGTTTGAGATTGACATGGTTACGGGCCAGCGGAATGAAGGGATGCTTGTCGATCCGGAAGCCTCTCAGATCTATATAAGTACAGTACTTCCCAGAGCCCACTGAGCACCAACGACAAATGAGTGATATTGAAATTAATGCACTCATATTATTGCAGACCCAAGACTAGAGGTGACCTTGGGACTGTACTGTACCATTACGACCGTTTGTTCATCTTATCTAAAAAATCTTATCTGATGGAGCTCCGATAAGTAATCGGAGGCGATCTATGGTATCTAACCTTTTTCTCGGAGGCCAGTGTTACACGTTACAATGAACATATGGTCGTAATGGTACAGTATGGACCAGTGATGTTTAAATACTTACCCATAACCTGAATCTCAGTTGACTGAAACTGCGTTTATTGAATTAGAGAAGAATTAATTTGCATGATTTAGAATGTCTGAAACACAGGATAGATGCTTTGAGAAGATTTGATGCGACGATCTGAATGTCGGACTTCCAACTTTAAGGCGGAACCTAAACTTCCTCAACTTCCTCCGTCTACCATGGCGACGCATTCGATTACCAGCGGCAGGCATTCAGATACGACTCTGAAACTAGACTCGGACACTCTGTCCATGGTCTTATGCCTTGGCTTGCATTGCAACAGCGCTGTCCTCTTCGTTTGTAAACGTTGGACAGCACTGCTCTATAGTCTGAAACGGCTCTGGACGGCTATCGACACGCCATCTAAAATGAACTTCCTGGAGCGCTCTTATCCTCTGCTCGTGGAATTTACGTCTGTCATACTTGGCTCACAGAAGTCAGCCTGGGCATCATCGACCAACGTTCATCTCTGGGAATGTATTCTCCGCCAGAGACACAGGGTGAAGCGGCTCGAGATGGAGTGGGACATCTCAAGGCCTGAACAAGTGCTCCTTTATGCGCCTGGAGGCCTGCTCCCGGATCAGCTGGAGCATCTCGCTGTCTCCATTGCACCCTTCCGACGTGATATGCCAGATTGGACTTCGCCGCATGGTCTCAGGTCACTGTGTCTTGACTCAATGATCCTCATTTCCTCAACATAATCAATCCGATCCGCCTAACGTCACTCCGGCTTCACGTTAACTTGGAAAGGTTGACCATTGCCGACCTCCTCGAACGTATATCTCTGTGTCGGCAGTTACATGATCTCAAGCTATATGTGAGGGGGATTCTGGGAGAATCATGGCCCCCTCCGTTGGCCCCAGCCATTAGCTCCCTTCGGGTCGTCGTTCTGACCATCGTCCACCTTGACATCCTTCCCCCCATCTTGAGGCTCATCCCATCCAGCCTCCACAAGCTCAGGGTGTCAGTCAGGGATAAATCGATGAAGAGTCAATACAGGGGCTCTTCGATGCCGTTTGTGCTAGAATCCACACTTTCCAGGGCGATCTCCACGTCAGCCTCGCGTGCACCTGGGGTAAAAGGGCAACAGAGACTCTAACCTTTGGGGGAACACCCTCCTTCACCTACGAACTCTCGTGGTACAGATTTCTGAACCGCACCCGTGACAGGATGTTGGGCCTGTTCAAGACCCTCATCGCTAAGAGCATCTTGCTCGACATCCAGCTCCATTATATGGAGGACCCGAAACTCTGCAACGAGGCAGGAGCCTTGGTCATGTCGGACGTAACCCATCTCGTGATCACTCTTCCGGACCATGACGAGGGTGGGCTGGAGGAAGCTGTTTCCCGTATCATGGACGCATCCCGCCCCCTGAATGTCCAATTTCCGGCATTGGAAGGAATATCGATTCTTCCAGGTGAAACATATGGCATAACTTGTCCGGATGAGCCATCGGAGACAGCCTGGCCGGAACCTAGGCTTCTGGAATTTGATGATTCCATTCGGCTCTTCATTGAGTCCGCAGTCTGTGACATTGTGGGAAGAAAAGTACCCGTCACATTCTGAGAGCTGATTGACGTATGGGACTGCTTTTCAAATGACCATTTTCCTCTTGTAGAAGCTGCTAGACCCCCGTCCCCCCTCCATCATGTAAAGCCTGTCTGAAAATCCAAAAGGGCTGTTTAATCCTTGTCTTGTAGAATTCGATATACCCCCCTCCCCCCTCCACAATGCACCACCTCATCATTACCATTTAAATTCAGTGCCTGTGAAAAAAGATCAAATCCTCGTTTGACAAGTTCAAGCTCTATGTGAGAGACCATATCTCATCCCGCAGTTTTCCGCAGTCACAATGCATGTAAAGCCTTGCATTTGATAATTAATTAGTTTTAGATGCTCCCCATAAATTTTCCCTTATCTCAGCCTTCATTTTCTTGATTCTGTATCTAACATTTCTCCAAATGAACAATATCTATTTAGGGCCTAGACATAGACATGCACCCTCCCTGCATCTCCGGAAAGCCTCAAAGGCTGCCACACCTCAATACCTCGTTATAAAATTAAAGAATAGCCGTTGGCGGCTGTGGACCTTCAGTGGGCAAGAGATAAAAATAACAAAAAAAAAAAAAAAAAAAACCTTTGCGATTAGAAATTCCGTCATGCATGACTTCGTTCGCATGCCTGTCCATAAATTCAACATACGGCTTAAGGCTAGTCATTCTCCAATCTAAAATATGTAGTCAGCGGCAGTCGGAAAGCAAAGTCCAGGACTGTACGGACCAGGACGCACGATGCCCGCGGCATCAAGCTCATCAAGCTCCCGCAACAGCTTGCTGATCGTGGGAACAGCCTCTGGGTTGAAGTCGTCCACCTGTGCGGGGTCTATCGGCACGCACACACGGCCTGTTCCAGGGTGTACACAGAAGGGTGCTTTGAGCAGATGGCTTCGGCGCTTAGAGACCTCAATATCGAGCCTCGGGTACATATACTGCAGGATGATGTCCTCCAGTGAGTCTACCAGCTGTTGACGCTCAGGCCCGGCTTCCCGGTTGGCGACCTGTCTGAGAACATCCGTCCACTTCGTCCTCGAGCTACGGCAGGGAGACGACACCCACTCCTGGCTTAGGGTGGAGCTAATCTCAGTGTGGTTAAGGAGTCTGAGGAGCCTTTGCCACTGCTCCACCGTTTTGAAACAATCTTGGTCAACGAGGATGAGCTGGTCAAAGCTCCATCGGTACACGGGGTCATCCGACTTCGGGTTTAACAGTCGAGAAGCAGAGCTGCAGTGATACATTCATCAGTGACAGCAATATAAAGGTTGGCACTCACGAAATGGCGGGATGCAGAACGTTCTGCTTCGATTGCCGTACATCGAGCTTTTGAGCCATATCCTTGGACCACTTGAGAACATCCAGCCATTCCATAAGCACGCGGCGCTGCTCGTCCGTGAGATTCATTGCCTCCAGGTCCGATACCCAGCAATGAATGCCCCGTCGCCCAGAGTACACCCAGATGATGTGCCGGTAACCGAATTGGTTTCGGAGAGCATTGTCGAGGACCCGGACAGCTGCGGCTATGAAGCCCCAGCAATGGCCACAGATATTTTTGCCGACGCAGCAAGTACGGACGTTGTCATAATCCGTCATATCGATGTCTAGAACAAGCTCTCGCTGGTGCGGCTGGAAGGCATCCTTGCGCAGCAATCTCTTATCCATGGGTCGAGCGTTATAGATGGCGCCGATTTCGAACCGGGTGGGGTTCAGGCGGCAGATGTTCGACTTGAATTCTGCCAACGTATTGAACGAGTTGTATCGAAGGTATATGTCTCCATGAATTGTTGCTGCAAATTCACGGTGCGTGAATAATCGGCCAGGTGCCTGCTGCTGGTTGAGCCAGTGGAATATGGACCTGAATGGGTACAGGTATTTGTAGAACCGAAGCATGGACGATGGATCACAGCCACTAGAAGTCATCAGAGATCATAAAATTCAAAAATTTCAAACTGACTTCTCGGACGACATCGTAGCGAGGAGGGAAGACGCGGTGGCCGGAGCCGATCGGAGTTGACGGCGGAGCTGACACGATAAAACCCCCGCCCGGAAGTGGAAGTATATATACTTTTAATGGAGGACATTTTGGGAATTTGGAGACTTTAAAATGGGGAACATGGAAAGAGAAATTCCGAACAAGGAAGTCAATCTATATCTTATACAATACTGACTACGCCGGCAAGCGAGGAACATTTAAACCCCGCTGGTCTGCTCGCGAGCAGATCGTCGGGGTTTCAAACCGTGCCCAGGGGTGACCCTCTGGTAATTATGCTGTAACAGTTCCATGCGGATTTGATATATATATTGATTTAATCCGTAAGATTTCGACACTCTCATTTTGATTAGCCTCAAAAACCCTGTACTGAATTACCGAGATTTGTGCGGTCACCAAGCGGTCACAGTAGAAATCTCAGAATCACTGATCCTGAAGTGCATTATACCTTACCTGCTGAGGAATTATTGTCCATTCTCTATAAATGGGAATTAATCATCATCCACAACGAGAAGACAAGACATGGAGAACGGCCTAGGACAGCAGAGGTGGGCAGCAGACGGTTTAAGCTTCAAAGTCCGACGATTTGCCCACCTGCAGATCGTCTGAGTTCGAAATGGTTCCAAAGCCGACTGTGTTCCAGGTACCAAACCCAGGAGTTGGAATTCCTCAGAGATTGAAATATTATAAAATAAATGTAGATTATGGATGATAAATAATAAAAAATAAAAGCCCGATATCGCTGTGAAGTGTTTAGTCTGTGGCAGGTTGCGGTGTCCTGAGAAACGTGGACATCGGAGCCATTGCGCCGTCTTGTGTTCGGCACAGGGAGAGGCAACCATCATCCTGTTGCCAATGCGCTGTCAAACGTCTGGACCCACATAAACGGCCCCCATGTTCGAACCCTCAGGCTCAGTTGGGCCCTTCGAGCGGTTCTGCTGGATCGGAGCATCATCGCACCAAGCGTTTCGAAGATCTACCTGGTTGTCGGGGAACGAGACACTGGTACCCGGCAAGGGTACGAGGTGTATGATGCGATCCATAGGTCTGAGACGATGGGAATCCCAAGCTTCCCGAGTCTCACGGTGCTTCGGATCGAGAGCTCAACGGACGAAACGGGCGGTTTCATTCGCAGGATCGTTCCAACCGCGTCCGTAGAGCTGCTTGCTGCCAATCTGCGCGGCGTCAGGGTCTAGTTGTTCGGTGTGGAGGTTCAGTAACGGCCGGAACATGGTGGCCACTAACCACGATCTAGAATAGCTATTTTCCCCGTGCACTAGCCCTCATAGCCTGTTCAGTAGTCCAAAACAGAGTACAAATCAATGCATGTCCCAGTTGCCATCTTCCACACAGTATGAAGATTTATTCAGGGGATATTATATTTTGAGAATGCAGCAAGCTGTAGTGGAAGACTTGCACTGTAAACACTAGCACTATAAGCACACTAGCAGGGAAATCATCTGATAAAAGCATGTATCACAACTTTACTGTTTTGGTTAGGGTCACTGCTAACTAGCTACATATGAGGAACTTGAACTCGTCTGCTGGCTCTACGACGACTTTTGGGCGCGCGGTCGGTCTGGGCGTGCTTAGCGCGGCTGAGGGCCACCGGACCATGATTTGATCGCCGACAATCTCCGCCGCCTGCTCTGTCTTCCACAAATGCCCATGCAGGCTCAAGAAAACGATACAGAGGTATATTACCTCTTGCACAAGATTGCTTATAAGACCTTTGTCCCAACACCCGAGCTGCATCCCGTCAAGGATGCCATCCACCGCTATCTGCGGGATTTGCTCCCCAACGGTGCCACAATATCCAAAGGCGACGATGCTGTGCTTCATAAACACCCACTCTGGTCTTCCAGCTCGGGAGGTATTGTGCTATACGAGGGTGCGTGTCTTTCAGAGCACCTTGCCACCCACATGGGCATGACAAGTTACCCGGGCAGGTGTTCGCGGGGACGGTGTTCTGCGAACTTTTGTCAGACGTGACCAAATCCTGGCCATTGTCTCGGCTGCAGAAGAAAATTTCGACGGCGATGAAGAGCTTCCAGCTTTAAAGCCTCATCCTGAAGTGGAAGCCTACACTGTTGGCACAGGAGCGGACAAGATCATCCAGGCGCCCATCGTCTGCCGTGTTTATTGCACCTTGGAGGAGCTATACAAGATGAAGACCGTATGTACCACAATTATCAATGGCTCGACTTATTTCTCAGTAGAAGGTAGAAACAGCGTCGTCAGACACCGTTCGGTCCTGAATCCGCAGCACTGTCAAATTGCCCACGTCCTCCCCCATCAGCGCCGTCTCGCACACGGCTGACCGTGAATGATGGCATCGAAATTTCTGAGAAGATGTATGCAGAGGCGCTGCGCTGCTACCAGTCACATCGAGGGACGTGGATTGCACTCGACATCGAGGTCTCGATAAGAGATAAAGACAAAATTACGGAAATTGGAGTGGCTTTTTCCTCTCCCCCATCCATGAAGATCCAAACTGCCACCACTTCATCATCTCGGAGAACACTGGTTGGCGCGATGTGCCCAAGGGCCACACGTCCATCCCCTCCTTTGCCTATGGCGAGTCGGAGGTTGTATCCTTGGAAATAGCCAAAGGCCGCGTATCGGAGATCATTGGAAATGCCCGCTCTTGCGGGCCCGTTTTCATTTGCTGTCACGACCAAACTATGGAGATGAGGTGTGTTCAATCTCATATGTTCAAAGCATGTTATACTCATTTCCTTCACTTTCTGCACTCGAACGAGCAGATACCTCAGGAATAAAGAAAAAGTCCTCCCAGATCCCTCTCATCTCACTATAGAACAGAATCCTCTTCTCACTCCAGGGTTAGTCGCATATTTCGACACACAGTACCTCTTTTGCGGAAGGTATCACCAGAATTCCCCTGTCAATAACCGGATCGGCATGCGGGACATGCTTTCCTTCTTGGATCTTGCCTCGGGGTTCACATGTTTGCACAACGCTGGGAATGACGCTAAGGTCCGCACCTCATGCTTTCCCATATATTGATATCAGGGACCCTGACTCGGATTTCATGGGTTTCAGTGGACTTTGGCCGCTGTTCGAGAGCTTCTGGAGACGAAAATGTCCTAGCACAAGATTAGTCTTGTATCCATGTTATAATTTATTTGAGAAGATGTAATCCGTTAAAATCTTCGAAGTTTCCGGAGATGGAGATACGAACCAGCTCACAGGAAAGGTGGGGTGGAGACAGGGCTTGGGACGTTTCGGTTTCGGAGCTGTCTACAGTCTCCCATCAATTGTTGTAATACCTAAGACTTCATTTCATCTACGGCATTTTATTGAGTGGCAAAGGGTCTCAAAACAGAAGGCTCACTTTGGTTCATGTTTTATGCTATAAAAATGATAAGATAGTGAACGGTGCAATGGTCGGCCCCTGACCCGCTTGATATCTTGGAACAGGTGGAACGTGGCCGCTTCGTCTGCAAGTTCTTTTTTTTTTTTTGCAGTGGGAGACGGAGAGCACAGACCAGTGGATGGACATGCTGCTTTATTAAGCATTCCTGATTGATATCCATGCCTCTTACAGTGGTGCTGCTCATTCTTGAATTCTACCTATATAGAGTTTGGACTATTCAACCATAATGCATATTACCTTAACATGATTGTGGTCAATCAATATGGGTAATTTTTATCGAATGTGTTTTTAATCATCACCGGGAGGTGAGAGCTGAGGTTCTGAAAAAAGAAAAATACACGTCCAAGCTCAGAAGACAAGAAATGCACAAAACTTTCATGATGACTTCTATCAAATGGATCGCCACATTTACAGGGCACAATTCAAAGATCACAGAGGACGACATACGGATTCAGGGATCTGAGCGGAGGCAGGACCTGCTAGACCTAGGATTTAGTGGCCTTGCTCTTGCCAACTCCACCCCGTTTGGAAGCATTCTTTGCCTTCTGACGGTTCCTCCCATCCCCCACGGCCCCGGCCGGAAAGTGCTTGACCTTTCCGACCCACGACGGACCAGAGGGTAATGCATCCTCGTCCGGTATCCCGTCCCGAGTTGCGCGGAGATTGGGCTGGAGAAGGTCGAAAGGCGCAAACGATGGCCCTCCTTGCTATATCATCATTTGAGCACCCAATGAATCTGACCTGGCAGTCTCAGATATATACGTACCCTCATCACCCTTGCAACCCCTAAATCATCCTGTGAGCACGACATTTCGGGTTTGGCAGAGTCGGGTATAAAAAGACTTACAGGATTGTTCCCCGGACACATACTGAAGCTGTCCGGCATCCCGTCCCAGAGCAGTGTGCCGGGCTGTGATTTTCAAGTAAGTTTTCAGATCCGAATACTGTTCATAAAGTTGATACAGACAGTATCTTCAGGCATCACCTGGAACCTACCGATGAGAGCCTTCATCTTCTAAATATAAAATGAGAAGGGATGCCCTGAATACAGCATGGAATATACCTGTCCGAACTCTGATGCAACCAGCTGCTCATAACCATTTTCGGACACAGGCGGGGGAGGAACTGGAGCAGGGTAGATATCGGCCTCCTCGACCCGATGATCTGTTGCGTTTACACTGCTGTCCCCGATCTGCTTCAGCAGATTCTTTGCCTTGCGGTCGACCGTCAATTCAGCGATTAGGCCTAACGGTTTGCCTGGGTGACCCAGTGAGAGATACAGGTCGAGGGAACGGGTGTCGTGGACCAGCATAATGCTGTCATTGATGTGCTGGTGGATGAACATCGCCATGTTGTTGAAGTCAAAGAGGTCGTCCGTCTTGGTTTGCTCCTGATACCATGTTTCCAGGGCATCTGCAGCCAGCTTGTATCCTCGGACACTAATGTTCCGAAGGGACGTCGGGAATACCACGGGGCTGGACACCACCTTCTCGTCCAGAGCCATCGCTGCAGTGGCCAGGTTCTCGAAGCTGGAGTTCATGGTTGAGGTAGGTAGGTAGGTGTATTTGAACTCAGTCAGCTCCGCTCAAATTGTTATGGCTGCCGGCCCCAAAATAGATTCAGCGAGTAGTACCCTTTTCCATCATTCAAAAATCCAAGATTTATTGGCTATGATGCCGAAGTGCATTTGCCGGAATACAATTATTTTTTGGGTGGCATCAAGGATCAGGAATAAGGATTCTTGGTGAAGAGTGTGTTCACATGAGATAAATAGGAAAGATTACATATATACGTCAAGGTCGCGGGAATATCTGGATATGCTTAAGAGCCTAGTATTATTTGATAGGCACACACCGGATAAAATACTGTAGAGCTATTAATTATTACCGCGTCACGCGTCGCGGACGTTGCACGGCGCGGTAATGGAGACGTTTTGTAGTATGCCACGTGCGGCTCATGGTAATAGCGTGTCACGGTGCTCGAGCACATGAAATACCCATTATGAACGCCCGGAGCTTCGCGCCTCTGTGAAGCTCATCGTAGACGCCTTTCCTTCATCAATGAAGAATATGCCTCTTCTTTGGAGTCTATGTCAGACCTAAATAAGTTCCACCGCAAGTACAATGCAGGACTTGGTTAGGCCATTTTCTATGGTAAGTGTTGCATCTGGCCAGGTGTGCTTGTGACCTTGATTGGCAATTTTCACAGACTTGTCCAACATTGCCCTGGTCAAAAGCCATCCACATTCAAATAAATTTGGTTCAAAAGCCCCAGCCCAATACAATAAGTCCCGGAGGAAGAACACAGTAATTGAATTTTACCAGAATATTTAAACCACGGAAAAACAAAGAGATTGTGTTTGTGGGGAGACTACTGTACAGGAGAGGAGAAGGTAAAAAAATTCTACCATGCAGAGCCGATGACCGTACTGACCATGGGGATCGATCAGCAATTCCAGGTGGGGGTAGGTCATTGGAGTTTATGGACAGCGGGAGTAAGGGCTCAGGGCTCAAGGCTTAACGTGAAAGGGATGTATTCCTCGGGGCTCATGGTAACCTCCTCTGCGCGTCATGAGATCCCGAAAATAGAGAGATGAAAAGTGATACACAGAATCATACCTTCTCAGATATTCATGACCGCTTGCCAGACCTCCTCACTAAATTGTTGCAGAGCCCACATGGCACTGTTATATGTCCCCGGGGTTAGGCGGTGCCACGGGCCGAGAGACATGCTGCGGTCCCGTCCAACCCGACCAGTACGGAAATCGAGCGCGACGCCAGCGAGGATGAATACGGCCAGGTTTGGCGGTCTGCACATGTGATCATGCGCTGCAAGTGCATAACGCTTGGCCTGTGCGACTGCGTGGAGGCGGAGATTGAGCCGTCCAGTCCGGGCCTCCCTCTTCATCTCGCCGGCAACGATGATGAAGGGGATGGGAAATGCATAGCTGGTAAACCAGATAGCGAAGTCGCAGTATCCACCCATTCCGTCCCGCCACTGCGGGTGCACCTCGAAGCCTGCCCAAACTGGAAAGATCTGGCATAGCATATGGTTCCAGAAGGGGTAAATGTCGGATTCGTACATCGTCCTCGTGCTGGCCGTGTTCATGTAGGCGGCGATTACGCCGAGGACGATGTAGAACCGCATGCGCACCACCCAAGGGATGGCGAAGAGACCCTGATGCAAGAGACGGCGGGGGTTCATGGTTGGGCGCTGCTTTGACTTACGGTTACCTGTCTACTGCTCTTATGTGCACTGGCACGCCGTCTGCCCGGGTGCTATCGAGCTGCATGGCCGTCACCTTTTGTGACCCTTATGCCCACGATGTTGTCCCGAGAGCAATCTGAATGACAGACGCCGTGCGGGACATATGTGAAGTGAACCCATGCCGACGTGAAACAGCTGTGAATGTCTGGAACTCTCAGCAGAAAAACTCCGATACTGCAAATACCACTTGCCCAGCCTCCCAAATAAAAAAGGAAATGAGGAAAAACTGCTACAATGCTTATTTCAATGTTATTGTTCAGTCAGAGGCACCTGTGACAGGAATGCATATGGAGTATGGGTACGATGGTTAACGAACCTAATTCCCTGTACCATTCCCAATATGTATTAATGTTGTCCCTGACGGGCGTCAGCACGCAGAGCCCGTGAGCTATCCCCGTCAACACCGTCCACGTCCAGCGCTGCACCATGAAGTCCTTGTAATTACCTTTCTCTGGAGCTTGAGAATTAGGCGGGGGAGGGGACATTTTAGCTGCGATAGTGAAGCCCGTGAATGAGAGCATAAGCGTCTGACTCTTGCCCCGTCAGTCTTTCCGGATTCTCAGGTTGCCACTTTGGCGGTGAACACGGACATAGCAGATGTAGTCAGGCACTATGAAATGAAGTGTGGAATTATGCTGCTGAGAGTATCCTGCTCGTATTTGCAGTATCAGAGCATGGAAAGCTGCGATCGTGCCTCAGAATGGGTAACCGCCGAAATCGACCTTAAGAAAATATCTCCGTTATGAGACCTGACCGCCTTTGCACGCACAGGTAAGTAGACTAGCGCCAGATTGGGGAGCTGTCAATCTGGTTAACAATCGTCTGTTCACTCATGCATATGGACACAGGAGGACACAAATACGGGCCCAGTAGCCGAGAAGCTTGGGGTTCTAAATCAACAAACATATTGAAAAAGGTTCTGTACATATACACAATGCGAATTGGAGCTTTTTACGTGAGGATCCTACGAAGGGAAATTCCGAACAAGTAACAATACTGACTCCGTTAGAAAGTTTAAACCCCGCCGGTCTGCTCGCAAGCAGATCGTCGGAGTTTGAAACCGTGTGACCGTCTGCTGATTATGCTGTAACAGTTGCATGCGGCTTTAATATAGATCATTTTATTCAATTAAATTGCGGAAGCCTCAGATTTATTGGCCTAGAAAACCATGTACTGAATGACCATCATCTTTGAGGTAATTATCAGTAGAAATCAATTTATAAGACAAATGAGTACTGGGTAGCAGATAGACCTTTAGTTCGCAACTTAACATACTAATAACCTGGAATTCCTCCATGGACGCCTTGCGGCCCGTCTGAATCCGCGACGTCGCGGTGTACTTCGCCAGTGCGCGATATAAGGAAGCGCACATTGCACGCGTGTACCACGGCCTGAAGCGTGCGCACGCTGCCTTCCTTACGCAACTGCGTTCTTTTCATGTTTCCCTCAATCGCTACCTCCATCGCATCCACGCCATCGACTCGCCGCTGTGCCTGCATTGCGGTGAACCCGAAACCATGGACCACTATCTTCTCCGTTGCACTCGCTTCCTCACTCCCCGACAGACGCTCCGTGGAAAGCTCAAAGGTCATATCCTCTCTGCTAGTTCATTGCTGGGCTCGCGAAAGAACCCGAGCGCCTTGATGACCTACATTGACCGTACAGGACGTCTTGACAGACACACCCGCACTCTCCCCTCCCACTCCCACTCCCAAACCCAACCATATATTTCTTCCTCTTCCTTTTGATTACCTCTATCGCATCCAACCATAGAACGCTGCATCCTCCGCGCGCGCAAACCCTGCTTCAAACCACTACTATATTCCGACGTCACTTATAACTCCAACATACCTTACTTGCCCCATCATCGACTATCCTCTCTCGTTCGCTTGTCTCTTATTATAGGCCTCGTGACTGGTAGTCGGAGTAGTTAAAGAGGTTAACTTTTACCTGAACAACTACTTCCAATCTTGACTAATCAAGCGCACGTTGAACTCACAGACGGCTGCGAAGTTTCCCCTGAAGGCGGGTGAGAAACGCCGGCTCCTGTAGGGAGAGGGTTCTGGTTTACTTAACAAATGAGTATGCGCCGCACAGAACAGACCAATGACCATCGCAGTGCGCGTTCCCCTACAGAATATGAATTCAAGATGCAAGTTTGGGTGGTATACGTACCATGGGACTGCCGTCTTGTCTATTTAGTGGTTTATTCCTCCTAGCCGGGTGTTGATCCTGCAATAACCCATCAGCGGTGTCTAGCTTTCTGCCCAGAATAAATGTTTAAGCGGAAGGTATGGAGGTAGTTGTCCTGACATACTGTACGCACACAGTCTATTACCGCGTCAAACGTCACAGAGGTCGCGCGGCGCGGTGATAAACCTGTTTTGTAACAGGTCACAAGCTGCCTGCGGTATCGGGATGTCATGGGAGTTTTAGCGAGACTGAGCTCCCCACAAGCCAAATCTCAGTGCCACTCTCTAGCAGATCCATAAAAATATATCTTAAATAGGTGAATAGTTTGAATGGTGGCACCGAGATTTGTTCACAATCATCCTCAAACTATTGTCTTATATTCTTGCAGTAAGCCATGGCAATAATGTCTAACAGATCTCAACCACCACACTATGCCGGGTCCAGTGATTCTGGTGCAGCATGCTGGGGTTGCAAGGACAGCCAGAGCTTCTGAGGTCTTCCATTATACTTGCATTACCAGGCCAAAATATTGCATTTTCCAACGGTAGCACAAAAAGCCCTATGCTTTTCTTGTAATAGCAATTTAACAGCATAAGGTATGCTATTAAAGCCCTTTCCCCGGTGTTATGAAATGGCCCCTCTGGAGGAGAAAGCATATATTTGAGCCAGAAGAGCATGGTGACCATCCAATTCTAGGGCATGTGGCCTTTGATGCAGGCTGACATTTGTCAGAAGAGTGAAAAGTCTATCATTTCAATCACTTTCTCCTAGAATTACTGACATATTGTAATCCCTCCTCTGGAGCCCAAGTGGGTATGATGGGTGCCTCTGAACCACTTGAGTGTCTTGAACCCGTCCTTGGAAAAGAGAGAACTCTGCTACTATTGTATCAGCTTGTGCCTGAATAATCTGGTTGATATCCCTACAGATGCATGCATTTGTTGGGTAAAGGCATGAGATAAACATCTTGGGTCCCTATTTTGCCAGAAGAGATCCATTGGCGGTTGCGGCCAGGAATCGGACGACTCCGCATAACAATTATGCTGGGTCCTTTGCGCGATCCATGCCGTGCTCTGAGGAATGAGTCAGTGAGAGCTGCTGGAGTACGGGACAGTCAACACATACCGGCTGGTACGAGGACTGGTACGAGATTCTGCGAGATTTATCTGAGCTTCCTCCGCTGTAAGCAATTGACGACTGGCCTACTCTGTGCATCCAGGATGGCCGATACTTGAACAATGATGAACGGATGTCCATGGTAGAGCAGCAGCAACGGGATCCCGGAGCATGCAAATATCGCAGACACAAGCTGAAGTGAACGAAGCCGGTCTGAAAGCATGCATCCCGGGGTCCGATATGCAAGAACTGGCCATGGACACAAAGGCAGAACTAAGCGGCAAGCATGGCATCAGATACTCGAACCACAGACCACAGGAAAACCGGTCTATACATACAGCATATGTACAGTGTTCACTTTTGTAGCAACGATTTTGGCCGAGCCCAAGGTTGTCATGGGCAGGTGCCACTGCAGTCTTGCGTGGTGGTAGTACGAGGGCAAGGTCATCTCACCGGATCCGACCGGCATCCTTGGGCCGGATAGCTCCCATATCACACCCGATGTTGCCTGAGGTTCAAACATTGGCTTCTCCGCAGGAGAAATAAGAAAGCACGGAGATCCATATGAGTTGAGGATTTGCTTCTATCCCTGCCTCGTCTGCTGTCCAACCCTCCCCAATACCCCTATCATTGTGAACCTAGCCTCACCGAACGAAGCACGGTGACCATCTCTAGTCTCAGTGCGTACATGGTGTCAGATATAGGGTAAGAGCCACCCGGTGAGACCGGAGGTCAGCATAAGTGCTCGGACCTCAGTCAGCCTTGAGGTATTGATGTTTGGTCAGCACTGCTCTATAGTGAGAGGTGCTGCGGTGCGAAATTTTAAGGGGAGTCGACGAAGCCCATATCGTCAACATTCTATATCAATTGTTGCCACTCCTTGCAAACAAATAGGATCGAAGGGTGTTCCGGAAAGACCAACAAGAAAATGTTCAACATGATGTCAACAGGTAGGCGCGAAATGAAGGAGCCTGAACCTGAATCAGCGTGAAAAAAGAGAACAGAAGACATTGAGAATAAGACAGCAGAGGTGGACGGCGCATGGTTTAAGCTTCAAAGTCCGACAATTTGCACACCAGCAGATCGTCGGAGTCTGAAATGGTTCCAAAGCGACTACTGTGTTTCAGGTTAGCAAACCCAGGAATTTGAATTCTTCAAGAATTGAATTAATTTATTTTTGGCTTTAAAATAATAAACAATACAGCCCGATATCACTGTCGAGTGTTTTATGAGGTTGACGAATACGACGACGATCCGGAGGCCCAGGCCGAAGATGCTTTTGATGAGGACTTACTCGCCACTGGCAAGATGGAGAATGTACCGTATCTGTAGATGTATACTACCTAGACATAGCTGCCAGTCAATGCCAATTTGTCGAGATTATCCTGACCTGTGAGAACTCGAATTTAAGTCCTACCAGTCACTCCCGACCCCCACTTCTCCTCGATGTGCAAGGTCTGCCTCACGCACTATACTGTCAAGGAGCGCTTCTGACCTATGTGGCAATCGTAGAAATCGGTGGCTTGCCGCCGTTGCCGCCGCATAAAAAAATCAAGTGCACTGGGGCGGACGCCATGAGAAAGGAGAACGGGACGCGATATCTGGGAGCGTGTCAAAACTGCGCCACTCTTGGGATGCCCTGCGAGTTGTAAGTCACTGCTGATCCAAGCCTCGTCAGACGGTCGAATTCATTAGGTCTGACAGTCCCGGCGTAACTTTCCACCCCCCGCATCGCGACGCCATTCTGCCTTCCCCCATCGATGTTGGGACCGAGACCGATCAGCCGGAGAAAGGTTGGGACCTAGGTTGGGTATTGGGGACGATGGCGGCCGAGGCAGACAATGCACAGTTTGATCACACTAGCTCTTGGGGAGTGAGGTCTGCCGCGTACGTTTTCTCCGGGCATTGCAAGCATTTGACATGTCACAATTGCAAGGAACCCATATCAACACTTCATTTCCCAGTCACGCGAGCACGTCTCCGATCCGAGCCTACGATTCCCAAGATTGGGAGCCCCGCACAACGCTTCCTCCTTCCTTGGAATTTCCGACAAGTTATGAACGTACTACTAGTCCTGATGTTAAATGATACACAAGATCATGACCAGGTAGACAGGTTTATGGCGCCGGTGAATGATATTTGATATTATATCCAGGGGTGCTGAAGAAGTGGATGTGGTTTCTGGGGATGCTCATGGTGGCCTTGTAGCAGGCGGTGTGCTTGATGCCCATGCATAACCTAACCTAACCGAATCATTAGAGATGGGAGTCCTTAATGAGAAGCCTCAACATGGAGAATAGTTATGCCAAAGACGTTGTGCCATTGGAAATCATAGGCGCTGTTTGTCCAAAGGTTTCATTCAATCCAAGATTTGAAAGACACCATGCACTGATCATCCATATTTTACAAATGCCATTACGGACACATCAGTGCATGTAGACTTCTCAAATCCATTCTGACTCCTGGGAAACACTAGGACTGGAAAGTGGATTGGGGTAATATAGCACCTGCCATCCTACCATGATACTGGGCCACAGGAGGACTGGGAGACTCTATACATCCGGCTTGCCTGCAGGTCCCCTCATTCTGTTCCTTCTGATCCTCTTCAGGTCACATTTCTGAAGGAAATGATATGAGGTATCTCTTTGAAGCAGGAGGAAGTTGGACCGAATTTTCTCTGTGAAAGATTCACCTTTCAAAGAATGAGGAGCTGACCTAAGGATGGTTTTACATTTGAAACTGCTCCCCTGAAATGTAGTCATATGGCTAGGTTATATTGCAGCACAGTCAGCAAGGCAGGGTGACAGTAAAACGGACAGTCAGAGGTTGTTCGGTCAACCGATGAAACTCTTCAATCATGAATGGGGTATTTAAGGCATATTTCGAAATTGAAATTTGACTAATGGGCGGTTGCACATGAGTCTAGATAACACTAACCATTCAGATGGAGCAGAGGAGCAGTGTGCACTCCCAAGCCTGCTATTATAGCTGGGTATGAGAAAGATTTGAATATTGAGAGTTTGGCAGATCATAGGGCCAAAGATATATAGTGTACAGAGAGGTCACAATTGTTGTTGGGCAGGTAACCTGCATATAAGAGCCTGTGATGGACACATTGATGTACATTGAAGGCAAGTCCAACTTTTTCATAGCCGGGGTCAACTCCAAGGCCGCTGATGGGGGATCAAAAGGGCCCCGCACACAGAGGTCCGACTTTTTCATAGCAGCAGTCAACTCCATCAGAGGGCAGTTGATGGGGGATCAAAAGGGCCCCACACACAGAGGTCCGACTTTTTCATAGCCGCAGTCAACTCCATCAGAGGGCAGTTGATGGGGGATCAAAAGGGCCCCACACACAGAGGTCCGACTTTTTCATAGGCGCAGTCAACTCCATCAGAGGGCTGTTGATGGGGGATCAAAAGGGCCCCACACACAGAGGTCCGACTTTTTCATAGCAGCAGTCAACTCCATCAGAGGGCAGTTGATGGACACTGAGGGTGCCGCACACAGAGGTCCGACTTTTTCATAGGGAGACACAAACCCATCAGAGGGCTGTTGATGGACACTGAGGGTGCCACACACAGAGGTCCGACTTTTTCATAGGGAGACACAAACCCATCAGAGGGCAGTTGATGGGGGATCAAAAGGGCCCCACACACAGAGGTCCGACTTTTTCATAGCAGCAGTCAACTCCATCAGAGGGCAGTTGATGGGGGATCAAAAGGGCCCCACACACAGAGGTCCGACTTTTTCATAGGCGCAGTCAACTCCATCAGAGTGCAGTTGATGGAGACCGAGGGTGCCGCACACAGAGGTCCGACTTTTTCATAGGTGCAGTCAACTCCATCAGAGTGCAGTTGATGGAGACGGAGGGTGCCGCACACAGAGGTCCGACTTTTTCATAGGCAGACACAAACCCATCAGAGGGCTGTTGATGGACACTGAGGGTGCCGCACACAGAGGTCCGACTTTTTCATAGGGAGACACAAACCCATCAGAGGGCAGTTGATGGGGGATCAAAAGGGCCCCACACACAGAGGTCCGACTTTTTCATAGCCGCAGTCAACTCCATCAGAGGGCAGTTGATGGGGGATCAAAAGGGCCCCACACACAGAGGTCCGACTTTTTCATAGCAGCAGTCAACTCCATCAGAGGGCAGTTGATGGAGACAGAGGGTGCCGCACACAGAGGTCCGACTTTTTCATAGGCGCAGTCAACTCCATCAGAGGGCTGTTGATGGAGACCGAGGGTGCCGCACACAGAGGTCCGACTTTTTCATAGGTGCAGTCAACTCCATCAGAGTGCAGTTGATGGAGACGGAGGGTGCCGCACACAGAGGTCCGACTTTTTCATAGGCAGACACAAACGCATCAGAGGGCTGTTGATGGACACCGAGGGTGCCACACACAGAGGTCCGACTTTTTTATAGGGAGACTCAGACAATGGCCAGCAGGACAGTGCAAGGTTGGTAGGTAGGTAGGTAGATAGGTACAGGAATTGTGACCCTATGCAGACAAGTGAACAGGAGATGATACTACCTGGTGCAACTTAGCCATCTGAGGCTGTATGTATGGCAGGCAGGATATCCAAGCCTGTGCAGACCAGGCAGGAGTTCTTGTGCAGGCCAGGCAGGAAGTCCTGGCCTGCGAAGGCCAGGCAGAAAGTCCTAGCCTGTGAAGGCCAGGCAGGAAGTCCTAGCCTGCGAAGGCCAGGCAGGAAGTCCTAGCCTGTGCAGGCCAGGCAAGATTTCCTGCCTGGTATGCCTGGAACCCCCTCTATAACCTAACCTAACCTAACCTAACCCTAACCGTCGAGATACGGCTCCTTGTCGACGCCTTGTCCATCATTTGTCCATCATTTGTCGGGGATTTGTTGGGCTCTCGTCCAGAATGCCTGCGCTCGTCGTCCCGCGAGTTTAGCTGCACCCCTCGCGGAGATACGGCTCCTTGTCCGGGTTTCGTGACATCGGCAGGTATTCCGGGTTGCTTTGGCAACGGACGGCCGAGGTAGCGACACCATCGCGTAGCCACGATCGTCAGCCTTCCGGAGATATATGGCTGTCGGGGTGTCTGCTCTCGTTTGGAGTCCCTGGAAGCTCTTGACGGTCTCTTGTCGGGCAAATGATGGACAAATCGCGGACAAGTGATGGACAAATGATGGGCAAGTGATGGACAAGGCCAAAACGCGCTTTGCACGCAGAGTGCTGTGGGGCTCGCAAAATTCCGGCACCAACCCTCAATCGAACTGCCGGGCCCAACATAATTTTGCGAGTCAGCGCCAAGCCCCCCTTCCTCGTTTCCGTGGCGGAGGAACCTTTTGGATCTCATACCATGAGATCCGGGCGACATATTAATAGGAGCGGCAGTGAGCCGACTCGGAGAACGTGCGGCCTGCGAGCGGGCGTGCGATCTGAGCGCGCGCGCGTTGAGGGCGTGCAACCAGGGAGCGGCGGTGGGCGCGCCGAACACGTGCACGTGCGGCCGGTCGTGCGTACGGCGAGGATGTACCGCCGCAGTCACTCCCAGGGGCACAGAAGAGGACGGAAGTGGGATGGCGCGGGGGAGCGGGCGCGCCGAAGACGTGTGTAGCGTGCTCATCGCAGGCGTTGATGTGCGAGCGCGCAGGCCCACGTGGGGCCGGGGAGACTTATGGTTGTTCAATCGTTGACGCGGGGAGGTCGTGCAGTTGTACGAGGGTGAGCGGCCGGGGGAGCGAGCGCGCCGAGGACGTGCGGCCGTCCGTCGGTGCGGAGGAGCTGGCGAATGTGCGTCGAGCTGAATATGAGTAGTAACACAGCGCACAGATTCCTCAGTAACATCGTCGCGGGTTGCGTCCGCATTATACTGTATAGTATGTTAGACATCATTGAGAACTTGGAGTACCGGACTCGCGATCTCTCTCTGATTGGGCGCCTTGCCACAGTCGTTCGCACGCTGCGCAGCGACCAGACCGGCCCGATGAAGCGAGCGGAGCCGGCAAGCCAATTTCCCACGATCGTTGCCTTCCCCCCACGCCCATCCCCAACCCAGTCGTCCTCAACTCCTTATCCGCATATGGCCCAAATCTCAATCGCGCCCCCGATGGAGGCGCCCACCCGCTGGGTACGTCGGCCAGTGGTCTGAGTCCCTGGATGGCATGAAGGCTGATCCCGATCGCGATGCCAGGTTCACCGTCGCACCCCGCCCTCCGCCCTGCATTGTTCAAGTGCCGTCCACCCCTCCCGACAGGTCGGCCAGAACCAATGGATATCCGCTGGTTTTTGAACCCGGAGATCGTCTTGAGAAGGTGTGCAGCTTTGCAGTTCTGCCAGTTGCATGGGCCAGACATATCTGACCTTCTTTGTGTGTTTAGAGGCGGCTAACCTGGTTCCGTGGTCGGCCCGTTAGTCAAGGTACGCTGTGTCTGTGTGTTCTGGCCTCTGTCTATGTATCTGTCTGACTTGATGTGTCTCTAGTTAGCAGCCATGTCCATCGACAGGGGACCTCAGCTTGACCAATGGCCCGGGGCAGGTATCAACTGGGATGAATATATCATCACATCCGATACGATGCTTGTCATTGGCTGTGTGCTTATTTATTTACATACCTTGTTTACAGTAGAGTGAGACACTTTATTTGTGATATATCTTGTTGCAAGTGTATCTTGAGAATTATTCACTATACGGTGTAGCCAAAATGTGTGATGGTTTGCTACACAATGTCAAAAGCATGATGGGCAATCGGGAACATTGCAACGACCGAACAGACAATATTTATGGTAGACCCCAAAGCCACTATTACAGCGCTTTCGGAAAGCCTTGACTGCGCCAACTTTTTTTGATTCGAGTCGGGCCGTTTCCCCATTTGGACACAATGTGCGAGGTAACATGTTTTCATGCTCGCAATGGTTCAGAATATAACAAATCATCAGTGTAATGGCCATACAAGTATCCGAGGCTTCGTCTGCCTTTCAGAACTGAAGATTGGTTGAGCCAAACGACCCGGAACCTGGCCAGAGATTGGAGGCATTTACTCCCCGAGCTGGCTCCGAGTTGCGAATCCCCACGTTCACCGCTGACGATTACTACCTGGCCGCACTAGTTATATAAAAGTAAGGCTTGTGCATATTTCTGAGTTATTTAGAGCAGCTTTACGGGCAGACTGACCCGTTGTGCAGCTTGAGTTTTCCCAAAAGGGAAATCGGCAGATCGAATCAGAAAAAGTTGGCGGAGTCAACGTTTTCCGAACAGGCTGTAAAGCTCTCACACAGTTCAAACCCATGCACATGTCATACTGGTAAGGAGAAAACAGCACTGCAGTTTGGTGGAGGTCAAAGCCTAGGCAGAGTGTCAGAATAAATGTAACTTCCGTCTGATGGCTGTCCAGCTGAGATGAGTGAGCATTGGCAAGCCGCCAAGATAACAGTGCAGGAGGGCGTCAAGCAGGTTGAGGCAGCATTTCCTACATTGCGCAGAACGCGCGTGAGTTACGTGGAGTCATGAGAATGATACAATGTGTGCTGAGGCGAGGCAGGCTGATCCTTTGGATATCTTGCTATGCGCGCACACCACGCCCATGGCTAGGCAGATAAGACGTCGGATATGTCCTCAGCATGCAACAGTCAAGCAGGGCTCTTCTGGGGATGAAGGGCAATGTACTGAGGGCACCATGCCGAAACCTGTTATGGGCGCACGTGCGCGTCCGAGAGTCGCGCTGTGGACATTTGACGGGGACAGGCAAGGGCGTTGAGTGGTGTATTATTCGAGCACGGACGTTCCATATCAATATATTGACAGAGAAGCAGGGCCAAACGTCGCAAACTGCTAAAACGCGGACTTGTCACCGCTGCTGCGCATGCGCATCTTCCTTCGACGTTCCCGGGTCCACCGTGCGCCTCCGTGACGACTTCTAGTGCCATTGTTCTCCATTCTTCTGAATCCTTTCTGAGCGCGCGCGCACCTGCTCGCGACGCCGCGCTACCTCGTACACTCCCATTTCTACTCTTATTTGCCCGGATTCGATGCCTGAGAAACCTGGAATCACTGCCGATGATTATTTCGCGCCGATGGACAGCGCGCAGGGTCAATATCTCCATCTTGTTACACTCGTTGCATCTCCTCGAAAATTTCGACTGGGCTGCCGTCAGGTCGCTTCGAGAAATCGTCTCGCTGCACATCGGACTGGATATAGGGATGTAAGCCGTACCCGTCCAAACCGTGTAGACGGGACGGACGGGACGGGTTCTAGCCCGTCCCGTCCATGCCATTGGACAGCCTGGACGGAGACGGGTAACGGGACGGGTGGAACCCGTCCAGCCCGTCTCGCTGACGGCTTAGACGGCCGTCAGACGGGTTGACGGGTTGTTAGGTGTCAATACACTCCTTCGACGATGTGAAACCTTCTTTCAGAGTTCGCTTAGACTAAGGACTGGATTGACGGTATCCAATAGACGAACAGGCGGCAGGCGGCAAGAAGTAGTCGTCGTCGTCAATGCGCTCGGATGCAGGTCGGGACTAGTGTAGCCGATGTTCGGTTCGGTTCGGTTCGGGAGCCTTTTTTCCGAACCTCAAACCGAACCTCCTCCCGAACCATCAAACCCGAACCTGAGGTTCGGTTCGGGTTCGGTTCGGGGTTCAGAAGGTTCGCGAACCGGACTCCGGCTACACTAGTCGGGACCTGTTGCAGTCCAATCGTCCTCCGTGAGTGACCATGTCCTGTCGCATAGAACCTCTGACTAACCTATGACATTCTGGAATGATTTTAAGGTCCCCATTGCTCACACATGAGCTATGGGAAGGCCTTGCATCCGCCTCAGCAACAGTTGCCAACCCGTCCCCGTGCGAACCCGTCGGACGGCCGTCGACAAGCCCGTCCCGTCCCGTCTACGCGCTACACTGCGCATGAGACGGCCGTCAGAAGGACGGGCCGTACCCGTCTCCGCCCGTCGCGAGACGGCCGTCACCCGTCGACAGGACGGCTTACATCCCTAACTGGATACGACTCGCCGCGACGCGGTTGCCTTCGCATTGGCCTTCATTACCGCTAGCTCTACGCTGCGCGAGCTCTCCCTGGCAGCGTCGGGCGCGGAGATGCACGCCATGCTCCCGTCAATCTTCAGACACTGCTGCGGCTTTCGGGAATTGGAGCTGCGGTTTCAATTTCCCACTGTGCGTGCAGACGTAGCCGCTGTCAGGGGTCTTGTAATCGACGCTATCGCAAAGGCGCACGCACTGCGTATGCTACAAATTACTGTTCCCGCAGCCGCACTCCCGCTGGATGACTTGATATCGAGCTGTCAAAAGTGCCACATTCGAGTCGCATTCACCATCCCGGGGAGGTAATGGTGCACCAGACAGATGTAGTGTTTCGACCAAGCCCTCGAAATCAAACAATGTTTCGGAGATAAGGTTTACGCAAAGGACTCGCTCCCTGCGACAGCTTCGAGCGAGACGCAGCAGATTGTTCCAACTATACCCACCGCATACGGTACCAACTTGCAAAACTGCGAAGAGCCTGCTCGAGAGCCAACAAAATGGGCCATGATCGTTCACGTTCACGTGAGCACCGGTGCATCCGCAGTGGAACACACGGCAGCGTCCCAACACACGGCCTGGCCTCGTTTGACCATGAAGAACATCGCTGCACCACCAGGTCGAGCCCACATCAGTAAGAACAGCAAGAGTAGTGCGATTACGCCCGCCTAACTCCAAATGAAAGAAACAACCAAGAACAGGGAAGATGAGGGAGATCACAGCAGCAGGAGCAGCAGCAACAGAGAAATATTCAACAGTACGCCATGAGTAATGTACCTTTGGGATGGGAGATTCGAGCCCGAGACAACCGGTAATGGAATCTGATCATGCGAGACGAGACGGACGGAACAGGGGGGGTGGAGCTGAGGAAAGACGGTATCGATATCGCGCGTCGTGCAAGGGGTCATCCGAGTCAATGAGAGACGTAAGAAGAGAGACAAGAGAAATATCAAGTCCGAGAGGAGCGTTCTGCGCGCGCAATTAGCTCGAGGCTACACAAGGAAGTATCGATCGCCACTCACCACCGGTATTGCCGTTGTTGCTGGAGCAGTTGCTCATACGCGGCCTGCGCCTCAGGCGCCTCGATGCTGGGCCGGTACGCATCACCCGAGCCGCCCGTACGCGTGCGCACCTGGTCAATGCTCGTCCCGCGGTCGCGGAATGGCGATGGCTCTGGCGTTCCCTGGCGCGAAGGCGCGGTGGAGCCGCCCGTGTTGGACGACACGAGCTGCTGACTTTGCGGGTAATACGACCGCCGGTTCATCTTGAGGAAATCGTAGGACGTGAATCTGCGCAAGAGAGCGTTAGCGGTCGGCGGGAAAACGACACAGCAGGAGGCATGTAACGGTGCAAAAAAGCAGACCCGCGGTACGAGGCATGTCACGCCAAGGCATACGACGCGGGCGCCCGTCCCCGCGGCGCGCGAGCGCGTAGCCCCGTACGCAGCAGAGCAAGTTAATCCAGCAGCCCCATTCGCCGCACCGCACCATCGAGAATAAAAGAAAAGTAAACAAACTCACTGCTCCTCCAACTGCCTCATCTCTGAGCTCAGCGCGCCGACATCCTGCACCTTGCGCTCGCGCGCGCGCAGCGGGTTGTCCTCGAGCAGCAGCTCCTCGAGGTCGTACGTCGCGTCAAAGTTGGCCTTGTTTGGCTGTGCGGTAACACGAAGAGCGTCAGCATTCGTCGTTCACAACAGGCGCGCGCAGGGGAGCAGTCGCCATTCGTCCGCGCGCTCGTAAGCCACACGGTCTCCCGCAGAGGCACACAGTCGTCCGCATGCGCGGCTGCACGGCGAGCTACCGCGCGCGGGACGAAGGACTGGGGCAGAAGGGACAAAATACTCACATCAGGCACCCACGGCGACGACAGCCGCTTACTCTCCAGCGCGGGCCAATCGAGGCTTCCAAACCACGCATGGCGCCGGATCTCGTCGAGCCCGCCGCGCACGCCGAGCCGCGAGCCGGGCGTCTTGTCCATGTACTGCAACAACGACGCGCGTCAGCGTCACGATCAAGAAAGTCGAGGACGGCCGACGGACCTTGGTCAGCGCGTCCCGCGCCTCGGGCGAGAACGCGTCCGTCCACAGCGACGCATGGACGCCGCCGGCGATGCTCGCGCGCAGCTCCTCGTTGCTCGCGCCGCGGAACGGCCGCCGACCCGCGATGAGCTCGTACATGCACACGCCGAGCGACCACCAGTCCACGCTCGCGTTGTACGATCTCTGCGCAGCATGTCAGCATCGTTGCTTACGAACTCAAGACAGCAGAGCAAGAAAAGGGCGGGAGAAAGGGAGGCGAGCGGGTCGGGCAGGGCGGGTAAGGACGAAGGACGATGTAAGGCTAACGCGGTAGGGCAGAGCAATGGAGTAGTAGCGAAGTAGAGCAGCCCGCGCACCCGTAACAGCACCTCCGGCGCCATATACGCCATACTGCCCGCGACGCCGCTCAGCGAGCCGCTGCTCGGCACATGCACGGCGATGTTGAAGTCCGTCAAGTGGGCGTTGCCCGCCGCGTCGAGCAGGATGTTGTCCGGCTTGAGGTCACGATGGACGATCCGGTGCGCGTGCAGGTACGCGATCGCGCTCGACAGCTGCGCCGCCCAGAAGCGTACCGCCGGTTCGGGCAGCTTGCTCGAGCGTTCGAGGTGGACTGTAACGGGACGGTCGTCAGCAAGAGCAAAGAGGACGAGGGAATGCGATGGTGTGAGGGCAGGCGCGAACATAGGTACAACACACGCCAGCCAGGAATTGCAAGAGTCGCGGGGTCAAACACTTGTCGTGCCTGTCAGGCCCAGGCACGAGAAACATCCGCGGTACGCCCGCCTCTCCGAGCAGCAACACAGCGGGCGCATGCGAAGGCGGGGGAAGAGCGCGAGCTAAAGTTCCACGGGGAGCAGAGCAGCGAGTCCGCGGCCTGCGCGGGCAAAGCCCAAACGGCGCGGCGGCACGCCAGCCTTTCGCTCAACGAGCGCACCGGGATCGAAGGGTCGAGTACAAAGTGGATCGACGGAAAAAGAAAGGTAGTAGCAGGGCAGGCAGAGCTGGACAAGGACTCTGCCTATGCGTCGAGTACTGACGCGCCGACCGCACGCGCACTGCCTATAGCCCCTGCTACAGCGCGCCCGTCCAAGAACCAACCCGACGACACGAAACGCGTTGCGCGCGAACGGGGCGAAAGCTCGCGCCATCTGACCCGCCACCCGAATGCGCGAGCGGCGCGGATGGCCAGTGGACTCGGCCGCGACGAGCAGGTCCAAGAACCGGCTTGAAGACGAGAACCGTGTCGCGCGCAGCTTGGACCCTACTGCAGCGGCGTCGCGCGAGCGGAGCGTCGGGTACGCACTTCGCGTTCACAATCATCGGCCCCGCTGCAGATGCAGAGCACGAGCGCACGAGCACGAAGGGCGGGCAGGCAGCACCGTAGCAGCGCAGCAGCAGCCCAAGCGCACAACCGGACCGAGGGCGACGTCGTGAATCCCCCACAAAGCCCAGACACCGCACGCAATACGATGAACGCCGACACGCACGTCGCGCGCACCGCGAGCGCCATCGCCGTCTTCCAAACCACAGCAAGGAATGACGACGAGCCCAGTGCCGCCGGAGCGCCACGCCCATTTGCGCGCACCGCACCGCACGTCGAGCAGCGGGCGGGACCAAGCGCCGCGGAGTGCAGCTGCATGGAGCCCAGACCCCGCGCGCATCGGCTTGTGAGTCGCGCGGCGCCTGCTGCGATGTACTGCGACCGCCTGCAGCAGAACTCTGCGCAGCTGGACCGGACCTCGAGCACGACCAGGGACGCCCGCACTACGGAGGGAAGGGAAGGGAAGGCGCGTCCGGCCGCTCACGACTGCGGCGCGCTCGAGGATGCAGGAACCGGCGCCGGCGAGCTCAGAACGCAGCCCGAAGACCGCGTCTGAGGCAGGATAGCAGAACGACCGCGCCGCGACGTCCGTCTCCATGAGGGCAGAGAGCGCGCGGATACCGGCCATCGCGGGCGCCACACGCACTGAACAGCAGATACTGCTGCTACAAGTCACCAGCACCGGCATGGCGTACGGCACACCGCGAACCGAACGCGCCGCACGTGGCGGCAAGACGAGACGCACTGTCCGTGATAATGACACAACGGCGCTCCTGCGCGACGTACTGCACTTGCAAGAGCGGCGTGCGGAGAGACTGTGACGCCGCTAGCGGCAACGCGCAGTCCAAGGCGCAACACGCGCATGGGGGCTGACTGTGGTAACGACGCCTTGACGTATGCGACCAGCACCTCTGACGCTCGAACGCGGAGCCCAAGTACCAGCGCAAAACGGCATGCAGCGCCTAGTTGCGTCGTGCGCGGACTGACTCGGCCAGCAGGCATTGAAGGCAGCGCATTTTGTCCATCCCTGACAACGACGCGACGGGCTGCGCCTGCACAGCGCGGGAAGAGCGACAAGCGCGTTGGGAGGAGGAACTCTGCCGCCACCGTAGCGCAAGACGGCATGCAGCGCGCACGTGTTGTCCGCGATAATGACACGACGGCCGCGCCTACGCCGTTCGCGACGTGCGACGCCGTCACGTACGTACAACGAGCGTCGTGTGCGTTCCAACACGGGACTCTGACGCGGCCTGCGAGCCTCGAACGCGTCGTCCAAATGCCAGCGCACGTAGCGCGCGCATGCTGTATGCAATAATCACACGAGGGCGCGACTGGCGGCTTGCTACGCCGTGTGCGTAGGAACGAGGGACTTCGGGGACGCGAACACGCGGTCCAAAGACAGCACGTAGCGCGCACGTGCTGTCTGGTAACGATGCGATGGCGCTGGAGAAGGCCGCGCCCCGTGGTGGACGCGATGAGCATCGTGCGCGTTCAATTCACGGACTCCGCGCCCATGCGTCAGCGAGCAACGGCGCGGGTTATGCGAGAACCGCGCGCCGCCAGCCGGCGCGGGACGCGCCTAGCGGTGGGACGATGGCTCGCCGCCGGCAAGAGCGCGCGCGGGGAGTCATGCGCACCCGGCATGAAGAAGACGCACGTACGTGCGCGGGGCACCGCGAATCCAAGGACCATGGCGCACGGCAGCGGGCGTGCGGTGTCTGTTATCACGACACAACGGCGCTCGAGACGTGCCACACCAGCACGAGAGCGCTAAGAGTGGAACGCGGGGCAAGTGAGGATGCTGACGCTGCCAGCGAGCCTCGTACGCGGGGTCCAAGCGCCGGCGCGAGGGCGCCACGCCTGCACATACGCTCGTGGGGCGCCGTGTGCGTTCGAACCAAGGACTCGAGCCCGCAAACCCGGGGTCCAAGCGGTGGCGAAGAGAAGCAGGGCGCGCGCGGCTGGCAACGGAAACGAGACGAGAAGAAGGACGGAAAGGGGACGACTCGGAACGGACACGAGAGGGAAGGGAGCAAGGGCAAGCAAAGAAACAGAAAGGACACTCACAGCGCAAGTCACCGCCGAGCATGAGGTCGAGGACGAAGAAGCAGTTCTCGTCGTCCTGGAACGCATAGCGCAGGTTGACGACGAAGACGTGGTCGATCTCCTCGAGCAGGCGCCGCTCCTGGATGATGTTCATCACCGCCTTCATCTTCACGCATCTGGGGAGGGCGTCAGCGAGCGGTCGAGAGCCGAGCGAGAGCAGACCGCGAGAGCCATGTCTGCGCGCCAACGGAGCAGCGCAGGCACAGACAGAGCTGGCAGTTCAGCTGCTTCAGGTACGGCGATGCCAGGAGCACAGGACGTGCACGGCGACCGTCTATCACCCTGTACAACACGTCGAGCGTG
Organism: Auricularia sp. M12; assembly: GCA_037042885.1. Taxonomy (NCBI): domain Eukaryota; kingdom Fungi; phylum Basidiomycota; class Agaricomycetes; order Auriculariales; family Auriculariaceae; genus Auricularia; species Auricularia sp. M12. The sequence goes on from CM073209.1 coordinate 80,712, forward strand.
CATGACGGCCGTCTATCACCCCGCGAGCCTGACGTCGTCAAGTCGCGGGACAATAACAGCCGGCACGCACTATCGCCGTGCTCACGGCGTGCGCGGGCAACGAAGGAGGCGTGCGCGGGCGCAGAAGAACAACGACAGCAGAACACTCACTTTTTCTTATCAATATACTTGAGCGCATACGTCTCCTGCGTCTTCTTGTGTCGTACAACCCGAACCTAGTCCACCACGAGCATCAGCACGCGAAGACGAGGACGGAACCAGCGCACCTTTCCAAAGGCGCCCTTGCCGATGTTACGCAGGAGCGCGAAATGGAACAGCGTCGGCTCGCCGTCAAAGTCGATAGGCTGGCAGTCGGGGCGAGCGTCAGCGAGCCCCAGCGCCCCATCCCACTACCCCGCAACGTACCTTTCCGCTGAAGCAGTTGCCCATGAAGCCGTATTAAGCTCGTCAAAGGGAAGCAGAAAGTCTGGATTAATGGGAAGGCCGGGCGCGCGGGCGGGGAGGAGGAGGAGGGCGGGCTGGGCGGTGCGTAAAGGAGCGTGTGCAGTCGGGGGTGCGCGTGACGGGTCGGGCGGGCAGAGCGAAGCGAAGCAGAAAGAGAGGGATCAAGTTCCGCTCGGGATTAGCCGCCCGCTCGTTGTTGGACGTTTCGATGCCAAGACGCACCCTGCAACTGCCAGCGACGGCGACGACGACGGTGAAATCCAAAGGGCAGCCGGGTTCAGACGGACGTTGCCAGCGACCAGCCCGCCGTCCCGGGACGCGTTATCCCTATTCGAGCCTAAGTATATCTACTGGTAGCCTATTTCTGATCTAGACTGCGCCCCCTGCGCTCGTGCCTACCTAATGCAGGCGGAGTGCTTCCTCCAGCGGCACCGGCAATCTCTGTCTCGAAGCGAGCCAGCTGTGCAACAAGAACTGCAGCCGGTCTGCGCGCTTCCTCTTCTATTCTGCGTTCTATGCATCATCGTTTCCCGACATTATCATCTCGGGCTGCAGCTCGAGCCTGGGCGACTCTACCTGCTGGCTCCAGATCATGATGCGCGCGCGCATCATCTTGTCTGGCACTGAACTCGTCGTTCACGCGCTTCCCTTCGTCCCGGTTCTGCTCGATGCACAAGGTATCTCCGATTCACAGCATTCTCATTCTCATTCTCTACCTGCGTGGGATCCACACGCCTCATACTCTCGCGCCGCTGTCAATACTGCAGACTCGTCCCTCTCGCCTCCGCTCCCCGCGTTTGCTTGTGTGCCCGTACTGTACCTAAAGCTTCTATCAGTACTGCCAGCTCACACAGCACTCACTCCCTCCTGTTGTCCACTCGTCTCCATCCACACATCCCGCTCACATCCCGCTCTTTGTGTCTTCATATCGCCAAGTCCGCACACCGTGACAATGACAGCATTGCGCATCCCACTCCAGCACAACCTCCATCCCGCCTCTCGGAGTTATACTGCAAACGCGCGCCGTCAAATCCGTCGCGTGTTTCTCAGCGCCCACACCGAGCGCGCACCGGGAAACATCAGCTCGTTGATCTCGAGGCCGTGCGAGCTCCATGTGCGAGCTGCTCGTTCCTCTCGGGAGTTATCCCCCTCGACGATGTCCGTCCATCTCGAGCGTCCCAGTCTGCGCGCCGAGTTCGCCAGCGTATTCTAATCCCCATCCCAGCGCCGCGTCTGTCATCGTCCCGGCCTCTACACAGTCCATGATGATAGCGACGGGCATCTGACCTGGTCGCGACGGCACTCCATAAAAAATTTCAGAATCAGGGGAAGCGTAGCAGATGATGAGAAACGGGCGCCCTTCAGATCCTCTGCGAGGTCTGCGCGCGCGCACCAATAATCTGGCCCTCGCAATATCCTCCCCTGCTACAAGCCCCGACAGCCCCCAGCCACATCGAGTCCCTGCGCGCCGGTACAGGCCAGCGCTTCCTCCGCGGTACATCGCGTTCTGGATTCGATTCAGCGGTCGACCGACTGCGTCGCAATTCGGGAGAATCGGTACCACGCCGGCCGTGCGGGTCCTCCTCAGGCATTTGTTCAATATGCCGCGGGCGTCTAGCTGGATGTTATGAGTGGGAAAACTGTGTTTTGCCGGACCCATCGTCCTCACTTAATAGTGGCGGTGGAATTCAACACCAAACCAACCAAGCGCAGATACAGGCTGAGACCATAATGTCGATGTCCTCTCTATCTGAGACCGGGTTGATCACTCAGTCCACGACGGCGACTTGGCCCAGCACACTTCAGCGGGAGTACCGCGGCGCTTGCAATCCATTATGAACTGTCACAATTTTCTGCCCGGGTATATGTAGCAGATGATGAGAACGGGCGGACTGGTTGTGTTTTTCACCAGTGCCTTCTGCGCGAGCGGCCTTTATACCTAGTCCAGGGGTCTGCTCTCTCTGCCTGATTGTCACGCTGCACTCCATCTGGATGTTACGGCGCGCTGGTGCTCCCCGGCCCGCGCACCAAATCTGCCAGTCGAAATACCACGCAGATCATTCCTTGCAGACGGACAGCGACACATATCGACCCGCCAGCACCTTTTCCCTCCGCGCCAGGACGCAAATCCGCGTCTCAGACATCTACTGTGGCGCAGAGCGACGAGTTCGCAAGTCGACTGCTACAGAAGCACCCATAGCCAATGCCAGTACTAGTAGCTCGATAGTCTACTGCGTGTGACCCCGAATGCACTTCGCCGGGGGGAAAGAACCCAGGGGAATACTTTGTTAGATATCATATCGGATGTCCGCTCCCATATTCCCGCATTGCACACGTGGGCAAGGGTGGCGCATGACTTAAGCGCCCGCTCGGCACTAGAGGGGGAGGGTCCCCCGAGCTGAAATTTCTGGAATTTTATTTTTATTAACAATAAATCATTCAATTTGTGTCCAGATTAAGCCTACAGGCTGCCAGAGATAGAATTGAAGGTATCTGAGCCTTGGCTGGCGTGCAATGCTTCACAGGCCGGCACCGGCGGTCGGGATGCGTCCGGCATTCTTCCGGAACCTTGGTGCAAATCATCCGAAAACCGAAGACGCGTGCTGCGCAAAATCAAGCATGGCTGCACCAAATCAGAGCCGCCACAAGAAGAAGAACAAACAAACTCTCTATGCAGAGGTGAGTGCACTTCCTTTATCTTCACCATGTTTTACTCAGGGCGGGTTTGTGCATCAGAAGCCTGATGATAATGCTGTGTACTGCGAAGAGTGCAAGGGCTGGGTCGATTGCTCGCTCGGCGGCGCCAAGAACATGGTCAATCATAACAAAAGTAACTCGCACAAGCTCAACTTCGCGCGAAACCATCCTTCGCAGGTCAAAGGACCTATGGACCGCTTTGCCGTCAAAAAGCCAGCTACACAGCCTAGCCAAGTAAACGCTCCTGCTTTGCTCCATAATAAAACATCGGGCAGCTCGACATCATTGCCTGTGGCTGCTGTCGAAGCGTCTTCCAGTAGCGCAGCAATCACGGATGTCGCGCTTCCAGCAGACGCCGCGCTTGCACTATCGGCCATTCAGATGCTCCGGACCGCGACTCTCCGCCTGTCTCCCGATGTTCCCATCGGTACAGTGGACGATAAGCTCGCTGTGTTTGCATACCCCGCCCCAGACCCAGAATCTGACGACCAATGCGAGTTTGTAGGCCGTACACTGCACGGTGTCTTCAATTATGGACTCAATCACGAGGGCTTCTGTGACCTTATCCGCCGCGGGAGGTACGGGCTCGAGGGTTTCTGTGACTGGCTGGAGTTCTTCGTTCGGCACCACCAACTGGGCTCAGGAATAGTCTCTGCCAAAGTTGAGCCACTTATCAAAGCCGTTGAGTCATTGTACGTTCTTTTTGCTATAATGAATGTCCAATGCCGCTGAATTTCTGTCAGGTCAATGCCCGCAATTGATTCCCCGCACGTTATCACCGATGATAGCTTTCCGATGCTACCTCCGCCACCGACGCCGTTGTCTGACGTAGCTGTTTTCGAGGACACGCTCGCGGCTTTGCAGGCGCCACAGCCTATCAACACCCTGCCGGCGGATCCGCTGCTCGAGTTCTATAGGCCTCCATGCCCCGGTCTTCGCGTGCCCGTTCCGGAGGGCCAGTCGTCACACCGCGCGTATAATTTTGCTATGCACGGCTACAACGCGTTGCCATGGTCATATCGGTCCGCAGGCGACAACCTCCTTCTCTTTGCACAGCAGTGCACGGGCTACAGTGCTTTGTTCTCGGATTCTGCGCCATGTGAGCCCTGCTGTGCGCTTTCGAGCATCCCACGTCTTCAGAACCATTTCGGACGGATGCAGCTCGGTGCACATGAGCGCACGCCGCACCAGCACCTTTCTCACGACCAACTGGTGGAACTTCTTGACCGAAAAAATACGCTTCTTGAGCGCATGCGATTTCAGCTTTTGGCAGTTGGGCAAAAACTGGCGACGGTAGCTCGGGCCAATGACCGGAGTCGCCGAATCTTGCAGTTTATTGCTGAAGGGAAGGTTCAGCGTGTTAGCACTGTCCTGTCTAATGCATTTAACCGAGGCTATGGGCTGCTTGGGATAATGAACCTGTTGACTGATGCCGCGAATGGCCTATACCACGCCAAATCGTACACCGAAGCAGAGTTCCGGAAGGGCTTTATACTGCTGCGTTTTGGTGGTGCGCGCACTGCCGACTTTGGCATCGCGCACTCGGAATGCCTTCGCCGCGCAGTGTGCGCCGCCACATGCCTGCGGCGGTGTTAGAGGCATCGCCGGGCATGCCTACGGTTGACGAGTTGACCCGAAACTTGTCGACAGCTCTGAGCGCAAGCTCGGGCCCGTTCTCTTCCCGCACAACTGGTTTCACGCTTATGATGGACGAAATAGCGGTGGAAAAGCGCCTGCGCTGGGATCCGGCGACGAATATGATCCTCGGCGTCTGTCGCGAGCATGGACATGCATGCGCCCTGGAGTTTCGCACTGGTGACGAGGCAAAGGGACTATTTCGTGCGCTTGAAAGCAAAAAGGTACACCTGGCTTCTGAGGTACGCTGAGTTGTTTATGGCCTTCCTCTCCTTGACATTATCCCTCAGGCTAGTGTTGTTGCAGTTGGTGCATTTGCGGCGGACCCGCACCTTTACCAATCCCGGCCATTTGGAATTTCTGGTTCCTGCAAAGCGGAGACTGCGCAGGGCCAAGAGGTTCTCCTTCGCGCCGCGCTGCAAGCGTGCCGATCGCAACGCGAGTCACTGGGGCGCTGTTATTGTATCGCCTCTGACGGTGCGGCGCACCGTCGCCAGGCTATGGCTGCGATAACAATGTCTGCTTCATTGTCTCCGTCCTCTCCGATCTATCCGCAGCTCTCACCTCTCTTGTTCATGAATCTCTGGTGCGGGGAGGACGATCTCTCGGGCGACATGGACTTCAAACATGTTGTGAAGCGGTTTCGCAACACGCTTCTCAGAATGGGCGGTACCACTGTCAATGGCGTAACCGTGCGCTCCCTTTCTCTCAGAGCGCATCTAATCGATTCCGGCATGCCGGAGGGCACAGCTGATGCTCTGCTGAATCCAGACGATGAACAGGACGTTGTTCTGATGTATCGTCTGCTCGCGGGAGTGCTTCACCTTCCTGAGACGCCTACAAAGCCTGATCCGATCTCGTCTGAGGTCCGGCGTGTTCTCTGGCTGCTTGGTCAGCTCTACTTCTTCATCCTCGGCGCATACACCAACACGTCGTTGTCCCTGCGGGAGCAGCTTGAACATCTCGCTGCGGCTGCTTTCATCGTCTTCCAGCTGTACCGAATGGACCGCACCGCATTTATGCCCAGCCAGCTCTATATCGACGTGATGATCATGATCAAGAACGTCTACTTTTGCGTAGCAAAGGCGAAGGTAGACGATCCTCTCAGCAAGTTCTGGATTATCCTCCTGGGGACTGATCGGCTGGAAGGCAACTTTGGCATCTCGCGCACTACTGTCGGGAATGATTCCAACGCAGACGTCTATCAGCTCGCGACACGGTTCCTAGCCATTGTTCAGATTGCCCTAATTCTGTCAGAGCATCCCGAATGGGACCGTGGACCACGACGTTTGCACTTACCACCTAACGTGCTTGCATTGCGCAATGTGGACATCGATAAGCGGCTTGATCATATCACGCCTGCGATCTGGACCGGGGACCTGCACGTGGCCGATGTCGTTCTCCTCACGTGTTGGAATCACGGCCGCGAGCTGGCTGAGGCAACACTCGCCTCGGCCGACATTGTGGCTAACTTTGACGACCTCGACCCTGCTGATGGTTTCGATATTTTCTGCCCTTTCGGCGAGTCTGTGATGAAGGACTTCGGTCCTGACAGCTCCGACGACTCGCTCTCATGCGATACAGCCCGTGCTGCACCCACGAAGGACGACTCTCACCAGAGTACAACTGCCGGCTCCAGCAGAAGTCCCATGGCAGATGGTGACGGCCCTATCGCAGATGAGCTTAGTCCCACTTGCGCAGATGTCGAGGAAGATCTCATGACCGAGGTAGTTGAAGCCGCATTCGATCGTCACGAGATTCCGTTTTCCTGCACAGTCCAGGTTGACGGCGAGACGTGCCACAAAGGGCGCATGCTGCGCTTTTGGTCTCAACTAGACGACGCTCCCGCGTCAACTGATCGGCTCGCCCAAATCATTGGAGAGTCGCGTTACCGTTCCCATCGCATCGCGCACTCCCTCTTTCCTAAAGAAGAGGCTTCCCTGGATATTGACGACCCAGTGGCTGCGCTCTTGCGCTGTGACGATTGCGGTTTCCTTGCAATCGCGCGTGTTGCTGCGCTCGCGATTTCAGGAAAGCCCGTAACCTCCATCGCCATCAGTGGTCTTGACGAGCCTGGCGTTCGGATCACACTCCAGGTCCTCATCCTCAGGCAGCGCTCAGGAGAAGAGGACTGGGTTTGGACAGGGCCCGTTGATGCTCGTCATACGCTGCCTGTTGTTGATGGCCGGCACGTGCAGGCCATATCGCCGACAATGGAGACTTGCGACGGGTCGCTCATCTTCGCGTTTAGCACGGAGGAACTGAGGCTTCTCACTGGCGAACTATTCAGAAAGACGCAGAAGATGTTCCACCATCTCACCAAGGTCGCAGCATCTGGTGTGTTTCCCTATCGGACAGAGGGTGGTGCGTAGATGGTCGCAGTCACTATTAAATCAGCTCATGAGTATCTCAGGTTTGGCCTGCTTTGCTGCCCAGAGTGACCGCCCCGACCCGGAACTTGAGCACATTCGAGAGCGCTGCTCACGCTGCCCATCGTCTCGTGCTTTGAGAGACGAAGAAGATATGCGCGTCATCCGGGAGCACATGGGCGGCCACATTCTGCATGACCCTGCTTTCTCGCACGGGTCTGACGCATGCGGACTGTGCCTCAGCACGGATGGATCCTGCCAGATGTTTGTCAAGAAGGGCAGAGGCAAAGGCGCGCTCGTTCTCAATATGGACAAGTCGCGGTGTCCGAACTTACTCAAGCGATTCTCGCTCAAGCCTGCGAGCGAGTCGAAGGCACACTCACCGTGCAGTAATGTCCCGCTAGTTTGCCCTATGTGCGGTATCTCCTCCAAGGCGATTTGGCGCTACTCTTTTCAGGCACATCTCACTCGCGTGCATGGCCTTTCGTTGCAGGGCACAGAGAAGTGGCACTCGGACTGGTTCATTGACGACGACGAAAAGGATCGGATGCACGAGATCTATCGCAGCAAGCCAAAACGCTCAAAGCCGAAGGCGAGGACGAAGGGAAAGAAGCGAAAGCTGAACATCGCTGAGTCATACAGCTCGCTTTTGGCAATAAGGTACGTAGTGCATTTACTTGGGCTTCTGCAGGTCAGACTAATTGAACGTGCTCAGGATTGAGCCGCTGGAAGACAGTCCGCTCGCCGATGGCACGCAGGTTACAAAACGGCAGCGCCTTCCTGATGGTATCTCGCAGAATGCGGCCGTTACGGCGATGTCGCAACCTATCTATGATAGCGACGCCTGTGGTCCCAGCTCTGTCCACACCGATGAAAGCGACCCGGAAAGCCACTATTCCGTATGTAGCGATCTCGAAGCGGAATCCGACGACGAGCACGATGCCAATTCGGACTCTGCGGCCAGCAGGGCCAATGGCGGCGGCGCTCAGACACAGATATCATCGGATGATTGTGGCGTTGATGCGCTGAGTCAGACGCCAGAGCCAGGCTTGATCAACAGTTCGGGACCGTCAGCATCTGCGGTGCCCCATATGCGGCCGCGACGAACAGTACGCGCACGACCAGAAAGACTGCATGTTCAAAGTCAGGGCATCTGCTTTTGCGACGCACCTCAACGCGGCGAGGAGATCAACTGTACGAAAGCCGGCTGCGAGACAGTTTTGGTGAGTAATCTCACACAGTGCATCTTGAATACTGCTCACGCAGCTTCTCAGTTTCACCGGAGCTGCGTACTGGTCGACCCAGACGAACCAGTTGCTCGCTGGAAATGCCCTGCATGTCGGTCAGCTTGAAAGCGACTTGAGTGACTTGTATATATGTAATTGAACCATGTGCGAGCCTCCAAACAGCCTGAGCGACGCGGTCGTAGCTACCTTCGGGGGCAATTGGACCCAGTGACGTCATCAGAGAGGGGGAGGGGGCCCCGAACTTGGCGTTTTGGAGAAATGGAAGTCGGTATAAGAATTTTATTTTTGCATACCCCTTGCACGTGGGCGACAGTGTGAGCATTAGACACGCCGTGACGCCGGCTCGTGTAGGCACCATCGTCCGCGATCCATCCCAGCGCGCACCTCTGCCAGTTGAATGAGTATGTGCAACAGTTCCTGGCGTTGGGATTCCGCGCCAGACAGCGACGTCGATGCAGTGCCACTGTGCCAGATTTGGTTACGCATCTGTACGGCGCTGCGTGCACTCCTGACAAGCTGCGCGGGCATATGTAGCAGATGATGAGAACGGGGCATTGGCTGGTAGTGTGTTGCCGCTAGGTGCGCTGCAAACGGCCTTTATATACGGTCCAGCTCGAGCGCTTCACGGACGCTCTTGCCGACACCATTTGAGTCTGGCGATGAGGCGCGAGGCTGAACGACTTGCTCCTCGAGATGAAGGCCGAATCTGTGCTATTACTTTACCGCAACTTCGACGCTCATGCACTTTCTCAGAGTGCGAATCTCAGACAGCTCCGAAGCACTGACATCGGTCTGGACAGCGAAAGCCCGGCGCTTTCCCACCGGACCTCGGCACGCCAGGAATTCTCGGATTCTGGACTAGCTGCGGTCATACAAGTTATTCAAAGATGAATTTTAATCTTGTCTTACATTCTTCGCCCTTCTGCATTGATTTCGCGGGCACAATAGGCATCCTGAACCGAACGATTGTGTGGCTGCGACCGGCGGCACCAAATTCGAACGCCGAACATTCTCCTCATCCACCAACTATCCAATCTCTTCCCTGTTTCATATATCTAGCGCATAAAATGGTGCTACGGCCGAGGTATGTTATCCCACGTCCACGGCGTCATCGCGTACAGATTTACTGCAGCAAGCTGGTCTGGCTGTCTATCGAGCCCAAAAATCTCGAGCGCGTCGTCCAGCTGCTCAAGACGTCCCGCGCTCTCGCAGAATCCATAACGCTCCTGAATTATCCCCTCTTTATCCCCGGCGCGCTGTTCAGCCCCGCAGATTTCAACAAAGGCGTCAATGCGGTTCGCGTCTTCAGTGACATACTGGCGCGTTGCACGAACCTGGAGACTCTGCTGCTCGACGTCAACCTTATTGGTGGACTGTTTACTCTGCTCGACTACGTCGATCCGAGCGCCTTCTCGCGTGTGCTTCGCGTCGCGATTCGATGCGAGCGCGCCTCTCCGCCACATGAGATCCTCCAGCTGCTGATGATGATGCCCAACCTGCGCTCTTGCGTCATGCTGCCCGACGCGTACGAGGACGATCTGACCGATGAAGACATCGCGTCATTTGGCCCGCTGCATTCTGATAACCTCGACATAGAGCCGCCGCACGCGTCGATCATGCTCCCGCTGCTTTTGTCGCGCCGCTGGACGGCCAACACGGTCTCTCTCGACAACCACCCAGTATGCACCAAAATTCTAGGCGACAACGACTGGGACAACCAGTCGACGCTTCCGATCATCCATCTGTGGCTGCGCGCCAACGGACGCACCTATCCCCCGCCTGTCGCGTCCTTCCTCGTCCACGCATGCGGAGCATTGCGCGTTCTCAGAATTGAGCTCTCCCTGAGACAGGACATCGCCGCATTCCTTCGCCCCGTTCTGGATGCTTCCAGCCTGCGTCTTCGGCACTTGGCGCTAGGGTTGTCGGCTGCGCCAGGCTCCACTGGTGAACTGCGTCAGCGCTTGTATCGGCTTGTGAAGCTCTTGATGGAGATGCCTCGCGGCCTCGCCGCTTTGCATTTTCTGCGTATTACCCTATTCCATAACCCGGAGCAGCTTGCGCCCATCGTCGAGGACTTAATTCCATTCTGTCGGGCACGGCGCATTAGGTATACATGCACCTGGTTTAACTGAATCTGAATACGGCGCCTTTGTGACGTGCAAAACTGGGATGCTTGGACCTTTGCGAGCGAGGTGTCGGACTTGCTTCTCTGAAGATCGGTGACACTGTAGCTCCGCAAGAGATCTTGATATATTACTATATAACTGCAATGAACTGCTATACTGCAAATAAAACCCGGACTGGATTCAGCACGAGTGAAATTGACCACATTTTGCGCGCCGAGCATATTGAGAGCGCCCAATTGTGTATACTTCGTAACGAGGGATTGGTCTATCTTCTTGTAGTTTAATGTAGGACATCCAAAGACCGCTGCCTTATCCATCTTTCCTCCTGGTGTTGTTCCGTTCCTAGGTTCAGCTGGACGCCGGGGTGTACCTATAGCAATATGATTACTTCTGATCCACAATGCAACGCCTCTGTACCCCTTGGGAAAGGTTGCACGGCCGTTACCAACAAGGCGTGCGTGGCACATTGAAGGAGGGCCGTGGCGTTTTTGTGAACTCCGAATCCCCTCTCTGCACCGGCTCCCCTACCTCTTGGCCGTCGAGCCTGCCTCTCCGCATAGATTACTCCGTTGTACACATGGAAAAACCTGGGTGAGCGCCGTTCAATCACCCCTGATGATCTGCGCATTCCTCACAAAGGGACAGCACAAAGGTCGCGCTGTGTTGCTTCAGGGAAGGGGATATTGCGCAAGCAGCGCGCCTGGTCCAAACGTCTCGCTCATTCGCGGTCTCCGTCCGCTCCGTCGTTCTGTGGATAGACAGCCGCGCCGACCACGGCGGTGACATGGCGTCCTTGTGCGAGGTCGTCGCGCGCTGCACCGGCCTCGAACATCTCATTCTTGACGGCCCGGCGGACCTTGGCCTCTTCGCTGCGATGCTTTCCTGCCGCGTGCTACGCAATGGTCTTCCCAGTCTGCATCATTTGGCGTTTTCCAATAGTCGCGAGCTCCGTGCAATCGACCTGCTCCGCGTGCTTGGGCGGGCGCCACATTTGCGGCACTGCAATACACTCCGTCCATTCTTTCCGAGCCGTCCCAGGCCCGCGGACGTCTCGACCCTCGATCCAGCAGCAGCTCCCGGGCTGACTCCCATGCATTTCGACGTGCTGATCATTCGGGCGCAAAGCATGCCCACGATGCTTCCGTTCCTCCTCTCGCGCGTGTGGACCGCGCGTATCGTCGCTCTCCACCCCGATCTCTCGCCTGAGAACATGAGCCTCTTCTCCCGGACGGTCTGGGACAGCCATACATCACCTTCAACGCGCCTGCCGATCTCCGAGCTCCACATCGCGCTCGACACCGCAATCCCCTCCTTGATAGCGTCCTTCGTCGCGAATATCTGCGCTCGCAGCCAGCACAAATTGCGCAGCCTGGGCATGAGATTCTCGCATTCTGATGGCGACGGGTGCGCCCTGCTCGAGCGCATCCTCACGCGCCCCGGATGCCGCCTTCGGATGCTGACGCTGAAGCTCATGTGGAATGCACGCACAAGCGAGCCCGGCACAGGCCGTCTGTCCGACATCGTCGCGCTCCTGCTGAAACTCCCTCACGGGCTCTCCGCGCTCAGGACGCTGCGAATTGGCCTGCCCGTGACAGAGCAGCACCGGTATGACCTCGACCACCATTTTGGCGAGTTGCAGCGCTTGTGCCGACGCAGGAGGATTGCGACCGACTTCGCGTGGCTCGACCCACGGCTTGAATGAGACAAGCTTTGGTGCCCACTTGTACATACTGCCTCGTTATCGCTCGCTCAACGCGCATTGACGCGCAGTATCCAATGCGTAATGGGTCTCTGCGCGACGAACGTGGCCGTCCACCGTCCAGCTCGACGTGGGAGCGGAAGCCATGGCGCAGGGCACGTGTACCATATTCGGAGCGATAAATCAGCACAGTAATATGTGTTTGGATGCACGTGCGCCCGCAGTTGTGGATGCTGCGTCCGTCGCGTGTTTAGACATCCGTGACCTATGCGAATAAAGTGTCGGCAATTGCAAAAGATGGCCGGGGCAGCGCCGCGCACCTGTCTGAAACCACGGCCGCTTGGTTTTGGTGACGCGCTGCATTTAGCGACAATTGCTGGGTCACGGCAGCTGCGGCGATTGCGGATGGCGGGTGTCGTGCAAGGTAGCGGAAAAGACGAAGTCAGTCGCGTAAGCTCGAGCCGCTCGACCCTCGCCGTCACACTGCGACCTAATCCTTTTGCGACTGAGCTAGCACTGCACGCGCATGCGCACAGCGGTACGTGCGCCTCCGCGCTTGCAGTCCGAGCAAGAGTGCCACGTGCCATCAGCTTGGGAAGTACTGCGCGTGAATTGCGCGCAATGGGTCGCAATCAAGTGGCTTGCTCAACCAGCACACCAACGAGCACATACTCCACACAGCAGCAGCCACGAGCGACGCAGCCCGCTCGGGGCTATCGCCGACGGCGCGCATCGCCCGTGGCAGCTGGGTCATGGCGAAAGACGGTGTGGGCGTGACAGACGACGGGGCGGGAGTCTAGCAGCTGAACACGTCGCCCGTGATGGGATGGGCGATGGGCGGCGCGCTGATGAAGCTCAAAGAGACCGGCGCGCAGAATCCTGTACTTGAGTGGCCGCCACTTGGAGCAACTAGCGCAGCGCCTTGCAGCTCGGGAATACACTGTCAGCAAGTCAGTGAGCCGTCACATTTACCGCTGCAAAGGGGCGCACGCGATGCCGTCCGACGCGCCCGCGTCCTCCCTGCGCGACGGTTAGCTGGACTGAGCCGTAGTATGGTGTCCTGCGCCTCTCGATGTGCGCTTTGCGCATCGCAGTCCCGCTGCGCGCGTGGCAGCTGGGGTTGGACCAAGCCGTCAGCGAGCTCGGAAAGGAAATTGACGCGCCCGCTCTGACGAGCCCGAGTTGCAGAGCGCTGGCGTCGGGTCGAACGTGGTGCCCTGAAGCTTCCACAGGAGCTCGCCGCTGCGAGTTGGGTCCGTCAGGAAAGGGCGAGAAAACAAGGCACACCGAGCTCGATACTGGAAGTCATTCGACGAAGGTTGCGCGCCGCCTACGGAGACCAGGATTGTAATACGAGCGCCGGTGGTGTGTACGAGCACTGGGTGTCCGACCAGCTACTCCATGTGGTATGATCAGTTGCAGGCAAAGGAACGGCCTGCTTCCGGACGGATGCATCCTGCCTCCGTCCTCCGTCGCGGACGTCCGTCGAGTTACCTCGACGTCCGCAGAGCTACGATGACACGCTCCACGATGACGGAGATGTCTCTCGGATTCCCTAGTATAGTAATTCCCAATATGTATAAATAGGTAGCCCTGAACGGACTCTTCAATTCGAACTTCCCTTCCGCTCTTTGTGAGCCCGTGCATTTGCTCCCGAAGACGGACGAACACTTCACTTAGCTAAGTGAAGGGTCAGTAGTGACACCCTTCGCTACTCGTACGGCCGTTGACGTCGCTCGAGCAGGCTCTCGACATCGACACCCAGAACCAGCGCTATCCGTATACGGCATTGCCGAAGCTTCACCGCAATCAATCCGGTCCGAGACACGATGAACTCCGACCCCGACCACGACCAGGCCGCCACGCTCTCGGCGGCCCTGCAGTCGACGCCCGATGACTCGCGCCAAGTCATCATGGCCACTATCGCCCGACTCGAGCACATGGTCGCCCAAGCCGATCAACGGGCGGCCCAGGCCGAATACACGGCCCAGCAGGCCATCTATCAGCAACAGCAGGCTGCGCCCGCCGCTACGCATGCTCCACGCGCCCCTGCTGCGCTCCGTCACCCCATGCCCACGTTTAAGGGCGCCTACCTGGAGGACCCCTTCGCTTGGGTTTCCCTCCTCAACGATCACCTCGTCCTCAACAGCGTCCCGCAAGAGCTCTGGGCTGCCAACGCAGCCGTGCTTCTCGAAGATCTCGCGCGCGAGTGGTACCAGCAGTGGCTCAAGTCTCTCGCACTTCAGCCCGGGCAGGTCGTCCCTTGGGGACAATTCTACGACGCGTTCCTTGAACGGTTCGCGTCGCCCACTCGCGCCGCAGACATTCGGAACCGGCTCAACCAGCTCAAGTACAAGGGCGACATGACGGATTATATTCGTCGTTTCTCGCGCCTTGCTGGACAGCTCAGCGACGGCGAGATGACCTACGCCGACCGCCAATTCTTCTTCTGCCAGGCGCTTCCCGTCGACGCGCACATTCAGATCCTGCGCTCGCGCCCGACCAACGTCGAGGCGCTCTACGACGCTGCCCGCGACTACGACCGCGTCCTGCGCACGGCCACTGGCAAAGGACCGCACGCCCTCACTCATTCCGCGCAGCGCGGCGGCGGCGGCAAGCATGCTTCTTGCTCCGCCACGCCCGCTGCTGCCGCGTCCGGCTCCTCGTTCGGCGACACGCCCATGGACCTCGACACGTTCCAGGTCCGCGGCGGTCGCCCCCAGCGCGCTCCAGCTCCGAACGCGCGCTCTGGCCCGCGCTGCTACAACTGCTCGGACGTTGGGCACTTCTCGCGCGACTGCCCGCTCCCGCAGAAGCGCCGCTTCCCGCAGCACCCGCAGCAGCGCCGCGTCACGCCGCACCCGCGCGGCAACCACAAGTTCAATACACTCGAGGTTCACGACGAGCCCAACCTCATTGAGCTCGCCGACGCCGCGCTCCCGTCCAGCATCCTCGACGACGTCTTTGAGACCGCCGAGGAAACTGCTGCCATTCTTGCGTGCCACGACCTCGAGGTCTATTCCAGCTTTAACACGAAGACCACGCCCGAGTTCGAGCCCGACAACTTCTTCGTTTACGCCGGCAACGTTGGCTGCCAGCGCGCGCGCGACGTGTACTTCGACCCGCTTTCCATGAACAGCTACATCCGCCGCTCGACGACTGAGGCCATTCTTCGCGGCGACTGGGCCAACCACGGCATCTACACCGCCATTCCAGAGCGCCCCGCGCCCTTCGTTAGCCCAGCTGGCAACCCTATCCGCGAGCAGTTCACGTTCGACATCGCATTCTTCGATTCTGCGCGCTTCAACGTTACCGCGATGGTCATTGACGACGCTGAGCTCCCCGACTCCTACGACATCCTGCTCGGTGTTTGGTTCTGGCGCGACCACGCCATGTCTCGCCTGAATGACTCTCGCGGTACGCTCAGCATCAGTGTCGCCAACGCCCGCCAGCATGACCCTGGTGCCTGCGGTACTCGCCACCGCTTCGAGGCTGTCCGCTTCCACAGCAAGACTCGCCCTATGTACTTCAAGGAAGTCGACTCGCGCCCGCCGTCGCCGAGTCCGCCGCCGCCTGACGCGCCTCCTCCGACTCTCGCCAGCTCTGCTGCTACTCGCGCGGCTTCAGAGGAGCCTCACGTTGAGGACGGCCACGACCGCCTCGACCTCGTCATGCTCGCGGATGGCTCACTTATCCCCGTCAACGAGTTCACCGACTCTGACGACGACGACAACCTCCCCGACCTCGTCACGCCCACCGACTCGTCGGGCATGTCCCCGCTCTATGCGCCGCTCTCGCCCGCTTACGACGCCGCCGATCCTATGGATGTCGACGACGACAACGCCAGCAGCGCGCCTGAGCCGCCGCGCACCAGCCGCAAGCGCACGTTCATTGACTTGACCGCCGACGATTCCGACGACGACGACGGTCTGATCACGCAGACCGCCAAACGCTCGCGCGGCCCGCCTCGTCGCTACATCACCGACCCGCGCGTCCTCGACCTCTACGTCTCGCGCGACTCGGCTGCGCTGCCGCTGTACCCGATTGTTGCTAACCGCAACCACGAAGGCCGCGCGCTTCTTGACAACGGCGCCTCGGCCAACTTCATCACGCGCGCCTTTGTCGACACCGTCGGTGCTACTGCGCACCCGCTCAAGGCAGCGCGCCAGATCTCTGGCGCCGGCGAACTGACCACTTGTGAAGCAGCTCACCTTTGGATCAACATCGCCGGCAACGTCGAACATGTTTACGCCTTTGTCATTGACATCGACCGCGAGTGGGACCTCGTCCTTGGCCGCCCCTGGCTCAAGGATCATATGGCCTACACTGACTGGTGCGATGACTCTGTCGTATTCACTGACGATGGCGTGCAATATAGGCTGACCCCAACGAATATAGATTCGGCTCTCGAGGCAAGACGCTCCGCGGCGCGCGCATCCATTCGAGCGCGCACTCGTGCCTTCCTCAAGACCTTCTCTCTTCGTTCCAAGTCGTCGCTCTCGACGACCACGCCTTCCAGTGATCCGGACAATGTTCCTTCTGACGCGGACACTCTCTGCCGCGCCCTCGCTTCTCTTTCTCTTGAATCCCACGCTGTACAACATGTTGACCGTACCGATGTACCCTGTACCGATAACGCCCCGTGTACTTCTAGCCCTATGACTCCCGAACAACCTGTAGCTTGCTCGCCTGTATCCCCAGATGTACCCAGTGCGATGGACACTAACCAACCTGTATCTAGTAACTCGAATGTACCTTCTGTTTCTTTGTACGACACCCAGCTTGATGAGCTGCCTCGAGGACGCCTGAGTTCCTTTGCTCATCGACTCAAGGAGAAGTGCAAGAAACAGTTCGCTCGTGTATTCCGCGACAAGGTACAATGGCCGAAGCCTAGGAAATGGGTCCATCGCATCGACACTGGTGATGCTCAGCCAATCCGTGCACGCGGCAAGCCTCTCACGCCGCTTGAACACAACGCTGTTCGGAAGTTCATCGCTGATGGGCTTGAGGATGGTGTTATCGAGCCGTCTGAGTCTCCATGGTCGTCTCCCGTCCTTCCAGTTCGCAAGAAGGATGGCGAATACCGCATCTGCATTGACTTCCGTAGACTCAATGAAGTCACAACCAAGAACTCGTATCCGCTACCGCTGATACAAGAGTGCTATTTGCTCCTGCGCGGAGCGAAACACTTCACTCTCCTCGACTTGAAATCCGGTTACTGGCAGGTTCAAATTGCCGAAGACGACCGCCAGAAAACTGCATTTACTTGTCGACAAGGGCACTATCAATTCCGTGTAATGCCCTTCGGGCTCTGCAACGCGCCCGCTACGTTCCAATCCATGATGAATGATATTTTCCGGGATTACCTGGATAAATTCGTGATCATCTACTTGGACGACATTATCGTATTCTCGCGCTCTATCGAGGAACACGAGAAGCACGTTCTCCTGGTCATGCAGCGACTTGCGGACCACGACCTCGTTATTTCCGAGAAGAAATGCCGATTTGCCCAGGACTCTATTGAATACCTCGGACATATCGTCGACGGTGAAGGTGTGCGTACAAACCCGGATAAGATCAACAATATTTTGTCCTGGCCCGCACCTCAGAACATCACGCAAGTGCGAGGTTTCCTTAATCTTGCTGGTTATTACCGTCGCTTTGTCAACAACTTTGCCCGCATTGCTGGCCCAATGTACAACTTGCTGCAGGGTTCCCCTAAGAAAGGAACTGCCATTGTATGGACCCGCGAGTGCCAAGAGTCGTTCGACGCTATGAAAGCCCGACTGACTTCGACTCCGCTCCTCTGCCATGCTCTTGACCACTCAATTTTCGTAATCGACACGGATGCGTCAGGAGACTGCCTCGGGGCTGTCTTGCAGCAGCTCCCTCCTGATTTATTGGGGGGGAAGGAGCCCAAGAGCATCGACTTGCGTTCATTCAAGTTTTCCGACAAGTCGCTCCGCCCTATCGCGTACGAGTCGCGCCGCATGACACCAACCGAACAGCGTTACTCCGCCCAAGAACGAGAAATGCTCGCGGTTGTCTACGCTCTCCAGAAATGGCGCGGCTATGTCGAAGGCTCGCCGATTCTTGTCCGCAGCGACCACGAGTCGCTCAAATATTTCCACTCGCAGAAAGACTTGGGCAAACGGCTGGCCCGCTTCGCAGACGATGTCGCTCACTTCAACCCAATCATTATCTACCGCCCTGGCCGCAACCAGTTGGCCGCAGACGCTCTCTCTCGCCGCCCTGGACATGAACCCATTCACGACGACCAAACCATCCAACCCCTCTTCGCGCACCCAATGGTCACCCGCCGGCAGAACGCTCTAGCGGCTCAGAAAGCTGCTGAAGAAGCTGCGCTTGCTGAAGATAACGCAGCGACTGCTCATCCACCCAACGCCGAGCCGGTACCACCTCATCCAACCACTCCGCGACCCGAGGGCTCTCGACCCACGTCTCCACGTCCACGGCCGCACCCGCCGACCTGGCAGCCGCCAGCACCCGCGCCTGCGCCGCCAGCAGTCACCAATACCCGCGCCGCGCCAGTTCTCACTGTGCCCGCGCATCAACCTGCGAAAGCCGACCTCTTCGCTACGCTGCGCAATTTTGTTGTACTGCTGCGCGACGGGAAGCCGCTACCAACCAAGTCTCGCTATATCCTCATCGGAGGACTACTTCACCGCGTTCTCGACGACCGCACCGTCCTCGTGCCCACCACGCTCGCCGGCGCCGAGCATATCGTGCGCAACGTGCACGAAGACCTCGGGCATTTCGCCGCTCCCTGCGTGCTCAAAGCAGTGGGCGAGCGCGCCTGGTTTCCGCATATGGTCAACATAGTCAACGACGTCGTGCAGCGCTGCGACAAGTGCCAATTCGCCCGGCGCGAACAGATGCCTTTGCAGCCGCTGCACCCCCTTCCACGGCCCGACGCCTTTGACCGTTGGGCCCTCGACTTCATCGGGCCGCTACCTAAGTCCAAGGCTGGCAACCGCTACATCCTCACCGGCATGGACCATGGCACCGACTGGACACTCGCCAACGCGCTGCCTGCTCGTTCTGCAGAAGCCGCAGTCGCAATGCTGCGCCATATCGTTACCACCCACGGCAAGCCTGCCGCTGTGCTGACCGACAACGGCGCCGAGTTCCTGTCCGACTTATTCCAGCTGTTCGTTCGGCGGCTTGGTATCAAGCACCTCACGACGTCACCGTATCATCCACAGACAAACGGCAGGCTCGAGAAATTCAACGACGTGCTCACTCAAATTATTACTCGCAAGGCCGCCCCGAACGGACAAGACCTCTGGGACGAATATTTGCAAGAGGCCGTCTTTGCTCATCGCGCGCACGTCTCGCGCTCGCACGGCCGTTCGCCGTTCTTCCTCACGTATGGACGCTCCCCGCGCTTGTTCTCGGACTCCGTGTACGACGACTTGCGACGTGTGCCTACTGAAGAAGAGATTACTACCATCCAACGCCGTCGTATTGAGCATGTCAAAGACCTTGAGCGTTTCCGTCAAGAAGCGAATACTACTGCACTCAAGCGTCTTGAAGATGAGGCCGCACGTCGCGACGACACCTATCGCGAACGCGGCTTCGCAATTGGCGACATTGTCAAGCGCCTCGTTGGTCAACGGCCGTCCAAGATCCACCCAGTGTGGGACGGCCCGTTCATTATTCGCGACGTAACTGATAAAAATACATATCAATTGCAGACGCGAAATGGTTACATTCTCCGTAACTTGTACAACGGCGAGAGATTGGCAAAGTACACACCTTCTGCCCTCTCGCACGACATCTGGTACGGCTCAGCCGACCTGCAACGCCGCTCGGCAGCAGCGGCCCTGAATGACAGCATCGCCCAGCGTGCTGCTGCCCGTCGTCATCCCGATGGTCCTGCATCTGCCGGAGCAGATGCTTGACGAGGGGGTGGTGTGGTATGATCAGTTGCAGGCAAAGGAACGGCCTGCTTCCGGACGGATGCATCCTGCCTCCGTCCTCCGTCGCGGACGTCCGTCGAGTTACCTCGACGTCCGCAGAGCTACGATGACACGCTCCACGATGACGGAGATGTCTCTCGGATTCCCTAGTATAGTAATTCCCAATATGTATAAATAGGTAGCCCTGAACGGACTCTTCAATTCGAACTTCCCTTCCGCTCTTTGTGAGCCCGTGCATTTGCTCCCGAAGACGGACGAACACTTCATCCAGCGCCTTTTCCTGGTCCGAAGTTCTGAACCGTAAAAAAGTGAGCAACAGATTTATTCCATCGTAGCACGCACTTGCGGCGGTCCCCAACATTGGATGTGCCTGGGGCGTCGTGAGGCACTGTCATTGGCGCCGCCGGCGGTCATGTGGAGAGAAGAAAAAGGCGAGGCGGAGTTGCAAAGCGCGAATCAGGATTTGCGGCCACCCTGAGCTGGTGGCAGATCTCAAATCGTGCGCCAATACCGCCGCTAGATATCACTCGATGTAGTTGATCAAACATTCAAGGGAAATACAGTATCAATGAATATCGCGGTGGACCTACTCGTGAGTAAGGGGTCGAAGCGTCGGTCACGCGTGTAAGTCATCTGCCAGTGGCCGATTTCACCCTGCATGCGATGCGGCGCTGTCGGCAGAACAACACCAGGTCCTCCAGCAGGTGTGTATTGCGGTACACGTGGATTTCCAGCGTGCGTAGTGCGTGCAATTTGCGTATTGCGTGTGTCCCAAGGGCGGCAAATGCGACTGCGTCGTCTGGCTGCATTGCAACATCTTTGAGGTACAACTCCAACCGGCGCAGCCCACGGCAGCTGTTGAAGACCAGAGGAAGCAATACGGAGATCTCAGCTACCGACGCGCCGAGCTGAAGGACGCGCAACGCCGAGCATGCGGTGATGAAGGACAGCGCGGGTGCAGGACCATTCTCGCGCGACTGCTCAATATGCAGACACAGCGTGGCAATTTCTGGGAGCGCTCCGACCGCGGTCCAGTCGACGGATTCAATGCATTGCCATGAGGCTCTGGAGATCCGGATATCCACGCTGCGTGCGGTCCATCGTCGCGTGAGGAGCAGCGGCAGGGCGATCCAGTGGCCAATTGCGATGTCAATGTGTTCAAGATGAAGGTTTTCCGGTCCTTGGAGCGCCTCCGACAGCCGCGGAAGCGAGCTGACGTGCCGCAGGCCTGGCATGTGCATCAGCAACGCAACAAGCTCCTGCCCCCGAAATCCAGGGGATGGGAGCGTGTTGAGAAAAATACGCTGCAGGTGAGGCAGTCGCCCGTCGAGTAGGGCAGCAAGACCTGATATGCTACGCCTTCTAACGAACAGATAGTTGATGTTTCGGCAGGCATTGAGTAGACCCGCCAGAGCAACAACATCTTGACGTTCATCGCTCACAGGAATGACGATGGAGCCAACACGGTCGGCCAGTGCAAGTATTCCACTGATGTCCATTGTGCCGTACACCACGAAGGCGACGCATAATCTGAAAATATACTCAGTGAGCGCGTGTGCCGAGGAAGGACTGGTTACACTCGGCCTGACCCTCGTCTTGCCATCAGATTACGGCAACTGGTAATATTGGGCTGAAAGAGTAAATATCCACCTTTTGCAGCTCGCTGGAGATCCTGTGCGAGGTAAACGGTAACCGGCACGACGTGGATCGTGAGGAAGAGACGGCACCGAATTGAACTCAGATTCCGTTCACTGCCCCCGACGTTGCGGCACCGAGCGGATAGGCAGCAATGGGGATTAAATCAGCACCACCAAATATCTGCGGCAGTGAAGGTTCGTGACTATCAAGGTATGCGGTGATGAGTGCCGGAGCGAGCTCTGCGTGACGCCAGTGGCGGCGTCTTTTGACGCGACCACGGCCAGATGGAAGGGTAGGGAGCATGCAGAAGCCATAGTCAGAGAAGTATGGATGGCCTTTCTGGGAGTGGAAGGCGGCGCGTTCGAGTGGCGTATCGGGCATCGGAGCTGGCGATGATGGTTGAAGTTCGCTGTAACCCTGTGGAAAGGCTAGATAACGCCCAATATGGATTTTTAGTCACCTTTCACGACGGGCGCTGTCAGGCCCCGCCGGTATCGAGCTGTTGCAAAAGGCTGGGGGTTGGCTGTATGTGTCAGTGTCAAACGCTGTAAAAATTATTCAGAATTATGACTTCCGTGACAATAAGGTAAACCAAAAGCTCATTGAGTCATTTGGACTTGGAAGAAGGGCTAAAATCCCGGCTGTGGCGTCCGGAGGTCACGGCGTAGCCAGACAAGAGAAAGAGATGCGGAGCGGAGTTGCAAAGCGCGTACCAATCTTGTCCTCGTGCACCTACATCCGCCAGCGCGAGCGCCAGCACTCCATACGTTTAGGCATGCATAGCTGTGGGCATGGACTTAGTGCGGAATCTTTCAAATTCATGTGCCGTGGCAAGGCTGGTGACAGCAGAGAATAGCTGGCCAGTGTCTATCGCCAGAGCGCCCCAAGCCGATGCGCGCCCGACGCCATCCTCAACAGCCCGCATCGCGTTCTCGCTGTCCCTTTATCCACTTTCCTTTCCCGCTCTGGGACGACCACCTGTGTGGAAGACGCCTACGCACTGCGGCGAGCTGCGGTGCCGTCATGGCTCACGCGGTTTACGGACGTGAGGCCAGCATTCTTCGGCAAGGTGAAGCAGGTTGTGGTGCGTCACTTGATCCTTTGTACATCATACTCCTGTGACTCACCTTCAACGCTCCTAGTATCCATTTCTCTACATCTTATCAGCATTAGGCGATTCAAAAATATAGCAAGCTGTATTCAAGTAACACCGCGGCACACGGTACAGCGGAGCAAGCGCGCATCTGAACACACGGTAGCAAACGCAAAAATTATAGGACTACACCCGCCCGACACTGTCCCAAGTCACTCAACGCGCTCGGTGAACACCTGCGACACGGTTGTCGTGGTACTGGCACGGAGGACGACGCGCTCTCCGCGACGGAGACGCTTCTTCGAGTTGTATGGCTCGAAGCGCCACGCCTCGCGAATCGTGCGCGACGACGCAGATTTTCTGAGACGAGTATTCCCGGCCTCGCTACCTAAGTTTGGTGGTTGGACGCCGATGGGAGCCTCGTCGATGTTCTCGGTGATGGTGTCGGTGGTGTTCGTCTTCAAGATGCCGTCTTTCACCTGCGCAACTTCGCTTTTCTTGTCGGTCCGAGTGTATGAAGAGGACGACTTCATTCTAGTAGAGCTGGGCGACGGGGAGTAAACTTGGTACGGGTGTCGGTGGTATGGAAACCGGGCGGACTGGGATCAATTTTATACAGAGTGGGCCGCCGTCAGTGAGACAAAGGCAGTACCTTGTGCATTGCACTGGGCGGCCTGCCTGGCGGCTGTCAGCAAAACAACGTCAAGAGCCGCCGGAGCCTCCAAATTTGGACGGTCGGCGACCTGGATGGGGAAATCATCCGCACGCCTAAAGTTTCTTTGGGACAACCCGGGAGCCGAGCCAATTACGCCAGGAACCTGCAACGTCGCTCGCGCCTTCAATTTCAAAACTGAGACCTCGGGTTTGATGCAGCAAAGATAGATCTAATGTGTCTCAACATAATCTCAGGGAAAATATTGCCTGAACTGCGCAAGAGGAACTTTCAGGAACTCCCGGAGCTCCCGGAGGATCTTAAAGCTCGTTTAGCTCCTGGCGTGGCTGAGCCGACATATCTGGGAAATCTCACCGCCGAGCATTGCATCTACACAACGTACGGAAGTCATCAGGTAGATCAAAGGCAGCTTCACGGGTTGCGACGTAAGCCGGCGAACGCATCGCTCGTGTTACAAACATTCATTGTAATTCAATCCTTGCTACAGATGCCAGCATCAAAGTCACACGATGAACACAAGCAGTAAGTGAGAGAGACAGGGAAAAAACAGTCCACAGTTGTTAATCGAGGCTGATACGAAGCTGTAATAACAATGTCTCAATATCGCGTGCAGCTCGTGGAAACGAGCAACACACCTGTTCAAGTGGTGTGGGCACGAAGTCATCGAGGTCGATCTCCCGCGCGCGCAAGTCTGCTTCGCACCACGCCGGCACGAGTCGTCGGTTCAAGTCTGGCCGCATCGATAGCTCTGTCGGAAAGGGCGTCAGATTGGATAGATGCGACAAGGGTACGGCGGCACTCGCCTTCCTTGGTAAAGTTGAACAGCTTGGGCATGTCCCTGCCGCCCGGCATCCTCGTCCTCTCCAGCCGCAGTTCATCGAAGAAGGAATGTGCCATGGCCTCGACAGCGCTCAACCGCGCTTCCGGTGAGTACTGCAAAAGCTTGGACACAAGGTCGATCGCCTCCGGCACCGTGCGCGGGCGGAACACCTGCGTCCAAAACGATAAAACCGTCAGTTAGTCTGTAGCCGAATACTGCGCGTATAAATCACAGCACCTGCTCGAAAGGGCGCGGTGCAATCTGCGGGAACCGGTGCTCCACATAGCTGGGGTTCATAGTCCTGATCTGCTCCTTGGACGGCGTGCCGAGCACCTTGATGACCTCCACCAGCTGGTCGATGCCGCTCTCCCCGGGGAACATCAGCTCGCCACGCATGAGCTCGCCCATGACACAGCCCGCCGACCAAACGTCGATGGCGGTGGTGTAGTTCGTCGACCCGAACAGCAGCTCCGGCGCGCGGTAGTACCGCGAGCAGATGTACGACACGTTCGGCGCGCCCGCGACGAGGACCTTGGCGCTCCCGAAGTCAATGAGCTTCAGCACGCCCTTGACGGTGTCCACAAGCAGGTTCTGCGGCTTGATGTCGCGGTGGCATATACCGACGGCGTGGATGTACGCGAGCGCGCGCATCATCTGGTAGGTGTACAGCTTGATCTGTGAGGGCGGCATGGGCTGCTTGAGCTTGGCGTAATGCCGGGCGGCGCTGTAGAGCGTCTCTGGAACGTATTCTAGGACGATGTTGGTATACATCTCGTCTTTCTGCAGTGAGGGGCGTCAGTTCGCTGAATCAGCAGCCTTTCCAGTCGCGCACCTTGTCGCCGTTCGAATAGAAAAACGCGCGCAGCTGCACGACATTGGGATGCGAAACGAGCCGCGCGATCTGGAGCTCTCTGTTCTGTTGGGCATTTAGCAGCGGTGTCAGCAACAACAGGGATGCAGAGCTGAAAAGGGCATTCATTACGCCCGCAGACGCACCTTGAACCGCCTATCCAGGAGGACCCGCTTGATGGCAATATCCTGCTCCTCCGAGGGTACATTGAGCATGCGCGCACGGAATACGACGCCAAAGGAGCCGTTGCCGACAAGCTTGCAGTTGGTGTACGAAATCTCCTTCTGCGCGCCGGTCTTGCCGTCGCTCACGACGACCGTCGTGATCTTCTTAGGATCGCCGGGAACTGCGCGGAAAAGGGCAGCGTTAGATGCGTTATCAAATATTCGAGGGCGGGCAGCGCACATGAGATCTTGACAACGTCGATCGAGCCGTGCTGAGCCATTCTAGCAGACGTAGACTGATTCCTGGGATAGGAATCTAGCAGCGGCTACTGCGAGCTCACAGACAGCGGTAGCGAGTGCGCTGAGGGTGGGGCGGACGGGGAGAAGGAGGAGCAGGACAGGAACCAGCGGAGTCAGCCCGGGAGCAACTTTGGGTCACCTGGCCAGGTGTACCCACTCCGCCACCCAATCATCGTGCACGCTCGCTTATCGGCAGTAACGCACGTCCACAGTTCCGCAGCTAGTCGCCAGGCCTGTGTGCGGCGAACTGTCAGCGTTTGTTGGGAGCGCAGCGCGTGTGGAGTGCCTCGAAGCTGCGGTGGGCGCGTTGGACCGACCTGGGAGGTACGTGGACACGTGGATGACACAGAATATGGAGGTAAATCGAATGGAGAATGCGCAAACGGCGCGTTCGCCAATGGTCGGCTAGGGCAAGAAAGTCGGACAAGGAAAAATCGGTCCGAACCAAGGGTAGAAAAAGCCAAATTTGGAAAAGAGAATGAAACATTAATCAGTAAGGGATATGGCAAGTGCAACGGGATGTTCGTGGCTGGGCATCGGAAATGGCGGCGCAGTCGGACGCGGGGATATTTGATGACGGCATCGCCCATCTGCTACCGGCAAACGTGACGCTGGGTGGCAGAGGAAAGACCAGGCGATATTGTCGTCGTAAGATCAAGACCGACGGATAGGCAGACTCTACTCAGCATGTGCGATGTCGATGATGTCGTCAGCAGGAAGTCGCCAAGTGGCCCGAAAAACAGCATGCAGGCAGATATCCAGGCACAAACTATACGGAAGACTTCTAAATGACGCACATTTGATTGCTGATGTTCGACTCCGGTGGCCAGCGACTGCGACGGACAGTGATGGCACGCAAACTGAGCTCGCGCGGGACCGGCCTATAATTACGGATGCGCGATCCCGGAGAGTGCAGCATAAAATAAGGGTCCTAGCTCGCCGCGAGGAGCGGATGAAACTCAACTTTCAGAGTGTATGCAGTCAACGAGCCGGAAGTTGGTCAACGCGGAAAATAGGACGCGCAGGCAGCGCGCACTGCCGCATCGAGGAATGATAGCACTGGAGATTTCGTTCTCGCAGCCTGAGACCAGTTCCCAGAGTCCGTCGCCAGCACGCGACAGTCTCGCCACCCTCAGAAAGCCGTGGCGTTCAGCACGCC
Source organism: Auricularia sp. M12 (assembly GCA_037042885.1). Taxonomy (NCBI): domain Eukaryota; kingdom Fungi; phylum Basidiomycota; class Agaricomycetes; order Auriculariales; family Auriculariaceae; genus Auricularia; species Auricularia sp. M12. Next base: position 107,569 of record CM073209.1, read on the forward strand.
CGCACAAGCTCACGAAGCTAAGTAGCTATCCAGTTCTGCACACGGCCCGAAAGACATAGTGCAGGTGGCGTACGCGTACCAATCCTGGTGCGCGTTTAGCGGACGCGAGCTGGCGAGAGGAAGAGGATAAAACGGAAAATGCGGGGTAACAAAGCGTCTATCATCCCGGCAAGACGGCCCGATCGCTATTTCAAGATCCGACATCAAAGTTCGGACCAAACCGCGCCGATTGCCGGTCTACCTTCTCATGCTCAGGTTGCGTGGGCTCGAAGTACAAATGCTCGGTCGACGTGACCGCCACATCGATTTCATGTACTGCAGCGCAGTACACGTTTTTTTCTGCTCAGAACTCGATTTTTTGTTCTTCAGCGTTGCTCTATGAGTCGCCGACGTTCGAGATTACTGGCTTCGATATCCGCTGTGCCATACGGTCGATATGAATATGCTGGCAAATACTTCTGAAGCTCGATTCAACTGCGCCTGCGCCCCGGGCCGCAAACCGGCAATACGCTTCTAGACTTGTTGCTCCGTCATGGAGGTGGCACTCGCAATTCTCAAACTGCACTACAACCCCGGATAGCTACTTTGTATCGGCCGCGCCTGTGTTTCTCGCTACTTGCGCTGTCATCGAAGCCGTAATGGGAGCTCGCCGTCCAGTATTTGACCAGAAGCGGGTTATTCATGTCTGTGGGACGCGCTCCATAAACGTTGCCCACGCGCCCGACACCGCTCTTCTTGTGTCCGCTGCGCTTCTACCTGCGCTTACTGTATACCGGCTGAAGCGCGCGATTACTGCTATCGTCCAGCCTTCAAACGCACTCCAACTAATAGCGGCGAAGGGCAGCAAATCGCCGCGTTAGATCTTCGAAACCTCGATGAACCTGCTGTGCGCTGTCCATCAGGAACTCGGGCAGCGTGAAAGCGGGAGCCTTCCTTCTCCAAACGCCGCGCAACGTCTCCACGCGAGCGCAAGGAGTAGATCCGAGCGCACTCGTCGGTTCAAGTCTCAACAGCGCTGCACCGCGCACTACGCTCGCTGTGGCACGCGGGAGATGCACATGTATCAAGCGTTTTACCATAACCTAAAGCGCGCAGTGGTGTGTATGGCTGCTAACAGTCGATTACTTCACTTATTGAACACTCTGTCGGTTCGAGCTGCACGTTGCAAGCGCGCTCATGGAATCCGAACGCGCTGATCAATTCGAACGGCCCGGGCTGCGCCTTCCTCTGCGTCGCGCGAACGCTTGCATGGTGCTGACTGTAAGTTGAGAGTGTGTCATAACAGCCAGATACATCAAATTTTCTCATTATCTGACAATTATTGCGATGTATTGACGAAGTACAGCAGGATGTATCCCGGCGAGCGTACGGCAGGAAATGCTGAATCGATTACAGGAAGGCGAGCGTACGATTCAGTTACAACTAGTTCTGCTATTCGAGCAGATCCCATCCGGCGGCGCGACTACTCAACGCGCTCGATGAACACCTGCGATGCGGTGATCGAGGTACTGGCGTAGAGGACAATCCGCTCTCCACGGCGGAGACGCCGCTCCAAGTTGTACGGCGCGAAGCGATAGACCTGGCAAATCGTGCGTGACGACGCGGACTGCCTGCGGCGAGTATTCCCGGCATCGTCACCAGAATGCGGCGGGGGAACGTCGATGGAAGCCTCGTGGATTTTCTCCGTGATGGTGTCGGTGGTCTTGGTCATGAGGATGCCGCCGTTCATCTGCACGACTTCGACCTTCTTCTCGGCACGAGAGTAGACAGAGGACGAAGCCATGATTTGATAAGCAGATGTGCGATGGGCGGAAAACTGGGTGGGCGATGTCGATGATGAGCAAACTGGGCGGGGTCGAGGTCGGCTTTATAGCAAGATGAGCCGCCGTCAGACAGACAAAGGTAGAACTCTGCGCATTGGAGTTGGGCGGTCTTCCCGGCGTCTTTGATAAAAACGACGCTGGGAAAGGCGTCAAGAGTCGCTGGAGCCGCCGGGGTAGCGTCAACGCGCCGTCACTTGGCTGCCGTCAACATTCTCTTGGCAGCCCGCCGTCGCCGTCGATGTCGTCATTGCCGTCGGTTTTGCCACCGTCGACGTCGCCGTCGATTCTGGACGCTGCCGTCGATGTGTGCCGTTGCCGTCAATTTACCGGCTGCTGTCGCCGTCGCCATCGCCATGGTCGCCGACCATTGACGTTAGTTTTGCCCAGACCACCTTTCAATCGCGGCACCACAAGGGCGTAGACAACATTCAAAGAATCGCGGAGCCGTCGGACCGAGGTTGCATCCGTTCCAACACTCTGCGTTTGACCACCATGGCGAACTGCAGTGCTGCCTTCTACTTGCCAGTGTGACGCATCTACGGGATTGGATTCTTTGGGGGCTTTGGTAGTGTTCTTTGCGCGCTCCGGATGGCTGGCTGTTCGACAAGCGCAAATTTCCAGACTGCCAATTGTAATCATCCACTCTTGACATTTGTCATTGAGCAGTGATCTCTCGCACATTTCATCTACGGCTGCTAGCGCAGACAATAAAAGATATAGTGAATGTCTTGAATGGCATTGCAATGCTCTGGCTCAGTTTGATTGTATGCCTACTGTTCGTGCTCGGTCTCCATGCAACGAAGGACCTGTGCACAATGCTTTGCCCTGCTTCTTAATATGGAACGTCCGTGCTCAACTAATACGCCACTCAACGCCCTCACCTGTCTCCGTCAAAAATATACAGCGCTACTCTCGGACGCGCACGTGCACCCATAACAGGTTTCGGCATGGCACCCTCAGTACATCGCCCTTCATCCCCAGAAGAGCCCTGCTTGATTATTGCAGGCTGAGGAAATATCTGATGCCTTACAGTATATGCCTAGCCATGGGCGTGGTGTGCACATAGCAAGATATCCAAAGGATCAGCTTGCCTTGCCACAGTGCACATTGTATCATCCTCATGAGTCCGCATAACTTACGCGTGTGCTGCGCAATGTAGGAATTGCTGCCTCAACCTGCTCGACACTCTCCTACACTGTTATTTTGGTGGCTTGCCATCACCGTCACTGTCGTTGTTGCCGTCAACATTGACAATGCTCACACATCTTGGCCGGGGGGGCATCAGACGGGCTACATTCGTTACGACACTCTGCCTAGGCTTTGACCCCACCAAACCGCAGTGCTGTCTTCTTCTCACCAGTGTGATGCATGAGTTTGAACTACATCGGAGCTTTACTAGAGTCTTTGCAGTCTACCATGAATACTGTCAGTTCGGACATCACAATGTTTGCAATTGCCCATCATGCTTGTGACATTGTGTAGCAAACCATCACACATTTTGGGTACACCATATAGTGCAAATAATTCTGAAGATACACTTGCAACAAGATATATCACAAATACAGTGCCACACTCTACTGTAAACGAGAGTATGTAAATAAATAAATAAGCACACAGCCAATGACAATTCTTGAAGCATCACAGCGGATCTGAGGATATATTTATCCCGGCAGACTGCCACGGCCCATTGGTCAAGCTGAGGTCCCCTGTCGATGAACATGGCTGCTAACTAGAGACACATCAAGTCAGACAGATACACAGACAGAGCCCAGCACACACAGACACAGCGTACCTTGAATAACGGGCCAACCACGGTGCCAGGTAAGCCGCCTCTAAACACACAAAGAAGGTCAGATATGTCTGGCAGAACTGCAAAGCTGCACACCTTGTCACGACGATCTCCCGGTTCAAAAACCAGCGGATACCCATTTGTTTTGTCCCACCTGTCGGGAGCGCTGGTCGGTACTTGAACAATGCAGGGCGGAGGGCGGGGTGCGACGGTGAACCTGGCATCGCAATCGGCGATCAACCTTCATGCCATCCAGAGACAATCGGCCGACGTACCCAACAGTTGGGCGCCTCCATCGGGGGCACGATCGCGATTTGCGCCATATGCGGATAAGTAATTGAGGACGATTGGGTTGGGTGGTTGAGGATGGACGTGGGGGGGGAAGGCAACGATCGTGGGAAACTGGCTTGCCAGCTCCGCTCGCTTCATCGGGCCGGTCTCGTCGCTGCGCAGCGTGCGAACGACCGTGGCAAGGCGCCCAATGAGAGACAGATCGCGAGCCCGGTACTCCAAGTACTGAATGATGTCTAACGTACTATGTCAAATGACGCGCACGCAGCCCGCGACGATGTGACTGAGGGATCTGTGGGCTGTGTTACTACTCATATTCAGCTCGACGCACATTCGCCAGCTCCTCCTCACCGACGGACGGCCGCACGTCCTCGGCGCGCTTGCTCCCCCGGCCGCACACGCTCGTCCAACGGCACGACCTCCCCGCGTCGACGATTGAACGGCCATAAGTCTTCCCGGCCTCGCGTGGGCGTGCGCGCTCTCCCATCAGCGCCTGCGATGCGCACGCTCTCCCGAACACACATCTTCGCCGCGCCCTCTCCCCCGCGCCATCCCACTCCCCTTCGCTCCTCCGTACCCCAGATCCTTCCTGTGTTGACAGACGAATGGCCACACATCTTGGGCGCGCCCCCTCCCCCTCCCTGATCGCCTGCACTCCGTGGCGCGCTCCGAGGCCGCACGTCTCCTTGGTCGGCGCACGTTCCTGCGACCGGCGCGCGGACACGCTGCAGCAAGGCACTGCTAGAACGCTTTGCGAGGTACGCGCGACGCGGTGTGAAAGCAGCGCGCGCCGCGGTGCCAGCTGACGCCGTGGGCGCGCGCCGGCACAATATCTGGCGCTGTATGCACGTATCGCGATGCTAGCCGGATCTGTGAGCGCGATGGCTAATCGACGCAGTGATCCCGATGGCATACAGAGAGCGCGACGGCCGCGGTCAGCGGCGCCGTAAACGGGACGACGGCGCGGCCGTGAGGGAGACAACAGTGAGCGCCGTGCGTGATGAGAGCGCGCGAATCTACACTGTGAGCGCCATAGCTAATCGACGCAGTGATCCCGATGGCATACTGAGAGCGTGACGGTAAAGGATGACGGGCGCGGTGAGCGAGACGACCGCGGTCAGCGGGGACCGTGACCGAGACGACGGCGCGGCCGTGAGGGAGACAACAGCGAGCACCGTGCGTGATGAGAGCGCGCGAATCTACCTGCCGTCAGACGGCGCGGGATAGGCGCTGCGCGCGACGTCCGACCCCGCATACGCAAATTTCGCCCGCGTAGAGCCTTGAATACCCGGCCAGTTGTGCGGTGTGGGAGGCGAAGAGAGAGACGACGAACACAAGCTCGGTCTGGCTGTTGACATCTGTCTGACTCGAAGCGGAACGCAATATCGAGAGTCAAGACGCGCTTCGTACTACGTTCGAGGCGCGATTCAGAAGTACGGGCGTCGTCCAGCGCTAAGATACTTTAGCAGGGCGATATGTAGGCCGTATCCCTCGTGTCGGCTTTCCGAGTCCTGTATTGTTGCCGCTCACGAGGTTGAAAATGAGAATTCTGTCCGTGAGAATAAGGAGCCCCTAGCAAGATCTCCATCAAGCGGCCAGTTCTGCGCAGAATGCGTGGTTTTCTGACACTGGGCGCGAGTAGCCAAGCAGATCTGTAGCGGATGCGGCGGTGACTGCAAGGAGAAGGACGAGGGCCAGGACGTGTTGAACGAGATTCGATTCATATGAGCGCGGGCAGGCATCGTCGACATACTGTAGCGGTTAGACAGTAGCTTGGGTGTGCAGAATCGCAGACTAAGTCCTGGTAGCGCGGACTGCATGGGCAGTGTAGAAAACGGCAACATCATTAGGACGATGTAGCGTGCGAGATCCGAAGTTGTGTAAACGGAAAAGGAGCAGATCCAGGTGCCCAAGCTCGGAGGCTGAGCGAAGTTGAGCAGAGCACAATACACGTCTGGGAATCAATCTCCAGAGTTGCGTCAGAGCTGGGGCCGGGATGCAGGATTCATTAGAGGACAGGCAGCGAGGACAGAGGCGAGAGTCACTTATTTCGAATCTCGACGCGCATGAGTCGACCGCGAACCAGTCAGCGCCAGGCTCTATGGATGCGCGCAGCCGCGGATTTTCAGCGCGCGAGAGGGAGTCGCCAGCATTTTAAGGAGGCGCCCGGGGTTGTTCAGCACGACGGATGGAACGATGCTATGTAATTGTGGAGTCAAGATCAGGGCAGCAGGCATCCCGAAAGTCGGAGGACAGAATAGCAGAAGACAGCTTTCCGGAGGAATTTACGAAGTATTGTGTAGGTAGCCCTCAGAGCGTAGTCCAGGCGTCCGAAGTCTCAAGGCATCGCGCAGGTCGGCAGAAATCTCCTCGGGCACCACGCAGAAGTTGACCTAGTACGCGAAAGGCGGAAGTAACACCTCGATGTGGCTCAGGGCAGAGCGTAGAATACCTAGCAGCTAGGTATAGCGTTTCCGAGGTCGAAGGCAAGAGGCAAAGACGGGTCAGCGGTTCGGGCCGGTGGCGCCCCTGCTTGTCTTCCGCGTTGCATTCCGCTCACCAGCGCCATGAATACGCGCCCCTGTACACCGACCCTTGCCTCCGCGCGCGACGGCTCGACGAGCCCAGGATGGAGTACGGCGTGCTCGACGACCGCGTGCACGACATTCTCGGTGCGTCGGGCTGCCCGTCCGGCCGTATACGCGTTCTGAACGGGCGCCGCAGACAACATCGCGACAGACACGACCGCATCGCTGCTCGCTGTGCAGAAGCAGCTGAAGAAGAAGCCCGGGGACCCGGTACTCAAGGTCTGTCTGGCTCGTCGATTCCGTATGCACAGGCTGACGCGGTGAAGACGGTGAAAGCGTACGCGCTCGCGCACACGAGGGGCAACCCGGACCAGATCAAGCTCGCCCACGGCCTGCTCGACGGCGTCCTAGCCGCGAATCCGTCCGACGACGCGCTGTTGTGCCTCGCGGCTGACACTCTTCGCGCTCTTGGTCGCGGTGCGTCTTTTGTTCTGCCCCCTCGCGCCTGTCGCTGACGCACGCGCACCCCACGCAGAATCTGACATCCCAGGGATATACGAGCGCGCCTTCGCCGCGGCACCGCACGACCTGGCGCTGGGCCGGTTCGCGTTCGTGCAGGTCGTGCGCGCGGCGCCGCCGGTCGACTGGAAGCGCGCGCAGCACGCCGCGACGCGCCTGTACCGCGCCTCGCGCGAGGAGCGCCATTGCTGGTGGAGCATGTGCGCGGCTGTCATGCAGGTACGCCGGCTTTCTACTCTCTTCCCTCATCCAGCTTCGACCCTCCTTGATTTCGCCTTCGTCTCGTTCATTCCTGCCCATTCCCCTTCCTTCCCGCTCGCCCTTCCTCATCTTTTGCTCGCTTTTGCTGACTCGACTTGCGCCTCCTCCTCAGACACAAGACGCCGCAACCCCACCAGCAACGCGCCGCATCCTCCTGCAGCTCGTCCTGCGCCTCGTCGACTGCGTCCCGACGGCCAGCTGGCACCGCCCGCAGCGCTTCCTGCTGCACATCGACGTCCTCGGCCGCCTCGGCCGCGCGCGCGCCGCCCTCAACTTGCTCGAGAGTGCGTTCTTGCTTCGTTTTCCTCCCTCTGTCTCTATTCGGCCTTGCTTCCTCTCTTCGTCTATGCTCTCCTCTATGTGGTGCAAGCTAATGAAAGATGTGCATTGCAGACAGACCAGAAGGCAAACTGCTCCTGGCACACAACCCCACCGCGCAAGCAATGCGCCGTCGACTCGCGCTCCAGGCGGGCGACTGGGCGCGGGAGCGTGATCGGGCGCGCGCGCTCATCCAGGCTGGGTGCGTTCATCCATTTCCCTTCTTTCATCGCGCGCATTCTGACGCCCGCTCTCTATAGAGATGCCCCCTGGACAGTCTACGAAACGTACATCACCTGCGCACTGAACGACGCCATCCCTCCTCCCCCAAATTCGGACGACGTATCTGTATCGCCGTGGTCGACGCCGGATTCGTCTAGAGCGCCGACGCCGGATGAGAACGAGCGGCGGGAGCGGGTCTTAAAGGCGGCAAGCGAGGTTGTGGGGGTTTTGTTGGGCGTTGTGGAGCGCGAGGAGCGCGCTGACGGCGAGGAGCGTGAGCGCAGGGGTCCAGACGCCGAGCATGCCCTCAGCGCGCATATCGTGCCCGAGCGCGAGCCGCTGCTTGCGCTGTTGACGCTCGAGGTGCGCGTGAGGGGGTATGAGTTTGGCGAGGGAATGAGCTGTCTCGGTACGTCCTTCATTTTGCGTTGCTCGCTCTGCGCCCTTCCTGCTGTACTTCGCTGGTGGGCGTTGCGCTACCGCACGTTCAGCCACCGCGTCGACCGCGCACGCTAGCGTCGTATGCCGCGCGCACCGTCGTAACCTATACTCCATCCTGCGCGCTCGGCGGCCTTGCTCTCGCGCGCTGTCATCGGGCCTGGCGCCGCGCTCTAGACGGCCCTGCGCAGCCGCTCGAGGGCATGGCGCCCGCGCTCTCTGTCACGCGTGTCCTGCCGTCGCGTCCGTCCCACGAGCAGTGCGCAGATGCTTCCAACTCCCGCGTATTCTGCACCTATCTTCGTCCATGGCGCTGACCGCACATCACTTCATTTTCGCAGACCTAGTGGACACGCTGCAGCGCTACATCGCAGCCTTCGCGGGCCACAGCGCGTGCGCGGAGGACGTGCGGCCGTTCGTCGGCGCGCTGCGCGCCGAGGAGAGGGTGCGGTTGAGGGCGTGGGTGGAGATGTTGCCGTGTGATGTCGTGAGTCATAGTGCGGTCCGCTTGTCGTTTGTTGCTTGTTACTGACGACGGCGAGCAGACGACGCGCGACGCGCTACGGCGCACGATTAATACTTTTGCGATTCAGCGCGCGCTAGAGGAGCCGCACCGTACGTTTGTCACACCGCCCGGTCAGGAGGACACAATGCTTCCGCCAGCCTCGGGCGAGGGAGGCTGCGCGCACGAGGACGACGCGGGCCTGGGCGAGCTCGTGGACAAGGAACGGCCGGACGCTCGCGGCGCACCGAGCGCTGCGCATGCCGACGAAGCAGACGCTCCCGCGCATGCCGACGAAGCAGACGTCCGCGCGCGCCAGCGGCAAGCCGTGGACGACGAGCTGACGCACGCGCTGGCGTACGCGCGCATGTGGCGCTACGCCCTGCGCGCGCACGCGGGCGAGGGCGAGGAAGGGAGCGTGCCCGCGTCGTCGCCTGCTGTCTCGTCGGCGGCGTCGCCGTCTATCGGGTCTGTCCTGCGTAGTCCGTCGCTTGCTTCGTCGGCCAGCGGCGAGCGGCTGGCTGGCTCTGATAGCGGCGGGAAGCTGTCGTCAGCGGGCTCGGATGGGAGTCTGCGCGTGCCCGTCTCCGAGTCGGGCGCCAGCCCGCGGTTGACCAAGTCGGAGAGCGGTGGGAGCTTGCGGGTGCCGATGTTTGACTCGAGTGGGAGTCTGCGGTTGACGAAGTCCGAGTCGGGTGGGAGTCTGCGCATGCCCACCTCCGAGTCGGCGGGTGCCGATGTTTGACTCGAGTGGGAGTCTGCGGTTGACGAAGTCCGAGTCGGGTGGGAGTCTGCGCATGCCCACCTCCGAGTCGGCGGGCAGTCTGCGGTTGACCAAGTCGGAATCCGGTGGGAGTCAGCAACTAGCGACGTTTGACTCTGCGAGCAGTCTGCGGTTGACCAAGTCGGAATCGGGCGGGAGCCAGGGTCTGGCATCATCGGATAACGGCCAGGAACTGCCCGCGTCCGACAACGACGGGCGGCTTGCAGCGTCGGACAGTGGTGGGCGGATGAGCGCGTCGGTTGGCAGCGAGCACCTGGCGGGTTTCGGCGACAATCAGCAACAGGCGGCGTCGGTGAGCGACGGGCCGTCCGACGGCGACGTGCTGCGAGAAGCCTCCAAGTCGGACGGCAGCCAGCGCGCTTCAGTACTCCAGTTGGACGACAACCAACGTATTCCCCAGCTCAGCATGCCGCCATCCATCGTACACCGCGCTGACGACGACCAGCCTGTCCGGCGCGCGCCATCGCCGCACTTGCTGCACCCGCGCCGCGCGACGCTTGAGGACGCGCCCGACGCAGACGGTGGCGCGTGGTGTCGTACGCTGGGATCCAGGCCGCATAGTCCTAGCGAGCTACTCGAGGACGTGCGCGAGCGGCCCTCCAGTCGCGTGACGGCCGTTGATGCCGTCGCTGCAGCGCGCGCCGCTGACGACGACCTGCCAGCGGTGCCACGCCAGTCTGATAACAAGTGCGTGGTGTCGCGCGACGCCAACGATGACTCGGCGGTGCCGCCCGTCCTGGCGGTGCCGCGCGTGTACGTGGAAGAGACGGACGACGAGGACGGCGCGGAGCTCTGCCGGCCGGCGCGCTCGGCGCCGCGCACGCCCGGTGTGCTGCTCGAGGAGGCCAGCCCGCCCGAAGTGCGCGTGTCGCGCGAGCCGCGGGCTGATGTTGCCCGAAAAGACGGTGACGACGGACGCACGCGCCCTGCGGCGCTGGAAAATGAAGACGCTCGCGTGCGCGGCGCGGCGCTGGAAAAGACGCTGCGCGCGCGTCTGGAGGCGATGAACCGCGAAATTGGGTTGCATGAGGAGGCGCTGGGTGTGACGAAGACGGGCGACGGGCCTACGAAGAAGATGCAGAGCAAGACGGAGGATAAGATGAAGGAGCCCATGCCGTCGTTTTTTGCGCGTGCGTTGTCCTCTACCTTGCGGCGTGTTTTCTTTTTTGATGTTGGCCTGCTCAGGGAAGGAGCCGAGCGTTATCATCCCAGATGGTACGTGTGTGAAGGTTGCGTTGCGCGCGAAACTTACTGAACTTTACATTGAATTTTACGTAGATACGGCAGGCAAGAGCGCGGCGCGTCACTGTCCAACGACAGTTCTTGACAGATACTGAATGTCTTGAATGGCATTGCAATGCTCTGGCTCAGTTCGATTGTGTGGCTACTGTTCGTGCTCGGTCTCCATGCGACGAAGGACCTGTGCACAATGCTTTGCCCTGCTTCTTGATATGGAACGTCCGTGCTCAACTAATACGCCACTCAACGCCTTCGCCTGTCTCCATCAAAAGTATACAGCGCTACTCTCAGACGCGCACGTGCACCCATAACAGGTTTCGGCATGGTGTCAGCAGTGACACGGGAGCGACATGCGACGAGGCCGGAGTGGAACAAGAGGCAAGGTATCATTGGAGCTCTGGGTGAGGTTATATACACCTGGAGAGACAATGTATGCGGGGAAGAATGTAGAGAGACACAATGTAGAGGGGACAATACTAACACATGGCGCCCTCAGTACATCACCCTTCATCCCCAGAAGAGCCCTGCTTGACTATTGCAGGCTGAGGACCTCAGGACATATCTGATGCCTTACAGTATATGCCTAGCCATGGGCGTGGTGTGCACATAGCAAGATATCCAAAGGATCAGCTCGCCTTGCCTCAGTGCACATTGTATCATCCTCATGAGTCCGCATAACTTACGTGTGTTCTGCGCAATGTAGGAATTGCTGCCTCAACCTGCTCAACGCCCTCCTACACTGTTATTTTGGTGGCTTGCAATTACCGTCAATCTTGTTGCCATCAAGGTTGACAATGCTCACTCATCTCAGCCGGGGAGCCATCAGACGGAGGTTACATTTATTCCGACACTCTGCCTAGGCTTTGACCCCACCAAACTGCAGTGCTGTCTTCTCCTCACCAGTGTGACGCATGCATGGGTTTGAACTACGTCAGAGCTTTAATAGCGGCTTTGTGCTCTACCATCAATACTGTCTGGTTCAGTCATCACAATGTTCCCGATTGCCCATCATGCTTTTGAGACATTGTGTAGCGAACCATCACACATTTTGGGTACACCGTATAGTGCTGATAATTCTGAAGATACACTTGTAACAAGATATATCACAAATACAGTGTCACACTCTACTGTAAACGAGAGTATGTAAATAAATAAATAAGCACACAGCCAATGACAATTCTTGAAGCATCATAGCGGATCTGAGGATATATTTATCCCGGCTGACTGCCACGGCCCATTGGTCGAGCTGAGGTCCCACGTCGATACATGGCTGCTCACTAGAGACACATCAAGTCAGACAGATACACAGACAGAGCCCAGCACAGACAGACACAGCGTACCTTGACTAACGGACCATCCATGATGCCAGGTTAGCCGCCTCTAAACACACAAAGAAGGTCAGATATATCTGGCCAATGCACCTGGCAGAACTGCAGAGTGCATACCTGATTATGGCGGTCCCCGGTTCAAAAACCAGTGGATATCCATTGATTTTGGCGAACCTGTCGGGAGCGCTGGTCGGTACTTGAACAATGCAGGGCGGAGGGCGGGGTGCGACGGTGACCCTGGCATCGCGATCGGGATCAGCCTTAATGCCATCCAGGGACTCAGACCATCGGCCGACGTACCCAACGGTTGGGCGCCTCCATCGGGGGCGCGATTGAGATTTGGGCCATATGCGAATAAGGAGTTGAGGACGACTGGGTTGGGGATGGGCGTGGGGGGAAGGCAACGATCGTGGGAAGTTGGCCTTCCGGCTCCGCTCTCTTCATCGGGCCGGTCTCATCGCTGCGCAGCGTGCGAATGAGGCGTTTGGAATCACCCACCCAGTAAAGCTGCACTTGCACATGCGATCCTGTTTCGTTCTACAGGAGTACTACCATATTAAACGAAGAGGACGCCGCCCGCAAAACCGTCACAGTTAACAGAATGAGGCATCTGTGAGTGTTCTCACGACAGCAACCTGACCCACCGTCGCTCACTCCTGCTCCCGCGCGCCGATCTACTCCCCTCTCCCGGCCGCACCGAACTGGCCAGTCTGTCCTCCCCGCGCAATTGAACAGCCGCCGTTCTCCCCAGGCCGCTCTGACCCCCGCACTCACAATTCCACGTCTACGCAGTGCTCGCGCGCGCTCTCCCACGTGCCGCACTGTCCTCGACGCGCGCGCTCCCCCATCCCGCGCTGTCCTCGCACATCCTCGCCGCAACCGCTCCCTCGGCCGCACGTCCTCGGCGCACCCGCTCACTCGGCCGCACCTCTCTCCGCCACACGTACGAACGGCCACGTTTCCCCTGTCCGCGTGTTATACCCACTACGCTCGTCCTCAGCGCACGTTTCCCCGCTGTCCTCGTAACACGCCCACTGGCGTCCTCGCCGCGGCCCCCGTTTTAGCCGCGCACGCTCCACTAACATAGCAGGCGCTATGAGACTACGGCGCGCGACGGCAGCTGTGAGCGCGACTCGCTGACAGACTTGAGAGCGCGACGACACTGCTGAGGGTGCGATGACTGAGCTGTGAACGCGATGCCAGTGAGGTGGGAGCACGACGGTAGCGAGCAACGGGAGCACGATAGTAGCGAGCGCCTCCAGCGCGATGACAGTGAGCCGTTGAGGGCAATGACAGCGAGCGCCGTGAGCGCGATAATAGCGCTGTGAGCGTGAGGACAGCGAGCACCGCAAACGCGCGGCGACGGAGCTTTGAGCGCGACAACCGCAGCGCTGAGAACGCGCGAATGCGGTCGCAGAGCTGAGAGCGCAAGAAATCGCTGCGGAGGTACAGCGCGATGACAGAGCCGGGCCCAGCACGCGGATCGAATGGCTGCAGAGGGATGTACTGGAACACCGTGCGGGACAAGGGGCGGTACGCCCGCCGGTTACAGCGCGAGCGAGAGCGATAACAGAGCTGGAAAAACCGTAAGCGAGACGACAGAGCTGAGAGAGCGCGAGCGCGATGACAAGAGCTGAAAGAGCACGACGACAGACTCGGAGCTGAAATAACCGTGAGCGCAACGACGCAGCTGAGAAAGCGCAAGCGCGCCGCAACAGAGGGAAACACGACTCCTCAGTTGCCGGAGCGGCGGAGGGAGAGGTCGCGGTGGACGGAATGGCGGAGACGCGATGTCCGTCTGATCCCAGATGCCCGTGCGGCATAGCCAAATTCAGTCGCGTAGAGCCTTAACTACTTGCTCTGGCCATGTGAGAGCGCAATCGTCGATGGCAGAGCTCTGGCCGCCAGCCTCTGAGACAGCCGCGAGATTCAGAGTTAAGGCTGCTCGCACAGTGACTTAAGACTTTCGAGCCGGCGTCCGAGCTGTGAGAGCGGTGGCAGAGGTATGAGTGCGGCGGCAAAACTGGGAGAGCGATGACGATTAAAACTGCGAGAGCGATGGAAGAGCGGCCAGTGGTAAATCAATGGCAGGGCTGTAAGAGCGATGGCAGAGCTGGGAGAGCGATGGCAGAGGTGTGAGCGCGATGGTAGAGAGCGTCGTGAGGAGACAGCGGCGGGCGTCGTGAGGATACTGCGGCGGGTGCACTATATGTGATGAAAGAGCGGTGAGAGCGATGAAAGAACTGTGAGCTCACTCAAAGAGCTCTGAAGGCGAGGACGGAGGTGTGGGCGCGACGATAACGAGTGCCAGGAGCGCGACGATAACCTGCGATGGCGGAGGTGCGAGCGCGACGATCGCACAGATGGAGGCGCGATGATAGTGAGTACAGTGAGCTGAGAGGACACGATGGCAGAGCTTCGAGCACGATGATAGTGAGCGCCGCGAGCCCGGAAATGCTGCGCGTCAGAAGGGCAATACGCACGGTGACAGCGGGCGCTGTGTGCACTATGATAGCAATCGCCGTGAACGCTGAGAAAAAAAGCACCTGGAGCGCGACAACAGAGCTGCAAATGCGCCGCCAGAGCCGTGAGCTGGCTAACTTGTGTTCGAGCAAGACTGGCGAAGCAGTGTGGGAAACTCGCTCCTGGAGCAGTTCAAGACTGAGCTGCCGCAGGTCCAAACGGGGCAGCGCGAACTCGGAAACAGCAAATTCACGGTTAAGTTAGCAGCGGGAGGTGCTGACGTAGGCTTGCAGGGCATGGCAGAAAGAGCAGAAAACTGAGATCAGTCAGGAGGAGTCACTAAGTTGGGCACAGGCAGTCGAGCAGAAAGTAAAGCACAACGCGGGTCAATATTCTGTTTAGTTTGATGCAGAAAAATGCTGAGGTTCAAGCAGGTATCAAGAAAGCGCCAGGCGGTCTGAAGTCCTTTTGAGCGCATAGGTCGGCGCAGATCTCCTCAGGAAGCAATCAGAAGTTGACCCGGTACGCGACAAGGGACAGCTGCGCCTCTATATGGCCCATTTCAGGGATTAGAACGCCTAGAATCGATACATAGCGTTTCCGACGTCGAAGTCAAGAGCGAAAGCGGTCAACGGTTCGGGCCGGTGGCGCGCCAATTCTTGTCTTCCGCTCTGCATTCCGCGTAGCGACACCATGAATACGCGCCCCTATAGAACCTCCCTTGCCTCCGCGCGCGACGGTCTAAAAAGCCCTGGATGGAGTACGGCGTGCTCGACGACAGGGTGCACGATATTCTCGGTGCGTCGGGCTGTTCGTTCAGTGCCAGTGCTAATGCGTTTCGTTGCTCGGGCTGCAGACAACATCGCGACGGACACGACCGCATCGCTGCTCGCTGTGCAGAAGCAGCTGAAGAAGAAGCCGGGGGACCCGGTACTCAAGGTCCGTCTGGCCTGTGCATTTCGTTCTCGCCAGCTGATGCAACGGCGCGCGCTTTGTAGACGGTAAAAGCGTACGCACTGGCGCACACGAAGGGCAACCCGGACCAGATCAAGCTCGCCCACGGCCTACTCGACGGCGTCCTCGCAGCCAACCCATCCGACGACGCCTTACTGTGCCTCGCGGCGGATACACTCCGTGCTCTGGGTCGCGGTACGTCTTGCCCAGTCCACATCCATCACATTTTCCTCGGCCGTCGAGCTCATCGCTGACGCACGCGCACCCCACGCAGAATCCGACATCCCAGGCATCTACGAGCGCGCCTTCGCCGCGGCACCGCACGACCTGGCGCTGGGCCGGTTCGCATTCGTGCAGCTCGTGCGCGCGGCGCCGCCGGTGGACTGGAAACGCGCGCAGCACGCCGCGACGCGGCTCTACCGCGCCTCGCGCGAGGAGCGCCATTGCTGGTGGAGCATGTGCGCGGCTGTCATGCAGGTATGCCGGCTTCCTTCCTCTCTTGCTCCTTCATCCAGGTTCCACCCTCATTCCCGCTCATCCTTGCTTCCCAACCTTTCTGCATTCGCTTCCTCCTTTCCTGGCTGTCCTTCTTCTAGCTTATGACCCCAGCTGACGCTTCTGTGCAGACACAAGACCCCACCACACCGCCCGCAACGCGCCGCGTCCTGCTCCAGCTCGTCCTGCGCCTCGTCGACTGCGTCCCGACAGCCAGCTGGCACCGCCCACAGCGCTTCCTACTGCACATTGACGTCCTCGGCCGCCTCGGCCGCGCGCGCGCCGCGCTCAACTTGCTCGAGAGTGCGTTCTTGCCTCGTTTTACTCCCTCTGCTGTCTTCCTCCCTCTGCCGTCTTCCACCCCGTGCAGTCTGCCTCTGCTGTCTATTGTATTTTTTGCTGACGCAAAAATGTAAACGCAGACAGACCAGAAGGCAAGCTGCTCCTGGAGCACAACCCCACCGCACAAGACATGCGCCGTCGGCTCGCGCTCCAGGCGGGCGACTGGGCGCGCGAGCGCGACCGGGCGCGCGCGCTCATCGAAGCCGGGTGCGTCCTCTTCTCCATTTACCATTCTCTCCATTCTCCGTCATACACTCCGCACTCCGCACTGGCGGCGCGCTGACACCCAACAGAAACGCCCCCTGGACGACCTGCGAGATGTACATCACCTGCGCGCTGAACGACGCCATCCCCCCTCCCCCAAATTCGGACGACGTATCTGTATCGCCGTGGTCGACGCCTGATTCGTCTAGAGCGCCGACTCCGGACGAGGGTGTGCGGCGGGAGCGGCTGATGGGTGCTGCGCGGGAGGTTCTGGGGGTGTTGTTGCGTGTTGCGGGCCTCGAGGAGCGCACTGACGGCGAGGAGCGTGAGCGCAGGTGTCCAGACGCCGAGCGCGCCGGCGGCGTGCACATCGCGCCCGAGCGCGAGCCGCTGCTTGCGCTGTTGACGCTCGAGGTGCGCGTGAGGGCGTATGCGTTGGGCGGGGGGATGAGCTGCGTTGGTACGTCACCTTCATTTTCCAGTTTCTCGCTTTGCCACTTCTCGTTGTGCTGCGCTGGTGGGCATCGCGTTATCGCGTGCTCTGGCGTCGCGCGCGCAGTGCGTTCTGCCATCGCGCGCGCATTGTGCTCTGGTGTTGCATCGCGCTCCATCGCCCGTCCTGCGCGCTCTACTCCGTTGCGTGCGCTGTCCTCGCGGCTACGCGCGCCCAGCGCTATAATCCGCCTCTTTGCCATGGCGTACATGGCTCCCTGGAGCCGCGCATACCGCGCTGACAGACATCGCGTGTCACGCGCTATCTGTCACGCGTATACCGCGCCGTGCGCATGCCCCCACCCCACTCTCGCGCGCTCTGTCGGCGGGCATCGTGCCTCATGGTACTGCGCGCTATATAATACCCCTCCATCCATACCGCACGAGCACGACGCTGACACCGCATCGCTTTCACAGACCTAGTGGACACGCTGCAGCGCTATATCACGGCCTTTGCAGGCCACAGCGCATGCGCGGAGGACGTGCGGCCCTTCGTCGGTGCGCTGCGTGCTGAGGAGAGGGTGCGGTTGCGGGCGTGGGTGGAGATGTTGCCTTGCGACGTCGTGAGTGTCCACACTTTCTATCCTTAAACTGCTTCATATACCCTTCTGTCTACTTCGCGCGTTGCGTGCCCCTTTTCCCCGCCTGCTGGGGTCCCTCGCCCTCGCTGCTCTTTCCGCCCTTTGGTCCATGCTCCTTCCCATTTTCCTTGCGTGGTGATGACGACGGCGAGCAGAAGACGCGCGACGCGCTACGGCGCACGATCAATACGTTTGCGATTCAACGCGCGCTCGAGGATCCGGTGCCATCGCTGGAAGGAGGAAGAGCAGTCTCGCCGGCGGTCGCGGATGACAAAGCCGACGCACTCGAGCTCGTGGACAAGGAACGACCGGACGCTCGCGACGCACCGAGCGCTGCGCATGCCGGCGAAGCAGACGTCCGCACGCGCCAGCAGCAGGCCGTGGACGACGCGCTGACGCACGCGCTGGCGTACGCGCGTATGTGGCGGTACGCCGTGCGCGCGCACTCGGAGGAGGATTGCAGCGTGCCCGCGTCGTCGCCTAATCCCAGCTCCATCGGCTCCGCGGCGGCGTCGCCGACGATCGGCGCGGTGTTGCGCAGCCCGTCGTTGGCGTCGTCGGCCAGCGGGGAGCGGCTGACGTCTTCGGAGTCGGGCGGCAGCCAGCGACTCTCGAAATCCGAGTCGGGTGGGAGTCTGCGCGTGCCCGCCTTCGACTCGGGGGGCAGTTTGCGGTTGACGAAGTCAGAATCGGGTGGGAGCTTGCGCGTGCCCAGTTCGGAGAGCGGTGCGAGTTTGCGGTTGACGAAGTCGGAGAGCGGGGGGAGCCTGCGCGTGCCCGCCTTCGACTCGGCGGGCAGTCTGCGGTTGACCAAGTCCGAGTCGGGCGGCAGTCAACGCTTGGCGGCGTCGGAATCGGGCGGCAGTCAGCAACTGGCGACGTTTGACTCGGCTGGGAGTCTGCGGTTGACCAAGTCGGAATCGGGCGGCAGTCAGCGACTGACGACATTTGACTCCACGGGCAGTCTGCGCGTACCCTCCTCCCAGTCGGGCGGTACTCAGCAACTGGCGACATCGGATTCAGCAGACAATCAGCAACAGGCGGCATTGGAGTTTGGCGACAATTACCATCTGGCGACGTTGGAAAATGGCCAGCAATTGGCGCTGTTGGACTCGTATGCCACTGAGCAACCGGCGCCATCTGAGTCGGACGGCGGTCAGCAACTGGCGGCGGCGGGCAGTGGTCAGCAACACGCGCCGTCGGATATCGACGGGCGCCTGGCAGCGTCATCCAACGGCCAGCGCCTTCCCCCATCCCAGTCGGACGACAACCAACGTATTCCCGAGCCTAGCATGCCGCCATCCATCGTACACCGCGCCGACGACGACCAGCCTGTCCGTCGCGCGCTCAGCACGACGCCGTCACCGCCGGCCCAGTTTCTGCACCCGCGCGCGCGCCGTGCGACGCTGGAGGACGCGCCCGACGCAGACGGCGGCGCTTGGTGTCGCACGCTGGGGTCTAGACCGCATAGCCCCGGCGAGCTGCTCGAGGACGTGCGCGAGCGGCCCTCCAGTCGCGCGACGGCCGTCCATGCCGTCTCTGCAGCGCGCGCCGCTGACGACGACCTGCCAGCGGTGCCACGCCAGTCTGATAACAAGTGCGTGGTGTCGCGCGACGCCAACGATGACTCGGCGGTGCCGCCCGTCCTGGCGGTGCCGCGCGTGTACGTGGAAGAGACGGACGACGAGGACGGCGCGGAGCTCTGCCGCCCTGCGCGCTCGGCGCCGCGCACGCCGGGCGTGCTGCTTGAGGAGGCCAGCCCGCCCGAAGTGCGCGTGTCGCGCGAGCCGCGGGCTGATGTTGCCCGAAAAGACGGTGACGACGGACGCACGCGCCCTGTGGCGCTGGAGAATGAAGACGCTCGCGTGCGCGGCGCGGCGCTGGAAAAGACGCTGCGCGCGCGGTTGGAGGCTATGAATCGCGAAATTGGGCTGAGTGAGGAGGTGCTGGGTGTGAAGACGACGGGCGAGGATGACGGCGCCGGGCCTGCGAAGAGGATGCAACGCACGAAGGAGGATAAGATGAAGGAGCCCATGCCGTCGTTCTTTGCGCGTGCGTTGTCCTCTCTACCTTGCGCCGTGTTTTTCTTTTCTGATGTCGGCCTGCTCAGGGAAGGAGCCGAGTGTTATCATCCCGGATGGTGCGTGAGCGACGGTTGCGTTGAGCGCGAACCTTTCTGAATTTCGTGTAGATACGGCAGGCAAGAGTGCGGTCCCCCAGCTTGAGCCCATGCCTAGCTTCTTTGCGAGTGCGTAGGGCTCCGGCGCTGTCTGCTGCATCAATTGATGTTGCGCTTGCAGGACGGCAGGACACTGTGATATGGCCAGCAGCGCAAGAGCGGGTTGTGAGCACAGCGCACGATCCAGTAACAGAGGACTCGGCAGTCGATGCTGGTGCGCGTTTCTTTTATCTTTGTCGCTCAGGCGCGTTGCTAACCGCGAGTCTTCAGCGACGCTGGACGGACATGGCGACTCTGCAGACCGCGAGCACGTCGAGCTCGTCGATGAACGCGGGGAGCTGCACCCCGCTGACGACCTGGCGATCCTCTCGGCGCAGGCGTTCGTTGGCGCGTGGAAGATGTCCGGTGCGTCCGACGCGCTGTCCTCCCGTCCCTTCTACTGCCAGCTTCGCCCTCCATTCCCGTCTTTCGCACATCATTCCGCGCGGCGCGTCGTAGCCCGCGTCCAACGTTCCCTTCCGCGTCGCATTGCTACCCAACGCTCGTCCTCACCGCGGCTCGATGCTGACCATGCACGCTGTGCTGTAGGTGATCCCGCGTACCTCCTTCCCGCCGTCTGCATCCTCGAAGCCGCCGCGCGTCACTCGCCCCATTCGTACGCGGTACGGCTGCACCTCGTGCGCTTGTACCGCCTGCTGGGATGTGGTGCCGGCCTCGCGCTCGATCACTACTACAAGATCAAGATTGGGGGCGCTGAAGCGCCGACGATGGGTCATTGGGTGCTCGAGCGCGCCGGGGCGTTTGCGTATGGTGCTCCGCTGGATACTGCGCCTGGTGAACTTAGCCTTTGTGAGCTGCTGGGGCGGAGAGCTGACTTGGAATTTAGAGGACGACGTTGGGCGGCGCTTGGTGAAGATGTGCAAGCGGGCTGATGTGGATAGTTCTCACGTATATGCCTTTCGTACTGGAGAGGTTTCGCTTCGCTCATCGTGACCTTAGATGGCGGACGTCATTGTGAGCCTCTTCCTGCAAGAGAACTATGAGAGCGTACGTTGTGTCTATGTTGCTCCCATTGACATCTTGCTCATGTAGCGGGTTCAGGTCTCCGAGATGGTCACGTTCCGCGAGCGTCTCGAGCGCTCGCTGCACGGAGATCTTGTCACCATCGAGCGCATGCGTATTGTGCTGCTCGGTGCGGCCAAGCCGACGATGGAGACTATCGAGGGTGAGCTGAAGGAGATGAAGCGCATGCTGGACTATGGTACGCGTTCTCCTTCACTCTGCCTGCAGACTGCTGACAGCAGACTCGCAATTGCAGAGGCGCACGATACGCGCGACTTTGCGTTACTTGTGAATTACCAGCCTGTCGGCGGCGCGTCGTTCCTGGAGCAGACGAGTTTGGGCGGTGTGTGTGCTCCTGGCGTATGTTCTCCTTTCCCTCCTGCGCTCGCGATGAGATGCTGATGCGTTAACTGTTGCAAAGGCTGGTTGGAGGAACGCATTTTTCAAACTGTATCTGCGCGTGTTTGCGGCGTCTGAGGACCCAACCCTGGTCGATCGCGTCGCAAAAACTACCGAAGATGAGCTCGCGGAAGTACGTGCACGCGCGCCCATGTGCACTTTGTTCAAGATCTGATGTTTATGCTGTGAAGTTGACGGTGCATGAACGTGGCCTTGTCTCATTTGTGGATGGTGTGCGAACGTGGTTAACCGCGGGCACGCGCGAGGAGGAGGCCGAGGCGTTCGTGCGATCCTTCGAATGTTTGTCACTTGTTCTCTTCTGCAATCGTCCTCGTCCTGACTCGCGGTTCAAGCTGACGTCACCCAATGCAAGAATCTGCTGAAGGACGGTGGGATACTCGCAGGCGAGATTTTACATATCGCAACGCTCTTAAACGAGGTACGCATATTTTGTGCGGTTGCTGCACGCATGACTGACGCAGACGGAAGCGTTACGTATTTTTCAACATCTTGACTTCGAGTCTGGGAAAGAAAGCGAAGAAAAAAGCTTCTGTGGTACGTTCAGTTGCATTCGCCGGCGTCGCTCTACTAATGACGTCCCCTTCGAATCGGATAGCCAATCCGAGCTGTGCGCGCCCGTCTGCAGGAAGGCATTAAACGTGTGGCCGCGGGAATGAAAGAGTGCGCGGCGAGCCAGACGGCCGAACTTTATGTACCGCACTGCGTGGTCATTCAGGTGCGTCTGATTTGATCTCGTTACGGCGACGCAGGCTGACGCCTGGTAGGATATCGTGCCAATTGGTGCTGTACTGGAGAAGCTGGCAAAGGATCGCGCCGTAGCATTCAATGGACTTGCCGGTGCTCTCTCGCGCGCCTGCGAATAATCTTCCCGTCAAGACGCGGCATCTGGTCGTTCACCATCCACAACAGACTCGACTCTTCGTTATGCACGCCTCTTTGTCCGTATTAGGAAGTTTACCGGCCTTGTCCAACCTTGAATTTTGATTCGGTTCGCCGGTGACGCTGCCAGTGTGATTGAATTTCGGGATTGCGTTCATGAAGCGATGCTGTGCTTTCATCTCCGCGAACCTTCTCTCTCTCGCTCTACATCTCTTCGTCGTCTTGGTTGCGCCCTCCGGGAACGAGGTGCGTTACGGGGTCGCCGTCCACCGCGACGCAGCCTTCATTGACACCGGCTTCAGCTTACTTTGGCACGCATGAACGACACAGTGCCCACAGAGATCTGGCTTTGCGTCTGCGACCTTCTTCGGCCCAAAGACCGACTTTCCGTCTCACAAACCTGTCGGTCCTGGCGCGCTACGGCACTGAGAGTGCGGGGCTTCTGGACCAGCATCGAGTTCGTCGCCAAGAGTAATTACGACGGATGTCCTCCAGGCCAATTCCGCGCCGATGCGTATACTACTCGATCGAATCTCCCTCTCTTCACGGACATCCTGCAGCGCAGCGCGGGCCTTCCACTGACTATCTCGCTGCACGTTCACTTCGGCGCCGAGGGCGTGATTCCTGCTCTTGTCACCGCGCTCGAGCCTCACGCTGAACGACTCGTCGCTCTGCATTACCGTGGTCGCGCACATCACATTTCGGCGCTCCTCGACAAGCTGCCGGGTCTCGCAAAGCTTCGCTCCATAACGACTGAAGGCGGTATGCAGTATTACGACTTTTACCCTTTTATGCAAGATGCTAGCCGACTACCTTTCTTGGAGCGTTTAGTTCTCGCCGAGAAACTGCTGCTACCATCTCCCTCTGCTATATTTCGCGCGTTGCGTTCTCTGTCGATGACGATCCCGCGGCTCACCTACATTCATGACATTGTCTTTGCGTGTCCCAACCTCCAGGATCTGCGACTAAACCTAGGCTACGCTGGCGAAAACGAGTGTAGAGCTGTGCCTGGAAGTTTGGTCGATGTTCTTCGGCCAATCCCAAACATCCGTTTCTCCGGCCTGTCGCGCGGACGCCTGCGCAATGTCCTCGATGGCATCTCCGTCGCCGAATTTAGCGACGTTCTTCAGGCCACCCTTTGCAATGCCACTCTCACATTCTCCACACATGGATCTGCGAATCAAAACAGACTGGTCACGCTTACAACGCTGGGTGGCTCCCGGTCCGTCACACTCTCGCGATAGTCGGGGGCGCATCTGAAGGTGAAGTCTAGCCTCCACATAGTTCATGTCACCTAAACAAACTCAATAGTTCGCGTTCCGAAGTTCTACAGGGCATTCTTCGAGTCATTGACGACTGGAACGCCCCGCCCCGCCCTGATACGTTCATGCTATCTACGCAATTCATCACAATAAATTGTGGTATTTTTCCTTTGAGCTTTCACTGGCAGCTGCTGTTCCTGGAGAGATATCCACAGGTTATAGAACGTTATCGCGACCGTGTTGTGTGTTCCCACGCCAAGCAAAGCAGCCGATAAGGGGCGCTTCCATTGCAACCCGATCCAGTCGCAACTCTAGATGCGGCCGGGCAGACTGCTACTACTACCGCAGCGTCGCGGCAAGTGCTCGCGCCACCGGCCGAGGCGTCAGCTGATCAGCACGTGACGTCAAGGTCGATATAAAGGACAGGCAGTCGGATCCATCAGCCGACTCACAAGTACTTACAATCGCACAATCCAACGGGTGCAGAGATGCATGAGCACTCGTCGCCTACGTCTCACTCGCCGTCCTCACCCGGCACAGGTTTCATGCCAGAGCGCGAGCTCCCCGTATGCACGCTGCCATATCGCGATAGCGCGCACCGTATTCCGTCCTCTGGAGCTCTTGTTTTGACTGTCTCCTCTCCTGACCTTCGTACGGTTCATGTCACTGGATCCGACGAGCCGTACACCATGGTTCAGACATATGAAGATCATACCGAAGTCGTTACCATCACCCGCGGCTCCAAAACGGTAGCACGTCTCGAGTTGCATGACATTCGATCCAGCAAGGTCTCGATCCTGGGCGGACGGCAGCTCAAGCTGAAGAACTGGCTCCATGGAACGGCAACGTGCGTCAGCTAACAACCCGTACTGCCTGTGTTACATCTCGATGATATCCAGGAACGTGCACTCTTTTCCCGTGAACGGCGGCGGCATACGCTGCGAATGGCACAAAGTACTGCAGGGACTCTCATTCCAGTATGAGGCGCGTTACATCGCGAGGCCTCGGCGCCTCTCTGCGCGCAAGCAACTGCTAATCGAGCCCAGCTGTACGACCCAGATTTCTACGAACCCATCGCATTTGCTCGAAAAGGGCACGGACTCGGATCCACGCAGGAGGATTCTTCCGTAGCGCCGCAGCGCGACACAGTGGCGGATAGGAGCGGCGAGGGCTTGCCGCTGTACTCGAGTGTCTCGCTCCCGCCCCCGTACGCCATGCAGGAGCACTCGAGCTCGCCCAGACCCGCCAACGCTACGCTCTGGTTGACGCCGAGAGCGGTAGACATTCAGGATCTTGTCGTCATTTCCTATCTACTTATGGATCGCGAGACGCGTCCAGACCCGCTACAAGGATGATCTCGCTTTTAGAGCCCTGAGGAGTCGTATCTGCTATAACAGACAATAAAATAGCGTTAATCAGATGTTAAGTTTTCATCAACACGATGTGAATTGCGCAGATGCGATAAAGAAACCGAGAGACACAGATACGAGTGACAGGTCTATCGAGTACTGTACGTCCCCGACTCAAGCCATGAGATCTCCGTCGATATCCATCCGGAAATGGATGTTTCTAGATTCCGCAATTTGAAGGACGGCCTCCGTGCTGAAGTTCTCCTGGTAGATCACGTCGCATTTCAACGTGCGCAGCACAGCGCTGTACAGCTTCGAGCGGTCGAAAAGTAGCCACGACCTCAGCTTGAGCGGGAGTGTATACGCGAACCAGAGCGCCAGGCGCGGTGTAGCATCAGGATTCCCGGTGTCGAAGCGCAGTGTGTCCAGCTGCGGCGCGCGTAGCTGGATGGCGGGTGCGACGTCCAGCGTCTCCAGGAACGTGATGTCCTGGGGCGAGCGGACGGTGATCGTGAGCGACGTGAGTGTCGGTAGCGTCTGCACATCGGAGGCGATATAGAACATCTGCCTGACAGGACATGCAAGGTGGGTGAGGGCATGGAAATACGGCGCCGCCGAACCGAAGAAATGCGGGATCGTAAGGTCTACGGTTTTCATTGAGATCTTGAGATGCGCTTTGGAGCCGTTCTCCTGCGCCTTGATGGCGGCATACTGAACATCGGGGCGGATCCAGATCGACATGCTGAATGAGTTCCGGTTCGTCCGCACAAAATATTCCAGAGGCCCGCCCAAGTCCGCTGGGTCATTGATATCAAGACATTCCGAGGGATATCCTGACCACCGAGAGAGCCAGAGACCATATTGTAAATAGTGTGTGCTGGGGGCGCAGCGCAAAGAAATGAAGCGTATCCCGGACGGAAGATTTCCTTCAGGAAGGTACGAGTCTTCCCAGATGTCGCACAGCTGGAGACGCAAAATCGAAGGAAATAGCTCAAAAAGTTTCGATTCACTGAGAGATTCGTCCTCGTCAATCTCGTCGGGGGTGAGTGGAGTGCCAGTGAGACTTGTAACGGACGGCATGCGACGCGCGGTGGCCAACGTGAAATTGTTCAGAAATAGGAAATCCAGCTGCGGTGCACCACCATCCCCCCATTCAGCAGGAACCGAGAATGTGCCCTGGTTTGCTATGAAACTCTTCAGTAGAGGCGCGGGACGGTTCAGGACGCCGACGTCCGTCAAATCGTTGTGGAATGACAGGCTTTCAATCCGCGGCATGTTGTTAACCAGGAGCCTCCAGTAGTCGTCGTCCAAATCTGGCGGGCCGGACCATATAATAGATAGAGGTAATGAGCCAGAGCGCGCGAGCATAGTGTCCACAATCGAGCGGTCGCTGCGTCGGTACGCAATTTGCAGCTCGGTCCAAAGTGCATGCTCCGCGAGCGCAGCGGCACGCCATGTCCGACAGACCCCAGAAGCCGAAACGCACTCCGAGAACCGAAGCGGTAAAAAGAACTGTCCCAGCACTTCGGCCGGCAGACGACGCAGCGCGTTGTTCGAGGCGTTCCAAAGTTCAGAAACATCTGCAACCGCTTCAGAGATAGACTGCAGAATGCTATCAATCCTGTTTATGGCAGTGCGCGCTCTGCAGCGTGAGTTTGTTAGCTGCGGGACCGAACAAGTGAAAAATTTACACGCACTCATTGACACCGCTAAGAGCGCTGCAAAGAGCATGGTGCACGTTGGAGTACACATCCGAGCAGTATTTGGGCTTCGCCATGAATTAATGCGGGTCTTTTGGTCGTGCTGGCGGTCCAGGTCAGTGAGGTGCAAGCCAAGAAGCGCTGTTTGCCGATCTCTCGCTTGTCGCAAATTTGATCCCGAGTCATCTGTTCAGTAATCACATTGACAGCAGTTTGCATATGTCTGTAAAATGGTGCGAGCGGACGCTCGTGGATTTGCACTGCGGTGATGTGATGACGGTGTTTGCGGCAACTCTTGGCTACGAAACCCGTTGGTCTCATAGTAGAAGAGACCGCAATCACCGTTCCAGATCATCATTCCGCAGCGCAAATCCACCGCGCGTTCCCGCGATTTTACAGACTTATGCAAACTGCTGGAATTCGCGGCAAGCTGTGAAAACTAATTCATTAATGCGCTACATCACGCCAAAAATGTGCGTACTGTAAACTTGCTGATAGTCGGCAACTGGCTCACTGCAGGCAGCTACAACCTGGCAAGTGCTCGTCGCGCTCGGGGAAGGTGCGATAACCGTGAATAGGCACAATTTGATAAATGCCAACGCTTCCGAATACAAATCTCCTAGATGATCGATACCATTAACGAGTGTGCTCATCCTACAGTAAACACACTCGTGCGTCCTCTCACGTTCTGAAAGTCATCATCCACCACTGTTCATCCCGCCTTCCCGCCTTCGTCTCTCGGCGTGACAGAACCGCGTCCATGTTCCACTATGGTAGCGCTGGACGGGTGTCAGGTTTAATAACGACAGCCTCAAGCGTCATCGGGCGCGAGCGCACGGACCAGAATGTAGCAAGACTCGAATTCCGAACGCTCTTCCCCTCGTCATCATTTCCAGCATTCATATACGTTGCATCTTCACTGTTTCAACACAGTCCGGCGAAAACGTCTAAGGCGGGTTCATGACGCTGTCCTCGCAGGTTTTGCTAAGTATTAGTACTACTTATCCCCTGTGAGCATTCAAACCCACCGGCGTCCCGCCGAACGCTGGACGCTTTCCTACGACTGAAAGCGACGTGAGAAAGCTTGTGCAACAAAACGCTGTGCATTGCCTGCCCGAGTAGTCGAAACAAGCTGAGTGAGAATCGGGGCCCATAAGCTGCAG
Source organism: Auricularia sp. M12 (assembly GCA_037042885.1). NCBI lineage: Eukaryota > Fungi > Basidiomycota > Agaricomycetes > Auriculariales > Auriculariaceae > Auricularia > Auricularia sp. M12. The sequence goes on from CM073209.1 coordinate 135,156, forward strand.
TACAACAAAACGCAACGCCACCCATGTCCGCACAACCAAAGACAAGAGGGCGCAACCGGCGATGCCAAAGGCTGCATATAAGCAAAAAGACTACCGCACTTGCGCCAGTCTTGATCTGCACTGTAAATGGAGCCGGAGGGAGGACCAGCAGTGAGGCAAAGAGCGTGATCATGAGCGTCATAAGCCGAGCGAGCAGCAGTAGCGTTAACGACAGATTACCCCGGTAGTCCGAGTATCCTACGTCCCACGAGGCAGCGCGAAGTAGAGCACCGGCATGCTCAGCCCGCGATCGAGTCGAGCTGTTCCGTCGCGGGGCGCACCCACCACATGTCGCCCTTGGGCGGCGTCTCGAGCTTAGAGACCCCGGCGGCCGCGACGGCGTTCCCAGCGTCCGCGGCGGCGTGGACTATGTCGGATGCGGAGAATCTGCGTGCGACGCACAGTTCAGTCGTCAAATCAGCAGCGAGGATCGAAGGACGGCACCTAGTGAAGTTGAGCTCAGGGTACGTCCACGCTTGCGCGCCGCTCGCAGCGGGTACGATAAACTCGACGGCCTTATTGATTAGCACTCAGTTAGTTTGCTTCGGCGAGCAAACTCACACGTTACTAACACTGTGTGTTAGTAACATATAGTTAGTAACATTGTTAATAACACTTTACTTACTCCCAGTGTACACAATATTTACCATATATCTGGACTGTACAACCTTCACTTGTGTGCATCGAACAATGAGAATGCATGAATTAAGCAAATCCCTTCTTCTTACCTGCTGCTTCATGCCTCATCACCCTTTCTCACCCTCTTCTGACTACCACAAGATCTGAGGATCTGTAAGGGACAAGAACACTGATTCAGTTACCGAGACATCGTTTCTCTGGGCTGAGACAGGCCCAAAGTGATGCAGGGAAGCTGAAGGTTCTGCTGAGCATGTGGCACATATGGCCCTCCAATGTTAGTAACCCATGCTCGCGGCGAGGGGGAGGTTACTAACATGTTACTAACTCACACGTTACTAACATTGTTACTCACATTCGGTAACTAACTGAGTGCTATTATTGATGCTCTGCCCCTGCGCGCCGACATAGCTCCACAGATCCACGCCAACCTTGCGCGCGACCTGCGCAAGGCGCGTATACGCCACCAGGCTGAACGTGGAGTAATGGAACGACCTCGTGCGCGCGAGCTCCTGCGGCTGGCTCCCGTCGCTCGCGATCTGCTTGTCGATGCGTGCGGCCTTGGACGACGCGGCGATGGTCGCCGCGCCGGCACTGTCGCCGACAAAGAGCGCGATGGCCGCGAGCTGCATGTCGGCAAACGTGCCGTGGTTGTTGCTCTGCCCGCGCTCCTGCACGCCGAACGTGCTGTTCGCCAGCCACGTGTAGAACTTCTTGTTCCACGCCACGAACGCCGCCGAGTCTGCCGCTGTCCAGCCCGGCGCGGGCCCCGCGTCAAGCACGGCGACGGCGTCCAGCACGGATGTGTACATCTGGCTGCATGTGCCGCGGCGCGTCAGAACAAAAGCACCACATGCGGACGCGACGGACAACGCGCCTGAAGTCGATTATGCCAATGCTGCGTCCCGTGTTGGAGCATGTGATGACCTGCGCGGGTGCGGTGTCAGATGGCAGCGGCAGGATATTTGCAAGAAGCAAGCGTGAGCTGGCGCGGGGCGCGCACCTGACCGTGGTCGATGTTTGGGTTCATCGCTGTCGCGGGGTCGAGGAACCAGCGGCGCACGATGTCGCCCGCGTGAATTGCGTACGCGCTGTTATTCGTGTAGTACCACGCGAAGGCGAGAGACGGCACGGCGTAGCAGACGCTGCCGATCGCCTGGCGGTCCGTGCCCACATCCACCTCGGGGTTGCGCACACCATCTGCGCACGCAGGGTCAGCGAGAGCCGGAGACGGACGCGTAGAGCGCACCTCGCTCTGTGTACGGGCACCCCTGCGGCTGCCCGGCGCGTCAGCGTGAGGCGAGTGAATATAAGACGTAAAAGCAACGCACGTTGTCTGCCGTCTTATTCTTCGACGGCCAGAAGTATGGCGCCTTGCTCACGTAGTCGTGGATAGTCCCGCCAGGCGCAGCGACGCCCTTGTCGAGGACGCTCCACGGGCCCTTCGTCAACCACGAGTCCGCGTCCTTCTGCAGCGCGGCAAGCGAATCCCTGAGCGGTGCGCACGCCGTGCCCGCCATAATCTGCGCGCGCGCAGCGTACATGCGTCCGCCGTCAATGACAACCGTCGCGGGCGGCTTGTTGTGCGCGAGCGCGCGGGCGGCGCAGAGCAGCGCAGCGACGAACGAGGACCGGCAGCGCATGGGCAGAGGGAGCGGAGCGCGATGGCCGGCGTGCGGATGCCCACAGGGCTCTTAAGGGATTGCTCAGTGGCATTACAGACGTCTGCGTAGCTCGCGTGACCGTCGCGAAGTCGTGTGGAGGCGGCGAGTTGTATACCCGCCGGCGGAGTGTACTTTGTACACCGCCGTACACCGCAGTCCGCCGCTGCCGGCCGACGTCAGGTACACTGTAGCTCAAGTGTACAAGTAAAAACCCTGCTTCAAAGACTTACTTCGGCATGTTGATGATATACCAGAGCATTTGTGGCGAAAAGCTAAGTGGCAATTCACGTTGGCCGGGCAAGGCATCCATTGATAACTGAGCGGAACATTAAAGCCCGCCGGTGGGCTCTAAACCTCAATTGAATCAGGCAAATGCGGTGGATTGTATACATGTTCACTGTAGTTGTGTCTGTCTTTCATTTTCGGTGGGGGTTCAACGCACAGCGCATGGTCACGTGATCCGTGCGCACGAGAGCCGAAGGCTCAGAACTCCGATATCACAGGTTTCAATCCAGCATACAGATACAGTACATATGCAATAGTATTAACATGAGTTTCTGGTGGCCAGCTATGGTCTGAGCCGTGCTTGAAGGACCGTAAAATGTGTTTGTTTGAACAGATGTTCGGCACTTTTGAACAGACGCTCGTAACCTCAGACAGCTACCGGGCTTTGTTACTGTTTACACCATCCTCTCCCTTCGCGCGCATCGAGCTCATTTGCGGCTCTGTAGTCCTCTGCTGTCCTGTGGACTCACCTGGTTCCCCTATAGCTTTGGCATTGGTGTGAGTGCCTTCCAATTAGTACTGTAAGGTCTTTGAGCTCACTCAATGTCATTGCAGCTGATCTCGTCCGATAACACTGTAAGTAGGCAGGTTCTTGCTGCACGCACGCAGTTTCTCACCCATACTTCAATAGCATTTCGTTTGAGGTCTTTCGGCGGTGTTCAAGCACGACTTCCTATCACAGGTAAGATGGTTTCGTCGAGGAGAATTGTATACATATTAATAATCGTCGCCTAGAGGCGAAACATCTCTACCTGTTGTGCATTGGGATCGAACATAGGTGCGTGTCGTTGATGGTCAAGACAATCACTGGCCCTCACACCAGCTTGTCTGCTAAGGCTACTGGCTCGCATCTTCCGTTAGCATCTCGCTTGTACTGGTACACTCATTCCCACTCTGTTTTGAGCGCTCTGAACACATATTCATAGCAGTGTATCTTCACGATGCCGGAGTGGCGAGAACACCTCATTACGGCCTTCACCATTGCGTTCATTATTTTAATCCAGCTTGGACTCGAGTTCGGAAGCGAGATGTTGCTGCTCATTAACATCTGGGTGGACGCTACGCTTGCCGAGGTTGAGGCTGAGGAGGAACGCGAGGTTGATGAGCAGAAGCTCTCCCCGGACGCGTTGGAGCAGCGGACACGAATTCTCCGCCACCAACCGTATCGTTTGCGGTCAGGCTCAAAACTCACTCGTGGTTCAAGTGCGGCTAGTGGTCGTAGCAAAGTGTGGCCCGAGGGAATCTCGTCTCTGCGCTCGCTCCGTCTAATCGGTGTTGATTTCACCGCACGCTCTATCATTCTTGATTTTGGACCCCGGATTCTTACTGTGCGCAAACCAGATTCGCCTTCATGAGTATATACTGAAATGCTCTTATAGGTTCGGCTCATAAACCATACTTCGGCCCAGGTGTACCGCAAATCTCAATGGGAATCATCGGTGCGAGACGTGCCAGCACATAAGGTTCGTAGATTCTATGGTTTTGTAATCTTGTGGTTAATACTGTTTCAGAGCGCACGTCAGTTCAAGATTGCAATAGCGCTCGAGTTTTCCGAATTTGTGATTGCATTTGTCTCTGCCGACCTCGTGTTTGAGGTATGTAAAGTCGTACATGCTGGTTCGAACCTGATTCAAACCTGATTCCTACCAGCCTCATTGGTACGACTGTATAGAAGACATGCACCACCGCGAACCCCCGCCCGACTTTGCCTTTCCATGCAAGATTCCAACCACTGCAGACGACATGAAACTTCATTTATCCAGGAACCCACCGCAGCACCTGCCGCTCTCCCTCAAAGCAGAGCTCAATGTCCGCGACTGGATGATGAGCCGCCGAAAGTCATCCCCGCGAAACGAGCTGGCTATACTGGTTGTGAGAAAGTTCGAGCGGATCTTCCCAGGAGAAGGTGTTTATACGACGTGTGAAGTCTGGAAGAAAGCTGGTAAGCTTGCTGTGCTTGCACTGTATATTTGCATTGAATTTGCGCCCAGGCCTGTCACCGTATATAACGGAAGCTGAGCTCTTCGATTGTCCATCGATGGCTGCACGCTTGCTCGAAGCAACGTTCTCTCTCATGAAGGACGCGTATGACAACATGTTCAAGACGTATGTACGACCCGCGCTCCACGGCGACGGCACGATTCTGGCTCCCACACAAGAACAGCGCATTCGCTGCGGCATGGGTGCCTTCCATGTTTTTGCCAAGGTAGCATCTCGCGTCACGCAGCGTATGCGTAGACTGCAGCAGATGTATTTGGTGCGCCACCTGAGCCTTGTTTATTTCCTTGCGATAAACATCTTTCAGGACGACATTGAGAATGGAAGACCAGTTCGTTACGACGTCTTTGAGCCAGCCCTCATCGCATCAGCCTTCGACAAGGATGTGCATCTTGGTAGTCTCATCTTCGGACGCGAGCTATTTGACAAAACGGGTATCAAGCCATCGGCTGCTGCGACTGGCCCACTTGAAGCTACTTATACCGATCTCGGTGCGTAATGCATCCTCGCTCTCCTTGTCTATATCTCAATACCTGCAGGGCTGATTGACGCTCCCACGCATTTATGTGCTGAGGAATATCAGCCTGCCTTTCCCAAAGATCTCAACCTTACCGCCGCTAAGATGAACCATTACGCATTCCGTGTCCGGACAAATGCTCCTGCACCCTCAACCACCACGAGCGCTGCCCCAGATATACCATCTCTGCCTTCTGTGGTGCTGTCTGATGCGCAGCCTGCCAGAGTGCGGTATGTTCGCGGTGTTGTCTGGACGATCATTCCGCCGCATCCAAGTAATGCACATTTCCACCGCCTAAAGTGCGTTGCATAATTGGCTGCGGTATGTATTACAGTGCTAACACCTTGTTTAACTCGTAGGATGCTGTCTCATGCCGAGATGGTTGCGGCAACGTTCGAGACGGTGGTTACTCAGACCAAGCAAGTCGTAGTTGGCCCACTGGAATTCTTTGGTAACGGGATTTATGTTCGCAATGGCAAAAAGTGAGTTGTCTCGCTTGTAATTATACCCCATCCCCCATCCCCCATTGCTCAATCACTTTATACTCTAGAATCTTCATCGCTACATGCCAGGCAGACCCAGTGGTGTTTCCAGCTGCGAGCCAGTCAGATGCCTTCATCAAGTTCATGCGCGGTCGGGAGCGGCGCCGTTTTGTAGCGCAGAATCCTCATCTATCTGGAGTTCCAACACCAGCAGACCTCGTTTCCAAGGTTAATCCGCAAATCCGCGCTCTTTCCAAGGCTCGTTCGACCGTCGCCGCACTCTCAGGATTCGACAGTACTCCCCCTCCACCCATTGCAACTCCCAAGGACTCGCAACCAAGGCGTCGTGTTAGCGCAGATGCTCGCCTTATTCTCGAGGCAGGGGGATCTATTCCCAGCATTGCTCAGCACAGTTCTCAGCATGCAGAAGATCACATCGATGCCGACGCTTTTGTGCCATTGGAATCCCCTCGTCCATCGACACCTTCGTCGCCTCGTTTGGTCGCGGATGCTCTGCCTGAGCATCCAGTATATTCGTCGTCGGGACGTGCTATCCTTGAAGAGGAGAACTGCGGCGACGATGATGTAGACGCTGCGGACCTGCTCTCAGAACCTGACGACGGAGATGCTGCCCTTACCTCTCAGGATTCCGAGTATCATGACTCAGATGCATTTGACACATCAGAAAGTGACTCGCAGTATGTAGATTCCTCCTAGTTCTGGTTAAAATCGGCAGGTTGCTGTTACTAAATTCTGCACGGACTTCGAGCAAAATTACACTGTATTATGGCATCTGCTGGCGAGCATAGCACCAAATGTCACAGTAAATGTCTCTGTATGGCTCTGCCTAGCATCGAGGTACAGTGATTATTGTAGCGGCAAGCAGTGTTGGATACACCGTCCGATAATGTCCTGTATGGACTCGGACACTGTATGTGTAGGTATATTACGTTGTGGATGGCTGAACATTGCACTGTAGTACAGCAAACGGGTGTGGGTACTCACTGGATTTCACTGGACTATGCGCTGGGGGACAGGGTTGTGCGCCGGGTGATGTTGTATTTTTTGCCGATGTTACCGCCGTCCTGCAATGTAATACACCGCTTTTTTCTGCGCAGAACACTGGGGTCCACAGTGATAGACGCTGCATCCCATAGTGGTCGACAGCGAGATACAGAGTCATGGATGTGGTTGGACGGTGTCATGTTATGTGGGACAGTGTATGTGACACTAAATGACACTCTGAACCTCGATGTAAGGCACGGTGGACAACACCGGAAGTCAATGGCTAATACGCTGCTGTTTACCACAGGATAGTGTACTCTGCAGCGTTATCCACAGAAGTACATTACCGGACAATGGGGGATACACTGTATTACGACATAACTTTCAATGGTGTTGCCTGTACTTCAGTGTAATTGCTGCTGAAGCCTGCTGTACCATTGTGTATAACACAGTGGGTTCATGGACGACTTTGGAGGTGACAAGCTCCAAAGGATCTGCCCCAACCCAGGTCGGGACGCAAATGTAAGCTTAGGACTGCTTACCATTGCATCGGTAGAGTATCTAAAAGTACTCTGACCGAGTTTCAAGAAGCTCGGCACTCTGAGGGTGGAGGAATGCCACTCTGAAACTCGGAGTAGCAGACCGGCCGATTCCGGTGCTTCGAACATCGTGCTCAACCTACCCCAGGTCGGGATGCAAAGGTAAGCTTCAAACTATCTACCATTTCATTGGTAAGGTATATAAGAGTACTCTTACCGAGTTTCAAGAAGCTCGGCACTCTGAGGGTGGAGGAGTACTGCTCTGAAACTCGGAGTAGTAGACCGGCCGACACCGGTGCTTCGAAACTATATGTGGGTACATAAACGCTGTAGGGATTGCAAATCGAAATAGCACATCTCGACAAATTTCAGAAGGACAGAGAAGACGCTCATCCTAGCCTTATGTTCGATCTCAAGTTAGACGAATTGCATGTGTGTTGACTGTGATTGGGCGTACCAGTGTCAGAAGAATTATTCGACGCGTTGTCCTGCTGTTCCTGCGCTGCTCGTGCTTCTCGCTTCGCGATGCGCTTCTTCACCTCCTCGGCATATAGAAAGAAAAGAACATGCACAACAAAATCGTAAGACGAGGCCGACATCTGTTCGAGCAATGCCTTGTAGCGATCCAGCCAAGAGTTGAACTGCTCAGCAGTTTCGAGATTAAACGCACGTGTTCGGTGGACCCGGCCTTCGTCGTCAGTGCGTTCCAGAACCAGATCTGGCTGAGAGCCATCTCCTGGTGCTGGGTTACACAGAGTGCGGCAGAGTTCGTCGTCAGCCCGGTGCCCAATGTAGTGCCAAGCGTTAACAATGAAGCGAGTCGTCTCGATCCAGGGACTGTCACGATGCGAAGTTTGCAGATGAGCCAGAAGAACACACGCCTTGTCGTATGCCACGAAGGAAGGATGTGCCTGCGGTGTGTCCGCTGGAATATCCCAAGTCGAGAAGAGAAAGTTGGCAACATTGCCCGCATTCTCTGAGCCATACAGCTTCGTCCATGCAATCGGGTAGCCGCAAGCCCATTGAATGGTCTGGATGCAGTATGTCGACCGAGGGCGAAAGGTGTGAATCACCTGATTGCCCGCTAGACCATCAACAGCAGGCAGTGCAGTGGGACGAAGCTGTAGACCAGGTTGTCCTTCGTCTTCCGCATGCACCTGCTGGCGGATAACACGCTGCACGCCCGCAAAGTTGAGACGACCAAAGCGACGTTGATACGCAAGGAAGAAAGCCTTGTGCTCATCGGCGTCGCAGGCAAGGAATTTCCTGCCAAGCGCTGCTGCACGCGGTCGTCCACAGGGAATAATGCCACACTTTTCGTTCCAACCTTGTTCGCAGTGGAGTGCACAGAAGCGTCCATCCTTGTAGTTGGAAAGTGCATTGTTGCAGTTGTCGATCGCACAAATCTCACCATTTGTTATGAGTCCAGGAGTCGACACATAATTCAGTGGGCTCACCGCATGTTGGATGACCTTTCCATCCATTACCGTCATATTCACAAAGAGCTGATCGCCATTCTCTGGAGCTACTTGCTCTGGGAGGGGAGCGCCTGCACCGGCAGCCACCTTGACCAGTCAGCATGGGACAGGAGCAGAGCACCAACAGTGATCTCACCTCGTCGTCGTCTACACCGACGACTGTGTTCGGATTGGCATTGGGATCCAGTTGAGCAGCTCGATAGCGTTTGGGGTGTGTACATTCGTCGCAGTGGTGGTCAAAAGCACCCGGAGCTCTGCCGCCGCCTTTTCCGATAGCATCAACAACAGTGGACATGAGATCGTCGGTATTTGGGTCTGTTGGGCAGGAAAAGCCCTCAAGTAGCCCATGAGCAGCTAGCATGCGACGTGAAAAATGTTCGACGAAGAGGCGGCGGACCTGGCGCACTGTGACAATGCGTTCTCCAGGTCTACAAGCATTCAGGTAGTTGGTGAAGCTGGACCATCCAGAGTGCAGATGAAAGAACGCGGACTCCTGCATCAATGCGACGTCGCGGTGTGCCCATAGTTGGTCCGACTTGGAGATTCGCAGATAGACTGCATCCCCCTCCATTCGCAGAACGCGGGCACGACCCAGTGGATCTGGACGGATCGAGAGTCTGTCCGGCCAGTAGATTGTTGCGCAACGGTTGCAGTGTGCACTGAGAAGCATGGCGCGGGTTCGAGTCAGGTCGGAGTGTAGAAGGTTCACAAAGTGGGCGTCATCCTTGCGCCTTAGCGCAGGATGGTCAGGACAGACTGAGCAGTTGAGCCTGGCCGTGCAAAGAACAACATAGGGTGCCGTCATAAGTGGCTGATTCTGGAGATTCATGCGGTTGACATGGAATGCGAGGTCGGGGATAAGATCCTCGACAATTCCAGCAACAACAGCAGCGCTAATCGTATGGCCGTTCTCCTCTGGAAGTGCATCGTCTGAGGTTATATGCTCCAGGATTGTGCGAAGCGATGTATTCCAGCCGCGCGCTCCATGTTGCCTATTAGCAGTCTGCTCCTGGTTCCTGGCGAGTTGGATAATCGGCCACAGCGCGACAATGCTGCCAAGGATATAAAGAGCGTTCCGCGCAGGAAATAGCATCGGAAAGAGCGCATCCAGCACTTCAATGAGCTCCTGTACTGTGAACGCCATGTCGCTGTGCTCAACAGTGGTGGAGTGATCACAAGCAGCGAGCAAACTAGCGGAACTAGCCGGGAAGAGTAATAGCTCCGGATTATACACAGCCATGATAATTGACTCACAATATAATTACGGTTTCTGAGTAAGATAATTTGCACATTTGAATTTTCAATTTAGTGATTTTTGCAATCTGCGAGTCGAAGCACCGGTGTCGGCCGGTCTACTACTTACTCCGAGTTTCAGAGCGGCATTTCTCCACCCTCAGAGTGCCGAGCTTCTTGAAACTCGGTAAGAGTACTCTTATATACCTTACCAATAAAATGGTAGATAGTTTGAAGCTTACCTTTGCATCCCGACCTGGGGTAGGTTGAGCACGATGTTCGAAGCACCGGAATCGGCCGGTCTGCTACTCCGAGTTTCAGAGCGGCATTCCTCCACCCTCAGAGTGCCGAGCTTCTTGAAACTCGGTCAGAGTACCTTTAGATACTACCAATGCAATGGTAGATAGTTTGAAGCTTACCTTTGCATCCCAACTTGGGGTGCGGATATTCTGGATGGAGTCAATGTCAGTAATAGAATGTGTTTACAACACTTTTTGCGCCATAGAGGCATAGACATAATATCATAGGGCATAGACGGCATACATGTGGCATATTTCTCGTACATCGGCACCTAGAACTGCTCCTCCTCGTCCAGATCGCTCAACTCCTGATACTCCAATTTGTCCTTCTTCCGCGATGAGGAAGACTCAGCCTTGCGATGATTAGCATCCTCCCGCTCGCGCATGCGATTGCGCTTCTCGCGTTCACGCTCCTTCTGCCGCTCACGCTCCTTCTCCTTCTCTCGCTCGCGACGCTCCTTCTCCTTCTCCTGCTCACGACGCTCCTTCTCCTTCCTCCGGCGCCTGCGCTCATGCTCCCTCTCGTCGTCAGAGGATGAGTCAGGGTCCGAGTGCTTGGTGCGCTTCTTGACCGACGACGACGAACTATTAGCGACCTCGTCAGGGAAATAAGGCTTCTTGCCCTTCAAGGCGATTTGCCTCCAATCGAGGATAGCGCGGTGAGAACGGTGCGAGAACATTGCCGAGAGCTCCTCGTTATCGGGGTCTTCGATCCAGTTGTAGAGCGGCTTGAAGGCCTTCTGAACGCTCGGCGGGTATTTGTCGCCCAACGGACTGAAGATGGCGCGATCCTGGGCTGCAACAGTGTGCCCAATGCCAAGAGCTGCACGTACACCCTCGATAGTAAAATGGCCACCGGCATACTTCGTCGAGCCAGTGATAGCCCCGGGACTTTCATCTTGGGTGTGCATGTGAGCGCAAGCACAAATAAAACTTATGAAAGAGACTTACCATTCCACGTGGATGGAATATCAAAGCCGCGAGGTGCTTTCCAAGCTTGCAGCGCGGTAATGGCGTTGTTGAAAGGAAGCCATCTCTCCAGTCGCTGACGAAGCGTGTTCGCGACATGCTCCTTGCTTGGCCCTGTAATGCCATCGCGGTCGTACAGAAGCTTCGCAAGGTAAATCTGGAATCCGAGGTCGTTATCGAGTTGGCGGAGGTTCGAAGCTGCTGGTGGCCCTGGCAACGGTTTCGCAATCGTACTGGGCATAGTCGTCAACGTTTCCACTCCAGTAGAGGCGCCGGCCACTCCTCCTGAGTTAGCGAGATTCGCGGGCGGTTCTTCGGGCTGTATAAGAGTTAGAGAGCTAAATTACTGCGCCAAGATCTAAGGCGACTAACGGGTCGATAGACCATGTCAAAGGTGAACTCGTCACCAACTCGGCGCACTGGGTGGCGCTTTGTCATCTCCGAACGATTAAAAGTCGAGAAGTCATGCGCGAGAAGACGAGGAACCGAGCCAACATTGCGCGAGAAGCCTGTCGTGGGGTTGACAACATGCAGACGTCCTGGGCGCCCTGAATACGTCAGGCATAGCTGTGCGACTCCCAACGAATGTAACGTACCTTTCAGAGGAGAAGCATGTTGCGCTGTAAAGGCTTCCATGAAGTCGTCCAGCTGTACATAATGGCGAGCAGCCTGCTCTGGCTCCACGGGCCTGCCATCCTCTGAGACGGAGATGACACCGCGCTTCAGCGGTACAATGACCTCCTCAGTCTCAGACGGCGAGATGACGCCACGAAGATGGACCTTGACTACAGTAAAAGTCAGTGACTGTAAATAGTGCACCGTGTTGTAACTCACCTGCACTCGGTGTTGGAGGTGCGGGCGGCTGCATGCGCCGAGGGGTAACGAGTCCCTGCGGGGGGAGTGGATTTTGAGGCGGAGGAGGAGTTGTAATACCATGAGGCTCGCGGATTGGGTTAGAGCCCTGGGGTGGGGGTTGAATGCCATCTATGAGCTATTATCAGTACGACGACTAGACATCCTATACGCAGTAAATCATACCATCATTGCCAGTGCCAGCGTTCCCAGCAAATGTAACCTTGCGCTTCGACACATCGGGAAGGCTATGCCCAGGAGGGTCAACAGTAAGCCCTCGGGAAATAAGCCCCGCAAGTGCGCTGGCTGTTTATCAGTTAAGTTTCGCGACTGTGGCATAACGGTGCGCACGGAGTTGGTTTGGAAACCCTTTTGGCTGCTTCAGTATCTGCGGAAGCCTTGTCCGCACTAGTAACGCGAGGGACAGCAGTTGTAGGTGTCCCAGTTGCGAAATATGCCTGAAACTTGGGATCGGCTTTAAGCGTCGCTTCGTGTGCTTCGAAGTAAGCCTCGAGCTGGGGTTGCCAGGACAGCCGAAGGCGCTCTGGGCCAGCCTTCTTGAGCCCAAATTGCTCGGCCAGGGCCCTGACGTCAATGACTGTCATTTGGTCAAACTTGGCCTTGTACATCGTCGGTGCGTGTGCTGATGATAGTAGAGCTTGGGGATCAGAGTATTCACGCGGAGACTGATTATTGGCTCCGGATAGACGTATGTAGAGAGTGAGAGTAGTACTGGAGCCATGTGAAAGTTGTATACAAGAGAAATTGCGAGTCGCACCTTTGTGTAATCACTCTCTTGAGAATTCTTTCCTGGTATTTAGGACTGTAATATAGCTTGTATTGAATATTGGCCATGGAGCTGTTCAAGGGATGAGGAATGCCAGGAGAAAGGAACAGCAATATTTACTATAGCGGATAATGACAGCAGACTTGATTCTGGTACGCGTAGATTAAGTGTGCGCTGTTCTACAGCAAACAACGGTGACGTGCATAGCCACATTCGGTGGCATTCGTAGATCCGGTTGGTTCCGAGCTTACTACTGGAGGCGGCCCGGGTGCTGCATGGTGTCGGTGAAGAGCCGCGGAAGCTGAGACAAATAAAGCACCATTCAATCCGCCACCGGTCTGCCAGACGCATATGCGTCGGTGCATCCTCCTGACCCTGCATCCAGGTATGCCAGTGCCAATCCATGGCCCGTATATGTCCACGTGCTCGAGAAGATCGACATCAACCATGACCCCCCGATGCGAGCCTAATCAGGCTCCCCGATATATTAGTTGAGTGATCAACAGAGCACCGTCCGCGCATAAAGGTTGATAAGAAATGTGCATGGGTTGAGCAGATACTGAGATATTTCCGCGGCGAGCATCCGAGTCCTACGAGCCAGCAACCCAGAGTTGGTGTCTTGCCTGTAAGCATGGATTCTTGCTCAACAGCCTAGAAGGCACCAGCGGCAGGAGAACCAGATCTTAGCCTGCGAGTGGTACGGTAGGATAACAGAGAGGGCTTGTTAGTCAGATATAAGACTGTTGCACATCGATAGCGCATCGGCGCAGCGTCGGATTCCAGCGCGAAGTGGACTTCTAGCACTGGCGGGGATGAAGAAACTAATTTTCCCCGGGTACGCGTTAGCGGAAACACAGGCGAGGCCGTAAATCTGCTGCAAAGAAGCCTAGCAAGAGCACTGTGGCGAGCCTGCGAGCTTGCAATGTTACTCCAAATAGGGCAACGGCGCGGTGTGAAAGTTTGCGCCCCGTGGAGGATGAGGTAGATGCGAGCTGGAGAAGTGGGAGCTGGCTGAGTTTAATCTGGACTTCGGAAATTGCGATCTGCGGCGTGCGCAGCTTGGCCCTCGGATGCAACTTGGAACTATCATCTTCCCCGCTCCTGCGAGTCCGAGACGAGAGCCTCGCACAGCAGGTATCCATTCTTTTTGGCAGGATTAATTTACACGAAGGTCACTCATCTCCAGCGTTTTCCGGTCCACGACAGTTCATCATGAGGATCAGGCTGTTTCGTGCAGCCAGTTCTCCGTGCTTACGTGTATTGTGTGGCTGGTGCTTGAGCACCACCCACTGGCTAACCGTAAGTGTCCAGCGGATGTATATTGTGATTCGACAGAGACAGTCAGGCGAGCACAGCATCCTGATTGCCGGGCCGACGGCCTAGAACCAATTGGTTTGGGATGCGCAGTCCCAGGCAATGCGCAACGCTGTTGATTATAGATAGAAGGTGATTGGGGGCCCCGTTGACTACAGCGTTGTCGCCTAACTCTCATGTAACCCGAGGTACGCCACGGCGACAATCTGCGTCAATTTAAGTGCAATAAGAATTTCACAGAGATTTAAACGTGAATTGTGCACCGCAGCAGAAAGGCTTGTCCAGATGCGGCTCGTATTCACCTGCAGGCGATTGGCATCAGTATTGAAAATTTGCGCAGTCGAGATGCACGGAAGTTGAAGAGGTTCGGACTTTGATTCAAGTCCGACTCTTGACCTTGAACGCGTCCTCGTCGTGCGGCCCGTGCCGGCCACCGTTCACAAAATTCTTCGAGCTGAAAAGGACGGATATTCGGTCCTTCATATAAATGACTGCGCTGCGACGTAAAGACGTGCCCATACAACGGTGAGGGGCTAATGCATTCTTCTGCCATGCGCACGGCAATTGATACTGCTGTCTAGGTTGTGCGTTGCGTTAGTTGGACACAACCTCATTGATATGGAAATAGCACCAGTATTGAAAGATTGTACTGGCTCCCTGGACCTCTACATCGGCGATGACGTTCGACGTCCAGCGGTTGCTCTGGCTGGTCTCCTGACAGCATGCCGCAATATCAGCTACCTGCGGGTTAGTACGACAAGCATACGGGGACTTGCTACTCAGCTCGAAGTACCGCTGCTCCGCCTGCGACATGTTGACATCACTATGTTCGGAGATGGTCTTCCAGCCCACGAGCTCGCGGACTTGCTGAAGCTGATGCCGAACCTGCGCCGCGCAGCTCTGCTTCCTCGCGTATCTGAGCCGCTTCAAGGCCCAGACAACATGCATCTCGAATATGTCTACATCACATATGGCTACGGCATGGAGACGCTGCCTCTGCTCATCTCGCGACAATGGACCGCGCGCACTGTAGAGGTTCGGATCTCCCTGTCCATGTCTAATTTTCTAGAACGCATGGACTGGACGGCGGCCAAATCTTTGCCCGAAACCACCTCGCTCCGCGTGCACATGCAGACCGATTACTCCGGCGGGCTCACTCCAGCACCCGCGCTACGTCTCATTGCCCTTTACCCTGCGCTGCGCAGCCTTCAGCTGGAAACCTCAGGAGCCGATATGTGCTATATGCTCCCTCGGATTCTTAGGAACTGCAGTGCTCTGCAGCGGTTGGACCTGACCCTCTGGCCGTCTTCAACTAGCCCGGAACACGTCCTCGCAGTCGCCGAGCTGTTGCGCGGTGCTTTGCCAACCTTGAACACGCTGCGTATGCTTGATATATCCGCCTCTAGATACGTGCACCTGCTGGCAGACTTGGTTCTGGACTGCCGAAGGCGTCGCGTCGCTTGCTCGGTCCAATAAGCCAGACGACCGCGAGACGTCGTTCGAGAAGATAGCCAATGGCTCGACACAGTAGTAGCGACCAGACCGACTGTAACATGTCCCACTATTTACCGACACTTTCTTTACTTTTTCGAATTCCCAGACTATCTATTGAACGCGCTCACAAACGGCGTCAAAATAGCCGCGTAACGGGGAATCGGACAGCAAGACAGCAGTGCTCCGACTTCGGTCTCTTGTTCACTCTTTCTCTCACGGGTAAATTGGGCACCAGGTGTTCCCGTTTCTTAATGTGAAATTCGTGCTCAGTGTGTTCAATGCAGGAAAAGGATGGTTTTACTGCCACTGCCCTTCAACATCAACCTTCAGGTCGTCAAGTCCGCGTCATCTGCTATCAGGGCATCTACGCGGTCCAGCATTAGGGAGTATCAGCGCCGAATGTGGATGGCGGAGAACAAGCGTCGAAGGTTCTCCAAACTCCGACAAACTTTGTTGTCTTTCCTTTTTGAGAGACAGAGAAAGTGTGTGATTTGTGTGCCCAATACCTCGATTAAATGAGCAATGGCATGAAATGTTGAGCCTCACGGTCTCGAAGCCGCTGTCCCTCCAGTGCTCCGTCTTCGCCCGAATCCGATCCCGTCCGGGCCCTCCAACCCGCGTCCCGCTGATGATCCAGGTCTTCCACCGCTGAATGTGCTAGGCATCCTGCGAAGCCTGTTATAACTTTCACGTCTACGCGTTTGCTAAACTCTTCGGATTCTGAACGCATGTGGATTAAAGCTGTGTCATGGAATAAGGGCTCGCCGCAGAGTCTCGCTTGCTGTGAAAACTACGTGGTACAGGAATGCGGCATATATATGTACTCGAGTTACAGAATCTAGCAATTATTGATCTCTAAATCGTAGTAAGAAGGATTGAGAGGTGTCCGTGAAAATGCTCCTGCCACGACATGTGGTAGGCTGATCCAGAAGGAATACGACAGATTCCTCTATTGTGAATCTTCATCCATGTCGCTCTGGAGCTCATCTACGTCTTCGGAAACCGGAATATCATCTTCAATGACAAAGACTACGCGTTTACCGCTCAGCGTCTAGAGGGCATGTTAATCCGGTAAAACATTGAGAGTCTGGCCAGAATATACCTGTGTAAGCTTCTCACTCCGCGGAATGCAAGAAATGACAACGGTATCTTCTTGCGCAAGACGAGATTCGGTGGCTTTCAGCGTGCAGCTCAGCAGCGGCCACTGCTGCTCTCTTGCCAAGAGAGCGCGCAGCTGCCTCTCGAGCTCGGCGACCTTGCGGGTGAGGTCAATCACGTTCGCATCTTTGGTCCTTCGCCTATCCGGCTCTGAGGAATATTCACACTTTTACCAAAGTGTTAGCTCCTCTGGTCAATAAAGTCGCACCTGATGCTCACCTGCTGGCCCTGAACCATGCATGTTCCGCACGTTGGCTCCGCACCGTCGCATTTGGTCTTCCTAAAAGGTTATACATGCGCTCAGCACAGCTACAGCGCAGCTTAGAACTTATTTCTCACCTACGTCGACACACGGCGCACGCGCGAGTGACATGACGCGAATGACGACTGATGGGCCTGTCGTTGATTTGCTCACGAATGCCTGCGGATGAGCTTTCTTCCTTCATCGAGATTGAGGCGTAGAATGGTCTCTCGAACCGTTCGAGGCAGATGCGAAATAAACTCAGGTCTCTTATATTCTACTAGTAGCTCGCCGGGAAAACAAAAGGTCTCTGGATGCAGCGCCCGTCATTTCCCGTGCATCTCGGTTGGCGTGTGCCCGCCTTCTACGCACTCAAACATTCCGCGCACAGCCTCATACGCTCTGGGCAGTGGGTGCGCGGTCCCGGTTGTCTGTGAACGTAAGATTCGTCCCTCGGCCCTCCTGACTAATTCACGTGGAAAGTAGCGCACTGCAGCTGTGCTAAGCGATGAAACATCTTCCCCTTGATGCCCATTCAGTCAGTCGCAGTCTAAATCCTACGGGGGTAACCTGCGCAGCGGTCCGTGGGACTGGTCAGAAACAGGAAGTAGTGTTGGCTCTTCCACTCAGCTAACTAATCTGGGACATCCATGGAGGTGCTCATCGACTGCGTCCCGCGCAATCGGCACTCTTCAGCAACACGCACGCGCTGCGGAAACGGGTTCCGTCCGTAAGCGTGCAGTGGATCATATTTCGAGCAGTACACATGCAACTGAGGTGAGATTGAAAAGATCTCCGCACTGTTTGCCTTGCAAAATCAGCGCAAAGGATGCGAATCAGGTGGACCGAGTCACATCAAACTGCTGTCTCACCAAGTTCGAGTTTGTGGAAATTCTCAGACGTGATGCCAGCTCTCAGCCAAGCTCTGAACAACATCATAGCCGTGAAAAGCTGTAGCACACAGCGTCAGTCACCTAAGGACGTCCGAGTCGGAAACTCGGTACCAGTTCAAGCGCTCGAAATCGACCTCGGTGCAAATGACTCATCAGACATGCGCAGGATCTCTCTTCGGGAAGTTTGTACGCGGAAGTTGAGCCGCAGCCCTGCGCACCCGTTCACACGTGTGCGCACCTTTTCAGGAGCGGGGTTCACTACATGAGGAATGACTCCTGTAGCCCCTTCCAATCCTCACCAACCCTCATTCTTCAGGACCCGACTCTCCGTGAAGTTCGCGCGTGAACGCCCTAATTTCGCACCTCTGCTGCCACGCAGTGCTGGAACAGGGGAAACGCCGCCTTCCTGTGCCCTCGGACTCGTCTCCCCCACCTGCTGGTGCACAGTCTGTGCGGAAATCCACGTCTCCGGTGGGCGACGAGCGGCCCCCTAATGCAGAAAGTTGAATGCATACAATCTACTCAAGCGCTCTCTTGCAGTGCCAACGGTCAAGCGCTCATTCATGAGCGCTTGAGCATCGGCATCGGAATCCCGCGGAACGGGTTTCCCGCACCGTGGCGCCCAGGGCCAGAGTCAACTTCATTGGCGAATCGGCCGCCGCCACTGGCAGCAAAATGATATCACCAAATCCTGTATCAGTGTATGCTCGTGCACTGTCGATGACGCAACGCACACCAATCGCGCCGTGTAGCGTGCCGGTAGCAGCCCCAGCTTCGGACAGCGGGAAATCGAGTTCAACAGCAAGATACCCGCATTCCGACCAGCGTTTTGCTCGTCGGCGGCGGTGAGAAGCTCATGACTCGTCCAAGAAGAGATCTCCGCCCGCGCACTCGAGGTCGGCAGAATGAACCCAATATACTAGCCTGCGAAACATTCTAGCTCCCCGCGGCGCCCAGCTCAGTATGGAACTTCTCGCTCCGGTCTCACCTCGGATGAGGCTTGAATTAGGATGTACCTAGCCCTCGCTTACGAATGACTCAGCTCCGGTTATATGTCTCCCAGTAGCAACTTAGCATCAACAGTCGCGGCAAAGATTCCGCTGGCAGTGCGTTTCCTCGCCAGAGCCGTCACGTATTGTCCCACGGTTGCGAACATACATACATCCAGGTTACCATTCAAGGCTACAGCCACACAGTCGTGTATTGACAGCTCCGAGTCGCACATCGGCGTCACGGTGAGCGCGGATGGCACATGCTCACAACATCTACTATAGTCCAGCATGCGAGCTTTGCTGGGCACTGACAGCAGATCACACAAGCTCTTTCCCATGTGGCGCCGTGCAACTCATCAAGTGGAAGGCGTCAATCCACATCCTCTCCCCCCAGATTTTTGCAGGACACCAGAGTCGAGCATCCAGATCCATGCGCACTCGTCGGCAGTATTACTGTATCCGGAACCGACCGCTGTAGCTGTCTGCAGTAAGGAAACGCATTCCCCATCTCAGCTCGCCTGAGGCCTCGACTCGGCTATAGCATACTTGAACTCTGCTTCCCCTGGTATGTCCCTCGGCTCGTCAGAACCAGCTCCGGCCACTGGCAGAGGTCTACCAGTCGCAAGCATCAACACTGACCACTCATAGAGCTTCCCCTACACATAGCCTCTCACGCGCCGGTCACAATGAGCATTGTACCTTCCAGCATCAACGTCCCCGGGCCGCATCTACTAGCGCGGAAGGCTTGCCCATCCGGGCAGACGTAGCCACCACGGTGTCCCGGGCCCCATCAAAATCCAGCAATCACAGGTCAGCGCCAGCATCGCAAGCACCGAGCACCAGCATCAAGCTACCACCGTCCGTCATTAAGCATCAAACACAGCACCTCCGAAACAACAAGCACCAAAGCATCAGCACCAGCACGAACGCCACTGGCAGCAGCGCAATCCAAAGAATCAAAACAACAGCGCCCTCAGCTCGATCAACCCTCACAGACACAAACCAAAACGTTCTGCTCAGCATCGAGAATAGAGTCCAAGCTGAGATCGCGTCGCCAAACGGAGCCGCGGGACACCTCATACAGATGCACGGGCCTGACGCTAACCCTATTTTTCCCCCCGAAAAAAAAGGCTAGCGTCAGACCCGCAGGCGCAACCGCAATGGTTGCGCGCTGGTTTATGGGTGCGCGGGTGGTAGTGCGGTCTGGTGTGCGGGTCATTTTGTATGGTGCGCTTTGCATTGCGGCTGCCTGTATGCTACTGCGGTTTGCTCTGCAGGTGCTCAAATGCTATTGCGGTTTGCCCTGCAGGTGTGCGAATGACCGCGCGGTCCGGCCTGCGGGTGCCCAAATGCTGCTGCGGTTCGCCCTGCGGGTTTGCAAATGGCAGTGCGGTCCGGCCTGCGCGTGCGCAGATGCTGCTGCGATTCGCCCTGCGGGTGCGCGGGTGCTGCTGCGGTTGGCATTGCGGTCCGGCCTGCGGGTGTGCGGATGCTGCCGCGGTTTGCCCTGCGGGTGCGCGGGTGCTGCTGCAGTTCTCGCTGCGGGTGCGCGGATGCTGCTGCGATTGGCATTGCGGTTTGGATTGCAGGTGCGCATATGCCACTGCGGTTGCCCTTGCGGTCCACCCTGCGGGTGCGCCCCTTCCGGCACATCCCGGTGCTGCACGGAATGGCACCGCCGCCTCCGCTGCCGCCGGAAACGGCCGGAAATTGCCGAACGTCGTCGCCGCCGCCGCTGCCGCCGGAAATCGCCGGAATCGTCGCCATCGCCGCCACCGGTCGTCACCGGCGCTTATTTTCTTTAAAAAACTTTTTTTACACAAAAACAAAAATTGTTCCAATTGAGGTTCTTGACATTAATATAGCTATTAAATATACAACTACTGTAGCGACAGTGAATGAATTCTGGGAATTTAATAAACTCAATGCAGGTGCAGGTGCAGGTGCACCCGCAACCGCAACCGCAACCGCAACCGCAACTGCAACCGCAGTTGCAGTTGCACCAGCAGGGATCATCTATATGGGCTCTGTTGGTCTTGTTGTCTGAATAGCGGTCCAGGCCAAGATCAGACGAGAGGCTCTTGTGATGAATTAGCAAGCTGATAATAAGGGGGGAAATAATAGATAGACCCAGAATCTTACTGTCGGCCAAGTATCAAGAAGCCTGGACCCTTGTAACATGTTGTAAGGCTGTTTGTGGCAGCAACAATGCATGCGCACCCGCATGTGCACCCGCACTCGCAACCGCACCCGCACCCGCACCCACACCCGCACCCGCAACCGCAGCTGCAGCCGCACCCGCACCCGCAACTTGTCATCAGCCCGAGTCACCCTACTCAGGCATCCAATTCTAAGCTTCAGCTACATCATGGATCAATAGAGAAGGACAATTCGAGACATGAGCCAAGCTTTCAGCGTTTCCCGAGGTTTCCGGAATCTGCCACAGGCTTTGTGTGTGCAGGGAGAATACTTCCGAACATCTGACATCGGAATTTGCCGCAGCGCCTGCCCTTGAATGATTTCGATGCACAATAATGGCAATTTCATAAGTCTCTAAACTGTATAGGTTGAACCATGGTGTCTGACAGTTGTGAGTGTCCACACCCGCAACCGCACCCACACCTGCACCCGCACCCGCAACCGCAGTCGTAACCGCAGGCGCACCCGCACCCGCAAGCATTCAGACTACCACTATTTTTTCCTTCATCAATCTGTACACCCGCAACCGCAACCGCAGCTGCACCCGCACCCGCACCCGCAATCGCAACCGCAATTACAGCTGTAGACACTCACATAATCAACTATGTCACACAGGAACAGCACTAGGATGGTGGAATGCACCTTGAGTCCCAACTGCGATAAGAGTGCATCACAGATCACAACTTTCAAGGAATGGCTAAGGAAACTGCAGCAGAACTCAAATACAAACAGCATTGCGAGAGCCACTAAGCCAGAAGTCTTGAATTAGAATGAGCATCCCAATTTTCACTATGAACCCAGCACATCAAAATAATCAAAAGGTAATGAATCAGTAGTGGCAATTACAAGGTGAAGTGAAATACAGCTCAAACCACATTAGAAATCGCAAGTATGATGAATTAGAAACAGCCTTACAAACTGCGGTCAAATCCGGCTCAAACCGCATTAGAAGTGAGCACATTATTACATTATAACAGACATCAGTACAATTCATTAGAACACAAGGGTAATAGCTCTGAGACAGCATTACAATTCAGGCCTGAAGCGCATCAGCACTCGCCTTCGAAGCAACATCACTAATGCGCATTAGTACAAAAATGTAATGGATCAGAGACAGCATTAGCACTTGAACCTGAATCGCATTAGCAGTTGTATTGAAACAGACCTAGTGATGCGCATTAGCTCGCAGGTGTAATGGATTTGAACTCGCATTACAACCACAAAGTAATCACATTAGCAACACATGTGTAATTGGATTACAAGCGTTATTAGAACTCGCAATGTAATGGGCATTAGGCCGAAAATGTAACACATGAGACACAGGAGAAACTCATGGTTTGGCTTCTGTGGCCTCCCATGTGTTCATTGGGTTAGTCCCACCCTCCTGACGCAATATCAGGATCCCAGATGCTGAGGGAAGTGAGTTTTGCTTGCTTCAACTGAAGGAGGAGGATGGCCATTCCCTTCCCATATACTGCTTGGATCGCACAGCTTCAATGGTCAAAACTACTTGTATTATGCCTCTCTAGCCTTCCCAGATAGGGTATGACAAACAAATGAGGTGGGGAGGCTGGGTGCAAATGCGCATTTTTGATGGGGAAAGGACATTGCACCCAGAGAGACCCCTCCAACAGTATCTTTCGCAAACTTGCACGTGCAATATAGAGTATAAACAAAGCCTTGAGACTGTCACGACATGACCACCGAGTGGCACTTCGTGCCACTCTCGTTCCCGTCTCTTTTCCATTGTCCGCACTCAAGCATATATACTACGTCTGCATGTACTGCCACCTCAGTTCGCTTTTGCCTTTTGCCTACCGCGACTGAGGTGAGACCCGCTCTGTTTCCCTTCGTTCCCTTTCTGTATGCTCACTGTATTTAGTTCTCCGCGCTGCACGCGCACTCTCAGGTATATACAGTTCGCTTTTGCCTTTTGCCTACCGCGACTGAGTTCTCCGCGCTGCACGCGCACTCTCAGTCGCTCCATAATCTTTTACAGGTTATGAGCCCCGTCAGTCGGCACTGACACCCTTGCATACAATCGCGATTTCGAACTCCGCCCTCCTTTGTCCCAGACACCGTTGCCCTTTGACTGCCATGGCGTCGACCACGGACTCGGGCGTTCTGAATTCACGCGTTCCCGTTCTAAACGGGATGGAGACGTACTCCATCTGGCGCACCAAACTCGAGATCGAAGCGCTCCGCCTCGGCGTCGACGACTACCTCCACGATCCCGTCCCACCGAGCCGCCTACGATCAAGCTCGATGCTGATAACAAGAACGCTGCGAATGTCATTGCTCGCGAAGCCGAGATCCGCGAGTACAAGACAAACGCGAAGAAAGCGGCCAGCCTCGTCGCACAGCACCTCGGCGGCGCCGCGCTCAGCACCGTTCAGTCCACGATCGCCAAACGCGGCTATACCGCACGCGACCTTCTCACCGCGCTTGAGTCTCGCTACCTCACCACGAACAAGATCATGCGCATCTTCCGTGCGCTGAAGGAGCTGCTCAATGCGCGCTACGAGGACGGCGCGCCGATGCAAGAGCACATCAACCACATCCGCGACCACCTCCAGACGCTCACGGACCTCAAGTCCCCGCTCGACGACCAGCTGGGCGCTCTCATTCTGCTTCTCTCACTCCCCGACACGCCTGAGTGGGACGTCTTCCAGACCCCGCTCCTCGCTCCCGTCACCGATTCCAACCCGCTCACGTTCGCCCAAGTCGAGAACGCGCTTCTCTCGCGTGCTCTTCGCGTCTCCACTGAGGCTTCGGCCAACAACGTGCAGACGTCGTCGAGTCACAAGTCTTCGAAGTCGTCCGGCGGCCGCAACAAAGGAGACAAGTACTGCGCGTTCCACGGCACGTGTTTCCACGACACCGTCGACTGCAAGGAGCTCAAGAACGCTGTCTCTGCGCACAAGGCGAAGAAAGGCGCTGGAAGCAGTGGGGGAGGGAAGAAGAAGGAGAAGGCGGTCGCGCATCGCGTTGCCAGCGACGACGAGGACACAGCTACGTCTAACGATGAAGAAGCGCATGTAACCCTCTCGCACGCGGAAATCAAGAAGCTTTCTCTGTATTTCTCCGACGGCCAAATCGTCGCGCATGCCGCAAACTCTGGCCAGATCTCGAAAGTCACTATTCTTGACACCGGCGCCTCCGCTACCATCTGCCCGCACCGCTCTTGGTTCAAGCCCGCGACTTACAAGACGTTCGAAAAGCCAAAACGCGTACGCTTCGGCGATAACTCGTTCACTGAGGCTCTCGGTGAAGGGCAAATCGTACTGCGCACTGTCGTCAACAAACAGTCGTACGAGATCACCATCTCGGGAGTTCTCTTCGTGCCGCGCTTCAAGATAACGCTCATCTCTGTTGGATCTCTCGACGAGAAAGGGCTCGAATCGCGTTTCGGACGCGGGCGCTGCAGAGTGCTCAAAGGCACGAAGTGCATCCTCGACGGAGATCGCCGACGTGGGTTGTACCACCTCAACGGCACCGCGCTCGAGTTCCGCACGGATGCCTGCCCGCCCCCTTTGCCTTCGTCTGCATCAGGAGAAGCTGAAGCACACGCCCACGCTGCGAGCTCCAAGGCGCCGAAGAAGGGCAAGACGGTCGACATCAACCTCATGCACCGACGTATGGGCCATCTGAACTTCACCGCGCTCAAGCGCATGGTGAATGACGGCCGCGTCGAAGGCGTAACCAAGCTGTCCGGCAAGCCGTCCGTTTGTGAACACTGCATCATGGGCAAGATGAAGAAACTGCCTTTCCCAACTGGACGGCAGCGCGCGACGCGACCTCTCGAACTCGTGCACGTCGATCTCTGCGGCCCCATGAAGTACCCTGGCCCGAACGGCGAGCTCTACTCGATGACGCTTACGGACGACTATTCCGGGCACCCCTGGACGCTTTTCTTACAGCGCAAAAGCCAAGCGCTAGTGAAGTACCGCCAGTGGAAAGCTGACGTCGAGGCTTATTTCCGCGAGGGACTCTGCGAACTCGAGCTCTCCCCGGAATTCGTATCATTCTTGCGCAGCGACAACGGCGGCGAGTTTACGTCCAAGGCCTTCGAAGCTCAACTCGCGGCTGACGGTGTCAAGCACGAAACGACCTCGCCGTACACGCCGCAGCAAAACGGCGTCGCTGAGCGTATGAACCAGACGATTTTGACCACCGCCACGACTGTCCTCGTCGAATCCGGACTGCCACCGTCGTTCTGGGTCGAAGCCGTGACTTACGCGACCGATATCATCGCACGCCGCCCAACGTCTGCCGCCGATGGTCGATCGCCGTACGAAATGCTGTTCAAACGCCGTCCTGACGTCTCCCGCTTTCGCCCCTTTGGCTGCCTCGCATACAAGTTGATCGACAAGCCGAAACGGGACTGGAAGATGGGCCGCAAAGCGCGCCGGTGCGTCATGCTTGGACACACACCTCTCAGCAAAGACTATCGGCTTTACGACTTGCACACTCGAAAGGTCATCCCCGGGTACCACGTTTTGTTCGACGAGCACAAGATGGCTGGATTCAAAGTCGCCCCGGCTGAAGAGCGCCTTTCGCCGGAGCAGTGGGGGGAGCAGCTTCTGCGCCTCGCCACGGACGCTCCAGCTGCTGATGCTGCACCTGCCGCTCCTGCTGACGCCCGCCCACAGCGAGCCTGGGTGGAAGAAGTCGACGACGAGGACGATGCCCCGCAGCCCGCTCGCCGCGCGCCCGTCGACATTCCCGCTCCCGTTGCACCGCCACCGCAAATCCCGGTGCAAGATCCGCATCCGGCCCCTGCAGCGCCACACGCAGATCCCGATCCGCCGCCAGCACGGCGCTACCCTGACCGCGAACGCAGGCAAGCTGACCCTGAGCGCGATGTCCATCGGACGCAGCAACAGTGGCGTGCGCATCTTGACGATCTCAAGGCCAAGCGCAGCATGAATGCCGACCAGCTCGACGATGACGCGATTGCAGGACTCGCCAACATTATGTCCGAGCTCTGCGAGGACACTGACGAGTTCTTCGCAGGCATCGCCAATGACAGTCCTGAACCTCACGCTGTACCGCGCACGATGCGCGAAGCTCGAGCCAGCCCAGACGCCACAAAATGGGAAGCCGCCCTCGAAGAGGAACTGCGCTCGCTCCAAGAAAACGACGTCTACGAGCTCGTCGACATCCCGGACGGCGTCAAGCCCATCACGTCCAAGATCGTCTTCCGCATCAAATACGACGCGAACGGCAACGTCGAGCGCTACAAGGGCCGCATAGTCGCGCGCGGTTTTGTGCAGAAAGCCGGCGTCGATTACGAAGAGACCTTCGCTCCAGTGGCAAACCTCGACTCCGTACGCCTCATCGCTGCGCTCGCCGCCAAGTACAACCTCGAATTGGACCAAATGGACGTCTCTACCGCATTTCTCAACGGTCAGCTCGATGAGGAGCTTTACCTCCTCCCGCCCGATGGTGTTACCATTCCCGCAGGCAAGTGCTGGCGCTTGAAGCGCTCTCTGTACGGTCTCAAGCAAGCCGGACGCACCTGGAACAAGACCTTCGACAAAGCTCTCACCGGTCTCGGTTTCATCAGCCTCAACGCAGAAACGTGCCTATACGTACTACGCGAAAACGGCAAGATCTGCTTCCTCGTCGTATACGTTGACGACCTATTACTAGCAGCCTCGGATCGACCCTTCATGGATTCCGTGAAGGCGCGTCTCAGCAAGCTGTACAAAATGCGCGATCTCGGTCCCGCGTCCAGCGTCCTAGGCATCCGCATCACACGTGACCGCGTTACTCGCACCATCTCGCTTGACCAGGAGCAGTATGTCGAGACTGTGCTAAAACGTTTCGGAATGCAGGACTCGCACCCGTTTGCTACGCCGATGCACCACAGCACGCACCTCTCCGCGACCGATTCCCGCGACGACACCACTCTCCCGCGCTTCGAAATCAGCCCACGCTGTGTTGTGTCCTATCCGCAAGTCGTCGGCTCACTGATGTACGCAATGATTGGTACTCGCCCTGACATTGCGTATGCAGTGGGGGTACTTGGTCGATACGCTGCGAACCCCAAGCGCTGCCATTGGGAAGCAGCCAAGCGCGTGCTCAGGTATCTGCGGGGAACTTCCACCATGTCTCTGAATTTCGAGGGCTCCGACGTTAACTCTGACATGACGTTCCACGGGTTCTCTGACGCTGACTGGTCTGGCGACCCCGATAACTCGCGCTCAACGTCTGGCTATGCCTTCATCACAAACGCCGGCGCTATCTCCTGGTCTAGCAAACGTCAGTCTATGGTCGCTCTGTCTACCACGGAGTCTGAGTACATCGGTCTCACCAATGCCGGCCAACATCTGCTCTGGCTGCGCTCCTTCTTCGCTGAACTCGGCCACCCGCAGCGTCGCCCTACCGAACTGAACTGCGACAACGAGGCTGCCATTATTCTCAGCAAAGACCCGCAGTTCCGCGCTCGCACCAAGCACATCGCGCGGAAGTATCACTTCATTCGTGACGACCTCGTACTAAAGGGCCATGCTACTGTGCGCTACGTCTCAACGCATGATCAGGTTGCGGACATCTTCACCAAGCCTCTCAGCGAGGACAAGCACCGCAAATTTTGCCGTGCGCTGGGATTGCGTCTTCGTGCGAGTGGGGGTGTCACGACATGACCACCGAGTGGCACTTCGTGCCACTCTCGTTCCCGTCTCTTTTCCATTGTCCGCACTCGAGCATATATACTACGTCTGCATGTACTGCCACCTCAGTTCGCTTTTGCCTTTTGCCTACCGCGACTGAGGTGAGACCCGCTCTGTTTCCCTTCGTTCCCTTTCTGTATGCTCACTGTATTTAGTTCTCCGCGCTGCACGCGCACTCTCAGGTATATACAGTTCGCTTTTGCCTTTTGCCTACCGCGACTGAGTTCTCCGCGCTGCACGCGCACTCTCAGTCGCTCCATAATCTTTTACAGAGACGCTCGGTGCCTTGCTGAATGTTTCGAAACTGTTTCTTAGTGCAACTGCTCGCATTTTTGCCCCCCTGAGCTCACTGACCTTGCTCCCCGCCTTCTATTCGCAATCTAACACTCCCCATGTGGTGTATAGTGCTCATATACAATGCTCAAGAAGTTTGAAGTTGAACGGATCACAGGTGGTTGAGATATGACCTGCGCATGTCTGGAAAGTGAGTTGTAGCCAGTTTCACCAAGAATTGCACATGCAACCTACCCCAGCATTTGGAAACATGCCTCCCTCACCCACAAAGTTGTTCAGAGTCTCCTATACAATGGTTTAGAGCACTTCTTGATGTGGGAGATGCATGTTGCTGAGAGGTGGGTGGCTTGCATGTGCAATTCTTGGTGAAACTGGCTACAACTCACTTTCCAGACATGCGCAGGTCATATCTCAACCACCTGTGATCCGTTCAACTTCAAACTTCTTGAGCATTGTATATGAGCACTATACACCACATGGGGAGTGTTAGATTGCGAATAGAAGGCGGGGAGCAAGGTCAGTGAGCTCAGGGGGGCAAAAATGCGAGCAGTTGCACTAAGAAACAGTTTCGAAACATTCAGCAAGGCACCGAGCGTCTCAAGGCTTTGTTTATACTCTATATTGCACGTGCAAGTTTGCGAAAGATACTGTTGGAGGGGTCTCTCTGGGTGCAATGTCCTTTCCCCATCAAAAATGCGCATTTGCACCCAGCCTCCCCACCTCATTTGTTTGTCATACCCTATCTGGGAAGGCTAGAGAGGCATAATACAAGTAGTTTTGACCATTGAAGCTGTGCGATCCAAGCAGTATATGGGAAGGGAATGGCCATCCTCCTCCTTCAGTTGAAGCAAGCAAAACTCACTTCCCTCAGCATCTGGGATCCTGATATTGCGTCAGGAGGGTGGGACTAACCCAATGAACACATGGGAGGCCACAGAAGCCAAACCATGAGTTTCTCCTGTGTCTCATGTGTTACATTTTCGGCCTAATGCCCATTACATTGCGAGTTCTAATAACGCTTGTAATCCAATTACACATGTGTTGCTAATGTGATTACTTTGTGGTTGTAATGCGAGTTCAAATCCATTACACCTGCGAGCTAATGCGCATCACTAGGTCTGTTTCAATACAACTGCTAATGCGATTCAGGTTCAAGTGCTAATGCTGTCTCTGATCCATTACATTTTTGTACTAATGCGCATTAGTGATGTTGCTTCGAAGGCGAGTGCTGATGCGCTTCAGGCCTGAATTGTAATGCTGTCTCAGAGCTATTACCCTTGTGTTCTAATGAATTGTACTGATGTCTGTTATAATGTAATAATGTGCTCACTTCTAATGCGGTTTGAGCCGGATTTGACCGCAGTTTGTAAGGCTGTTTCTAATTCATCATACTTGCGATTTCTAATGTGGTTTGAGCTGTATTTCACTTCACCTTGTAATTGCCACTACTGATTCATTACCTTTTGATTATTTTGATGTGCTGGGTTCATAGTGAAAATTGGGATGCTCATTCTAATTCAAGACTTCTGGCTTAGTGGCTCTCGCAATGCTGTTTGTATTTGAGTTCTGCTGCAGTTTCCTTAGCCATTCCTTGAAAGTTGTGATCTGTGATGCACTCTTATCGCAGTTGGGACTCAAGGTGCATTCCACCATCCTAGTGCTGTTCCTGTGTGACATAGTTGATTATGTGAGTGTCTACAGCTGTAATTGCGGTTGCGATTGCGGGTGCGGGTGCGGGTGCAGCTGCGGTTGCGGTTGCGGGTGTACAGATTGATGAAGGAAAAAATAGTGGTAGTCTGAATGCTTGCGGGTGCGGGTGCGCCTGCGGTTACGACTGCGGTTGCGGGTGCGGGTGCAGGTGTGGGTGCGGTTGCGGGTGTGGACACTCACAACTGTCAGACACCATGGTTCAACCTATACAGTTTAGAGACTTATGAAATTGCCATTATTGTGCATCGAAATCATTCAAGGGCAGGCGCTGCGGCAAATTCCGATGTCAGATGTTCGGAAGTATTCTCCCTGCACACACAAAGCCTGTGGCAGATTCCGGAAACCTCGGGAAACGCTGAAAGCTTGGCTCATGTCTCGAATTGTCCTTCTCTATTGATCCATGATGTAGCTGAAGCTTAGAATTGGATGCCTGAGTAGGGTGACTCGGGCTGATGACAAGTTGCGGGTGCGGGTGCGGCTGCAGCTGCGGTTGCGGGTGCGGGTGCGGGTGCGGGTGCGGGTGCGGTTGCGAGTGCGGGTGCACATGCGGGTGCGCATGCATTGTTGCTGCCACAAACAGCCTTACAACATGTTACAAGGGTCCAGGCTTCTTGATACTTGGCCGACAGTAAGATTCTGGGTCTATCTATTATTTCCCCCCTTATTATCAGCTTGCTAATTCATCACAAGAGCCTCTCGTCTGATCTTGGCCTGGACCGCTATTCAGACAACAAGACCAACAGAGCCCATATAGATGATCCCTGCTGGTGCAACTGCAACTGCGGTTGCAGTTGCGGTTGCGGTTGCGGTTGCGGTTGCGGGTGCACCTGCACCTGCACCTGCATTGAGTTTATTAAATTCCCAGAATTCATTCACTGTGCGCTACAGTAGTTGTATATTTAATAGCTATATTAATGTCAAGAACCTCAATTGGAACAATTTTTGTTTTTGTGTAAAAAAAGTTTTTTAAAGAAAATAAGCGCCGGTGACGACCGGTGGCGGCGATGGCGACGATTCCGGCGATTTCCGGCGGCAGCGGCGGCGGCGACGACGTTCGGCAATTTCCGGCCGTTTCCGGCGGCAGCGGAGGCGGCGGTGCCATTCCGTGCAGCACCGGGATGTGCCGGAAGGGGCGCACCCGCAGGGTGGACCGCAAGGGCAACCGCAGTGGCATATGCGCACCTGCAATCCAAACCGCAATGCCAATCGCAGCAGCATCCGCGCACCCGCAGCGAGAACTGCAGCAGCACCCGCGCACCCGCAGGGCAAACCGCGGCAGCATCCGCACACCCGCAGGCCGGACCGCAATGCCAACCGCAGCAGCACCCGCGCACCCGCAGGGCGAATCGCAGCAGCATCTGCGCACGCGCAGGCCGGACCGCACTGCCATTTGCAAACCCGCAGGGCGAACCGCAGCAGCATTTGGGCACCCGCAGGCCGGACCGCGCGGTCATTCGCACACCTGCAGGGCAAACCGCAATAGCATTTGAGCACCTGCAGAGCAAACCGCAGTAGCATACAGGCAGCCGCAATGCAAAGCGCACCATACAAAATGACCCGCACACCAGACCGCACTACCACCCGCGCACCCATAAACCAGCGCGCAACCATTGCGGTTGCGCCTGCGGGTCTGACGCTAGCCTTTTTTTTCGGGGGGAAAAATAGGGTTAGCGTCAGGCCCGTGCATCTGTATGAGGTGCCGCGGGAAGTTCTTCTATGCACCCAGCCGCATCCGCATTCGCATTCGAGGTGACCTATGTATACAACACCAAAATGTAAAGTAAGCATGTCCCATCACCGCACTCTCTACCTCCCCCAGCCAAACACCCACCACATTGACATAACCCGACGCGTACGCTTACGCCCGCGTCCCCTCACTATCCTCGCTCCTCCCCGCACTCGATAATTCATGCTCAGGCAGCTTCTCCTCCACACCCCCTAACCTGGCATCCACACTCGTAATATACCTCCCCGGCCACAAGGGGACATAAACGGCGACGGCGACGAAGAGCGGGAGGGTGTCGAGCGCGTAGAAGTACCATTCCGTCGTCGCGAGGTGGCCCGCGAAGCCCTCGCTCAGCTCGATCACGCGGTAGACCGAGCGGACCTGCGAGATGGGAGGAGTGGTGGTGTTAGCGGAGATGCGGGAGGATGAGAGCGGTGAGGATGGGTAGTTAGTGGAGTGGAGAGAGGCTTGTGGATGGTGGGCGTAGAAAGACAAGGCGTGGGCGGGAGAGGAAGAGGACGGGCGGCGTAAATGACAACGTGGCGCCGTTGCAAGAGTGGATGACAGCAAAGGCGGTGAGCGGCGAAACAATCACCGTCGCGTTCGACGGCGAAGAGACGAAGCGAACGTGGGGCTGACGAGATCGAGATGCAAATCACGAGACGTATGAGGGGAGCGAAGATGCGGGGAAAGAGAGAACTGAGCGGTTGAAGCAGGCAGCGTCGACGGTCGGAGGCGGTATGTGGCGTTGCGATTGACAGGATCGAAGACCACAGCAATGTACACTTCATCGGCGCAAACAACAGGCGCAGGCGCAGAATATTGGGGAGAGAAATAGCGGCGTAGAGGTATGCGATGGCACGACCGGGTGGAGGATGTGATGCAGAGTATAGAATCCCGACGCACCATAATGCCGACAAACGACACGCCCATCGCGCCCAGCAGGACCTTCCAGCCCTTCGCGGCCCACGTCGCGGGCGCGCGCGTGCGCAGGCGGTGCAGGAACATGGCGGAGACGCCGACGAAGATGGCGAACGAGACGAGCTGCAGTATCAGGCCCACGAGGAATATCTGCACAAAAGCAACAGCAAACAGCAAGGATGAGTACGCAGATGCAAGGAAGGGCCTGTATATAGAGGACGCACGCGCGAGCCGACTTTATTCATCTTGAGCGTGTTAGCCGCGGCGCTGATTCCGCCACCTATTGCCTGTCACTCGATGAGCAAACAAGGGAGAAGGGGGGGCGCAAGGGGGCAGCGGACCTGGATGAGGAAGGTCGACAAGTCGCTGAGGACGAAGACGCGGGTGATGCGCTCGGGGCGGATGAGCAGGTGCTCGCTGGCGTGGAGCCAGTGCGCGAGGCGGCCGAGCAGGACATACTCGGCGGCGATGAAGGCGCACGGGGAGAGGACGACGAAGAGGTACTGCGCGATGTAGATCCCGTGGTTGCGCGGCTGGCTGTGCAGCCCGTAGCGCGTCGCCAGGCCGATGGCGAATGCTGCGAGGTCGAGTGAGCTGAGTTATCAATGAGCGAGCGCGTGCTGACGGACGCACTGTAGCAGCCGATGGTCATGGCGAGCATGAAGCGCGTCTTGTAACGCCACAGCAGCACGCTCTGCGCGATACCCACAGCGAGCACGAGCGCCAGCGCGATGCTGGTGAGCGTGTTGCTCGCGATGTAGCGCAGCGGGTTCGTGTAGTCGTGCTTGGGGTCCGCGAACGGGTCCGCCGGCGGCGGCGGCAGGCCGTCGTGCCGCGCGGCGTCGGCGAGGATGGGCAACAGTAATACAGCGAGCGCTGAAGACATTAGAGTAGTAGGAAGCAGAAAGCAAGCAAAGGAATGACAAAGCGAGCGCGGGTGGCAGATGGTCGAGGGGCTGATGACGGTGACCCGCACGCGCCGGCACGGATATAACCCCAGCGCCCCGCCCGTCCGGCGCCCGAACCACGCGTGCCAGCCAATCACAGAGCAGAACAGCGCGCCGACGAGGCCGCCCATCGCCTCGCTCGCTCAGGGCCTTGCTGTGCGTAACAGGCTGAGTTTGCAGGGCGGGTGGCTGAGACCGAAGCCAACGCCACCCTTCAAAGCGATTCAATGATTGCCTCCGCGAACGGGCTTCCGGACGTGGCTGTGCCCGGCGACCTCGGGCGTACCTGATCATGCACTACGTATGACGAGCAGGATTCCGATATCGCCTTCATACAAAACTCCACACACACAGCGAACACATCACATACTGCTGTGCATCTGCGATAGCGCGCCGGTTTCTCCCCTTCACAGTAAGCTTTCTCAATCGCGCGCCTGCCATCTTTAATTCCACGTCGCGTCGCACATCCCGACGTCGTGGTTATACTATGCAAGTATCCGGCCTTGGCAAGGGAATCAACGAGCTGGTCGAAACGGTGTGGACAGCGAGAAGATTTATCGAATTCGAACGTTGCATGGTCCTTAAAGCCGTCTGAGTTGACGCGCGGCGCCTGGACATTCGGAATGATAGACAACCAATAAACGATTGAGCGAATCTCAGAGCAAGCAAGCAAGGAGGCGACGAAAGTACACCAGGTTCCAGAGCGCAGCGATATCAACTGGCGGCGCAGAGACATCGACTGGCAGAGCGCAGAGATATCAACAACTTGTAGAGCGAGCGAAGCAGAAAACGTGGACGTGGACGGGGAGATAGCAGGGCGAGCGGAAAAGAAAATGTCAATGTGACGGCGCGAAAGCTGGGGTGAGGCGAGCGAGCGAAAAAAACAGCGAGGTGCAGTTGTACAACCAACAACAAGTGCAAATGGTAAAGCGGGTCGGAAAGCAGATGTGAGAAGCGCTGAATGACAAGCGATGACAGCAATTTTGGGGGGTGGGTCGTGAGGGACGGTGTTATTTTTTGTAGTTGGTTTCCTGGTATCGGTACTGCGTCGTTCGTTCAGAACGCACGCGAGTGTTGCACCCGCGGGATTAGTTGACGCGCGGGAGCGACTTCCACTCTGGATCGACGAACCGCTGGAGAAATAAAAAAGAAAAGGCAGGAGAAGAAACCCTATAGTCAGCGCGCGCTCCAACTATGACTCCCTAACGCACCTCACGCGTAAACTCGACCTCAGCGCCCTCAAAAATCGCGCGTATCGTAGCACGCATCTCATCCTGACTGCTCCCCAGCCTCTCCAACAATCCGCCTACGCCAACCCCGGTCGACACCTCCGCCAATACCACGCGTAGCACCTCCCCAAGCGTCCTGCGCAGCGCCACAAGCCCCGTCCTCAACGCGTCCGCCAAATCCGCAAACACACACATAGCCAACGGCAGCCGCAGGGTATGCAGCCTCAGCCCGCCGGGGAGGTACTCCGCCTCGTCCAGGACGCGCACCAGCCTATCTAGGGCGGTATCGTCCGCGCATTCGGCCCACTCGACGCTGAGGACGCGCAGGCCGTGCGCGGCGGAGAGGTCGAGCGCGGTGTAGGCGCCGCAGTCGGCGAGGAAGACAAGCTCGCGCGTCGCCGCGGGCACATGGAGCGCCTCGCCGAACACCGTGTCGGCGGGGTGCTCGGCGAGCGCGGGGTCGACGAGCACGAGCGTCTGGAGCCCCGTGGCGGCCAGCATGAGCGCGCGCGGGGGCACGCCGGCGACGCGCAGCTCGCGCAGGCCGGGGAACGGCGCGGGGGGCGGCGCGCCGAGCGCGCCGTCCGCCTGCGCGGGCACGCGCAGCAGCAGCGTGTGCAGCGCGGGCCACTCGGCGAGCGCCTGCAGCACGAAGTCGAACACGGCCCAGGGCGCGGGCAGCGTCCACGCGCGCGGGAGCGCGTCGTCGATGCGCACGAGCAGCTGGCGCAGCGGCACGGCGCGGACGGCGGGCAGCGCGTCGGGCGGGATGGACAGCGCGTCGCCGTGCGGGTACGGGTCGGCGAGCAGGACGTCGAGGAAGCGCAGCGCGGGGCACAGCGCGAGCAGCTGGCCGACGAACGCCATGTCCCTGCCGCCCTGCAGGCGCTGCGCGTGGTCCGTTCCGCCGACGCCGACGACGACGTACAGACAGCGCACGCGGGCGGGCAGCGGGCTGCCCCGGGCGGTGAGGTCTTGTAAAGTGCGCAGCAGCGCGGCGTGCTGGAGATCGGAGCGGGTCCAGCGGGCGGCGCGGCGGGCGCCGGTGGCGAGCTCGCGGAAGAGCAGCTCCTGTGCGAGCGGGCGCAGGGCGCGGCAGACGAGCGTCAGCGGGAGCAGGCGGCCGTTGCGCACGCGCGCCTCTTCCAGCGCGGGCACGTCGATGCGCCGGGCCGACCAGCCGACGACGTCCTCCAGGATCAGCGTCCACAGCTCCGCCGGCAGCCGCAGCGCCGCCACCGTCGCCGCCATCGATGGTGCAAATCAAGGTCCAGGCGGAGTGGCAAATATTCGAGTAAACACTGACAGAGAGCACGAGCTCGACGGCTTCTTCGCGAGCAGGTCCCAATCACCGCCGGCCCTCCGCTCGGCCGCCAAACACAATGACAATCGTCGTCGTCGCCGGGGCCGGGGCCGGGCGATCCAGCCGAGCCCGCGTCTCGGGCGCGCAGACGCAGACGCAGAGAGAGAACCTGTGGCAAACGCGTGCCCGAGAAGCACGAATTCCCCCGCGTCAGGACTGGTCCCGCGCTGCATATAGCAACACGACGTCAATCTGCGCGCTCTGTGGCGCCGGCGCCAATCCGAAAGGACCGCCCGCGCCGGTCAATGGAGGGGCGCTGCTGTCGTCGTCGTCGGCGACGTGGACGAGAGCAAGCCCGATCAACGCTCCCGGCCCGGTCCGGCCCCTTTTCATCTCCCTGGCCCTGTCCTCCCGCTTGCCTTGCTGGGCAACTCGTCCCGCTGGCTTCGCTTCGCGATGGGCTCACCGATTACCTACTGCACGCTACCCAAAGTCTTCGTTTCCCACGCCGGCCTGCATCAATCGTCATCTGCTACAGGTTGCCAGCCGTCTCGAGCCTGCAGCCGCCAGCCGTGGTCCAACCCGCTACGCATTCACTCTACTACAAGCCTGCTCTGGAAAGCCCGACCACGCGAGTCGTCCAATCATGGACCTGCCAGCGAATCGGAGGCCGACTGTCAATCTCCAGAGTCCCTGAGCAACCTCCCAGCCAAACATTCTCCGCCGCGCCACGGGAGTCCGGTTCTCCCTTCCATCCCACCCCGCCCTTTCCATTATCAGCCAGTTCGTTCGTCTATCTCGCTTCGTTGCGAATGTCCTTCCGAGCGCCTTGGACTACATATGTAGTGTTCCATCGATATCGCTCGTCACGGTGCAAGTGCATCCGACTCTACCGTTACGCACAACACAGCGCGCTTCCCCCGCACCCGTACGATCGCCGCGTTTACCACAGGCGCAGAGATCGGAGATCTAGAATGATGGTTTGTACGGCGGGAGAGATCGCTGTTATCCTGCCAGTGAGAGCCTCGCATTCACACCCTCGACAGTCCACAGTTCACAATTCGCACTCATTGGACTGACGACGAGAGGAAGGTAATGTATTAATAATGATCGCTTTTCCGACTCGGAGCTTCTGTTCTGGGTTACCTGCTTTCTCCACAACGATCCCTGGACTCGAGCTCATTCTAGTTCGTCTCGGTGTCTTCTCCATGAAGTCAGCTTTATCTCATGCTCGCCCGTCTGGGGATCCTACTTGCAGTAACTGGATCTTGTCAATGTGCCTTGCATCCGATCATACAACCAACGACTCACCCGTGCCTTCAACTCTTTTCCATTCTAAGTAGTATCTACATCAGGCACCCACGAACACTGCTCTCTCTCCCACCACTTCGCACGGTCCCGGGAGTATACAGTAGACCCACTCACTCATCGCCAAAGCTTTGTTCCGCTCCCAAGGCTGGTCGGGGCTCGTGAGCTCTCAAGCTCATACACAAAAGTGACAAGACCTACTATACACTAACAGGCGCGCCCAAACACAGCGCGCGCTGCCGCAGTCAAGGGGTGTCACCGGCCCCGCCCAGAGCCTCCTGATCATTCTTCGGCACCGACCATCGCCAGCTTATATTCGTCCGCCGCATTCAAGTTGGCCTTTATCGAATTGTCCGCGCTCGCAGTACCCCCGCCCCACTCCCCGATTTCACGATGGCCGCCCCGCTGGCTGGTCGCCGCAAGCTCGTCATTGGTGCGTGGACGGGTACTACATGCCGTATGGCTGCATCGATCACCGTGCAAAAAAAATAGTGGGCGACGGAGGGTGCGGCAAGACGACGCTCCTGCAAGTCTTTGCGCGCGGGCGCGGGACATTTACCGAAGTACGTCTCCGAGTCCGAGTTGTCGCGTACTTTCTCCTCCTCCTCCTCCCCCGCCAAACTTACAGCACATGCGCATGGGCAGGAAATTGAATGCGCCACGGCCCCAACAATCTCCGAGTCCGAGTCCGTCACGGTCGCCGCCATCCAGCTGCCGGACGGGCGGCGGGTCGAGCTCGCGCTGTGTGACCTGCCTGCGGACGGCCGCCAGCGCGCGCTGCGCTACCCGCAGACGGACGTGCTCCTGCTCTGCTTCGCGCTGGACGACCGCGCCTCGTTCGCGAGCGTCAGCGAAAAGGTCAGCCCCACTCTCCCCCCTCTCACTCTCACTCTCACTCTCACTCTCACTCTCACTCTCACTCTCACTCTCACTCTCACTCTCACTCTCACTCACTCTCACACGCCGACAGTGGCTCCCCGAACTCATGCACCACCTTCCCACCGTCCCGCGTCTCCTAGTCGGCTGCAAGTCCGACCTCGTCTCGCGCGCCGTCTCGCGCGCGGAAGCCGAAGCCCACGCGCTCGCCTACGTCGAGTGCAGCGCCAAGACCGGCGCCGGCGTGCACGACGTCTTCCTGCGCGCCGCCATAGCCTCCATGAGCGCAGTCGCCACGCGCCACGCGTACCCATTGTGCGTCGTGTTATAGCACGCTCGTATCTGTGCGTCGTGTTGTACTGTAGCAAGCCGCATAGAATCATGATGACGTGAATAACGTTTCCCCTTTCCCCCCACTGAGACGCGATTGAATTGTGAATGCACATCCTGTACTACACGAACAATTGTTTAACATGACGTATATCACTCTGAGCAATGCCCAGATCATGCCTCACACTATCTAGAGCAGTCGCAAATGGAACTCTTGTATGTACCTCATCTAGGATGAAAGTACCACGACGGAACGGTCTAAGCTTCAAACATTCAGAAAGTCGTTTTCTCAGATATGCAATGGGGCTGCCTGTGGGATGTATAAACATTGCGCACTCGTGCTCGTGGGGTCATGACTCGTCGTAGAGCAATCAATCATAAACGAAACGAATCAGGGGAGACTCAGAAACTCATCGAGAATGGAACAGCGGAAACAGGAGGCGGATCGAGGTATGTAGAAGGCAATGGAGATGTGAGACGGGATGAGAGAAAACGGACGCCGCTGGTGTCGCAAGCTAACAGCGTTGCGTCGTCGCTTACGACGAAGGCGGCGGCGCGCGGCCGCCGGCGGTGCGGATGGCGTCGGTCAAGTAGTGCACATGGTCCTACTCAACGTTAGTCGCTGCATTCAGAGGGCAAGAGAACGCCGCACCTCATCAATCGACCACGTAAACGTGCCCGCCATATTGACGCTGCGCGCCCACTTGGCCTTCTCTGCCAGACTCTCGGGGTCTACACCACACGTCCACATCAGCATCGCACCGGGGAGATGGAAAGCGAACGAGAAATGCACCATCGTAAGTGACGACCGTATTCTGCGCAGTGTTATACAAGAACGGCGTCATGCTGCACTTATCCCATCCTGTTCGCGAGAAAGTGGGAGTGTCAGCCTCGTCCTTCCCAACACGAGAGGAATACAAAACGCACCGCGACTAAACCCGCCCGCGGCAGAATAGCTCCCATCCGCATTACGCTTCAGCGCGCCGGCACTGACGATCTTGCCGAACGGGATCTGCTGGTTGTACC
Source organism: Auricularia sp. M12 (assembly GCA_037042885.1). Taxonomy (NCBI): domain Eukaryota; kingdom Fungi; phylum Basidiomycota; class Agaricomycetes; order Auriculariales; family Auriculariaceae; genus Auricularia; species Auricularia sp. M12. The sequence continues at coordinate 174,577 of CM073209.1, forward strand.
AGCCCGTGAGGCTCGCCAGAGCGTGAACCTCGCCGTCCTCCTCTCCCTCCCTCGGCACCTCACCCGCTCCGTCCTCCGTATTCTCACCAGCGCCCTCGGGAACCTCATCCGCGTCAGCGGGGCTCTTGTACCCATCCCGCGGATGCGCGCCGTTCAAAAAGTTGCCATCCTCGTCCTCCTGAACGATGAGGTTCGCCGCGCCGATGGTGTCAGGGAGCACGAAGCTCCCCTGGAGCACCGTCTTCGTGCTCTTGCTGACGTACCCGTACAGCGGCAGCCCGAGGAAGAGCTTGTTCGCCGGGAAACCGGCTTTGGTCCACTGGTTCAGCGCAGCCTGCGCGTTGGCCTGCGGCTGCTTGGATGTGCCGCACAAGTTGCCTTTACCTCGCGTCAGATGGACGGGAATAGAAAGGACGGGGAAGAGGGACGTACCGAGCGGCGCATTAGGTCCAGGAGAGCTCGAGGCACCCCATACGTCGTAATTCCTTCGAGTTGGCGTCAACGAGGAGTTCGCGTGCAAAGGGAAGCCGAGAATGCAACGCACATGATGTTGACCCAGCTCATCTGCTTCGCGTACGCCGCAACGTTCGTCAGCGGCTTGCCGTTGGACCCCAGCCAGGGCAGATGCGGCACCGCCGCGGAGATGATCTTGGACGACCCTGCGAGACTATGAGCAAACTCACACAGTGACAAAAGAGACAGAAGCAGAGGGAGGCAATGGAAATGAACAGGAGGTGCGAGCGTGGCAAGCAAGGGCGAGCGGGAATGGTCGCAGCGTGAGAATAAGGGCGGATCGGACGCACCGAGCGCGGAACGGAGTGCAGTGACGAGGGTGAGCAGGTTCGCGGCATCATTTGGGCTGTGCGGGTTGCCGGCTCCCGCAGAGTTGGGATATTCCTGCGTAATTCAAGCTCAAGGAATTCGAGCTGAGGAATAAGGAGTGTACATACCCAATCGATGTCGATGCCTAAACGTCAACATTGGTCGGTGAGAATGCAGGAACAACGCGAGATAGGCACAAAGAGAACGGACCAGCGAGGCCGTATGTGTTGACGGCGCTGACGAGCGCGTTGACGAACTTGGACCTGTTCGCGGCGGTGCTGCAGGCTTGGCTGTGGCACGAGGGGTCGCAGAATATGAAGGAGATCCGCGATCAGATTCAGAAGGGATGCAAAGTGGATGACGTATACAGGGTTGCAGACGCACCTGAACCACTTGGAACCGCCCCAGCCACCTACAGAGAGCACGACACGCGTGCCCTTGCCAGCTTTCTTCGCAGCCGACACGAGCCGCTTCAGCAGGCTCGTCGCGCCCGAGTCCCACGAGATCGTGCTCGATGAGTTGGGCGTTGCGAATGCTGCACGCCCAGACAGCTTGAGCACGTGGCCAGCGTGCACGGGAAGAGAACAACGGTGACGCACCGAAGTAGATGATGTCGAACTTGCCAAACCACAGGCTCTCCGGCGGCAGCCCTCCACTCGCCCAATCTACACGTGTCAGTTTCGCAGGACGAGGAAGGGTTGATGACGGACGCACCAGGGTAGTACGTGCCGTGCAACTGGACAGCCTGCGCCTCGACTTCGCCCTCCGGCGCATCCGCCTGATCATTCTTGGCAGCCTCCTCGAGCAGCTCGAGCGCAGCGGCGCGCGACAGCGTGGACGGCACGGCATCCTCAGGGTCAAAAGCGCCACCCGTCGTCTCGCTCTCCTCGAGAAACTCCTTCAACGCGGCGTTGCCCGCATACTCGGGCACGGCGAGTACCGACTCGAGATAGGAGTAGAGCCCGGCCTTGCGCTCCTCGATGAGCGCGGCGTCTGCCCAAGCGGACGGCGCGAACACCGTCGTGAGCACGCGCTTCGGCGGAAGGCTGAAGTCGTCGCCCAACGCGGCGTGCAGCGTGACGAACTTCCCAAACGCAAGATGTCAGCCACATGAAATTAGGAGTGGCGTGGTGACGCACCTCAGAGTAGCGCCGCAGGACGACGTGCTCGTCGCCGCCGGAGAGGACGTGCAGCTCGTAGAGGATGTGCGGACGCGGCGCGGCGCCCGTCGTATGCGCGGGGATCGTCACGCTGACCATCGTATCGTCCGGGTGTGGCTGAAGGAGACGAAGGAGGACTAAGAGGGGTCGGAGAAGGAAGCAGGACAGGAGAAGGCGGATGAGCCCGGGGTCATTAAGTACTGGCAGTGGCGGGGCCGGGGCGGGTCATGCATCATGGGGGCATGACGAGATCAGATTGAGCCCAAAGTCGGGCGTTGCTGGTGCGGGTCCATCCATCGTGCGACAAAGAAGCGCGAGAACCGGCGGCGCTCACGTGCTCCCCGCACCCGCGCACTGATGCTCTGTTCCACCGAAGACCCATGTCTTCCAGATAGAGCGATCGACAGTGTGTTGCCGGGCAGTGAGTGAGAGCGCGAGACGGGGTTGCGTCCTATTCGGGTAGAAGCGAGCTGGACCGGCGGGCGCGCTTCATGCTAAAAGACTATTGGGCTGCCATCATGCTGTTTCACGCCTTCAGTAGCCCAAACGTTCCCCGAAACGGAAGGAGGTGCGCACGTCCAGAGTGTCACTGCAATGCCCAAGACAACGCGTATGTGTCGTGTGGCTGCGATGACGAGTGAAAGTGGTACCGGCTGAACGTTCATAACCGACGTCTAAATGTCACCATCCAGACACAGGGACGAGGCACAGCTGTCTCGGACGGTTCCATGAATCGTCGTTGGTGTGCAATGTCAGAAGATAGGGATGTGCCTTGGTTGAAATGGTTGAAGCAATCGTCGAGAGCGGCGCAATTCCATCAGAGCGCTCTGCCAGTACCATCCAGTCATTCTGAAATTTACACTGTCAGAAATTGACAGCCCCTAAGCCGGACGGAATGGATTGCGCACTACATCTACGAGCAGACTGTCCTGCCACTGCGTCGGAAGAAAATCTGTATCATCACTTGTTCGGCATGGACATGTTGAATTTGACATACCGGACGTCCAGTGTTGTACCTGTCAATTGTTGAAGCCTTATCAGAAAGTCAGCCCCGGTTAAGTTCTCGGCGTCGTTCCCGAAGTCATCAGAGATTGAGTCGGCGGCCAGGGCGTGCAAAATCACCGTGGAGGACTTCTTGTAGATCGGAACGCACGCGTACGTAGTGCGTGCATCTAAGGAAGATTTACCGGCTGGTGCGCACTGAGCGCACTGACAGAGCACTCGGAGGGTACGAAAATTGAAAACGAAGAAGAAACGCGGATATTGCCGTGTCAAACCTTATCGCTCTTCTTCATGCCGGCTCCGAGTCGCTGTATCGGGAATAGTCCTGTGGCATTTCATGAAGGCCGCTTTGAATCCAACTCGCTCCTCGAATGCGCGACCGTACTGGCTCGTAAACCAGCTGTAGCCTGCCACGTGGTTAATTTTCACTTCCAAGCTCTCAGCAGTTCCCACGCCCACGTGCGCCAGGCTTCATCTGACGATCTGTCGGTCCTCTGCGCTGTCGCGCCTAATATAAAGACCGCAACCCTGGCAATAGTTTTTATTGCACCATCCGGCCGTCCTCTGCGCGCGCCGGCATTCGCCCATCTCACCGATCTGACGCTCGTCGCCGGCTGCTCGCTGACTCTAAGCCGCCCCGACCAATCCTTTGTCTTCCTGTTCCTCAAGAACTCCCCGAATCTTCGCAAACTGCGAATTTCATACGCGCAGACAGGCATGACGCACTACATCCACGGCCATGCAGCATCACCGCTTCCGTTCAAACTAGACACCTATGTCGTGGAACCGCTCTTCGACGGCTTTGAGCAGCCGCTGCTCTCCTCGCGCGGCACCCTGCACACCCTCAGCGTGCGCTTCTTCCAGGACCTGTACGAACGCCAACGCACGCTGGTCTCCGTCCTCCAACTCCCACAGTGCGGCGGGAGCGTGCGTGAGCTATCCGTCGAGCGGTACGTCACATGGGGCGCAGCGCTGGAGCATCTCCCGCAGACCGTCGTGCAGATGGTCCTGGCATGTCCTCGGCTGGAGCGGCTGGCGTTCGACACGCGCGGCACCGCCGACGCCGAGACGCTCCGCGCGATGTTCCAGGGGCTAGGTGCTAGCAGATTGCGGAATCTGAGGATTGTGTTGAAACCGCGGATGTGGTATGCGACTGAGCGCGAGTTCGTCGGCACGCTGGTGCGCTTGCTCAGGAGCCCGAGTTTGGTAGCCCTGCGCGCGCTCGTGATCGTCACGCCGGATTATATTATGGACGATAGAGCCGCGTTCGAACCTCTCGCGGGATTCTGTGATGCAGGGAAGATTCGCTTCACTCTGGAACTGGTGCGTCTGTATCATTTTTGACGAAAGATACGGGTACTTAACAAACGGCCGGCAGCTGGACGATTAGTCAGTGATAATTCCTTCAGGCGCAGTTACAGCCAATCAATCCTTGACACTTGCGTTGGTATGCGCATCTTTCCTCATCTGAGAACGGTATTCAATTGACTCATCCCAGAACGAACCGTCCATCGTAATTGTCTCGACCTACTCCAACCTCAAGTTCAAGTTCAATGTATAAGTACAATAAATATGCGAAGGGCGACCCAACCAAATGAACGAATGCGACCAAACGACGACAGAAGAGCAATGCAAAACAAAAACGACATGCCGCGGTATCAAGAAGCGAAATGGGGAATACGAAGGCTGGCCTGCGCCAGCGCAACCACGCTACCGGTACCCCGGCCTGGACGGCGGATAGCCAGTGTACGCCGGCGCACCCTCGTCATCCTGCGGCGGGCGGCGCACAGGCTCGCCCCACTCGCGCCGCCACGCGGGCACGAGAGGATCGCTGGACGCGAAGGACTGCACGGACGCCGCGGCCGACGGCGGCAGGCTGTACGCCGCGGTCGTCGCCGACGACGGCACGGGCGCCTGCTGCTGCGCGTGCGCGAAGTGCAGCATCGCGAAGCCGGGCGACGAGCACAGGGCAGGGTCGCGCCGCGTTTGCTCGCTGTATAATGTCGGCGTGCCGATGGGCGGCGGCGGCGCCAGCCTCGAGCGCGCTGAGCTCGGCGTCGTCGGAGTGCGCGCAGACACCGGGGTCGTGGGCGAGTGCTTGCCGCCCCAGTCAGCGCCAGGCGTGTACGGCGAGGCGATGCCCGAGAGCGCGTAGCTCTCGTCCTTTGGCGGCACGGGCGGCGGCGCGCCAAGCGTGTCCTTGCGCGTGAGCGTCGCGCTAGTGGTCGTCGTGGTCGTCGTGCGCTCGAAGTCGGCTTTTCGCAGGCCCCACGCACGGAGGATGTCCTGTCCATGGGTCAGCGCTGCATCCAGTGCGCAAGCAAAGGCAATGGCGCACGTTCGACGTCCCGAAGACGAGGAATGTGACGAGCGGCACTGCGCGTCGTGGGTCGGTCAGGCTTTGAATGATTGGGCGATGTTGGACGGACGCGTACCTGTGTCGACGATGAAGTCGATTGTCTGCCGGATGATTGCAGGCGGGCGCCGCGCGGCCATGACGACGCTGCATACAGGTGAGTACGCGCGCTGGCCCGGACAGTACTGGCTTACACGATGCTAGAACCTGATCAGAACGATGAAGCATAGCCCAACGGAATCCACTCACAGCACGACAACGATACAGTAAAACTCAAAGACGCACAGCCGGACGAGGATGCGAAGCCACGTCGCCGTGCTGCCTGACCGACGGCGCGATAGCAGCAGACGGCGGAAAGACAGGTTCTGCGCGCGCAGGTACCCCACGGCGCGCACGGTCATGAAGACCGTAATGCCGATGCTTGCCGTTGCGCACGCAGCCGCGACCATTTGCGTTATGCGCGTGCTGCATTTACTAGGTCAGGGCGGGCGATAAGCAGCTCATCAGCGCGTCTGCGTACATCTTGTGCGGCTCCTCGATGACGCAGAGCTGATCGCGCCGCTCGACGACAATCCCGCCTTTGCGCGCGAAATGGTACTGGGCTCATTCAGCTTTGGCCTTCGACGGACAGCATGACGCGGCGCTCACGATGATGAAGATCAACTGGTGCAGCAACCATGCCCCAGGCGGGATATAGGCGAGCTATGGCGAAGCATCAGCGGCCCAGGCTAGACCTGTTGCGGCAAGAATACGCGTCGTACCACGGGCTCGAATCGACGCAGCGGCCGGGGCCTGTCGCCGTTGGGCGTCGCCCAGTATACCTGCGCCAATAGCTCTCAAAGGCGCGTCATGTCTGAAGTCTTTGAGGCGCACCTGGATTGACAAGCAAACAGCCGCGAATCCGGCTCTGTGAACGCGATGCTGGTCAGCTTTCGCGCCTGAAGAGTACGAAAGTGCACCCACAGTATGTACGACCCCAGCATGCCGCATATCTGAACAAGGCAGAGCGCCTTTGGCGGGTCCGGATGGTTAATCTGGCCGGCGTACAGTCTAGCAATTGCAGGGTCGTCAGCGCCGACGGGTCATTTACGCGGTGCGAAGAAGCGTACAGGAGGGACGCAAAGATGGAAAATGCGACCCAGGCCGAGCAGAACGAGACTAGGCTGGGTTGGCGCTGGACAGTTTTCGCGAAAATGAAGGTGAGCAGGACGGGCAGCAGGAGCACCTGCCCGCCAAGGATGACGACGACGAAGCACAGCGTGCGGAACGCGCTGCTGCGCGTACCGTCGTTGGCATGGTCGTGACCGTGACCCATGGCGCGTTAAAGGGAGCGCTCAGAGCGCCGGTGGCTCGCTCGCGGCTGAGCGTCCGGGAAAGTGTGAATCTGGGTGGAAGAGAGATAGATAGCTCCGCCGGATGGTTGCGATCATCACACTGTATCATGTGCGACACAGCCTTCGCATAGATCAATTCAAATGACAGAAGTATGCTATCCATTTCGGGCAATATAAGGACTAACAATCCAGTTTGCCTTCCTGAGAAGTTCCTCGTGTAGACTTTATGTAGCCACCACTGCGTGAACAATGTGTCAAGTCTACAAGGAGGGGTTTGTGGCCCTTTCTCTGAAACAAAACAAGAGTGCGTGGGGGAAGACGCGGGGCGTTGGCTCACTTTGTACTGAGCTTAGACCCGGATTTTCACTTCCTTCTCTCGCCTTGGGTAACAGCCATATACAAAACGATTGACAGCCGTATGCAAAACGATAGACAGTAACTGCACCCGCGTCTACAGCTCGGTGGGGCTCTTGCGATGCAAAAACGGCGGCAGAGAGCTTCGTATGACCGACGGAGGGCGTCTGCGAGGCCTCCGACCTGCCATAAGGAGAAACCTCCACTAAGTACTCGGCGCCACCTTTTGGTGCATGCTGTGGAGCACGCAATGGGATCTATTACTGTCTATCGTTTTGCATACGGCTGAGATACATTTTTTTTTATTTGCAGACGTGGCGCATAACATCTAGACAAATTAGCAACTGAGATTCGATTGGTTTTCGCGGGCCCGAGGCGTCATCATCCTTTCCCAGTGTGCAATGACATTTTTGCTGCGTCACTCACATTCCCGCGGAAGCGAACCCGCGAGTTACGTGCTGAAGGACAAAACGGTTTTCGCCACACAATCAAGGGTCCCGCTACTCAAGCACTGCAGTTTCGGGTGTTTGTTCAACGGCAACACTACCGGAAAAGTAGTTTGGAATGACCATTGCTTCGTTGTCGGACCGCCACAGGCGGGCGTCTCCAGGGTCGATGATGTTTCGAATCTTCTGGACGCTTGAACATGGATGAGTCCCCCATTGAGCTGCGTACTTACGCTCCATTGAGCTGCAGGAGCTGGGAAACTCGTAATCTCCAAGCGGTGCCGGCTGGGCCTGCAGTGAGGAATCCGAAACTAGGATCCGCGGCAAAAGTTCGAGTCAATCATTATCCAGAAAGCGCGAATCACTAACGGACCCGATATGACAAGGTGGTATTACCCATTTGTAGGAGCCTTCATACGGCATGCTACCACGTGCATGCTAACACTTGACATACCCGCGGGAAAGTGGCTCGGAAGTGTACGCCGGATAGATCCCCGCCGCTGTCCGGAAACAGCCAAACGTTGAAGGATAAATACCCCGCGCCAGCAAGACTGTACGCTGGGACTACATGCTCACATCCTCTCCAACACGCACAAGAGCTATGAAGCTTGCTTTAACGGACTCGGACCCAACGAGCGCAACCCGTTTTGAACCGTATGACACGGGAGGCTGCACCGGAGGGCGCCGCTCTACGCACGTGAGCCGCGCATGCGCCATCTGCAGACAAAGGTGAGATAAAATATTGTTTTCCTACGCAAACTAAGCGGTTGTTTCCAGGAAGTCGAAGTGCGACGGCATCGAGCCACTGTGCGGGACGTGCCGTGTTCATGGGACAGATGTGAGCACAATTTCTCAAGTGTCCCGAAATTGTACCCGGCCATTTCAACATCTGAGATCGTGTCTATAGTGCATCTGGTCTGCTGAACCCGACAGGCGCAAGACTCGGGACGCACATGCTGCGATCGCCGACCTGAAAGACGAGTTCAAAGAGCTCAAGCGCCAGGTCCAGCCCGTAACGCAGCAGGTTGAAGAGCTCGAGCGGCGCGTCAAGCCTGTACCGCAAATCTGCGACATGGTGATAGCGGAACTGGAAAACAAGCTCCGAGTCCTGCTATCCTGCAGCGAGGAGCAATTATGGCCGCTACTCTACTGCGCGCTCAAGGCCAGTGGAGCCGCTGAAGTGCAACGCGAGGATGGCACACAGAGGCAATCATTGGAGGTTCGTGTGTGACAGAGTTCTAATTGTTGGGTTACCGACCATTTGCAGCAACCGTTTGACGAGGTCCCGAGTCGGGTAATCGCCAAGCGCCAGACGGGAAAACTGGACGCGGACGACATGGATAGCGAAGATCTTCCGCTCTCATGAAGTGAGCGCAGACTGTTAGGCCCAGGAAGACGATTGCATGATGTTCAACTTAGGATAATTACCAAATATCCACGGTTTCGAGTATCCCGTTCTGCAGTGCGTAGTTAGATTCAGGTATACACATTGATAGGTAGAATGTAGACACGCGCCAGAAATTAGTATGCAGCCATGACGTTCCAGCCCTAGTTGACCGCGATAGGACATGTGCCTAGGAGCGACGAAGTCGATGATCTCGAGCGCAAACTTCTATGCCTGAGGTGTCTTGTGCGCAGCGAGTTGTAAAGATGCTGCAAGGGAAGGTCGCAGACCTTTTGAATTGACTATGCGTACCTGCACGGCAATGGTCACAGTCGACGATGGTGGTATAGTTTTCTGCATCGTCGTCCCAAGCAAGAGATCATCAAATATCTGAGGAACATCTTCGAAGCAAGCTTCAAGCGGCAATCTTCAGGTGCTCACAAAATTCGTTATCGTGAGGTTTAAAGACCGGATACTACGCCAAGAAGAGGACGCCATAGAAGGCAAATTGCGAGGCAGAATCAGACTGTCCCAACAAGCAGGTCCCAGAAAATGAAGACAGTCCAGCTGCCGCGTCGGGGGATCTTAAAGCTGAAGCAAAAGTCGAGAGACACGGCGGTTTATACAATGCGGTTTCAGGCTGACCGATGAGTAGGTTGCGCGCAAGCTGATAGACCCCCGAAGCACAAGTGTTCGACTAATAACACCACATATGGCCGCCGTCCGGTACAGCTTGAGCTCGAGCGTGTGAGGCAAAGTCGACCTCCGCGTTTTCATCCGCGGCCTGTCCGTGAATTTGAAGTCCGCTGCAACCTTTTTCCATCCGGTAACGGCAAGGTAACAATGCCCCACCAATACTCATCTAAAACCCGCGGATATTACTGAATCCTCGCTCTTGGGACGGACGGGAAAGATTCCATTCGGAATTGGAACGGCCAGATTACCGCGCACGGGATAGTAAAAATCCGATTGCGTTGGATACCCGCTTCCATCCTGAGGGCTCTGACGCATTTCGTTGACCAATTGAACCTCGATTTCCTCTCAGACTTACATCGTTCTTGCGGCATTTCACGGAGCCCGATATGCGTCTGAGACGGCCAGTGCGAAAAGTCCACGCTGGGCTGAGTCTCTCAGCGCGTGAGGTACGCAATTGTAGATGACACTTCCGTGGACTTCCTCCAGCTGCGCTTTAAGCACTCGCTGGGCTGTTCGCGCACTGTGGCGTTTTCAGCATCGGGAGATTGAGGGCACGGCTTTCCAAAGCCGCTCCGTCACATAAAGCAACGAATGTGATGTACGTGCCCGTCCCCCTCGTTCACGTCCCCTAGTTGTGCTCACATTGAGTATGAAGGAGCCTATGGCTCAGGGTCGACGGGCAAAACATGTTAGTCATGCTTGCGATGGATGTCGACAACGGTCAGCCGCGTGGACTAGGATGCTGTTAAAAAGTCGCCGAGACTTTTCAACGAGTTTAAAACACAATGTGTTTAAAACAGGCTGTTAAAAACAGTGTTAAAAAAATCTGTGCTCTATATAGACTGTATGAGCAGCAGCTGGAAGCTGAGACTGACTGCAGTTCACTTCACTGCTGTCTTGCGAGTGCACAGTGCACGGAGAGTGCTGGTTAATGGCTTGAAATGCTTGTCTCAGCTTACCCAGCTAAACCTCACTTACCACTTGGTGTCTGAGGCATATCCCAGCTGCTGAGTAATCATGGAGGGCATTGGAAGACTGAATGAAGTCAAAACATGTGGGAAAATATGTATTGAGCATCTGTTGTGTGTTCTCATGCAGAATCTCAGCTGAAAAATAGGTATATACTGAGTTAAAAACAGGTTTCATGCGGCCACCGGGTGTTTTAAACGTGTTTTTAACAGCCTGTTAAAAACCATGTTTTTAACTTGACCCTTTTCCACAGCATCCTACTTGGACCGGACCTCTGAACAACCCCGGACCTTTGAACAGTCGACCACATTAAGCTCAATTTTGTTCCCCTTCGCAAGAAAGTTTTTCTCTGAAGAGAAGACATTGGCCTTAATGTATGACCCAGGTATGGGGTCAAGATATTTGATGGTTGGGCGTTAAGACGCAGCTCATCGTCAAAGAACCGGCTAGGGTGCTGTTAAAAACTCCCCGGGAGTTTTTAACATGTTTTTAACAAAATCTGTTATTAACACAGTGTTAAAAACACTGTTAATAACAAACTTACATAATATAATAAAGGAAGCTCTGAGAGTCAGTAATGACCCAATTATGACCCTTTGTAAATGTTCTTGTCAACTATTACTGCACGAAGGAGATGCCACAAGCTGTTGTGGTGTCCACACCTCATGTTGATGGTTTTGGATCCTTGGCCAAGCCTCAGAGAAGTGCTTAGTCATCATACACTCACAGCTGAGAGCGTTGGCCTAGGTCTCCGTACCTTCTGAAATTACAAAACACGAGCTTGACTTCATGTTGAGGCACTCAGGCTCATACAAAATTAGATTTATGTCACTGCAAAGTGCCAGGGCCTCAGCAATTGATATGTTCAAATTTGTTTTTAACAAGGCCCTCCCGGGGTCCCCTGTTATTAACGTGTTAATAACACTTTGTTAATAACATTGTTATTAACAAACAGTTTTCAACAGCACCCTAGCGTGGACATGTCGGCTACGATGCTGATTTCGGTGCAGAAAGACAAAGTGTAGTACCGAGAAGCCGTGCGCTACTTGCAAGGTTCACAGGACTCAGGTACGTGCTTGAGAACCACATCTCTGACCTTGTGTTGACGGGCGCGGTCAGTGCCATTACTCAAGCATTCCTGATGGTCGATCGAAAAGCTGGAAGGCAAAAGTTGACGACATGGCGCAAATCATTCAATCTCTCCAGGAAAATGTCGCATACTACAAGAATAAGCTTCTAGCTTACGGTGGTCAGATCTCGCCTTCAGAGCCGGCGTCCCCAGTTGATGGTCCTTCAACCATCATCGAGCCGCCAAGCAGCATTGATGCCCTATACAAGCCGATCTTCGACATGCAGAACGCAAGGTCCTACCACTCTTCAACAGACCAATTCGGCGTCGACGGGTTCAACTGTCCCATATCCTACGATTCGCCACTCACGGACGAGCATAATTCCCACAATAGACATGCCAGTGCTCTTCGCGCTCCCATCTATTTGGAAGGCATCATGACTTCCAATCTCTGCACCATTCCGCTTCCACAGGGTCTCAGCCCGCAGCAAGCTTCCTCTGCTGCATCACTCTCCAGCCTTTCCAACTCCCACTCTGGACTCGCGCATTTCGACACCGATCAGTACCTGAATGTCCCTCGTGACCTGCCGTTCTCCCACTTCCTCACCTCCTCACCTGGCGGAACGTCTCCTGATCAAGGGAACCCTAGTCCTATAAACAGCCACACGAGTGAAAGCGGTTCGAGCGCTTGGGACATGACCTCTGTCACGCACTTCAAGTATTTCTCCACGGAGAGGGTCATGATTCCGGTGAGCTCATTCCCGCGCGGTTCCCGACCTCAACTGAGATAATCAATAGTTCCACGGCCGCGAGCCTCTGGCGGTGCGACGCACATCTACTCTGGTGCACGCGGGAAATACTCAGCGCCAGTATGTGCATGTCCCACGTGATGGTAGCTTGGAATCCGGCGTCATACAATCGTCGCTTCAGCTACCGTATCATGCTGTAGCGCCGCCTGCTGTCTACGAATGGAACCGACATATTCCCGAGTCAGTGCGGGCAATCTTGACCCGCGCGGATCACGACCGCGTCCTCAACCTCTATTTCGTGCACGCGGAAATCTGGCAGACTCCCGTCATCCGGCAATCGTTTCTCACGGACATGGAACGGGCTCTCGAGCCTTCTTCGGCGATTGATACACTCCATTACAGCCCCGGTCTTCATTGCGCCATTCTCGCGGCAGCTTGCACATTGGCTCGTGGGACAGCGCTTCTGGAGTTTAGCGTTCGAACATGTTTGGCCACGTCAGCTCGCGAATGGATAGCTGCTGACTGCGGAGACAACAAGCGCATTCTTCCTGCCATTCTAGGCACTGTGGAACCCAGTCCGCGCGATTTTGCACCGGTCAGCAACCGGTAGACGCGAGATATTCCACTTTCTGCCGGTGTCTGGCGGAAAGAGCTCGATTCGTCCCCGGTCGAGATTCCGCCGGATTTTCGGTGGAATTGACGGCAGTGACAGTGATCAATGAAAGACTCCTCGTAGAGGTGGGGTTCAACAGTTTATGACTTTTGAAGAAGATTACATTCGTTGCCCATCAGGGGAAGCTCATGGACGTGCATGGACGCTGTTCAGCGTCGGTCTGACGGAGCGCTTACGGAGCCATGAAATCTCGGGAGCCTGTGAGGAGGTTCCGAAGCGAGCCCTGACCGAATGCCGCAGCATCGGTCTCGCCAATCTCCATCTGGCCACCGCCCTCCAGACCTCGGGCGGAGCTTGACTTGGTACTCGGATTTTGGCTCTAGGTCCTCAGGTATATAAGTGCAGCTTTTGCCCGAGTAAAGCATGTTGACATTCGGAGCCTCACGATCGTCTCTAGCCGTGATTGCCACCAAGGTCCTGAACCTTTGCAGGTATGCATCCTTCTTGCTAGCTCTATGTGCTTGTGCTGACTACAGCCCTGCAGAAGATGGCCCCATGGAGCTGTTGTGTGTGCTGGAAGCAGAGTCACATCATGAATGTAAATTAGTAATGGTATAGAGGATTAACTATTGTTGCTACTTTTGTCACGTCACAGTAAGGTCTGGGAAGGGCGAATGGGAAAGCCTTTTGAAGGACCCGGGATGCGTCTCATCGCAGTATAAAATCCAGCCGGCCGAAGTCAGTTTTTCGTTTCCGAGCGTGCTTCGGGGGACTGGAGGAATGTGTCAAAAACTGCTATTTTATGGTCCGTAATGGACGGCACAAAATTTTCAGGCATGGTTTGAAAACGGCCAGAGGATGGCTGAATTTATTCTGGAGGCTGGTGGAAAGAGCGCGCGCTTTTCGGCCGGCCAGGGTTCCACAGTGAGGGCTAACGGTTCTCGCTCGATACCATCTCGCAACGCCGGGAGGGGCTCGCATGGCGTATCTCACGATCGGCATGGCAGGACACCTGGCTCTTACGGCCGGAATGCACATGGATCCGGCGAAGTATAGCGGTCCAGCAGACGAGCGCTTGGAGCGCTTCTGGTGTTACACTTCCCTGTTCAACCAGGCAAGTCGTTCGTTCCTTAACACTAGCACCCAATTCTAATAGATTGCTTATAGAGCGTTGAGATCGCGGTGTACACGGGGCAGGAAATCTCCCTTCCACCGCCTTGGCCGATTCCCACGTCCCACCCTATAATTAGTCGGGCACATGAGCGCGAAAGAGCACTGCAAAACGTCATGAAGAGCCATCCCTTTATCTTCACATCGAAGATGTTCCTCGACATTTCGCAAGCTCTCGAAGCGAATGCGATGCATGAACACCGTCTGTCCGCAGCGGAATGCCTACAGTACCATTACATGAGCATCTCTCCGCCGAGTAGTGGAATGGGGGTGGAAGATGCTCAACTTGCGATGCTTCGCGCAGCGTCGGCATGGGCTTGTCTCATTCTGCACCATCCACCAATGGGAGATTCCTCGGGCGAGGTACGTTAACTGCCTGAAAATCCGAGTCTATGCACCGATACTGATTGGGTGCATATATTAGAGACATAAGAGCGCCGCTAAACGTCTCGTTGAGATCGTCAGCACATTCAAGGACAACCACCCTGCAACTTCCATTCCATGCGTGCTCGTCGACATGGCATTCGCTGGTGGCCTTGCCCTCCTGCTGCAAGCAGAATCCGGCCTTGCAGTATCTTCACCCCCTAATTCCCAGCTCGAGTACGAGATGGTCGAATACGCCCTACAGGTCTGCGTTTTTCTTCAGTCTGTACAGGAGATCTGGCCGTGTGCCAAAGGCTTCGCCGAGATCCTGTACGCCAGGATAGGCGCATTACCACAATTCCCACTACCCTCACCCGATGCATCGCATCTACCATCATTCCCCATGACCCTGAAGGTCTTCACCCCTTCGCAAACGACATTTCCTTAGACACTACTTCATACGTGAATGTGGCGCCGCAATCTCCTCCAAACGGTAAGCCAAGGTAGGAAAGGCCACAACATGTGACTCATGGGCTTGATACATAGGCCTCCCGGGCCACATGCGACTTCAGACAGGAGATCTGGCTCGGCAGACCTTCCACGCGAGTGATTGCTGAGCCCGTCGGCGGGGCCCGTCGACACTAACGGATTCAAGTAGACTTATTCACATGAAACAGTCCTCCATGCTAGAAAATCGTGAACCTTTGAGATAGTATTGTGGCTTAGATTACGCGCGCCTGTCTGCTAGTACGATCCTCCATACTAGACACTCGGGAACGGCATTGTAATGGTTTCAGACGTTGTACTAGTCGGTATGACTCGATATCAGTATTGGACCGTGCTGTAATAGGACGAACCGCTCGGTCTGAGGAGAACCTCCCAGAAGCATCCGGTCGGTTCCGATCTACACTAGTATCTCCCCGCTTTATCTATTTACATAGCCTCTCATGTATTTAAGGCTTGGATTGGGATCTGTGAATGATTAACTTATTTTCGACTTGAATTCCTGCTCCTCTCGCACTCGCCCTCATCCCCAAAGCCGATCGCTCGATACGCAGCCACTGACGCGACTCCGTGTTTGTTGGTGGCCGATCTTACGTAATACATCCGAAGATCCCGCGTTCCATTTGCGTGCCCGGACTCGAGCCCCGGTGAGTTCACGCATCTCGGCATTTATTCACGAGTAAGCGGATCAACCCTTACAATTTGGTGGACGAATTTTACTGACACCTTGACCTTTATTAGCTCCAAACAGGTTTCAGATAGATACACCCTACAATCGTGATACGTTGTGCTGTCCTCGCTTCCTGTACCCAGAATCCTGACCCTTATTATTCCTGAACGAGACTCTACTATTATTTTCCATATACTGAACGGATTCTGATTGAAATTATTCTCTCTTGTTATTACCTATATTCTTTACACAGACATTGACCTATTGTATTTACGAAATTGGACATTGCTAACATGACAACTCGGCAGGAACAGGAATCGACTACACCACCTTATCCGCCGCCGCCGGCAGGAGCGACTTCGGCACGAGGTTGGTATTCAACGATGCCGCCGGGTAGTCCGCAGATTAGGCCAGGTCACTTCCGTACCACGTCGGGAGGAATTTCTTGGGGTCCACGATCACCGCGGAATGTTGGTGGATCGGCACAACCGCCCGAAGCGGAACCGCTCCCAGAATCAAGGCCAGCATCCGATGGATCGGAAGCTAGCGTTCGGGACGAGGGAGACCATGACAGCCAGCGCCAGCCGTTGAGCGAAGTCTATGAGCAAATAGAGGACTTGCTTGCCCGTCAAAGAAGACAGCTGAAGAGCGTCGATCCAGAAGACGTATTAGCAGTAACGGCGCAATTTCGAGAGCTCGTAGATATCGCCCTGGAAGGCATAATGACATTGGTCAAGACGACTGGCGTACATCTTGAGCTCCAGTCGGCAGAAGGCATGGAGAAGGTCCTGGATAAACTCGCTAAACGGCTTCATGAGTATAATAAGAATAGCTTGGATATTGCCAAGGCTATAAACTTAATGTACACACCGTTTATGGAGAATGAACCAAGGAGAGTCGCCCGAGAAACGGATTTGAAACGATTGGAGGCAACACTGCTGAACGACGCTCAGTCTCGGGCGAAGCAGACCGACGACGAATTGAATGCCGTCAAAGCCCAGATGACAGTAATAGCATCGTCGCTACAGGCTCTGGCGAACGACCATGCGACGACCGCGAAGCAGTGTAAATTGATAACGAAGCCGTCGGATCTGGCAACGCTCCTAGCAGACAAAGTGTACGACAGGCTGTCAATCCGTTTTGACACGATAGCACAGCTTGGCACGACGGAGGCTAAGATCACCGAGCAACGCGAGAAGGATCGCAGGCAGGACGTATTCAATGCGCACGAGAACCTGAAATTCGCGCTGGACACCCTGAGAGAGGATATCAAGAATCTGCGGACGGACAAGGCAGAGGGTCCTCCACATAAGCCGAAGAAGTCAGGAGCGCAGGCTTCATATGACGATTTGGGCTCAGACGACCTGTACGACGACGGCAATCCCGATGGACAGCCACCACCGGGGCCACCGCCACCGCCACCTCCGTCGGACGGAGGCCAAGGAGGCCCCAATTCGCCGCACCCAGAAGACAAATCGAAGGCTCTGGTATTGAACCTCGGGGATCAGCAAGGTGCCCAGGGCACCGGGAGTGCCTATTGGCCGAAGGTGAAGGATTTGCCAACATTTTCAGGAGGGCAGAAGGATGACATCGATGAGTGGATTGACCGTATCTCTATGATCTACGATCAGATGGGCGTAGACGAAGATAAGGTAGTCTCTATCTTACCGATGCTACTGAAGGACCATGCAATGGTATGGCTGTCCAAGATACCTAAACCAAGGAGGAAGCTGATGACGACTTGGTCATCGTGGGTAGAAGCTCTCCGCAGCGCGTTCAGAACAGCAAATTTCGAATCTGCAAAGATAATGGAATTGCGTTTGCGGACTTGGAAACCATCCGAAAGCTTTGCCAAGTACTTCGACGCCCGCACACAACTACAGCGCGCCGTTTTCGGCGATACCGTCAACGAGCATCAACTTGCCATGGACGTCATCGCGGGCTTGCCAACTATAATGCAGACACAGGTACGCTCTGTTCTGGGAAAAGAGACAACGTTGTTCGATTTGCGTCGCGTTATGCTCGACATGGAGCAAAGTCTGACATATCTTTATTCCAGGATAGATGGCGGACGGGACAGGACGGTGCGGCCCGTATCTGGCTGGGCGCCAAGACAGTATCCACGTGCTCAACCGGCCGGCCAGGTACGACGCGATGCAGGAATGCAGCAGCAATCCGCATCTACGCGAGCGCAGGACGAGCGACGACAAGACGCGCCACCACAGCATCAATCTCGCTCGTTCGACAGGCCTGTATACAGTCAAGAGCGCAGCGCGCCGTCAACCGCGTTAGTACAGCAGCGCGTCGTGGTACCAGCACGGACAACCGATCGCGTACATCAGTGCGATAACGTTGTACAGCAGCGCTCTGCACGGGCCTATGTTGCTGATAGCCATCCAGGCGAAGGAGAGGACAACGGGGAAGCCACGTATCTGCAAGACATCGAAGAATCGGGTTACGAACCCTCTGAAGTTGCTTACGACAGTGACGAAGGAGAATACTACGCGGAGACGCTATGGGCTTCGACAGGACAACCTGGTGAGGTGTGTGAAGCGATGGCTACCGATGTTGATTATTCGCGCGATCAGGATATTGCGCCGCGAAGGTCTTCGAGACTCGCCCAATCCACGGCTGCGCGACAGCATGTTCAAGGCCGCATAGCGAAGGCAAATTCGCGCGAAAAGCGGAGCCCGCAGGTATTACTCGAAAGCCAAGAGGACCAGCAGGACGCTGTACGTGGACGATCTACAGATGCTTCGGACGTTGACAAGGCATCTCCAGAATCGCTTCCATTACGAAGGCTGCCGCCGTGCGCGACGAGAGGAGCAGATGATACAGCCGACGTCCGCGCGCGCGCAGCAGATTTCCGGGCTAGGCAAGCAGACGAGGCGATATCACCGCGAGTCGCGCAGGGTCAGAACGATGACAGCAAGGAGTGTGTACAGCCGCCCGAAGACCAACAGCGGCCACAAGAACCAGGTGCGCGCATGGGCAGGGAATCGTTTGGCGACGCGTTACTGAAAACGCCGGCGTACGTTCAGGCCAGTTTCGAAGGGATGAACGGGACGGTCAAGCTCAAAACGTGCGCTGATACAGGTTCGTCAGTGACGCTGATGGACGAGGACGTGTATCTGAAGCATTTTTCGCATCAACAGACGACGCCGTGCAGACTTATCTCGCTCAGAGGAGTGGCAGGTAGCACGGTGATCACAAGGTTCGTCTCACTAAAGCTCACCCTAGAGAGTACGAAGCATGAGCTCATCGAGATCCCGGTTAGATTCTACATCAACCCGTCACGCGGCTCGCGCATCATCTTAGGGAACGACTTCATGGGCTGTTACGGTGGAATTGTCGATATAGCAAATTCAGTATTGGTGTTATTGAGGTCCTGCGGAAGAGACGAGCCGCTCAAGTTCGCGATGAGCACGAAAAAGGAAAAGCAATCTGTATTGAGAGCAGCTGAAACACTCGTTGTGCAGGGCTTTCATACCGCACGTCTCAGATGCAAAATGGGTGGAACGATACGGACAAAGTCATATTACCTGGAACCAACGCAGATACGCGAAGGATGTGCGATCGCGGCAGCAAAGACAGTTGGAACGACCGACAGGGACTTACATTTGGTCGAAATCTACAACTTGGAGCCTTGGCCGATCAGAATCTCCGCCGGGGAGAGTATTGGCCAAGTATTTCCGCTATTAGATCGCGCTGTCGCGACCGAATCACTTCAAGTTGCGGCCAGCCAGGGAGATGAACGAGACTTGCGTGAGTTTCTCGACGCAATTTCCGAGCTAGACATCAATCCTGATCTTACGGCAGAACAGAAACGAAGGCTTGTAGATGTTCTAGTTCAGAATCGCGCTGCGTTCGCGTATGGATCGCGCCCGCTTGGTCACACCAATCTTACGCGCGCGCAGATTGACACTGGAGACGCCGCGCCGGTTTCCACGCCGCCGTACAGGATCTCACCTCAGGGCCGGAGATTCATCGAAGAAGAGGTTGCCAGGCTATTGGCTAATGCAGTCATCGAAGAAGCAGACTCACCGTGGGCGTCAAATGTCGTTCTCATCAAACAGAACAACAAAATCCGTTTCTGCGTGGATTACCGCAAGGTAAACGAAGTTTCGCGTACAGATCAGTATCCGTTGCCACGAATTGACGACTATCTCAGTCAGTTTGAGGGAAAACGGTTCTTTTCGACGTTTGATGCGAACACAGGGTTCAATCAGGTTGAGATTGAGGAGAGCGACCGCCCGAAAACAGCATTTCGGACTCCAATGGGTCTGTATCAGTACAGAAGGATGCCGTTCGGGCTCAAGAATGGCCCCTCTATCTTTCAACGGTGCATGGACAAGACTCTCGGTAATGCCAAGTGGGATTATGCTGTCGTCTACATAGATGACATAATCATATATTCCGCAGATTTCGACATGCACTTGAGACATCTAGACCAAGTTCTCCAGCGTATAATACCAACGGGATTCACACTATCACTCAAGAAATCACACGTGTGTTATTCCGAAGTACAAGCGCTAGGGCACAGGGTGGGAAGACTCGGCATTGGAATGAAACGAGAGAACGTGCGTGCCATCCTTGAATTCCCACGCCCGAAATCTGTAAAAGAAGTTCAGACATTTCTTGGAATGGCAGGATACTATAGGAGATTTATCAAAGCCTACGCCTCGATTGCCAAGCCGCTCACGAATCTATTATCCAAGACGACGCCATGGAATTGGGACGGAGAGTGCCAAACTGCGTTTGAGACGCTGCGCTCGAAGCTAGCCGAAGAACCCATTCTGGCTCATCCGGACTATTCGAAGGAGTTCATTTTATACACGGACGGTTCGTATTCAGGAGTCGGCGGAGTCTTGGCACAAGTCGGGAATGACGGTAAGGAGCATATTATATGCACTGCGTCCCGTACACTGGCAGGGGCTGAGACTCGGTATTCTGCTACAGAATTGGAATGCCTAGCTATGGTATGGGCCATCCGCAAGTTTCAGCCGTATATTGACGGTGTGACGAGCTTCAAGATCATCACGGACCACTCGGCGCTCCAATGGATTCTCGATTACAAGGGCACGAACGCGCGCCTGAGACGGTGGGCCGTGGAACTTCAGGCATACAGAGACAGGCTAAAAATTCTCCATCGTCCTGGGCGTGTTCACTCCAACGTTGACGCGCTGTCACGAGCTCCTGTGACGGAAAGGCATGCGGTTATGGAAAGCGAGTCGTTGATGGTGTCCGAACTCAGACTGAGTCCAGAATTCATTCAGGACATCAGAAATGGCTACACTACGGACAACCATTTCGCGGCCATTGCAGACGGACTCGAAGCAGGCAGAACTAATCGTCATTGGGACAATTATGTCTACAAGGATGGGCTCTTACTGTACAGACATCCCGACCGATCACGGTTGCTCTTATGTGTTCCGGATTTCAAGACTCTTCGATCGGACATTCTTCACGACGCGCATGATGCAACCGCGGCCGGCCATTTAGGTACGGACAAGACGATGCTTAACGTACTGTAAAGCTAATAATTATTACCGGGCCCTCTGGACCGTGACACGGCGGAAACATTACCTTGAGCCTCCCGTGACGCGTGACCAAGTTCCTATGTCTGGAGAAAAAAGGAATATCTTATTGGTGTTTCTCACCAGGAAAGGACAAGCAGTGCAACATTTGACCAGGTAGGCAAGATCTTGGGCCGGATTGTCTGGTTTCCAGACTTTATCAGGTCTCCTAATGCTCTCACCAGGTGATTTATCGAGAACTACCAGGTGATTTATCGAGAACTAAGGTGCTAACCACTCCGATTTGCAACATACCGTGTGATAGATCCACTTTATGTAATCATATGTCTTGCGCGCCGAAGGCGCGCCGCTCCCGGAGGTCACAAATGAGAAATCAGTCCTTGCAAGACTGTGACATCCTATTACCTTGAGCAGCCCGTGACA
Organism: Auricularia sp. M12; assembly: GCA_037042885.1. Lineage (NCBI taxonomy): Eukaryota > Fungi > Basidiomycota > Agaricomycetes > Auriculariales > Auriculariaceae > Auricularia > Auricularia sp. M12. The sequence goes on from CM073209.1 coordinate 196,198, forward strand.
TGCTACAAAATGCGTTTATTACCGGGCCGTGCGTCCTCCGTGACGCGTGACGCGGTAACAATTATTAGCTTTACAGTATCCAGGACATACTTTTGGCCGAGAATGTCAAAGGACGTGAAAGCGTATGTATACTCGTGCATAAAATGCCAGAGGAACAAAGCCTCTAATCGTTTGACAGCGGGAATCCTCATGCCCAACGCCATCCCAGAAGCGAGGTGGTCGACAGTCACCATGGACTTCGCCGGGCCGTTTACGACGTCAAAAGATGGCTTTGACATGATCCTCGTGGTCGTTGACAAGTTCTCGAAAAGGGTACACTTCATCCCCACGCACCGCAACGCAACGGCTGAGGACACTGCTCAGATCTTCATGAGGGAAGTAGTTCGCTTACATGGACTGCCACGCATAATAATTTCCGACAGGGACTCGAAGTTTACGAGCGATTTCTGGAGGGCGGTGTTTCAGAAACTCGGAGTCAAGATCGCGCTCAGCACGGCGAACCACCTGCAGACGGACGGACAGTCTGAATCAGCCGTCAAGTCCTTGAAGACTATGCTCAGAGGGTATGTGAACTTCAAGCAGGACAATTGGAGGGACTTGTTACCTGCACTGGAATTTGCGTACAACTCATCGGTAAACGCAGCAACGGGTCATACTCCTTTCGAACTCGACTGCGGATGGCAGCCTAGAGCGCCACACGACCTCCTCGTGGCAGATGATAGCACAGACATCGCCGAGGTCGACGCTTTCTTGGATAAACTTCGAGCACAAGGAGAATCGGCGATGCACCGCATGCAGGCCATGCAGGAGAGTCAGGTGCACCAATACGACAAGAGACATCGAGCTCAGAAGTTTGAGGTAGGAGAACGCGTTATGCTGTCAAGAAAGCATATAAATCCGCCGTGGGAGCATGGCAGACCGACGCAGAAGCTGACGGCGCCGTGGATAGGGCCGTACAAAGTCCTCAAAAGACTTAACGACAACGCATACGTTCTAGACCTACCCGAAGGTCTGGACAGGATACACAGCAGCATAAACTCACAGTACTTGAAGCGGTACGTCGAATCTCCAGAACGATTCAAGGAGCGTGTACCTGAGCCACCGCCACCGATTCGTCTAACCAAATCAGGGAATGAGGAACGGAATCCCGAAGCAATTCTCAGCCATAGAAAGTATGCGCGGGGGAGACAATTTCTGGTTCTTTGGGAAGGAATGGACGAGCAAAATGCGACGTGGAGACCAGAGTCGGAGTTCAAGGCACGTTTTCCTAAAATGCTTCGGGATTACAAATTAGCAAACGGGATCTCCGATTAGATTCGCGGACAAGAGATCTCGAATATCCCGGAATCAAGCTAACACGGCCTTGGACGACACGTTTTTACCGCACTCTTCGCACAGGTCCGATATGGAACGAATTCGGCCTGTGTGGAACGACATAGGACAGAGAATAAAAGGTCAGCAATGATCTCTCATTCCCCACCTTCATCACACGAATTTTTACTCGAATTACCCTGCTCTTTTCTCCACATCACTATGTCCAGCATTTTCTCCAGCCTCCCCGAGCTCGTCGACATCGCTTCGGACGGCAGTGACTCCACGCCGGTTTCGCCGACTTCGCCTCAGTTCCCCGGTCAGCAAGAGTCTATGATGGTCATGTCTCCTACGGTACCCTTGGAGGCATACGACAATTTGGAGCTGCTCGAGAACTGGCGCGGAGCAACATGTACGTTAATCAGATGCATACGCGGCGTGCAAGATCTGATAGCACGTGCAGATCGACTGCGCGCTAACGGGATCCATGGCACGCCACCGATTTCAGACTTTCTTCCGGCGATGCATTTGACGACCTTTGCGCATGCTCCGGCCCCAGCGACAGCGCCCGCAGTTTCCATTTCGCAGACGGCAACGCCTCCGAACACGCCCGTCGCGCCGCGTGTTTTCCCGACGGATGCAGTGCCATGCTTCATGTGCCATGGCCACGGCTACGAGCCTTGCTTCGTTTGCCGCGCCAGGGGATACCGGATCATCGGCGAGCACACGCCGCCGGCGAACATCCCCATTCCGCGTCCGGACACCCCGTCAACCGTCGACGACTACGATGTGTACGCTTTCGACCGTGAACGTCGTCCGTATTCCATCCCTGGCAGCAGCATTCCGCGATACGATGCTGTCAACGCCGTCGATGTTCCTGCGCGCGCTGCCCCACTTGCCATCGAATGGTCACCTTTGAAGTCTCCGATCAACCGCTTGGCCACGCCGGCGCCGAGGAGCCCTACCCCGCGTCCGTTGGACCAGATCTTCCAACCAGGAGATGGCCGTCGTCTTCGCCACGAGGATAACGAGATCACACCGACCTCGTCCATGTGTACGTCGTTCACACACTCGATGTTGACGGGATGTTTACTATGACGCAGTCGAGACAATGTCAGCTTTTCAAGCCATCGGTCACGCGTACATTTCGACAATCAACAAGCTCTACAGCATGAGCAACGACGAGCGCGAATGCGTCGTCATGGTTCTCAACGAGCTTATGCCGCTGAACTACAAGCCACAAGGCATCGAAGCCGTCCTCTCGGTAGTCCGCGCTGCGATCCACATTTACGGCATCGATTATCTACTCAAGCTGCGTAGCGGGCGTGAAGTTTGGCTGCGCGATATCGATCTGTGGCGCTCTCCCAACGCCCGCGTCACCGTACTGCACTATTGGACGACGCGCCGCGGGTCGATCAGTATCGCCGACATCGATCGCCTCCTCAAGCTTCCTCAGTATAGCGCTCAAGACGGCCAGTTCCTTATCAATCTGCGCCACAAACTCAAGAAGGGCATCAAGAACCCCGTCCCAACTCTCGCGGATCTGCCCTGAACGGGATGCACGACCTACTTCGTTCTACGCAAGATGACTCACACTCGACAGGTCTGATGCCAATCGGGACTGTATATTCTTCTCTATGACACGGCAATGTAGGAAACATATCTGATATCTATTACTGATGTGGTTGGACTTTTATAGTAGATTAGATTATGTACGAATTCCGCGAGTGGGACCTCGCTTATTTTAAAGGGGGGGTAATTGTAATAGGACGAACCGCTCGGTCTGAGGAGAACCTCCCAGAAGCATCCGGTCGGTTCCGATCTACACTAGTATCTCCCCGCTTTATCTATTTACATAGCCTCTCATGTATTTAAGGCTTGGATTGGGATCTGTGAATGATTAACTTATTTTCTACTTGAATTCCTGCTCCTCTCGCACTCGCCCTCATCCCCAAAGCCGATCGCTCGATACGCAGCCACTGACGCGACTCCGTGTTTGTTGGTGGCCGATCTTACGTAATACATCCGAAGATCCCGCGTTCCATTTGCGTGCCCGGACTCGAGCCCCGGTGAGTTCACGCATCTCGGCATTTATTCACGAGTAAGCGGATCAACCCTTACGCGATTGAGCTATAATTGTCGAATTCCGAATGTCCGGCATGCGAACCGAGAAAAACGCCCATCAAGCGCCCGCCTACAGGCGCGCATCCTCCGTCAGCTGTGAACAAACTGAGAATACTGAGAATACTACCGAGACCGCTCACCTAGCCAAGGGGAAAATGCAGTGCCGTAAAGAGAATCTGGGTCCATCCAATGTTGCGAGCATAGTATCATCACCCTCTGCAGCTTCATCCTATACCAGTTTGCAAGCAGATAATCCAGTGGGTGGACGGACAATCGGCACGCAGTCCTACATTGTTCCGTCTTCATTGTCTGACATACAATGAGATTTCCCTGCTTGATATTCCGCGCGATGTAGCTTGTCTCACAAAATTCCGTCTGGCGTTCTCTCATGACCACAGATTTGGTGGGCGATGGCTCGGTGTTAAGTACGATGCTCCAGCTCCGATCGCATCTCTATGCAGGCACAGCGTTGTGCAACTGGACCTCAAAATTTAAACACTCTTCACGGTTAAATACAATGTACACTGGTAGCGGCTCACATTGGTCCGCGCCGCGCATGAATATTACAATCAGATGAGCCTAGATGACCCGCCGGCCCTCCTCAGGTGCGGTGCTTAGAAGCTGCAATTTCCGCAGGCTACCTGTATTCCTTCGACATTTTGCAATGCAATTGACTCGACAGGAAGCCCGTCCTTTCACCGTGGCTGACTCCTACTCGGCGGATCCTGCTGATACTACTGAGAGACAGTCTAGTGAATAACAGAGCGGCAGTGCAGCGCGGACAGCAGGGAAAAGCCACGAATCATTGATTGGCGTGCATTTTCCTGCGGGTTTTCATATCCGTAGAGAATCCGTAATTCAGAGTATAAAAGGCCCTACAAATGGAGCTTCTACCTTATTCACGACGGTAGAGCAAACCATCAGATGAAGGATACATCAATCGAGAGCACTGTCGATCGTCGCCACTCTCCCCACGTCAGCAGAGCTTGTGTGGTCTGCAGACGCCGGTGAGTCGGTTCAACTATGTCGCAATCTACAGTTGACGTCGCATAGGAAAACGAAATGCAACGGGGCCGAGCCAGCTTGCGGCACCTGCGTCGTCCACGGCTTACAGGTGCGCCCTGTAGTATCTATGAATGAAGGACGCTGCTGACGCTCGTACCCTCTAGTGTGAATATTCAGCAGAGCCCGACAAGCGAAGGGGCCGGGACTCACAGGCGCTCGCTGCCGTGAGGAAGCAGGTAGCCGAGCTCGAAGACCGCGTGCGGGCCCTCAGCGAGCAGCTCGACCTGTCCCGCTCTCCGACGCCTTATCCACCTGTAGCTGCGGACCAGACGAAGCTCGGACCTGGGGGGGCGTCTGCCAGCCCGGGGGATGTGCGCCTGAAGAGCGAGGAACAGATGCCCGTAAGTTCGCGCCATCGATCTACAAGACTGCTATTGTGCTAACCAGAGGCAGCCCTCGAGCAGCCCTGACACGCGGGTGGGGGATGCCGCGAACGTGCTCCGGCTTGAGCTCCACGAGCCCGCAGATGATGGCGAGGGAGCGCCGTGAGCCACTGCCGGCCGGCGCGGAGGAGAGTCCACGGACCGAGTCACCATCTTGTATATGATCCAGAGGGACGCTAGGTGTAGACATTTGCAGTAATCGAACATTGCGTCGTTTTTCATCGCCTGCAGACGAGGGGCAGGGCCCTCAATCCCGGCTTGAGCAATTTGAAATAAAGGTCGGCGGCTACCAGCGCCAGCGGCGATTGTGCAGATGCTGTGTGAACGATGCTCAAGATCTAAAGCATCACCGCTAGCGCCGGCGAAGGCGTACCTGCTGCACAGCGCGCACGCGGGCTCGTAGATCCTACGTCGCGGGAAGACGACGCCCGCAGGGTGGGATGTCGCAAGGCCATACAGGGCGATGAAGCCGTGGTGACGGCAGCCCCTGTGACAACTCGTGAAACCTGTGGGTCAGAGGCGAGGCAGGCACTGCAGGACATGTTCAGCAGAGGTGGATGGCGCGGGATACGAAGCACTTACGCGGAATTCGAAAGGAAAGGAGGGCCCCGGCGAAATGCAGCATCAACATTTTGCGCCCCACTGACTGTACAGGTACATTCGTCCGCGGCGGCAGCGAGTCGGGCGAGTCAAAGGAACGTTCCAGAACTGCGCGAGGACTAAATCGAGCCACATTGACCGGAAGCTACAGCTGCCGAAGAACAGAGTTCGCCTGCGCAAGAAGGGTTACTAGTAAGCTTTGGTAATTCCGGGCACGTACTCTGAGGTCGAAGACAATGGATAAGAGACAAAGCAAAGCCTCGGAGTCCGGGTGCGGTTGTCAGAAGCTCAACTGACGCGCGGAGCCCTTTCCGTGAGGATCGCGCGTTCCCAGGGCCCTTCGCAATACACGTTTGCCCTGGAGCGTTCCGCTACCGGCTGATGAACTTGTAAGGCTTCTTTCTGTGCGCGAGCGGCTTCCTGTGCGTGAGTATCAGAACACAAAGGAAAAAAAACGGCAGCGATTCCGGCTTTCGCTCATACACATACCATGTAGTAGCCTGCCGTGCTATTTATCCGGCTGGGGAAGATCTAAGATATAATGGAGCGGCGATATGAGCTGTGAAGTGCATAGCGACCGGGACTTGAGTGTGCGAGGTAGGAACACAACGGAGAAAAAAAGACGCACGCGGCGGAGTTTCGGCCTGCTCGGCAGTCGAGCGCGGCAAAGAGTTTTGATGTGCTCCGAACATCGATGTCAGTCTGTCAGATGAGAGAGAGTATTAGTATTACGAAAAGGATGGTCCCGGATACTGTTCTACGGAAATTCTGTACAATATCCTGACAGGAGGTCGCTGCAAACATGACCGATGCGAAGACTTGTGCCATGAACGACTACCGGCAAGTTGACTACACGCACTTATGATAGCAGAAAGTGACCAGAGGCTAGATGGTCCTATGTGAATGTCTCCAGTCTACCAGAGGGAAGCGCGCATGATCATAGTGTGCCGAGATTCCGATCCTCCTCGCCGAGGTTGGTCGCCTACAGAGTTTTCTGGACAATGCAACGGATGCGCCGGCCTCGGCACAGGGTAATCAAGTCATCGAAGAGGCGTGCTAACTGGTTTCGCGCGCGTGAGGTGCACGATATGGTAATATCGAGAGCTCGGAGAGCGCGCAAGCCGCAAGGAAAGCTCGACAGCACCTCGACGACGACCGATAGATTTTTAGTGATGCCGTCAACGACGTCAAGCGGAGCTTTGCCAATAACGAACCGCAGCGACAGTTGCTTAAGTCGAAATCTGACGTCGGTGAGGATATGATGAAGCAATGCGCCCATGTCTTCGCGGTACAAGAATTCGATCTCGAGGCTCCGCAATGCACGGCATGCGTTCAAAACAAAGAATGCGAGAGGCGAGGGAGAAACGCGGGGAATTGCCAGGCGAATAGAAAGCCGAGTTATAGGCAGCACGGGACAGCCCGCCCAGACCGTGTCGGAAAGCAGCTGCATGTTACTCTCGTAACCGAGCGGGAGGTCGAGAACGCGGGCGGTCCAGCGGCAAGACAAGAGCAGCGGGAGAATGACCCCTGTGAATTCTTGGTGAACTTCCAGATACTCGAAATGCATCGAGTCAACTAGCGCAGCGCCGGCATTGGCAGCATTATGAAACCAGCGGGGCGAACAAGAAAACAAAGCACATCGTCGTAAGTTCGGCACGACATTGAGTATCTCGAGGAGGCCTTCTTGCCCTACATAAGAGCTCTGGTCACTAAGCGTGAGTTGGCGCAGATTAGGGAGCCCCTGCGGCTGCCGTGTGCTGAGCTGGGTACACAACCATTTGAGGTCGCTGGACGCATCGACACCAAGAAATAGGCGGTCCAAGTTTTCGCAAAGGGAGAGAAACTCAAAGAGTGAGCCGATGCGGCATGCGTACACGCCATTGTTGCGTCCGACGACGTCGAAGGTTCTGATGGAGTCTGCGAGATCTTGATATTTTCTCAGCAGCTGGATGGCGCGCGCAATGTCCGTAGGAGCGCAAAGCGCAACAGGGACCCTAAAATTGGGTCTACGTGAGGTAATCTAGGATAGTTGGAAGCACGTACCTCGCTTTTGCCATAGTGGTTCGGACCAGGAGTGCGGAGTTCGGTTCCGGTCCGACAGTCTTCCTTATCGCCATCTGTGGCGGAAAATGTCTTGCTCAGTACTTGGAGCCAGAGATAGGCAAGTGCATGTATCGCCTTGATATTCCAAATATCAGGCTTAATGTCAAGAAAACGGTGCGGCTTATAACCTGAAATCTGCGTCCAAAACAAAATGACAGCTTTCTGTCGATTACGAGTGGCACTTGTGTGCCACACTACGCTGGATCTGATCGCGGTACCCTCTGTGGCTGACTGTGTAGGCTCAATAGTCGTCAGCTTGGGTGATTGACATCCAACGGCTGTCCTGGCCCGCGTGCTTTCTGCATGCCGAAACGTTCGCTATCTGCACCTGCACGCAGGCAGCGTTATGGCACTGGCCGAACTGCTCCACGGTCCGCTTTCTAACCTGCAGCACATCTTCATCAAGCCCACCTGGACACCGCACACGAGCTCACATCCTTACTGGAAAAATCTGCGGCACATCAGGCGCTTTCCGGCGTCCTCAGGACCTCTGCACGGCCCGGAGAACGTCCACCTGCACTATATCAACATGCAGCATCATCAGTAAACCGCCGTCGTGCCCCTCCTCATCTCACGAGAATGGACCGCGCGCGCGGTCGAGCATCTGTTCTCTGAGGAGACCTCGAACTGGTCGACTGGAGTACCGTGGGCGCACGACCAGGCACCTCCTCGCTACGCATGCATGGATATCGCAGAGACCCGCGCCCGCGCTTTCCTTCATCACCGCCTGCATCGCGCTCCGACGCCTCGCGGACGGGATCGAGATCGTGGCACGCCATGCTCCCCGCGATACTCGGGCTGCGCGACTCGGAACTGGACTGCGAAGAAGGAGCACCTACCTGGTCGTGAACCTTCTCAATCTCCCGGTGGTCGATGGGCCGATCGATTTCGGTCGCTGGAAATGTATTGGAAGCCGCTGCGGGACATCCTACTGTCGCACATCAAATTCATATGCGTCTCCGCGATCGTCAACAGACACCCGAAGGGATGCGCCCAACCCGTACGGCAGAAATCATACTGTCGCCACCGTGACCGACGCACTTTTCTCAGAGCGCCGTATCAAGTTCATCCTTCCCCTGCACAGCATCCCCGCCTTCAAGTTCTCACCATAGAGAAAATCTTACAAGGCGTCTGGGCGTGGAGGGGTGTGGGAGAGCATTGTCGGAAGTTGTTCCCGCAGTTAGAACCCGCACACTCTGAGTCCTCAGGCTCCAGCTGGTATACCTCCTCGTCGCACGGTCGTAATCGTCGGCGCGCAAACTCCTTTATCACACCTATTATACAAACATGATGACAGCGGGTAGTTACGCCTGCCAGAAGGCGTTGTCTGAATCGGCGATGCGAGGAGTCACTAGTCAATGCCAGTGACACATTTCCGAGTCGCATCTCGCGGCAGAGGGGAGACGTAGGTATGCCTGCTCGCAATCTCGCACCGGCATCAAGACGCCATTTAGAAGGCAGACCCCTTTAACTGCTTCACTCATCCTACGAGTACAAACCCCGCGTCCCCCGTCCTTCATGGCCCCTGAGCACCCACCCGACGATATAAAGTGAGCTCTATGAGTCTTCCGGTGAGAATTCAGCGCCAGTGCAGCACGTCATTGAGGGACACAAGTGATTATCTATACAGTACGGTACCACGTCGAAATTTTACACAAGTTAGATTTGATTTGTGCGACGAGATAAATTCTTCAAGTTCTGCCGTGATTTCAGATAGCATGCGACACATAACTTAGTTGAATTGTGTTTGCCATTCAAAGCGAATTCGCCAATTACATATATATCGGTACAGAGAAGCAGGCAGTGCACGAGAGCGAGAGCGGTGGGGGATGATGTTACATACATACGTGGGCGAACGAGGAACAGCGGCTGGGCACTGTACCGTACGACGTGGGAATATTATACCGTTGTAGCAGGTGCGGCGGTCAACGTCCGCAATGAGAGACACTGTCCATAATAACGAGGGGGGGGCAGAGTACAGATCCCCTGGTATGGTGAAATATTACCCCGAAATAGTGATAGTCGGCGGCGGCGGAAGGTCGTTGCGCGCGGGCGGCGTCTGCGGCGGGCTGAGCGGCGCGGACGCCAGCCGCGCGTACGCGCTCGGCGGCGCCTGGCCACGCGTGGAGGTCGTGCGGACGGCGTGCCCCGGCGAGCGGCTCTGCCCGCGGCGCAGGTCCTCGTCGAGCTGGTCGCCGCGCAGTCGGTCGCGGCCGCGCATCTCGACCTCGCAGTCGACCATCGCGCGGCGGAGGGCGGCGAGCGTCGGCTCCTCGCGCTGCGCGTGCGGGAGCGTGTCGACGACGAGCCGGCGCTGGCGCAGCGGCACGCCGCTCAGCATGTCCTGCACGAGCTCCTCCTCGTCCGCCTCGGGCATCACGACCATCTGCAGCTCTCTCCTCGCATCGAAGTAGTGCGCAAGCGTCTCCGCGGGCCGCCAGGCGCGCGCGGTGAGCTCGGCCGCCTTGGCCGCCAGGTAGCCCGGCACGCGGAACTCGAGCCGCAGCCGCGCTTTCCACTCGTCCCAGCTCGTCAGGCGCCCGCGCGTCTCGTGGTGCATGCGCACGAAGCGCCGGAAGGCGTCGCCGCGCAGGAGTAAGGGGATGAGCGGCACGGGCGCGTCGGCCGGCGCGCCGACGTGCTGCGCCACAGCGTCGACGCTCGCGAGCCATAGGTCGATGTCGTCGCCTGGCGCTGCGCTGAAGCGCTGCAGGTTGGCGAGGAACGGGTAGAGCGCCATGGACGGGTGCGGCGGCGCGGTCTTCGGCGGGCCGTGCGGCTCGTCTGGTGTTGAGGCCGCCGTCGACGACGTCGAAGCGGAGGCGGCGGAGAGGATGGACGAGGAGCTGTCGTGCGACTCGATCGACATGCGCGGCCGCACGCCCGTCTTCGAGGTCGAGCGCGAGCGGAAGGCGTGCAGCGGCATAATGGTAGCAGGGGAGGGGGTGAAAGCAAGAAAGAGCGGGCCGTGCGGTTTTAACCGAGTGCTCAGGTCATCCATGACGCACCGGCTCCTAATTAATACTGCATTCAACACCGCCCCAGCGCGCATCCTCCTTTCTTCGCCGGATTCTCAGGGTGCGTCCCGCCATGGATCAGCTGTATCGACAATCCTGACATCGCGTTGGGTGCAGAGACAGAGCTCAGAAAAATCAGCCAAAAGTCAAACGCGAGTGCAAGAACCTTGATGACGTTGAATGTGATGTCAACTTGATGGCTGACCACGAGCCCGGAGAGCTTGCGCTGCGCGCACACGACCATACTGTACCCGCACGTCACATTATAATGGAGGCGTGAGAGAGTGATGCGACCTTTATAGTACTGGTAAGACTTTTCCCATGCTCTATGCCATGTTGTTTTCTGTCAAACTGTCAAACGAATACTTGAGCTTGCACTTGGCTCGCATATAGTAGTAGTAGTATTAGTCGTAGTACAGGAGGTAATTTCCTACAAAGAACTCTCCCGTTTCAGCGGCACCGCAAGACTCATGTCCCGCCACGCTTCCAACATGTGATAAATGCCCGCGGACAGCTTGAAAGCAATTAGTGAGCTGGGGGAAAGGCAAAGACGCAGGCGACAGCTGTAATCGTTGAGTGTCCATTGAGCCGCACTTGTAGTAGAAAAAACGTCGTCTGACGACGCCAACGATGCGAGATAAACGAAACGTTGGCGACTGAGTAAAGCCACTCCGAGTCGCGGTGAAGCCTAGGATTGGTAGTACTACACCAGAAGCTGTAAATGGTATTGGCAATGCACCCCAAGCTTGAGTCCGCCCAGCAAGACTTTGGTAAGACTGGCCAATGAATCAAAGCAGATGGGGGTGCTCCGCGTCAACGAGAGGCTCCGAAATACGAAATGGAGGGAGGACCGAGGATATTAACGAATTCGGAGACGTCATGCTGCCGTCCGCGGCCGTGACATCGATCCCGAGGAAAGTACCAGGAGTTCCCGAGCTGCACCGCGCGCCCTTATCCCCGTATGATGAAGGGGCAGGCGATTCGGAGGTGAAGACTCGCCGTGCATTCGAAGCTTCGACGCTACGGGACAAGAAAGCTGCGCGCTGTTCCAGTCAATATGTGCGAGCACCACAGGCACTAACTGGTCGTAGTGCGTCTGATATCGACACCTGTACTGTCCCAGAGAGCTTCGAAACAGTTAACAACGCGTGGCCGCAGCGTATCGCCTAGCAGCACAGAAGAGGCCAGGGTGTAGAATGAGCGTATCGCAAAGAATTCCAGGAAGAAAGGATCACAAAAGCCGTCAATGGGCGCAATCTTCGCGACACGGTCGGTCAAGCGGCGGAGCCGCGTGCCACTGAGCATCGGCGCCTAATTCACACTCCGCCAGCGCCACTTCAGCTCCTCTCTGTGCGTCAGCTACGCGAAACTCGGCGGCCGTCGACCAGCATGCTCGCCGCGCTCCCTCTAACGCTCCTCCTCGCGCTCAGTAGCGCGCTGGAGATTTCCTTCCCCGACTGCGAGCGGCCCGCCGAGATCGAGAAGCCGGACGGGCGCGAGGCCGGCTGGGTCGACCCGCGGCTTCGCGGCGGGCGCATGCTCAATGTGCGTGCTTATTTTCGCGCGTATAGATGGTTTGGGATGCTGAACTTATGTGTACGGAGCATTAGATTGTCGGCCATCCACGCAACGGTGAACCGTTGAATGTGATCGTGTCGGGCAAGAGCGACCCCGAGGTGCTCAGCCATTCCGGATTCCTCGACTACGCACGGTACGCTTATAGTTCTTGCCGCAGAATCTTTTCTTACCATCAGGACGAATGAAGGTCTATCGGCTTCAGTAACGAATGTCTCGGACTGCACATCGGCCAGATCCAGCTCGCGGACCTCGGCGACGGGCTGGGTCTGCGCGGCGAGCAGTTGCTCGTGCGACAAACATTCCGGTGCGCAGGCTCCGTCTTCTCATACATCTGAATGCGCGCCGACAACCATTGCAGGCGATACATCCCATTCTGGGGCACGACATGCTGGGAGAGCTTCGCGGGCGGCAACCACTTCCGCGCGTACAAGCAGAACGGCACGCTCGCGAACACCGGCGCGTGGTTCCTGACGTTCGTCCCTCTCTCTTACATTACAGTATCAGTTTCCTGACCGCGGCGAAGCGTGTCGAAAGAGCACTCGGGCAAGGACCACCACGCGATCGTCCAGGACGGGTACAACATCGGGCGCGACCTGCTCGTGCAGCGCGCCATCTCGCCCGACGTGCAGTGGAAGGCGGAGGTGCAGTGGGTCCAGGGGCTCATGGATCCCGGTCTGAACGGTACGCTCTTTACAGTCGACTATACAAACCGTGATCAATCAATGACGCGCGCTCTGCAGGCTTGAACCACCGCATACCCGTCGACGGCCTCGTCGCCGTGCTCACAGTTACCAAGCGCGGGCCGGGCGAGCGGCCGTGGAAGAGCTTCTGGAGCGCGCTGCGGTGGCTGATTCCGTGGCTGCCTTCGTAGATGAGACCACTGCGCGACTACACGATGCATGCGGATGTGAGTGGTCTTCTTGTTTGCACGCGGCCATAAGAGTCAGACTCACATGCTGCAGCTGTACAGTAATATATGAGTATTCAAGTTGACGGGTGCCATTTCTGCATGACTCTCTTTGAGCATGACACGGCTCCTTATCAATATCACCACGTACCACAAGGATCGCCGGCTATCCCTCCAGATCCTCGAACTCGGGGGAGCTCGGAGTGAGATCCGGAATAACTACCCAAGGGCAAGATTTCTTTTCGCTCGAGATGCTTTGCGAGATAATCGGTTTACAAAACATGAAGACTCTCGGCAACTACTCTGTCCGCATCTTCAGGAGCTACTTGAAAGTGCGTGTCCTTGAAATACTGCGAAATACCCCAAACGGTGCTTGGACAACATGCGATCCGCGGAAGATGGGCGGGTCTGAGAGTCTTCCGACAGCGTTTGCGCTTGTTGACAACAAACCCGGCGTGCTGCAGCCCCAAGAACCGCTCGAAATGCACCTGGGAGAGACTGTCCATCGGCCTGATGAGTTACCTCATCGTCTGTAGTATTCCCGCTACCTTGGTAGTGGGTCTTAGCCCTGCAACACCAGCGAATCCGCACTATTTAATTATTGATACTAAACCGCCACTTTTGATGAACTTCCCCTTTTATAGTAATATCCGCCGGAGCGTTCGGCTCGAACAACTGCGCATCTGCCGGGTTCCTCTTGGCATCCCGGGCCGGCGCTCTGCTCTCCCCACCCTACATTGTACATTTCACTCTGCTGATGGTGCTCGACGTTCTGATACACCGATATTGCTGGCTAATCCATAACACCCTGTTTTGTCGAGTCAGCGCTTAAGCTTGCGTCCTTTGAGCGAGGCTTGCGCATCCTAGTTTCTACTTTGGCTTGGACCCAGCCCACGCCCATAGCCTCGCTGACCAGCGGACGCTCGTTGAGACCCACCTGGCGTCAGTCGCCGATTTGCAGTCACCGATACGCAAATTGCCACACGAAATCCTGGCAGTTGTCTTTGCGGTCGGTGTGCGCGACTTGGATGACGGGGACCCTTTGTTCTTGTCCCGGCTTACGCTCCTGTGCCCCTACTGGCGCGCTGTGGCCGTCGACACGCCCGGGGTATGGTCGTGGATTGCCATTGACCGCCACGGCGATCTTGAGCGCGCCCGGCTATGTGTAGATTGCTCCAAGGCTGTCTTGCTCAACCTTTCCATCGACTTTTCCACGCTCAACGCCGTACGCGGTGACTGACACCGTCGCATGCCCCATGGACCTCCTGCGTCCAGAGGCATCGAGACGGCGCTCCTTCTGGCTCAGCGTGGCGCACAGAGCACCCGCGCTGGCAGCACTCGCGCGCTGCACGGAGCGCACGTGTTGCGGTCTTCATGGTCTCCGCAAGCTCTGTCCGTTTGTCCGCAGGTTTTACGCCGCTTCGCCGAGCGCTCGGTCACTGCTGCATACAGTTGGCGCACTGTTTACCCTCGGACTGAGACTCGGCCAGGGTTGTAGACCTCGGGCTGAACAACTCGGGATATGATCTACGCGCCGCTCTCTATCGGTCTATGGGGTGAGACGACCTCGGCGCATACCCCAATTCGGCTCGGTGGAGGTTTCCTAACCTCGGACCATGGTTCGGCCGCCCTCACCTCGCTATATGCGTCGGGTACGTGCGTTGGGACGCTCGGGACAGACTCTAGGCCCCTCTTCGGACCTCGGACGGGCTTGGCTGGTCACCCTGTGCAGCCCCGGAGGCTCGGGAACACCTCTATTGGACTTCCCACTAGCGTGCTACCTCTCGGACGGATAGTATCGAGGTTACCCTCGCATGGTACAAGCTTGGCTACACCCTCGGACTCTCGGCTTTGGCTCTCCGCCGCTCGACGCCATCCCTATGCACCCGTGTGACGCCCTCCTCCTCGGTCCGTGTCTCCGGTGTGTATGGTATATCTTGGCACCTTAGCCCCGCCTTGGACAGTGCTCGGCTGGAGGTTTGGCGGGGAGTCGGTGCCCTGGGAGGTGATGAGAGGCGTGTCCATTAGCTCCGGGATCACCTTGGACCGGATCAGCAGCCCTTGGGGGATGGGTATATAGGTTGTGGGGTATAGATGCGTGTACCCTAGGTTTGGTCTGGTCAATTGTACCGCTTGTCCGTTCTACCTCGTCCCTCTCTCCTCCTTTGGGCGCCGGTCTCGGCGAGTGACGAGCGCTCTGCCGTGACAGCACGCCCAAGCTCGAGCACTTCATGGTCAGCGTGCACATGCCCTTCCTCGACGTGCTCTGCCCAGAAATGGCAGTGCTTTTGACCGTGTTGGAAGTTATGACATCATGTGCAAACTGGCCTTGTGCGGAGTATCCCGGATCTTGGTAGAACAGTAGGATTACAGTAGAATCTTCTAGATACACAGTCTCTCATGTATATAAGGACCCCAGGCGAGGTCTGTACGACCTCGGTGAATTTAAACCTTTGGCTTAACAGCCGGAGTGAAGTACTCGTCAAAACAGCAGACTGGGAGCGTGCCGCTCTTCCGCAGCCACATACATACCTAGGCTGCACGACGTTCAGCTCGAGACGTCGCCTATCGCCTGCGCACCAACCTCTGCTGGTGGTGCGCTCCTGCCTGCGCTTGCTGCGCCTTGTTTGTCTGTGTGCGACAAACCGGTGCTCCACGTGTGCCCGGCGCTCGAAGACTTGTCGCTGCGCACCTGAGGCGCTTTTCCAGATGCTCTGGGCAGCGGCCTTCTCGAAACCCCTCGCATTTTGAATGTCACAGGCCGGCAGGCGAACACGGATCGTGCTGGGCAAGCCATTGGATTGAGGCACCGTGCCCGATATTCCTGGTTCGTGCGCGGACACCCATTTGAGATCCCGTCAGGCCTCCGACCGCGCACCGCCATTGCCGCTGGCCGTAAAGCCTGTGCCTGGTGGCGTAACCACCGACATCGTCCAATATCACCGCATTGGTGCAGATGCATGCATTGCGGAATGGCCATCCTAGACGCTGTTGCTCGGGTTCGACTGCTGGTGTTGATGATGGAGCAGGTGGTACATGTGCAGCGCGGCCCGAGGGAGCACCGACACAGCGACATGGAGAAGCATGCCGCCAATGATCACGCCGTTGGGACTTTTGGGTGCATGTGCATCTATGCCGGCAGGCCTTGGTGCCTTCTTTGCGGGTCGGAGCACAGCAGACGGCCGGAACGGGTCGCTGCAGTACGGGTTGGTGACCCAATGCGCCCCCTACGCAGACAACTCCCAGTTTGCCAGCTGCCAACGGCCTCCTCTCCAGAGAGCGCTGAGACGAGACTCGAGCGCGAGTAGAGGAACATGCACTCGATGTAGCGTGTGTGGCGTAACATACATATAGATTGTTGTTGACTATTGGCAAACCAGCCATGGCATATTGAATTGCTGCCCCTGCACAATGCACGGGCGCTGGACAGAGATACGCTTCGAAGCCAATGACCAATGGATCTAACAAACACTGCAATGAAGAAAAGTGTGACAGGCTCCCGGAGCTCTCATCTTTATCCAGAGGTTCAACTTGAGTTGTATAAGGTAGCGGCGCGCTGTAAGTGACTGTGCCCCCCAATTCCAGGTGGACTCCAGGTGGAAAAATGCAACTATGCAAAAAAAAGTGTCAGAATGTCAAATCCATCATATTTTGATGGGATACCCCCTAAGGTGGAATTCCACTGGACCGTTGGATCGGATGGGCCAGAATGGCCAAATTCCGGTGGAATTCCACTGGAAACAATGTGGAAATTCATCAAAAACTGTGATTAAGTGTTAGGTTAGGTTAGGTTAGGTTAGGTTACTAGAACGTTTTCATGTTTCCTTAGGCGGCTGTGCATCTCTGAACCTTATTTGTGATGTCTAACATAATTTTTACCCCTTAGAAAATATTTTGTCTGGAGCAGGTTTTCCACCGGAATTCCACCTGGAATCCTCCTGGAACCAAGGGGCAGTGTTAGGTTCTCACGGCGCTAGTGACGAGGTGGTTCCCACCTCGCATGAGCGCCGCTACCATTTCTGCCGATTAGGCTGGCATGTGTTCATGTAGAGCTGTTTCTTTTGCTGATTTTCTCTATTCTCATGAGTATTATCCCTATAAAAGGTAGCGGGATTTGCCCTAAAAGGGCCCTTGGGTCGTTATCGGTGTTTCCTGCAGGCAGAGTCCGAGTGCTAACAATTACATAAAGTACATATTCCGAAGAGTTCAGGGACGAGATTGAGGCGCTGTAAGGTAATCATTCTGTCGATAATAGAGTTGTTATAGGCTCATATTATTGCCTGCTGTTGCAGGTGCCGATTTTAGATTGTTACTCTGTGGGAGCAGGTGTGAGTGTGTGCAGTTGGCGCCGACGGGCCGGTTCTTGACTGCGGATTGCACCCGCGCCATTGGTGTTCCTGATTCCTGACCGTCACCATGAAATATCGTCTCGTCGACACGCCCGACGGCGCCCAGCAGGTCGTCAAGGTACAAGACCCCCGCGTGGGCAGACAGCATAGGTCGCTGCTCCTGGCCATTCTGGGGCTCGTTGCCTGGACTATGTGGTATTACCGCGAGTCCCCGCCGATCGCGACGCCGCCGACTCAATGGCCCTCTACGACGAGCGCTGATGACAAGTTTGACTGGTCCAAGGTCTGTATAACCATATGAAAGCGCTAAGATACCTGCGCTCATGCTGAATCGACCTATAGCTGCTTCCCAGTGAAACTTTGGAGTGGGTGCCCTGCTACGAGGCCCCGTACCAATGCATGCGTCTGCAGGTCAGTCGTCGCCGTTGCACGTGTATATATACTCTCTGAGCCGTATTCCGCAGGTCCCTCTGGACTACGCAAAGCCGCACGGGCTGAAAGCAGCGATCGCGCTCATAAAGTATCCCTCCAAATATCCACTGGGCCATGACCTATACCGCGGACCCATCCTCTACAACCCGGTGCGCCTTTCACACTCAGTGCGCCCGTGATATTTGTCTGAATTATGGCGCAGGGCGGCCCAGGCGGGTCGGGCGTCGACATGGTGCTTGGGCGCGGGCAGAACTTTTCGGCAGTTATAGGCGACGACTTCGACCATATCGGCTTCGACCCGCGCGGTGCGTTCATCTCCGTGTTGTTCTGCCTTCGTTGTTCTTTCAACTGCAATTGACGCGCTTTGTTCGTTCTTGTCGTGCTCTAGGCATCGGGCACACGACGCCGACGCTCCAAACGCTCGCGACGGACGCCGAGCGCATGACCTGGGAGCTGCTGCAGCCGCCCTCGGTCAACAGCACGTCGGACGCGCTGGCAAAGCTCGCCGGATACTCGAAGATCATGGGCGACCTCGTCGAGGAGCGCCAGAAGCTCACCGCGCAGCACATGTCGACGGCCATCGTCGCGCGTGACATGCTGGCGATCACGAAGGCGCACGGGCGCGATAAGCTGCAGTATTGGGGCTTCAGTTACGGGACAGTCCTCGGCATCACGTTTGCCTCGATGTTCCCCGTACGTCCATAAATTCAGCTCGCTCACTGAGCTTCGTCTGATACAGCGCAGGATAACGTTGGGCGTGTCATTGTAGACGGTACGCCGAGCCCGTAACCCTCAAACCTGCAGCACGACATTTAATCCTCCCGTAGGCGTCGCAGACACCGAGAACTACTACGCAGCAGCATGGGACAACAACCTTCTCGACACCGACAAAGGCCTCCAAATCTCCCTCGACGCCTGCGCCTCCTCCTCCTCCTGCCCTCTGCACGAAAAAACCGGCGCCCTCGTCGCCGCACGCCTTAACGCCATCCTCGACTCCCTGAAGACCGCGCCCCTGGCCGTGCGCAACGGCACCGAATACGGCATAGTCGACAACGCGCTCGCGCGGGGCCAGATCTTCCGCGCGCTGTACAAGCCCGTCGACGCCTTCCGCCCGCTGCTCGAGGCGTTCGCCGCGGCGGAGCGCGGCGACGGGTGGCCGCTGTATAAGCTCGGTGGCAACGCGGTGTCGAGCTGGCGTTGCTCGTGCGGGGGAGGGGGAGAGCCGAAGTTGCCTGTAGGGGAGACGACGTCTGCGATTGCGTGCAGCGATGGGGACGAGCTTGGGGAGAAGGATGTGGACTTGGAGAGGCAGAGGAGGCATTATGCCAGGATGGCCCAGACTTCGAGTTTTGCGGATATCTGGACCATACATACGCATTGCACGGGGTGGAAGGTCCGCGCTGTAGAGCGATATGCCGGTGCGTCTCCCGCCTGTCCTTTGTTAGTTGTCAGATGCTAACGTCTGCTTTTCAGGTCCTTTCAAAGGAAACACGAGCCACCCGATCCTCCTCATCGGAAACACTGCAGGTCCGTCCAACTCAATATTCCCCAATGCTCGCACTTCCCGCTCACCTCGTACAATTCAGACCCGGTCACACCGCTCTGGGCGTGCGTCTTTCCATCTCATCCCCTAACTCCTCTCTAACTGACATCCCCTAACCCCCACAGCGCAAAAAAGATGTCCAAAGGGTTCAAAGACGCCGTCGTGCTCACGCAGAACAGCCCGGGGCACTGCTCGCTCGCCGCGCCGTCGCTCTGCACAGCCAAGTACATCCGCGCATACTTCCGCAACGGCACGCTGCCCGCGCCGGGCACCGTGTGCGAGGTCGAGCAGGGGGCATTCCCGCCCGACGTCGACGAGGGTGCGTTCTCGCTCAACGATAAGGTCGTGGCGCAGGAAGACCGCGCGCTGCTCGACGCTGCGAGGGCGCTCTCCGCGCGGTTCGAGGTGCCGCCGCTTGGGTTGACTGTCTAGGATGCCTGGGATTGGAGTTTGGATGTGAGATAGGGCGATGTTGCTTTGATGCACGTAAGTACCCACAAGGAATGTTATACTTTTACAATGCCCAACTCCGGCTTCTGTGAACAGGCATCTCCTGTCCGAGGTCACAAATAAATCATCCTCAGTATATCAATCTTTGAAAAAATGCAGTCCGAATTTTTGGGACCCTGAAATGCGTTCATACAGGCTTGTACCCACGGAGTGGTCATCAGGGAACATGTGATGCGTAATGCGGCCAATTGAACTCCGCAAATCTGTTCGTTGCCTTTCTACTTCCAGCTCGCAGCGCTGCTGTATGCCCACGGTCAGGCCACGGGGTTCATATCACTGCTAGAGTATGGTGCTTCCGCGTGCTCGGACTAAAATGGCTGGCTCGCAGCTTCTCTGCTCGTTTGCTGCAGGTTCGTGACGCACAGTGACTCCGACGACGGACCAGAGTTTTCATCCGGATTTAAGCCCACAGCATCTGTACCACTCGACTGCCACAAATCCAGGCTATGTCGCATGTCCTTCATTCCGAGTCTACTCAAGGATCCTCATTGCTCGTCGGTCGAACTTCGGTTGGCCGTCCTTTCTCTCCGCGATCTAGCCCAGACATCAGATATTCTGGAAACAGGGTCGACAACCCCTTCCTAAGATCTCGAGAGCCCTCATTCTTCCATTTCAGGGCTTTCTATCGATCCTTCGACCTGCCAGCCGCATCGCTTGGATTCTATCTCGCTATATACGAGGACAGCATCACGTTCTAAGTCTCTGTTCTCCTCCTAGTCCCTACAAAGCGGCGTCGAGCTTGCAATCCAACTTGCACCAGAACTCCAGTCAGTATTCACGCACGGTGATTGCCGCTTCAGCAGCCCTGCGTTTGGCGCACTGTTTGGCCGGTCCGCTCTTCCTTCGCAAATCCTCAGCGTCACACCATCCCTCCCACGACGAGCCACCAGTGAGGTTATATATGCACTAATCGGGATGCGCATGCATTAGCGCGCCGGTGACGGGCTTCCCGCTCGCGGGTCGCGCATTTGGCCGACCGACAGCTCAATAGACTGGACGTCGCTGAATGGAGGGCGCAGCTTCTAGCGCACCGGGTCCCTAGCATATATTCATGCGGCATGCCCCGCGCCCGGCCTTGGAGCCCCTCTCGTCCCTCGACTTCCCTCTGCAAGAGATGTCGGGTTTCGTCTCAGCTGTACTGGACAAGGCGGCGCGCACCAGCGACGCGCTCGCCGACCGTCTGCGGCCTGTTCCTCGCGATGGCGCGCTCGGTGCCGACGTGGACGACGCGGACGACCCTCATGGCGTTGCGGCCAAGATTATTTCCAAGTTTCGCGCGCAGGTCAGTCGTTGGTCTGCTAGCCGCCGACCTCCAGCTCATGCTTGAGTCAGATTCAACGCGGCAACCCGATCAGCATGGACGCGGGCACCCTGGCGAGCATCGTCGACGCGCTGCGGCACCAGAACGCAATCGACGACCGCAAGCTGCTCCTCGAGCACGTCCTCACGCTCCTCAGCAAACTTCCGCCCGAGTCGTCTGTCGCCAAGACGCTCAACACGGCAGTCGTCACAATGTGTACGTCTTACCCGGACCGTAGACGTCGACCTTGACGCGCACAACAGTGTATTACGATCTGAGCCACCCGCCCGCGACGTACATCGACCGGCCCGTCATGCGCGAGCATTACAGTCACCCGCCGGCGATGCGCTCGGCGCTCACGTCAGCGGGGACACACGGCGCGGGCACGCAGCAAAGCGCGAACGGCGATGTCGCTGCGAACGGCAACGGCAGCGCCCCGCCTTCCAACGGTGACGCCAAAGCCCAAGCGAACGGGCACGCCAAGCATCACGAGTTCGGACACACGCGCGGACAGGGACACGGCGCGCTCGCGCAGGGGCCTGCGCTTCCTCCACCGACGTACACCTGGCGCCTCCCGGACGGCTCGTACAACTCGCTCTTGAACCCCGAGATGGGCCGGGCGGGCTCGCACTACACGCGCACCGTGCAGGGCCGGCACGCCGTCAGCGAGCTCGCGCGCCCGGACCCGAGCCTCGTCTTCGACGCGCTGCTGCGCCGCGAGAAGTTCGTCGAGCACCCGGCCGGCCTGAGCAGCCTGATGTTCGGCTTCGCCGCGCTGGTGATCCACACGATCTTTTATACCAACCATGCGGACCCCACGATCAACTTGACGAATTCGTATGTCGACCTGTCGCCGCTGTATGGCTTCTCGGACGAGGCGCAGGACGCGGTGCGGCGCAAGTACCATAATGAGGACCGCTATGTGCACAACGACACGGGCTACGGCTCACCGGCGTACGCGCACCGCCCGCTTGGCCGTGGTCTGCTGCACGAGGACAGCTTCGCCGAGGACCGATTCCTGCTGCTCCCGCCCGCTAGCGCCGTCTTCCTCGTTCTGTTCTGCAGGAACCACAACGTACGTCTTCTAGCTCTCGCTGGTGCGCTGAAGGCTGATCAGGATGGACGCTACAGTACATCGCGGCGAAGCTGCTCGAGATCAACGAGCGCGGCGTCTGGACCGACCCGCTGCGCTTCCCGCCGCCGCCCGGCGCGGACAAGGAGGGCGGCGGGATGGACAAGGCGGCCAAGGCGGCGGGCGCGGCGACGCACGTCGAGGATTCGCGCGGCGGTCAGTATTTCTCGTCTCACTTTCGCGCTGGCTCATCGCTTTATGACTTCTGTTCAGCTGCTGGCCCGTTCAGCCAGAAGGACATGACCGAGGAGCAGATCTGCGACCGGCTGCTGAAGCAGGACGACGAGATCTTCAATACGGCCAAGCTCATCAACGTCGCGTGGTTCGCCATGGCCGTCTTCTCGTGCGTTGCGTTGTCGTCTTCCCGTCCCGGCTGTTCTGGTGCTGCTGTCCTTCCTCGTCGGCTGGTTCATCCCTTCCCCATCGTCAACTGCTACCCCTTTCGCCGCTCCTTCCGCTTCGTCACGTTCTTCCTTCGTTCCCTGCACCTTCTCTTGTGTAACCTTCCCGCTGACTCGCGCGAGCAGGGACTACTTCTCGACTATCCTCGGCCTCGTGCGCAGCGGCAGCTCGTGGACGCTGGATCCGTTCGAGGAGATCCGCGCGGAGGACCGGTCGTTCGTCGGCCGCGGCGAGGGCAACTCGTGCTCGGTCGAGTTCAACCATGTCTACCATGTGCGTATGCTCCCTTCCCTTGTCTGGTTTCCGCACTGTGCGCTGGCTACATAACTGCGTGACCTGCCGCGCTGGCGCTCGGACTGAGTGTGGCGCCCCCGCTCAGACTGGGTGTGTCATTCGCACTCGGCGTGCATGTGTAGCTCGTGCGCACGCCGGCTTGCCTTGAACGTTACGCTAGCCCCACGCATCCTGACTTGCTCGCTGGCGCTCACGCGCCCCGCTTTGACTTGGTCACTGACGTTTGCTTTCCTCAGTGGCACGCGATCGTGAGCCAGGCGGACGAACGCTGGACCGAGGGCGTCTTTGCGAAGATCTTTGGGCAGGACAAGAAGTTCGACGAGGTACGCCGTGCATGCGCGTTCTACTTGTCCGAGACGCTGAAGCCTTACGGCTATACTATAGCTTACGCCCGCTGATTTTATCGGCGGCGTGCGCGCGATGAAGGAGCACGAGAACCCGGATATGAGTACTTGGACAATTGGACAGTGCGTTGGCTTTTTGCGATGAGGCCAGCGCTGACAGACTATGTTTCGTCTTCCCGTTACGACCACCTGTCGACCGCACTCTTGCCGCCGCCAACCTCTCCCCCCAACCCCATCGTCGCTGTTCCTCCTTGCCGCAGGCTGACGCGCGGGCCGGACGGGCGCTTCCAAGATGACGACCTGGCGCGCGTGCTGCAGGACGCGGCGGAGCAGCCCGCAGGCGCGTTCGGCGCGCGCGGGACGCCCGCCGTGCTCAAGATCGTCGACGTACTCGGCATCCTGCAGAGCCGGCGCTGGGGCGTGTGCACGCTCAACGAGTTCCGCGAGGTATGCCTCTGATGCTCCACTGTCACTTGCGCGTACCTGATGTTCGGCGACGTTAGTATTTTGGGCTGAAGCGATATACGAGCTTCGAGGAGTGGAACCCGGACAAGGTCTGTCTTGTGTTCTGTCTGTTCGGACGTAGGTGCTGATAATAGGTGTAGGACGTTGCGGTACGCTATGCGCGAGACCATGGATGTTCGAAGCGTAACGAAGTTTCACAGGAAGCTGCGTATAGGCTTTATGGTCACATCGACAACCTGGAGCTTTACGTGCGTCTCTGTTTTGCTCTCGAGCCTGTTTCCTGCTACGATGGCTGATGAACGATATCTTAAGGTTGGGCTGCAGGCAGAGGAAGTCAAGCCCGTTGTCGATGGCGCGGGCCTCTGCCCAGGATATACGATGTCGCGCGCGATTTTGGGCGGTATGTTGCTTGCTCGGGCTTGCTCTGTCGCAGCTGACCGTGGAACAGATGCAATCGCGCTAACGCGCGGCGACCGCTTCTTCACGACCGACTTCACGCGTGAGTCTGAAGTCTATCGGCGCTGATAGGGACGAAAAGGCTGATGTGGTCGCACTACAGCATGGAACCTGACGCCGTGGGGATACGCGGACTGCGCGCGCGACCCGTCGAATGCAGGGTTCGGGTCGGTCTTGGGGCGACGTGCGTACCAGCCTGTCCAATCTTCTTCATCCCATGCTGACACGCGCACCAGTCATGCTGCGCACGCTGCCAAACAACTTCACATACGACAACACGTACACCTGGTTCCCGCTCATGACGCCCAAGGCGATGAAGGACATCCTCTCGAACCTCGAGCTGGCGGACAAATACGACTTTGCGCGGCCAACGGCACGGCTTCCTGTGGTTGCCGTCGAGAAGTACGACGCGGTACAGCGCGTGATGGCCAATGAGGACTTTGCGTTTGCAAGCCCGTATGGGAAGGCTGCGAGAAAGCTTGTGCAGGGGCCTGGGTGCGTCATTCTGGCTGCTGCGCGGATTTTGGACGTTGATGAGTGGTGTGTGGTAGATTCTTTGTGAGCTTTGACGATCCTGCGCGGCACCGGCGCGACCAGCGCACGGTGAGTCCATGCATGAAAAAAATTGCGGGGTCGTCATTGACCGACTGTTGGATCTTTAGATTGCGGACGCGCTTCTCGCCGACGGCGGTATTGCCCGCGCGGCGGCGTGGTATGCCGCCAAGACGCGCGAGCTGATCAAGGAGCGGTCGTACAAGCTGCCGACGGGGACGTACATCGATATCGTGCGCGATGTGCTGAACATCGTGCCTGTACACTGGGTCTCATCCGAAGTGGTGCGCGCCGCCCGTTGCACTCGCGTTGGCGTCTGAGCTGACTGTGTTACTGGTAGGCTGGCCTATCGCTGAAGACGAAGGACCATCCGCGCGGGATATACCTCGAGAGCGAGATGCAGCAGATGCTGCGCGAGGTGTACTCGTATATTTTCCTGGAGAGCGACACGGCGACGAAGATGGCACTCGAGGATGCCGCGCGGCGCCATGCGCAGAGCATCGTGCGCAAGATCAGGCAGAACTTGGCTGGGATTTCGGGACCGTCGGTGAGTACTTTGCTTTGCGCTCCCTTGCTCCAGTTTTGGCTGATGTGCGCTCGGTATAGTGGTCCCTGACGAACTTGTTCGCGTCGCTGTTTGGAGACTCGCTGACGCCGACGGCGCGCGCGCTACTGCAACGGCTTTATGAGAAGGGCAAGGGCGACGAGGAGCTTGCTAATAATGTCTTTGCTGTCGTTGTCGGTGCGAGCGTGGAGTATGCTCAAGGTGTGCAGTCTTGTTTGTGTCATCGGGACACTATGATTTATTGTCGATGCAGGGCTGGTGCATGTCGTCAACTTCTACCTCGACGAGAAGAATGCGCCGCACAAGAAACGCATCTGCGAGCTGGTGCTGAGCGAGAGCGAGGAAGGGAACTCCGCGCTGGAGGGATACGTGCGCGAGGCGCTGCGTGAGTTGTCCGTCTTTCTTGTCTTTTCTGAACGCTGACGCTTGGGTGGGAACGCGGAAAGGCCTCGACCCGCCGATGCCGGGCCCGCTGCGCGACGTTAAGGCGGCGTTTGAGGCAGGTGACGTGAAGGTCGCCGCGGGCGGGCGCGTGTTCGTCAACTTTGCTGCGGCCAACTTGAACGTATGTCTTCTCCCGTTGTCGCGTCACATCTCCCGGTCTCACGCGCGGTACAGGAGACCGTGTTTCCTCAGCCGACTGAGGTGATTCATTCTCGCCCGAAGGACGCGTATACCTTCCTTGGAGATGGCGTGCACCAGTCAGTCCTTGCCGTCGTTCCTATCCTATTCTCATTTTTTATGCCGCTCATAGGATCCTCGGCAACGACTTCGTTCATACGGTGAGTTCTTCGAAAGTCGTATGATGCGAGCTGATCATGACGTATCGACAAAGACGATGGCCCGTGTGCTCAAGACCGTTTTCAGTCTCAAAAACTTGCGCCGTGCTCCTGGGCAGCAAGGCATTCTGAAGAGGTGAGTAATTGTCTGGCATCTGCAGAACAGGATACTTACAAGCGGTGGCTTAGGCTACCGCGCGATGTATACGGCCAAACCCACTACGAGTATCTCGACCAACACCAGAAGCTGGTCCCTTGGGCTACGAGCATGGTCTTGCAGGTATGTCTTTCTTTTACAACAGACTTAATGCAGTGATTGACGCGACTTCATGTAGTACGATGAATGAAAAGAAGGCTCGCATAAAATGTCTGATGTTATCTCGTGAACCTGACCGTATTCGAATCAATTTCCGCCGTTTCTATCAATTGCATACTGTTTGCTCGCCTGAGATACCATTCTGACGGAAAGGAGTGCGCTACACCATGCACGCGGGTTCGGAGCTATTGCGGACGTTAAAGTGTGGTCAGCCAAACAACCGATGTTGGCGCAGGAGCACGAAGACGCTGTCTACGAATTCGTCCGACTTAGCGCAAGGAATGGCCTGGAACCGCAACGGTGTGTGCTATGGACTGTGCAGTCCCTGAAAATGGTATGGCATGCCTAACTTTTGGGATGCAGTGACGCGGAGCATCGCGACTCCGTCCTCACGCTGCTCGGTTCCATACGCTCCAGTGTGAGCCGCGCATTGGCCGATGTCTCCGAGGAGTGGAACAGCACGACCGTCACGTGCCAGCTACCAGTAGAACTTCTGGTTCTCTGCCTTTCCCACCTCTCTCGCAGGGCTATCGTTGCCTCTTCGCATGTCTGCCGCCATTGGAGGCGCTCGGTCATCAACGACCCTTCTCTGTGGACCACGATCCGTTTGTTGAAGACCAAAAGCAAGCTCTGGCAAACGTACCTTCGGATTATGCTGGAGCGTTCTCGAGCTGCACCTTTATCGGTGACGATTTGCGCCCCTCGAATCTTCGAGAATCAGGAAATACTTGCTGAAATTCTGCTGCGGGCGCGGGAACTGACGATTAAATTACCCGTGCTCCTCGGCTTCAGGATTCTCTCGCTGTCCGCGCCGCTTTTGGAGCGTTTTCAGTGTACCGAGGGGATAGTCGGCATCCCCGAGGATCTCTTCGCGGGCAACACGAAGCTGCATTCTCTCGATCTCGGCCACTTCGTTCTTCCGACTTGCAGCGTTTCTGCGCTTCGTACCATCAGAACGTGGTCATGCACCCTCTCCGAATCGTTTGACTTTGGCCTCCTCTTCAGGCAATGCCCCAACCTCGAATCCTTGACGATCTCCGTTGAACGGTTCTTCGAACTCAACTCGTCCTTTCCGAACCCAACCTCGCTCTCCCGTGTCCATGTTCGCACTGTTCCCAAAGGAACTCCTCTCGCTGCGATTCTGCCTGATTTTTCGCCACTCCTGTTCCCCGCGGACCGACCACCCCCTGTTTGCATAGAATTCAGCCATCTCAAATCTCTTGTCTCGCCGATGAAGCTTTTTCTGGATTCTTTTTCTCAGGCGCACAAATGGTCGATGACTGTCCGATCCGAGGACGACGGCCCAAGCTTTGCGTTGTCTGTCGACTCGCACCCGGGGTCCTTCACTTTGGGTATGGCGGGTTACAAGCTCAACCCAGCCATTCTCCACCCGATCGCGCCACTCCTCAGAGATCTCAGCATCACCGCGCTGCCTCTCAAATGGTTCATATCTGCAAATAGGGGGTTTCACGGTAGGCTTTTCAGGCCGTTTCTGGGCCGTTTTGATGCCGTTTCTGGAGTCATTTTACGGCCATTTCGAGCTGAGAAAAGGCATCAAAAACGACCTGAACTGTGAAACCCCCCTCCAGAAATCCATTTTACGGTCAGTTTTGATGTCTTTTTCCCCATCCTGAGAACGAGTCCGTACTCCCCTCCAGGCCCCTATCTATGTCGATGAACTTGTTCCAAAGGCTTGAATAGCTATATAGACATATCCCGAGTTCTTCTATGATTTGTACAGATAGTATTTAGCAGGGCAAAGACGAATAGAGTGAGAAAACTATAGCATAGGGTGCTTTAGAGCTTATGTACCAATATATGCACCATAGGGGACCTTCAGCCTGGTTCTTTGCTGCGTCACGAGGAGCGGAACAGCTTTACGGCGGGTCTACAGCGTGGGAACTCTGAGGCTTTGCCGCTGGGGCACCAGTAACTGCGGACCGCACGCAAGGGAAAAATGGAAATGTACAAAAAACGACCGCAGAAACAACTTGAAGCTGTTTCTGCAAAAGCCGTTTCTAGGCCGTTTCCGGTACTGTTTCGTGTGTTCCGGGGTCCCGTTTTTGCAGAAATGGACAAACAAAACGCCGTTAGAAATGGCGTAGAAACAGCCCAGAAACGCTACCGTGAAACCCCCTAATATCACGCTGCCCTCCCTTATTCATCTCGACGTCGATGTCCCGCCTGGCGGCCTCGGCGGGACGCAGCTGCTCTTCAAGTTAAAGCCCGAAGACAAGAACGGAGTCTTGGTCGCGCCGCTCCTGCGACACCTTGTCGTGAGACCCGTGGAGGACTGTCGGGCGCCGGGGGCGTGGAGAGGATTCCTTCAAGAACTGCCGAGAGACCTGCAGCGATGGCTCAGCTATGACGCCGAGAAACTGCAAGAGATCGTTCTGATGCAGGGTTCTTTGCCAAATCCCATCGATTCTGCGGACCTCACTCGTCTGCAACCACTGGCAGAGGTGATTTGTATCAAGAATACTGCGAGCGACGGGAGCATATCGTAGATGGGATGGGAATGGTACGTGTATGTGCGTGGGAATCCGCGTTCATGATGTTGATGTTGGGACGAGATTGAAAGCCGTGCTGATGGATACAAGCTCTTACTACGGGAGCGCGATTGGCATCATAGCGTACATCGCGTTTTATCTGTGCATGAGCATCTACCAGGCTGACTGTTCATGTGATGTCTCTTTGCCCCCTATGTGTTCAAGGAAGGGGCGTCCGAAGTCCAACCGAGCCTTTACAACTTCTGGGACGCGTGTTGCGCGCTTTGGCTGCTCGAGTGCTCGTGGGACAGCGACACCCAGACATAGGTTCATAGCACTAACGCTTCGTGGCGCAACATTGCTTCACGCCACAGTAAGTTACAGCGGCACTTTTCCCTCAGAGGGAGGGAGGTAGATTGGGAAACTTGGTACCGCTGTAGCTAGTTGTGAACCGGTCCGGCCCGAACGGTACATCGCCCGATCCTCTGCCAACAACTTCTACTACTGCTACTCCATAGCATGGCGAAAGCGCGGTGAGCCACAACCCAGTCTCTTAGTTGCACTATTGAGCTTTAATGCTAGACCTAAAGTTGCGCTGGTCGAGTTCGTGCTCGAGGATATCACGCGCGCCATCCAACTGCTGAAAGCGTCTCAAGAACTCGCAGCCTCAATCGGATATTGCTTCCTCTTCACTTGGGATCACACCCAATTCAACGGCCCGTGCCCCATCAGCGCATTAAGTGACATTCTCAAGCTCTGTGGAAACTTGGACCGCCTCTGGCTGGTGCTTGATGTGAACAGCGATCTGGATGGTCCCCTTTGCGCGCGCAGCTCTGCAGCTCTATGCCACGAGGGCTCCCCAATTTGCGCCACCTCGTGTTTGATGGCAGGCAGGATGTCGCTCTACCTGAATTCGTCCAGTTGCTCCAGCTCGTGCCGAATTTGCAACATTTCAACATGTTCCCTCACCACGGCACGAATCGCGTGCCAGCGCCCCACAGGAGCATCTCCGCTGCACTCCTGGGCACAGCGGATCTGATGGGATCTATGCATTTCGATTTTCTGGATGTGTTGGAAGACTATACTGAGGCCATACTCGCGCTGCTCTTATCCCACCGCTGGACGGCGCGCACTCTCGTTCTACGGCTCATGTACCCCATCTGCATGAAGCTGCTCGCAGAATACGATTAGGGATTTGCAAGGGTTGGGTAACCCTTCGTGGGTCGCTGACCCAACCCTTGTGGGTAAGGGTAAGGGTCAGAGATTTGTGACCCATGACCCTTCAACCCACAGGCCTGTGAACCTTTTGGTCCATCGGCACACTACAATCCACCTGTAAGAACTGGTTCTCATATATCTGGAGGCAAGGGGAATGCTTACAGGAGTGTACAATTAAGGATATGTGTCATGGGCATATGACAGAACAAGATGACAGTCACTGGGAGTCCATTTCATATGATTACCCACCGTGGGTCACACCCAGGGGTGACCCATGGGTAGTAATATCATGGGTTAGACCCACAAGGGTAAGGGTAAGGGTCAGCTCTAATTTACCCATGGGTGACCCTTGCAAAACCCTAAATACGATATCGGGGATGGAACCCTCCTCGATGCCGCACTGCCCACAATAGCGCTCAGTTAGTTATCCCCCGCGGGGTAACTAACTCGTTACTAACATCGTGTGTTATTAACACCGTGTTAGTAACATTGTTATTAATACCTGGGTGTATATAATGCTTACTCGTCCTATACACTCAACAAGTGGCCTCTGGACTTCTAGTATGAGCCTCGTAATCGCAACACCACGCACTCCTTAATGCTATAACCCCCTTTGCGGCTGATAGGTAGGCTTTCTCAGCCAGGGATAAGCTCAAAGCCCTCAGGCACCTGAGATTCTTCCCAGACATCAGTCCTATTGAGTTTCCCCTGTGTTCTGATGCTGTAGCTTACTCAAGACCTTGGTTTTGTTCAGGGAATACTGAGTCTCAGCTGGCTGGAATATGACCTCTCAAGTTAGTAACGACACTTGCGCTGGGAGTGCTCGTTACTAACACGTTAGTAACTAACAAGTTAGTAACTTTGTTACTAACTTTGAGTAACTAACTGAGCGCTAGCCCACAACCGACCTGTCCATTCACTTTGGTCACTATGGAATCGCCCGGACGTCTCCGGGCCCTCTGTCGTCCTCTATTGCAAACAGATGCCGCGCATTGAAGAGGCTCGAGCTTACGTTCAGGTACGGTCAAAGTCAAGACATGTGCGCAGTGCTTCACCCTGTCCTCACCGACGCCGGCTTTCGCATCAAAGAGCTATCGTTGCAATTCTTCGCAGACGATCATGTCCTTCAAGACATACAGTCATGGCCCAGTCCTTGTCGCACTTCTCCGCCAGTGGCACCCCCTGCCCGCAAATCACTTCCCCTTCTAAATTTTTGGTCACAGGGCCATAACAGTATGTTTCGGCCAGCATATAAAAATTTATTAGAGGTTTAGCGAAAATGGATGGGATGTGGTGAATATTTCGGTGACGCATGTGCAAAATGCCGTCCCCCACTCCTTGTCTCGGTCCGCGTTTTGCCTCCGGTTCTCATCACTGCTCTATCGCCTGCGCTTGCAGCGCCGCCACAACCCTTTCCGTCGTCAATATAACATATTGTGTGTACTTTACAAGGCTAATATGGCTGTTTGGAGCGCAAATGCGAGGTTCTATCATTCAATATTGGTGTCCTCTTGACATCTATTGCCATCCTCTTCCGAGGAGCCACCTGCTCGGCCTGGGGCCTTTTCCTTCTCTTTGGACGAAGCTTTCAGTAAATTTGAGCATTTCCCTTGCATTCCGACTTCAAGAGAAAAGAAATGACCTTCAGCAATAAATCCAAAGTCAAGTTGTGGTGGCAAGCAACTTCATCAGAACAGATGAACCATTCACACGAGATCCGGAGACCCTGTCCATCTGAATAAATTTGGGGCAATGCAATATCATACTATCTTGTACTCTGGAGAGGGAAAAGGGTCAGCTGAGCTGAGGGAGGTCCATTATGTGCAGAGAAAGGGTGAAGGTTCCGACAAACTGCCGGATTTGGTACTTTAACTCAAAATTCCGCACCACCCACTGCACAAGAGATGATGAAACTTCGTATCAGTATACTATGCATATGTGTAGTAATTATCATATTTTCTTCAGAGTTTTCAAGGCAGCCCCTCGGTCAGAAATCGCTTCCGAGACAAGGAGTGGGTCCGCGACAAGGACCGGGTCATGACTGTACGGGATGCCGTCGGGTTGTTGTCAACCTTCCCTCCCGGCTTGTTAGCACTCAGATGTCTCACCGTTTCCGTATTCGGCATAAACCATTCGGAATCCGCGCGCCTCTTTGACAACCTCGTTAAGTTGTGTCGGGAGCGGCGCCACCTTAGGCGATCTGTTTGGGACCCCCAAGGCCTCTAGCCGAGACCATTGATGTCTCTCCTTGGGGGTCCGGAAGTATCATTCCGCTACGCGTTTCTGACGCGCGGCAGCCGCCAGACATGGTTCCCCCACGTCGGATTGCCAGCATTTTCACCCGCGGCCGCCGCGCACTAGCTGCCCACTGCGCGTCGCGGCTGCCACGCAACATCGCGGCAGCCGCTGGAACGGGTAATCAGCGCAGGATCCCTGTAGCGGCCGCCGCTGGAATCAATACGATGCAGCAATCTGCTCGCTCTGTCGCGGCCGCCGCTGCAGCAATCGGCTCGCTCCGTCGCGGCCGCCGCTGCAGCAATCGATTTGCTCCGTCGCGGCCGCCGCTGCAGCAATCGATTCGCTCCGTCGCGGCCGCCGCTGCAGCAATCGATTCGCTCCGTCGCGGCCGCCGCTGGATTTGGTGCCGCCGACCCACTGGCACGGGTACGGGCCGCTGTACGACGTGAACCGTGTTGGATGCGCGGCCGCCGCTGTATGCATTGCGGCGTCCAATTACTCAACCTAGCGGCGGCCGCGGGTGAATGGCGGATAACATCGCAGATTACAGCGGCCGCCGCGGCATCTCTACCGTTTTTGTCGATGTGGGCAAAATGAATTAGAATTAACGTGCCAGCACCACTGATAGTAGTAGTAGCAGTAGAGTAGGTCAGGTAAGCTTCTTCAGACCGTGGGTAGTAGTGGTAGCAGTAGAGTAGGTCGAGTAACCTTCTTCAGACTGTGGATCAAAATTTTTATTGCATGCAGCGTCGCCGACAAAGGACCACGTCCGACGGTGGCAGGTGAGGAACAATACTGTATAGGGCGGCCGGTACGGACTTGCGCGCATTTGGCCTACCATCGTATTTGCTTGATGGGGCGAGACACAATACAATGATCGGCCGCAGCGGTTCCAGCGGCAGCCGCGAGATAAACTTAGCAGGCCGATCGTTTGAAGCCGCTGGATTGTGATTTCAATCTGGCGGATTGAGAGTGTGATTTGTTTCAGTCTTGACACCCGAAAGTGGAAGCCACTCGATGCGGTTTCAGTCTGGCGGACGGCGAGTGAGATGGGTTTCTGTCTTGATATTTTTAGTGTCTTCTACGTCTCATTGAAACATAACCCGCGGCGGCCGCGCGAAGCAGTCCGTGAAGCAATTCGGCGGCTGCCGCAGCTTCAACACGAAAAAATCTCCAAGCAATCTTCGTGCCAGCGGATGGGTGTTTTTTTTTTCTTCCGTGCCCACCGCACTCGGAATACCCTTCCACTCAACCAAACCATGCCCGTGTCGCAGCTGCCGTATTTCCCCCGTCTTCGTCGCAATGCTCCCTACCACCCCCGCCAGCGTAACGGTCTTCCGGCCGGCATTTATGTCGTCCCTCGGCGAGTGCAACAACTTAAGAACAAAACCCCGCGACTGCCACCGAGATCTTCGACTTCTGACGCCGCTGTCGGGCCCAATATGCCCAGCAGTTCGGCTCAGCCACCGTGCGGCCACACACACCATGCGCGGGCTGCGACATTGGCGGACGATGTGCTGATGGCCGAGGAGGTGGAAATCCCGGCGGTGCCAGACGAATTGATCATCCAGTTGCAGTTGCCGCCGCCTAAGCGCCGACGAGGCCGTCGCGTCAAACGTGTTCCCACGCCCAAAAAGTGGCTGCTGTACTTGCGCTGGGATGAACTCCTGCCGAAATTGCAGCAGCCACTGCTGGAGCACATGGCCGGGCAGGAGCCGGCTACCGGCGGGCACTGTACCGTGCCCGGCTGTGCGGAAAGCCTTCGCCGTGTTACTTGTGTGGAATGGGACCGTACGTTGCCATCCGTTGCCGCCCGGACTTATGTTTGGGCTGAAATCAGCGCAGGTTACTCGCAGCAGCACTTCCTCTGTTGCCCACACAAACCACTTGCGGCCCAGCTTGTTGCACGAGGCTTTTTCCCATCCTCCCCCGAGTTGCCCACGCTCGCGTTCTCGTTGAAGCTGCTCGATTTTTATTACCATTTATGGTTCCAGTCTGCGGATTCGGCGATGGCCGCGGCCGCCGCGTTACACGGGTTTCATGCGGACTTGGGATTCGTTCTCAAAAACACGAAGGTGCGGTGTCCCTCAGCAATCTGAGTCCAAACTGAGGTGAAATAGGGCAAAATGGTGGATGAGGGCTATAGACGACCGCTTCAATATGCAATACAGTGGTATGACATCTTGAAGAGTCAAATCGAGCACCAGGTGGACGACATCATCAAGATGCAACGCCAGTGGGAGGACGCGTGGACCCAGCTCGCTCAGGAGCGCACGCAAGCAGCAGGGCAAGCGTCTGTACCGACCCCGCCACCGCAGCCCAGCCCGGCGGCGGCCGCGGGGGCGGCGTTGAATGGCGATCATTCAGATGGGCAATCCGTCGCGGCGGCCGCGGGTGGCGAAATATCGCCGGATTCCGTCGATCCAGCTCGGCCCGCGGCTGCCGCGGGCAATCCTTCTATCGCGGAGAGCTCCGCACAGACAAGCACGCAGCGTACTCGGTGCAGCGACTACCTGATCTCGTGCTGCGCGCTTTGCTTCAACGAGAGTAGGTTCGGAAGAACCGTGGACGAGTGAGTGACCACATCAAGCTGCTATTGCCAGTATTGATAACGTACAGGGGTTGCGATTTCCACGTCGGCGGCGATGCGAACTTCTCGCAACGTCACAACGTCGTCGCAGGCGATTCGCCGCCTTTCCAATATCGCGGCGTGTACCAGCTGGACCCAGGACGCGTGGAAACAATGGAGGCCGAGTTGGAAGCTGCGGGTAAGCGGCCGCGAGGCAGTACACGGGTGGCGTCCCAGACGACGACCTCGACGCCTGCGAGGAGTCCCACACGGCAGGCACGGCTTCAAAGACAAAGGTCAAAGGCGACAAATTCGACGATAAGGGCATCTTTGCCTTGATTTGTAGACATGGCCACCCGCTGTGTTTCATGAACATTACCGACGCCGGCGAAGGGCAGAAGTACATGCTGAGCGGCCTTCAATGGCTGTCTGAGCATCTGCCACCGCCAGCGACGGTAGCGGCCTATTACGATGTTGGATGCATGACGGACAGGACCCGTCAACTGGTGCGTGGGATTGCCCGCGGCCGCCGCGGACTGATGGCTCCCGCAGTACGACGTCCTACCACCTGGGTTCAGCGAGCGGCTCGTCTTCGTGACGTCGGCCATGCATTCGTACGCGCACCAGTGGACTTGTCAAATTGTCTACAGTCCGCGCATGAAGCGGGGAATGGGGCTCACGGACGGCGAGGGTGTCGAGCGGCTCTGGTCCGCGCTGCGTATGATGATACCCAAACTGCGGGCTGTATCGGTGAGTCCACTGTCTTCAGACCATGTGATGGCGCTGACAGCCCGCGTGCTACAGCGGCGACGTCGACTCGTCCTTCTGGACCGACAGCTGCAGCGCCTCGGTCGGCGGAAGCGCGACGACCAAGGCAAGTGGATCCGTCGCAGACGGAAGGCCGTGCACGAGAAGGCCAAGAAAGCGCGTGCACAGCTCGTGACGAGCGGGCATTCTCGCGCCCACCTTGAGGAACAGTGGGAGCTGCAAAAGGCCGCCGAACTATCAGTTCGTGCTCGTGAGTCATGACAGCAAGCGAATTATTATCCCATTCACGATTCGCAGACCCCACGAACCGCCTCAAGAAATCCCTCGAGGCCGTTTTGCAGCTGCAGGAACAGGCAGACGGCCTCGAGACAGCCATCCATGCTGCCGAGGCCACGGTGGCGGGCAATTCGCGCAGGGCCGTCGTAGCGGCCAACAAGTGCATTCGAAAACTCAAGTCCTCGCAGGCCGACCTGCTTGCAGAGGCGCAGGCACTTTATTCGACGTTACACATCGACCAAGAGTTCCACGAAATTCGCGGGATGGGGCTGCAATTCACTGCCGTGCTCATCCAGGCGTACGATGCCAAGAGGACGTGCCGCTCGCTTCTGCAGCGCCGATTCCAGGAGTGGAGGACGTTGGATGGGGCAGGCGGGGGCAAGGGGCTCCCCGTTGGTGCGTCCGAAATTCGTCGCGGCCGCCGCGGGATACTCACCGTGTCATAGGAACCTCTATCCATACCCGGACCGTTGCCGCGATGAAGAAGCGCAACCCCACGATTAATCGTGCGCTCAAGACCTACAACGACCTGTGCGACCGACTCAAAAAGCTCAAACCCATTGGCAGCGAATTCCCGCTGCCGCAACCGCTGTCTTTGGAGCTCAAGCACTTGAAGAACAACGACGCCTTAATGCAGGACGTCTACGTTGCAGGCAACGACGGTCCAGCTCCCGCGTGGCTCGTCGATGACCAGGTTCGCAAGGGTATACGCGCAGTCCAGACGCTCGATCGCTGCGGCGAGGAACTCGTGCGACTCGACCGTGAGGCGTCGAATCTGATGGATTGGTATGCTCGTGAAGTCGCTGCCGTGGCTGCTGCTTGCAGCGACCCTGCCAGTACGTTCAGCTCACTTTTCTTTGCCGGCTGCTGGTCTCTAACGCGTTCTAGATGCATTGTTCCTACCGTTGCTATTGCGCGAACAAGGGCGGCTCGAACGCATGGATTTGCGCGGCAGCCGCGAGTTTGCGACTGGGGATCGGAATCCGCCGCTTCCCGTCCCGCCCTTGCCTCCGTCCTCTACCTTCACGCCACCCGCGACGCCGCCGCCTCCGCGTCGCGTTCACTTTGCCGAGCAACCCGAAGTCCGCGAATACGACGTACTCCACGATTGGGACGAAGAGCTCCACGACCTGGACAGCGACGACGACCTCGAGGAGATGGCGCGTACGGCCACGCCACGCGACCTCGACGACGATATCATCGTCCTCTCCTCTGACGATGACGACTCAAGCGGTGACGAGAACGACAGCTCCGAGGATGAGGAGGACGAGGACGACGTCGTCGAGGTCAACGGGCCGGCAGCATCTCGCCCTCGTCAGGTGCGAACTGATTCGCTGTCCTCGAAGCGCCTCAGTCTCGCGGACTTCGTACAGGTGTGCCCGCTGCGAGCGCTGGCGCGGGATGGACACTGATACACTCGTAGACTAAGCCGGAGCACATCCACACATGGACCGAACTACCTGCGCTCGCGGCGGCCGCGGAGGACAAGCCTCTGACCACCGGCCTCACGCTCGACGCTCACGCCTTGCTGCCGCGCCTCAGATTATCACCGGCGTCGTGGCGACGGCTCAGTAACCCCGGGACATGGCTCAACGACGAGGCGATTAACCTCGGTATCAGCCTGCTCGCGCGCGAGTACAGCGACCGCCTCGCACGCTTTTGCGTGCTCAGCTCGATGGAGCTGACCTGCTACATGGACGGAATGGCCGTGCCCGACCTCTACCGCCACGTCTCGCGCGTCCAGCCGTGGGCGCATGACGCGGTCATCATCCCAGTCAACGAGAACAACGCACACTGGGTGTTGGCACTGGTATGGCCAAAATACGGCTATGTCGAGATCTTCGACAGCCTCGCGCGCCCTTGGCGTCGTGCTAGCCTCGCTCAGGTACGTTCTGCACTCCACTGCATGCGCTCCTTGGCTCACAGGTGCAGATGGTCTTCCGGTACTTTCGTTCTGTCACGTCGTACGCCCGCGTCGTCGATGGGACGGTCCCGCTGCTCCCTGAGGACTGGACTGCGCGCCCAATGGTGGTAAGGCACTTCATCTCATTATAATGTCGTTATTGATGCTCTACAGGACGAGGCGCCTCAGAGCAACGCCTCTGACTGCGGGCTGTGGATTCTGGCCACAGTTGCGGCGTTGCTCAACGGGAAGCGCGTCACGGGGATCGATGAGCACGACATGCCCAACGTTCGGCGCGCCCTGTGTACTCTAGCTCTTAGATACTGCTCTGTTGATACAAATCAATAATGCTTGCACCCTATGCCTGTGTCCGCTCAAGTCTCCCGGCAACTATGATAGCACAAAAATATCGACGGACTGGAGGTCCAGTTGGTGGCAATCCAGTCTGGATTCTGGCATGCTGCCCGACCTCGTTATCCGCTGAGGTAGATATCGCCAGTGAGATGCTTTCCATGCTCACTGGAGCTACACTGGGGTGTAATACCCGAAATAAGTCGAGGGAGGCTGCCGGTGTTGCCTGCTACACATTCAAGGCCAGTACAGACCGTTTTTGCACTTGCAACACCTAAACAGTCTCTCACAACAAGGCTCCAGCCTGGAGGTCATGTCTTTACTGCATTTGTGACGCCTTCCGAGGTTCGAGCTATTTGCGACGGAGAGGCAAGCTGATTCGTGCTACGAGGCATGAGAACTGATGTGCGGTGGCCACAACTCGAGGCTTGAACGGCAGGGACAAGCGCAAGCACAGAGCATTTGCTCGTCTCACAGCTTCAAGATGCTCTCAGTAATAAGCCTGAGATGACAGCGTGGAGAGCTCGTGAAGTGAAGTGTGGGTTCGCGCTCTCTGTCAACACGAGATGTCTATGCTGTAGAGTACACGCATCGAAACCATGCCCGGGTGTACTGTGACCAGACACCGCAATGGCACTGCTGGATCCCTCAGGGATTCTATTCAGAGGCCCACCGCGTTGTTTGGAGGCGGGGGACCAGCTCTCACGGCAGCTGCCTGCCATGAACGACCGAGTGGCAATAGCATATGCGTCTCCACATTTGCGCGGCGGCCGCGAGATAGTTGGATGACACCAGGAGTCCATTGCGAGGCCCGGGGCTTTCTGGAGACGGGGGCTGTCTTGAGACGGGGGCTGTCTAGAGGAGGGGGAACTGCTGTGGCTGCCGCCGCTTCGGGTGAACGAGCGAGCAGTGGCTATATGGACCGCATATCTATTTCCGCCTATGTCTGCGGCCGCCGCGAGAGGGGTACTTGCGGTATTGAACCTTGGCTTCTGCCTGTATTCACTGACAAGGTTGAATAGAGTTTGTGGAAGGCAGGAACGTTCTATTCGTCGCTGTAGCCTTCGCCTGCGACAAGAAACGCAGAATTGCAAGTCCGCGCTCAACCTCTGTCTTTTGCCGTCATCGTCGCGCAACCACCGTCCACCGTCCACCTCCCATCGCCCACCGAGACCATGAATGTACGTGTCTGGCTGCAGACCGTTGCGTTTCGCGAAGGCTGACACGCTTTTCAGGCTAACCAAAATACCGCTGGCGACTACTCGCCCGCCGATTACGGGCACAACGCCCAGTTCCTGCCCGACCAAAACGGTGCCAACAGCACCAGCAGCGCGGCCAGCATGGCCCCGCAGACCTACGCTGCGCACGGCCAGGTCCAATTTCCTGGCAGCGACACGCGCGGCGCCTCCATGCCTCTGGGCGCCGGCCAGCAGCCTACATACGACGATCAAGCCGGGGGCGTGTCCTCGACGCGCCCTCCATCGTCTGCGTCCTCGTTCCACGTGCCAGCGCAGCCAGCAACGCGTCCGCCGACGTCGCTCGCGAGCCACGGCCACGGTGTCGCGCTTCCGCCCAACCCGACCCCTGCGCCCGCGTTTCCAGCCATGGGCGACGCTCAGTCACGCGCCGACTCATGGCGTGCGTTCGCAAGACGCGGCGGACTCAACGCCGAGCTCGACGTTCAGGTCAAAGAGCTCGCAGACCTGATCACGCCGCACATCTCGGCCGACCGCCTGCAGGTCCTCGAGGCCAGGTTGAGCGACCTCTTCCGGCAGCACAATGCGCAACTCCCGTTCGGCACGCCGATGGTGGTTCGCCCGCAGCCAGACCAGGCGTGCAGTGTCCCACAAAACGCGTTCGGCACGCGCATCGTCGACCCTCCCATGCAGCACGGGCCGGGCGCCACCGCCAACTGGCTTCAGCAGCCCCAAGCGCAGCCACAGCAACAGCAGCCACAGCAGCAGCAGCCACAGCTGCAGCAGCAGCCGGTCCAGCAGCAGCAGCTGCAGCAGATGGATCCACAGCAGCTGCAGCAGATGGTGATGCTGCTGTTGCAGCAGCAGCAGCAGCAGCAGCAGCAGCAGCCTCAGCAGCAGCAGCAGCAGCTGTTTGCGGCCGACCCCTTCCACGCGAGCTTCGGGCTCGGACTGGCCCAGTGTTCGTCCTTCTTCGACCCCAGCGCCTTCGCGTACACCAACCCGTACGCAGTCCAGCAGCCCACTGCGGCGCCGCCCCCCACCCAGCAGCACACATACCAGCACAATGGATACCCGCCGCCCACCGGCTCGCAGAACGGGTACCCGCCGCCCACCGCTCCGCCACCCACCTACCCGCCGTCTTCCGCCGCGCCCGAGTACGCACCGGCCAGTGCCCAGCAGGCAACCGCCCAAGCACCTGCTGCCCAGGTGCATCAGCCCGTGCCGCAGCGCCTGAACGAGCTCGCGACCGTGGCCGTGGCGGCGGCCGCGGGCAATTCATCGCGTGAGCCCGCGGCGGCCGCGGACTCGCAGCCCCCCGCTGCTGGCGCCTCGGCGTCCTCAGAGTCGCACCCCGCAGCACCACGCGGTGAACAAGATGCGGCCACCGGCGCGCAGCTTGCGGCAGCGCACACGTCTCGGCAGGATGCGCGCACGGTGCGCCCTCAAGACACGCTGCTCAACGCGCAGCCGCAGCCCCCAATGCCTCCGCAGCAGCAGCAGCAGCCGTCGCGGGCCTCCGCGGGTGCTCATCACGGCGCAGACGATATGCACGTCGAGAGCGCACGCGACCACCACGACTTCGGCGGCGACGACGACGGGAGCGACATCGAACGCGGCCGCACCGTCGCGAGGGACACTGACGACGGGTCGAAGCCCATGGACGTCGACGCTCCAGACGACCAGGAGCCGCATGGTGACTCGCACGCGCAGCCCGCGGCCGCCGCGGCGGAACTTCGGACGTGCCCGGGGCTGACACAGCAGCGCAGGCTGCGCGCATGAAGCACCGCGCCGGCGGCGAGAAGGGTGGTGCGCAACGCGTGCGCGCAAAGCCCGCGGTCGTGCTCGACGGCAACCCGGACGAAGACGCCGAGATGCAGGCGTTCCACCCGGCGATGGCGCCCAACCCCCGCGCGCGCTGGCTCGCGCGCCACAAGAACAGGCGCGATCCCGAGGTCCTGGAGGAGATCCAGGCATTCATGCTGAAGATCAGGACCATGGTCGTTACGAAGGCCCGCGAGCTGAAGGTGGACCCGGACGCCTTCCTGCGCGAGGCCGTCATGGGCACGGGTGTGGGCCGTGAGAGCTTCTGGAACTTGTTCCAGCAGTTCTACTCGATGCCCACCGAAGGTATGTTTTTATTTGACTCGTTATGGTACATGCACTGACGCGTAGCAGCATGGGATGTGCGCGCCGAGCACGATTTCAACGGCCAGAGCCTGAGCAACGCGTGGGACGACTTCAAGAAGCACCCGCGCTTCAAGGACATTCTCCTGCGCTTCGCGTGGGCGTTCCCCGAGCCCGCCGTGCCGCTCACCGTCGGCGGCATGGAGAAGTTGTTTCTTTCTTTCCGCGATTATTTTCTCGACGCTGTGAGTGCGGTCTTTCGCGCGCACACACCTGACACTGACCGTTTGCAGCAATCGCATCTCGAGGCCTGCTACGGCATTCAGCTGTCGTTCAGCATGGCCGGTCAGCACTCCGAGACGGACGGCGCACTCGCGTGCACGGAGCTGGCGCCAGGTGCTCGCGGCTTCCTCGACATGTTGAAGATCCCCGAGCCGCTGTATACGCGCTCGTACGCGAACTTCTGCCAGTAAGTGCATCGTTTTTCAGCGCTTACGACCGGCTCTGACTCCCACCAGGCATAAGCGCGACGAGAGGGAGATCGCGGAGCTCATCGGCGCTCCCATGGAGGCCAGCGCGATCGACCTCAAGCGCGTGCCAAGGCTCACCGACCCCGTGACCCATGGCACCTGGGGCATCGCGGACATCTACAATGACCTGGTGAACTCGTTGTTGCGAGGTGCGTCGTATCCTGCGGCGGCCGCGAGTTTGACTTGACGCCCGTGCAGCTGCCAACCCACTCCTCCCGCCCCAGCAGAAACTTCGCGCAGGAGAGTGCCAGTTCATGGCACATCTCCTCGTGCTCGACAAGAACGCGCTCTGCCTGGCCGGCTGGCCCTGGTGGCTGCCGCTACCGTTCCTGCCGACGATGCTCGTCGACAAGGGCCTCTTCGCGTACGGCCAGCGGGAGCACGGCTACCTGCACCAGTGGCTGGAGATGCGCGACCCCGCCGACCCAACACGACCCCACGCGCTCGGCCCGCGGCTCGACATCGCCGGTGAGCGCACCCTCCCCGAGACCGCGCTCCCCGTCATCCGCACCACGCCCGTCGACTTGCCGGGCTCGCCTTGGCATGGGCGCATGCTCTCATACAGCATCCGCGACCACAAGTGCGTCTTGCCGACGGCGCTCGAGTTACGCACCATGCGCACCGCGTCTGGCGTTGTAGACAAGGTCTACAAGTTCGACCACCTCGGACGCGCACCGCCTCAGCGCGAGACCACGGCCACCAAATCGCGGTCGACCGGCTCGTCGCGGGCGTATCTCGAGGACTCAGACGACGAGCCCATGGCCGACATCGAGATCGTTGACGGGGAGGCAAAACGCGGTCAACCTGATGCAGCGGCCGCCGCGAAGCAGCCACAACCCGGACGCGCGGCGGCCGCGAAGAACGAGCCCACCCTGGCAGGTCTCCGCGAGCGCCGGTCCAAGGCTGTGCAGCCCGCGGCTTCCGACTCTGACGGCGAGGTGGAGATCGTCGAGGCCCCCAAGGTCGATGCCGCCGTCGTGCCCATGGACTCCGACATCGTCCTCTTCGAGGGCCTTGATCCGGCGCAAGGTCCTCGAGACGGTACGTTTTTTTTATTTTATTTTCGTTTCCTTATCGCGCTGTGCTCACTCATTTTTTAGCCTATTGGTTGCCGCCGTCGACCAAGGCAGTCCCGAACATGCCGGCGCGCCTCATCCCCGACAACATGACGATGTGGACGTGCGGCTACGCGATCACGGCCGACAAGTCCAACTACAAGGGCAG
The DNA here is from genome assembly GCA_037042885.1 of Auricularia sp. M12. Taxonomy (NCBI): domain Eukaryota; kingdom Fungi; phylum Basidiomycota; class Agaricomycetes; order Auriculariales; family Auriculariaceae; genus Auricularia; species Auricularia sp. M12. The sequence continues at coordinate 239,614 of CM073209.1, forward strand.
CCTCACGCGGGCACGCCAGAAGACCATGAAGCGCATCGCGGCGGGCAAGCCTGCGGTCGGCTACTCGCTGCTGGAGGAGGGCTCGACTGCCGCTGTTGCCAAACGGCCTCCAGGCGCCGATGGCAACCGTCCGCCGCCGCCGCCTGCCATTACGCCCTCAGCGGCGAAGAAGAAGAGCTCCGCTCGCGCCGGGCCGTCAGCACCAGCAGCAGCGTCGGGCAGCAAGCCGAAGCATGCAGCTGCGCCGGCGAGCAAGTCCGCCGCGGCTGCCGCGCCAACAAAATCGGCGGCCAAATCCGCGCCGGCACCGGCTCGCCCTCCTCCTTCCGCGGCCGCCGCAACGAGTGTTCCGTCCGCGACTTCTCGCGAGAGCAGCCTCTCCCCTGCTCCCGCTCCCTCTCCCGCTCCCGCTCGCGCTCCCTCTCCCGCTCCCGCTCCCGCCCCCGCCCCCGCCCGCGCTCCCGCCCCCGCCCGCGCTCCCGTCGCCGAGCCCGTCGCTGAGCCCGTGCGCGGCACTCGCCATCAGCGGCGCTCTCATGCAGCGCCCGAGCCCACACCCCGCCCGTCTGCTGAGCCTGCGGCGGCGGCGGGCTCAAAGCACGCCCGCAACGAGGAGGAGGACGACTTCGACGACCTCACGTCGAAACGCCAGCGTCTGGAACGCCCGCCGCCGTCAACGCCGGCCACCAAGTCCCGCGCTTCGTCGCGCACGCCGTCCGGCCGGCGCATGACAGTCGAGATGCCGTCGACCGTCCGGAAGTCTCGCGCCAGCACGCCCGCGCAGCAGCGCTTCGCATCGAGCATGGTGGAGAAGGCCTACGGCAAGCCGCCGCCGTGGCTCCACCTCATCGCGGAGACTGCGCCCGAGGGCGTGACCAAAATCGCCGCCCAGACGGCCTTCAACAAAATTTCGCGCGCACTCCTGCGCGGCGACGCTGTGCCCGAGGAGTACGTTGCGACGATCCGCGCGATCCAGAACGAGTGGGACATCTGCAACGATGTCCCCAAAGATCTCATGCGCGTCTTCAAGGCCGTTGACGACGCGTTCCCCGACGAGTAGGTTATCTAAATGTCAGTATACTTTTGTCAGCCCCTATGGGCGTAACATTTTCTTGTCGTCGTCTGGCCCAATGGCCAAAGAATATATTTTGCTCTGCCTGCAATATGTTGTGTGAATACCCGCAAGTTACCCAGAATCACGACACCCCGCGGCGGCCGCCAGCAATCAACATGATAGGCCGCCGCGGATTTGGCTTTGAATGATCCCCAAGAAGCTTATCCCGCGGCTGCCGCCAGCAATCCGATGCACGCATTTGGCCTACCATGATGCAAGTCCTTATTGTCCCAGTGTCCCGTGGCGGCCGCCATCAATCATTGGCCTTTTGACCGACCATCATAATGGGCAGCCAGATCCGTGCTTCGATGGCCCTGCCAGCTTACCGCGCGGCTGCCGCTGCTTTGCCAGCGGCCAATCTTAGTCCATCATCCCGCGGCAGCCGCCAAATCGGCCTCCATCAACGCCTGCATCAGGCACTCATGATGGTAGGCCAAATGCGTGCAAGCCTACTGTCCTGTATTGTTCCTCACCTACCACCGTCTGACGTGGTCCTTTGTCGGCGACGCTGCATGCAATAAAAATTTTGATCCACAGTCTGAAGAAGCTTACTCGACCTACTCTACTGCTACCTCTACTACCCGCGGTCTGAAGAAGCTTACCTGACCTACTCTACTGCTACTACTACTATGAGTGGTACTGGCACATTGATTCTAATTCATTTTGCCTACATCGACGAAAGGATGTCGAATTCCCCTGGCGACCGCTGTAACCGGCGACAATCAGCACGTTACGAGCGGCTGCCGCCGGATTGAGTCGTTGGAGCTGGCCTGCACTCAGCGGCGGCCGCAGATGCAGGGTTCAGCGATGAAGCACGGCGGCCGCCGGTACATACCCTTGCCAACGTGTCGCACTGCGGCTGCACGGCCAATGCAGCGGCGGCCGCAGCGCAAAGCATTGATCGCGGCGGGAACACGTTTTCAGCGGCGGCCGCTGCATTAATCCGCCGCCCAATGAGTAGCGGGTGCCAATCCAGCGGCTGCCGCAACGCCGGATCGTAGGCGCGGCGCATAGGGACGAGCTAGTACGCGGCAGCCGCGAGTGAAAATGCGGGCAATCCGACGTGGGGGAACCATGTCTGGCGGCTGCCGCGCGTCAGAAACGCGTAGCGGAATGATACTTCCGGACCCCCAAGGAGAGACATCAATGGTCTCGGCTAGAGGCCTTGGGGGTCCCAAACAGATCGCCTAAGGTGAGCGGCGCATCCGTTGTGTTGTCCATTGATAACCGGTCATCCAACCCTGACTTAGCGGCACTGTCATCTTTCTCAGCAATTCCTGCTGTCTGGCTGTTCTGAGATGTACCGATTTCTTTCCTGCAGCCGTCTTGTTCTGCACTTCATCGATACACGAACTTACTATGCCGCCATATGCATCCCCCACCCACCCCCTGTTCGGGATGCAAGAGCTGGCGCTGCATTCGCTCATACACAGGCCGTTTGCTCGGCCACATCGCGAACCTTCCGTTTGACAGCATCAACTGACTGGCCCGAGACTTCCCGGACGTCATCGCGCTATATCCTGCTTCCGTTGGTGCATATATCTTCCTCCGTCTTCATGACCTGCACAGACGGCGTAGTCCGCAATCGCCCTCTACTCCTCGTCGACACCTTTTCCCCGTCATTTTGCGTACGCTGCATGCGCTGCGTTGCCTGTGACGATTGATGGTCCATCCCGCCGACTCGGACTCTGGCCAGCGCCGCGGCCTATATGTCTGTAAGGGGCTGCAGTGGTATCCATGTGCAAGGGTGACTCGAAAAAAAAATTATCGACACAGGGCCAAAAATTCTCATAAGGACCTGAAATGGACCCCCTCCCCCCCTATTTGCTTCCGGTGCTTAGTCATCGCAAGCCAAAAGCCATATGGAAACAAATTTCTCATTGAAAAATCGTCAGAATGGTATGTTACTGCTCAATTGGTGCTCTGTAGAGGTCCATCACCACTACTACTAATACCACTACCAGTAGCCAAACCAATCTGCATCCTGAGCCTAAATGCTTCCGGAGCACCATCCGCTCACACAAACACCATCCTCAGGTGCTTCTCAGCTTTTATGGCTCATGAATGATGCAATGGCTTGAGGACTGCCTGTAAAGAGTCTAGTGCTCAAAAACAGGATTTCTGAGCCAAGATCAAGTGCATTCACTCAGATTTTGAACCAAAATTCTTGCCTTAAAAAATTCTCATAAGCTCTCAAAAGGACCCCCCTCCCCCCGGCCTCGTAATATCGGATTTTGCCGACGAGGGACCCTTGTCCATGTGTGTTGCATTCTGTAAGCGTAGCGAACGTGTTTGCCTGTTACCGTCTTATTCGTACTGTGATCTATATTACTCGGCATTGGATGAGCGAGCCCTCACTTGTTCATGTAGCACATGAGTGCTCATCGTTTCATGAGCTCTGTGAGAGCCCGCACATCACGATACCTACTGTATGAAATCAATTTTTACGAGGTTGCTGCTGGACCCGGCTAGCCCGGACTATTATGACCAAGGACAGCATTGTCTGCGGTGCTAGAAAATATCTGTTATATTGATGGTAAGATATATCAGGGTAAACTGAAATCTGCAAAGGAAGACGAGTCGCTCATATGGAGAAGAACATCACGAATTTCTTTTCGGGCGGGTAGAGAACCGCGATGACGGCCGCGATGTGGTTTTCGGTGTAGCGGTTTCCACCCCTGCATGGACCCATGAGACGGAGGAGCCCGACGAAGGAGAAGGGACTCACTTGACTTTGCTCACACCAAAGATCGCGCCGGCGGCGTCATAACCAAACTGCGCGGTGACGACTGGAGTTGACTCGTCGTATGCTACATTGGTGATGAGTGCAAGGCTCTCGCTCGCGATGAAGGACGTACTTGGAGGGGAAATCTTGACCCCAGGTATACCAGTGTCAAAGAACGCTCTGAAAAAGACGACGTCCATGGTTGTCCGGACCATTGTACGCTGAGCGCCGTATTTTTCAATCCTGTAGCTGGTGAGCGATACGTGGTCGTTAGCATGCAGCTGACCTACGCCAATCCATCCCTAGCAAAAAATCAAAAACATATCAAGGAATTAAATGAGTACTTACTTTATCGCGTCACCCAGTCTCTTCTTGTCCATGCCACAGTGACCAACCTTCGGACCGCTGATGGCCTTGCGCGGTTTCTTTTTCGGTGGGGGCTCTTCTACTTCAGGGGTATAGTCCTCGTCGTCAGCATCGCGTCCCGGCTTGGCGCGTTTGCCCAGCACATCGAAAGCGTTCTTTTTTGCGGACATGGAAACGGAAAGAGGCGCGTCGTCGGAGTTAACGCGCTTGCTCCGATACCAAGGGGTGTCCATCGGCAAAATCCGATAACACGAGGACGAGGGAGGGAGGGGTCCGATGAGGACCTTATTTCGTTTTTTGAAAAGCGAAAATTTGCTTCCGAGAGTCCTCCCGAAGCTGCATAGAAGGGCCTGAGACTTGTTTAACCACCTGAAATTGAGGTTTGAACCTTGTTTGAACCCAAATATATATCATTAGAGACCATCTCCTCGTCAAGCACAATTTGAATTCAACTCAGGAATAGCGTCAGATCTTATGTGCCTGAATGCTGAGACTTCAATTTAATGACTTGGCTATGGCGGAGGATGGCAAAAACCTCGGGGCTAATCGCAATGAGCCCGCAGTTAGCGGTTCTGGATATCCGGAGGCAAATGCGTGGGAATATATTACCGGATTAGGCAGGAGGGAGGGAGGGAGGGGTACGCTCGAGGGCTTATTTCGTTTTTTGGACCCTGTATAACTTTTTTTTTTCTTGGACACCCCTTGTCCGATACTCCCGTGTTGCGGAGCGGACTCCGAAACTCAACCTCATCTTCACACCGTTGCCTTCTAACTCGACAGCGCCACCCTGCCCAGGCTCGATATCCAACTTGCACCGCTGGAACCAGACTCCATCAATCACGGCGGATTTGTCGCAGGTGCCGCATCCTGCTCATCGAACGGAACGATGAGCTGACTACTACGCTGGACGTTGGACGCATATCTCGCCACATTGCCTACTAGAGTCGACATTGACGAGAAGGCGGCTATTATTGAGCTGTTGTGCATGCGAATGCACTCAATATGGGCCTCCTTGACAGCCAAAAGGTCGCCAGCAATCTCCAGATCTCCGGCCCGATGTCAGCGTGCAGGTGCGCACTTACGGTTCTTCTTTCTATTGTTTTTGTTATAATGAAACACCGCAGACCGCCCGTTGCGCTGCAGTTTTCGTCTCGTGCAACGCAGACCATCAGCATTCCTCTCGAGTTGGAAGATTATGTGGCCTCTATGCACGTTTACTTGCCTTATACAACCAAGGACGACATCGCCGCTCTGGCACGTCTGCTCAACGTCTGCAAGAACCTGCAGTACCTCATCATCAGTTCACGCATCTTGTCCGGCCTGACCAACCAGCTCACACAGTCTTTCCCCAGACTACACGAAGTCCATTTCGTTGTGGACAACGGGCTTTCCTCGAGCGAGTTGAACGCATTGCTCCGTGCCATGCCAAATCTGCGACAGGCTTCTTTTCCGCCGACACTGAACGCATTCAACGACGATCTGGGTCCCTTTCGCTTCGATTTCTTGTCTTTGGAACCATGGCACCGCACCGCCCTGCCGCTCCTCTTCTCCGGACGCTGGAAAGCTCGCAGAGTCACGCTCTGTGTCTCCGATCTTACGTGGAGGTTTCTCGAGCGCACAGACTGGGATTTCGTCCGATCGCAGAGCCAGGCAGACACCGTCGCGCTGAACCTCAACTTCCGAGACTCGCGCAACGGCGGGCCCGCGCTGGCTGTCTCCTTCATCGCCGCCTTCCGTGCTCTACGTCGTCTCAGACTGCGAGCTCCCGGCGCGGATCTGCAGGCCATGCTTCCCGGAATCCTGCGGTGCTGCCCCGGGTTGCGTCTGCTGGATCTGTATTTTTATGGGTCCAAGAGCGATCACATTGCAATTGTCGCCAAGACGATGCTAGATGCGCTTCCAGGCGCGCTGGGCTCGGTCGAGCTGTCCGTGCCGTACGCGGCGGACTTGGTCCTCTTCAAAGATATCCGCAAGTTGTGTCGCGCGCATCGCATAACCTGCACAATTGAAGCACAAACCTCGGGTTCCCATCGTCCATGACTTTGACGTAGTATTATACGAGAGGATGTCCGCACTCCACCAAACATGACAACTTGTAATTGCTAAAAGCTACGGCGAGAACTTGACCCAAGGCGACTGCTTGTACCCGCTATCGATATGATAAACGAGTGCGTATGGTTTCTCATTCGTCTGCTGAAGACGTAGATTCCAATGTGCCTTCCACCCTGCGTTCTGCACCTTGATGTAAGTTGCAGAAGGCTTCCCTGCGGCCACCCAAACGGTCTTAGCGGCCTCACATGCCGCGACCATCTCCGCGAGATACATATTCAGTTTTTCCTTCGTCGGCTTGGTTCCCGTTTCCTGAGCGACGTGCTTGATGCACGCCTCGTCAGTCATAACCTGACTCGTCGAGAAAGCGCCCGGGAAACGGTAGCCGTTCACCGAGAACGGTGTGCCGTATGTCGTCTGGATCGCGGGAGGCAGAGATACCTCGGGAAAGGCGGGCATGTCCTGGATAGCCTTGAGAGCATTCGCGCGGTCGGCGTCAGAGATCGTGCCGGGCGTCTTCGCCGTGCACGCCTTGAGGGCTGCGCGGATGCAGACACCCAATGACTCCACGTCGCATTTGGCCGGCAGCAGAGTGCTGAGCGCTGCCTGGAAGGTGGCTGCCTTCGAGGAGCCGCGATACAACCCGAAGAACAGAGCCACGTCTGAGGGAAGCATCGGCGCGAGCGCGAAGCATGCGGAAGCGCCGAATTTGTCCATTAGGAGCTTCATGCCGTGCTTTCCGTCGCTCGTGGAGAGCACGGCGGCGAGATAGTCCGTGCGCGGGACGGCGTTGTCGTTGAAGAACATCTGCGATTGATCGACCATAGATACTGCGTCCGCGAGGCCATTGTTGAGCGCGTTGCGATCGATGGCGGCGAGCGGCATCGCGAGGAACGGGGCGAGCGCCTTCTCCGGCACGGTCTCCTCCACGACCATCCGCGCGGGGTCGAGCACGGACTTTGTGATGACGCCCGTGATCAGCTCCTGCACCTCAGCGAGTTTGGGATCGGCCTTGATAGCGTTGACTTTGTCACGGACGGCTTTCCACCTTGAATAGTACGATTTGAGCTCCTTCTGCAGCGAAGCGAGTTGGTTCTCGGCGACGGTCTGAAGGTCGGCGACCTTATTGAGCGCAGCCTCGAACTTGGCAGTCCACGCGGCGAACGCGGCTGGCTTCGCGTCTTTCCAAGACGCCACATACTGGCCAAAGCTCCACAGGTAGCCGTGCAGCTCGTTCGTCGGGTTGGGGAGGTCGGGACTGGTGGCGGCGTCGCCGGTGATGCCATGCGCCACACCCTTGAGGTCGACCAGAGTCTGCGAGACCCAGACGTCGAGCCGCGCGGGAGACAGGATGTTGTCGAGCGCGGGAGACTCGAGGCTCGGCAGCGCCTCCTCGAGTTTCTTCTGCCAGCGGGTGCTCAGAGACCGCGTGACCATCAGCATCCGATGCGCTTCACGCTGCTCCTCGATGGCGCGGTCGCGTTCGATGACGAGGACGACCTTGAGTGCAGCTCGGAGTTGTGCGTCTGTGGCGGGGCCGGACATAGCTGCGACGAGTTGGATGTCGCTCTATCCGCCTCGTCTCGCCCATGTACTTATACGCCTTTCAGCGCCTGCGCGCAGATACTGCGAGACGCCATATATGCAGCGTAAAACAATGTTCCTGTAGCTGGAAGTTGTGCGGGGCGCCAAGGTGGGCGCTTCGGACAAGGGCGCAGACTCTTCCGGCGATATTGCAGAGTCCAAATGATACACGGCGTCTAGTGTAAGCGCCTGTTGTTGCCCTGAGAATGGCGGCAGTAACGAGAAGAGTGCTGTTTTGGCGGTCGTTCCAGGAGTTGGTACCGCGAGAGACACGTGCGACAAGAGCAATAGCGGAGACACGGGTAATCCGGCGGGGATGCAAGCTGCCCAGAGCACTGACAATCCAGCGCTAGTTACGAATGATTTAACCGGCGCGTTGTGTCCCAGTGGGCAGAAGAACGAGGCGTGCAGGGGAATCAAAAGCTCAAGAGCCCACTTAGCACCGTTCCGGCGGCTGATCGAGAGCAAGCAAGAATCCATCGCGGGGATAAGACGTTGCATATTCAGAACTAAAGCACGCAACGAAATCAATGCACCTGCAACTTGAAGAATTTCGGCCATGGCCAGGTCGAAGGGCAACCAGCGGAGATAGCCGATATACCGCCGAAGCACTCTTCTTCCTGCTCTCCATGCCGCCAGTTGCAACACGGGCCATGGCAGCGCTGTCCGTATCTCGAGCATGAACGAGCGATGCGCGATATACTCATTGGCTTGATGTGACGACTCGACCTCTGCAGGGCTCCGTTACAGTAACTGCGCAGTGCGCACTATTACTTCGAACGATTATCTTCGAACGTCAAAGTCTGCGAAGGAGACTAAGTGCGCACCCATCTTCGCAGCTCGTTCACTCTTGCAGCTGATGCTCGTATTTCCTCCGTCTGTGGTCCGCCATGCCGCTGGCTCGGTCTGAAACTCCTCTCTCCCAATTCTTGGCTCGGTTGCGAGATAGAGTCCATTCCCGGCATCATCACCCTTGGCAGGCAGCTAAGAGCTTGCATTGACAACGACTAGCGGATAATAACGGGCATCTTTCTCAGGCTGCAGCATCTGATATCAGACTGCGCGCGCGTTCACCTGCTAGCGGAACAACGTCTGTGTCTCGTTCCGAGTCCGAGTCGCATCGCCGAGACCCAGAACCGGCCTCCGAGTTCAGTATTCAGCAAGTTTTGCACTCAGGCTCTGCGCCTGCGCCCCCAGGCCGGTGGCGAGCTCTGCATTCGCAGAAGGTACGACGTACGGCCTGTCTTTCATGTCCGGGGCGCGCTCTTGCACATCCCTTCGATCTGGATCGGCGGCTGGGACAGAATGATCACCAGGCAATTGAACAAGAACAAACTTGATGTAGCGCCGACGAGTGGCGAGAACTCCCCGACTCGGAGTATGGCATCGTCGCAGATTCACTCGGCATTGCACGCGATCCTGGTGCATGAGCAGTGAGCCTGACGCAGTCATCCCACTGGCGACTAAGGTGCCTTTGTCCTCTGCGACTGGGCATCACTCTGCATCAGACTCAGTTTTCACAGAGAGTCAGAGGGGCCGTACACTGAGCAAATCCGTAACCCCGGACCCGCAGACTCAACAGACTCCAGAGTACTTATCGCACATGACTTACATATCCGATATGACGATTTCTACCGTGACACCAGTGCGTCGAACCGCCACTTCTCTTACAATTAAACTCTCTCAAACGCGCGATCTTGCGCAGCTCCTCCTCAGGCTGGTCTCCGCCTCACACAGACGGCACGCACCCGACGAGTAAACCTAAGTACTAGCGCCCACTGTACAGCCTGAGGCTTGAGGGGCCGGCGCCAGTTGGCAGGAGAAATCTATCCCTAAAACGAGACGAATCAGTGCCTCAGGCTTCTGCAAACACAGTGGACGCAGTGAAGCAACATGTTTGCAAAGGATTGTTTCCTCTAGATCTGCAGTATAAGTAGTAACTTATAAGCGCCCGATGGACCCCTCCAGTGCCAGTGTACAGCCGCGGCGGGACTGCTACTGCATCTCTGCGCGCATCGACGCACTGGCGCGTCATACATCGTCACCGTACGACGATCCCTGGAGCCTGCACTCCCCTAGGACCCCCGACTATGTCTTTAGAGGTTAAATTTGGAATTCCGGACATCGTGATACTGGGGAGCTGAAATTTTTCGGACATTTAAGGGGGTCTGGGGACCGTGAAACGCACCAAATCGACAATTCTGCACGATCGGCAGGGGTTGCACCTACCATGCTTGGTGGCAGTCAAGGTACATGTAGTGTGCATGTTTTTGCCTTTCACAGTACTCACCAAATGTTATGGGTCGCTCCCCGTCGCGCCAACATGGATCCAGTATGTAACAAATTTAACATCCGATGACATAGTCGGGGGTCCTACTCCCCTCCCATGAAAGCAGCCCTACGTAATTCACTAGCTCTCCAGTGCCAATAGTACACCAGAAGACTCCCCTCACCGGCATTGACAGAGCCACCCACCCACGCAAGGCCGGCACGTCTTCGAATCGATGACTTCAAACTATACGCTATTCTTAACCTCGTGGCTGGCACTGGCAGTCCAAGATCGACGACACTCGCCACCAGCCAGCCACCGTCACCGTGTACCCATCCACCCACCTAGAGTAGAAGCCACGCCTCCACGCAAAAACTTTCGCCAAACATCTGACATTACATTACATACCAAACCTACATTAGCGTGTGGATCGGGAGTTCGAGGTAGGAGTGGGCGGTCGGTGGGGCGTGGAGGATAGATGGGGTGGAGTCGTTGTATCGGTACACAGTCAAAGGCAACATCTACCAACTACCAATGGAATACACAATGGGAGCAAGGATCGTGCGGGTGCGGGTGGGGGCTAGGCGTACACAAATGAACAATGAACAAAGGCAAACTTGGAGGGAAAAGGTGCACATGGGGGGATAAGGTGGGGAAGAACTAACGCGGAAACCGTAACGAAACCGTCCGGGGTGTTATAATAGGGCTAGGATTAGAAGCGCAAGGGGGGGCCGCTCAGCGTCCGGGGTAAGATACTATATGGTATGGTATGGTATGAAGGCGGCGGTGCTGGCGTCTGGCGCGGTGAAACAGACCAGGCAGGGTCGCGGGGTGAATGAGTCCAAAGGCAGGGTCGCGGGGTGAATCAGTCCAAAGGTGGCAGCGCAGGCCAGAACCGGATGGGCGTTGGAAACTTGGGTGGAGGCGAACAAGCCAGTGACATCACGAGACGGTAATAGTCGGCGGCGGCGGGAGCACGCCGACGCGCGGTGTCAGTGGCGGGCTGAGTGGCGCCGAGGCCGTCGTCCACTTGTCCGGCACGCTGCTGGCTCCTGCCGCGGGGAAGGGCACCTGGCCGAGGCTCTTGCTCGCGCGGTGCGCCGGCGAGTGGCTCTGCGCCCGTCGCGAGTCCACATTGGCGTCGAGCCGCGCACGGCCGCGCATCTCGACCTCGCAGTCGACCATGGCACGCCGGAGAGCCGCGAGCGACGGCGCGTCCCGCTGCGCGGGCGGGAGGGAGTCGACGAGCAGCCGGCGCTGGCGCAGCGGCACGCCGCCCAGCATGTCCTGCACGAGCTCCTCCTCGTCCGCCTCGGGCATAACGACCATCTGCAGCTCGCGTCTCGCATCAAAATAATGCGCAAGCGTCTCCGTCGCGCGCCAGCCTCTCGCCGCCAATTCATCCGTCTTGCCGTCCATATAATGCGGCGCGCGGAACTCCGTGCGCAGGTGCGCCTTCCACTGCGCCCAGGTGGACAGCGCGCCGCGGGTGTCGTGGTGCATGCGCACGAAGCGGCGGAAGGCGTCGCCGCGCAGGAGGAGCGGGATGAGCGGGACGGGCGCGTCGGGCGGCGCGCCGACGTGCTGCGCGACGGCGTCGACGCTCGCGAGCCACAGGTCGATGTCCTCGCCCGGCGCGCCGCTGAACCGCGCCAGGTTGCCGAGGAACGGGTACAGCGCCAGCGCCGGGTGCGTTGTCGACGACGACGACGTGGACGATTGCGAGTGGGAGGGCGAGTGCGACGGGGTGCGCGAGCGCGTCGATACGGGCGCCGGCACGGGGGTGGGTGCGGGATGCAGCTTGACGTTGTCGGGCAGCGCGGGCACTGGGGGCGGCGGCGGGGCGGTGGTGTCGACGGAGGACGCGGTGCTCGGGCGCGACGACGACGAGCCGCACCGCAGACGCGAGCGCGACCGGAAGCCGTGCAGCGACGGCATGACGGGGGGAGGAAGGGAAGAAAGGAGGGCGCGGCTGAATCAGTCCCGGGCGGCGTTATATAAACACCATGGCCAGTCCTGAGTCCGCACGCGTCCGGAAGATGAGATGACACCGGCCCCTATTTGACTGTGACACTGCACCGCCCGCGGGTACCCTCTTTTCGTCCCCCGAGTCCTCCTCCTCCAGGTCGAGATCGAAATCGAAATCTAGGAACGCTAGCTTAAAGCCAAAAAACGCGATGCAAGAATCGTCGATGACGCGTGCGCGCGTCGATGAGCAGATGAGATGCAGACGACGGGCCCGGCAATCCGGCGCTCTGCACCGTGCGAACCGACCCGGCGAATGCGGATTCAGCAGAGATTCCGCCCGCCCCGTCCTGCCCGTGCAAACCCAAACACAAGCAACCTGTCGTCTGCGCTCCTGTGTTTTCTTGCAGGCACTGACTCGCTTTCGGGATAGATTCGCACCCTTAGCATACAAACAAGCTGCCAGCCCTGTGATTGTGCGAGGCTGCCAGCGCGAACCACGGGCGTCCGTTTGCCGTATTCGACGAGTCCGGCATTCCGAGGCGGTGAAAAGGAAGCAGTCGCTCAGGCTGCGCACTCGAGCTTCTCGCCGATGGTAAGGAAGAAGCGGCCGCCCGTGGGAGGACGAGGTGCCCGAGAGCACTGGCAGGACTCGGCGAGCGGGACTTGACGGGTTCTACTGTACTCGTACTGGCAGTTGCTATGTACTGAACTCAACGTAGACTCAACAGTCTTGGTCAGCAGAGATCGTGGGTACCAAGCAGCCCACTCTGCGTGTTACCGCCCTACAAGTTATACCCTATGCGCGACGGCCCCTGCGCCGTCCTTGTTACTCGGGACTAGCTGCCAGCAGCGGGATTCACAGTCAACGGCCGCGTTGCCAGGACAAACGTTTGGCGAGTTAGATATCGATTCGCATCGACCGTCCATATCTCATCTCACGACTGCGGTACTATTACTCTACTGTCCGTCCGCAGTACTGAGCAGACAGTCGCTAGTCCCACAGTATTGATAGTCAGTCTTACTCGACTCCGCCGAGCTGCAGATGCAGATGCAGATGTTCCCGGGCCTATCTAACTAAGTAGGAACAAATGTCTTCCCATGTGAGAGTCGGTCACGGTGAAGGGGGACTAATGTTTCCGTCGTTGCCAAGTCCTTCAACTTGAAGTTATTCCACAGGGTCCACCCGCAACGGCAAGAAAGGGCGCGCGGATAGGCCGTTTGCACTCGATCAATTGTCTACTGGAAAGTACCTAGCAGCCGAATCACGACAGGCCAACTAAAGCGCCCACTTAACAGTTACCCATCTCACCACTCACAGCGTCGAACGAGACGAATAGGGCTCCGTAAGAAAGTCCAGAAGGCCGGTGAGTAAGTGGTATATAAACCAGCTCACCAGCTGCTCGGTAAGTAAGTAAGTACATATGTAAGTAACTGTAACTAACTCTCGGGCAACAAGCGACTCTATATGCGGTACTTTTGCCTCCCGCGGTCGTTCAGGTGTCCATACACCTTTCATCGCGATGAAAATAGATAGCAGTGTTGGTGACGCCGACTGGTGGCCCAAAACACTGCTTGGAGTTGCTCATCCAACGATGTGAGCTTCCATCGCAAATGTTCTCACGCTTTGTTCAGTGAGTAAAGGAATAGCACCTACAGTCCTTAACTTGATCTGAAGTTCATCTTAGGTCTTTCTAGCTTTGATGGCGCGGGAAATATGTTCCATTTGGATCACAGGCTTGGCAAAAACATTTGTATCCCTCTTCGAAGGTGAGGGTGAGAGAAAAATCCGTCTGGAGAGCTCAAAATTACCTTATACAATCACGATGGCCGGTTTTCAGCGGATATGAACGCCTCTTGGACATCCCCAGCGCCAGGTTGGGTGAGAGCTACTGGGAGTTGTTTACACTTTCTCACATGCGGTTCCGCGGGCTCTGGTAAGTAACTGTTACTAACTAGTAAGTAACTCGTTTATATACATCGGTTAGTAAGTCGAGACTTACTTAGGGAGCTCTAGAGACGATAACATAGTGGCACGCTCAGCCTCAGGTACTCGCGCATCATGATCCCTCTCCGAATCACACCGGTACACGCGTCCCCTGTGCCGGCTTTTAGTTGCCAACGGCGACTTTGACTCGGAAAGACTGTCAGTGGGAGAATCGCAAGCGACATCGATATGCCTGGAGATTCAGCTCGAGGTGAGCCGGGAGCAAGCATGACGCCGTGCAAAATCGTCCACCCATTGAGACATCATACAGTAGGAATCTGCCAGTGACAGTGCGGAGCCGGAGGTGCACTGGCAGTAATCCAATGCACGCCTTGGACTCTGAGCCGGTGACTGAGCCGCGACGGATCAGTAGGAAGTCTCGAAATAGGAAGAATTGGCAACTTATGAGAAACGAGAAGGAACTAGCGCGAGGGAGGGAGGGCGGTCGAGCCAGCAGAATCCGGACGTCCGAGCAGTGAACTGGGGTGTGATATATCCCGGGACTTCAGCGAGCATAGGAAGAATTGGCAACTTATGAGAAACGAGAAGGAACTAGCGCGAGGGAGGGAGGGCGGTCGAGCCAGCAGAATCCGGACGTCCGAGCAGTGAACTGGGGTGTGATATATCCCGGGACTTCAGCGAGCGTGATGTGCGCAAGGCCTCCGCGGTGTCAGCTCAGGGCCCACGGTTTGGTTGCTGTATATTAATCAATTATTTCTGGTCGGCGCACGCTGAATCAGAGGGTTACAGACTTACTGCGCGAGAGCAGATGCATAGGGATTCGCAGCGACGGTCAACGCGGATGGATTTCTGATAGCGGGCATACATAAGTAAGTATGTGAGCCGCGCTTACCAGTGCTCAATAGTCCCAAATGAAACAGACTCCATTGAAGTCCGAGTCCGCGATGGTATGAAAGCGCGGTGCGGTATCAGAGCATTGAGTCGGGACCCCTGGCAGGGCAGATCTTCCCAAAATCCCAATTAACGCAATATGTACTGTATGTGCAGTCGCGACGGTGCTCAAGATCGGACCAGTACAGCCTGAGAGGGGCCTTGCAAGTTGCAACTGGGGGCAGAGACACCCGGAGGCAGACAGTCCTGACCGTCGTCGCGACTCAAATTATTAGGTACGGCGATATGTAGAGTTTCCAGAGAATTTTGTGTGCGAGTAGCCTCTCAGCTGGAGAGCGTACATAGACCAGTGCGCCGTCGAGATACCACAGAATCATAATGCCTACAGGGAGCGAGAGCAGACCCAGATGTGTCTTCGAGAATCCCGGGGTGGCCGAATGGAGAGGAGCATGGGCAGAGGCAGATGTCGACCATACCAGCTAACGAGTACGCAGGCCCCAGGGTGGCCGCGCGAAGAGCGGAAAGTGCTCGAGCGCAGTTCAGTTGTGCAAGAGATTAAGATCCTCTCTAAGCAAGGGCTTGCGTGAGCATTGCTAAGGAACTGGGAAAGCAGCACCGGGAGTATACCGGCCATCTCCGGACCTTTTTCTCCGGCTGCCCACGACGACCTCAGTTTGCTCGCAGTCTGGTATCGACCGCAACTGCATTCTAGATTATACCCGTGTACCCTCTAGAGCTGCTACCTCTGCGGGCTCTCCGGGGATGACATCAGGAAAAATTTACTTTCATATATTGCACTACATGGTGTTACATAGGGACTATAGCGCCCTAGACAAGTCCCGTTTATGGAGCACTGTATAGAACTGATCTGCGCGGGCGCGTGTCGTATAGCACGCTATAGTACCGGGATTTGTGATAGTGCGTCATAGCTGGGCAATCCTCTATGGTACCAGATAGGTACAGTACTATATGGCACTATATTGGACTGCGTTTGAGGATACACGGCAGGATGTAGTTTATTCAGATTGTTACAATTCAATTCGTGGTCGAGTCAAGTACACAGACAGTTTAAAACAAGATATAATGTTCCGGACGTCGTTACACGAAGCAATGCTACTCATCGTCATCTAGACCTGGCTGCTCTTCCTGCTCCTGCATGGACGCTTGCATGTCCGTAATGACCTCAAGCCGCTCCTCTTCAGACATTGTGGCCCAGGCTTTGCGATCGTCCGGCGACAGCACTGGAAGGCATCAATGAAATGTAATCAATCCGTGGCTCGCACGCACGAGACAAGAACGCTTTCAATTTTTCCTCTGCATACTGTGAGACATCAGCTAATAGGAGCAGCCATGACACACACCGTCAGAAATGTCTATCACATCGTTCACGTCCCAGAACACCGCCTGCGTCTTGTGTCGCTTGGACGGCCGCGGTCCGTTATCGTCGTCTGTTGCACTGATGAATAAGAATACTGTAGTTGCATGACCTGGAGTTCAGTCACGCGTCACAGGGACGCGTGAACTGAACTCGAATTGCGTGACGTCACGGTGAACTTGAGGTCTTGAACTCGTCTTCAGTTGAGCGCTTGGATTGTCCCCGGACAGAAGAGTTCGAACTCCGCATCCGGTTGCCTGAGGCCGCCGTTGCCGTCTCACTTCCACGTCCACATCTTGGACAGTTCTCCAATTCTGGTCCAGGAAAAGGTATGTATAGCAATTTGTGGTCAATAGCTCGCGAAAAATAGTTCAATAATGCTCTACAATGTCCAGATTTCAATTTACCATCTGGCTCGGTCCTCGTCGTACCAGCCTGAAGGTTTCCGCGCACACTGGCGCTTTGGACGGCGCTGTACCAGTACCTCATCGTACTCCAGGGTGCGCTTGCGCTTTTCACCAGCTGTTGCACCGACTGAGCTGCTGTCATCGTTAGATTCGGCAATGTCGTCCTCACCGTCGTCGACAGGCAACTCCTCTGCCTCATCCTCACTCTCCTGTGCGTCTGCTGGTACTCCCTTGGACTTGGTCATTCCGCTCACGCGTTTGTATGCCTTTTCCAGCACAGCTGGTAGAAGGAGATCGGTCGGGTCGTCGACTTCCTCGGCTGAAGGCTCCTCGTCGGCGTCGGCCACAGGTACGCCCAATAGCTTTGCCCAGAGCTCGGGCTCATTTGCCTGGATATCGCGCAGCTTTTTCATCGCTTCGTAGCTTGTCAAGCTCGCTTGCGATAGATTGAATGGTCCGACACAGGACTGTTCGAAAGCCTGGTTGCCATCAGCACAGCGTCAAAGGAGCTCAAATCACGTACCCTCTGCACAATCTTGGGGTCGCTCATCTCACGGTATGCCTGCACCAGCCACTTGACTGCCCGCTCACGTAGCACAGGCAACCTGGTGTCTGGCTTGATCTCCTCGGGTGGTGTGCCGCTTGTCAACGCTGCATACGTCTCCTCTACCACATCAGCATGCTGGCAGCGCCGAACAACGTGCTTGAGGCCGCGCTGGATGCCGACATCGCACGGCTGCCAGATCCCTGTGCATCCGCCGGGCACGTAGTCAAGCTTGATCCATGGGTACGTCTCCTTCATCCACGTTCGGAATTCGTCTGAGCGGTGAACGGACCAACAGTCCAGTTGCACGATGCACACCTGCTCCGCGGGCAGGCCGAGCTCCTCCTTGGCACGAGAAAAATGCGGGACCAGGATCTTGTCCACGTAGCGGCGCATGGTAAGCTGTGTGCTCCAGTGTGTGTCAGTGTCTGACCAGACAAAGTCAAAGCCGAGTTCCATTGCGTCGTCCCACATCGGTGCGTTGCTCGTCGGAATAGACACCTTAGATTTGCCTTTCATAATGACTTGAAAGGGAAGGAGCTCGCCGGCGGCTGTGACGGCAACCAGAATGGTGAAGGCGCGCTTCTCGTCGACCCCGAGAACTGCTACCTGCTTCGCACCCTTCGGATTGTAGGTTTGTTTCCCGCTGTCCTGATAAACTATCATTGCCTGATCAAAGTTGGCTCGCAGGCGCGGATGAACCCCGTAGTCGCGTGTCGTGAGGGATTGGCGAAGGAAGGAATGAAGGCACTGCTCCTCGTGGTTCTGCGGTATCTTCTGCGCTGCACGGGTCGCCGTTCGCTTCAACCATCCCAGTTCCTCGACAAGCGTCTTCCGAACCCAGTGCTCCGTTGCTCGGAAGTGCTGCCCGTTCTTCGTCTTCTGATCAAACAAGCCAGGTTCGTCGTGCTCAATAAAACCGATGATGATGCCGCGGGCATCGTGGATCGAAAGGCTGACACCTGCTGTGCGCAGGGATTCAAATGTTCTCTTGATACGCTCGTAAAGGCTGGGATACCGCGTCTATCCATGGTCAGTCCATGCACGGCAAAGTTCGAGTTTGCTTGAACTCACTAGCATATGGCGTTGCGTCACCCCACCACCAGGTCGCACCGCGTTGCGCTCGACCTTGCTCAACCAACTTGCGTGCCAGGTCGGCGTCACTCCTGAGCGGTCGATCATACGGCCAATCATCTGCGTCGATATCGTCTTGAACATCGTTGGGTTTCGCTGAATGAGCAACTTCTGGATCTCCGTCGGTGACATCATCGGCCGTGCAGCCTGACCCGCCTCGTAAATTTGCTGCCAGAAACTGGGGGCTGCCCAATTCACTGCATTGTTCCTGGACTTTGTAACTGGTGCGGGCTGTTGCGTAGGCGGCGCCGGTCGAGCGCGTGGATTCTCTGAATGCTGGATCTTCTTGTATGCCTGTAATGGTCGTGTTGCTGCAGCGGCATCGAAAGCGTGCTCGGGATCTTGTGAAGATTGCAGCTGCATTGGTTTCTGCTCGGCATTAGATGGTGCAAAGAGGGAATCACGTTGGTGCACTCACCAGCATCTTCCCAGTTGTTGCAGAACGCACGCCGGCCTGCACTTGTGCATCATGCTCGCGTGCCCTCTGGTTGCGTTTGCGTTCTCGCGCCAGCGCTGTGGCCCTAGCCTTTGCGGTCTCCTGCAGAGCACGCACCCGCTCCTGCCTCTCCTGGCGATGCTCGCGCTCTTCCTGTGCCACGCGTCGTGATTGTGCAAGATAGGTGTCGTGATCAACAGGCTTCAAGAACTTAAGTAGCCCGGCCCCGCGCTGTACGTCCTTTGGCTCGGCACGAAGATTGAGCTGCTTTCGTGTGGCGGCAGGTGCATGTGACTGCGACGAGCTCGAGGCTGAGTTGGACGCAGCTGGAAACGGTGCGGCAGGCCGTGAAGCCAGTGGTTCTGTGCTATCAGCGCCCAGTGGTTGTTCTGCGTCGACAGACACAGCTTCATTGGACGTCTGAAATATCCGGTCCTCGTCAAAATTAAGCAGTGTCGCGGCATGGATATCCAGGTCAATAATTATATCTGGCATGGCAGGTTGGTCTGCTGGTGTCAGTTCGGCGGCCGTGGCCGCGAGGAACAAATCGCCTGATGGCGCAACGGGATCCTCTGGTGGGGGCGCTGGGATAGGGGCTAGATCCGTAGCCGGAAAACTCGTACGCTGTTCACCTGGATGATTTTTCTGTAACACATTAGCAGCAGTCAGAGAGCATACAACACAAATAGCTCACCAAGAACTCGCGCTCATTATGTGCGGTAATGATCCTTCGAAACCATTCGATGCGCTGACTGTCCCCCTCGGACGATTGCCAGAGTGCAGTCTGAAGAGCATGGTGGGCCATGGTATTGACATGAATAATGCCGCACGAGTGTCCATCGTCCTGACTTGCATGAGCGGCTTCGGCAATCTGAAATCCCGTGAGGTCGTGTTTCTCCAGCCAGCGCTTAACGAGATCCAGGTGTGCGTCAGGTCCAGGCTGGTTGGCTGAGTCTCCGTACAAAATGGTCCTAGCCGGGACGTCGATAATGACCGCAATCCAGTGGCTGCCAGCCACGTTCAAGGAATAATAAATTGTTGCGAGCACACCCGTAGCGAGCTTCTCTCCGCAGGCAAATAGAGCAGGGTTGCGCTTCTTGCTGTATGTAGTGAAGAACCCCTTGTCGCCTTTGAAGAAGCCAGCGAAGGTAGGAGCATAGAATGCTGCGCGATGTCCAGGGCGGGCACGATCCAAGTCCTGCTGCAACAGACACAGCATGGCTCCAATTGTATCATCGCAGATCCACCGATGGCCAAGTAAACGTTCGATCTTCGATGTCGCCATGCTCCCCCCTCCGAATGCCCACTGGATCGGTTGGCCCCACGAAATGCTCCAGAACAGCGTCTCGACCTCGTCTCTGGCTCCGATGGAATCACACCATTTGAGAGCGCTGGAATATGCGGAATAGGCACGAATGGCTGGCGTGATATGGTACCAGTAGTTGATTAGCCAGAACGGAAGACGCTTCTTGGTTATGTGCGGCAGGACGAAGGAGACTTTGCCATCAAACCAAGCCTGGCCAACGGCAGTCTCTAGTTCCCGTACAATGCTGCTACTGGGAACATCAATCGACAGTGTTTCGAGGACGTTGAATTGTGCAGGTTCCGCAGAGAAATAGAATGTTGCAGTTGGTTTGCTGCTGAACCTGGGAAGTTGGAAATCTGCGAGACCAGGAAGAGGCTGACTCGAGTGCGGGATATCGATAGCGGCATCCTCGGGTATTTCGAGAAGCACACCAAGTGCGTTGGCAATGGGGATGGGCGTGGGATAGGGAAATTTCTTCCCGCGGCCGATCCAGTCTTCGGCACAGAACTCTCCCAGCGAAAGCGACATGATGACGAGGATAAACTTCCCCGCTCAGAAAGCTGCTCTTTATATAGGATTCATGCGTGGTTCATCTTTTCATATGATGCTGTCCCACCACGAGAGGAACAAACAACAATGTACCACGTCCGCGGCGATTTGCTTCCGTGATGAACTCGCCACGAGTTCAGTCACGCGTCCCACACCGAGTTGAACTCATGAACTGGCGGCCAGTTGGTGTCACGGCCGACCGGGATGAACTCCCGACCATGCAACTACAGTACTCGAATGCCGAAGGGGACGCTGACCTTCGTCATCGTCGTCGCGCGGGCGCTTGGATGCGCGTTGCGCGCCGTCTCGGGCGGCAATATCTAAAGCAGGTGAGCGTGCAGTCTCAGTAGCAGGCAAGCATCGTACCGTAGTCTGCATCCTGATGGTCTTCGTCCGCGTCTGCAGGCGATGAGAATGTAGACGGTTCTTCGCGAGACACTTACCATCGTGGTCTTGCCGCTCGCGCATTTCGGGCCAGCCATCGTTTGCTGTTGGATCTGAAAAGCACATTAGCATGCCATAGCGAAATACTGGACGGTCCGCACCCTTGCGAGCATCTTCACGACTTGCCTGCGCCTTCCGGAATAAACGAGACAGGTCGTTGTCAGTGCCTGCGTGCCAATGAGATTTTAAAAAACACAATGAATGAGTACTCACCGTCCAAGTTGCGACCTTCAATCATAAGGGCACCGTTGGGGCGAACACCACCGCGCGAGTGTCCATCTTCCCAAGTTGTTACTTCGTGCGAAGCAAAACAATCATGTACGTACCGCTAGAGCGGCGCTGAACCATGTTGGTCCCATCCTCGTCCTCCTCGTCTTCACTGCTGTCATCGCTATCGACCGTATCCATGAGCGCAGCCCGCTTGAAGTCTTCCGCGGTCAGGCCCGAACGAGTGCGCGCTTTGATGACCACGCCGGCATGAGCACTGTACAAACATAAGCAGAGATAAAAGGCGATGGCGCGCAGGACGGCTCACATGCCCGCCTTGTACAAATTGCGGCATATCTTGCGAAATTTCAACGGCGAGGTCTTCTTGTATTCGCGCAGGCCGTTGAGGATGTCGATGTAGTCACCGCGGAACCGCGGCTCGCGGAACTCGACCTTGACGAAGGTGCCAGTCTCCCATTGTAGGATGCAGCTGTAGATCTAGACAGTGTCAGCTGCGAACAGAAGGTAGACAGCAGTCGTACCCCTGTCAACACGAGCGCAAGCGTCTCCGGCGCTATGCCATCGTCATTGGCATTGAAGATCTGTGGGAAGAGCGGGCCCTCCTTATTGCGAGACGAGAACCAGAGCGTGTTGATCATATCGGAAATGCAGGGATGCTGATACATCCCCACACGCTCCTTAGTATCCTAAAAATATTGAGTATAGGTGAACGGTGAAATATCCACAGACCTTGTAAACAAAGCCGTCACGGTCGAGCAAATTAGCGACCTTTCGCACGTTCCGCTGTGTGATCTTGTCCTTGCTGCTCGTGACGAGGCCGTAGTGCGCCGACACCTTTTCCGAACCTATCCGCTTCACGTCTCCATACATTTGCGGCATACGGGCGTAGATCTGGCACAGGTGGTCAGCAATGCGCAAGCAGGGAAGGACCGTAGTGCTAACCAACTGTCGCATGTCATCCGTCACAATGAAGTCCTTGTCGTCGGGTAGCGTGTGTCGAGCCCGGATGATGGCGTTTGCGACCTTCTTCTCGTTTTCCTCCTCCTTGGTGTTGAACGGGTCTTTCGCGACAAGTGCGCGCATGGCCGGATACGCACGCTCGACGAAGTGCCGCTCACGTGCGGACAGATCACTGCCGCGCGGGCGCGGCTTCCTGCCAGCACCACGAGGGCGGCGCTCGCGGGTTTGGAGGCTGGCAGGCTCTGCGGTTGGCTCCTCAACATCCGCCCTGGTATCCTGTGCATAATCAGCGTCAACGAGACTTGGCGATTGTCTGTAATAAACGCGCACCTCGATTTCGCGCTGTGGTGTCTGCTGAGCAGCATCTTGATCAGCTGGCGACGCCTGTTGCTGACCCTGACGATCCTGGGTTGGGCGCGGTGTGGACAAAGCTGTCGAGCGACCTGTAGCGGGTGGGAGAATTGGTGCCCGGGGCTTGGTCACCGTTGCCGCTGACTGGGGCAGCCGAACAGCAACCGAGGTGATCTACGCAGAAAAATTAGCAGGACTTGTACACCACAGGAGCATGTCTAGCTACCTGATTACGATTCTGTGTGAGCCTGGCCTGCGGTGTTGCGGGGCTATTTTCTGGCCATATGTGATGAGTGATAAGTGACCACGATGTTGGCGTCGTGAGTAACACACCTTTGTTGCCAGCCCGAGGCTTCTTGCCGATTAACTTCCTATACTCGGCATCTTGAGCCACCGATTGCGCTGCTGGATAAATATGAGCAGCGAATTATCCAATGCAGACAGCTGACTCACCGCGCTCCTTGTAGGCCTGACTGGGGCGCCTGTCGTGTGATGGTCGATCGGATTCAATACCTAGAGCAAGCAGGTCGTTGTCAGGCATGACGGGATCAAATTGATGCTGCGTGGGGGAATGGGCGTACAAGCTGGAGGTCAGGGCCTTTATATGAGCGTCGGAACGATGCGGTCGGAGACAAGAGCGAACCAAACACGTGACTAAACAAACGGTGATTACCGCAAGTTCGTGTCATGCTGTGCGTTCAAAGTCCTCACCTGGTCCTCATGGCCATACATACTGTTCATAATATCAACTTGAACAATCTCAAAGCAGGGATAGCAAAAAAAATCATTCTTGAATGCCCCAAGTACTATTTTTAGAAAGTCCAGCACCGTTTCCTATTGCACCCGTCTCAAACGCTCACTGCACCCGTCTCAAACGCTCACTGAGCGTTTGAGACGGGTGCAATAGGTCGTTGCTTTCGCTCGTGTCGCAGGCGCGGCTCAGTCACGCCGCGCCGTCCATGGTGCCGTGTCTGCGCCTGCCGCAGAACTGCGTTGAGCTTCCACGACAGCAGCTTGTGCCCAGAATGCGCAGCACGACCAACGTGTCCGGCAGCGCCGAAAGCCCTTGTCGACAGCCGGCTCCAGCATCCAGCTGCACGGGCTTCTGCCCCGTGGACATCACGCCGGTCGGAATACCTTGACGCACAAAGCAACCATGCGTTGCGCGACAAGGTGTGCAGGTCGCAGCTGCGGCTGCACGACGTGGCCATGCTCCTGCTGACGCCCTGGACCAACTACACGCCGACTGCGGCCGGCTGCAACTCCAGCAGCTCATTGTTATTGCCCACCGTGTGCGCACTGCGAGCTGAGCAGCTGCACGCACAAGCGGTGGGCTCGGGGTGCGCATTGCTGGCGCCGGCGCCAACTCCGCTTCGCGTTTCGCGCGCGACGCGAAGGCGGGGCCCGCTGCAACTGCAGCGAGTGGCTGGTGCGTCCCACCGCGTCCCGTGCGCGAGCGGGGTCGCTGCAGGCGCCAGCAGTGGCCTTGCGGTGCGCGTTTCCGGCGCCGGCGCCAACGCCGCGTCGCGTTTCGCGCGCGACGCGACGGCGGGGCGCGCTGCAACCGCAGCGGGTAACTGGTGCGGCCCACCGCGTCCCGTGCGCGAGCGGGGTCGCTGCAGGCGCCAGCAGTGGCCTTGCGGTGCGCGTTTCCGGCGCCGGCGCCAACTCCGCTTCGCGTTTCGCGCGCGACGCGAAGGCGGGGCCCGCTGCAACTGCAGCGGTTGGTTGGTGCGTCCCACCGCGTCCCGTGCGCGAGCGGGGTCGCTGCAGGCGCCAGCAGTGGCCTTGCGGTGCGCGTTTCCGGCGCCGGCGCCAACTCCGCTTCGCGTTTCGCGCGCGACGCGACGGCGGGGCGCGCTGCAACCGCAGCGGGTAGCTGGTGCGGCCCACCGCGTCCCGTGCGCGAGCGGGGTCGCTGCAGGCGCCAGCAGTGGCCTTGCGGTGCGCGTTTCCGGCGCCGGCGCCAACGCCGCGTCGCGTTTCGCGCGCGACGCGAAGCCGCAGCCCGCTGCAACTGCAGCGGGTGGTTGGTGCGGCCCTCCGCGTGCCATGCGCGAGTGGCGTCGCTGCACGCACAAGCGGTGGGCCCGCAATGCGGGTTTCCGGCGCCGGCGCCAACTTCGCGTCGTGTTTCGCGCGCGACGCGGAGCCGCAGCCCGCTGCAACTGCAGCGGTTGGTTGGTGCGGCTCACCGCGTGCCGTGCGCGAGCGGCGTCGCTGCAGGCGTCAGCTGTGCGCTCGTGGTGCGCGTTTCCGGCGCCGGCGCCGACTGCGCATCGCGTTTCGCGCGCGACACGGAGCCGCAGCCCGCTGCAGCCCGCTGCAACTCTAGTCATGGGACTCAGTGTCGGATTCTCATCTGGTAAGAG
Organism: Auricularia sp. M12; assembly: GCA_037042885.1. Classification (NCBI taxonomy): domain Eukaryota; kingdom Fungi; phylum Basidiomycota; class Agaricomycetes; order Auriculariales; family Auriculariaceae; genus Auricularia; species Auricularia sp. M12. The sequence goes on from CM073209.1 coordinate 264,631, forward strand.
TCTCTACTGTCATTGGTTTTCATTTTCTAACTGCCAGTCCAGTTTTATTTGTAATATAAAATGTATGTCCCATGAATAGGGGATTCCCTCCCTTGAGACTTGAGTATAGACTAGTGGTCGGATATGATCGGTTGTAACCCATGGCCGTAAGACTTAAGTAGTACGTGATGCACTGTCTCACTGCATCCAAGCATGAACCCTCTCAAGCATGCTCGCCTTCGTCTGGCTCCGCAGTTCCTGTGCCCACACTGCTCGAAGGTGCTCTGGTCAAGCCAAGGGCGCCAGGCTCACATCACAGCCAAGCACAAGCCTCGGGCGGCGACTGGGGTGGCCGATGAGATGCCCGACGCCGACCTTGCCTCGCTGCTAGGTATTGCACCGACTCCAGCTCCAGAGCCGGTACCTCCTGCGTCTCCAACAGCAGAGGAGCCATATGTGGAATCCGACGACCCGCTTTCCTTTCCTGACGACGCCGCGCCGTTCTCGTCGCCGCGGGGCTCTGAGGACGCCGACGACAGTCCGCCGGCGTCACAAGCATCAGTCGAACGCTTTCCCACGCCAGTCGCTACTCCTCTGGACGGCGAAAAGCGGCCTCTGCCATTTCAATTGCAACTGGATGAGCAGCAGGCTCAAGGACTTCCGCCGCACGCACCGTTCGCCGACGAGGACGAGTGGGATTTTGCTCAGTGGATAGCAAAGAGCGGGCTAAGCCACGGTGAGATTGACAAGCTGCTTAAGCAACGAAAGGTTGGTTTTTAGGTGTACTCCCTCGAGTGTTGTGTCATCTGACGTTTGCCATAGATGACACCGCTAAACCTCAGTTTCAAATCAAGTCGCGCTTACTTCCAGTACATCGACAACCTTCCTAGCGGCCCTCAGTGGACTTTGACCAATATCACGCTCACGGGCGACGTGCTCAACGAGCAAGGCAAGCCGCAGACTGAGCTGCTCGAGCTATGGATGCGGGACGTCATTGAGATCATCAGTGACCTCTTAGCCACGCCCGCCTTTGCCGATTGCATGGAGTTTGAGCCTGTCAGAATCTGGCTCGATGAGATGAAGACGAACAGGTGCTATTCCGAGGCCCATACGGGAGACTGGTGGTGGGAGCTTCAGGTGTGCTGTCTGTCTACATGCTTGGGTTTCTTTGCTAAATTCCAGTAGAAACGTCTTCCGGAGGGTGCCCTCGTTGTTCCAGTGATCATATCCACAGACAAGACTCAGCTTTCGACGTTCGCTGGCGACAAGACTGCTTACCCGGTTTACCTCACTATTGGCAACATTCACAGCAACATTCGACGACAGGCTTCCAGCCGCGCCACCGTTCTCATTGGCTACCTCCCGGTCTCCAAGTTCGAGATCTTCTCCACAGCTGAGGCGAAGTCAACTGCGGCTCATCGCCTGTTCCACTACTGCATGACCTTACTCCTCGAGCCGCTCGTCGCCGCGGGCCGCGACGGTGTTGATGTCCTCTGCTGCGATGGACTGATGCGAAAGGCATTCATGGTGCTCATGTCCTACATCGCAGACTACCCCGAGCAATGCCTGGTTGCCTGCGGCAAACAGAACCAGTGCCCATCGTGCCTGGTACCGCCGAAGGAGCGTGGATCAGCACCGAAGCTATGGCCATCGCGGACGCAGTCCGTCATCCTCGATATCCTCCAGGCTGGGCCGAATGATCCCAGGTTCAAAGAGTATGGTCTCAAGGACGTCCCTCAGCCGTTCTGGGCACAGCTACCCCACACCGACATTTTCCGCTGTTTCACACCGGACATTCTCCACGAGCTGCACAAGGGCGCCTTCGGAGACCATGTGCCGTCGTGGTGTACTGAGATCCTTGGAGCAGATGAGGTCGACCGGTGCATGAAGGCCTTGCCCCGACACCTGACGCTGCGACATTTCCGCCGCGGCATCGGCGTCATCTCTCAGTGGAACGGCCGCGAGTACCGCGAGGTAGAGAAGGTATTCACTGGCATCGTTGCGGGACATGCTAAGCCTGCTCTCGGAATGGTCGCTCGTGCACTCGTCGACTTCATTTATTGCGCGCGCATGCCAGTACATGACACACACACCTTAGATTTCATGGAGGACTCTCTTCAGCGCTTTCACGAACACAAGACCGTCTTCGTTGACGCTGCAGTGCGCTCTCATTTCAACATTATCAAGCTTCACAAGATGCAACACTACGTCCCGCATATACGCGCTTACGGTGCTGCTCCTGGCTACAACTCCGAGTCTCCCGAGCGTTTACACATCGACTATTGCAAGGAGGCTTACCGAGCAAGCAATCGACGTGACTATCTCGCCCAGATGACCGTCTGGCTCAGGCGAAATGACGCTGTCGATCGTCGCGCCGCGTACTTGGACTGGTGTCGCCCTCGTCATGCCGACCAAGCTCCACCGTCAGACTCGGACTCGGAAGCAGTCTCAGAGTCTGATTCAGACGAACCCCCTGCGACCATAGGCACTGCGGACGAGGAGGTCATCACGCACACACTTCCGCTGCATCCATCTTACCGAGGCCAGACTCTTGAACAGATCGACAACAACCACGGCGCCCCAGACTTTCTCCCCAAGCTCAATACATTCCTCCGCTCACTCTCCAGTGCTACCGCACACGCTTCTGATGTCTTTGATGTTTACAAGAGGGTCACCATTTCGGAACGCATCGGCACCGAGCTAGTCCGCGATGTTGTTCGGGCAACACCAGCTTATCGTACAGCGCGGGGGAAGACTACTGGCCCGTTTTTCGACACGGCACTAGTAGGATTGGACGGCGAGCTGACAAGCCTGCAGCATCGCAGTCTGCGCCGTGAGTGCCACCAGCTTTCACTGGTAGAGGACGAGCTCCGTGCTGATTTGTCGGATGCAGAGCTACAGGTTGTTCGTGTGCGGGTTATCTTCGAAGCCCCTGCGCGTCTCGGCTTGAGCATGCCACTGGCTTTTGTTGAGTATTTTACACCATTCAGGGCGCAAGCTTCGAAGGACGTCGGCTATCTCTGGACCTCACCCGCGCGTCAGAACTCGCAAAAGCGCACGGGTGTCATCCGGTTGGACTCCATCGTCAGTAGCACCCCAGGCAGTCACCACGGAGGTCCCGAATACATCCGAAGGGGGGTTTCCCAGTATCAGAACAACCCCCCTTAAATCTGTCCGTCGGCCAGATTATATCGGTCGCTGGCGACATCGACCGGCGGGGCTGTCCTTTCCGCGGCCGCCGCCGTCGCCTCAACTGCCGCCGCCGTCGCTCCAGCGGCCCTGGCTGCTGTCGGCGGCGACATAGGGCCTGTCCACCGACCGTCGCGGCCGTCGTCGGCAGCCATCAGCCGGCGCTAATGGGGCGCTACCGGCAATCTCCGGGGATCGTCGGGCCCGATGTGCGGGACGCCAAAAGCATCCGCTCGCCGGCGCTTATGGCAAATGCCGACCCGCATCAATCCGGGTTTGTTTGCTTCAAATGCGGCCGCCGTTGACCGGATCGTTCGCCGGCAGGCAGAATATTCGTCGGCAGGCGGAATAAAAAAACATTCCTTCCCCTGCACCCTCTAATACATAGTGGCATACATGTTTGAAGTAATATTTCATGCAATAGAATCACTTGAATAGGGTGCTGCTGCTGCTGCTGTTGTTGTTGCTGCCGCTCCTGCTGTACCTTGGAAAGACAGAAATCACATTGACCTACACTACTGCTTGTCCCATTACTGGCTGAGCAGAGCCATTCCAGCGAAGACTATGTGCACGTTGTTGAACATGGGGGGGTTGATTCGATTGGTGATGAAGGCTTCAACCTTCAGACAGCAGGACTCAATTAGGGGTTGATTCGATTGGTGATGAAGGCTTCAACCTTCAGACAGCAGGACTCAATTATGAACTGGCTGAGCAGGGCCATGCTAGCGCCCAATATGTGCCCGTTGTTGTACAGGGTAGTGTAGGATAGCTAGAGGAGGTTGCGGTTTTTGTCTTATGAACAACACGGCAAAGTCGTCTGGCCGGCGAGGTTTGACACCAACAACAGCAGCAGCATATCACTGCCGGCGGACAGTCTTATGAGGATTTTGCCGTCGCCGTACAGTCTCGGGTTTGGCCGCCGAACAACTAATCACCAACAGCAGCAGCAACACGACGTCGCTGCCGGTAAACAAACTGTAACAGTTAGCGACAAAAGTGATGGGGGGTTGGTTCGATTGGTCATTGAGCAGTCAGACCGCAGGACTCAATTCTGAAGTGGCTAATCAGAGCTATGCTAGAGACAAAGATATTCCCGCTGTTGTACAGGGTAGTAAGAGCTGCAACAGCACATTGCTGCTGGAGGACGATCTCGCGCCGGGCCGCCAAACAACGAGCAGACGGCAAACATGGCATTTTTGTCTTGTGGCCGACAAAATCTTAGGACCGTTCACCGGCAGCGAAGGCATGTTTGCGCTGCCGGTGAACGGTCCTGAGCAGTCTGGCCGGCAAGAGCAATCAGCACATCGCCGCCGGCGGAGAGTTTTGGCTGTGGTCGTCGAACACTAAGTATGGCCGGCGAACAACAGGGCATCCCTGCCGTGGAGAACTTCACCGGCAAACATGCTGTTGCTGCCGGTGAACGGTCCTGAGCAGTCTGGCCGGCAAGAGCAATCAGCACATCGCCGCCGGCGGAGAGTTTTGGCTGTGGTCGTCGAACACTATGTATGGCCGGCGAACAACAGGACATCCTTGCCGTGGAGAACATCGCCGCCGGCGGACGATGTGGCGTCTGGCCGCCGAACAACGAGCAGCCGGCGAACATGGCATCGCCGCCAACGAGTCTTGCCGGCAAGAGCAATCACCACCTCGCCGCTGAAAACGTGCCGGCGGACGATGTGGCGTCTGGCCGCCGAACAACGAGCAGCCGGCGAACATGGCATCGCCGCCAACGAGTCTTGCCGGCAAGAGCAATCACCACCTCGCCGCTGAAAACGTCTTGGGTCTGGCCGGTGAACGACAGCAGCAGCAGCAACAACAGGGCGTTGCTGCAGCCGAAGAGTTCTGGAGAGCTTTGGCAGACGATAGATGCTGTTTGTATCTTGATGAGGCTCTAGATAGTGTTTCTGTGCTGTGGCCGACGAAATACCACATTGCCGCTGAAAACGTCTTGAGTCTGGCTGGCGAACGACCGCAGCAGCAGCAACAACAGGGCATCGCTGCAGCCGAATAGTTGTGGAGACGATAGATGCTGTTTGTATCTTGATGAGGCTCTAGATAGTGTTTCTGTGCTGTGGCCGACGAAATACCACATTGCCGCTGAAAACATCTTGAGTCTGGCCGGCGACCGACAGCAGCAGCAACAACAACAGGGCATTGCTGCATCCGAATGATGGTGGAAAATCTTGGCAGGCTATAGATGCTGTTTGTATCTTGATGATGCTCTAGATAATGTTTGTCTTGTGGCCGACGAAATCTTTCTGGCCGCCGAACAACGAGCAGCCGGCGAACATGGCATCGCCGCCAACGAGTCTTGCCGGCAAGAGCAATCACCACCTCGCCGCTGAAAACGTCTTGGGTCTGGCCGGTGAACGACAGCAGCAGCAGCAACAACAGGGCGTTGCTGCAGCCGAAGAGTTCTGGAGAGCTTTGGCAGACGATAGATGCTGTTTGTATCTTGATGAGGCTCTAGATAGTGTTTCTGTGCTGTGGCCGACGAAATACCACATTGCCGCTGAAAACATCTTGAGTCTGGCCGGCGACCGACAGCAGCAGCAACAACAACAGGGCATTGCTGCATCCGAATGATGGTGGAAAATCTTGGCAGGCTATAGATGCTGTTTGTATCTTGATGATGCTCTAGATAATGTTTGTCTTGTGGCCGACGAAATCTTGCAGTACAAGGCCGCAGCCGGCAAACAGCTCACCGGCAGCAGCAACAACATAGGCAGGTGAAAGTGTAGTTGGACGATTCCTTACCGGTGGCGAGTAACTACATCGGAGCTACATCTTATCTGGACGAACGAGGAGGGAGTAAAGAAAACGCCTGAGGTAGATAATATCCTCTTCTCCAATACCTGTGGACCGCCATGATCTCAATACTGCGGCATATGCAGCCAAACACCAAACACCACAGTCGTTGGCCTTTCCAATTGAAGCAGGCTGTTATTAAGAGTTCAGCTGAGGCTAGGAAAGAGGATAGATGGACCTTACAACAAGGGGCATTGCAGACCATCCCGACGGCGGCCGGCAAGCATCGTATTGACCCTGACGACTGGCCTCAATGAGCAGTAATGAGATAAACTGAGAAATAAGCTGCATCAACCATCAGACAACATTTTTCCAGAGTTAAAAGCAAGGCCTCACATTAATCTGCCGGCGGAAGGTCTCCGGACAAGCATGGCTATCAAAGAGCTCGATGCGGCCGGTTTCAAGATAGATGAACGCCATAATCCAGCGCTTTTCATCCTGAAGAGGAAGAACAAGAATGGGGCGGGTAGAAAAGGGAATACCACGCAGAGATCGGACGATTTGAGGAATAGATGTTCCATCACACCATGCAGTGTACGAATATGGAGTTAAAACGGCCATCTTGTGCATCCGAGAGGGAAATGTTGCAGCCAGCAATGCCAGGCAAGCATAAAGTGCCTGTTCGGGGAGAGGGTAGCCTTCACAAAGCCGGATAGCAGTCTGCTGGGGAACATCCAGCCGCTTAAATCCCTCGCCGGCCGGCCGGCAAAGATGCCGGGGTGGCTGTTGTCCTGGGGACTGGTTGCGCAGTAATGCAGAAAAGGACTTGTCCAGCGCAGAGTCATCAATCTACAGCAGTAAGCATTCTGGTCGAAATGGACGGTAAGAGTTCCACACCTTGTGATCAACCTCCCGTACGGTACATTGAATAACGGGGTCTTCAGCGTCCTCTTCGACAGCCTCATGAAAAAGTTGCCTGGCACCAATGAAAGACTCGTCGTCGTCGTCTGTGTTTTCGTCATCACTCTCATCGACCATTTGCATTGTCAGTTGGTACGGCAGAGGATGATGGGGTGTGGTAGGTGGTGTTGGAAGCCCTTGTTCGATGGCCGGCAGAACGAATGGATCAGTAGCCGGCGAGGAGGGGACTGGTGACGATGCAAGGGAGTTGGCCGGCGAGGGAAGAACATCGGCTGCCGTCGAAGGACTGTCTGCAGTTCCGGCGGCGGCCAGCGAAGGGTTCAGCGGCTGCCGGATTAATGACATCCATTGAGCAAATGGTATGGTCAGTTCGCTGCATCCAGACAGCATATCCTCGAGACGGGCACGCTCATTAAGAAGCAAAGGCCGTAGGGCTGCATCTGTCAAGTTATCAGACGAGCAACTCGGTGGGAGGCTGCTGGCTCACTGGCTTCGTCGGCGAACGCAATCTGAAGGGCCTTGCTCTCCCGGGTGGCCCAGGCAAAGAGCTGCTGTTCTTCACGGGCGAGACGTCGCTCCTCCTCCTTGCAACGATCTATGCAGAGCTGAGCGCGAATGCCAGCGCGAACTGTGGCATCCATTAACCAAGGTGCATTGCCCTGCGGGATCTCTGCCAGCCAGACATCCTCAAGCAGCGCTGGGTCATTGCGAAGGTCGGTAATGTCAACTGTAAGAGGCTCGGGGAGCGGGAACTGACGGCCAGCAGGGAGCAGGTCCTTGAGATCTTCACAATACTTGTTGTAGCGCGCAATTGCCGCTTTGATCGCTGGAGTACGCTTCGAGATGGATCGGACGGTCTTCTGATGAGTTTTCGTGCCTGTAGAATATAGAAATCAGTATATACAGTGGAGGACATGGACATTTGAACACCCCAATTTTCTACTCCTGTAGATTTACAATTCCACAACATTGGGTAGTACCTTCCTCCCACCAATGACATGTGTTGATGAGAAGTAGCCAAGCTTTAACTTGGTGGTGGATTCATGTCGATTGCATTACTCTGTCACGAGTTATGGTGGCAAAACTGATGTGACCATATGCGCACCACACAGCCTGCCGAATTTTATCCAAGCTAGGTACCTCTGAGACCTGTTGCACATAGGTAGATGAGAAGGTACACTACATGAATACAGTACAGAAATCTCAGTAGCATCCTGCTTCATTGCTCAGAGCGCAGACAACTGCAAAACACAGAATTGGCAAAATTTGAACAATGCACAATCCGCTCTGGAGGAGGTCTCAGGTCATGATGCCTAACAGGCAATGAGATATATGGACATACATTGTGACCCCCAAGTGCAAAGTCCAGAAGCTAATCAGTTGGTCTTTGAGAGAGCATACAAATTTTGCACATTCTGTGTTTCACAGTTGTCTGCGCTCTGAGCTATGAAGCAGTCTGCAAATGAGATTCCTTGAGTGTATTCATGTAGTGTACCTTCTCATCTACCTATGTGCAACAGGTCTCAGAGGTACCTAGCTTGGATAAAATTCGGCAGGCTGTGTGGTGCGCATATGGTCACATCAGTTTTGCCACCATAACTCGTGACAGAGTAATGCAATCGACATGAATCCACCACCAAGTTAAAGCTTGGCTACTTCTCATCAACACATGTCATTGGTGGGAGGAAGGTACTACCCAATGTTGTGGAATTGTAAATTTACAGGAGTAAAAAATTGGGGTGTTCGAATATCCATGTCCTCCACTGTATGCACCATGTTGGAGGATGAGCGGCTGCCGACCAAGAGCGGAATGCTGGCCGCCAACGGCCTGGTCAATTCGCTCCCATTCAAAGAAGCGGCCGGTGAGTTTCTGGCGGGCGATGCACTTGGCATCATAGGCCATGACCAGGGTTTTTGCAAAGTCCCATCCGTAATCGGCAATTTCGGGGAACGAAGAGCGAACATTGAGGGAGCCATAAAGCTCCTCGGCCTGCTTGTTCAGCTCGCCCTGTGTAACACGTAGAGCATTGAGCTGCTGCCTTGCGGATGCAGCATCTGGCCCTCGAACAGCAGTCAAGACAGGCTCGAGGGCATGGATGGCAGTCTCGACACCATCAATCTGCTCTTGAAGGGCCATCACCGACTCCAGCTCCTTCTTCAGACGAGGCGCAGGATCTAACAGCAGTTAGCACATTGCGAAGGTTTTGGCTGCCCAAAACATACGACGTCGGATAGAAAGTTGGGCTTCCTTTTGCAAAATCCATTGGCCGGCGAGGAACTCTGGCGAATGACCACAGGCATGGAGAATGCGGAGCGCATGCCACTGCTTGTCCGCAGCAGCCTTTTTTCGCCTCGCCAGCCACCGGCCGAGGTCGTCCCTCAGCTGGCGAACAATCCAGTCGATTTGCCGCTCAAGGATGCTGAGCCGCCGTTTACGCTGCACAGCCAAGTAAGCTCGCCGCCGAACAATAGCTTTGCCGGCTGGCTTACTGATACATGTCGAAGGATGGCAATGACATCGCAAAGACGTGACCAAAGCCGTTCCACACCCCCGTCGGCCAGACCGGTTCCCTCCTGCAGCCGGGGGTTAAATGCTAGCTGGCACTCCCATTGGTGAGCATAGGCATGCATTGCTGATGTAACAAAACTCGTTCTGTCGAGCCAGCTCTGAGGCACAATGTCATACTGTATGCAACTTCAGAACAGATCGGAATGTGCAATGGTCACTCACCGCCATGAGCATTCGCCATCCAACACAGTTGATGTCGTAGGCATCGCCGTAAGTCGCGTTGTCTGGTGTGTGCAGGTAAAGATAAATACTGAGAGCAACCTTGAACTTCTGTTGCTCGCCAGGCGTGTCGATGTTGCAGAATGCAATGGGGATATCGTGGCGGCAGACCATAGCCATGAGTCCCCGGTCGTCGTATATCTCGCCGGCTGTCTTCTGCTTGGAGCCGTCGCCGGCCGTGTGCGAATTCTCGCACTGCTTGAACGCGGCCTCGGGCACAATGCCAGTGTAGGGCTTGGCGGGACGCTTGCGGCACATGTCAATGCAGGCACCAACGGCGTCGACAAACTCCTTTGGGAGAAAATGCACAAACTGAAATTCGAACGGGGGACAGTCGCCGGCGGTCTTCAGGTGACGGTGCATGAAGTTACCGTCAGATGCGACTTGATAATCCGGCTCGCTGCAGGGCAGAGTGTTAGCTTGGAAGTTGTAAGCGTGATCACGACTGAACCCACGATTTCACCGGCCGGCCATTCTCAGTGGTGAAGAAGCAACTGGGGCAGCGCATGAGGAGCTCAGGGGCCACCGTTTTGCGACCATGAAGCTTCCACCCAAGGTCCAGTGCAACCTGCATCCACAGCCGCTGCGCTGGCGTTGCCTCAGCCAGCGGATCTGTGGCGGTCACTTCACCGGCAGGGTCTTCGTCGGCGACATCGGCCGCCTGTGACTGCGCAAGTGGTCTCGCCGGTGAAAGTCTTTCGGCCGCTGAATTGCGTTGTGGGCCATGGGGTGTTGCCGGCGGCGACATTGGGAGGGAAACACGACTGGCCAGTGGCGGAGGTGCGTCAACGATAGCACGAGCGTTGTTGAGCCGTTCTTGGAGATCCAGTTCGATTTTGCGGCGTACAAGATCATACCACTTCATCGCATCGCCCAGCGGTCTCCGGTAACCCTCTTGTACGGGGACACCGCTTCTACGGCGCAGAATGAAGCCGTTTAGGCGATGGGTACTGTGTAGAGCGGCTGCAAGAGCCATTGTTGATGTGCCGGCTTGCCGTTGTAGCTCGAGGTAGAAATCCAGCATCTGAGTCGAAAATGCGTAGTCGGCAGCCACAGGCGATGAGGAAAAGAAGCCATGAGCCAGGAGAGTGGCAGGAAGTGGTGTATGCTCGCAGAATACCATGTGCTTGATTTCGAAGGCTGTTTCAACTCATCAGTACATTGCAGCTAGATTTATGGAAACGGAGCTCACAGGTCCACATGACGAAGACGACACGAGTCAGCCTTGGGCTGCACAAGTGCGGGCAAAGTCAAGGTGAATTCGTCGGCAAAGTTGGGATTCGGCGGCGAGTGATGTGGCCGGCCAGCGGCAGAGAAGGCAGTCATTAAAGCAGGAAGAAGCATATTCCATCGAGCGTAGAGAGCTTCCTTCTTTACGGATATCTCAGGGTTCGTCGGCTTCTTCTTGTGCCGCAGTGGGGGCATCTGGTAGTCGAAAGAGTCCTCAAATCCGATTGCCGGGAGACCATCATCATCAGGTTGTGGCCAGAGATCCTCTGCCATTGGCGCATCTTGGACAGCAGGAGCAGTAGTGGGACGTGCAGCAGGTTTCGCGCGCGAGGCTGTAATATGTGCCGCTGGGTGTGGGATGCGCGATGCGTTGGCCAGATAATTTGCGGGCAATATGTATATCCCGGCGTCTTTGGCCTTTTTGCGCCTTTTGCGAGAGGAAGAAGGTGCAGTCAAGGCCCACTGTTTGCGTAGGTAGGCGCGCCGTATGTCGTGGCTCGTGGGCAATAGCGTAATGGCCATGAAGACGGAGAAGTGAAAAGGCGTCGCCGGGATATTCCGGACAGGCAAAGTAGGCAGCTGTCCAGACTTTCCAGGACAAGACCCTGATGCAACGCAGCTTAAACATGCTCCAAGGGTCTTCCTTGACATGTTTGGGGAGTTCACACGGCTCAATTCCCTGTCAACCCTTAATGTCTTTGTCGCGACAAGAGCGATAGTGCTTATGTAAGCACCCCTGAGCAACAACACGGGACAAGTACAGGCCAATTAAAGACAGCAATACCTCTCCGCGTGGGTCCAGCTCGCTTTGGCATGTTCTCCCTGTATCCTGGCCGATTTGAGGTCCCTGCCGGCGAAGGAGTTTGGACGTTTTACCGGTCAGCAGACACCGGCTGCACACCTTACTGCACTCCCAGGGTCTCAAGGTTGCCTCACAGTATGTCACTAGCTCTATTAGGCATACTTTTGCTGTGTTGTGGCTGTTTTGGCGTCCCTGCCTGCGAAGGAGTCGGCGAGCTTGGCCGTTTTACCAGCTGAGAGACTTGGGCTGCATACTTTGCTGAACTCCCTGGGTCTCCAAAAGCTCGATGAACGAGTCCATGTGTAAGATATACTAAAAAATAGCAATATCAATTGATGAGACAGCCGCAGTTCATCCGGTAGCACAAAGATACAGTGTTGCATCTCACCCGCAACTCGCCGTTGAAACAGGTAAATCGAGCCTCTAAAGCGCTTGAACCAATAGTGCCTGCATTTGTCACTCCTAATCTAATGCAAGTATCAATCCAAGGGATATAAAGCTGTGAGACAACAACCGGAGATTCAGTGAGTGCTGAACAAGCGAGTACATTGTCACCTGCAACTTTGGTCAAACCACAGTAATGTTGTTCCCTCGCAAGGCAAATGCGTTCCAGTGCCAATCTGATGGTCCCAGAGTAGTCTCAGTGTTTACTCAGACCCACAAATGACATTGACATATAGGGGAGCGGCCGACTCATTGGGAAATCGATGATTTGCTGTGTTTTCGCAGGTGGCCTCATGCGCCCAAACTCTGAAATCTCGACCCCGAGAAGTTGTTTGTGACTGAAACTTTGAGAAGGTACTGGGAGCATTTAAAACTTTGATTTTACGATGCAAGATTAGCGTGGGAAGCCAAGAATCGCCGGGGTCGTTCCAGCAGCTGAACATGCAGCCGTCAAATACAGTGTTTCTAGATCTCCAGAAGGTTCTACTGTCGTTTCAAGGACATATAAATGTTCACAAACATGCTGGGCACGTCACGGCATGAGGCATTGACATTGACAGGTTGCTCGACGCCTCTAAACGCTGTTTCTGGATTTGGACGGTGTATCCCTGACACGGATTCCAAGTCCGACGGTTGCCCTCTTACCGTCGTCTGCCGCATTGCGCACCCCCCACCAGGCCCCATCCCCCACCCCACAAGGTCCGCTGGATGATCAGCGGTCGCCTAGTGCTCTCTGACCTAGTTTCAGAACTTAGAAAATTGCGACCAATGCCGCCGAAGCGCAGGACCAAGAGGCAGCAGCGTTCGCCGACGCCCGCGCAGACGCCAGAGGACAACGGGCCTCCTGACCCCGTCGAGGTGCGTTTTTCTTACTGCCTGTTACTTCTACTGATTATTTGGGCTGTTTCTAGGACGTCGCCGACAAAGCCAGCCGCCCAGAAAAGGGACCATCGCCAATTCCTGGCGGATCCGATGATGAAGGCGCAAGCACCGCGCGACCTGGTATCGAGGACGGCGAGGGCTTGGGCGTTGATGATGCGGTAAGCATCGTGCAGCCTTGCGCAGCCGCCGCTGAACTGACAATTGGTCAGGACGATGAGGCTTTCCAGGAGGTGTTCACGCCCCGGATGGTTGCCGCCATGGACGCACTCGACCAAACCATGCCCACGCAGGAGATGCTGCTGCCGCCTGCAGCCCGCTTGGAGCCCACGACATCCGCCGGCGAACTGGGTGGCAGTCAGCTGCCAGTGGCTGCATGTGGCCGTACGAGCGAGCCAGGTCCCGCGACATCGTTCGGCGCCGCCCCAGTCTCGCCCAGTGCTGCCAGCACTCGCAGCGCTCCTTCTGGAGCTGGCGCCTTCGCGGGCTTCACGCGTCTTGCTCGTTCACCGCCGCGGATCTTCAGCAGCGAGCACGCGCCCCACAGCAACGCGCCCCACCCGCCAACGAGCAGTGCATCCGCTGCACATGAAGCCGCGTCATCCTCCGCACTGCCCGAGACGCAGTTCAAGGCGCCACATCCGCCTGACGATGCAGCGCAATACGATGAGGAGGAGGCACCGCCGCTGCCCGGCTCTGAGCTCGCCGAGCTGCTTGACCGCCTCATCGCGTCGGCAGCGGAGCACTATGTGCCAGAGGGCCTGCAGGAGCAGATGCGGGCAGCAGCGTACACCTGTGACGACAGTGAACAGGACGCGAACGACGCTCGTGAGGCAGCCAGCCAAATCGAGGCAATGCTGCGGCTGCTGGATGAGGCACCACTCTCGGTGTCTCTCCTTCCTGAGCAGGAGCTGACGGCCGTCCATTTTGCTAGCATGGTCCGCCGTATGAAGCGCATCAGGCTGCCGGCGAACCTCCTTCGCCGGCACGGCGAGGCAGCCTGGACTTTGAGGTTCTCGCAGGATGACCTGTCTGAAGCAACACGCTCGGCCATGCGTGCGATGTATTTGGAGGAGGAGAAGAAGGTCATCAAGCAGGAGGTCCGAATGAATATCCGCAGGGCCCCCGCCGCCCCTGCCGTGCCCGCCCCGACTCCCGCCCCTGCCGTGCCCGCCCTAACTCCCGCGCCTGCATTGCGCGCGCAGACACCTGCATTGCGCGCGCAGACACCTGTCGCCGCCGTGCGTGCCCCAACTCCCGCGCCTGCTGCCCCTGCCCCGACTCCTGTCCCCGCCGTGCCTGCCCCGACTCCTGTCCCCGCCGCGCCTGCCCCGATTCCCGTCCCCGCCGCGCCTGCCCCGATTCCCGTCCCTGCTGCGCCTGCCCCGAGTCCTGCCCCTGCGGCACCCGCCCAGAGTCCCGGCCCCGCCGCCTCCGCCCCGACTTCCACCGTCCAGGTCAACCCAGCCGATGTCCCGCCATCGCCCAGCACGTCTGGTGACGATGACCGCGAGGCATTCGTCCGGCGCCCTCCAACGCCACGCTACTCTGCACATGCGCTGCTGAAGACGACAGGAACGACCTCGCAAGTGAGGGAGTGGAGATCTACGGGGAAGGTCACGCGGTTCCCGCATGCAGAGCGACTGACCCATGTCGCCTCCACTATGCGCATGGAACCTGGAACTGCCGGCGGCGACGAGCCGATCGAGGTGGATGAGCTGCTCAGCAACAATGAGCAGGCGCCGGTCCAGCCGACAAACGCCGCGTCCGACGCGGAGCAGCTGCTCGCCGGCGACGACCTGCCGACGAACACGCCCGCCGGCGAAGACATCCACATGCAAGAGGCGCCGCAGGGCAATGACGACCAAGCGCAAGCTGCAGCAGGCAGCACGACCGTGCAGCAGAATGGGCTGCGCCTGCCCAGCGACCCATTCAACGAAATACTCGACGACCCGCGCCTCGCAATGCGCTCGCCGATTACGACCGACCAGACGCTGCTGGAGCAGCTGCGCGAGCTTGAAACTCTGCTGGCTGAGCCAGTGGGGTCCCCCTTCTTGCCTGGGAAGCCTGGCCGCCCAACTGCGCAGGTCCTCAACATCGAAGTTTCCGTGGTCCGCTTCCTTCGCAACGTCGCGCACGCCGTCTTCTGCGCCACCGGATACCCTGCCGAGTCCATCCTCAAGAATGCCCTTGATGCGCAGAATCACAGGTCAATCAACAAGGCCAACGACTTTGAGATGTTTTGCAACAACATCAATCCTCGTAAGTGTGCTTGCTGATGCATGCCGCCGAACTAACTTGATTCCAGGCGCTGAGCTTCGACGCAAATACGACGATTGGTTTGCGGCGCACTTCAACAACAACAAGGACAAGGTCTACTTCACGCCGGTGGAATGTGGCAGACTCCGCGTCGAATTCGAGAAGGACTTCGGCGGCGACGAGGGCCTCAACGAGGTCCTCGAGAAATTTTTCATCGACTACCCCCATGGCGGCTACGACATGTCCCCCAACGAGCTTGCAACCCGGTCCGAGCTCATCTTCAAGCATCTGAATCAATATGTGAGTCCTTGCCGCCCAGCTTTTTTTTTCTGCCGGCGAGCAGTTTTCTATCCGTCGTCAGTTAGAAATAACATTTTTGACCTCGTCTTAGGTGTCTTATCTGCAGGTCCGTCACGGGATTGCATGCTCCGTCTTGGCCTGCACCTCCCGCGGCGACATGCGTTCTTTCGACACCCCAGCCGCCATTATTGAGTCGTCGCACGCGTCGGGCTTTTTCCTCGACAAGTGTTGCCTCAACAACGCCGAGACCATGTCCCTGTTTGTCGACCATGCACTGTAAGCTTGCGCTTCCCGTTCTTTGACGTTCGCTGACTCGTATTACAGAAATGCGGCTGCAAATCGCTATGGCCATGCGCGAGCGCTGGCCCTTGCGCAACTTCTGGGTACTGAGCCCCCTCCACTGCCAGCCATCGTCCGCGAGGCCAACTTTGCCAAGGCTGTCGGGCCGTCCGCTAACGCGCGCATCCGAAGTCAGCTGCCGGCCAGCTCGACGGCCGCCGAACAAAGTCGCCGCCGGCCAGCTCGACGGCCACCGAACGTGCTCGCAGCACAAATGTCCCAGGGCCATCAGCCACTGCGTCACGGGGAGGCAAGAGCAAAAAGACGTTGCCCCCAGGAGCAACTCCCGGCATGCGCAGGTCAGCACTCGCCGGCCAGGTCCCCGTCCCGACATCACCCCCTTCGATGGCGATGCAGAATCTCTCGAGGGACAGCAGCACATCATGTCCTTTCCCACAATGGTCGACCCCGAATCTGCCGACCCGAAGCTCCTGTCCGTCGTATTCGGGACAATATGGAATCAGCCGGAGATACCACCGCCGCCGAAACGGTTCAGAGTTTGCACTATCCAGGAGATGCAGCAGGGCTGCATCCGACTCATGAGCAGTACGTTTTCTAGTTGGTCCGTCATTCGTTTCGTTAATTAGGTCATCAGAGGCTGGTATTACAATCACGGCGTCTGGCAACAACATCCCGCTGGGCAAGGTCGTCACGGGATGCATCGAGCACGACAAGGCCATTTGGGGCTGCCCGGCAACGTCACTGATCCCGTTCGTTGAGGCGCGCGACAAGAAGTGCTCGTACGACGGAGTCGACAAGGCCAGCCAGATGACGTTTGGCACGTACCTCATCCGCGACGGGCTCGTTTTGGGCAAGCAGATCAGCCTCTCTGAAGAGCTAAGCAATAGGCTCGGCGAGCTCGAGGTTCCCGCCGTGGTCACGAAGCGCTTCAAAGGCTACTGCAAGGAGGCCGGCGTGGAATGGTCGGACAAACCGAGGGCGCTCATCTTCATCTCCGAGCCCTTCCCTGCCGACACACCGGGCATGCCAGCAGGCTGGGCTGGTACTCGTCGTGCGCTCTGTGACAACGGGCTTGTCATTGGCATGAACATGTCCTATGTCCGCTCGCTCGACCGCTCTTCCCTTCCCGCCGACGACGACCCGCCGGTGATCGTGCTCGAGTCCAGCGACGAGGAGACCCACGCAGAGCCCGCACGCAAGTCGAAGGCGAAGAAGAAGAAGTCAAATGTCGTCGAGGAAATCGAGGACAGTGATGGCCTGGCCGAAGAGGCCAGTGTTAAAATCGTTACCACTGGCCAGCCAGCAAACCCGCCGGCGAAGGATCCTCTGCCGGCGAAGAACTCGACGGCAGAAGACGCAGACCCATCTCCGGCAAAGGACCCCAAGGCGAAGGACGGCACTGCCAAAGCCTCGAGCGCCCCGAAGGAAACCCCGGGTAGGTGTAGGCTGTACTTCAAACGGACAAATACTAACACTGGTGTGTAGTGTCGCCGGCGAAGAAGAAGCCTTCGGCGGCGAAGTCAAAGAAAAGCACGCCGGACTCAGACGGCGAGGATGAGCTCTCTCAGGACGATGAGGAGCCCGATACCAGCGTCAAGAAGCCCGTGGTGCGCAAGTCAACACGCACGAAGCCCCGCGCCGCCAAGAAGCCGCAGCCGCCAGTGAGCAAGAAGGCGGAAAAGCGTCGTCGCGCCTCGGACGATGAGGACGATACCCGCCAGCCCAAGCGTAGCCGCGCGGCCGAGAAACCTGCAGCATCGAAGGATGCGAACACGAGCAAGACGCGATCTGGCGCCCCGTCCAACTCCGCCGCCGAACCCACGCCTGCCGCCGAACCTGCTGAGCCTGCTGCAAAGCCGAAGTCCGTCCGCGCATCTACCAAAGCGGCCTCATCGACCCCAGCACCTCCGGGAACACCCCGACGTGTCGCATTTGCTGTCAGTCTTCCGGCAGGAAATGCAACGCCCAAGTCGCAGCTTGACGTCGTTTCGGGCCTGCGTCGTTTCGAGGGTGAGCACGCTCAGCCGACTCCCAGGGAAATCAAGGGCCTGGGTACCGTCGCTTTGCCATGGGGCCTCGACGACGACTACATCAAGGCACTTGGTCAGGCGCACTACCTGATCAACAACGGCTTGGCCCTCAGCGCCTCCCTCAAGGAGAAGGTCAATGTTGTCAAGAATGTCTGGCCGCTGGGGATGCCCATGGACGAGGTGCTCGTCAACATGTACATGGATATCGAGTAGCTGCATCTCTCTTCCCGCCCCCTCCCCGCCTTCCATCCTCTCCCCCTCCCCTCTTTTCGCGCTCTCCAATGTCGTTCTCACTTCTCCATCGCCGTGCAACCTCTCGCCGCTTGATCTTTCCCGGTCTTCAACATGATCGGCTTGTGTCCTCGAGATCTTCAACATGATCTTTTACTGTCCTGCAATACATTTTGTTTTGGTTGCAAAGCTGCCAGCCTGTCAAGGTATTACAACGGCAAGCCAATGAAGTCATCGGCCGGCTAACTATCCCTGTGCATTCACCGGCCAGTAGATTGAGCTGCTACTACTACTATTATGTACAACAAATGAACTGCTACTCCTACTATTATGTACAACAAATGAACTACTACTACTACAATTATGTACAACAACGGGCACATCTGAGTTGCCAGCCGGTCAAGGTGTTACAACGGCGAGCCAATGAAGTCGCCGGCCGGCCAACCATCCGTGTGCATTCGCCGAGTCCCTCTTTCGCCGGCTGGCCGACGATCCAATGGCTTACGCCGGCCGGCGTGATTCACCGGCCTGTCGATTGAACTGCTACTACTACTATTATGTACAACAAATAAACTGCTACTACTACAATTATGTACAACAAATGAACTACTACTACTACAATTATGTACAACAACGGGCACATCTGAGTTGCCAGCCGGTCAAGGTGTTACAACGGCGAGCCAATGAAGTTACCGGCCGACATGTTTCACCGGCGAGCCAATGGTCCCTAGGCCTTTACAGGCTGCCGTCTTTCGCCGGCCGGCGTGATTCACCGACGCGCCAATGGTGCCTTACACTTTAACTGCACCGAACTTTCTGCTGCCTTGATGGTGACCCCATACATTCCAGACATATGCACCTAGGCCATGCTGAAGCAACGAATTGACCTGTATAACTAACTGCTACCACTACTATTATGTACAACAACGGGCACATCTGTGTCGCTCGCATGGCTCTGCTCAGCCAGTTCTAAATTGAGACTGACTATCAATAGTGAACGGGAGTCATCCGCCGATCAACGGGTGACATCTGTTGCTCGGTGAAGGCTCTACAGTTATCTATGGTGTGCCCGTACATTGCAGCGATAGCGCCACGTTGAACCTTTTCATAGACCTACATAAAACCACTAGGGCGAGCCCCTAAACTGCAAAGATACGCACCTACGCCACACCGAACCTTCGCAGAGTCCAACACTACACAACAACACTAGGGTGACCCCCTACATTCCAGACATACGCACCTACGCCACGCCAAACCACGCCACCACTATCATGTACAGCAACAGGCACATCCATGTGCTGGCATGGCTCTTCTCTATCACTTTTGCATTCGATATTACTGTATACATGTATGCCACTATGTATTAGAGGGTGCAGGGGAAGGAATGTTTTTTTATTCCGCCTGCCGACGAATATTCTGCCTGCCGGCGAACGGTCCGGTCAACGGCGGCCGCATTTGAAGCAAACAAACCCGGATTGATGCGGGTCGGCATTTGCCATAAGCGCCGGCGAGCGGATGCTTTTGGCGTCCCGCACATCGGGCCCGACGATCCCCGGAGATTGCCGGTAGCGCCCCATTAGCGCCGGCTGATGGCTGCCGACGACGGCCGCGACGGTCGGTGGACAGGCCCTATGTCGCCGCCGACAGCAGCCAGGGCCGCTGGAGCGACGGCGGCAGCTGTTGAGGCGACGGCGGCGGCCGTCGAGGCGACGGCGGCGGCTGTTGAGGCGACGGCGGCAGCCGCGGAAAGGACAGCCCCGCCGGTCGATGTCGCCAGCGACCGATATAATCTGGCCGACGGACAGATTTAAGGGGGGTTGTTCTGATACTGGGAAACCCCCCTTCGGATGTATTCGGGACCTCCGTGGTGACTGCCTGGGGTGGTCAGTAGCTGTCATCTGACACCCAAGTATCCGGAGGTAACGCCAGATGATTGGACGTCGGACAACATCTTCGAGGTTTGCAAAACCTTTCATTTGAACGAGCATCTCAGCGACAGAATGTTTGGAATTGATCAAGGCAATGCTTAATATAATTTCGTAATGCTACAATGAGGAGGATCCTGGCAATCCACTAGAGCTTGCAATGGCACGAGGGAAGGTCATCATCGGCTGACATCTCGGACATGGTTATAGAGCATAATATAGTACTGCACTTCTCCATAGTGCCTTATAGCGCTGGGTAACTATCTGTGTCTATATCGGATCTCGGTACTATGAGGCGCTATAAAGAACCGGGTTGACACGTCAGTACTATCCGGAACTATACAGAACTATCTAACCACGGCCGGCTATACAGACTTGAGCGTTTCCTGATGGACCTGTAGTTGCTTACAGTACCAATTCCAGCTCGTCTCGTGGCGCAAAACACCTGGCTTCTGTTGCGACTTCACTCTCCTTTTCTCGTGGTACTGTACTGCGGCCGCTTATTGCCGCTCTCTCTGTCAGCCACCTGACAGGGTCCTATGGAAAAAGTGGCACAGCCAGAACTTGGCACCTTTGCGCTCGCGCCGCTGTCTCCGCAGGCTACTATTCTGCTGCGCACTAAGTCCTTCCCGTGATCCTCTTGGCACAAGGTGCTGCCTAGTCTCCGTGCGCACTCGGTCTCCAATACGCGCCGCTCGAGCTTCACAGCATGTCACGACAGACGCCTCACCCGCCGCTGTATCCGACAATATGTCAGGCCCATATCCGTACAAAGACTCTGGCCACAATGCTGTGCATTGTCTGTAGAGGCGCTGACTCTCACACCCCTCCTGGATATTTGCATCCGGGCAGGCTGTCAATTGCTGATCTCTCTCTGGCCGCTGTATCCGGGACGTTTCAACCACCAGACCGCTGTATCCTGCGTGTGGGCGTCCTGACAGAAGCGCTCACAAACTCGAAGGCGCCGCGGGATCGCCGTTACGACCTGCAGCGTACCGATGTCTCACTGGCCGGTGTATCCGGGCGCATGGCATGGCGTCTGTGGGTCCTGGCATCGCCAACAGTGAAAGAGTACAAGTACCTGGGACAGGCCTGGCGGATATCTCATCACCCCACCTAAGCCATGTCTACTAAGCAGACGTCGCCTCTCGCCACGACTGAGCAACTTCGTGCTGCCTTCACTGCCGTCCTCGCCGCCGCGCGCGACCGTGCTATCCAAGAGCAACGCGCGGCCCATCAGTCAAAGATGGCCGCGCAGGCCCTCGAGCCCGCCTGGAAGGCTAAGCTCGAGGAGGCGCTCCCCGGCATCGAGACTGCTGCACTCCAGTCCGGAAATTTCACTGGGGACGTGCTCGCGACATGGGTCGATCAGGCGATGGAGGACTACAGCAAGAACAATCTTCGACTCACCACCGACGATCTGCAGAAGCCGCATCCATCTCTGTGGCGCATTGGAGGAGCCGCCGCCGTCTGGAAGAAGACGAAACCGAAGGCGTTCGACGCGTGGACTGAGAAGTTCATCGCTGCTCTCGACAAGGTCTTCGCGCTGCAGGCCATCTCCACTGAGCAGCTCGCTCTGCTGAAGAAGGAGCTCGAGTCATATGGAGAACGAGCGCTTGCACTCGAGAAGAAGGTCGCTGCTGTCAGGGATGATCCTGGCCTCGCTGCGGTGCAGGAGCCCATGACGGCGTACGTCGAACAAAGCGTCCTCGACCCGGCGCGCATGGTCATCAAGACGAACCGGCCGGAAACGGTGCTTGCCTCACTCCTCTCCGCCCGCCTCGACGAGATCAACCGCGACGAGCTCAAGCAGACCCTAGCCAACGCGGTCTCCGTGGTCCGCGTTTCGGCGACGGGCTTCGCCAATAGTGCTCTCCCGCACGACGGCATCGCAGCCCTGGCTGCTAGAGCCACCAAGCCCGCCGTGCCGAAAATGGTAGAAATTTTCGGCGTCGCTGCCTACTTCGCCCTTGCTTCGATGAAGCCCTCAGACATGGACCGGTTCATGAATCTCTATTTCGGAATGTCGGCGAAGGCAGCCTTCTTCCAGCCCGCTTTCAACGATCTAAAGCTTTCTCATGGCTGCGCGGCCGAGTCGATTCTCACCTGCATCAACGCCGCTCTCGTGGTCTGCAGCAACGAAATTAACGACAAGGACCGCGACGAAGCTCTTCGCGTCATCATGGAGCTTGGGCCGATTGTGCCCACGCCGCAATCCGTCAAGACCTTCGGCATGACCAAGATCAACAACTTGCTGTTTCCAAGGGTTTTCTCCACAGAGCAGTTCATTACGGAGCAGCAATGCTTCAAGCACGTCCCACAAGAAGTCGACGAGAAGGAGAACCCTACGAAGGAGAAACTGAAAATGTATCTCGCGGAGATGGTCGCAGCGTGTGAGTCTGCTAGGACCAAGTGGGTCGATCAAGGCAGGCCAGACTACACTGAATCTCAACCGCACACCGTCGTGCAACATGCAGAATGGCGGGCGGTGTGGAAGTTCTGCTTCAAGGTGGCGCCAGCCGGGAAGAAACCGTCCACCGTCGTTTATCACATCGATAGCGGGTGCGAGCAGTCACCTTGGATTCGGTTCTCACCCGAGTCGTCGTAGTTATTGGTTACTATGTTTGGCAGGCGTGTGCATAATCTCGTGCCCTGATAGCGTACACTACTATCTTCAAGTCTCGTTGCCACGAAATATATTCCGCAGTCGCCTCCTATACATGTTTATCCAGAGCAGTACATTGAGTATAATCGATGTTGCGTCACTACTGGACAACGTCCGGCCAACTGCATGCCGATTTGCTCCCGCAAAAATACAATAACTCTGCCGCCGTGCCGTATGCCGCGAAGTACCGCTGGAAGATAAGAAAGGTACATGAAACTCCGCCATCTGCAAGCCTCTTGGGTAGTTCGAAGGAGACCAAAGCAGACACTGAATGTCACGTGATCTCGGCACGCTCGTTTGGTTAGTGAACTGTAGCGGGAAACCAATCGGCGGGCACGGTGTCAGACGCCACTCGCGAGGTCGAAATCGTGCGCTCTGTCAACACGCGGCGCGGTTAAGAAGAGGACAAGCGATAACGCCGTTCACTACTAGGAGCTGGCGCAGTTTGTGCCGGTCGATGCCCAGATGCCGGTGGCCCGTTGCGCGTGGGGACGTCGAGCAGCGTCAAGCCATCTGGAGCACCACTCCAAGTCATGAGCACCCTAATATCTGAGGTTTGTTAGCAGCGTGGCCGCGTACTGGAGTCTACACGAGATGCGAGTTTCCGAGTGCAGATTTGGAACTTCGAAGAAGTTGAGGACCGTTAAAGCTTTGGGCAGAGGGCTGTCCCTGGCTGTACGCCTTCCTTTGAGGGTCAGGTCAGTTTAGACCTTTGCGCTGACCAGTCTTTTGCGCTGACAGCCGTCATGCGTTCAAGGTGAGGCACCGGCGAATGCCGGCTCGCCGTCTGGCTGCTACTTGTTACGATGTTCTACAGGTGTTTGCTGGCCCTCGACCTCCTTTGCTCGCGTCCCGACCCAGACTTGACGTTTGACCCGCTCATGGCGCACACCATGCTCGTCAATACACGCGAAGTCTTCCCCGTCATCCACACAGACACATACTCGGCGCCCGTGCCCAGCCTGGCCGTCATGCTGACCGGCAACAACGTGCTCAGTTCAACACCGTACTATGAAAACCTACTTGGCTGCTGCGTTACTGCCGTCTATCACTACCATTCGGACAAGCACGAATTTGTCGTGGCCAAATATGCCTTGACTGTCGACGGCAAGACGGACGAGCGATACGCGCGCTTCGAGCGGTTCCGCGTGGAGGAATGGCGTCCCACGGAGTCTTCGACACTGGGATCAGTGGACCAGATCATCGGAAGCCTCGTTGACGGCGAGCGGCTCGACTCGGTCAAGATTTCGGATGTGCTGAGCAACAAGAAGAAGGACGGCAACATTCTCGGCAAGTCGCCCCACAAATACTTCCTCGTCCAGTCGCTCACCGACATCCGGCCCGGCACGCTCTGCATTCTCGACGTCGCTGTGCTCGCCGACAGTCTCGGCCTATTTGCGCGCCAGTACAGCACAATGACCCATATGTGCATCTGGTACGCGTGTGCACTCTTTGTCCTCATCCGCCGACGCCTCGGCGCGGACGCCCGCTGGGAGAAGGCGAGCGAGAAACGACTGAGTCGGGCCGGAACCACCAATATCGAACTCGCGCCATGGCTCCCGCGCGCGCGTCGCCGCCTCGTCGACCCCGAGACCGCAATGCTCGTGCATCAAGACGACCAAAAGCTCGAGAAAGGGCTGCGCAATCTATGCAACTCCCTTTACGAGCGGGGAAAGCTCAGTGAGGCGGAGTACGCGAAGGGCCTCGAGCAGATCAGCATCGACCTCGAGCTCTGGCGCTCTCGTCCGGACGCAATCGATGCGGTGGGCCGCAGCGCAGAGATTATGATTGCGCAGGCGCATTCGGAGGCCCGAGCGAAAAGCGATTTGCTGCACAGTCATGTGGTATGTCCTCTACACACTGAGAACCTACGCATTTGTTGATAACGCGCACAGACCGCAAAGGCCGACCTCGTAGCCTCGGAAGCTGCACGTAAAGTAGAAGAATCGAAGCGGATAGCGGCAGAGGCACGTTGATCCTTTCTGCAATCTCGACATCGCTGACAATATTTTCGCCAGTGCCGAGCGGTCGCTGCAGAACACGCGCTTGAAGACAAGGAACGAGAGAACGCCCGCGTACTCGAAGAGAAGGAACGCGAGAACGCCCGCGCACTCGAAGAAAAGGAACGCGAGAACGCCCGCACACTTCAAGAGAAGGAACGCGAGAGCGCGCGCGCACTTCAAGAGAAGGAACGCGAGATCGCAGAACTGCGAGCCGCATTGCTGGTGAGTGCTAGTCACCGCGGATTTGCATCATACCCTTACTATCATGCAGGATCCAAAACGCGCTGGAACATGAGCGCCATAGTGTTCATGTCTGGTAGACCTTTCCGTGTCCCGTACATTTCTTGTTGGTCCGTGGCATCTAGTTTCACTTCTCTAAAGTTGTACCTGGAAATCCGCTTTGATCATAATAGAAACGTGAGTCGTAACTCATGGTGGAATGCTACGCGACATGAACTGCCTGTGTCCTCTATGAACCGCAGCAATTGAAGTCACATCACGTGATCCCACCATTACGGCACCCGCTTGCGCCATTTGACGCCAAGCAGCGAACTGCCTTGGAACTGCCGGCATCGGAGTCGCCCTCTGTCCTTCTTCCTCTTCCCCACCCGCCCAGACAACTCGTACTCTGCTGCAACTACGCGCATCAGTCGCCGGCTCGCACGCTCACGCCCGCGCTCGTGGCTCTCCACCTGCTTGCGCTTGCACTCGCTTTGTGCCTCTCAAGCTCGGCGTCGTTGCACTCGATGACGGGTGCGGATGCCCTTGGCTTCACGCGTCTGGCGGACGCCATATGCATGCGCGTCGTTCATGCATTTGACGTCTGTCTGCGCGGATTACTTTGAGATGCCTGTCAGTCTTATCAGCAGCAGTTCCAGCTCATCCTGATTTCGCCGGCCGAATTTTCTCTCTGTCGAATTCGCTTTACCCTGGTTATGTTTCTACTCCTACCTGGGACAACTGCGTGTAGAAATATCCCAGCTTCCCCACTCGTCGGAGCAATTCTTCTGCGTGTTCTCGCCCACGCGTTCTCGCCCACGCGTTCTGCCCAATCCTTACACGCAGGCTTCGGACGTTTCGAACACATGCCCATGCCCCTTTGCAGCAGTCGAAGGTGTGTGAAACAGCTGCCAGACCTGGCAACCTCCTTTTAATTACGACGGCGATATCTCATTCCGTTCTGCCACTGCTTCCTCAGGAAAATCATACAGGTCTCTAGTAGCAGTCGTCGTCACCCTTGCTTTGGCCCAAATCACCCGGTTCAGCACATCTCTAGGACGTAGGCTCTCTTTCTCGCTGGCGCATTTCCCGGACTCAGCACACGGCGGACATGCGACGTCCAAACCTGACGCCGCCGTCCGTTGCACAAGCTCCTAGTGTAGACGATAGGCACGCGCCACCTCGCTGAGCACCCCATTTGACGGTCATCCACCCCGTCGCCGTCAATTTCCCGCGCTTGACATCTCCCCGGGGTGTCACCTCTCATGATCCCTCGGCATAACCTGTAGGACCTGCGAAGAAGCCGATTCTTCGCAACTCCTCCAGAACCTCGTCTTCACAACTCCTCCGGAGCCTGAAAGAACGGCTTAGCAGCCTCTCCAGTACCGCTTCTTCGCAAATCGCACTTCCCCCAGAACTGCTCCTGCCCCAGACGTTCGCGGCTTTGAATTTCCACCAAGAGGAGCATTTCAGCAAGTCCTCCAAACCGTAAACGGCTCCTCCAGAAGGCGCGGCGGTTTCAACATTTCCTCCAGTTCCCACCACTCTCATCTCACAGTCAGATCCCACACGCTTTTCAAAACCACAACTCTCATCTCACAGTCACATCCCCGCGCCACGCGCTTTTCAAAACCGTCACACAAGCAATCGCGAGCTGTCCCGGGGCCGCCGGGCACTGGAACCCGCCTCCCAAAGTTCAATGGTCGCGAGCCCACATCACACGCCAGTGAAACATCTCCCGCGCCGTCCGCGTGGACTTCAAGTTTACTACAAGCGGCGGCCGGACGAGTCCACGCAGGACGCATCTCGCTCTCGTGGACGACTGCATGCGCTGCGAGACCAATTAAGTATTGGCAGATGCCATGGCTGCATGCACTGCGTCGACGAGACTGCCACTGCCCGTAGAAGTTACCATCCGCATTCAATGAATGTGCGCTCATGCACAGCGGCCGCGTGAGGATTATCCTTCTCCAACAGCGCACCGTGACAACTAAGCTCAGACAACCACGACGCGGCGCTACTCGTACTCAATTGTCAACTTGTCGCAAGATTAAAAGCGAGAGCGCAACGAGAGTAGAGTTAAAAAACGAACGTTCGATTCAATTCAGTCAATCAAATCAGTCAAGGGATCCTACATTAGCCAGCCTAATCTATCAAAGTATACGTGAGTCAGTAAATCTCTCCTCACCCTACACACACCCACTTTTCTCATCCCCATCCCCTCATCCCCTCCACGGATCTCCCACCCCTCCCCCTTCCCCTCTCCCACCCCTCCACCCACAGGCAGGTAGAGAAGAACAAAAACCTACTTCTCAACATTCAAACTCCCCTCCCCCTGACTGCCCTCATGCCCAACGCCCACCGCAGCGACAGCAGCAGAATGATGCCGATGCATGGGCTCGCGATTCCCGCCCACCGTACCATCATGCCGCTGCTCTTTAGGCAGCAGCTCCGCCTCGAGGCCGACATAGTCGTACGCGAACTCGCCCATCTCCGCGTCGTCGATCCCCAGGATCTCCGCGTCCTCCGTCGCGCGGAGACGCGTCCACGGCGTCAGGTGCATCGCCCAGCAGATGATCGTCTGTGCGTGCGAGGGGAGGGAACGTCAGTAAGTGTTGGGGAGGACGGGGACAGGACGGGGACGCAGCAAATGGATGCGCGGTGCAGTGGGAGGCAGTTGGAGCATATGCGGCGATGGGCGTGGGAACAGTGCGGGCGCAGACACGCCAAGGCACGTCCCCGCATGCAACACCTCGCGCTTCGGCCGACACAGCGCCCGCACCAAGGTGGGTGCAAACAACCAACAAAGAAAAAAAAAACTCACAGTAACAACAAAGCTCCACGCGAGGCCCGTAACGCTGTCCGCGAGCTGGATGGCGAGCTGGATATAATGGTGGTCGAGCCATCCTCCGTCGATCTCGGTGATCCCGTCGTAGAACGCGATCGACTTTTGCGCGAACAGGCCCGTCATCAGCTGCAAAGACAGGGCGAGCGCGTCAACGTGAGCCGGCAGTGGGATGAAACGATTTGTACTCACGTTGCCAATGACGCCTCCGACGGCATGCGACGCGAAGATGTCGAGGCAGTCGTCCACGCCGACGAGGAACTTGAGCTGCGTCGCAAAGTTGGCGAGCGTGCCCGCGACGACGCCGAACAGGACGGACGCGGCTGCAATTTGCCAACATCGGGTGCTTCATCAACCTCCGACGCAATAACAGTCACAAAAAACCAGCACGCACGAGAGCCGACGAAGCCCGAGGCGGGCGTGATGGCGACGAGGCCCGCAATGGCGCCCGAGCAGAAGCCCACGGCGCTCCACTTGCGCTCGAGTCTCCAGTCCTAAGCATGCAATATCCGTCAGCGGCGGGCGCAATAACGAGTGGGGGCGCGACGCACCCAGAGCATCCATGTGAGGCCGGCGACGGAGGCGCAGAGGTTGGTGACGATGCACGCCTGGGCGGCGCGCAGGTTGGCCGAGAGCGCGGAGCCGCCGTTGAACCCGAACCAGCCGAACCACAGGAAGACGGTGCCCAGGACGACGTAGGTCGTATTATGCGGCTTGTACGCCAGACGCTCCGTCCCATAACCCCTGCGCTTGCCGAGGTACAGCGAGATGGCGAAGGCGGCGGTACCGCTGGAAATGTGGACGGGCGTGCCGCCGGCAAAGTCGAGGCCGCCGAGCTTGAAGACCCAGCCGTTGGGGTTCCAGGTCCAGCAGGCGATGGGGTCGTAGACGATGGTGGTCCAGATGAAGATGAAGAGCAGCATGGGGCCTAGGCGGCCGCGCTCGGCGATGGCGCCGACGGCGAGGATGGGCGTGATGGCGGCGAACATGAGCTGGTACACGCAGAAGATGATGGCCGGGATGCGGTCGCTGCCCACGCTGCGCTGCGCCTCGACGCCGCGCAGCGCAAAGTGCCGCAGGTTGCCGATGAACACGCTCGCGTCTTCGCTGAACGCGAGCGAGTAGCTGCAACGACGGTGAGTATATGCGCTTAGGTCAGCGCATGGACGCACCCCCAGAACCACCACTGGAAGGAGACGACGGCGACGGCGAGCATGGAGAGGTGGATCATGCTCAGCGCGTTCTTGCGGCGCAGCAGGCCGCTGTAGAAGAAACCGACGCCGGGGATCATGAGCCAGACGAGCGCCGTCGAGCAGAGCACCCAGGCGACGTCGCCCGGGTTGTAGACGACGGTGAGCGGCTGGCCGTCGTCGTCCGTTGTCGCCCACGTTATCGAGCCCGCTGCAGATAAGAAGGAGAGACGCCGATAAGTGCTAAGTCCGGGGGGTGCATACAGGCAAGTACGCACACTGGTCGTAGGACGTATTGACGACCATATTCTTAGACTCAGAGTGAGGAAGGTCGAAAGGCAGGGGAAGGAGCGGAGAAGCGCGGAATGCGACGATATAAACGCCCTGCCTCCAAGATAACGCCCGCGCGCTGATTGGATGATAGCGCTACCTCGGACTTGGCGCACAAACCTGTCTCGGCCCCTGACGTGCCTTCATCCCTCCCGCCCCGCCGCCGTTGCACCCGACACCCATCCAGCATTCCTCCTCCTGGTCTTCAACTCGTCGATCTTACGCCATGCACCTCTCTTTCGCGCTCATGTGACCTGGAAGCATAATCCCAATCCGGTCACCGTGATCCTCGCCCTCGTGATTCCCAGATCTGCCCCCGGCCAATCTTACTTGATACCTCGACCAATTGGTGCCTTGTTTCGCGAGCTAAGACCTGTGCACTAAGTAACACCTCGAAGCCTGGCCCGCCGATGTCCTTATCGCCGACCTTTCCCTTTCCCGACCCTCTGCATCACGACTCGGCCCGCCCGCCAGCTGCGATCGAGTCGAAGACTCAGAGGGCGCGGCGCGAATCC
This sequence comes from Auricularia sp. M12, assembly GCA_037042885.1. Taxonomy (NCBI): domain Eukaryota; kingdom Fungi; phylum Basidiomycota; class Agaricomycetes; order Auriculariales; family Auriculariaceae; genus Auricularia; species Auricularia sp. M12. The sequence goes on from CM073209.1 coordinate 294,423, forward strand.
TCAACGCGTCATCACCGACTCTGAATGTATTGTGATGCGGCGAGCCCGAGCGCGGTGCAAACCTGCGACAGCCACTGTTGGTTGTTCGCTTCACAGGAATGGGCCGTTCTGGCTCAACTTTCTGTATTCGGAATCTGGGTTCACGTTGCGTCGCCTTTACTACTGTGTGTATCCTAGTACTATTCGTCTCGATGCCCAGTGCTTCTTCCAGGAGACACAAGATACTGACCGTGTCGATCCTTCTTCCCCTAGGATCAGTCAAAGAAGTACCGCCTCAGGCGCCACTACCCCGTTGCGTGTAGGAACAGTAGACAGTAGCTGCTCAAATGCAATGCAGGTGACCTGCCAACAAGTTTCCGGACGAGTTTGACCTGAAGGCTGTCTCACATAGAACGGTCGTTGACTCGTTGCTCCACAACGCAACGCACGCAGTCTGCGGTGCAGGAGAGATGAGAGATGAACTGGCGGCGCGAGCAACCGACGCGGCTATCTCGGCACTGCAGGAGAAGCTCGACGTTCGACTTCAAGCGGGAGGTGAATGATGTTGCCGTCCACAACGTCGGAGTGAGGTCGCAGAGCGGACAAAGAAGAGCAGAAGAGCGCCGCCAGTGCCAAGAGTCTTGAACTCAATGCAAAGGGCTGTACTGTATATAGCCCAAAGACGGGTCAAAGGCGAGGAAGAAAGCCGACCGTGCTAAGTTACGTACCGGCCATCATTTTGACGTTTGTCCCACCGCCGTATGCAGACGCAGTGGATGTGCCTGGGTATGCCGTTCCGCTTCGGTCTACTCTCGCTTCCAGTGCCGCTACGATATATTATAGTCGGGCTGCGACTCCACGACGAAAGAAGTCGAACGCGATGGCAAGAACCGCACCTAGGCACCGTAAGTCAGCAGGCACTTCTCCTTCTTGCAGTTGCATTTGCACAAACATTCGCGCGGACAGGCACGCGGCACGGCTTGGGGAGAAGGCACAGCTTCGTACCTTGCAATCGCAGAGATAAGGGCCCCCGAACAGAGATTAGCATGCGCGCCCAATTGGGTTGCAGATTACGCGCGGGTGCAGAGCGAACAGGATTGCCAGCTGAGGAGTCGATCGAGCGGGGGCCCCGCAGAAACAGAATTGGATTGAAGTACAGTGTAGTGTCGTTGGGATAGTAGGCGCGGTGCCAGGAACGCTTGCAGCCGCCGAGGTCAGATAATCGCACCACTGTCAATGGCAGAGCGAGCTGGCGCGTCATACTAAGTATCAGAACATCGTGCGGCAATTCTCCCGCGAGGCAGGGCGGCGACATCGTAGCACACGAGTCTGCCGGTCAACGTTGATGGATAACGGCGTGAGGAGCGACGGCGCACGAAGCCCGCATACGAGCGAGAAAGAAGACACGCGTCTTGCGCGGGTAAGGTATCGGTGCCGAACACGAGAAGCTTTTACGAGTACGAGTGGAAATTTCCTGCGAATCGCGTAGGGGAATCCTGAGTGTCGGCGGGACGTTGCCGCCGGGTGAAGCCTGTCAATGGACGGCCGTAGGTGAGCTGCCTGGTGCAGAAAAAGGAAGGATTCGGACAAGAATGTGCGATGGTGTCTGCATTCGCGAGTCGCGCAATATTTTCGAATGGAGTGCTTGGCCCAGATCCGCTAGATAGTTGAATGAAGATGCACGCAGGGTGGGTCTGCACAGAGTGCGGGCGCCCCTCTACGGTGAGCCGATTCGGTCAACGCAGCGCGCAAATCTGCTAGACCAGACACCGGACCGCGAAGTAGACCAATCCGACGCCCAGGGTGCCCAGTACTTCGGAAGTCGTCAAGGCCGTTATGCACAACTCGCGGGGATGGTGATGGAAATGAGTAGAGAGACAGAGCGCTGCAGGCCGTTGCCGGCTGGCGTCAAATGGCGCGAGCGACAGTGCCGGGCAGCTATGGCATAGCCGGGGGTTTCACTTTCAAACTCCGCGGACCAAAGGCCGAGTTGCAGCCTAAGCCCGATTTGACCAATAGACCAATTTGATTCCGTCGACCTTTCGACCGTTTTGGTCACGTGACCTCGGCGCGCCGGCACCGGAGGTAAATCGCTCGAGATGATCAGAGTTAGATTGCGAATCCGTCGTGCTCTCTTGCTTCCCACCGTCACCATTGGCATGCTGAGCTGCTGCTACAGCTCACAGGTATGCAGCTGTACCTTAATACCGCCCCATTCTGCGCCTGAAACTTCTGCAGAGCTCAGATATGCAGGTGCAAGACCGCAGCGGCCGAGCTGCTCGTCGTGAAACCTAGAATCTCACAGCAGAGACGTCTAGGTGAGTATTTGGTATATTCTTATTCAATTTCTCACCTCGACTGACCCTCTGATACATCTAGATTGCACTCATTTTGCCGATGTGTGTACAATCGGTGAGTTTCTGGCCTCACCGTGTTCCGTGGAGACTAAATCGTGCAGTTTTATTCTCAATGAAGTGGTTATGCGGTCCGGACGCAACTACGACAGCCTTGGTTTCATGTACAAAGGTTTCTCACAGTTGCACGCCGTCTCACTTGTATGCCCTATACCAGCCGATCCCCAGCCACGGCCTCTTGAATCGTAGCGCCGCTGGATTCGCGGCAGTCACCGACTCCTTTGTTGCTCTGCGCATTCACTCTGGAGCAATGTGGTGTACGTTGGGAAAAGCATGTATAGTCTATTCAGCCGTATAAATGATGTGGAACGGCGGTGCTATCCTCTGAGCATCTAATGTAATCATCTTTCACACATTGAAGCAAGTCGTCCACGTGTGAAATGCGCCTGCTGCTGCTCTTCCAATGCGGGCCGTAGATCTCGGCCCGGCGACGCAGGTATCTCATGAGTTGCTCATGGAAGGGAGGGCCTGCCGCGTACGTGTACACAAGTGCGCCGTGGACCACGAGATCGCAGTCCTGGCTGGGGCACCACATGATGTCGCCCGTCCACGTCGGCCCAGCCACGGGAGCCCACTCGAGACGGAAGCCGTTGATGCTGTACGGATAGCCGGTGGCAACGGCCGTGCGTTCAGACAGGCCAGTATAGGGGTCAACGGACGAGGCAATGTCGTCCACGTTCAGCTCGACCGTCCAGCATTTGGTGTCTCCAACCCAGCGATAAGCGGCGCGCAGGCTGTCGGAGAAGGTATTGGTAAGTGCCAGCCTGATCTCGATCATCTCGAACCCGCGTGCTCTGTACTTGTCGATAGCCGCGCGAGTCCGGTCGTTGTTGAGGCGCAGGACAAGGCCGCGGTTCTTGAAGAGCGTGTCGAGTGGAAACATGCTGTAGGCTCGGTTCCAAGTTATGAAATTCATCACAACGGCTGAGATGCGCGATGAGTACGACAGATAAGCGGTAGAATGGCCGACGTACTGGAATGGAAGCGAAAGACGCAGTAGACAGGGGTGTCGGTGGTGCAGACTACGTCGATGTTTTTGTCGCCCCGATTATAGCGGACAACGCGAGTGAAGGAGTCGTCGGGAATGGAGGCGACGGGCGTGGTGCTTTCTTCGTCAGGCAGAGGGTTTGTGAAGCTGGAATCTCAGACGGTCAGCGTCGGTCGCAGGGGAAAGCGGGGAAATCGCACCTGTATAGTAGTTTATAACCGTTGTCGGTGAGGAATAACTCGAGCTGTTCTGCCAATGTCCATTCGACGAATAAGTCCATATCAGACTTCTTGCCCATTGTAAGGCGGCCGTCGTTGTCGTACTCTCTGAAGAAGGCGAGGGCAAAGGAACCAGAGATGAGAACCTCCAATTCGCACTGGACACGACGGAACCCGATAACGTCCCAGAAGTAATCGGCCAGCGCGTCGTTTATGCGGAAATGACGCTGGAGAGCGAGCGCGCACGCAGCGTACCAGGCTCTAGCTACGCGTTTCGACCTGCATCGTCGCGTCAAGGATGGTCAAAGGATGGTCAACGTACAGCGTAAGCGCACATCACGTACATGACAATATGCGCTGGGTTGGGCAGTTTCTTCACGATCTCGTAGAGAATGACGACTACATTGAGAGCCTCCTTGACAAAAGAATGGGGGAGGTCGTATGCAGCGTCGGAGGACTGAGAGGAAGGCGGAATTTCGGGTGGAGGGGACGAGTCGATTGCGGTCTGAGGAGAGCGAGGGTCGCTCGTCGGCCACGATCCGATGACGTTGCAGGCAGGAGCGTCTAGGAGAGTGGATACCTGGGCGGGTGGCATGGTCGCGATACTGGTCACGCAGCTTCGAGCCATAATTGTTAAGTATTCGGTCGACGTTCCATCGCAACGCTGCGCATCTCAAGTACCGGACGTTGCGTGCTGGTCGCCGTCAAGATCATCACGATAAGTTCGGCGATGGAACGCGTGAGCTTGCCGTAAGAAATTTATTTGCAATAGCCCCCATGCAGGTACGGACTTGAGCGATACGGCAGCGTGACACGTCGTGTTAATCTCGTACCTTTATTATTGCAGTTCAGGGCATCCCCTCACAAGATCTGAGCAACGGCGTGGTCTCTGCATTGATTCTATTCCCCCCTCCCCCCGCACTTGAAGCTGCCTTCGCACACGTCGGCTCCGGGCGGAATGACGGATACCGTAGAGCTCACACCGTGCGATCGAGTCTTGACGACTCCGGAGTTGCGCGATATGGTCTTCCGCTACATTTGCAGCCCGCGTACATTCTGCATGTGCGTGTTTGAACGCCGCGCCTGCGGTGACCGGTCCTGACATAGCTTGTAGACTCCGGGCTGTGAGCAAGCTTTTCTCAGCAGTATACCAATGTGCGATGATCAGCCTATACTCGCCGACACTGTTTGCCAAGTTCTTTTTTGCGGACCCCGTCCACGCTATTGCGGTTATACGCGACACTCGGGCCGTCCTTGCGGGAATTTCCGTCCGGCAGTACTTGTACAACCTCGACGTTCGCGACGGACTGCTCATCGTGCTGGTTAATGAAGATGCCTTGGACGACGTACTCAGCCTCATTGTACGCGATGGCTATGATTCTCTCGCAGTCGAGCAGCCAGCGACATCTCGAGGTCGCGCTCGCCTGTGCCGCCGGCCGACGGAGTATTACGAATTTGCGTGCAAGGACGGGCGCGGCGAGCGGCGAATTTCTGTCAGGGCCGTACTGCACGACCCGCTGCGGGTGTTGTTCAGCTGTGCGTGCAGCGAGCGATGCCACCTGCCGACTTCCTAATTCACACGTAGCCTATGGCATGCACGGCTGCGACGGCTGGCGTTTCTTTGACATGTACCCTCGCCTTGGGCCAACTCCAAATCCCCAGCGTCGCGTTCGCGGAAGACAGCCATATCTACTGACCGCGCGCGAAAGCAAGGTTCACCTTCCGCTCGAGGCGTACTCAAACGACGAAGACGCCATGGCATCTCCTCTAACCGTCTTCCTCGAACGCTGGCTCGGCGATTCTAATACGTGGTTGCTTCCCAACGTCGACAACTACAGCGGTCCCCGTCTGGAGGACCACGGTTGGACGATCAGGCTGCACGTAAGGCGCGTACTCGGTACCCCGCACATTCACTTCTGGACGGATACGGCCTGCCGATGCCTGAGTCACGACCTTCTTCAGCACACCTACGTCGCTCCGCCGCCGGCCACAGCGTACGCCAAGAGGGTACTCGACCGGCTGAACAACACGCTCGCATCGGGAGTAGGGTTTCCTCTGTTGGGTCCCGGCAGGAACATTATATCGAGGAAAGTTCATGTGGTCTTCATTCAACAATTACACTTACACTCTCGTAGTTTCGACGATGAATTGGACGAAATATTTGATTGCTTTCAATGCGGGCGCGACTACACTTTCTATGTTGTAGGCTACGTATTTTCTGTATCTCGCTTGTACTGTACGTATGAGGAATTGGGATCGCAGTAGCGCACACCCCGTAACATTGTCTAGAAATCAACATCCGTTGCAAACCTGTCCTCGTCCGCTGGAACTACACCTGCACACACTGAAGACAAGGACACAACGTCTGGGGCCTCGAGTGCGTTGCGAACGTCGTTCAGTATTAATGCGCGGCTGAATTCTATACCCGTGCTGAGCTGTGTACAAGTTATTTATGAACGTGTGCTGGAGACTAAACGGGCATACCGTGAGGGCTGCTGACCACTGGTCCACCACGTCGGGAAGATCGTCTTGCGGGCGTCGCAGCGACGAACCAGATAACAGCATCAATGCAAAATTTGAAAACATACGAGTGTCAGCCGCTATTTTTAAGGCAACGGAGGTCAGGATTGAGTCCGGACGCGAAGCCCGTGCCGTTTCGCCCCAGACCGCAGCGTAGCATAAGGAGCATGTGACGTAATGCACGAGTCGACCGAGCTCGTCGTCGGTGATTGTATCGGGGACGTGCGGTAATAAAGCACCCATAGGGAAGTTGTGGTTCCCGCGAATGTCAAGCAGGGCGCATAGCGCCTCCAAATGAGTGTATTCCCTTTTGTGGCTCGTCAATCTGCGCCTAGGGAAGGAGGGCGAAAGGCTCACTTTGCAATCTGGAGACCTAGAAAGCACAGGATCTCAGGCTCAGTGTGAACCGTCGCGAGCCACTCCACAGAGCGACGATCTCTGAGGAATGAGGCCATGGCGAGAAGGCCCAATATACGCGTACGGTCGCCGCTATTGAGAGTGAAGTCTTGCAGGCTTCCATCTATAAGCAGGCTGTCGATAGACCAGAACGTCGATTGCATATCTTTATATGCTCTCCAATGCTTTGTAACAATCAGGATGTGCATGCATAAGGGACGGATGAATAAATCTTACATGCTCGAGTACGATTGGAAAGAGAACATATCGCCTTCGCACAGGAGGGCCGTCAGAGCTGGCAACTGACTGAGATGAGGGCATCGTAAATCAAATGGGATGGGTGTGCCCAGCAAAGCTGCTGTTGAGATATATATATATATAAGCGCCAGATGTACATAGAGTCACCACTAGCTATCGGGCCGACACGCAAGATTGACTAACGAAACGTCACTGCATCACCGTGTCTTCGATTCCAGTCTGGTTGGCAACGGGCTTGGCAACTTTAGCAGGACGCGCAAGGGCCGAATTGGTTGAGATGGCGGAGAAGCTGCGCTTGATAAGGCGGCGAGGAGGAGCATCGGTACGAGGTGGTTCGTTGAGTCTCCCGGAACAGAGCCACTGGGCGGCATCGAATATGACCTGGAAGGAGCGGACGGGAGGACGGCGAGGTCCGCGCCTTGGCCGCACGGGCAAGTCGGACGTGTCCCACCTACGTATGCGCTATTAGCAAGATAAGCTGCTGCGGGGAGATTGAGAACACATACATCTTGAGCGTGCAGTAAACCTCGACCCATGACCCTGCGGTGAAAACTCCTGGCGCGTCGCCGATGTCCACCCGGGAGCCGTCTGCAGCATGGAGATCTAAGGGGCGCACAACCGTGATATCCTTGCGTTCGTCCACTGCATCTCGGAAAAAATGCTGGGAGTCCTTCCATTCGGCCCCTTCTACATCTCCCTCAGATAGGACAAGATCGAGACGGTAAATGTTGGCGGAATAGACCGACACGCGATCGCCGTGCGCGGTTCGGTGGACGAAGGAACTGCCTCGCATGGTGCCGCCTTGCTGGGCGTGAGTATGGTGTAGAGTCAGCCGGGAAGGTCACACACTTTTCAAGGGCGACACGGCATAGCAGTTCTGTTCAATGCGTCGCAGCATTTCTCCTTGGCGGTGCAGGGTGTCGCCAGCGACCGTACTTCCAGACGTCGACGGCAGCACGAGACCAATCTTCCACTTGGCACGAAGCATGGACGAGAATGGGACTGAAGCAGGTCCATCGCAAAGGGATAGCTGGGACGGTGGAGAGTAGTGAGTGAGTCCTGACAACAGCGCAAGCTGAAGTGTTACGAACCAAGTCGCCGTATTCGCCGAGGAACGTGTGATGAGCAGATATCTGGCCGATGAGACTGAAGTTGAATTCGCCGTCGGGGACAGACCACACTCCGGTCGCAGCTTCGTGGACGGGATGGTGCGGTTCGTGGTAGACAAGGTCGTCGGGAATGAAGTTTGGGGCTTGCAAAGCATAAGGGTCCAGGGCGAGGGAGTCGAGCCTGTTGCGAACGACGTCGGGAACGTCCATTGGGGTGGGTCAAAAGGAGGGAGCGCGATGTGCAGTGTTTAATTCAAAGTTCCCACATTCCGTTCTGTGACATAAATAAATGCAAATAGTTAAGTCCGAGACAGACACAATTCAGGTCCGAGTCAAGGAATCTCCGTGTGCCTAAGGATCTTGTTGCAATACGACGGAAATTGTGCCATCTCAACCACGAGTCTCACGTGCAACTCGCACACGCGGCAGCTCGAGCAATTAAGGAACTTGATGCGACACACCGCATCTCACCTACGACCGTACAAGAGAGGCCACAGCCGTGTCCATGGCATGCTGCCGGATGCTCACCTGTATTGTGCGCTCACTTCACCATGGAGCAAATAATGAAACAAATGGTTTAAAGCCTCTACGGGGATCGTCGAGGTCAAGCCACGTGGGCCCCGGTGGCCCAAATCATGCAATCGTCACCGATGTCCAAAACGGCCGGGTCAAGATGTGAATTGCCAAGAAAAGAGTGGCGCTGTGAAAATGCTGCCAAATTAGATCAGGCAGTATCTGGATAGGAGGAAACCGGATCGAGCATAGCATTTGCCTTGGAACATCCGACCATTTAACCTATGCCGTGGACTGCATGCTTGTGTACGCGCCGTGTTTCGGTGGGGTGGGGGTTGAGGCGCGTGGCAAAGTAGTCACTTCGGTTAAATCCGAACGAAGATGCCTCTGCTTGAAAGCACAGCGAGAGACGCACAGACGGTGATGTTTGCAAATTTCGTTGTAATAGGATGATGCCCAGCTGGCTTGGATGATTGAATTTCATAAGCATCAAATGGAGGTCGGTAGGCACGATCACGCCTTTGGAGGTACCACAGGGTGCCACGAAAGCGCAGCGCGAGGCCACGAAAGTGCATAGCAAAACGGACAGAGATACCGGAGAAGTGGCGGGCGCGGACGGAAAAGCGAGCTGTGCTTAATCACGTGACGTTATAAAGTGAGCGAGTCGCGGGTTAGAGCTCTCCCTGTCAACCATGGCGCCCGTCGCTTCGACTCTTCCCAAATTCGTGCACGATGCGTACGACGACGTCAGCAAGCATCCCAACAACCTGCTTACAATGACAAAGGACGCCCTCAATCGCTTTCGCTTCGTCTGTCCCGAGTTCGACACCGCGGGCGTCGTGCCTGCTCCGAATCCCAAAGGCACTGCGCGCGGCGTCTGGCGCGAGGCAACTGGGGCGAAGCTCACCATTCCTCTCATCGGTGTTATCGATGCGGACAACTCGAAGATCGGTGCCTATGGCAACCTCGACAAGTTCAATACGGTACGCCGCAGCGCGCTCATTCTATGTGCGTGACAATAGGGCTGAACTTGAGCAGCCGACGTTGAAGAAACTCAAGGGCTGCAAGTTTATCGTTGCCCTCACCTTCCCCGATTTCAAAGAGGGTCACCCTGACGTCGCCATTGCGGACGGCGTCATCAACCAGATGACGCGCCTCTACGACATGCAGGGCATTGTCAATGCTCGTGTCGCTGAAGGTGCGCAGGCGTGGACCGTATGGACGGCATTAACGAGCTTTCCAGCCGTTCAATATAACAATGCAGCGCGTTTTGTTCACGATGGCATCGATTTTTCGGGCTGCATCGTCACGACTCTGGGCGTCGTGTTCCTGCCGAGTGTTCAAGAGACGACAGCAGCCGAGTTTCTTAGTACGTGGCCAGATCTGACGCACATCGTTCTTCTCTCATGTTAACCAGAAAGGAGCCCGACTAAGAAGCAGCCTGCAAAGGACGATGTGCCTGCACCCCCACCAAACATTGTATGCGATCCCAACTTCTGGACGCAGTGTGTTCCAGGCGGCAAGGGACTCAAGCATAACGATCAGCTTCCCATTACATTTGTGGACGGTAGCCGCGTCGGGCGTACCGGAGACGAGCTTACGCGCGAGCTCACGGCGGGGCGTTGGGTGCGGGTGGATTGCGAGCTCGTCGTGTGAGTGCTGGCCCTGGTCCATTCCGTGCGGCGTCGTTGACAAGATGTAGATGGAACATGACCGAGGACACCGGTGCAGTGCGCACGTTCCAGCTGGTGGTGGAGAAGATGTTGGTGCTGCCGCGACTTCCGACAACGCCTGTAATCGGTCCCGGAATGGCGCACGCGCCGCTTAGTGCCAAGGCTTACACGACGTGCCCTCCCACAGGAGACGAGGTTGCGGCGGGTACGCTCGAGAAGGAAACGGCAGACGGGTCGAAGAAGGTAGGAAAGGTCGAGGACGCTAAGCAGGATTCAGACGCCAGCACGTTGTCATCGGGCAGCATCGTTCCGGCCAAGCGGGCTCATGCGGTCGATGATGCAAACGAGTCCAAGAAGGTTAAGTCCAGCAAGTGAATTCATCGATGCACGCGATGCACAGGCGCACTGTAGTGGTTTCTTCTATGTCTATAGTCGAATACACATCAGAGCTCCGAAACATAAAGCGGCGTAGAGTCAGTCTGGAACAAGTCAGGATTCACGATGACTGGAAAATGCTTGCGAGCCATAGCGTCATAGTCTGGGTAATGGCCCGTTTTGTCGTCCCTTTCGTCAGTAACAGAGTGCATGGATGCCTGCGTGAACCAAACGGCGCTACCGCGGCCTCCTCGCCAGTCAAGCGGAATCTCAGTAGAGTTGTCCGGCGTAGGAGCTTCCCCAGCTGCGCACTTAACAATGCGCACATTGAAGTGAAAGAACAAGGCCGAGGGGTAGAGAATGAACGATCCTCTAGGGCATTGGAGGATGATTCCAAGCTCCCATATGACAAGCCAAGACCACTCATCCTCGCCGACACAGTCTGTTAACAGTCAGGAGTTGTACTGTCACAATGTTGACGCTCACCCTTCGGCCAGAATACAAACAGCGCGCAGATTAGGATGGCGCAATTCATCTGGTCGGCATGAGGCCGACAAAAAACCCGTTCTATGCCGTGCTCTGGGAGCGGCGCGTTGATGCAGAAGTTCCAGAATAGGCCAAATTGCGGCGTGAGTGGTTCGGCGTCGTGTCGGGTGTTTTGCAGATGCCAAGCGTGGTTGCGCTTCATTCGTTCTGCAATCGCAGGGAAACGATGCTCGACAACAGACGTCAGATAGTTGCTGGAAGGACAAGAACCGCATATAAGAGCGGCGGTTAGCCTTGAGGATACAGGCGACAGTGGGCGCGACTTACGTGACACGGCGAGCAGGCCCGTTGGCTCGAAAAAGGCTGGCGATGGCATCCTCGTTGTCCAACTGGTATCGGGTCTTCCTTGCTTTCTGACCGAATGCTATCAATCGCAGTCTGACGGCAGACAAAGCGTACCTTTGCGTACTGACGATGAACCCCCGCAATGCAAAAGAAATGGTTTCCTCGCGGATTGGCCGCCCGATCTGCGTGCTTAACAGGAGCGGCGCGTGCAAAGGCCACTGCCTCAGAACAAAACGATTCTATGAGCGAGTCGTCCCGGATGGGCGTTGAGCGGAAGACGACGCCGCGACCAGCCATGTCGCAGATGAACGTGTTGAGCCCCAGGAAGGCGACAACGTGCATGTCGCGCAGGATGTCCACCAGTCGGGGTGTACCCCATAGCTTAAGAACGTCTTGGATGGTTCGTCGCTGTATGTAACCGCGCCAACCTGGTTCAGTTCGATTGGTAGACTCGATGCGGACGACAGCAGGGCAGGCTGGTGAAGCTTTTAGGCAGTACGCTTCCGTGCTTTGTGACTTGAAGTACTGAGCGCGTCGAGCGGCGTAATACGACGGCAAGTGATGCGGTTTTTTTCCGCCAACCTTGTCGGGCAGGTTGGAAAGTGGTGTGGAGGAGGGCAAAGGCGTGGAGGTCTTGGTCGACACGACGCGACGACGCTCGAAGTTGACCGGGCGATACACAAAGTCGAAGGTAGCGGATGAAGGAGCAGCAACACGTTGACCGGACGCAGCTCTCGGCGAAATGGACGCATCGTGGGCAAGGGACGGTGCTGCGACACCCACATCGGACGATGCGTGTGGCGGACGGCCAGACTTATCCGCCTTCTTCCCGTTTCGCATAGAGCGACGAGTCTTGCGCGCGCGAGGCTGCGATGTCGACGTCGGCGGCGACAAAGGCCGGGAGCTAGCGGGGACGATAACGAGACGCTGAAGGCTGCAGTGCGAGCCTGGATGGTCTGTCGGTGCAGAAGTATGTCCGACTGATAGCCTTCGTTTTTTAGCGGCCGCGACGGGTGCGCTGCCGGTATTTGAAGCAGCGGGAAGGCCTGCAATGCGCGCGCTTCGACGGGGGACGAAAGAATCATCCACGCATCGTTTGCGAGGCCGGTGAGGCAGCCTGGGGACGGTGGGAGCCACCTGGCGTTCCACTACTCTGAGGACGACGCGATGCGGAACAGCGAGCGCGGGGTCTGGGTTCAGGTCGGCGTCGTCACAGCTGAGCCCGCGCGCGATCACGACGTCCGCCATGTCGAAGTTCCGGACAGATAGACTGCATACGTCGTCCCCTTCGCGAATTTTGGGGAAGCTTTCCGCATGAAGTAAGCATGCGAGCAGATGCAGCGTGCGTCGTTACGTACAGCACAAGCAGACGTTCAGCCGAACGGCGGGCAAGCTCTATCTCCTGCGGGGATGCGTCGGTATTGATGGGGCTAAACGCCTGGACGGCGCTGACAACGCCACTGGTCGCGTCGTGTGCCGCACGCGCGTCGTGCGCGTCGAGGTCGCGAGGCGTGATAGAGCTGACGGACGAAGGGCGGCGGACGGCAGGCACGTCGGATGCGCTGGACAGCGGCAGTTGCCCCGCACTCACGCGGCTCGCGACGAACACAGCGGGCTCGTGCATGTCCAGGCCGGAGGTCAAGATGCGGTGTTTGCCGAAGGTTGTTATTCGGAATCAGAGCGTGTCAATCACGTGACATGACGCGCGGCCCAGCAGCCTTTCCGCATTTTTTACAGCTAAAGCTTCAAATATTCCTCAGGCTCAAATGCACAGGAAAAAGGGCATTTCAGATATGGTATATATCAGATGCAGAGTGCGGATTATCGAGCACGTTCTTAACGAAGTCCCGCACGAGCTCCCGACCGTGTAACTCTTCCCGCGCCGTAGGCTGATGCCAGTAAATCGTCGCGCTGCTTGCAGGCCTTTTTCAGAAGACGCTTATACTTGGCATTTTCGCGCCGCAGCTGAGTGATCTGCTGCTGTAGCAGCATCTCGTTCGAGTGGATCGTAAGGGGCTCAACGAGGGCTGCATTCTAAAATGATCCGATGAGCACGAAGTCGGCGACGAGACACCTCTACGCACATGTACCGGCTCGTTCGGAAAGACGGAATCGGGCGTGTTTTCGGTTTTCTACGCAGGTTAGATGAGTGAATCAGTAAACAAGGAGAGCCCCGTACCGGCTCGCTGTCGCAGAGTTTCGAATTTTCGTCAAGCGCCGAAGATGCAGCAGCGCTCGCCGAAGATGCTGCAGCGCTTGATTCAGAAAACAGAAGGCGAAGACAGTGCGCGCACCCACTTTCCGACGGGTCACGGCTGCCTGCGCGCACGTCGCCCGCTGTGTCGTCGTCCGCTTCGTCTACGTCGGTCTCGTAGTCGATCATGAGCCCGTCCTCATCGAAGTAATCATCTCCGAAACGGCGCTGACGCGGGACAACGTATTCGACGGAAGCAGAAGCAGCACTGTTGGCGGGCGAGGGCGCTGCGATAGTTTGCGTGCTCCGGAACATGGTGATGTGCAGAAGGAAAGCAGCGTATACGGGAAACACCGAACAACAGCGACGAATAAAATACAGAAAATGGCCGTACTAGGTCAGGGAAGAAACAACAGACAAATCGTCCGAAAACTCTTCGTCATAATCAAACCAGGCAAGAAGATGACGAATAGCTCCCACACCGGCACGAGGGCTGGCCCAACCGAGTTCACCCGAATATTCCTTTTCATCCATAAATTTGTTAAACTCTCGGAAGACGACGTCCGGAAGAGCGTAGGTATGAGAATCCAATGCGTAGTGCTGAAGGGGGCAAGCCTCGATGTGGGCGACCCACGGCTTCTCTCCCGAGGCAGAGACGGGGCCGCGAGCCTGCGTATAGCGAATGCCCAGACCGTTGGCTTTCCAGCTTCGCAAAGGAGCGCATTCGAGAACGAGTTCGGAAACGTCGAGGTCGAAGCGCCACGTCATGGCGTCGCCCAGCCAGCGGTAGCCCTGCGCCAGGTCGCCATCGAACCGACCGGTTTTAGACGAACGCCATGGGAAGAGCACGAACTCCTGACGCTCCTTCTTTGCCATGGCGGCTTCAGCAGAGGCGTAGCGGGTTGCTGACACTAATCCGTATCCGTCGCGAGCAGAAGACCGAGGGAAGAGGCAATAAAATCGGTTCCAGGACATGAATACCATATCTACAGCTTCGATTCACAGAGTTAGCTGCGATCCGGATGGTAAGATGTGAGACTTACTGGACGGGAAGCTAAAAAGCGCCATTATTGGGGTCCAAGAAGTCGTGGCGACGTCAACGCACAGAGAGCCTTTCGTATATCGCTCCACACGTAGGATGTATCGACGATGCAGCGCCTTCGGCGAGCGGTACGGGAATTGCAATGCCGCATCGCTCGCATCGTGGTTCTCTGCCGATGCATCGTCTGGCGACACAGAGCTGTCCGCGACTGCGACGAATCCCTCAGCCGCTAGGACGGTATAAATTGAACCGACGCCAGTATCCTCCACTATAAGGTCCAGGCCTCGCGGAAGAGCAAAATCTGGACGAGGAAGCGGGCGAAATGCGTGCAGAACGCGCGATCCGGTGACGATGATGTTCTCCAGCGCCATTATGGTCCTAAACCCGGCGACATCGCTGAAGAAGGGCCCGATGACTGCAATGGGATTGAAGCGAAGACGCAGGACAGCAGATGCGGCGTCGTCCCATAGGTGGCAGACGAGGCGAACCCTGACTGGAATCAGCACTGAGTTTGACTGCATGCATCATTATACTTACAACACAACCTCGGCCGGAAGTAAGTGAAGCAGCACGTAATAAAGGATATCGAGCGGCAGACGGAAACGGGCGACCTCCATGGTGGTGAGAGACAGTGTTGCGAACCGGCGGTGCAGTGCTGGTTACGGGCCTGCTATTCTCATGACAACGGGGGTGCATTGTAACCCCCGCCTACCTCGCAGACAAAAATGCTAGAGACTTCCAAGCCTCATGTTCAACATGTGCTGGCCCCTTGGAAATGCAAGCTGTTCCACCAGTGGAAGTGTTGTGACTAGGCCTGTGCCCGGGATTCGATAAAATAAACAAATACTTGCTCAGAGAATCGAACCCTCGCCTCAAAGGCGCACCAGGTAACCTCAGTAGGTAAACCACTTGGCCATCGTCAGTTATGTGAGAACACCAAGTTTCTCGGTCCAGTTGTGTTGCCGAAACGGACTTGCTAGTCACAGACAACCCGCTACTGAGTCACGTGCTGCGGCCGCAGCTCGACCGCAGTCCGTCCTTAGTACCTAACGCGCCAGCTCGATTGCCCAATGGTCGGCGTCCCCGAGCCATCGGTATCCAGACGCCAAAAACCCGTCGACAATGCCAGTGGCGTGATCGACCAGAGACGAGATGTCAAAGGGCGCCCATGTTGTAAATTGGAGGCCGGCGCTGTCACCACAAATGATTCAGCGACGATGATGTCCATAAAGTTCATAAAAAAATGAAAGTTGATAGAGTCCGCGACGAAGCGACGCATGCGAGACAAGCTCATTACGAGGAAGACGATGTGGAACAGCTGCAATGCCGTCGTCGGGGAGATGTCTGATTGCTCCACAGGCTCTCGGACGACTGCGGGTTGTGGACTCAGTAGATTGCGTATAATGCTGTGAGCGCAAGCACGCAGGGCAAAGCGCGTTTGGTAATAAGGAGCGTGCGTAAGCACCGGCGCGGCAGGAAACACGACGAGCACAAATTCGCAACTCTGATTTAACGCAGCACGTCTTCCGCATAGATACATGGCAATGTGATGCGAGCCCCATGCCTTCATGGAATATGCTCCTTGCACGCCGCTACGGCGCGAGAGCAAATACGAAAGCACACGCATGCCCACGCACGCATTGCATGACGTCTTGAATGGTCGTCGCTCCGCCGCAACACGTAGGCTTTCCTTGTGCGATTTGGCCGTCATAGCGCCACACCTTACCATTGCACACTGCAACGGTCGAGAAATGTCTAGATGATTCACTACCGGTCACACATACCACTCCCACTAAAACATATAAGGCAGTGCCTCCCGCGACGGGCATACGGATTTCAGCGCATGGCTCAACGAGTATGCCCGGGTAAACGTAGAAGCAAAGAATGCTCGGCAGGGAGTCGTATAGAAGATGGACGTCGGGCTGCGCACAACAGGTGGGCGGTGGAATAGCTTGGCGAGCCGCTTCGAACACACGGGATTGAATCCAACGCGAGAAGTCGACGTGTTCTGAACCGTCGGCGTCTACGTTAGCAGGGAAGTAGTGCTCGGCCTCGTCACAGATGGATCTACACGACGCACATATTGCTGTGAAGTCGAGTACATGGTCAACCGTGCGAAACTCCTCTAAAGGTCGCGTACAAAGTTGTAGAAGCTGAAACAAGTCGGCTTGCTGCCTGTGTGCGGTAGGGAAAGATGCAGGGTCTAGAGAAGAAAGCTGTGCACGAAGGCTATCTCTGAATGCGTTAGATACTGTCGTCGCATCTGCTGTTGCAGCGGCCGACAGCGCTAGAAACCCTTTGCCTAGCGTCGAAGAGAAGCATGAGGACGAAGTCCACTGCTCGCGATTAGCAGCGCTCATCAGCTTCCACGCCGCGAACAGTACCACGAATGCAGAATCGTAGGCACAGGACCAGTTTGTGGCGTCCCAGACAGGTCCAGGGGGCAGATCATGTATGACGCTGGATTCACGAGCGTCCACCTCGAGTTGCCGTCGGCGCGCTTCCTCGCGGTTCAGTGCCATCACAGTGTTAACCTGAGCACCGCGCATAGACTCTCTTCTCGCTTGCTTCTTCTTGAGACCTCGTACACGTTTTGGTGCAGGTTCGGCGGAAGAATGATCTTCAGCTGCCGGCCTCTTGCGTGCAGAGCCGAGAGTATCTACGAACAGCAAACATTGACCTTTCTCCTTCTCCATCTCGTGCACAGGGACTTCCTTCAGAGCTCCATCGATGTCTCCGCAGGACACAGCAGTGTTATGTGCCAGTATACTCAAGCGTCGAAGCTCAAAGCGTAGCGGTTGAGGCAACGGTTCGTTGAGATCAGACAATACCATTTCCCGGACAAACGCAATGTCGTTCAATGAACGGGCCCGCGAGATACTGACGTAAGCGTAAAAGCCTGATTTTCGTGACGCAGGATCTGAAACCACCTTCAGAAGTGTCCGTCCCTGTGCGATGTGACCTGTCACACAAAACGCGGGGTCCAGGGCAAGCTGTGAGCGGGATATGCGCAGTTGGTCGTCCTTTCCACCATTTTCGCCCTTAACGATGACGCCGAAAGCAGAGCTTTGGGGTGCAATGGGGAATACCCCTGGCTGTAAGCGGCTGAGGTTAACGGCGCTATCAGCCAGCTCAACGAGCGCAAGGCGTGGGATGTTGCATCCGTATTCGTCAGTTGCGTATAGTATCTGTCGTAGAATACCCTGTGCGCCATTCGTCGCTTTGAGACCCACAGAGAGATTGCGACGACGCAGTATGACAGGCATGCCGACGTAGAAATTCAGCCTGCCCGGAAGGTATTCTGCACGCAATGGCGCATCGAGCAGCTTTTTACGCAGATCTCCCGTCATGCCGCATTGAGAGGTTGAGCCTCTGATGGTATCTTGAGCAGAAATCTCAACGTATGAATTCAGACGCTTCCCGATCGACTTGGTTTTTGCAGCGTTGATTTGCATCCTCGTCCTGTTTGTAGCGCTGATTACACAAGCGGACGCAAATCCAGGCGAGCTCATGTCTACACCGTTCGGCCGAGACGGACCTTTCATAACCCTGGTATTGAGCAAGTCAACGTCTTCACGTGTGCATTCCCGTACTCGAAGGCGGTTCACGGCGGCCGCAAACTGAGGGTCACCAATCATTCTCTGTTGCTCCGTGAATTCAATAACGGTATCGAAGCTCTTGTAGGCGAGACGACCCATGCGATTCAGACCCGCCTTGGTCGCGTCACGCTCGGATATGTTAGAGATGGGGGTGTATAAAGCCTTCTCGGAAACCGGCGCGTACTGACACAGGTCGCCGCAAAGCACAACTGACATGCCGCCGAAGAACTCATCAAAATTTTGCTTTGCCATGCGAGTTCCAGCGTCGAGCTGCGCAAGAAGTTTCAGTGAAGCCATGGAGAACTCGTCCAACAGAACCAAATGCGCAGGCCCAAATATGTCCTGAATGTGTTTACGGTCAACGGCATTCCAATCGACTTCAATGACTTCTGCATCGCCTGATCCGCGCTTCTTTTTTATCTTGAGTTTAAGGGCGTTGTGCAAAGTCCGCCCGTCGATCAGCGATGCCGCTGTGCCCGTAGGCGCTACCCGTACAATGGCATCTGGCATCCCCACGGCGTCAAGCAAGTCCTGCAACGGCTTCAGGCAGTGGGTTTTGCCTGTTCCGCCCGGACCGTGTAAAATCATGCGCAGGATTCCTTTGCGAATAGTTAAAGGCCCAGTATTCGACACACGCTTTATCAGAGATCGAACAATAAGACGATACGCCCGAAGCTGCTCTCGGTTGAGGGTGTACTTGCGAGCAAACGTCTCCGCCAAATCCATGGTCAGCTGCGGCTTCACTGTCTCATTAAGTGCTGTTGCTGGCGGCGCGTCTGCAATGGGAATAGACACGTTTGCAGTTTCCGATTGCAAGCGCGTGTGCGCATCCGTGCCGGTCAGGTCAATCACGGCCTTGCTACCGACGTCCAGGACAACGCTCTCTTGTGCCTTGATCTGCTGCTTCCACTCTTTCCAGTTGTCTTTCAGCACTTGATCAGATATGTTCGTTTTCATAAGAGAATCCACGGGCTGATCAATTCCAGCCGACTGATCATTAGCAAACCAACCCGCATAATGAAGAGACGACCAGAAGTCAAACGACTCTGCATGGTAGCCCTTTTCAGGTATGTTCGAAGGGTCTATAACATAGGCTTCGTCGGACCCAGCCTGCGCATCGAAGGTTGGTATATCGTCTCGTTCGCGACCTTTCAAGGCTTGACGACGAAGTCGATCAGCGTCGCGCTCGTCTTCGCATTCGTGTATGGCCTCCCAATTTGACATACGACGTGCAGCGTCCGCGCCAAACTTATACACCTTGAACAGATCATGTATATTTTGACCGGGTTCCAGCAGCGGTCGTCCGATTGCAAAGGGCTTGAAGTGAGCTAGGCAAAAGAGCTTGTAATACGTCGAATTGCTCTTTCGAGGAATTGAGCAGCCCACGAAAGACGGCACAAACTCGCGCATATCGGCCGTATGACCGGAAGGATGTCTATACTGTATGCAATGAGTCCCGGCGCGGGAGTGACCTGGAAGAAGCGCAAAGTGTATTCGAGGGGCATTGCGAGCGGTGCTGAGCGTGAACGTGCGCACAAAGTCATAAAAGTTATATGCTGCCAACGATCGATCACGATATAGGTAGTCTTCGACCTGATTGCTATATCGAATGATGCCTTCCCGGTCTGAGAAAATCTGCACGAAAGGATCTACTTCATCTTCGTCACAACGATCCGCGGCCGCTTCCTGCGTTTCTGGCTCTTCCAAAGCATCGCTCGAGATCTCTTCATCGTCGGGGCCGGCTTCCCGCATGGCAGTTTGCGCGTCATCAACATAACGATCGACGTTCTCCAGAGAATGAGCCGTCTTCACGTACCGCATCAGCATCCCTGACATAATCGAAACCATGTCGTGTGAAAGAAAGAAATCATCTCGACCGCGAATATATCGTGCCGCTCGCTGTGCGTGCAGCTGCTGATTGCGCGTAAGCTGTGCCAGGCACTTGTGCACAAGCGTCTGAATGGGAACCGACTGACCATCAGGCAGCGGCCTAGATTCCAAGTTGACAACAGCGTCCGTCATCAGATTCAATACCTGGCTAGTATTGACATCCTGCTTTGTGATATAGCCTGCAATGTAGCAGACAGCGGCCTGAGCTGACCGGCCGGATAGGATGTTCTTGATGTCATGATTGAAGCGACCGCATACGAGAATCTCCGGATTAAAGTAGTTTACATCCTCCTCCAAGCATTGCATTATCACAGACTTGCTTTTGGCGTCGTAACGAGACCTTGGCACAACATCATGCGGGAATTGAAATCGGCAAAGGCCCTTATATCCGTATGCAGTGCACACCTTTTTGTGAACGTGCCGCTGAACAGTTTCTCCCATGAGCTTGACTTCGCTCTCGAATTCGCGATTCCACTCGTCCAGCTCTGCAAGCTGATCGGCACTGGGATGCTTGCTGATATGTCCTTGCACAGAAGGAACAAAATCATGAGCAAATGCAGGAGGTTGGGGTGGTCGCTGTTGCTTCGGGTTTACAGAAGGGTCGGGCTCGTAGAACACATCCGGAAGATGGTGCCGTATCATCCCCTCGAACAGATCGAAGAATCGAGTCTGAAAGTCCTGATCACGCTCCATTCGTCTGTGGAATTCCGAGGGATTGAGACCTCCTCGAAGTCGAATCACAAAATGACCATGAGGGATATGACGGTTTGTCATCTCGACCGAGCCTGCGAAGCATTCTATATGCCCCAACACTCCACCACCGGGCAAACTCCTGTTGTTATCATAATCCCAGCCTAGGAGATGTTCAAATATGAGACGAATGCTCAAGTCAAAGAAATCGGCTGCCGCGACAGGATCCCGAGCAACGCGGATAGAGCGAGTGACGGAGTCGAGAACCTTTGGATACCTTGCCCCTAGATCTACCGTGGTATCGCCGAACATAACTTGAAATAATGGATTATGAACAGGGCTGGGATTGAGCGTGAGAAACACGTGAGGAACGCCGAAGTGTCTCATGAACGAGTATATGTTTCTTCGCAGCAGAATCTTCGTCGCGTGAGCACCTGGTACTTTTGCTGCAACCGCTTCTACGAGTTTTAGCAACTCGAGCACATTCTTGTCTGCGGCGGACACACCGTCGTAAGAACCGCGAGTGCTGAGATGCAGACCGACCTGCCTAATCTGATCAGATGTGACGGATTGAATGCCCGCAGCGAGTTCTGCAATTTGTGAAGACCGAACACGAAACCTGGTCTCGAGATGAACCTTTCTGCGTTGCATTATGTTGACAACCATGAACATGAAGGATCTATGATAAGCAAATGAGCGGTCGTGGAGATCGAGCAGGTAGCTGGCATGGGTCTGAAACCCGACTCGCTCAACCTGAGCGGAATGATTCTCAAGACCGCCTATCCCAAGAGGGAACAGAGTTGGAAATAAGCCTGGGAAATAGTCTCGATTGTAATATTCACCTACTGGTTTGCTGCCTCGATGTAAAGTGACATCCGGAGGTCGCATGCTGTTTGGGAGCAAGTTGATAAGGGCAGCGCCCTCAAAAGTGTGCGCGTCAAACTGCTCAGAGCTAGTGTCAGTCAGGCCGAGTGCTTCAAGGAAAACGAACTCTTCGTCAGGCTGCAAGCGGCGAGCAGAAAATGCCGGGTGATCCTCAAAGGCGGCGGTTTCCTCGTCAAATTGCTCCTCCGGAGTCGCAACGTTGTCGTGAACGACACGACTCTCTATACCCGGCAGAGCGCCGTCATCGGGGTATGCAGCGAGACGGTCTTCGTCTATCTGGATATCCTGGTACAGCTTATTATTGTCCTTTAGCCACCGCAGAAAACGCATGATTTTAAAACACCTCACACGAAAAGTCTTCTCAAACACGCGTGGCTTGTATGTGCCAGGTCCCACAAAGATGACTGCGATGTTATCAGCTACGTGACCCACAGTCCGCGGCAAAACATTCATAGTCTGAACGACGTTCTGCGGATGCGCGCAAGTGTTGCCATAGAAAACGAAGGGGTTTTGGGGATCGTTGCTACTGAACAATCTAGCCACTGTTGTGGAGCCAACGTAGATTGCACAGACCTGCTCCTCTACCCATGTCAGGTCCCTGAGGTCTTGAGGCAGCTCACCACGATATAGACCATTGGCGAGCGCAAATTTTGGAACTTTTCCGTGCTGCAGAGAGCTATCGCAGTCGATGCAGAGGTCAATCTCTGTTCCTGCGCCCGAATCAGAGAAGCGCAAGCCTGCACGGTCGAAGATTAGACCGTTCAATGTTGGATCCTCATCGTAACGGAACAGCTGCTCTGCACGAGATAGAAGCCAGAGGTCCTTGTCAGTGCATCGTAGAGCATCTAGATTCACAGGGAGATCACCGGCCGAGTTGTAAGTGATGACTGGGTGGCCAATGCGTCGGCGGCCGCAAGCACAGCAAGTCGACGGAAATGGAAAAGACGAGGCCTTGTAGTAGTTGGACATGCACGACAGGCGAGTCATATCATGGATTTTTCGAGGCCAGAAAGCGTGTAAGCGCGCATCTAGCATCCGATCACGAATGGCGAGCAACCGATCCTTTTGAACGCTGCGGGTCGACTGGCGTCCTTTTTCGTCAACACGCAGATCTGGAGAGGTTGTCGCAGTCATGAATGATATCAGAAGGTCTTCCGGAAGCTCGCTGTCAAGCACACATAAGAAAGTGTCGCTATATGATAAATCCTGTGGGGGTTCACATTCATAAGCATCCAGTAGAAAATCTCGGAGCTGTATGTGATTGAGCTTACCAAATTTCTCAAGCAGTACCTCAAGACAGGACACGAGGTGCGTCATGAGTTGATCTTTCCGATATGCACTCGTTCGCTCAGTAGTGTGAAAGCAGGACGCAAAGGCGCGCAGAGTAGGGATGTTATAGGGATCAAGCACGGACTTTAAGACCACGATTCGAACAGGATCTGAATGCCAAGGTACTTTGAGGCAGTTGTCATCTTCAGAGGAGGTCCTAATGATATAATTTGACAGAGACCCCATGGCAGCGTCAAATGCGCGTCTTGCCGCATTGCAATCCTCATCCAGAATGCTTGCCGACACTTGTTGGGCACGGACGAAGACTCTGTTGGCCATAACAGATTTAGTCAGGCCCACTGGGCAGGGAACGTGTGCCTGGCGACAAAAAGCCTGAAGCACCTTGCTACGAATAGATTCAAAGGCAGATGCTATCACAGCGGGTGTTTCCAAACGCAGACAATATGGCTGAGTCTGAGATATAACGGCAGACATAGCAGACAAGGACCCAACGAGGAGCCCGGCAGACAGCAGAGAAGCGCGCAACGTCGACGCGTAAGCAGAGGGATGGAAGGCAACGAGGCGGAAGACGTCAGCACTATTCCTTAAAAAGGACGGAATGCCATACCGAGCAGATGGATTCATGCCGCGGCCGGGGATTGTCTGATTCTGTGTCGGGCAGCATTGTGGGTAGTGCGCACGTACGGTCGAAAAGGATACAATCTCCGATTCAAAGCCAACGGAGAATGGCGAGCGGCTCCGTCCGACCGTAAACAACGGTTAAGCTAAATATACGAGCGCCAGAGAATCCAAGGCGCGCCGCACGCGAGCGTGAACTCCGCTTATGTGTGCTGTCAGGTATGTTCGCAAAGCCATGACTGTTCACGTGAGTGGGAAGAGTATACTCGCGTCATGGAGCCATAGGCGTGCGCCTCCAGCGGGCACATAATCAGTAAAGCATGCCAAGCATTAAAACTGCACTGATGCCCCGAACAATGGACTGCACATGCCCATGCAGGCTGTTGTGCTGCGTTGCGGTCGTTCGGCTACGTGGACGCGGGGGCGGGGGTTAATACTTTATACACGATTAACACAAAGACGGCTCTGCGAGTTTATATACGCAGTGAGAATATATAGTAAACTCCGCGAGATTCGCAGGAGCACAAGATACTGTCGGGTTGAAGATGCATTACCCAATATGGAAGCCCGACGGAATCAAAGCCAGCGTTGCGATTGGACCGGATACCGGGCCGATTTTTTTTATCGTTTCAAAGAAGGACCCCCCCAGGAAAACCGAGTTACCTTAAAAGGTAAGACTTCGTCTAACCTATTAAGGAGTCGGTGATTCACGTACCTCCCAACTACTCTGACCTCCCGACGACGTTGTCGTCGGGATTTTGGCTTGTTCTCACCACTAACTCGGGATTCCACACCACTGTATGCGTCTGCAGCGCTTCCAGACTAGCTACTGCAGAGCCGCAAACGTTCAGAGTGCTGCATATGGCTTCTGAGAACCATGGAATAGCTCCTGCATTCACCGCGGCACTACACTTAGCATTGACCTCTAATACACACGTTTCAGGTGCTTTTCCTGCTGTTTTTTGGCTCTTATTCTCGGCAAGAAGATCTCAGGATGTCCGTATATGTTGAGTGTGCCAAAAGCCGATGATTACAAGGCAGACTGCACCGTGTACATGAGATCTCTTCCGGAAACCCCAGGTTGGTTTTTGGCTCCATTTGCCTCCCTGAAACCCCAGGATATGACCAATTTGCCCAGTGCCGAGATACCGACATCACGTGACATCACGCCACTTGAACCCGGATTCGTTCAAGTTTCGGGCCCGAGAGGCTCAGGAGTAAACGCGCGCTGTTGTATATCTCTCAGGCAGCTCTCCGCATGCTGCGGAGTGCCATTGTATTTTCCCGGGAGCAAATCGGTATGAAGTACAATGGCCAGAGGTTGTGGGGTGTTTGGCCGAGCCACCTTGTCCGCAAACCCCAACCTCGCCGCACCATGGCCGACCGCGTTCTACCCCCTGAAGCTCCCGACTGTAACTGTGATACGCATAATACAGGAGAAGAGGCTACAAGGTGCGTGACTTGCGGCTCTTCGTGCACTGGACTGAAGTCGATCTTGTACAGTCCGCTAGCCAAGAAGCACGAGCTCAAGACGACTTCCGAGGACATCGTGAATCAGGCCGTGAGAAAGAAGGTAGCTTGCGCGCATGCCCGCGCCGACCGCAACACGCGCGTGAGCCGCGCAGTGCGACTGTCGCCGGAGGCTATTGCCACCATCATGTCTTTTCTGGACGGTCTTTCGGCCAGGATGGCAGCATCGCAGGTATGCCACCGCTGGCGCGATGTCGCGCTGTCGATGCCGCGTCTCTGGTGCAATGTCTCCGTGCACGAGCTCGTCGCAGTGAATTTCGACGCGCAGGAGCCTTATAGAAGCGACCATCGGCACTGTGCCTATGAATACCGCAATCCTGCGCGCGCGGTCAGCTCCTCCAATATGCACCAGATATCTCTGCTTCTTGGACGGTCTGCTAAAGCTCCAGTGGAACTCTACCTCAGATCGCAAGCTCACCGCGACAGTGCGCTCGAAGGCTCTGAACTCACGACTGAGAGCGTTCGCAAGCTCATAAAAGATTCGACGAACAAACGTACTGTCTACGAGAAAGATCGGTTAGCTAAACTCTTTCCGGGAACTGTCAATCCGGTGGTCGACGTTCTGATGCACGTCTCGGGCCTTGCGGATCGGTTGACATCTCTATCGCTGCGCATATGCTGCTCGTCATGGTTCTTCCTATTCGCCTGCCTCCCTCCAATGTTGGCTTTGAAGACTCTGATTATCAGTGACGACCCTGATCGAAACAGGCTCCATATTGGCAAGCTTTACTGTATTCCGAAGTCGTTTTGGCAGCTCTTGCAAACAGAGAGCACGTCTGCGCTCCCCATCGCGTTCCCCGCCTTGGAAACGCTTCAAGTCTCAGGAATACCAGGGCGTACTTCTATCCTGCGCAACTCGCCACGCCTCAGCATTTCTCAACGGCGTATCGAGAGCCTTCTCTGTTTGCTCCCAAGTTTGAAGCGGTTGGACCTTGGCTGCAACTCCTGGCCTGAAATTGAGCCAGACGTCAAAAAGGTTTCAGCCAAGGAGGGCAGACAATCTGGACTCGGCAATAGGACGCAGCGTAGTGGTTGGTCAAGGCTTCCTGATCTCAGACACGTGCGTCTCTGCTCGGACGCGTCGGATATCGACCAGGACATCGTCACCTTTGGACATATCGCTGATCTTCTGCAGCTCAATGCGGACTGCTCTCTTCAGTACGAGGCCGTTGACGGGTTCAGGAATTACGACAAGCTGCTCTCGGTATTCTCGATCAACGAGTTCCGTCCAAAGAAACTCACATTCACCCGGTACGAGGAAGGCCGTGCCCGCGAATACTGGAAGATGAGCGCGAAACTTTGCGCTGTAGACGCCGAAGGGAGTACGCGCACGGCTGTAGCCACTATCACCAGCCGGTACGGGAGCGATTCTAGCAAGCTTTTCTGGACAGGGGAAATGTTGAACCGTTATATTGACACCAGTATTCTCACTAGCTTGACTGTGGACATGATTTCGTGGAAGCAACTCGCAGCTGATCTGGTTGCACCTGCCAAGGGGTATCCGGGATCAAAATCAACAGCACCGGGTCGGTAACCGCTGGAAGGCCAGAGACCAGGAGACATACATACTATTTCCGCGGATATACCTCCAAATCCGCGGATTTGCCTCCGCTTTGTACCGCTTCTGAGGTACATCATTACTTTTTTTTTTTTTTTTTTTTTTTTTTTTTTTTTTTTTTTTTTTTTTTTAAATCATATATAGCCCATGAGGCGTTGCCTATGCGGGCTTTACACGGATTGGTGCCTAAAATGAGTCCATAGCTGCGGGAGGAATAATCTATCAGGGCGCCCCCATTATAACCAGTCCCTCGTGCTCAGAGGCATGCCTCAATGCCGTTCACAGAGCACAGAGTGCGTATCATGTGCTGTGTTCGCGGCGGACGAGGGTGTGGTTGAAAAAGCAACGGTTGAGTGACGGAATGGAAATCGGCTACTGCTCATGAAAAAGGGATGAATGGAGAGGAAGTGTGGGAAGATGGAGGAAGAGGGGTTAGGGTTTTGATGTAGTCTGACGGGATCGAGACCGATAGGATGATGTGCGGCAGTAAGCACCTTGGACAATGACACCATTGCGAAGCAACTGGGACGCAGCTGCGCTGTCTGACAGGCATAGAAGCAGCGATGAATGTTGCGGTGAAGATCGAGTCGATGATCGGAATAGCTTCTCCTGGTCCTCCAGGCGACACAGAGGTCATAGGCCCTGGAGACAATTGCTGCTGAGACCGGCTGATGCGCAAATATCAGATGCGAGGATGTCAAGTTGGTGAGCAATTGTCGACTTGTCACGGAAGATGGGTAGCGGTGCAGATTGAATGACGACTCTGGTCCAAGATCCACCAGTGTCAAATGTCGGGAACGGAAGATCGCCAGGAGAGAAAAGCGTGTTGAGCGAGTCATGGATACTGGAGCCTCGAGCAATGAGCTTCTCGGCAGTGCAGGGTGTCTTTGCATGGAGAATGAGCTGATTGTCTCGCGAGTAGCTGACGTCCTTGATTTTGTTGAGCGTTTCGAGAATCGATGTCGGGTGAGGGAGACGTCGTCCGTGCAGAGTGCCACGGTAGCGTACAGTAAGTCGCATTGGCGGATGATCGGGTGGGTCAGGCATGCATTCCGGTGTGAGAAGCGGCGGTGCAGTGCCAGCTTTGTGGCTCCTATGGTGTGTCTTCTGCTCAGAGACAGGCAAAACAGCAGGCTGTGTAGTAGCTGAGGTAGAGACATGCGGGCGTCGTTTCGTAGTCGGTAGTTTCGGCGGTGTCGGCACCGGCGATGCCGGCTCAGAAGGTGGCTGTGTCGAGGCAGCTGACGTGGCCCGCAAAGCACGAGAGGCGAGCAGCGCGGTCTGTACCCACTGTCCTAGGGCATGCAGGTCATAAGCGAGTTGTGCAAGGCAATCCTCTTGGCCCTGGTAAAGCCTATGTGACGGAGCCATCAACGCAATGTTGTGGATAGCCGCGCAGCAACTCTCGACAGAGCGAAGAGTTTCGTGATTCAGAACAGTCGTCTTGGAAAGAGCAGCAGTGTGGGCATCCATATTGTGGGTTCGGTCAAGTATGCAAGCACCTGGGCCTTCGGGCACAAGGCGAAGAACATCGGCTGGATCGAGCGGCGGCGCGTCATGGTGGTCGGAGTCTAACATCATTACTGAGATCATGTTGCCGGTGAAGCCAGCCAAGTGTCGCAACATGCCTGGCACTACAAATGTCAATTGCTACATTGTAGTGCTTATCTACACTTCCAGAAAAGTCTCAGCTGTGTCTTTGAAGAGATTGATTTACCCCAGAAACTTCCAGATACTCCAGGCTGGCTTCTGGCTCCGCCGGAGCCCGGGGTCAGCAACCTCTGTACACCGCCAAACGGATCATTTGACGGCAGAATGTCCGGCAGAAAGCTCCGAGTGATCCTGCCCGGCGTTGTCCACCAAACATCAACGCTATGTCCGGATGATGTCCGCGCAGCGCAGCATCTTGAGTTCATATTCGGGAAAGAGCTCTTGTATATCCGGCATCAATGTCACTGAGTGCCGTATCATCACGTCCGCAGGACGTGCCACGGACGTCAATCTGACATACAGCTCCTGGTCTGGGCTCCTTGCCCAGGTCAGTGACCTCTCTCTCACACCCAGGACTGCCCTCCCTGCATAATATCTCGTAACCCAGTGTTCATTAAGATGGAAACATCATGTTGTAAGCCCCTTGGCAAAAAGTCATGTTGGTCGGCCGCCGTTGATCCCGTCTTTCTGCGCACGGACCATCGGCCTGAGGGAGCAAAGCCCCAGCGGACTCGGAACTGACTTCGCTCTTTGCCTCTCTTCTGCCCTTCGCACAAGTCCGGCGAACGCTTTCAGGCTGTCGCAGTTATCAACGCGCTGCTCCTCTCATCAGCCTTCGTGCCGCCCTGACCTCTTGACCCTCGCCCGATGTTTCTGCCTGCAGACAGTCTCTTCAGCTCAGTCTGGATGTCTACCCGTTGTGTTCTGAGCTGTGTGCATGTTTGCTGGCCTGCTGGATCTGTCTGGTGCTCGACCGAGGCTGCTCCGTTTCTCCCGCTCCTGCTTCTCGCTTTTTTGGTTACTTGAGCACCTACTGACGCAGTTTTCTCCCCCTTGCACCGTCCAGAATCTTGTACATACCACTGGCATCAAATTATTGTGTTCCATGTCTTTCCTGTACAATTTGCACTCTGCATTTAGTCTAAATAATAATAAATTTACTTTTTGCTTCATACCGTCTGCACACTGCCAGCCGCAAACTGAGTTTCCATTGCCTCCCGGATGTTGCCAAGAGCTCTGTAAGATGTGATCTGTGCATAGCCAGGATGTCCTGGCTGTGACATACAGACATGCCAATGAAATGTATTTTGGAGGTCCCACTCGGATGTCCTGTGGACATCAGTATCTGTGGACGGTATATCTATGCTCTAATTTCTGTCATTCAGACATCCTTGCAGGATCGTCCGGACTGATCCTGATCGGCATCCGGATGCCGGCGGCTTGACGTGCGCCGGACATCAGACTCAAGGCGCGGTGTAGCGCGAGCTTGGAGGAGACATACATACTAACGTGATGTACCGGATTTTGCCGATTGCCACCCCTTGGCACCTGCGCTGGAAAACCTCACCTTCGTCATATCAATGTCCTTCCTGTACGACGCAGCTTACGGGCGTAACAAGCCGCCTACAACGTCCCATCTTCTTCCCAGAACTGTGACGTTTGCCGTCGACAAATCTATCCCCGAGGAGCTGGACAGCCTGCGCCTCGGTGAACGGCCGTTGTGGCGTTTTGACTTTGGTGACGACTCTGACTCCGAATCCGACTTGGACGAAGACTACACTCCACAATATTACAAGGTCCCATTCTCGGTCTTTGTGCGACTGCTGCAAGTCGTTCACAAGCCGTCTGGTGGGGCAGGGAAGTTGGGCAAGCTAACCATTGCTAGAGAGCTCAAAGTCATGCCCAAGCGGGCAGGTGCCGAGGCTCTCGCTAGGTTTTCTGACTCTGTAGTCATGCTGTAGGGTAGCCAGCCTGTGTGACGGCCTCGAGTTAATTATAAATAATCGCAGCACAGAGCCGATAATCATCGTCAGTCAATGCAGCTTTCGCGTTCAATCACCACGCTCTCCGTGCGCCAGCTCTAGCCTGGGAATTACTCGGAGCTGCCGAGGTCGAGCGAAGTACACCGATGGGCCGAAGCCTCCTAGTAGCCTGCGCAGGGTGCCGAGTACTTTAGAGGACGTCCAAGCATCCCTGGTGCTCAATGTGTGGTTATTGTAGCGGCAAGAAGAAAGGAGACAGCAAGGAATGCTACATTCCGGCTGTGCCCACCAAGATCACGTGATATCATACTCTGGATAATTGCACTTATCGCATTTTCAGAGTTCATTCATGCGAGAGCCATTGTTTCTCTCTCACAACATCAATTATGCGCATGCTGTGTAGTGCCATTGTATTTTCTCGGGAGCAAATCGGTATGAAGTACAATGGCCGGAGGTTGTGGGGTGTTTGGCCGAGCCACCTTGTCCGCAAACCCCAACCTCGCCGCACCATGGCCGACCGTGTTCTACCCCCTGACGCTCCCAACTGTAACTGTGATACGCATAATACAGGAGAAGAGGCTACAAGGTGCGTGACTTGCGGCTCTTCGTGGCCTGGACTGAAGTCGATTTTGTACAGTCCGCTGGACAAGAAGCAACAGCTCGACATGACTGCCGAGGGCATCGCAGATTCGGCTGTGAGTGAGAAGGTAGCTCGTGCACATGCTCGTGCCGACCGCAACACGCGCGTGAGCCGCGCAGTGCGATTGTCGCCGGAGGCTATTGCCACCATCGTCTCCTTTTTGGGCGGTCTTTCGGCCAGGATGGCGGCCTCGCAGGTATGCCATCGCTGGCGCGAGGTTACTCTGTCGAATCCCAGTCTCTGGTCCAATATCTCCGTGCACGAGCTTGCAAAAGAGAACTTGGAGGCGGACGAGCCTTATAGTAGCAAGCATCGGCACTGCGCGTATGGATACTCTGATCCTGAAGCAGTAATCATATCCTCCAACATGCATCATCTTCCGCTGCTTCTTCGACGATCTGCCAAAGCTCCGGTACAGCTCCACCTCAGAGTTCAGGTTCACCGCGACAATACGCTCGAGGCCGCTGCACTCACGACCGAGGATGTTCGCAAGTTCATAATCAATTCCACGGACAACGCTAAGACCTACGAGAAGGATCGGCTCGCTGAAATATTTCCGGGCACGGTGAATACAGTCATCGACGTTCTGACCCATATGTCTGGCCTTGCGGATCGGTTGACTACTTTGACACTGCGGATGTGCTGCTCGTCATGGCTTTTCCTACCCGTCTTCCTACCACCAATGTCGGCCTTGAAGTCTCTCACCATCAGCGACGACGCTGATCGTGCCAATTACAACTTTGGCAAGCTTCACTACATTCCGGAGTCGTTCTGGAAGCTATTTCAAACCGAGGCTACACCTGCACTCCCCGTTGCGTTCCCCGCCTTAGAGATGCTTCAAGTTTCGGGAATGCCGGGGCGCACCTCTCGTGTGCGTGGGACGACTCTGAAGACTTCGCAATCGCGGATCGAGAGCCTTCTCTGTTCGCTTCCAAGTCTGATCCGGCTGGACATTAGCCTCAGCGATTGGCCTGCCATTGAGCCAAATCTTGCCAAGGATGATGCCATGGCAGACAAGAAACTTGGAACCGGCGTTAGAACGGAGCGCAACAGTTGGTCTGTGCTGCGTAATCTCAAGCACGTCCGTCTCCGGATGGACTTTGGATACGTAGAGCAGATTACCGTCAACTTTGGACACATCATCGACCTGTTGCCGCTCAATTCTGGCTGCAGTCTCGTGTACGAGGCCATGAACCCAATCAGGCATTTTGACCGTCTGCTCTCCGTCTTCTTGATCGACGGATTCCGGCCAAAGGGACTCACAATCACCTACTTGGAGACGTCCGGTCCGAACCATACCTGGCAAAAAAATTCCAGACTTTGCGCTGTAGACGTCGACGGGAACACGCGCACCGCCGTAGCCAGTATTTCCCAGAATTTCGCTGGGAAGGTTGCTGGATTTGAGTGCGGAGGAAGCGGATTCAAGCCGTATATCGATACTCGGAATCTCACTAGTCTTGCAGTCGACACAATTTCCTGGACGAAGCGCCTGGCGGACGGTTTTGTTGCGCCCGCGCTGGAAAGCCTGACGTTCATCGTCTGCTCTCGCAGCTTGGATGAAGCGGCCTGGGGCAAGTTCGAGCCACCCACGGCGTCTCAGCTGCTTCCCAAGACTGTTACCTTCGCCGTCGACGGATCCATCCACCAGGCCCTCGATGGTCTGCGCCTCGGTGCTCGACCACGGTGGCGTTTTGACTGGGATGAGGGTTATACTCCACTGCGCTTGAAGGTATACTTCGAGTTCTTCGTGCGACTACTGCAAGCCATTCACAAGCCGTCTGATGCGGTGGGGAAGTTGGACAAGATCATCATAGCTAAACAACTCAAAGTTATCCCTGAGCAGGCAGGTTCAGAGGCTCTCAATAGTTTTTCTGATTCCATAGATGTGCTGTAGGCTAGCCTGTACATGTGTAGGCGACGTTGGAATCTTGAAATGATTATATAATCATAAGCTATGTTTGGCGCGTGCGGTGATGGCGGGATCACGTGATGTGACTTCAACTAGACGATGCTGCGGTTCGGAGGGGACTCAGGCAGTTCATGTCGCCTTAGCATACCACCATGAATCGGGACTCACGTTTAGATTAAGTACCAGAGCGGATTGCCAAGTAACGGAGAAGTGAAACTGGATACCACGGATCCACAAGAAATGTACATGAACGCTATGTGTGCTCACCCTTCAGCGCGTTGTGGAGCCTGCAGGAAAATGAGGATGTGATATTAATACCCGCTGACTGGCACTCACCAGCAATGCGGCACGTAATTCTGCGACTTCGCGTTCCTTTTCTTCAAGTGCGCGTTCGAACTCACGTTCCTTTCCTTATGTTCTGCGGCGACCGCTCGGCGCTGGCGAAAAGATTGTCAGAGAAATCGAGATCAAGAGCAGAACAAATCAACTTGCCTCTGCCGCTGTACGCATCGCTTCAGAGGCTTCCAGATCAGCTTTTGCAGTCTGTGCGCGTAGTGAACAAATGCACAGGCTCTCAGTGTTGAGAGGACATACCACATGACTGTGCACCAAATCGCTTTTCGCTCGGGCCTCCGAATGCGCCTCCGCAATCATGATTTCTGCGCTGCGGCCCACCGCATCGATTGCGTCCGGACGAGAGCGCCAGAGCTCGAGGTCGATGCTGATCTGCTCGAGGCCCTTCGCGTACTCCGCCTCACTGAGCTTCCCGCGCTCGTAAAGGGAGTTGCATAGATTGCGCAGCCCTTTCTCGAGCTTTTGGTCGTCTTGGTGCACGAGCATTGCGGTCTCGGGGTCGACGAGGCGGCGGCGCGCGCGCGGGAGCCATGGCGCGAATTCGATGTTCGTGGTTCCGGCCCGACTCAGTCGTTTCTCGCTCGCCTTCTCCCAGCGGGCGTCCGCGCCGAGGCGTCGGCGGATGAGGACAAAGAGTGCACACGCGTACCAGATGCACATATGGGTCATTGTGCTGTACTGGCGCGCAAATAGGCCGAGACTGTCGGCGAGCACAGCGACGTCGAGAATGCAGAGCGTGCCGGGCCGGATGTCGGTGAGCGACTGGACGAGGAAGTATTTGTGGGGCGACTTGCCGAGAATGTTGCCGTCCTTCTTCTTGTTGCTCAGCACATCCGAAAT
The DNA here is from genome assembly GCA_037042885.1 of Auricularia sp. M12. Classification (NCBI taxonomy): domain Eukaryota; kingdom Fungi; phylum Basidiomycota; class Agaricomycetes; order Auriculariales; family Auriculariaceae; genus Auricularia; species Auricularia sp. M12. The sequence goes on from CM073209.1 coordinate 328,209, forward strand.
CTTGACCGAGTCGAGCCGCTCGCCGTCAACGAGGCTTCCGATGATCTGGTCCACTGATCCCAGTGTCGAAGACTCCGTGGGACGCCATTCCTCCACGCGGAACCGCTCGAAGCGCGCGTATCGCTCGTCCGTCTTGCCGTCGACAGTCAAGGCATATTTGGCCACAACAAATTCGTGCTTGTCCGAATGGTAGTGATAGACGGCAGTAACGCAGCAGCCAAGTAGGTTTTCATAGTACGGTGTTGAACTGAGCACGTTGTTGCCGGTCAGCATGACGGCCAGGCTGGGCACGGGCAGTGTTGGTTTGTAAGGGGTTAATAACCCTTGGGAGTGATTGTAAGCCTTAATGGGGTTATTAACCTTAACATAAGGCTTAACTTGAAGCCTTAAATATCAGAATTAGTCCAAAATCATCTTTGAGTATTGGCCACATCATGTTATTATTCTGAACCAGCTCTGAACAGATCTTCGGGTTGCTGGTCAGGACAGCTACCGGGACCAATCTCTGTCCTATACAATGATTACAAATCCGCTGTGATGCCACTGAGAGAGTTTCTTGGCAAGGTTTTCCCTACTTTGAGCTGACTGTTGGGGTACTAAGAGTGAGATATAATTGTCTTAGAACTGCAACAGGGGCTCAGATCAAGCTTATCAAGGGCTGAATCCTTCCAAGCAGCCATTACTGCCTGGATCATTGTAACCATAAGGCTTATGATCCCCCAGGACCGAATGTAAGCCTTAAATTTAAGGGGTTATTAACCTTAAGTGAAGTTAAGTCATAAGGCTTACAACCAACACTGGGCACGGGCGCAGAGTATGTGTCTGTGTGGATGACGGGGAAGACTTCGCGTGTATTGACGAGCATGGTGTGCACCATGAGCGGGTCAAACGTCAAATCTGGGTCGGGACGCGAGCAAAGGAGGTCGAGGGCCAGCAAACACCTGTAGGACATCGTTCCTAGTAGCAGTCAGACGGCGAGCCGGCATTCGCCGGTGCCTCACCTTCAACGGCATCTGACGGTCAACGATCTCGAACCTCCACCGGTCTTGCTCGTGCTGCCCGACGGCCCTTGCGCCCGTCCCACATTGTCCGTGCCTGCCGCTCTCTGCTGGCCTACCCGACGTAGAGCACGGCTTAGCCGTCCCTCGCGTCCGTGCACAGAACACACCCCGCCCTCAAGCGCCGTCTTGCGCTGTGGTAGCACGTTTGGCGTAGAGCACGAACCTTCGTTCCTCGCGCCCCGCCCGGGTCCTCGCGGTGCTAGCGTAGAGCGCAGTCCTCGAACTGTTCCTCGCGCTTTCTGGGCGTAGAGCGCGGATTCCGTTCCTTGCGCCCCTTCGACGTAGAGCGCGGACCACCGTCCCTCGCGTCTGACCACTGTGGTTTCCGCCTCTTGGGCCGCGCAGTAATATTACCCCAAAGTGTGCCACCGCCGCTATTTGCTTGCCTCAAGCCGGCTCGGAGGAGCACGATTTCAATGAGTTGTTAGCACTATTGCGCTGCCAGTGGAGACGTCCACCGGCGCACAAGAAACTTGCTCGCACTCGTGCACGAGCTTGCACATTGCGTGCATCGCTGGTCGTGCAAGCTTGGGGTTTGTTGATTTCCATATCGGGCAACTATACAGTTCGGGATCTTCCGGCTCAATGAAGCCGGAACATCTCGGACGGCACAATTAGTGTTCTGTGTGCCAATCAAGGCTATTCAGATGAGTCTTTGCTCTAGGCATAAACTGAGAGTGCAGCTAGTGGATGGTGAGAGGCGTTGACCCCCGCCATGCACTTGCTGAACATGTATTGCCGGTACCCTGTCGGTGATTCCGCACTCGTGGTAGTCAGGGAGTTATATGTTGGTGAGGAGAACCAATCCTTCATTCCTCAGGGGTTTTTTCTCGTTTTTTCCCCTGAGGTTTTACCTGACTGCCTGCTTGGGTCAACCCAAGCCGGCGAGTGTGTCATCCTGACTGGGACCGGGAATACAGCGGCAGTGTCTGTCGGGAAAAACTACCGCACAGGAGACTAGTTGCATGGGTGGGAGGGTTGGTATTCCGGAATGTAGTGCATTTTATGTATTTACGTTCCGAAGCGGAGGCAGTCCAGAAGGGCCCGTCAGCTCCGAATCTACCTACCTACCTACCACGACGGCTGCCAGCGCCAGCGACTGGCCAGTGCAAACGTCAGAAATGGGCTGACCCTCAAACGAACATGGAGCCAGGGTCTCCCTCGTCCCTGAACTCCTTCGAAGCCTCATTTATGCACTCAGAAACTCGTATCCCGCGTAGACAAAGTACGCGGCAAGTGTTCACAGCATAGACGCACTCTGCGCTGGTGTGGGCTCGTTCCTAGCAGTAAACACCGGACCCTTTCCGAACGTATGGTTCACCGTGACTGCACAGTGCCCATCCCGACTGCGTCTCATACCTCGCGATCGCATTCTTTGCTGCTGAGGGTAGCAGCCCCTTGACACTGACAGCAAATATTCGAAAAATCTGCTGAAGCAAATCCCCGGACCTGGGATTCCTGTGGACTGGCGACTGCATGTGTGAGAACAAACACATCCTTACTCATGAGCAAGCATCCCAGGCCAATTAAGCATCGCACCGCCAGCGAACGGACCTCAGGCCTCACCTTCCAGCTTGCACCTTTCAACGTCCATCTTCCAATGTCCCAGGTCCATCTTCCAACGTCCAGGTCCAACTCCACGATCCAACTTCGAACTCTCAACACCAACTTTCCAAATCACCCCTAACACGAATCAAAAAAAAAATACCAAGAAATTCACAAAATAGAATAAACTCAAAAAACAGTCGAGTCAAGAACGCAGGTGTATCGATACGATCAAGCACAGCGAAGCGAGCGGACATCCGGCGCTCGCCCACCTATCTCTTTTCCCTTCTTTTTCCATCCACAACAAAAGAAAAGGAAGTGCAAAGGGGAGAAGAAAGAAAGGCGGGGACGAGTCGCGCGAACAGCGGGGGAGGGTGGGGTAGGCGGTCAATCTAAAGGGGGTAGTAATTTCATGACAGAAGTCCGGAACCGGGAGACCAAGAGAGTAGAGTAGAGGAGAGAGGAAAGGCGTGGGTGTAGAGTGGAATTTAGACGGGCGCGGATTTAGACGGGCGCGCCCGACTTGGCGAGGTACATCTTGCCGAAGCGGTTGATCGTCCCGTCCGCGTTGAACATGCCGTTGACCGAGCTCACGCCCACGCGGGACGTGTGGAACATGCCTGCGGAGAGGGAAGAAGAACTGGGTCAGCGCTCCGCAGACAAGATGGCAGAAAGAGGGAGCAGCGTGGACGAGCGGGTGTGCGACGACGAGGAGCACCGCGATACATATGCATGCCCGCACACGCTGGAGCGGGCGACGCGCCCTACTCCAGCCATCCGCAGCACGAGCAATATCTCGTCCACAGACATCCTAGTTTCGTGATACGAGGATGCAGCAGGGACCGCGCAGGGATTCAGGGCAAGCGAGAAGAACTGACGTGGAGCGCCGGGCTGGCAGCTCGCGTGCACCACATCCGGGCTCGAGCAGTGGACGAGCGCGCCAGCTGTGTGCACAAGCTCGGATGGTCTGCGCGGACATCGCGAGGACGACCGAGCTGGAACAGACGGGCAGATGGCACTGACGCCACAACGCCGCGCACGAGGGCAGGCGCAGGACGAGTGGCAGCGATTTAGGAGCCCGCGGACGTCCGCGCCTCGTCACCGCGCCGCGCAGCCCAGCACCCGTCCCCAAACCAACACAAATCCAAAAGAAAACCGCGTTCCACTCACCATACCAGCAATAAGTCTCGACCCACGGCGTCTTCTCCATCCACGAGATGACGGTGTTGAGGTAGTTGTCCGCCATCTGCTGCGTGCACTGCCCGCCCTTGCCCGAGTAGTTCTGGCACCCGATCTCCGTCACCCACAGCGTCGCGTTGCCCAGCTGCTTGTGCAGGTCCGTCTGCGAGGGGCAAGTGTTAGCGAGTCCAGGAAGTGTGGTAGGGAGTCCGGGAAGAGTGGTAGGGAGTTAAAGAAGAGTGGTAGCGGGTGCACGAAGAGTATTGGCGGATCCGAGAAGAGGTAGACTCATGGAATCCACGAAGAGCGCGCGAATGGACGATGCACGAAGAGCGTGCGAATGGACGATGAAAAGAAAAATGTAGAATGTAGAATGCGCGCGGACGCACGTCCCGGAAAGGCTATACGAGCGCGCGCAGATTGAGTAGATAGATGCAAGGGGCGGTGCTAAAATAGACGGTCACGCGGACGGTGGGCGCAGCAGATGGCACGATGGGCATCGGCGCTAACGCGGGCGGGCGGGGCGGGGCGGTACTCACCATGTAGTCGATGAACTTCTTGGGGTCGGTGCCGTAATAGTGCGCCGCGACGGCGTGTGTCTGTCAGTTGAAATGAGTAAGTATAGCGCAACATAATGCAGTAAGGGCGACTGACGCTCTTCTTGCACTCGGGGCAGGTCTTGAAGAACTCCTTCATCCAGGCGGGCGCGGTCTTTCCGTTGGCGGTGGCGGGCGAGATGAGCTTGTAGCCCTTGCTCTGGAGCGGCATCATGTAGGTGCGCCACATCCAGGCGGCCTTGCCGGGCGACATGGTCGACTGGCCCTTGATGTTGACCTCGTTCATGCCGAGCGCGTACTGCGCGTAGCCCTTGACGGCCGTCTTCTTGAACTTGTCCCTGTTCTTGTCGCCCCACAGCATCGGGAAGCACGGGATCCCGAACTTTTTGGCGTCTGTCGGGCACCATTCCGACCAGGTGTACATTCTAGTAAAGAAAAAGTAAGTAAAAATGTAACAATAAGAAAAGTAAGAACGAAGAACGCACCCAAAGACGCCCTTGTTGCTAAAGCTCTTGAGGCCCTTGGCGACCTCGTTCGTCCACGCCAGGCACGCCTTCGTCTTGGGCGCGCGCACCTCCAGCGCGGGCGAGACGCCGGTGTCGTCGGGGTCGAACGCGTCGTCGTCGTCCGCCTCGGTCGGCGCGTCCTCCTCCCACGGGTTGACGTCCTCCGCGTCCGCGCCCCACTCCTCGACCTCCTCCTTCACGGGGATCGACACGTCGCGGCGGCGGGAGGCGACGCCGTTGTGGTGGGCGCGCTTGAAGTAGGCCTCCTCGACGAGCTCCAGGGGCTCCGGGTTGGCCGACGCCGCGGCGACGGCGGCCGCGGCGAGCAGCGAGAGGACCGAGACGCGCATCGTTGCTGTTGCTGTTGCTTAGTTGTACTGTAGAGACTGGCGGGGGTAACGAGGGTGCAGGCGGTCGTCCGGGTCGAGAAGGAAGAGGGCCTTTGCGCTTTTTCACGCTCCGACCCGACCCTCGCCCATCACTGCCCGCTTGTCCGCAACCGGCCAAGGTTCACAGCGCCGTTGACATGGTGACACACGATCCTTATTGTTTCGCTGCGCCTCCTTACTCGCCATGACTCATGGGTGCTCTTTCCCTCGCATTCGGGCTGCACGACGAGGGCTATCTTTGGACCAGATCGTCCCCATCATCGCACATCAGTCAGGGCGATGCACGACCTGCCTCCGAGTCCGACACACGTGGTCCTCGACCTTCCTCCTCCAACATCCAGTATTTCTTTGTCACACAACGCCCGACGCCTGCACGCAAAGGGGCGCCCCGCACGTGACTGCCAAGCCAAACGGGCAGAAGCAGAAGAAGCACGCCGGTATACACCGGGCCCGGCTCTCAGACCCACCGCTCCCGAGTTCCGACGCATCTCACCGTTGTTCTGCCCTCGCCCTCGTCCGGGATTTGCTTCTCCATGCTGCGATTGTGCTCTGCGCCGAGGGAATCCGACTGTCACTCCGTAACGAGTCGGACGTTCTCCGCATCCCGCAGCGCCGCGGCCCGATTGTCAAACGCCCCGACACTCTGCCTCTGACATTCCACGCACACGGCAAATGGACGCAGCGCTCAGCGGTCTTCTTCTTTCTCGCTTTCTCTTCGTCCACACAATTCCAGACTCGGAGAACATCCCAGAAGCGACGTCCGCCCTCCCACACCCTCCAAAGTCACTCTATCATGATACTGGCTCTTCCCACCCACGAGCCTCGCCACCACCCAGTACTTCACCTCGCCTGGACGTGTGCACCAGCTGACGGCAACTCCGATCGCGAATCTTCCGATGGCTAACGAGTCTCGACGCTCAAGTGTGATCACCGCATGTCACATGTGTCGCGGTTGCGCGAGCAGATGATGAGGCCTGAGGGCAGGCTACGCAAGGAATCTACTGTGGATGTGGATGCGGATGAGGAATGGGCGATGAGTCTGCCAGCTGCGCCGCGCGGCTTAAATATTCTGAACTGCGCGGCGGGCGTGCATCTCACGTCTAGGCCAGCCTTCCATCAAGTGACGCGCCATCTACATCTACACCCTTCTCCGCGTCGCATCTGAGTAGTCCGCAACACGCATGGCACGACGGCGAGCTGAGCGATTCGATCCCCAAAACGACTGCAACGTCCACCCGCAAGTGCCGAATGGTCAGCAGTCTCATCCCTTACTGAATTACTGACGCAACCAGCTCCGAGCCAGAGACTCAGTTAGCATTGACAAGTCCGAATCGGAGGAGTCCACAACGACCTCCCGCGCGTACTACAGCCAGCGCCTCCCATTCCAAAAAAAAAAAAAAACTATTCGCCCCCAAGCTACAGTGCAAATGCCTGCTCTGGTCCCACCCCTCCTCATTACAGCTCACCACCAATTAAATGGCCAGCTGACCAATCCACTCGCATATGACCTGCCAGCTTCACTGAGGCCACTGGCAGGCGCCCTCTCGCGCGCACACGGTGTTGATAAACATGAGTGTTGCGGTCGCCAGAGCAGATGATGAGAGCCGATGGAAACAGTAATGTGCTAGCTAATGCTGCAGTTATCACAGGAAGGAACCTGGAAATGTCCGAAGCTTTGCAATTTGACCAAACTTGCAAGCTCAGGAAGATCTGTAGGAAGAGTTGAGAGCTTGCATTTTGATCAGAATACTAGTTTCTCCTGTGTGAAAGAGACCATATTTTGCATGAGAGTGAGAATTCGGACTCTTTCGGGCCCTCAAAGCCAACATTCTGCGGTTTCGGTAGCATTTTGCCTTCTCCGGTTCGAAGTTTTGCGCCCGACGGAGATATCGCTCGTTTTCGGCCACAGGGACAATGTGAGGTGGTTGCAGTCTTGTAAAATTCAGAATATGGCTCTAGATTCTATATTTTCCCGTTATCATTACAACTTTTCCAAGCATAGTCTGAATTTTGCAACACTGCAACCACCTCATATTGTCCCTGTGGCCGAAAACGGCCGATATCTCCGTCGGGCGCAAAACTTCGAACCGGAGAAGGCAAAATGCTACCGAAACCGCAGAATGTTGGCTTTGAGGGCCCGAAAGAGTCCGAATTCTCACTCTCATGCAAAATATGGTCTCTTTCACACAGGAGAAACTAGTATTCTGACCAAAATGCAAGCCCTCAACTCTTCCTACAGATCTTCCTGAGCTTGCAAGTTTGGTCAGATTGCAAAGCTTCGGAAATTTCCAGGTTCCTTCCTGTGTATATTATAAGAGACATGGATGTGGTTTAATTGCTCGCTATTACTGCGACGCTCTGCTTCAAAGGGAATACTGAGCATCGTATGCCAGGATATGTGATAGCTGCTACAGTACTCATCGGATAGTCGTTAGTACGCACCACCTACGAGGACTTCAGCGGCCATAGCCCGGAGTCTCGCCGTATCATAGTCGTTCTGTGCGCATAAAGAGTCGAAGTCCCCAACAATCTCAATGCGCGCGAGCAGCGGAGAGTCGTAATGGAACCAGACGCCCAGCGCGTCCGGAAACTCAAGGAAGAGCCACTCCAACAGTCTCATGCTTTCCTCCGAGTCCTTATCGCCGACAGTGACACGGTTCGTGCGTCGAATGAGCACGTGCTGCAGGCGGCCCACCATGAGTCCAGCGCCCCACACCGGGAGCCGCGCAAGGACGTCCCGGCCGATCCCCCTGCGCAAGTTGTCCGTGTCGAGATCCAGGACGAATGTCGTCAGCGCCGGCAAGCGCACCGCCTCCGGCTGCGTTACGAAGTACCCGAGCGCGCGCGCGCAGAGAGGGTGAGCGAGACGAGCCGCGCGAGGAGCGGCGTCATGCGCGGGATGGTAGTAGGATCGAAGTTATCGATCGAGTCGAAGACGATGTCTGCTTTGCGCGCGCCCTCGCCCTCAAAGCTGCGCAGTGTACAGCATCTGTCGACCATCGCCATTTCCCAGGGAAGGTCGTGGGAGCGGACGAAGAGCTTGAGAGGACCGAGGAGGTCGTTGACGGCCTCCAGAAACAGCCGCTGGAACTGGTGGCGCTTCCAATGCTGGAAGTGGTCCACATAACTGAGGCTGCAAGAACTCGTGCGTCTGATTTCGAGAACGTTGACAGAAGCCGGCAGCGCGTAGAAAACGGCCATCAGTTCTGACAGTGGCCTTCCTCCGCCGTGAATGGATAGAGATGAAAGACGTGGGCACAACGCAAAGAGCTGGATCAGGTCGTCGTTGCACCACGGGTACCCTGAAAAATGTCGCAGGTTTTCGAGGGCCGGACAGGTAACGGGCAGACTGAAGTTGATGAGTTCCAACGCTTTCAGCCGCACAAGACCCCCAGCAAAGTTACTGGGCACATTGAACAGCCTCGTGCGGCAGGCGAACTCTTCCAGCTGCGGCGCGGGAAGGCACAGAAAGTCTTCCGTCGGATGTCGGGAGTACGAGAACGCGAGCGATCTCATGCGCCACATATGCGGGCGCAGAAGCTCCTCGTGCGAAGGTGAAAGAACCAAGTTTATGGAGAGCGGTGCGGGACTCGATCGTTGGAAAAGCGCTTCGAGCTTCTCAAGGTCCTGGATCTTGCGGGCTCCGAGGGAGTGTCCCACACGGAATGTCGACCACAAGCTTGGCTCGGCAAGAGATACCGCACGCCAGCGAGTGCAAACCGCAGAAGCGGTGAGCTGCCCGTTGAAGTCCAGATGTCGAAAGCAGTTGACCAGCAGCTTATCAGGGAGTCGTACAAAACGTGCGCGCGAGTTCCATCGCTCAGCCAGCTCTCTGGAAGCGCTGGCCAGTACTCTCATAGCGTCCGTCACTGCGCTCTCGGCGTCACCAGCGCTGCGTAAGATCTTTAGCTGGAAAATCGAAAGGATAATTACTTACCTTTGTAGATCGTCTAATTGTGGCCCGAGGATGGTTATGATGCGTCTGTAGAGCTCAGATTCACGTTCAGAAGTAAGGACCATCGCCAAAGCGTGTGGTTGAAGGCGAGGTTGGTAACCAGGTAGCGTACTCCGCTCGGGTCCGTGTGTCAAAGTATGCTTGCGCGGCGGGCAGTGCTTTCGAGACTGACACCTAAAGCAAAAATCTTTCGATTTGTCAATTGAACAGCATGGGAACTTGAAAAGGCAGGAGTGCGTCCCTGAATGGCAATCGTATCAAGACCCAGTTGGCTCGGGAATATGCACAATGTCCGCGAGCTTATGGACCTGCGGACTCTGCACGACACCCTTTCCAAGCCGGATTCATCTCGCGAAGCGGCACGATGGCCTCCATACTGAGCCGTTCCAGGCGCGGAGCGTCGTACATAATCCACGTGCGCAGGTCTCGTAGAACCACTAGTCTGTATCAAATCACACCTGCCTAATAGAGAGCCCCCAATTCGGCTGGGGCCGTGATGCACGTGATCCAGACGCGTCGTGTCAAAGACGACAAACCGACGTCTCTCCTCCATCTCAAGCGGGCATCCGAGAGGGCTGGCAACTCATTGCAAGTTGTGCTGCTCGCGGGCTGCATCGGGACTTCTGTGCAAAGTGTACGAGGTCCCAACGAACCAAGCGCTGGTCACGGATCAGGGAGGATCAGCGATTGCCTCCGAAGTGGGGGCTCTCAATCAGAGGGGCGCGTATTGATGCAGACTTTACTTCGAACGATTATCTTCGAACGTTAAAGTCTGCGAAGGAGACTATAGAACCACCGCAGCGCGTTCCGGCGGAACACATATCTATACGCAAAGCTGCCCAGCAGGGGTACGGGTCCCAATGCCCCAGTCAGAGTGGGTCGGGATAACGACTGGCGGATCGTACCAGCTCGAAAACCGTCCGAGTCGGCGCAGACATGCGCGCCCCCCAGCGTGACGAGCGGCGCGAGAAAAATGAGCGATATGGTGCACGCCGTCAGGGAAAGGAGCCCGTGGTTGGAATATATCTTGCACAAGTAGGGCGGCGGAAGGTTGCAGGCGAGAGCCGTGAGAGGTGACCTCCGTCAGAGTCTCGATATTGCGGCGCGTTACGCCGTCGGCAGCATCGACTGTTGGTGTGTGAAGGGAGCACACGACTTCGGCGTCACGCAGAAGTGCCAGACTCCACGGGCTCATCAGGAAAACGCGCCTGTGCCGTGGAGACTCCCGGAGTCTCCACGGGCTCTGGAGTGATCGGAGCTCGCTAAGGAATAGGTCGTCTCCAGCTGCTTCGCGGAGTCAGCAAAGTGTCCGGAGCTCCGGGAGCTGCGTTCACTCCAGATGCTGCAGGGACTCCATTTGCGTCTCTTCTATTTGTTATTTTATTCTTGCTTGAAGTCGAAAATGAACAAGATATGAACGAAAGAGATATATTGGCTACTACGGTAAAACAGCAAGATACGACAGTATATACAGAGCACAACCCGTTCAGAAGTAACGACAGATATACCTTCCCGCCCAGGCCTCCATAACCACGCCTCGTGCGATCCCGGTGCGTATCATTTCGCTGGAGCGGTGTCAATATGAATCGTGAAAAAGTGACAAGTTCCGCACCTGCCTGCCGCCAGCCGTAACGAGTCCAAGCGCGTGGTTGTGGCAGCGTGGTACATCGCAGCCGTCCGCATCGCCAGAGCCTCGCGCGCGGCTGCTGGCTCAGCTGCCTGGCTAGAATGGTAATGAGATGGTGCAGGGTACGACATCGGTGGAAAACACACCTAGATACGCCTCGAATACTTGACGCAAGCCCGAGCGGCTGTATTCTCCCCGACTGTCAGCCCGAAGAGCAGCTGCATCTAGAAGAAAAGCGTACCTAGTTATCGTTCAGGAAAGAGCTGAGGTGTACCTTGCACGCAGCCTGAAAGACGGCTGTAGCAGCGATGAACATGACTGTACAGCCCAAACCGAGCCGGTGACGCACCAGCACATCCGCAAGCTCGAGGATTCCGCAAAGATGGCCGGGCTTTGCGCAGTAGGAAGGCGAGCACAGCGACGATGAGTGTGATGGCTTAGGGCATGATGACGCGGAAGGCATGGGTACGTGCGGCGCCAGCTGTCGAGCGCGGGACTTAGGAAAATTTTGCGGGAAAGCCGGTAGGCGGACTTTCAACTTCCTGCGGCCAGACTTAGACCAAGTCCGCCAGCTCTGTTGCGTGCAGTATTTTCGCCGCAGCAACCACAAATACAGCTCCTTTTTTTGTCATTCTTCTGTGAGATGTAGCTCATAATTTCACATAATTCGACTCGTGCACGGTTTCTCGATGTCAATGTGCTAACCGTCGGTCGAAGGAACGTTGGAGCATACAACGGAGCGGCTCTCACATGGTCTCTTAGGAGTGCAGTGTCAGTAACCATTCAAAGACCTATGATGATAACTCTGGGCTCGAGCAGCTACATGGATGAATGACAACACATCAAACCAAACACTCACTTCGATCACTCTGGTCGCTCCGGGAGACTCCCTCACCATTTGCTTCACTCTGACTACTCCCGGAGGCCGCGGAGCGCGGCTGACACCGAACACGTTTTCCTGATGCTGTACGAGGCGACGAACCACTGGGGATCAAGATCGAGACGAGATCATAGGTTGACAAGGTCGCGGTTATCGGCGCATTGTACGGTCAGGTCGACGAGGCGCGGACATAAATATGTAGTTGCAGTAGTTGGCGCAGCTGGTCTGCGGTATAAAAGACCCCAGAGAATGAAAAGACGTCCTGCAGCGTCGGACAGCGCTCGGGTAGAACGAACCTGCGTATGGTCAAAATGCCGAGACATAGAGCGTCGCCGAGAAAATCGTCCGGTACAGTAACACAGGAATGGCTGCGGGTAATACGCAGGGGAAAGGGGTCGTAGAAGATACGACGGTGGCGGGTACACAGCAGTCAAGGACCTCATTCTCCGAGCACCGGCCAGACTTGCTTACTCGTATTCGTCAGCACGACGCAAAGCGGGGCCGTCTGTAAACGAAGAACGGCGCAGCATCTCCTCGAGCTTGTGCACACGTCTAGGCGTAGTACGATCCGAAGTAAACGTCGACGATACATATCTTCGGTTCCGCGAGGGCCAGAACACGCCAGCGTCGGAGAAGACCAGGCAGGCATTGAAATCCGGATAATGCAAGATTGCAGAGAACATTTCGGGCGGAAGATGGAGCCCAGGGCGAAAGCTCCAGGGCTCTGAGAAAGCGACGCGCAATGGCAAGAACGAGGTTGTTAGCGCGCACCACATCGTCGGCACTACGAGCTGTCAGCGGGCACAAGTTCGACACACCCACACCCATACCGTTTCATACCGGGCAGACCAGTTTCTAGCGCGTTGCTGATGAAAGCATAGACTCAGAGTTGGTGAAGTCATGACAAAAAAGCGCGTTGTTTGGCCGTGTTGCGCCCGGTGACCCTCAGTCGAATCCATTGGAACTTGAGAGCCAAGTTTGCCGAAATTGAGAGTGGTGGTAAGTATAAGGACTGCGAGAGCGCCAGGGGTTGCTGGATGCGCAGTCAAGCGAATCGTCTATCCCAAAGTTCAAGTTCGACAGCAATGGCCACCAAGAAGCCAGTCTCAGGAATGAGACGACCCGTGACGCATTCAGACCAGCATTCACTGTTCAGACCGCAATCGCATATATGTGTTGTATAGTACACCGGCGCAGCAGCACGAAGCGCATACGCCACAGGGGGCAGTGCACACGAAACAAGCAGAGGGACTTGGAGAAATGAACGAATAGATAACGGGATATTGCAAAGCTCCAAGAAAGATGAAAAGTGAAAAAGAGAAAAGACAACCTGCAAGTATGTAGCCCATCCTTTCTTCCATCCGAAACATATTCCTCTTGAGCAGCATGACTCCAAACAGCACGACAACACCGAAAGACCGAGGCAGACTTAGTACGCAGGCGGCGGCTCGTCCTCGTCCTGCCGCCGCGCGGGCGGGTCGCGCGCGACGTAGTGCGCCTTGGAGTTGGGCGGCGGCGCGGCTTGCGGCGGGAGCGGAGGCAGGGGCGGGCTGCACAAGGACAAGCACAAGCGCAGAAAGTCAGTCCGTTTTGGAACAGGAAGGATAACACAGCCGAAAGCGCACCTGGCGGGCCACTCCGATGCGCCGGGCTGGACGAGCTGCGCGAGGCGGCCGGCGATACGCTCGACGTCCTCGTCGTGCAGCGTTCCGCCGCCGCGCGAGCCGTTCGAGCGGTGTACTGAGCCGTGCGAGGAGGCCTGCAGGGCGTCAGCGTCAGTGGCACGTTTCAGGGACTTGTAGCACAGGAAAGGAAATGTGTTTGGCGGAAATAGAACGGGTGCGGAGCCGGCGGCCGTTCGTCCGCAACAGGGAAGATAGGCATGTGCGGCGGCCAGGGCTCACCGCGACACGCGAACGAAGCGAAGGGTGATGAAGGCAAGGGACAGTGAAAGGATACGGCGTTACGCACAGGATACACGCTGCTGACGGGGTACGCGCTAAACGGCACCTCCGTATGCGTCGGGCCGCCCAGATCGCTCGGCTCGCTGGGGTAGTAACTCGTCGCATTATTGTAGAAGCTCGTCGTGTTCTGACCGACGGCGCCCGGCGCGCCGGGGGCGCCGGGCGTCCACGGCTTGGCGGCGAGCAGCTCCTGGTGCTCGTGCGGCGCGGGCGCGGCGCGGCGGCGGTGGCGCAGGAAGAGGAAGGTTGCCAGCCCGGCGAGCGCCAGGCCTGCGAGCACGCCGCCGACGACGCCGCCGACGATCGCGCCGGTGTTCGAGTGCCCGACGCTCTGCGGCTCGCCGCCGCCGTTCCCGTTTTGGTCGCTGCCGGACCCGGCGCCGCCGGTGTTGGATGGCCGTGGCGAGGTGGCGGTCGAGGATGTGCTGTGTTGCTCGCCGTCGTCGAATCTGTCGGAATATGAGAATTAAGCTGAATGAAAGGATGCATGGGCTGACTGACCGTATGGAAAATAACTGGAGATACGTGTTTGGATAGCTGCTGGCCGTATTGCGCTGCGTGAGGGTGACGGTAATGGTATGGCTGGTATCCTTGTCTAGGCGGTCCTGGCTGAACGAGACGCCGCAGTGGGGCGCGACGCTGAAGCCGTCGACGGTGGACGAGATGCCGTCGACGTTGACGCTGAAGATGCCGTGGTCGTTGCGGCTCTCCGTGACGAGCGCGACGGAGACGCCGGTAAAGGTGAATGTGAAGCTATCGCCGATGTTGGGCGTCGTCCGGCTCTTGTCGCCCAGCTTGCACGGCGGCGGGTTCGCGGTGCCGTTCACGCCGCCGCCGTCGGGGTCAAGGCCCGTGCGCAGCTCGAAGATGTCGTCGCCCCAGTTGCCCGAGTACAGGATGCGCGGGTCGCTGTACGGCACGATGACCAGGTCCGCCAGCGCCGCGGGCAGCGCGCCCAGCACCAGCACCAGCAGTGAGCCCAGCATTACAGAGCGATAATCCGGGATATTCAGAGGGTCGTGAGGAGCGTATTACAAAGGCCGTCCGCGGAAAGGCGCCAAAAGTAAGGTTCCTAGCTGGGCGCGGGCCCGGTTCTGGAGCCCTGGCTCTGACTGTCTGGAGTCGGACGGCAGGCGAAGAGGAGAAACGAGAAAGCAGAGGCGGTGCAGCGGAGTTTCTCCCTATTCAAACATCTTGTCCTCAGATTGTTACCTTCCCAGTTCTTCCTCCCCGTCCCTGTCCTCCGACCCCGCCTTCTCCCTTGCACAGACGCGCTATGCAGCTAGCGCGACGAGCGCCGGCGACCTGATCCTTGCATGCTCAAATTTAGCCGACCCCGTATATCGCCGGGCAGCGCTGCACAGCCGCCCGATCATCCCCGTCGCCACCGTGACCGGTGACAGCAATCCGCGTCCAGCAGGGAGTGACTGCGTGTCCTACGACCCCTGCTGTCTTCATACCGCCAGTCTCGATGTTGGGAAACCTGGGTCTCGAGTTGGACTCGACTGGGGCTCGCCGTCTGTGCGCTTGGTCGTATTCTTGTGTTGGTCCGGTACTTGTGATTCCCATCTGCCTCACCTCACTTACCCTCACGGCCCGCTGCTGCGCGCTGAGCGAGTGCCCGGCGCTATACTCGACTCTATGCAAGCGCAGTGTTGCTTACCAGTTCGAATCTTGGGAACGTCTCCGCGTCAGCAGCTCACATCAGCACGATTGATTTCAGCTCTGGGGGCAGCCATTGCAATAGTGATTCATGCACGTACGGTATGAGCCTTCTGTGCAAAATCGCGAGTCGTTAAAGCTCGACGATAATTGATCAAGCCTAGCAAAGCCTCACCTACCCCGTCGCCGCCGCGCTCTTCACCGCGCTCGATCCGACTCTGATCGCCCCGATCGTGCTGTAGAGTCTCGCCGAGAGTACGTTCCGCGCCTTACGCAGCTTCTCGGCGACCCCGCCTGGTCTCAGGTCGCTCACGATAGCCCTCCCGCAAGATTAGGTAAAAATCTGCTGTCGCAGCCCCCCTGACCGTCCCCGCCCTGGAAAATCTTATCGTAAAGGAAGCCGTCGCTTCGCTTCCAGCAGTGAGAGCCGCCATGCTCCATCGGTTCTTCGACGTTCTGCCAGAGCATCTACGCGCCTGCGTGCAATACGACGCCGCGTTCCTCGCGCGCATAGAGCTTGTGGGCACCGTCCGAGCCGATCTCGAGGACTGTCTTCTTCCTGCATGCATAGCCGAGTTTGCAGACAAAGTCATTCCACCGCCCGAAGAAACGACTCGAGACTAAAGGTACGCCTTCGTGGTCGCAACTCGCATGGAGGCTGCTCACAATACGCGCAGTAAATATATTATTTGCTCGATGCTACAAACGGCAATGGTGTACACCAACCTCTTGCGCGATGCCAGTTACTTCGAGCTCTCATCTGTCAGCTGCAACCAAGTACAGGGCGCGGTGTGCAGGCTATTGAGTGCACGGCCGTAGCTTCTGATCTGGCGCCTGTTGGTCCTCCCTCGGCTGCTAGACTGCTGTGCCGCTCCGGGCTGCTGTCGTTCCGCACATCTCCACCGGCCTGGAGAGCACGACCCCCGCGGCCCTGGGAGGGGGGAACACGCATTTGCTTGTTTCGCCTGTGCCGCCTCCCATATCGCTCAAAGTCACCCGTGACAATTTAGGAAATATTGTGGTGCGAGAAAAGAGGTACACTGTCAGAGCGGATCTCTGCCACTGTCCGCCGACGTGGCCATGCAGGATTACTCGAAGACTATCGATCGTGAGTCCGGCAACCGTTGGCGGCCCGGGCAATTCAGCTGTCGGTACAGGGATTCGGTAAAACGTGTCTCGCAACTGCAGCAGATGATGAGTGCGGCGAGAGTGTCATGCTGAGGTGCTTTCCAGTGGGGATAGCGAAGAGCGGCTGATTCTCAAAGAGAGGATGGGTGAGGCTTTATACGGGCTGGGCGGCTGGATGACACCATGCAGATGTCGCAGATTTGCTGTCATTGTCGATGACTCCCGGGAAACCGTGCGAGAGTAGCGTCACCGTCAATCGATTCGAACGTCGTCTACCATCGTTGCTCCGCCTGTGGAATCCCGGCAGTTTGCAGCTTGGTAGGATATCAGCATCCGACTTCATGTTCATTGGAAAGGTTACTGTTGATGCTGCTAAGACGTGTTTCTGAATAGCTGTTGTTGCATCCTCATACACATACCGGCTCCGCCAGGCCATCTGACCGCCCCCCCCCGGGGCCGCTCTCACACACGTCGCTCCCAGTTCAAGAAATTGCTTCTCATCCAGATCTAACATGATAGTGTACACATTCCGAGTGCAGAAACTGTAGAGGAGGTGCATTTATACTGTACCGCTCAGCGTTGTTTTCGTTATTTGTGCGTGTTTGCTCACGGAGTCCAGCGCGGTACCGGACTCGGAGACGCGCGCGCAAGTTTGGTCCCGATCTCCGACCCGCGATCTTCTCCCGGCCGACATCGAGTTGGCAGCAGTCAAGTCAGCCCGCGCGCCTAGGTCGGCGATGAGCACGAGCGGGGCGTTCGTGAGCTGCGCTGCGTGCGGCGGCATGACGACGGGCGTGAAGAACTTCCTGCTCGACTGCTGCGCGTGCACCCAGAGCTACCACCATAGTGCGTGCTGCGTCCGCCGACTCTGAACCGGGCTCGTCGCTGACGACGACGAAGACTGCGCGATCCCGCCGCTGAGCGAGGAGGCGCTGCTGGCGCGCGTGGCGGCGACGCGGCAGGCGCGCGGCGCGGGCACGATCCGCGACTGGCGCTGCCACAACTGCCGCGCGCGCCAGCAGCTCGAGCGGCTCGAGCGCGAGCGCGCCCTGGCCTCCTCCGCCGCCAGCAGCAACGACGACGACGAGGCCCCGCCGCCCGCACCGGCGTGGCGCAAGGCCGTGCTCGAGCTCACGCCGTCCAAGAAGCGGCGGAGGTCGCAGCCGCAGCAGGCGCAGAGCGACAACGCGCGCGCCTCGTCCTCGACGTCTCGCGCCCAACCGACGACGCGGCCTGCATCAATGACCACGACGCGGCCTGCTTCACCCATGACGACGCAGACAGAGGCGCAACGGGCGAAGATGCAGACGCCGCTGTCGCCGCCGCCATCGCGCACGCCGTCGCTGACGCTGCCCGACGTCGACTTCTCGCGCATGCCGCTGCGCAAACGCTCGCGCAGCACCAGCGGCAACGCCAATGGACGGCCTGCCAAACGCAAGAAGGTGGAACGCTTTGGTTCGGGTATGTTTCAGGCCTTTGCGAAGCGAAGGATAATCTGATTCGGTGTTGTGCAGATTCTTCTGTTGAAATCATCGAGCACTCCTTCAGCAAGGTTATCATAGCAGGCGCAAATGCTGGACGTGCGTTTGACACCTTAGCTGTTAACACTTGACTGACTTTATACTGGCTGCAGCGCCATCCACAACCGGCCCGAGCACGCGCAGGGAGCAGTCCCCGATGGCCCTCGACTCCCTGACATCCCCTCCCCAAGCGCTGTCTCCGGAAATCGGCCCACCAGATGACGAGAACGTCAAGGAGCCCGCCGACGACGCGTTCTTCGGCATGCCGCCCGAGATGCTCATGCACCTGCGCGACGACCCGCCTGCAGCTCCCTTCGACAACGGGGATCCGCCCGCGGACGGCGCCGTAGACCACCCGACCGTGGTGGATGAAGTCGCCGGCGTGCCGCGGCATCAGGGGAATTCATCGCGGGAACCCAGTTCTAAGACTGCACCAGCACCGAAGGAGAAGGGGAAGGAGAAGCCGAGAATACCAGCAAACGCAGTCGTCGTAGACCTCACGCTCGACTCGGACTCGGACTCCGCGCCCCCACCCGCTGTTCAATCCAGGCCGCCGACGAGTAAAGGCAAATCGGCCTGGGCGGCGGTCGCCCTCCAGACGCCGCCGGCCAGCAAATCTGCGCCTAGGCGGCCTGCCCCCGCGGTCAAGGTCGTCCCGGCCAAGAGACAGCTCAGTCCCGAGCCTGCGGTTCGGACACGGGGGATGGAGAGGGAGAGCGGCAGCGGGGGTGGCAGCAGCAATATGAGCGCGAACGCGAAAGCTGGGTCGGCCAGGATCCCGCCGTTGCCGGCGTTGGTCAAGGTTCCTCTGCCGGCTCAGCGGACGCGCCGGGAAGAGGGTGTTGCGCCAGCGCCGTCGCGCACCGGTGCTGCGCCGCTCCCGCTTCCTGCGCTGCCATCGTTGGCCACGATCCCGCCGTCGGGCCAGCGTTTGCGCCAGGATGAGGGTGCTGCGTTAGCGTCGAGCCACCCGGCGTCGCGCACTGCTGCACCAAACCGCCCGCCATCGCGCACCAACGCTGCGCCTTCCCTTCCGCCGCTGCCATCGCTGGCCAAGATCGCTCCACCGGGCCAGCGTGAGGGTGCACCATCGCACAACGCTCCGTCAAGCCGGCCCTCCTCACGCGCTGGTGCTGCTCCTCCATCGCTTCCTACGCTGCCTTCGTTGGCTCGCCCAAAGCCGCCTGTTTCGCACCCTCCTTCGGATGCCGTGACAATCCGCCTGTCGTCCCAAAGCGTAGCGACAGACCGCCCGTCGTCCCACAGCGCCGCGACAGACCGCCTTCCATCGCGCCAGGTCGTGGCGCCCCCGCTTCCCGCTCTGCCGGCGATGGCCAGCCACAAATCGCCTGGGTCGCGCGCTTCGTCGGACTCACTGACACCGTCCCCTCCGCCCCGACAACTTGCCGCCCCCAACCGTCCGCCGTCGCGTCAGGCCACCGCGTCCGGCGTCTCAAGCGCTGCGGCGCGCCCACTCCCCCCGCCCAGCCACAGACCGCCCGATTCGCGCCCTGCTCCGTTGCACACCGCCAGACCTGACCGTCCCGCATCGCGTCAGGCCGCGGCGCCCCCGCTGCCCGCCCTTCCCTCGCTAGCAGGACGCGATCCCCCAAGACCGCGCCCAGCTCCCCTCTCCGCGTCGCAGTCCGCCCCAAGTATATCGCACTTCGCTGCACCAGCACCTCCGCCTCCTCAACAGCCTGTTCCCCCGGTCCCTCCGCCTCCTCAACAGCCTGCACCTCCGCCCCCTCCGCCTGGACGGACATACGAGCGCATGATATCCCTCCCGCCCATCGCCTTCCTCCCGCCCGACTCCGAGCGCGACGAGACGCCCGCGCCTGCTCCTGCGCATGTCGCGGCTAGCCAGCCGAGTGGGAGAACGGGGGACGACGCGGCGCCGTGGCGGCGCGCGAATGCCGAGCTTGCGCGGCGGAAGAAGGAGGATGCTGCTCGTAAGCTGCAGGAGAAGGCGAGGCGGCGGCAGGAGAGGGAGGATGCGAGGCGGCGGGAGCGGGAGGCGGTGCTTTTGCGCGAGCGGGGGGACCCGACTCGGCTAACTCAAGATCGTGTGCTTCGCACAGCGCAAGACGGGGCGGCCGTGCTTCCCGAGCAGGACGAGGTGCGTAGATACGTGGAGATACCGCCCTCTTCGAGCTGACTAACGTACCCACACAGATGGTTAACGCGGCGCCGCCGCGGGACCTAGACGAGCTCGCAGAGCCAGAGGACACGCCGTCAGACCCACAGCTAATGGAGGTGGATGCCCTTCCAGAGCGAATGGACGCGAATACGCTCACACAGCGCATGTACGCCCTCCGTCGGCAAATGGAGGCTCTCCAGCAGCAGATGGACGCGCTGCGCCGCGAGCAGGACGACCTGCGCCGTCGACAGCAGCAACAACAGCAAACTGAGGCGTTGCAGGTTCAACGACAGAACGCCGACACGCAGGAATCTCAAGCCGACGCACAGCAAGTGCCGCGCGAGCACGCGTTGCCTCGGCAGCGATTCCAGCTGGACGACGCGCTGTATGTCGATCCCCCGCCGGAGGAGCAGCAACCAAGCCGGGAGGACGACGCGCAGTACCGCTATCCGGGTCGTACCGTCGTGCAGGAAATGCAGCTCGAGGACGAGGTGCTGCAGCGGCGCATGGAGGCGTTGTTGAGGAAGCAGGAGGAGCTGCGGCGGAGGCAGATGCGTATTGTTGCGTTGCTGCAGGGCGAGGCGCAGCGGCAAGATCGTGCGGTTCATGAGCAGCAGCAACCTGCCAATGCGGCAATTCCAGAGTTGAAGCCACAGCGGCACGATGAGGTTCCTGGGATGCAGAAGGAGCGGGACGATGCGGTTCGTGGGGAGGATAATGCAGTCGGTGGACGGGAGCAACTGGATGACGCGGTTCGCGGGCAGCGCCAGCCGGATGATGCGCTTCGCGGGCGGCAGCAGCAGCAACAGCATAACGAGGTTCGTGACCTTCAGCAACAGGCTGCACTACTTCATGACCATCGTCATCCTCAGCAGCAGCACAAGTGGAACGACGGCCAAGATGAGCTTATGGATGACGACGACGATGAGGACGATGAGGACACTGCGTTCTTCCGCACCCCGCGCAAGAATCCGTTCGTCAAGGCGAAACGTCTGTCGCGGGCGCAGCAGCAGAAGACTTCTGCGCCAGTGAAGTCTGAGCCTCCGACGGTGGTTCTTTCTGACAGCGAGCCGTCCGTCGTCGATGCGCAACAGAAATCTAGGACTTCCAACGTCGCACCCCCGGCCCCGGCCCCGCCGCAAAGCCGAGCCAGTGTCCCCGGCGCTCGTGCTGCGCAGCCTCCAAGGACACCGCCGCTGCGCCCGGTCCCGATGCCGCGCATGCCGTCCAAGGGCGCGCTCTGGATCGCTGCTGCGACGGCGAACCATCCCAACTCGCCGAACCATCCGCTGTCGCCGCAGCGCACGCATTCGTCGGCGGTGGCGAAGAATCGCGCTGCTAAGGCGAAGGCTTCTGCACCGGTGCCTGTTACGTCTGGTTCTACAGTCGTGGATACGGATACGGCTGCTCCGTCTTCATCCACTGTCAGAGATTCGTCGAGGACTGCAGCGCCTGCTTCTGCAACCCAGGATCCGCCGACGCCGCCCATTGTGACCGGTTCCCAGCATTCGAATGCTGCTGTGGCTCTTCCGTCGTTGAATGGTACATCGCAGCGTGCTCCTACTGTGTTGGGACAGACTATCATCCCGCCGCCGTCCAGGAGTGCGTCCACGTCAAAGAGTGTAGCTGCACCGCTGCCTCAGAGTCAGAATGCCGCTGCATCGTCGTCCAAGAATGCGATGTCGTCTTCATCGAAGACCGCGGGCCCGTCGTCGAGGGGTCAGAATGTCGCTCTGCCTCCTCCCGCTTTGCGGCCAATGGGGTTCACGATTCCTCGCCTGGTCGGCGAGCGCAGGCCATCTTCTGCATCCTCTGCATCTACGACAGCTGCGCCACCGCCTTCCGCCGCGGCCCAGTCAACACTCAACGTCGAACAGCCGCGCCAGGACGTGCAGGACTCGGCCTCGCGCGGGCAGGACATGGTCGAGGTGCTCCATCCGCAAGACCGAGATAATGACAAGGCCACGCCGCAGAGGGAAGACCACGAAAAGGCCAAGCTACTGGACTCAGGTCACGAGCCAAAGACGCTGCCTGCAGGCGGCGACGACCCGGTGGATGCCCCGCTGCTGCGCCATACCCACTGGAAACCCAAGAGCGTGCAACAGGTTGCAGAGGAATCCGAGGGCAGGACGGGGAAGTCGATGTTTGGTGTCCTGCCGGTTGGGAGTGGGGCTCCCGCGCGCCCGCCGGTCGCTGAGCCCGCATCTGCGAACGCGAGCCAGGACGCGATGCACGTCGACGAGCCATCCACGGACGACTTCGATGGCCGTGCTGACGTGCCGCGGATCAAGGTTGGCGCGACGGTGTACAGCAAGGCGCGTACGAAGCAGGTTGCGCGCAAGACGGTCGCGCGGACGTCGACGTCCACGAGCACCGCGGCGTCGACGCCCGCACCATCATATGGCAAGGCGCGCCCAACGACGAACTCGGGGCATGGCGGTGTCGAGATGACCGAAGCGGGGTCCAGCAAGGCTGTTCAAGTCGAGCAGGCGTTTTCGAGGAGCGTCGAGACTGGGCCGAGCAGGACCAAGAAGATCAACACGTCCAAGCCTTCGTCAGATGTCGACATGGCGGACGTGCATCCCTCAAAGCGCACGAGCAGCAAACTGTCCACAGCCGCAGTCGCTGCCTTTCCGCTCTCGCGCTCAGCCTCGGCCGTCGCCACTCGCCCGCGTCCGCGCCCGCCGCAGGCGCAACACATCGACGACGTAGTAGCGCGCATCACGGCGCTGCGCGTGGCGAACCCGCTCCCGCTGCCGTACGCAACGCCCGTGAAGGGCCGCGGCGCAGCGAAGGCACGCGCGCTCGAGCGCCGCCGGCTCGACGCGGAGATGCTGAGCGACGCGCGCGCCGACACGACGAAGATGCGGCGCGAGGCGATGTCGTACGACGAGATTGTGCGGCCGGGCGCGTCTGCCATCGAGTCTCCTGGGGTTATCAGGCATGCGCCCAAGGGTGTGCTGCATCGTGCTAGGCCATGATCTATTGCTGAATGTGAAGGTGCTATTTGTAACTCCTGAGACGGGCGTACTTCTCGCCGATTCTTTATTGAGGGTGTATGTATTGCAATTGCTGTAAGACTATGCACGTGCACAATCAGGTTATACGATATCGTTCAGGATGAGAATGCGACGACAACTATGCTAGGTGCGCATCGTACATAGAGTACACTCATGGGCTGCCTGCCCCATCAGCATCGACATCGACGTTGAGGCCTGGGTTGACCGGCAGCATGTCCATCAGTCGTGAGATAGAGCGACGGTTGTCTTTTTCAAGTTGAGCCCATCCGGCCCCGGTAGACTGCAGAACGATTTTGTTCAAATTCTTCAGTTCGACCTTGACGCCCGAGAATTCCAAGGGGGCACCGGGATCAAAATCCCGGAACCAAACCTAGGTAGGTAGGTCGCAGCCCGGAGGGCTGCGAACGTAACTGGAGTCCCATATACTCGGCTTGCCGAGCCGCTCTGGACGGATTTTTTCATCAAAATGCACCTTTCTGCACTATTTTTCCTGAAAGAGAGCCTCAAAACAGGTCTATACGTCAGTCCCGGCTGTCTGAACCACATCCAGGCCCTTTCCATGAGCTGGAGTGGGTAGAGTACACTGAAAACTAATGAAAGATGTTGTATTGCAACAAAGTATATTAGTTTAGAGTGCCTTTTAAGCTTTTCAACCTATCTTACATTGATCACAAGGAGTTTCTTTACTGGAGTCGGAACTAGTTTGCTTCCGGCTCCGCGGAAGGCCTTCCCAAAATGGGAATATCTTCCCACGGTAGGTAGGTAGGTCGGCCTCGCCAGCTTCCCAGCGTAAACCGACCCGGTTCCGTCAATTTGCTTCCGGTGCCCCCTTGGAGAATTCCTTGTCCGACGAGGATTCCTTGTTCGAGTCTGTGTCCGATCCGGTCCTGGAATTGTCGTCGCTGTCGTCCTCTGAGATAATCACCGGCCATGCTGACGATCGCAACTTGAGGCACCGAAGTAGTGGTATCGATGATAGAAAGCTTGCGACTCGGCCAGCGGGGATACGCAGCTCTGATTCGTGAGAATCCGTGAAAGAAATTCCATCCACCTTCAGGGTCTCTAAGACCGGGAAGGCAACGTGCAAGGGCGGCGCTGAATTCTTTCCCAGGATCTCGTAAATAGTACGAGGAAGTGTAATTGGTTTTGCGGCGTCTTCAGCTTCCTCATGCGCGGCGATGATGAGCGTGCGCAGCGCGGTCATGGGAGGGAGGCACGGGATCAGGACAAGCCAGTTGCTGCACAGCACCGTGAGCGTGAGAGAGGTGATCCTGTTTGCCCCGACGGCAAGTGGATGGAGGATGTCGAGGAAACCGCTCGATACGTCCAAGTCGATATCGAGCGCGGCCGTGAGCCTCGTCCTGGTGAGTGGCTGCCCGGCTTTGAGGGCCTCATTGATGCGCTCACGCGCGCTGGGCTCTGAGTATTCGAGGGGATCGTCGCAGTGGGACGTCAGCTCGTAGTCGACGTGCACGGGAGCTTTCCACGACAGGGCTAGTAGGCCGTCCAGCTCGCGGAGATTCGACTCGGTCCTAGCGAATAGCCCAACGTCGTACTCGCAGTGGTCGCTTTTGGCTTCAGCGTGCTTGAGCCACCCGGTCCCGCGTTCGATGTGGCCGAGGGAGTGAAGTTGAATCTGAGGCCACGGATTTGGAATATCTTGCGCGACGGAGCGCCAGAGGCGGCAGACATGAGATGCTATCACGCGCTCGCCAAGTTCGTCTAGTGCGAGAAGGATGAAGCTGATAGCCTCTGGTGAAAGGCGAGCGGCACCGCTCGCTTGCGCATTCTGGCTTGCTCGAAGACTGGCCTTTCCCAGCTGAGCGGCTGAGTGTAGACGGGCCAAGGCTTCGACCATGGTGTCGAGTGCGCGCTCCTTATCGCCATCTGCACTACGAGCGCACTGATGAGTGAGGCGCGGTCGAAGCGTTATGCATATACGCACATGGTATCATCCTTAACGATGTGGTCTATGGTCTTGGAGATATCGTCGACATCGATGGACAATATCTTATTGGACATCGTTGGCAACGGCGGGCGTGCAGGCTAAGGATACTAACCAAACACGTCATAACTTCGGGATTCCATGCTGATCCCCGAGCATGAATTCGTCCATGCGCTGGCTTCTCGCTCAATACAACGTTCCAGGCTGCTGTTCTGGTACAAGTTACCCTTCAGTCTCGAGCAACCATGATCTCATCAGTAAAATCAGTAAATTTGCCACCGCTCCTTTCCTCAAAACGTTGAAGGCGGGATAGCTCCGTTTTTATCACCTTAAAAGTCGTTATTGACGCGCCAGACTCATGGCGAGTGTCATTGCGGGCACCGATGCTCTATGCGCCTTCCACTTTGGGATGGAAGCAGCATCGCCACCGCCTCTGACAGCTCGCCGCGGAGCACTCGCTATACATTGGCACTAGCATAGCCAATGAGGAAATGGCTATTTTCCGAGGACGATGTCAGTATTATCAGTTGACTAGTGAAGCTCTATCATCAGGCTGTCGCCGTTGTGATTAAATTTGATGCTACACTTTCATACTCTCGTCCTGACCGCTTCCAATCCCCCCGAATCTGCTGATTGAGGTTCAAAATGCGGAGAGCAATGACATGAACTGCGTCTTATGAGCGGCTCTGGATGTCCACCTTGCTATTTTACTCCTAAATAAAGCAAAGGTCAAAGCTACACAAGGATTGCCATCATAGCCACGGATACAGCGATGAGCGGCCAGAGAACACTGAGGAATGAAAGGGAAGTTGTTTCAAGTCACAGAACGACTGTGGCAAAAAGGTGGAACGGCAGTGCGACGGGCAAAAGATCGCTTGTGCGCAGGGAGCAGAGCGACCAGCAATACTTCTTGTCGTCGCGCAGCATCATTAGATATCAGAACAGCTCAGAGCATACCCTTGCTCTATAGCGCCGCTATCCCTTTATGATCTCCCTCGATATCATTGCATTGATATTTTCGAAGTGGAGCTCTAGGGGGGCTCTCGAAGGCCTCCGTAGCCAAATAAGGAAATGATTCAAGGCCAATAAATTCGGTTTCTCGTCTTGTGAGACGGTAATTAAGGATGCGCGATACAACGTTGTCCCATAAACTCATACCGACATTTTCCCGTACTTGGTGCCAGAGGCTGTGGCTAGAAGTTTTCCACCGAAGTTATGGCATGTTTGGTCGAGCAACCTTGACCTTCATCCACAACATTGCCACAATCATGTCGGAGACTGACTCGCGCGCCGAGGTCGACACAATTGCAACTACCATAGAGCGCATCGTCAAGAGCGATGCAATGTGCGTAAAGGCCGCTTCGCCATGGACGTTGCACTCATCGACAAGATTGCAGTGCACAAGACGATAAGGAGCGGGCGCTAGCCACAATGGCAGAATCCATGACGCGTCTTATCTCGGCTGCACAGCTAGCAATGGCCAGCCTGCGCGCGACCCACAACGCGCGTGTAAGCGGGGCCGCCCGTCTCTCGCCGGAAGCCGTCAGCATCATCATTCTCTTCCTGAACAAGCTCGACGATCGCCTGGTTGCGTCTCAGATCTGTCGGCTCTGGCGTTCCGAGGCGCTCAGCATGTCTAACCCGTGGCCCAAAGTCTGCTTTCACTCCCTAGGTTCAGTTGACATGGGAAACACCAAGCACCTCGAAGTAGAGCATTATCACTGCTACTACAATATCTCCGACGACATATTTCTAAAGACTAATTCTAACCTGCATCTTCTGTCTCGTCTACTGGATTTCCCTTGGAAAGCTCGTGTTGTCATCGACTTCCGGCTGACATCTCACTGTGACACGCCTGACGCCGATAGCGTGCGACAGCGAATCAACAAAATCTTTGAGAGTGAGCAACCAATCACGAGAACTCAGCTCGCGGCGGCACTCGGCAACGACGTGTCCAGCGATTTTATCAACATCCTACACCCGCTCTCTGCCGCTGCGCACAGGATCGCGTCTCTCATGCTCACGGTGCTGTGTAGCGACTGGCTTGACCTTTTTGCGTTCCTCCCTCCGATGACCGCACTGCGCACGCTTGTCATCACGGCGCACGATGACTGGGAGCTTGGAGTTGATGAACCACTTGCGCTTCCTGATACTCTTCACAGCATTATGGGCGAGACCTCCCCGGTACCACCACAGTTTCAGCTGCGCGTTGCATTCCCTGTCTTGGAAAGACTCGAGGTGGACGGTATTTCGTGCACTGATTCTTCTTATCCACCCCTCAAGCTGCATCTCTCTGCGCGCCGCGTCGCAAGCTTTCTCTCGTCGATGCCGCTACTGCGGTCCCTGGACCTGCGCTTGGAAGTCTGGCCCACCATCATTCTGGACGACAGCGGCGATGCGGCAGAGACAAATGCAGCGCCGAAGGACACTGACAAGTCTTCCCAGTTGCAAGGCAGGGAATCCACTCCAGTGAAGGTTGATATGAAGAATTTGAACAAGATCGTCTTGTGCTCGGCTGGGGGCGACGAAACGGCAAACGTTCTCTCCATCTCGCGTCTGATGAGCTTGATCCAGGTCCACCGAGGCTGTAGAATCGCTGTAAATGCCGATGAGGCTGCATCCGCCGATACCGATTCAGATGGGTCTGCATCTGCCGATAGCCCGTGAATGCAGAGATATGTCAAGTCTGTACAATGATAATACCATTTCAATCCAACGCAGTCTTGGCGGAATGTGGTGAAAACGCGAAAGGGTACCTATCGCCGAGCCTAAGGCGGCTGCGTTAGGATGCTGTGGAAAAGGGTAAAGTTAAAAACATTGTTTTTAACAGGCTGTTAAAAACATGTTTTAAACACCCGGTGGCCGCATGAAATCTGTTTTTAACTCAGTATATACCTATTCTTCAGCTGAGATTCTACATGAGAACACTCAATGGGAGGTCTAAATGTGTTTTCCCGCATGTTTTGACTTCATTCAGTCTCCCGATGCCCTCCATGATTACCCAGCAGCTGGGATACGCCTCAGACACTGAGTTGGTAAGTAAGGTTCAGCTACATGGCTGAGACAGGCATATCAAGCCATTACTCAGCACTCTCCGCGCTCTGCGCACTCGCAATACATCAGTTAAGTGACATATAGTCAGTCTCAGCTTCCAGCTGCTGCTCATATAGTCTATATATAGCTCATATGTTCTTAACACTGTTTTTAACACACTGTTTTAAACACATTGTGTTTTAAACTCGTTAAAAAGTCCTGCCGACTTTTTAACAGCATCCTAGGCTGCGTCACAGGCACAATGCGTTGACATTCTTCTCTCTACGAATACGCACTCTGCGTTGCAATATTTGTAGACGCATGAATCTTAGTCGCGATTCTAGGCCCAGTTTCCCGTGTGCCGGCGCGAACGCCCGACCAGTAGAAATTCGTCAGGAAATCGCTACAGCTGCCCACATTAAGTTCGGATGTTTGGTTCCCTAGAACCCTATATCGCGGGGATTGAAGGTGTGCTTATCCAAATTGCTCCTGGCATCAGCTTTTCAGATGTTTGTTGCTTATGAGTCATTAAGTGCACATTTATTCCGGCCCATATAAAGTCGGCTCCGGCCGACACATAGCACAGGCGGCCACATCCGCCCACACATAACAAATGAATGCATTTCGGAAACTCGTCTCTCTCAGGCATCTATCTAAATGGGATGGTGTGTAGTAGAGCAGCTGTAAGATTTCAGGGCCTCACATGCACAATTGAGTGAGCCACAGGTAATTGATTCCTGTGTATTCTTGATTGCAAGTCCAGGCATGCCTCTAGGACTACCAGGCACTCATTAAATGTTATTCTCAACATGGTAATGGTCAATGGAGGCCTGAGACTGAGAAGGAATGCTGATCTCAGTCCCAAGACCTGAATTCTCAAATTCAGGTTATATTCTCCATCACATGATTTGAGATTGACTGTTCACTCAGGTTTTCAATGTTAGAGTGTTGAGCTTCATGCAAATTACCCTGTATGAGGTATCTGGAGTGCGAGAGGAAGCTGCTCATCCGGAACGGCCGTTGAACGGACACCGGAGTCGGAGTCGGAACTCGTGTATCCGGCGTCGGATGCGGCCGAGCCCAGCTTTTTTCCCCACTCACTGCGAGATTATCACTTTGTGCTTACATGCAGCCTCATTGCTGACAAGAGGGTGATAGAGTGTGAGCCAGGGTGTCATTGCAGCTGAGCTCGGCCGCATCCGACGCCGGATACACGAGTTCCGACTCCGACTCCGGTGTCCGTTCAACGGCCGTTCCGGATGAGCAGCTTCCTCTCGCACTCCAGATACCTCATACAGGGTAATTTGCATGAAGCTCAACACTCTAACATTGAAAACCTGAGTGAACAGTCAATCTCAAATCATGTGATGGAGAATATAACCTGAATTTGAGAATTCAGGTCTTGGGACTGAGATCAGCATTCCTTCTCAGTCTCAGGCCTCCATTGACCATTACCATGTTGAGAATAACATTTAATGAGTGCCTGGTAGTCCTAGAGGCATGCCTGGACTTGCAATCAAGAATACACAGGAATCAATTACCTGTGGCTCACTCAATTGTGCATGTGAGGCCCTGAAATCTTACAGCTGCTCTACTACACACCATCCCATTTAGATAGATGCCTGAGAGAGACGAGTTTCCGAAATGCATTCATTTGTTATGTGTGGGCGGATGTGGCCGCCTGTGCTATGTGTCGGCCGGAGCCGACTTTATATGGGCCGGAATAAATGTGCACTTAATGACTCATAGTTGCTCATGCAGATTAAGATGTAGCAGCTCTGAAGTTGCAGCTTCAGCTTTATAGGGCACGCCTCGGCGCGACAAGATGACCTGTGCGCCATCTGGATTTCCACGCGAGCGAAGCACATCGGGACAATTTACTGCGAGCGACAGCTCAAACCCTCGGTGGAACATGCGCACGGATATCACTGTGAGAAAGGATCGTCAAGGTTTCGTCAGAGATCTAATGATACACCATACACAAAACTGAAAGCGCGTGAGATAGGCAGTCAGGAAGTCGAAAACGAACCACAGATCGTCCCGATATACAGTACAGACGCACTTGCATCAGTCGGTCTTGACCTTGGCATAGCCGCCGCTAGTCGCGTTGGACCCGCTCCAACTCCACCAGCTGCTCCGGCGCGTGTCGCTCGGGCGGACGGGCGTGCCAATGCTCTCGTCGCCGCTGACGTCCTCCGGGTCGACCTCCTCGAAACGCGTCGTGTCGCCCGCGCTCGAGGTGGAGCCAGGCGAGGGCACACGCAGCGACGCGAGCTCTGCCTCGAGCTCGCGGCGGCGGCGCAGGACGGCTGCCGCGTCGTCTGACAGTCCGCGCGATGGCGCGGCGGGCGGCGTCAGTGATTCGGGTGTCGGCTGTTCTTGCGCTTGCGCCTGCTGTGCTTGTGTTTGTACGTTTCGCAAGAGCGTGGCGGCGCCCGCCACGACTGTTGGCCCATACGCCGCCCACAGGCCCTGGAAGATCGTCGCGGGGTGCTGCACCGTCGGCGGTTCGACCGTCTCGACCTGCGAGGGCGGCGGCGCATTGGCTACCGCGCGCCAGAGCGCGCTGAGTTTGTCTGAAGCCCATTCGTACAGGCGCGCGTAGAACGAGCTGAACGCCGCGTCGATTTGCGGCTCGTATTGCTGTAGAATCGGGCGTAGCTGCGTGGTGTAGACAAATGCGGCGCCTTGGGCCCTTGGGAGCGCGAGGTAGAGCAGGAACAGTGTCTTGATAAGGTAGTATAACGGGATCCTGCGAGCGACGATCGTCGGTATATTGTTCACTTGCGAATCAATTCGGCGATAAGACGTACCAGCTAACGAGCCATTCTGCGACGTATTCTGCGGCTACTATTACTCCCACGACGCTCCTGTATCCAGATTTATGAAGTCAGTCACTAGTAAGATCAGCAAGACACTGATTACGCACCAGTACATGAGCCAGCGCTCAAGCTCTGCCTCATCGGCAGGCCGGCGGCAAAGGGCCTTGTAAGACGCATATGTTGGGTATAAAAACGCCGTCGTCGAGCTGCACAAGCGATCGTTCGAGATGGATGAGCGAAGTTTACAAAGCGCAGCAGGTGCACGTCAGCTACACGAGTACATACAGTAATTAGAAAGTAAATACGCACTTGACGAGGCGCCAAAGGTAGTAGAACACCATTAGATTGCAGGAGTAAGTCGAGTAGGTCGGTCGATGAGGATGAACGATGCAGACGTGCGGGTGGCGCGAGGAGAGAGACCGATTCGGAAGTGGCCGGCTCCCCGCGCCGGGCTCGTGCTTCTTTCGTTGTTCCAGCACAATTTGTGAAGAAAAATAGCGATTTCCGTCATCTGGGACGGACTTTCTTACATTTTATCATCCATTAAGATTTCAAGTCTCGAATAATATTATGAGATATATCTTTCCCAGGTCTCTGGATTTGCCATTTGGTAGATTAAGGTAAAACCGGGCCATGGAATGTCTAGAAGCTATGTTACTTGTCTGAAATATAAATCTCACAATTAATGCTGCCTTGAGGGGCTGCAGACCGCTGAGATGCCCACGTCGCACGCATGAGTCCGACTGTCTTGCGGCTGCCCCGGCGATGCTGTGCCACGGTTGGAGGCATCCAGCCGCAGGAACAGCTCGTAGATTTGAATGGAAATGGACAAGTTGAACCCGCTACGGGTTCACCAGAACCAATTAGTTAGAACCGTCCGACGCCGATTAATGTTTGCGTTAAGATGGCGCAATGTCAGCTCGGCCCGTGTGATTGTGCGCGGCGTGCCTATAAATCTCACACCGCAACAGCAGACTCCTGCTAATGTCCCCCACGAGCGTACACACCCTCTCGTTCTCATAATCTGCTTTTCAGTATGAGATCGTGAGCTTGAAGACACCAGGGACAACACGGAGTGAAACATGTACACCTGCGTCACCACAGGCAGCCACATATCCTCATGTGTTAGATACCACCAAACCTATCAGATGATGGGCCTACGAGGTCTCCCAGGCTTAGCCCGGGATATCCTGATGAAATGATGTTTCACCTCGTTGCATGAGAAGCCGCCCATCATGCTATTCCAGTCTAGTCCGGCGTATTCCAGTCAGTCCGCTCAAGCCTGCCCGTAGTCCGAGTCAGTCCGCTTCAACCTGCCAGTAGCCCAGTCGGTCTGTTTGCTTGTGGTACTCCTGCTGGTCTAGTCCCCCGCAATGTTGAGCAATCTGAAATATTCCCCGCAGCCGCAGACATTCTGAGTCTTGGCCCAGTGTACATGTTTGCCCTGTGGTAGCCTGGCATATTCTCAAGATTACTGTCTCAGTCTTCTGACTGCTTATCATAGCGTCCTCACCGCGAACGGAAGCACACTTTCCGGGCCCATTTGGAGTGAGCGCGTCCTGGTGCAAGAGGATATTCGACTCTCATAGCATTCGTTAAACTCGATCAACACGGTACGTAGAATGCGTACCGCTTCTGCGCGCTACTCGGTGCCTCATGAGTCGCGCTGTACTACGCAACCAACAACGACGGCAGATTTCTTGGAGGACAAAAATGTGGTTATGTTTGTCAAAGTCACACTGTTTTGATCTTTGCCCGATGCACGGTCAGATAACATTCGCAATCTTTCGTCACAAGCAAGACATCTATTCAGCGTTTCACTTCGTCTGGACGAGGAAGAGCACGCAAGCGCGCCGCAAGTTCTGCGCGCCACCGTCTCATGTCTGCCTGCTTCAGCTTACTCGGCTCGTCCGACGTTAGGAGGGAGACAAGGTCGGCTGCGACGAAAGGCCCGCAGTCGTACCAATTGGTCTGGCGCACTGCTCTCTACAATAATCATCAGTATGGTGACAAAGAGAGCTACAATGCGCAGTGCCCGTACCTTCTCTGGTATCCATTCCCACGCCTCCGGGTCCAGGTCAATCTTGAAGATCTCCTCGCAGACGGATAAAAATATGCTCGCCAATTGGCGTGCGGTCTCATCGTAACTCTTCGTCGCCGAGTAGCTGTCGTAGAACTTGAGTTGCCGCGTCTGCCAGCGTACTTCGACAAGCGTCCAATGGAGCGGCTTCTCGATGTGCACAACAATGAGCCATTTCGTCGCGTCTGAAGGAGCCGGAAGCCTTGCCTGGAAATACTGCCAGTTAGCCTCGTTGAACTTCACCAAACTGGCTTACTCACACGCGAGAGTTTGGTGGAAATAAAGCGCCTGGACTTGTCTTGACGCTGCGTGTTCCCGGCCTCCTTTGCCGCGGCATAATCCTTCACATCGAGAAATACCTCAGACGGAACCACGCCCACCCTTTCGCGATCGGCCAGCTCGACGTAGCTCTCCGCGATGACAGAGATCCCATCGCCGCTGAGCCATCCCTGACGATCCACGAACCGTAGGACATCGGTGCCTGTGCAGGAATAAGGGCCGCACACCCGACCGGGTTCCACAGGACCTCGAGCAGGCAGCTCGGAGTCCAACTTCTCCGAGTCCGAGTCGGACGAGATGACAATCACGGACTTTGCGCTCGCTGCGGATGATACGGTAGATGGCGACGACGCAGCAGCAGACGACGTGCTCTTAGAGCGGGCACGAGCGGACTTCGAGCGCACCGTACGTGACGCCAAGGCCGTATCGACACTTGCGGAAGCCGCTGATGATAGGCTTGTCGAGCGCGCACGATGGGACACTGAGCGCGAGCGCGCGCCGTCTGCCGTATAGGGCGTGACGAATGTTGCTTCGTCGTCTGACCCGCTGTTGTAATCTTCATCTGCGTCGGCAGTCACGTCGAGGAGCTCCGCGATTGGGTCGTCCTCATCCTCGACAGACAGCATCGAGACCTCATCGTCAGAGGCTGGGACGTCGGTGCTGAGGTTCAGAGGCTCCGCGCGGTCGATCTCCGAAGCGACTGTAATCCGTGCACACTCCAACGCGAAGGACAACCCGGCCGATGCCAGATCTTTCGTGAATGCACGAGCGAGGTGCTCCATATAGGCGACCTTCCGCTGCACTTCCGCCTTGTAGACGCCTTCTGCAGTGCGCGGTAAGTTTCGATTTCATATTCCATGACAGTGACAAGCGTACCGGCAACGGCATTTAGCAAGTCGTTGTACTCCTCCTGCCACCAGACAGATAGAGCCCCGCGTTCCGCCTGTACTCGCAAAAGCTCCTCGCGTGACCGTTTGGCTTCGAGCAGGGCGCGGATGCCCTCCTTGACGCTCTCGTCGGTCTGCCAGAGCGGCAGAGCGCCTTCGTCCTGCGGCCCGAGGCCGGGATCCTCCTGCCATATCTCGTCATCCACGTCGAGCTTGAACAGTTGACGGGTGTTGAGGCGGCGCGGCGGTAGCACACGACGGTTGGGCACATGGCCCTGGCGAATGAGAAGCTCCATATGTTTTACGATCATATTGTACTTGCGGACGAGCGCGCCGATCTTTTTTTCGCGCCGATGGACGAGGTCCTTGGTCTGTGTGTGTTCCTTGTTATCTAAAACAGTATCGGTAAGAGATAAACTAACGATTAGAAGCAACGTACGCATAACCTGGTTGCGGTAGCTGCGTTCGAGTTTCTCGCGTTCGAATTTGTGGCTCTTGATAGCCTCCCGAATATTCGCTCGTAACGCGCGTGCATTCACGCGGCCCGTGAGGTACGCGCTGCCGCGCAGTTCCCCCAGGCGCTGCACGGAGGCCGTTCCCAGCAACGCCTTGGCAGCCTTGACGCGGGCCTCGGTCGCCGCGATGTCGCGCCGAGCCTGCTCGACGCGGTTGAGCAGACCCTCCACGTCGCGCGGCGTGAGCTTGTGGCCCGCTTTCCGCAGCTTCGCCTGGCTCGCCTTCACCTCCTCCCGCATCTCCTTGATGGACGAAAGGTCCAAGATAATCTTGTTGATGACTTTGTCGCCCGCAAATTTGGACTGCCCTGCATAAGGTGAAGAAGATCAGCCACTTGTCCCCGGAGCTCACAGGAGAACACACGCGATGGTTTAACCAACTGAGCCTTGACCTGAGCGCGCCATTCCTTCTCCAACGTCTCTTCCGACCATGCTGACGCGTTCAGGATTTCCTGCGCTGCGTGCAACCGGCGCATGCTGTCTCGCCACCGCTTTGCCAACCACCTTCCCATCTTGGAGATGCCTTGTTCGTGCAGGAAATGGAACTGACGATCCAGCACAAAAAGCCTGCGGAAGAACTGCGATGCATCAGCGTCCAGTGCATGCCAACCAGGCTACTGACGCACCCCCGACACTCGCAACACGGCAACCAGGCGGCGGATCGCGCTCCAAAAGCGCTCGCACCCCTCGCCGTCCGTCAGTCCGAAACCGTCACGTTTTCGAGGGTGGAACACCAGTTGGCACGCCCATTGATGTCCGTAGGCGTGGAAGACCGATACCGCAAAAACAAAGCGCGAGTTGAATTCACTGAGCAAGTCAAACTGTATGAGGACATCAGAACAACAGGAAATCGTGAGGCAACGGCCAGCGTACCTTTTCCATACTGCGCGATAATTGGCAGGCGATGTCGTAAAGCAAACCGATATTCCAGTCGTCCGGCAGCTCGCGCATGAGTCGTTTCAGGAGCGTCAGCGCGTAGTGTTGCTTTTCGCCGGCGCTGGTCATATTCACGACCCAGAGGACCTGGTCATGGCGGCAGAGAAGCGCCATGAGGCCCGTATCGGCGTAGTAATTCTTCGAGGCCTTTGTGACGGATTCCTGCGCGGCCACGAACGAATTCTCGCACTCATCCAACACCTCCTCGGCCACCGCTGTTTGCGCGCGCCTTCTTGAAGCTCGTGGGGGTCTGCTGCGCTTGGCATCCACTTCAGCCTCCATAGCGTCGACGTCTTCGCGCGGTACAAAGCGTGTGCCCGCGTAGTCGGGCCTGGGGTCGTTTTCTGCTGACTTGCGCCGCTTCTGGGAGAAGTTGGCATCAAGACAGACGATAGCGTGCGCTCTGAAAGGCACGTTAGGCACGTTCAGACGCTGTATATCACTCGCGAAGCTGACTGTCACTCACTCTGTACCTTCGAGCTCTGGGCGCGGCCCACCGAAGCAAAGAGGACAGCGCTGCCGCAACAGCCTACTTGGGCGCGTGCGAGCAGCGGCGGGATGCCCATGGTCCTCTTCTTCCACGCCGGCTGGCAAAGGCGAGCTGCCCTGTGTCTGTGCGTTCGCCGTCTGTCTCATTCTCGGTCAGCAAGCCCACCACGCGAATGTATAAGGCGTACCTGGCTTCCAACGTCTGCAACGACAGAATCTGAAAGCGGAAATGACGCCGCGCTGTCCTGCTGAAGCCTGGTCAGCTCCTTGAGCGAAGACGCGGACGTGAACTTACCACCGGCTGTGCAGCGTCAGCGCTGTCACCATCGCCCGAACGCGAACGTTGGCCTTCGCTCACGCGCCTGCGCTTTGCGGCTGGCGGGTCATGGTTCTCGTCGTCTGTACTGTGTTTGGGGGTGCGCGTTGCCGCAACGCGGGCGTCTGAAGAAGAGCAGGATGACAAGTCAGCCGCCGCCGCCGCCGATTGACGCTGGCGAATTGGCGCGCACCTTCCAAGACCTGTTCAACGCGAGCGTGGGCACGATTCTGTAGGACTTGATACCACTGAAGTGAATTCAACAGCCGTTTTCGAAAGTCGTCCTGTGTCAGCGCTGGTCAGCATTGGCAAGCAGCTCGTCACAAATGCAACATACCGACGATTCAACGTGCAGCGATCTACGCTGCCAGTACATTTGCAATGTGTCAGCCCAGGCCGACGAGTTTGGAGCCACGTTGAGCGCGTGGATGCTGATCAGGTCCAGCAAGCGCAGGCTGAAAGCGACGGACGGACGCTTTGGCGCGCAGGGAAAATAGCCGCGGGCCATAAGCTGCTGTGCGGCGGGTGTGCAATCGCAGACAGGCAGGCTGATGTGCTGTATATCTAACTCGAGGTGAGCGTTAGCATAGAGCACAGCGTAATGACGACAGACAGACGTGCCTTCCCAGTCTGCCAGCAGGATTTTGCAGGTGCGCGCGGCGCCACACGCGCAGTCAAAGCCGCCTGCAGACGGGAGCGCAATGCCATTTGTATGCGCGATGTAGTGCTCAACCAGGCTTGGAATGACGACCTTGTTCCACGTCTCAAATTGTGCTGCTCGTCGTCGCCGATGTCACGAAGCGGGTTCTGGCGCGTCAGGAATGAGACCTTCCCAATTGCCAGCGTCGCTGTCGGCATAGCCTCCGCGCAAGAATGAGTCCATCTGGTTGCTCAGGTGCAATGGAGTGTTCACAGCAGCAGGGTTGAAGAACGCAGCAATCGGATTGTGCACGGGAACGAATAACGCGTCGGGAAGTTGACTGAACGTTCCCAGGGCACCCGCATCGAGGATGACACGGTCTCGAATCTTCGCAGGAAGCTGGGGGAGCCTTGCGTCGTGTCGCGTCTTCGGGAGGGTCTCCGTACGCACAAGTCGGTACGCGTCGTCATCGGGGGTAGCAGAACTCGAGGCGACTGGCACCCCATTCGCTGCAGCATTCGCAATAGCGGCGGCAGCCGAATTCTTCTGCGTACGAGTGCGCTTCAGCGTCCTGCGGCTCATGAGACTGTCTGTGTCGTGCGGGAGGAACGTCACGGTTCGGAACAAGAGCAACAATCGGAGTTAAATCAATTAGACTGCGGCAATCCTGCAATCTCCGAGGCTAGACTTGCTCGTCCCGCTCACGATGTACATGGTAGCTCCAGTCCAGTAGTAGCATGTACAGCCTCAATCTCTCCGGTGACATATACGCAATACGCGCGCGGAATGCGAGCTGCATTCGAGCAATGTAATCTGACATCGCCTCTGTGTCTTTCTGAGTGATTACCGCCTTGAGATAATGCAGGAAATACTCACCATCTTCGCGGAGCATGTTTTTATTCATCCAATGCCAGATGAACAGGTCGTAGAGAGTGTTGAGGTCGACGTTCCGGCTCATTGTGCGTTGCAGCGGGGGGACGAGAGCGGTGGTGAGAGGAAGAGAGATAGGGCTGAGATCCGGATCTCTGCTTGCCGATCTTTGTCAAATCCATCAAGGCTAGCCTTGTCGATCGTACATAGCCTCGCATGCGCTGGAACCGCTAGGCTAGCCTTGCACCACTGACTGGTCGCTTTCTCCCTCTCAGATTTGCTACATTTCTTTCACAGATAACTCTAAGCCTAGGCAATGCATAAACCAATTGATTCAAGGCTGGTTCCAAATTGGCAGCATATCATATGCGTGAACGAGCGAGGTCTCCATACGATCCCGAAGCTCCTGAGAAATACCCCCCAAAACGCGTGAATACTCCCTTGCAGCCCTCCTGCGATGGGTAGAACGATGCTCTTCATTAAGATATGAGTTGAAAATGCTCCTACACAGAAGGAAGAAAAGAAAAGCGCACCATTTCCGATGGGAGGATGCACCAGGAGCCAAAGATACATCCACAGTTCGCGTGTGGTGCTCTTTCGGGTCGGCTTCCTCACCGTTGCTGCGAGGTAGGTTGCTGCTAGAGGAAATTGCGGTGGGAAGAGCTCGACAACCGCGTTCTCCTCGCCCACGACCACGACAGTGTGCCATACGTCGCGTAACGCCTGCAGCACAGTCCCCCTTTCAGACGCAGGCAGGCGGCGATACACTCGGGGCGCCTCGTTGTTCAAGCGCCCTATGTAGTCCTTGACATCCTCTAATGCGCACACGATGAGCTCCTGGAGAGTTCGACAATAAGGTCCTATGGTCCGTACCGTCTGCCGTCCGCCGAGGAACCAGACGAAACCAGAAGTAGATAATGATATTAAAGTAGCCAGGAGGCTCAAACTCCATGGTTCTCGGCTGCAACGAGCGGGGGAAGAAGCGTGCGGGGGGAAAGAGTGAGGGAGCGGACTTCCGATGGTGCTGGCGCTTCACAAGGACATCCTTGGGGCTAGCCTTGCCAATGCACTGCAATTTCCCACGGAATTGCTTATCCAGCCTGCACGTGCGTTTGAATCAATCAGACCAGAGTGCTAGCAAATCATACACGCGTAAGAATGCAGGTACGAGCGCCAGCTTTTCGTCGTCGGGCAGCCGTTCAATCCCGCACTCCGCGTACATGGTGTAAGCTCTCTCGCAGTGTGACCTCACCGATTCTGAGCAATCTAGATTAGTGAGAGTGATAAAATGACAGAATAGTAGGGACTGCACCTCAGGTAGCTGCACCCGGGTGGCGCTAACCCTATTTTACCCCCCCGGAAAATAGGGTAGCGCCAGGCCCGCGCCCGCGCCCGCGCCTGTTGCGGGTGGGTCGGTGGGACTGCAGGTGGTGGTGCGGGTTTCTTTGCGGCTGCCTGTATGCTAGTGCGGTTCGCTCTGCGGGTCCTGGAATGCTGCTGCGGGTTGCTCTGCGGGTGTGCGAATGCTGCTGCGGTCCGCGCTGCGGGTGTGCAGGTGCTGGTGCGGGCTGCATTGCGGGTGCGCTGGTGGTGCTGCGGTTGGCATTGCGGTCCGTGCTGCAGGTGCGCAGGTGCTGCTGCGGTCCGCATTGCAGGCCCACGGATGCTGCCACGGGTTGGCCTGCGGGTGTGCGGGTGCTGCCGCGGTTTGCAATGCGGTCCGCGCTGCGGGTGCGACGGTGCTGGTGCGGTTCCCATTGCGGTCCGCGCTGCAGGTGCACGTGCGCAGGTGCTGCTGCGGGTCGCATTGCGGGTGCGCTGGTGGCGCTGCGGATTGCATTGCGGTCCGCTCTACAGGTGCACAGGTACCCCCGCAGGTACTGGTGCGCATTTCATTGCGGGTGCGCTGGTGACGCTGCGGGTGGCATTGCGGTCCGTGCTGCAGGTGCGCAGGTGCTGCTGCGGTCCGCATTGCAGGCCCACGGATGCTGCCACGGGTTGGCCTGCGGGTGTGCGGGTGCTGCCGCGGTTTGCAATGCGGTCCGCGCTGCGGGTGCGACGGTGCTGGTGCGGTTCCCATTGCGGTCCGCGCTGCAGGTGCACGTGCGCAGGTGCTGCTGCGGGTCGCATTGCGGGTGCGCTGGTGGCGCTGCGGATTGCATTGCGGTCCGCTCTACAGGTGCACAGGTACCCCCGCAGGTACTGGTGCGCATTTCATTGCGGGTGCGCTGGTGACGCTGCGGGTGGCATTGCGGTCCACGCTGCGGGTGCGCTGCCGTCCGGCACATTCCGGTACTGCCCGGAATGGTGCCTCCGCCTCCGCCACCGCCGGAAACGGCCGGAAATCGCCGACCGACGTCGCCGCCGCCGCCGCTGCGGTCGGAAATCGCCGGAACTGTTGCCACCGCCGCCACCGGTCGTCACCGGCGCTTAATTTATGAAAAAAAACTTTTTTACCCCAAAACACAAAATGTTCCAATTGATGTCCTTCATGTTATTATACATATAACAGTCTTGCTAACTATAATACACAGGAATTGAATTCTGAATGGATTAAAGCTAAATGCAGCTGCATTCACTTCTGCAGCAACCGCACCTGCAGCCGCACCTGCAACCGCACCTGCAACCGCACCTGCAACCGCACCTGCGCTTGCGCCTGCAGCACATGCGGTCGCACCTGCAGGGATATCTCAAAAGAGAACAGACTTGAGACCTTTGTGACGAATTACTAAGCTTAGAGCAAAGTGTGCATTAACAGAGTGACCCAGAATCTTCCAGTTGGCCAAGTTTCAAAAAGCCCGGACCCTTGTAGCATGCTCTAACTTGCTCCATGTGCTGGATGTAGCAGCAGCCGCAGCCGCAACCGCACCCGCGCCCGCGCCTGCACCCGCACCCGCGGCTGCGACGACTTGCAATCCGCCCGGTTACCGCACACAGGCATCCAATTGTAAGCTTCAGATACACCACAGATCAATGAGGAATGACCATTGGAGACATGTGCCAAGTTTTCAGCGTTTCCGGAGCTTTGTGGAATATTCTGCTGCACTCTGTGCTGTTGGTGGAAGAATACTTCCGAACCTCGGACATCGGACTTTGCCGCAGTGCAAGCCGTCCAATGATTCACATGCTATACATCGCATCCGCAATACCATCAGCCTGTATAATGTCCAAGTAGAACCACGGTGGCTGATGGTTACAAGCACCCGCACCCGCACCCGCGCCCGCGCCTGCACCCGCGCCCGCGCCCGCACCTGCAACCGCGCCCGCAACCGCACCTGCAAGCATTCACTACTATGATTTTATTTTTCATCATCCATGGACCCGCACCCGCACCCGCGCCTGCAACTGCGCCCGCGCCTGCAACCACACCTGCAAGCATTTACTACTAAGCATTTACTACTAAAATTTAGTTTTTCATCATCCATGAACCCGCACCCGCACCCGCACCCGCAACCGCAACCTCACCCGCACCCGCACCTGCAATCACATCTGCAGACGCAAACACAGCTGTACACTCACAGAATCGCATACCCTACATGGGAACATCAGCAGAGCGCATAATAAAGTGAATTGGCATTCCAAAAGATAATTCATTGGAACAACATTCGAAGTCGCAGTGAACCACGGCTCACAAATGTGTCAGGAAACACAAGTTAGATGCGCCAGAAAGAGCATTACAAGCTGCGGTCAATTCCGGCTTAAACCGAAATAGAACTTACAAGTACTGCATTAGGAGTAAGCTGCATTAGAACAAGTTCAATAACCAGTGACACCATTAGAACTTACGCCTTAACCACAATGGCAGTCCGATTAGAAGCTGCATCACTACTGCACATTAGGACATCACTATAATGGATCAGAGAAGACAT
The DNA here is from genome assembly GCA_037042885.1 of Auricularia sp. M12. Lineage (NCBI taxonomy): Eukaryota > Fungi > Basidiomycota > Agaricomycetes > Auriculariales > Auriculariaceae > Auricularia > Auricularia sp. M12. Next base: position 370,023 of record CM073209.1, read on the forward strand.
TAGACCTCGCATCCAAATCACATTAGTAGTCGTATTAGAACAAACATCACTAATACGCAAAGTCGCCATTAGTACCAACATCACTAATGTGTACAGTCGCCGGAGTAATTGAACAGAGCAAGCATTAGAAGTCGCACCGAGATTGGATTAGTAAATTTAATTAGGAACACTCAGTGATGTCGATTAGCAGCAAATGTAATGGATTAGGATTGGTGGCGTAATCGCATTAGAAGTAGTAAGTGTAACTGATTAGAAATGCCATTAGAACTCGCGGTGTATTGCGCATTTGGCCGAAAATGTAATACATGAGATACATGTGGAACTCATGGTTTGGCTTCTGCATCCTGCCATGTGTTCATTATATCAATCCCATCCTCCTGACGAGTGTTCATGATTCCAGATGCTGGGGGAAGTGAGTTTTGCTTGCCTCAACTGAGAGAGGAGGATCAGCCATTCCCCTTCAATAACTGCATATACCATGAAGCTTCAATGATGAAAATTACTCGTATTATGCCTCTCTAGCCTGTCCAGCTTGGGTTATGTTAAACCAGGGAGGTGGGGGGGCTGGGTGCAAATGCGCATTTTTGATGGAGAAAGGACATTGCACCCAGAGATACACTGTCGCCCAACTCTCTTGAACTCTCGCATACACTATATGATACATAATGCGAGTACTGTGCTGTGCTGTGCCTTGCACTATATGAGTTAATCCTTTCTCAGTGCAACTGCTCGCATTTTCGCCCCCATGAGCTCACAGACTTCGCTCCTCGCCCTCTATTCTCAGTCTAACACTTTCAGGGTAGTGTATAGTGGTCACACAAAAGGCTCAGGAAGTTTGAAGTGGGACGGAGCATGGGTGGTTGAGATATGACCTGTTCATGACTGGACACTGAGTTGCAGCCAGTTTCACCAAGAATTGCACATGAACCTACCCCCCTCTCGGTAACATGCATCTCCCACATCCACAAGTGCTCCGATCCATCTTATATGAAACTCTGAGCATCTTCTTGGGTGAGAGAGGCATGTTTTCAAAAGGTGGGGTAGGTTGCATGTGCAGTTCTTGGTGAAACTGGCTGCAACTCAGTGTCCAGACATGCGCAGGTCATATCTCAACCACCCATGCTCCGTTCAGCTTCAAACTTCCTGAGCCTTTTGTGTGACCACTATACACTACCCTGAAAGCGTTAGACTGAGAATAGAGGGCGAGGAGCGAAGTCTGTGAGCTCATGGGGGCGAAAATGCAAGTAGTTGCACTGAGAAAGTGTTGCGAGACATTCGTCAAGGCACCAAGCGCCTCAAGTCTTTATTCATACCCCAGATTGTACGTGCAGGTTTGCGAAAGATACGGGTTGAGGGGTCTCTCTGGGTGCAATGTTCTTTCCCCATCAAAAAGGGGCATTTGCACCGAGCCTCGCCAGTACACCCTATTGACCATTCTTGAGTGGGATAAGCTAAATAGGTCCAATACAAGCAACTTTCACCATTGAAGCTTAACGGTTGAAGCATGGCTTCATGGGGTAGTGTTCTACCCATTTCCCTTAGTTGAGGCAAACAAACCTTACCCCCCACTGCATCCCAAGGCACCAAAACTTGCTCACAGTCTGAGATCAGCTACATAAGAGCATGGAATCATCCATGACCACGCCTGAGTGTTTCTCACATATGGCATGTACTACATTTCTGGCCTAATGCGCAGTACACTGCGAGTTCTAATGACGGTTGTAATCTAATTACACTTGTCTTCTAATGCGATTACTGAGGAAGTTGTAATCCCATTTCTAATCCATTACATCTGTGAGCTAATGCACGTCACTAGGTCAGTTCCAATGCAACTGCCAATGCGATTCAGGTGCAATTTGTAATGATGTCTCTCATCCATTACATTTTTGTACTAATGCGCATTTGTGATGTTGCTTTGAGTGCGAGGGCTAATGCGCTTCAGGCGTGAGTTGTAATGCTGTCTCAAAGCTATTACACTTGTGTTATAATGAGCATTAGTGATGTCTGGTCTAATGCGCTAATCTTGCAACTTCTAATGCAGTTCAAGCCGGATTTAACCGCCGTGTGTAAGGCTGTTTGTAATCCATTGCACTTGCAATTTCTAATGCGGATTGAGCCGCATTTCACTACACATTTCACTACGGCCTGTAATTGCAACTGGGTTGACTTTAATTATTCTGATGTACATGCTTCGCATTTAATCGTAAATTGTGATGTTCATTGTCTGATTTTGAGACTTGTGCCTGTGTCGCTTTCGCTTACAGGGCAGCTTGTGTTTGAGTTCTAATGTAGATTCTCCAGTGATTTCTCAAATTTGTGATTTGTAACTAACCGTTGAGCCTGGCGGCTCACAAGGTGTGTTCCACTGCACTGCTGGTGTTCCCATGTAGGGTATGTGATTCTGTGAGTGTACAGCTGTGTTTGCGTCTGCAGATGTGATTGCAGGTGCGGGTGCGGGTGAGGTTGCGGTTGCGGGTGCGGGTGCGGGTGCGGGTTCATGGATGATGAAAAACTAAATTTTAGTAGTAAATGCTTAGTAGTAAATGCTTGCAGGTGTGGTTGCAGGCGCGGGCGCAGTTGCAGGCGCGGGTGCGGGTGCGGGTCCATGGATGATGAAAAATAAAATCATAGTAGTGAATGCTTGCAGGTGCGGTTGCGGGCGCGGTTGCAGGTGGGCGCGGGCGCGGGTGCAGGCGCGGGCGCGGGTGCGGGTGCGGGTGCTTGTAACCATCAGCCACCGTGGTTCTACTTGGACATTATACAGGCTGATGGTATTGCGGATGCGATGTATAGCATGTGAATCAATGGACGGCTTGCACTGCGGCAAAGTCCGATGTCCGAGGTTCGGAAGTATTCTTCCACCAACAGCACAGAGTGCAGCAGAATATTCCACAAAGCTCCGGAAACGCTGAAAACTTGGCACATGTCTCCAATGGTCATTCCTCATTGATCTGTGGTGTATCTGAAGCTTACAATTGGATGCCTGTGTGCGGTAACCGGGCGGATTGCAAGTCGCAGCTGCGGGTGCGGGTGCAGGCGCGGGCGCGGGTGCGGTTGCGGCTGCGGCTGCTGCTACATCCAGCACATGGAGCAAGTTAGAGCATGCTACAAGGGTCCGGGCTTTTTGAAACTTGGCCAACTGGAAGATTCTGGGTCACTCTGTTAATGCACACTTTGCTCTAAGCTTAGTAATTCGTCACAAAGGTCTCAAGTCTGTTCTCTTTTGAGATATCCCTGCAGGTGCGACCGCATGTGCTGCAGGCGCAAGCGCAGGTGCGGTTGCAGGTGCGGTTGCAGGTGCGGTTGCAGGTGCGGCTGCAGGTGCGGTTGCTGCAGAAGTGAATGCAGCTGCATTTAGCTTTAATCCATTCAGAATTCAATTCCTGTGTATTATAGTTAGCAAGACTTTTATATGTATAATAACATGAAGGACATCAATTGGAACATTTTGTGTTTTGGGGTAAAAAAGTTTTTTTTCATAAATTAAGCGCCGGTGACGACCGGTGGCGGCGGTGGCAACAGTTCCGGCGATTTCCGACCGCAGCGGCGGCGGCGGCGACGTCGGTCGGCGATTTCCGGCCGTTTCCGGCGGTGGCGGAGGCGGAGGCACCATTCCGGGCAGTACCGGAATGTGCCGGACGGCAGCGCACCCGCAGCGTGGACCGCAATGCCACCCGCAGCGTCACCAGCGCACCCGCAATGAAATGCGCACCAGTACCTGCGGGGGTACCTGTGCACCTGTAGAGCGGACCGCAATGCAATCCGCAGCGCCACCAGCGCACCCGCAATGCGACCCGCAGCAGCACCGCACGCGCACGCTGCGCACCTGCAGCGCGGACCGCAATGGGAACCGCACCAGCACCGTCGCACCCGCAGCGCGGACCGCATTGCAAACCGCGGCAGCACCCGCACACCCGCAGGCCAACCCGTGGCAGCATCCGTGGGCCTGCAATGCGGACCGCAGCAGCACCTGCGCACCTGCAGCACGGACCGCAATGCCAACCGCAGCACCACCAGCGCACCCGCAATGCAGCCCGCACCAGCACCTGCACACCCGCAGCGCGGACCGCAGCAGCATTCGCACACCCGCAGAGCAACCCGCAGCAGCATTCCAGGACCCGCAGAGCGAACCGCACTAGCATACAGGCAGCCGCAAAGAAACCCGCACCACCACCTGCAGTCCCACCGACCCACCCGCAACAGGCGCGGGCGCGGGCGCAGGCCTGGCGCTACCCTATTTTCCGGGGGGGTAAAATAGGGTTAGCGTCACCCGGTTGCAGCTACCTGAGGTGAGGGACTGTACCGTTGGCTCGGGGAGGATAGGCAACCAACCACAGATATACATAGAGATGGCGCAGGCTGCTCGACCTCGTTGGACGTGGTAGGGTTGTGCGCATGTAGTTTACCGCTGGTGGGTAAGGCGAGGGATGGGAAGGAACTGTAACACCGGTATCGTTGCCGTTGAGCACGACAGCGCCATAGACAATCCGCGTCGCACTCCGGACCGCATAGCGATCCTGGCCGGCCAGGGAGAGGTAGCGCGAGAGTGCGTCCGTGCGCATTCGCTCTCGATAGTCCCGCACGGTCTCTGACGTACGACAACAGCTTGTAAGTAGCTGTGTATGTCGGAAGCGCAAGGTGCATACCGCAAGCATACGGTCGATTCAGACGCGTCCAGAAGTACCTGTAGGCCTTGGATACAGCCGATAAAGGATGCAGCATTGCAGCGAGTACAAGAGTCGACTCAAGAAGTTGCGGATGCTGGGATTCGGACTTGATGAGCCACGGGATCTGCAGAGCCAGGAGATCTGCCGGGATGACGGAACACTGGGATCTGCAAGGCTAGCCTCGTCCTGGGTGCCGGATGCCTATCTGCGTTCGTCGGTACGAGCAGCTTTTCCGTGTTCAGGCCCGCAAAGGAACTTTACGCGCTACACATGACCCTATGTAATTAGTACCATGCTTGAGGATGGAGCATTGCGGCTACCACAAGTTGGCCTGAGAGGTAGAGGATAGCGGGATTCAGATCTGATCAGATATACGATCTGCAGAGACTCAGCAGATCTTCCGTAACGGAACACCGGGATCTACAAGGCTAGCCTCGTCCTGGCCGCCAGCAGACAAGCAGCTTTTCCGTATTCACGTCGCAAAGGAAGCCTTTGTGCTCGCACTGGCCTTATGTAATCACTATCGCGTTTACTATTGCGTTTGTCGCACTATTGCGTTTGTCGCGACAAACGCAATAGTGATTACATAAGGCCAGTAGGCGCTTCCTCGCAAGCAGAGGATCTCGAACAGCTCTACCTGATTGTGTGACCTGCGAACGCGGAAGTTCATAGGGGATACGCCTATTCCATTAGCGTAAGCATTAGCCATAGGCCTCTGAGGGACTTCCATCCAGCAACTTGTGGATAAAATAGCCGCTGGCGAGCGTCTACTGAGTTCAGGGTCATGTACAATGCTCTGGGCAACGGGGAATTGGTCTCCAAGGTCGCTTTGACGAATAGAATCTCTCTGAGGGCACGTCTCACTGCTTAGCCTTCCTCGCACCACACGGAATGGCCGAGTACATATGTCTGCACGCAATTTCGTCCGTACGGCACATTGAAAATGCATTTGCGTGCGTTATCGCACATATTAACATGCCTTTTTAGCATAGGCAGGTCTCGGAAAACATGAATGTATGTATGAGATAGAGCGTTCAGGTTTGGAATGTTCATGAGTGGGATTATGTCGTACTCTAGCCAGGAAGACTCTAAAGTCGGCAACGGGAAGCAAGTCGCCTTTCTCCGAAACGCGTCTTGCAGCGGACGCTCTCTCATATCTGCCGCTGCGTCACCGCTTTCTTCACGGTATCGATGGCCAGGGGACGTCCACGGATACATGCCGACGATAAGGCCAGAAAAAGGGCATATTACGCGCGGTAAGCGAATGCTACGCCTCCGAAACGTTCTGTGACCGCATTCTGCATACAACAAGAAATAGGGACAAGGAACGCAATCGCGTTGCGTCGTACCGCGCTCAGAGGACAGCACAAAAGGCCACCGTGGAGGAGCTGAAGAAGCAAGCTGCTCAGCGAGCCACTCTGCTGCCTAAAACGTATGCGGTAAGGAATCCATTCACATTCAGGAAGCTGCCTACAGCTGCTCAACATTGTATATTTTCAGGCTACACAAGGAACTCTTGCAGTAACTACTTCCACAGAACTTGGAGGTCTTTGGTACGCGCTGAGCGAAGACCTGAAGCTCTGGCGGACGGTCGATACCGAGGAAGGACAATGGGAAATGTTCACGGCCGCGGCGATACGGCTACAGGGCGACAAGAATGGAGTCGAGCAGTTAGAGCAGCTGCTGGGCCGTGCTCGCGACACTGTCATCGCTGTCGAGGCAATAGCCATCGACGCCCAGACCGAAGCGGCTCGTCGCGATCCCAGCGGTAGCGGATGGTCAGGCTCAACGTGGACTTCTATGGGAGTCCTAGCCAGAGCAGCATCGCGTATTGAGAACGCTACCGGTGAACTCATTCTCTTGCATCGAGACGATTCCGACCTCCTGTGCAGATTGTATGAGGAAAAGAGTTTAATTTGGCAGTGTACCTAGCCGCTTGCAATGTATAGACTACCTACCGCCTTGTCCATAAGACGGGGGACCACCTGCCCATGCCGTCCCTTGCCCAACCGTTCCACCCTCTGAGTGCCCAGCAGCCGTGTACACACCACCCTGCCCGCCACCCTGAGTGCCCTGAAGACCGCGGAATGTGCGTCGCCCTGACCGGCGAACGGCGCACCCTGACCGCTGGCGCCGCTGAAGGAGGAGAGCGGCGCGCCGCTCTGCGCTGCTCCGAAGAGTCCCAGATGCGTATCTTGAGGTGCGCTGAATGCGGTCTGCCGACCACCGTTCTGCCCGCCGAAGGACGTCTGTGCGTCGCCGACTGGACCTGAGCTGAACGTTGGCTGCATGGGACCACCCCATGCTCCAGTATGCACGCCTGGCGGCATGAAGCTGATACCATTGTGCGTTGAATATCCCGAGGTCTGGTTGACGACCGTTTGACCAGGATGTAAAGGATCGTGTAGCTGCGCGTCGTGTCCGTTCAGCGCGTCGCGCCCGTTCTGCACTGTGAATGCAACGTGCGGTGCCAACGAGTTCCGCACGGCGTCGTATTGCTGCGCGCCAAAGCCGTTCTGCGTATTCTGCTGCGTGAAACCGTTGTGCGCGAAGCCGTTGTGCGAGAAGCCGTGCTGCACGAAGCCGTTCGGCACGAAGCTGTTCTGAGGGGCGCTGAAGTTCTGTACGGCGATGTTCGGTCGGGCCTGAGCATTGGCCAGTGTGTGAGCATGCGAGGTCTGCATGCTCGTTGGCATGCGGGCGTGCTGTGTGTGCTGCTGGACGACGGGCGCGTGCTGCTGGCCCTGCGCGCTCTGCTGGACGACGGGCGGTTGCTGCTGGACGACGGGCGCGTGCTGCTGGCCCTGCGCGCTCTGCTGGCCATGCACGTCTTGCAGGCCGTGCGCGTCTTGCTGGCCATGTGCGTGCTGCTGGACTATGGGCGTGTGTTGCTGACCGAGCGCGTTCTCCTGTACGATAGGCGCATTCTGGAGGCCGTGCGCGTGCTGCTGGACAACATGCGTCTGCTGATGGACGACATGCGCGTGCTGCTGGCCGATGGGCGCGTGCTGCTGGCCGACGGGCACATTTTGCTGGCCGTGCGCGTGCTGCTGGCCGTGCGCGTGCTGCTGGCCGACGGGAGCGTGCTGCTGGCCGACGGGCACATTTTGCTGGCCGTGCGCGTGCTGCTGGCCGTGCCGGTAAATACTGTGCGCTGGATATGGTATGGCTTGCGGCGGTATGAAGATGCTGGCGTTGTGCACGGCGTTGGTGTTCTGCGGAGCGTAACCCGATGTCCGAGCGTCCATGCTGAGCTCCCGACCCGCATTCTCGCCCTGCCTGGCACGAGCGAGCATAGCCTCGAGTTCCGAATGGGTCAGAGTTATCTCCCGATTATCCAGCCCGAATGGAAGCAGGGAAGGAGCGGAGACAGGCTGGGCATGGAGCGGTGTCGAGAATGACAATAGCCCGACGGGATCGTCGCCGTTGAGATTGATACCAGAGGGGCCGGGCGCAGGCTGGGCGGACGGCTCGCGGTCAAAATTGTACGCGTGTACCATATCGAATACTGGCGAGGGAGATGGAGCCGCTGACGTGGGAGCACGGTCGCGCCTTGAACTGTGAAGTCCATCCGAAAAATCTGCGGCACCATTGAGATCAGGCGCGTCTACCTGCGAAGTACCTTCAGCGCCAGATTCACGAAACACGAAGACCTCATTCAGCGTACCAGATTATCGACGTCCATGTCGTCAAACCGAGCACCCAGATGTTGGGGTCCTTCGATACACATGAGCAACAGCAGGAACTCGAGCTGCAAAGACTTACCATTAAGCTGGACAGCCGTCGCGCGCACTGGACCACCGCCAAACTGACCCCGCATGAACGTGGCCGTGAATGGCGATTGCGACCGGGGCGGGTCAGGCTCGAGGTCATCTCCATTATCCGAGCCAGTGCCGAGAAATAGAGGGCCCTCGTGGCTGCGATTGAGCGAGCCTGCCTCGTCCTGATTATGTGACAGAGGCGGAGCATCCGCGAGTAATTGCCTCGTCTGCGCGGTGCTTGCGACGGCGCGGCGCCTTGCGGGTTGGGAGACGGACGTCGTTGGCGCAGCGACGGGTTCGGAGGCGGATATCGTGGGCGCGGCGATGGCTTTGGACACGAATGTCGTCGGCGCAGCAAGAGCCTTCGATTTGGTCATCTTCTGCGCGGCGGTGGCTTTGGATTTGGATTTGGATGTCGCTGGCACCGATTTGGACATCTGCTTGCTGCGTTTGCGATTCGTCAATGCTGACGTGTCCACGCCTTCAGACTCGTTACCGACGTCGTCGTGGGCGACGGAGAGAGCGGAGGCGGCAGCAGCAGCAGCGGCCTCCTTCTTGCGGCGCTCGTCGTCCTGCTTGCGCTTCTTCTCCTCCTCGATGCGTGCCTGTTCGTCGAGATGCTCGCCAACGGTCATAGCAACCGACCCGTCGACACGGGTGAATAGGGCGACTCGGCGCCAGTGCGGCAGCTCAGAGGCTACCGTCGATGATGCCTTATCGTCTGCATAGCTGAGTAAATGAATGATTTATGGAAATAAAAACGGTAAGACTCACTGGGTGACATATCAACAACCCTCGGTACAACAACGTCGTCGCCGCGCTTCCAAGCGAAGTACCAGTCGAGGAAGAGTTCAACGCTGCTGGTCCGGTGTGTCATCTTCTTGCTCGAGTCGATCGCTTCGACACCGTCCATCCAGTCCACGATGCAGGTCTGGTTCTCCATCAACGAGCCCTTGACAAGCGTTGCCCATGGCGCCTTGTCCTTGACGCTGGACAAGAGCCGCAAGTGCACTACAGAGACGGTCAGGACCGCATACACAGCGAGTCTGGCATGACTAACCGAGGAGCTCCTTAAGCGCACCGAGGGCGAAATGGCGCAAGTCGGGCTGCGAGATTTTCCTGAGAGCCTTACGGGCCTTGTCCGAGTAATCGTCAGGGCGGATCTTGGACATTTCGCCAGTTCTGCAGAAGGTGAGCACGCACGGCCTCGGCGAATGATGGAGCAACGTACATAGCAGCGCACGTCAGCCCGTCCAAAAATTGGTTCATGTCTTGGTTGCGTGATGTGATCAACTTGGCCATTTCGTCCGAATATGCGACCATGGAGGAGGCCTGCTTAGCCTTGTAGTCGCCTGCCACGGTGGGGAAGATAAACGCGAATGACCCGATACCGTAGTCGCGGTAGCCTCTCTGACACTGCCAAAGTGTCAGAGAAGCAGTCACCGCGAGCTGCACAAACTTACCAGCCCAAGAAACTCGAGGCGGATTGTGAGCATATGCTTGAATAGTTCCCCCTTCGTCAGCGACTCCTTGGTGACGGCCTTGTCGAAGGTATCGACCCAGAAAATAAGGTCGTTGCGTATTTTCGCCTTTTCCGCCGGTGACTTGCTCGTTACCTCGCGCTGATAGTCGGTGAGGCAGCGCGTCATATAGGAAGCGAGCGTCTCTAAGGGATGTTGTCACGTCAAACAGCTGCATGAAGAGACAGAAGGAAACGCACCCTTGGGCCGACGGGCGTTCTCGGGTTGCTGAGCCCACTTCTTTGCATACATGTTGTACAGGTTTTTGACGCGACCGCTGATGGCCTTGAAGCCAGAAAGCTCCCAGAGGATGTGGAACGGCTTGCCCGAGTCGTGCGAGAGCTCTGCAAATAGCTGGAAAATCCGCTCGACGATCTTCATTAGTCTCTCGTAGTGCGCCTGCGACAGATGTCCCAAAAATCGCAAATCGGTGATCAGCGATTATGCTCTTATCAGAGCTCTATGTATCGTGATACATGCCTATATGCACCTATGAGATGCCTTAAGCGCCTATAAGACCTGGTATGTACTGATAACTCGTCAATGTGGAGTGATAAGCGGTGACCGGCGCTGATCAAGGCCTGATCAGAGCTCTGCGGCCTGGGATAAGGCCTCATCAGAGGTGACCAACCCTCACCAGCAACAAGTACCCCCAGTACCTATTCACTCAAGTCCCAGCTACTGAGAGCTCAGGCCAGTCATGAGATGGTGCTTGGGGGGCCTCCAGGAGGAAGGGGAGCCGCGGTTCAATGGAGCGGAGGTCCGGTGGAGCGGTGGAGCGGGCATGTATACTTTGCTCCACCTTTAAAGACAATTGGCGTAATAGCCTAGCTGGTAGCTCGCGCGAGGGCGCGTGTGGCCAACAGGCAAGCCGTTGGTTCAAATCCAGGCTAAGTTAGAAAATATACAAGTCATGTACAACCTGGAGTAAGTCTAGAAAATGTGCCCTAGTTAGTAATACCAGTAAGTAGTAAATGTACAACTGTAAATACAGAAAGTAAGACCCAGCTGCCGCATAGGAGCGGTAGCTGGGGGAGTTTTCGTAATATCGGGCTGGGCGGCTGATCAGCTCTTATCCGCCTTGTCCGCATTATAAACTTGTATCGGCCTTGTCAGCCATATAATAGGCCTATAAGCGAGTATACCCCCTGAAGCTGTTTGATCAGGTAGGGGGTCGGCTGACCCTGTTATCAGGACTCATCACACTTGGTCAATACTCATAGCCAACTTGCACTTTTTGGGACAGAGGTCCTCGCCGAGACCGAACTTTGGGCACTTCGCCTATGTTGGCGGCGTCGACCACCTCCTCGGTCAGGCCTTCGTCGTAGTCGTCGCGTGGCAGAAGACCGGCCGGCAGCTCTTCAGCCCAGCCGCCTATGTCGCCCGTGGAATCGTCGTCGTCGTCGTCATCCTCAGCGGCCTTCTCGTCGTGCTGGCCGCCGTTGCGCCGAAAGGATTCGTCGTCACCGCCGTCGTTGCCCTTCCTGGATTTGCTGTTACCGCCGCGCGTCTCAGACTTGTCGCCGTCGCCCGCTTCGCGCCTTGAGGCCGAATCGTCGTCGCCATGGTGCGAGACACTGTCGTCGTGACTGCGCAGATCGATATCCATGTCATCGCCAGGGTCGCCACCGCGCTTGTCAGAGTCGTCGCGCTTCGCAGACTCGTTGCCGTCACCGCGCGTCACGGGCTCTTCGACTGCGTTGCCGTGCTTGGTGGAGCTTCCGCTGCCGCCGCGCTTCGAGTTGTCGACGTTTTGGCGCTTCGCGGACTCGTCGCCGCAGCCGCGCTTCGCGAGCTCCTCGACAGCCGTCCCGTGCGTGGTAGAGTCGCCGCCGGCGCCGCGCTTCGAATCGTCGACGTTGGCGCGCTTTGCGGACTTGTCGGCGACGTTGCCGCGTTTCGTGAGCTCCTCGACAGCGATCCCGTGCTTGGTGGAGACGCCGCCGACACCGCGCTTCGAGTCGTCAACGTTGGCGCGCTTCACGGACTCGTCGACGACGTTGCCGGGCTTCGCGGACTCGTGGACGTCCTTGCCGCGCTTCATGGGGTCTTCATCATTGCGGCGCTTCACGGACTTGTCGGCGTCGTTGCCGCGCTTCACAGAGACGTCGCCGCCGCCGTGCTTCGTCGACTGTGCCCCGCGAGCGGCCTTGGAGGTACGGTTGGGCGGCTGAAGAGCAAACCCGTCGTCCTCGGATTCCAGCCCACTGTCGTCCACGACACGGCGTCTCTTCGAGGCTGGAGGCTTGGAACTGTTGCCTGCTGCGGGCTTGCCCCCGTTGCCCGTCTGTTTGGCTGCCTTCGCGGTGACAGTCGACGAAGATCTCGCCGACGACGCCGGTGCATTTGCAGATGACGTGGTGGCTGCGGTTTTGCGTGCCTTCACCGCGGGCTTCTCTGGCTGGCCTGGCTTGGCGCAGCTGCGCATGGGACGACCGTTCTTGTTGAGCAGGGGCGCAGGGGAGGGTGCACGCGGCACTGCTTCATCCTCGTCGCTAACGGACACGTAACCGGGCCAAGCCTTGCGCTTACGAGCTGCAGCACGTTCAGAATCGGTAGGGGACGGCGGCGGTGTGGGTTCCGGCGAGCCCTGAGGCGAAATGTGGATAAGTAGCGCACGAAGGGCAATGTGAATGTCACCAACAGGGTCCCAGGGATCTTCATGAATGACACGAGCCTCTCCAGGGGGCTCTTCCGCGTGTAGAAGCTATAGAGCGACGATGCAAGGGTCAGCGGCGCTGAGGAACAAATCAGTGATACTGACTTTGGAAGGGTCACCGTCCTCGTCCGAGAGGGTTGCCAAATTTGCCTTCAACTGTTTGAGGGTAAGGAGCGCGCATCCGCCGCTGAAGGGTCTGTGCGCACCGAGGGACCTGCCTGCGAGTCGGACGTCTCGCCAATCGGTAATCCAGGCCGCAGCTTTGACGACGGCGACGTCGCCCGAGCAAGAGCCGCCCTCACACGCAAGGCGGGCTTTTTAGCACCTGTCTCCACATCCTTGGACTCGGGAGCGGTGTCGTTAGGCTGGGATCGTGGCATAAGGCGTTGTCGAGACAGGGGATGCGGGACTTCGGGTACGAGGGACTTGCGACTGAGCAGCACGCGAGACTTGTGAGAGAGAGAGACAAAGAGACGAAGGGACGAAGGACAAGGCTAGCCTGAGTGATAACGATACTGAGATTATGGACGGACTCACGAATAGTCTGCCTTAGTCCGGGGCCAGTCTTGCATGATTCTAGGCTCGGATGTACTGAGATCAAGCCGAGAGCTGCACAGCAGCACATGACGTTGTGGTTGGTGCACTGCCAGTGGAGGGTGCCTGGTTAGCCCCGAGGTAGTCTGGCAAAATATGGCATAGATATCAGCCACATATGCCGCCAATTTCCGGATGCACGAGGTACTCACCAATGAATATGAAATATTCTACCCTAGTCCACAACAACTGATGCAGACTGGCTCAGTCTGCGGTTCAATGCGCCGTTCGACGGACTCACAACGGAAGTACGATAATGATTTGCCGGAGAAATGAAGCCGACGGGAAAGCGCAAGTAGCCGCTGCCTCTGCTCGTCGTCCCAATGTCCAGGAAGACGATGCGAGGACGACATAATAGTAGCGGGAAGAGCGTCGACAAACAAGCTCGCAAACAAAGCACGTACATAAAGTACAGTAGCCGATCTGTTTGGTGCACGGATTGCGGACAATCTTATCTTATATCTAATCTCGAAGCGCCGATCGCAGTGTCGGTGATGTGGCCTCGAACGTCCGCTTCCTCTTCTCATTAGAATTAGCACCTCTTGGACGAACGCCTGCCCCTTGGATGACGCTGTACTACGCCGACGCGAGGGAGTTCTGGTCTGAGTCGCGCTCATCTAACCACCGGTCATATTAGCACCGAGCTGCTTCAAGCTTGTCTGCCGTGTTGGAATACAAATCCTCTTCATGACGAGAGTGTGAATTAGACGACGATGAGAGAATGCATCAAATACAGTGTCTAGTCTGACCCGAAGACGTTCATCGCGCTGCACAACAAGATAGATAGCGCCCGAGGGAGACAGCGATCAGAGCGCGCAAGACTAGCCTCATGTGTTTGTCATCGTCGCAGTGACGTAATCTCTGCATCGCCCGGCGCTGACTGTGCGCTTGTATGGCGGCACTACCACATCTGTAGCAGATCGTAAACCTCCACGAAGAGGCCTCTCATCCGCTCCCGCTGCTCAGGCGTAAGGTCGCAAGCGAACGCCTCGAATGCCTCATATCCGCGCCTGGCGTAAACCCTATAACGCTCTGCGACATGCGAGCTTGTCATCAGTCGGGTGCTTTAAAATTGGGGTGCTGGGCCAAGATTGTACGCACCGCCGGGCTGGCGAGGATACACTCTCTGCCAGAGACCCAGGTAGAGTACTGATAGGTCGCTGTGACGCATTGGAGATGGCACAATCGATACCATAGGCCTGGCTAATGGCAGACAAAGCGGCGGGGACTTGCACGGAGATGCCTTCAAAACTCCCTCCTGTAATATATAAATGCGGACCGCGTCGAGCATAGGGGCTCAGCACGAGAATATTCGAGGCTAGAAAGCCATTCCCTTGTAATCCCGGACCGTTCAATGGGCCATTCATCAGTGCATCGGGCTTGTAAGAATAGCCTGACTATCTGGCAATGTGCATAAAGCTAATGAGGATATCGTCGGACTAGGCCCGACGGTTCAAGAGGCTGCTCATCAGTACGCTGGGCTGGCAAGAATAGCATGGGATAGCATGAGGATATCAGCGGGCCATCACGGGGCTGACGGGGCTGCGCTGGACTAGCCAGAATACAACAAGAATACGAACTAGGCTAAGTCGCACAAAGCCAGGATATCGCGGGCTCGGTCTGGGACATGTGGTAGGTGTATTGTATGGTAACAAGCTATGTACCTAGTACATTACCTTATAATGTCAGCCCGAGGTGCCTGCGTCGATGCACGGGAAACTATGGTTACGCTGCAGGCTCTCGAAGCCGGCTTCCGGCCACGAACTCCACAGACATGAGACAGGCCCTCCTATTGATTATAGAGCCATGTCTAAACACGCAAGTAAATGGGTCTAGCGTTGGCGGGACGATGATCGTGATGCCGCGGACTGATTCCGAGTTAATGCTTAAATCCTGCTCGGCACATCAAAATAGCCGAATATTACCTAAGATATAAATACATATACTCAGCCCGAATACTGGGGCGGGGTTGACTACCGCAAGCTTCTGGACGGTTGGACGAGGAGAAGATAGAGCAGCAACTCCGCTCCGGAATCAGAACAACTTGCTCACGCTCCACCAACTTCGAATCGTAGCGCGCAATCCTTCTATCTGAACAGCGCCGCCATCACGAACCATTCGGAATGCCTGGCAACAGTGCAAGACTGGCTCTTCCTTTCCGCTGGGTTATGACTGGGTTTCCTACGGACCTACTGGCAACACTTGAGCGAACATCCACGCTGTCCAGCTGCTTGTATGCCCTCTCTGTTGCTGGCGCGCTTTTGCTTTGTTCAACAAATTCCTTGTCCTCGACTGCATCTCCTCGAAAGCTATCAGCATAACGACATCTCGACCACATAGCGATTATCCTTGGCGGCTGACTTCGCTGAGTTGGCACTACCGTACTCCTGGACTACGGAAACCGTATCTTACGTCGCCGAATATTCTTGCGATGATAGACAGGTATAGCACAAGCGTATTTCCACGTTTGGAACAAACCCAAGGGGCCTCGCCTACGTCAGACGTCCAGTAACGCTCCCTTGGCTCTGACTCTCCCAAAAGGGAACAAAGGGGAAAGCTGATTATCATCACGAATGCTCCCGCTCCGTGTATCCCGTCAGTGCCCCGACCTTCGCCCTTTGTTCCCAAAAAGGAAGTCCTTCACTGGCGCGCACCTGATTGGCTGACCCCGCGGCGCGTACAACCTGGCTGGCCTGGGACGGGCGCGACGGCGTATATAATCCGCACTTGCGGCGGCGGTCGTCCGTCGTGCCCACACTACGGTTGCATCTACCCATTCGTCTTCGACTTGCCTTAGCGCCCTCTTCGATTAACTACCCGCCCCGCCGCTGACAAAATGCTCGCCGCCACCGCCGCCATCGCCCTCTCCTACATCCTCAGCGCCGCCGCCGGTACGCGGTCTTCATCCATTGAACGCTAGTACGGGTGCTCACGCTCGCTTTTCAGCTCCCATTGCCGCTCTGCCCGGCTCTGGTCTTCGCGTTGACCTCCTCGCTCGCGCCGAGACGGAGGGCGTCGTATATCACCCCTACAAGCGCGCCGAGACGGAGGGTGTCGTCTACCACCCATACAAGCGCGACCCGGAGCCCGAGCCGGTCGTCTACCATCCCTACAAGCGCGACCCGGAGGCCGCGCCTGAGCCTGTCGTTTACCACCCGTACAAACGTGACCCGGAGGCGGCGCCCGAGCCCGTGGTCTACCACCCCTACAAGCGCGATCCAGAGCCAGCTCCCGAGCCCGTCGTCTATCACCCGTACAAGCGCGACCCTGAGCCCGAGGCCAACCCCGAGCCAGTCGTCTACCACCCCTACAAGCGCAACGCGGACCCGGAGCCCGTTGTCTACCATCCGTACAAGCGCGACCCCGCCCCCGAGCCGGAGCCGGTGGTTTATCACCCGTACAAGCGTGACCCTGTCGTTTACCACCCCTACAAGCGCAACGCGGAGCCCGAGCCTGTCAGGGTACGCTCGCTATATCCACTGCTATCTCCTGAATACTTACGAGCATCCGCAGCTCTCGCCCTTCAAGCGCGTCGTGTACCACCCGTACCGCGAGCTGAAGAAGACCGTAACTGAGCTCCTCAAGCGTGCGCCCATCAGGGTACGCATATTTCTTTGCATGGCTCGATATTCTGTCTCACCGTGCTGCTGCAGTTGTCGCCCTACAAGCGCGACCCGTCGCCCGAGCCCGTCGTTTACCACCCATACTGAGCGGGGCATCCTCCCCGAGGTACGCACTCCTTCTCATTGGTATTAATTTGCAGATGCTGATCGAGCTGCAGTGTACATAGCTCCTCTCCTTTGCCCGACTCTCTTTCGTCCGACTTTTCGCCATGCCCTTATCCCCGATTTGCTACCATTCTATCCGATCATCGATCCACCTTGCATCTTGCCTGTGGCCGCCTTCGACCTTTCCTTGGCCACAGCGCATGTACTTCTACTTTGGCTGGGTTTCCACGGCATCGTTTCGAGCACGGCAGTAAACTTATGTCTCTTTTGTCGCGGTTACTGTATCAATGGGGTCTCGTGCATAGTGTCGTCTTATCTACCCATCGCTGCTTAGTCCAGCTACTTGAATTGAATCACTGCTTTGTGCACAGTCATCCGAATCGAGGAGTCCTTTCTCATCTGAAGCCGGAGAACGGAATGGCAACTGTCAACGTCGGCCTTTCAGGTTCAACTGAATTCGAGTGAACCTAAATCTGCGTCATTCCTTCTCACGCGAATCATGAACCTCCCTTTCAGATCCCCTGCAGCGCTTCGAATCGCTGTCTTTGCACCCGTCGTCGGCTTGTCCCTGGTGAAGCGCCGGCACTGCAACACCTGCAATAAAAATTGCTTTCTGCGTCATTATTTCCCGCGCAATTCATAAAGAACCTCAAGGCCAGACCTCCAGCGCTTCCTGCGTCTAGTATTGAGCAGCGTTTCCGCCGCCAGCGACGTCATTGCCACGTGTGGCTAGCTGCAGACAGGTGCATTGCCACCACGCATATCTTCTTTCGTAGCATGCACACGACGTGGGCATGCCTGGCATTTGGCAGTAGACGTCACTCTGTTAGCATTGAATTCACTCAGGAGCGTCTCCGACGGGTTTCCACAGCGCTACTCATGGCACCTCATCCTGTTCACTTCCGCATCTCCCCAATATTTCTTCCGGAACATTTGGAGTAGGCCCCAAGATACTTTGTGGCCTGACTTTTCTCTTTTTTACTCCTCTCCTCCAGTTCCGCTCCGCGTTGTTCGGAGGTATGCGGGGAAGGTGTCATGGTGGGCGCCAACAGATTCCTAACCGACGGTCGGAGCTCCTGGGCAGATTCTGCGGGGTCCCGGGACCCGCATCGTTTCCATGTGGAATTCAAGGCAGCCACGCATTGCGTATGCGCATACAGCTCGCAGTGTGAAAATATTGGGGCGGCGCGGGCTGTATGGTGGCAGGGTGAAAGGCATCAAGCGTGAGGAACAGGCACCGTCGTTTTCGCATGCTTCCTGGTGGAAACATATGCGATCACCCTTTGAGTCTATTAGCTGTGCATATATACTGATTGGGCCGGGATGAGAGGGTGAAAAGGCAAGGGACAGGCACAGTCGCCACTGACCACTGCGCCGCCCGCGGCTATCTGGGGGCCAATATAATACGCGTGAGGGGTAGGAACGTACAGAAATATTCTTCCTTATATTGAGGGTCAATATACCCTGTGATGCCGTTAGTTCCTCACCCCATCCGCATTGCAGATATTGTAGTGCACATCCAGGGTCCCTTGCCGAGTTGCCAGTCGGCTATGTCGCCGTCTCACAGGATATGGTAAATTCTCTCCCGAGCAGATGGCGTCTCCCTGAGTATGCCGCGGCGACGTGCCTTGGGATTATTAGCGGCCCTTCGAATCTGGCCCGCTCCAATCGCAATCCTGCCAGCTGAGCACCCTTCCTTTTCATTTTTTGAGACTTCACAGCCGTCGATCATGTGTTGGAAAGAAACACATTTTCTGGCTGGCAGGTAGGGACGATAACCGGCCCACCGCTGGTCTGGCGAGAGAACCGCATGTGCGCCTCACGGTTATCGGCCTTTCGCCTATTCTGGCTCTCTTCCCCGCGCAAGCAGATCTCCAGGATGGACTCTAGGCTCCACGGTTCTACAGTTAATCATCAGGCGCAGTCACCCCCCAGTCAAAAGAAGGCCTTGAGAAACTACCCCTAATTTGAGAGCCGTCCAAACTTCTGTCGGGAATGAGGAAGCGCGTTGCAAGATCCAATTCGTTTGTCATGAAGAGAAATTGATTTGAAGCAGATAGACCAGGGACCTTAACTACAATTACAGGGAAATGTAGACTAATACAGCAGATCGTACAGTATCATGCGTTTGGGAAACGTACAGGATCATCTAGACTGCGGAAGCCGACATGAGCTGCGTCTGGTCATGTCGTGCACACTAGCCATCGTACACTGGGTCATACGGGAGACGCCTTCTCTTTGGAGGACGAGGCACCTCCTGCGCTGAAGACGCGGATAGCGTTGGCGGCGCAATCAAACTCGACGGCCATGAGAGCGCCGGTCCCACTAGTTGAGAAGGCATTTGGGTGGCAGATGACTGGCTGGCTGGACCTATCTCACTGAATGAGCCCCAGGAAGACAGCGAGAAGGAAAAGCGGACATACCGATTGAGCCGGTGGAACGGGAGGTCCCCGCATCGCCGTCAGCTTCATCCGCGGCGTTGCCCTGGCTCCTGCGCCGAGGTTGTCGCTCGCTGGTGCGCGCCCTGGAGATTAAGCCGTATCTTGACAGGTGCTGCGAGGCGCGCACGGCATCATAAGCTAGGTCGAATAGATTAGGCATTCCATACCTGGGTCAGCAGCGTGCTCGCAGCCAGAGGTGGTACACTGCGAGGCAGATAAGCAGCACGATCAGAGAACTGAAGAGGACGCACGATTTGGATGGGTAAACAGCGAAGACGCCACCCCAGCACTGAGCCAGCAGAGGTAGCCCCAAGCCGGCGGCGCTAATCGCGCTGCGACATGGTGGGAGACGTCGACAGTTAGTCACATGCATCCGCTGCTTTGAGCCCGCGCACCTATCGACAAGAAACATCTGGTACTTCAAAACGAAGCTGCCAGGTCATGAGTCGCGGACTCATTCAGAGGTCGGAATGGGGAGGCGAGCGACGTACTGGCCTGTTCTGCGAATCTTGACATCCTAGGCGCCACGTCAGCCGTCAGGATGGGAAGGAAAGGTCATTCATACGTCGAAGACGAAGTACATGGCGCCGTTGCTACTCCCGTCGCCGAAAGCTTGAGGGCAATATTGAACATTCTCCCAGAGTGCGCCGGTGATGGTGGGAACTTGTCTCGACCCGCTGGCGTGCGTAGTGAGCATGGCATTTTGGCCTAGTGGGCGCAGCGGGCGAGGCGGAAACGCGGGTGGATGCCGCTTCTCGACCGCGAGTACAGAGCTCGTGGAGCCCTCGGGTAGGATAGGAGATGGCGTGGGGCAGCCGCTGCAAGAAGGATAAGCGCGCCAACAAGACAGAACGATGGGCGGCTCACTCCGGGAACGACGATGGGTCCTGCTCGTAGGCGAAGTTGTAGGGATACAGGGTGATTGCGCAAGCCATCAGGACGTGGGCCACGATACCTCTGTGCATCCTGAGCGTGGAAGCGATAGGGAATGAAGGACTCACCGTGGATCGAGCTCCCGCAGCCGTCTGCCGCTCTGGTCACATTCGAACACCTTGACCCGAGCCACGGGAGGAGGGTCGAGGCCTCGAGCGTCCTTGCCCTCGCCCATCCTGCGAGCGGAATCTGTCCAAAACACGTAACGGAACAAACAACTGTACGCACTTGCGGGCTCTGTCACCCTTCTGCGCTTCTGCGCAGACGTTCCAGCACAGCAGCAGGCAGCTGCAGGTACTCTCACCCGTCAGCTCTGCTCTAGGGAGCGGTCAGCGGTCAGAGATCGGTTGCTGGGGCGACTCGGGCAGATGGCGTACTGGATCCACTTCCCGGAGAAATAGCCAGTCGTGCAGAGATACGGAGCGAATGCAGTCGCTGGCTCGTGGGAGCGCTCGAGCATTGAAGACGAAGCGAGCAGGCGGAATGTTATCGCAGTACCGGAAGTCGTCGCTTCGACGTGGAGCGGAAGAGACGAAGGAGGGCAGGGGGGGCAGGACGGAGCCGGCTTTTGAAAAGCAGGTCGTGGAAGGGGGAGATCGACAAGAGAAGGGAGCGGAGAATAGATTGTTGTAAGGTGAAGGTGCCAGGGCTTCGGCGATGATACTGGTGTTGACCAGTCAGAAATTACCGTCCAACTTTATTTCGGACAGTGACCGAAGGAGTCAAGCGACAGACACGCTGCACGGCCTCTCGTGGTCCGCCAAAATCCTCGGCCAACCCCGCCGCGGTATCCACAACCTGTCCCCAAGGCATCTCGGTGGCCGGAGGTACTCGGGGCCAGAGATCAAGCGGTCTGCGTGGATCTTTACAAGTCTAGCTGGAGTCGCCTGGAACAGACATGTGCATCCTGAGTGGCAGCCGAGTAAACGGCGGGAAGCTGCCCCAAAAATGTTGCCGGTGTTGAGAGTCAAGCAAGTGACGGCCCTCGTTTTGTTTGCGAATGGTTCCTCGAATGTTAGAACTGGTGGAAGAGCTCCCGAGGTGTGCGCGAACCAGCCCAATGGCGCTCCCTCAGCAGCCCACGTGGCATTCGAGCGCAGCGGGTGGACAGGTACCACTGGGAGCAGCAGAAGCGGTCACTAAAACGATGACGCGGGTGCACACATCATGGCGCTCAGCAAGAGCATGATCGTAAAGTCGGCAAAAACGAGCAGTGCGGACTCGGAAACCGCCGACGTCGAGGGTTCGGAATTGCTTCGGATTGCAAACAGAAACAGCGCCGCGTTAACCGTCGCCTCAGCTGTGGAGAGTGCGACCTGACAGGAAAGATTGAAGGGAGGGGGGATAATTAGCCACAAGTACGTCTGTGAGCCCACTCCACTGATTATGGCACATCCAGATCATCCTTTGCGTCGGCGGATATTGTTGATAAGTACTACTACCTGAGAAACACGGCTGACAGTTCAAAGCTGTCATATATCTCCGTTATCATCATTGTTGCAGCGCAAACGAGGGCAGCATCTCACCTCGGAAATTGCCTAGCCACAAGTCCCGAATCTCCAAGAAACCAGGATGCTCCATTACCAGGAACCCTGTGGCAATTCTGAGTCAGCAATCCGAGATCTCATGCAAGTGGCGCGCACTGTATCCACAGGTTGTATCGCCGACGTCGACGTCAGGCCACGTCGGACTCATGGAAGCCTCGTGTTTGGATGGTCGGACACGCTCGAGCTCCACGACAGACCTCACCCCGGTGTGCAAATGTGACGTGAATGAGATTGACTGGAAGAAACGTGGATATGAGGAGATGCAAGAATCGTGGCGTCAGCGCAGGAGATCGCAAACTCTATCCAGGAACAGCTGACTCCGCCTGACCAAATGTGAGCGGGAACGAGGGTAGCGAGAACACCACCACTGCACACCAGAAGAGCGGGAATGCGGCGTTCCGCTGTCAAAGATGCTGAGCTATGCGTCCACCCTACGACTGGGCTGTGGCTGAATGTAGTAGAGTTCACAGGAAGGCCCTACAGCCAGGCTGGACCGACACGTAATGCTATAGGGTCCTGCCGGCTTACGGATGCACGGCCAACTGTAACATTATACAGTACATGTTTGGCAGACAGACGCCGCTGACAGCGAAAGACCGGGATCGCGCGGCATCCTGAGCCTAGCGAGTGCTATCATCGCGCGCTATGTCTCCATGGTCTGCACCAGCGTATACCGACTCGTGTGCATGCTTCACGTCGTCCGCCGAATCGTGTCCCCCGGCCCACTATCATAGCGTGACACGAGCTCGAGTCAACACTAGTACGGCCCGTAGCTCGACAGCAAGAAGAGCTCACATCAACTCTCTGTACTGTCTGCGTGTCCTTGTGAATTTGGATCGTAGCACCGAGACGCCCCAGTTCCAAATCGTTGGCCTGCAGAAGCAAAGGAGAGAATATCAAATCCTGAGTGGTACGAAAAGCGCTGGGACTAACCCGCGTGGTGCGTCCCGTCCGCCCGTTGGCGGAGAGACCATCGCTGCTGCTCGTCTTGCCGCTCGCGCTAACCAACCGCACGTCCTTACGCGAGTTGATCGTCCACATCATGGCAATTGCTGCAGTGACAAGCGTAGTCAGCACATGCAGTACGTCAACAGCGTCGCAACGTAGTCCTCAACCTTTACTCACAATAGAGTTTGGGGAGTAGCATGTTAGGCTGTCGGCAGCGAATTAGTGAAGTGGCAATCGGCATTGCGAGAGCCACGTGCGATTGTAGATAGCAGGAAATCGCCGCCCATTTGTGAGAGGATCAAGTTTGCGAGAGCGCTTGCGATGCATTAGACGCTACTTCGCCTAACAGATGATTTTACTCACCAGATGGCCGACGGTGCCGCGCTCTGCCATGTCAAGCGCACGAGCATATCGATGAGACTGTGGGTCCTGAGAATATCAATTGGCCACTGCCGCGATAGTTCAGTCAGAGCGACAGTGTACGTACTGCCGCAATGAATTTTTGCGCGACTGCAGGAGGAAATGCGCCGTCGAGAGCGTCATCACGAGGTCCGCGGCTAAACTCAGTTAGCGGACGGCGCTTCATGACCGTACGAGGGTATGTCTGACCGAACGCGGAACCAAGGTGGGCGGCGACTGCAAACGTACAATGATATCAGTCAGCGAGAACGGAGAGCAGGAGGATCAGGCGGCGCGTACACCAGTGTATCAGGTTGTTCGAATCTTGCCGTTTGATGTATACCGTCTGGATCGCAGTCAGACTCGCAACCACGACCTCAAGAGAAATGAACGAATACTCACGAGGATCATGCACGACACGAAAGCGAAGAGGACGAACAGGGCGACGGGGTAGACAATCCAATGCCTCTTCGAGATGGCGGAGAGGCGGTAGAGGAAGTAGCATTGCACGTAGAAGTCCATCGTCGCGCCCTCCGAGGTAGCGCATCAGTCGCGTGAGGCTAAGCACAAGGAGCTGCGGAGATGGCGCTTACCATGAGAGGGACGCCAGATTGCCACCACGCAACGTAGCTGAGGAGCACGGCGCCCTCGAGGTCGCCGAAGTACTCCACTTGCGCGATCCACACCGCTGCGCTAAACGTCAATCCGATCAGTGTTGGTATTCGAGGGCAAGGGACGCGTATATCGCACCATGAATCCAGCAGTTTCAGGGACGTGAGCAACACGAGTCCCATAACTGCCAGGCGGAGTGCAGGTTTGTCGTCCTTGTACCATGCGAAGTAGTTGCGGAACTGCAGTACAGTCAAATTATGAGAAAGGCGACGTCGAGCGAGAGGATAAGATTGAGCTGTTGCTTACTTGACAGACCAGGATGCCCTGCGTGAAAAGGTCGAGGAAGCAGCCCACCATCCACGGCGCAACGGTGAGATGCAGCAGGTCGAGATCATGGCCGGTGTACGGGGCAACCATGGTCAAGGATGAGAGGATGAAATGGGAGCGAGGGCATGCAACGGCCATATATGATATTAGGTGAGGATCCCGCCCTGAGGCCCCTGACTAGGATGCATGAATTACCGCGGCCAAATCACGCGCTATCTGAGGCCGGTGAATCCGCGAAGCGACGTTCGTACCTGGATTTATTGCGTACCTACAGCGGGGAAGCGTTCAGTCGACGGCCTAGCGCAAGATGAGAGAGCAGCGGAGAGTGTAGCAGGGAAATATGGAAGACGTCGACTGCTTGTGAGAAGAATCCCTAAGTTTCGGGATGAGCAGTTAGCGTCAAAATCGGGATGGAAACGGCGGAGTAAGAGCGAGCCTATCCCCGATCTGGGTTCAAGAAAAAGTGCCGTAATTCTAGACCACGTTTTTGCCACGTTTCAATGCGAGTCCAGGGCAAAATAGTCCGAGTAGTTGGCCAGCGGATTTGAAGGTGCCTGGAAGGGGCTGGTTACTGTGGGAATGAGGGGCCACCACTAATTATCTACGATGAGTGTTCCTATCAAATTCTCCCGATGACCAGAACGTGAAGATGTCTCGAGTCGTCAGCCAGCGCCTGAAAGCGAGGTTCAGAAAATTTAAGGCGAGCAAATATGAGTCTAAGCGGCGAAAGACAGAAGACGTAGCATTCGTGCAGGCATGGGCGCATAGCAATACAGAGAGTCAGCAAAACAACATGCTGCCAAGAGCGGCTGTACATGCGGATTCTGCGCGTCGGGCTCCAGTGGGAGCTCGTGGTGGAGAATCTGAGAGGCGCGATAAACATCGATCGCTGACAATCGCACTGAGCGCCAAGTTGCCGAAGAACTCTGCGATGGTGCGTAGGATATATGACGTTCATCGTGCAAGAGCTGCTCAAGCGATCAAGAATGAAGTATCCAGTGACCTATATTGGGCCGTCGAGTGAAACTGGATGTCGATCAAGGCTTTGCGGTGCGTAAAAACGGGGATTCGCTATAGATTCTCAGTAAATGGTTGGTTAGCACTCGACATATGGATTGACATACCTTTCGCGTACAAGGTAATAAGCCAGTCCGAAGCTGAAGAAAGCCGCGCAGACCAAGAACGCCAGTACGGCCCAGATGAGCGTTTCCGTGCGCACCGCGCCAGCAGAATGGCTGGTGCGCCGACGGTGGCCGGGCGAGACGAGCGTGGAGTGGTTATGCAGCCTGGGTGTGCGCAGGCGCGAGACACCGCGCTCGAGTGAGATGGAGGGCGTGGCGGGCGTGTGTCGTGAGCTGAACATCGCGGTTGGGTGTCAACCAGCCTCAGGCTCGGCTGCAGAACGCGCTCCGCGGGATCGGTGATGGGCGGTGAGTTTCGCACGAAAGTATGAGTTGAAAAGTTTCGCGCAGTATACACATATTTTCATGTAATTTAAAACACTGGAAATCTCAAAACGAAAGCGGGATCTCGATATTTTACACCGTCAGCAGAGCATGCCATGCGCCACGATCCCCGACTAATCCACCGGACTCGCCTGCTTAAACCAATAAGAAATCGTCCCCACGTGGCTTTTCAAGATATCCAGAGAGTCGTTATATTCGTCCATCTCGCAGAGCTGGACTCCGTAATCGCCGTCCAGAGCAAGTTCCTCGACCTGCCTGCCCGGTGCAAGCTCCATGTGCCGCACAATGAACACCACGATGGCCAGCGGGTGGATGGGCTCGAGGAAGTACCGGCAGTCTTCTTCCAAGTCATCCGTCGACCGTGAAATGACGAGGCGGCGGAGGGCCGGTGCGTGCAGACAGCCCGCGCGCGGCATGACATCGAGATTGAGCAGCGCATGTGACGATGGCTCACCACTGGCGGCTGAGAGTACGAGCTCGAGGGTCTGCAGCGCGGGAAACTCGTGCTGGGGTAGGATAAAACGCTGCTCCTGCTGGAACCAGAGTCCGCCGGGAAAGATTGCGAGGCTCGTGATCTTTTCTCTGACGGACTCGAGGTCGAGAATACGCGTGTAATCGCCCGGTATGTAGATTGGGAACGAGATGAGGAAGGTCCTTGCAGGTTGGCCACTCGCGACCAGCGCATCGGCGAGGATGGTCTGGCGTGTAGCGGTGATTTCGGCCCTGCGAGGTATACCGCCCAGCCGCGCAAAGAGTTCGAGCGTGGGGTCCAGATTTTTCCCGTGGTATTCGAGCTCGCGCACGGCGGTGAAGCCGAAGTCGCTGAGCTCTTCGTAGGATACGTCGAAGCCATGGAGAATAACCTGCTGCAGAGTGTCCGGAATAGCCCCTTTCGGCAAATCGAGTTCGATACGTGATTTGGGGCAGGAGACTTTGAGGCGAACAAGGCGGGGGAAGGTCTGGTACAACCATTCAAAGCCGTTCCAGCCATGTTCGAATTCCAAAGACGTCACGTTGGCAGGTGAAGACCACATACGCCAAAGGCTAGATAAAGAAAGGGACCGCAATTTCGGGCAACGCGTGTCAAATTGGAAAGCTAACTGCACATTAGAACTCTTGGATGTCAATGATCGTAGCTCCGGAGCGTTGAAATCGAAAAAGCGGATTGTCGACCCATGCCAGTCATGAGCCCGGCCTTCTGCACGCCGGTCGTGGAATTCCAGCTCGTAAAGCCGAGGGGCGTGAGGTCGTAGAGCGTCAGAGATCCTTTCATGTTCGATGACAGAAACAGCGCCAGTTGAAATGGAAACGCGGATCAGCCTTTCCTTCGAGAGGCCGAGAAGAGCAAGAAGTTGCTCGTAGGTGCACGAAGCGGAGCCGTAGAAGGTAATGTCGGTCCACAGCGCTGGCGAGCTATAAATGGCGTTCTTCCAAGCCTTGCACACTCCGGCAGCGCATACGAGATCAGGTGTGTCCAGGAAAGACCAACAGTGCTCCAGGACCTCTGCTGGCATCCCACGGAGCGAGTTCCGCAGGTGATTCCACTTCTCGGCAGCGCGCACAAGGGCGGCATTGGTAAGAGTGTGAAATACGGCAAGTTCGCTGGGTACAGATGTGTGGCTATCGAAGGCCATAGTCAGACATTTCCGAGCATAGAAAACTATGGACGTACCTGCGCCAGGCTTTGATCCAGTGGAATGCAACTGCTTCTATCTGATCTTGCAGCGCCTGCGCGCCTTCAGTCTGGAAGAAGTGGCTATTGCTTGGAGACATCGTGCAGTGCAACCTAGTTGTCGAAACGGGCGGTTCGAGTTTGTGGCGCGAAAGGAAGAATTTTGTCTCCGAGGTCCGACGCGGATCCGGATGCATGGTTAAGACGGAGAACGAACCTTGTCCGTTAAACCCGAACGTGCCACCTCGCGGCCAAATTCCCTGGCAACCGCCACAAAGGGGCTGTGGTCGTCCACATCCGCAGCGCAATGGGCAAGCCTCATTTACTCTTCAGGGAGCGTCAAGGGCTGGCTACGATCATTGCGGTGACCCTCCAATGTGCCCTGGACCGTACACCAGTGTGAGCACGATTGCACCAGCTATCAGCGCGCTTAAGACAGACATTCTAGCGAATCAGATCCTGAGCCTATATTGCGCGAGATCGAAGCTGCTGTGCGGGATGCTATTGCTGATATCCGCCGCCGATTCGGCTCGTCGTTGAGTTCGACCTCCAGCTCTGGGAGCCTGGAAGTCCAGACACCATCCGACACAACGGCTGTGGAAGTCAGATCACCTGTGAAGATAATCCGCTCGCGGCCAGCCAAGCTTCATGTGATCACGTCGCCAGCCGTTGACCGAATCCCCACAGATGTCTTGCGCATGATCATGCTTTACTTGCCTCGAACAACCGGCATTATTCACTCCTGCTTCGCTGACTTGACTATAGCCAGCTCTGTGTGTCGTCGCTGGAGGGCTCTTGCCCTGTCAACACCGCGGCTGTGGTCCACTATTTACTCTCCATCTATGGGAGAACTCGACGAACTGGCTACTATCGTCCTGCGGACCAGCGCCACGCCTATGCATGTCGACTTGGACCTGCGCGACATGCCCGTGGACTTGCAGGAACGCGCGATCACCATCTTGACGGACCATATGCACCATATGAAAGTGCTCATCCTAAGGTACAACAGTGATTACGAGGAGGAGCAGGAACGACTTCTCCTTTCCATGCGCGCCCCACATCTCCAGGACCTTCGTCTTTATTCTGCCAGACGAATCCAACTCCGAAGTAACTTTCTCGGAGGCCGAGCTCCGGCGCTCACGACACTGGCGATGACCTTTCTGGCCCAGCTGCCGCCGAGCTGCCCGGGATTGGCAAGCGTCACGACGCTCCACATTTTGCACCATCCACACGGTCTCTCGGCGGACGACGCATGCAACCTTTTCAAGCTGTGTCCGCGGCTCTCAAGCGTGCGTCTGGACGGCCCGCTGCGCTGCGCGCCGACCACCGGCCCCGTCGCCGGCCTGCGCGGACTGCGCGCGCTGAACGTCCCCGAGCTCGGCACGGACGGCGCGGCGCAGACGCTGCGCGCGTTCGACATCCTCGCCGTCGCCGACGTCCACGTGCGCGGCGCGACGACGTCGACCGCGGGCTTCCTCAACAAGGAGCTCAAGGGCATCAAGCACCTCTGTTTCCTCCGCGCGGGCGGCGCGCGGCCGGAGAACGCCATCGTGCTCCGCGACCAGGACGACAGGCAGCATACCATGTCGCGGCTGACCGTCGTGACGCTCGACTACGCGCTGCGGAAGGCGTGGCTGTCGTCCTGGCAGTTCACGTCGCTCTGCATGTCCGAGTGCATCGCCGTGAGCGACGCCGAGGCGCTCTCTGACCAATGTCTCCCGTCACTACGCTCCCTCTCCATCTTCATCGCGGGCAAACGCCACGACGCGCCGCACGTGCACATATTCGATCTATACGCAAAGACGCACAAAGAGTGGGCCTTCCCGGCGCTGGCGACGCTCACATTCGACGCGCGCGCGCCCATCCGAGACTGCGAGCTCTTTGTCGACCCCCCGCCGGCACGCACCGCTATCTCTGCGGCGGATATCTTGCGCTTCTTCCGCGATGTGCTGTATCGCGCCGTCGAGGGAAAGCCGGTCCTGGTCATGCATGGCGTCTCCTTCCGGGAACGCTTCGCCGGGCCTGAGGTCGCTGCGCTGTACACCAATTTCTCAGAGATTACGCTGTATCAGTAAGTCCTTTCGAATGCTGTCCATCATCTGTACGTGTTGTCGTTGTATTCCAGTGTGTTTGCCGGTGGGCGGTTCTCTGTAGAACCATGCGCTCGTCATCTGCACAGAGGATCGGTAAGGGAACCCGTCGCTTTGCGGGACGGTTCAGCACCGGCTTCGGTTGGCCGTATAGTATGAACTTGAAGTCGATAGATGTGACATGCGCACAGAGGGAAAAGCGACAACATACTTAGCTGCCGTTGTCAATGTCAGTCCTGAAAAGTGCCACTTCATCATATGGTGGTCCCGCAGGAACGGCGTCGAGGTGCCAACATTCCCACCTCGAGAAGATAGTACGTGTAGAGTAGATCCACTTGCATTGATGAGGGAAATATACCTAGCAGCCTCAGCGCATTCTACAGGCCAGGAGCAGCTGATGAGTCCGAGTCCGACCGCGCTGGCATCCGAGTCAATGTCCAGGGCGTCTCACATCGCGATGGAGGGAGCGGAAGTCGGCGTCAGAGACGGTCGAGTTCTAATACATACCGCCCAGCTGCCAGTGGAGCGGGACTCAGATGATGGTGCAGGATGCGCCAGTACAGTAGATAAGTTAAGTGGAGGGCGATGATCCGACAGTGTATCTCCTGCCAGGCCAGTGCGCGAGGGCGAGCGGGAGCCTGGGAGAAGAAGCTGCCAGTGTCGATGGGCATGGCCAGGTGTACAGTATTGCGCAGCGCGGACGGTGCACTGAGAATCTGAGACGGAGCCTGGGACTCGGGTGTGGTACCGCAGGCGCGCGTGCTGCGCCAAAAATATACTGTACTGGCTACATCACTGTTTTTGTTTACTGTATTCGAACGCCATATGCACGGCGCACTGGCACTTGAAGATCGCGAGCTACATGTACAGTAGTAACAGTCTACTGTAGTAGAGTGCTGCCACCCGGTCGCGTTGACAGGTCGCCGCCCACCCAATGTGCGCGCGATGCATATATACAGTATCTACTCTACTGCGTGAATCCTGAGTGAGACGGACAACCAAAGGCGATGCGCCATAGGAACGGCCGGGTGCCGGAGAGCCTAAGAGAAAGCTGAGATCGTCACGGTCGAGGGCTCTGGTGAGGGCAAGGCCGTAGGCAGCCGCCCAATGTGCGAGCAATGCATACAGTATCTACTGCATGAAATGAAATGTCCAACCAGGGAGGAGCGGTTCCAGCGAACTCCGAGTCTACTCGTTCAGAGCGAAGGACGACTGAGACTGCTGGCAGTGGATCGGTCGTCGATACATAACATAACCCGCGAGCCTCGCCAGCCGGCGTGAGATTCAGATTACAGTGCAGTAGAACTCCCGATGTTTACAGTATGTCAATACAGAACTGAATTGCTGCGCCGCCAGGGAGAGCCAGAGCCGGCGGATACATATAAACACCAGATCCGAATCGGTGATCAGCGCCGTCAAATTCCCAATGACAGGAAAATAAAACGATAGAGTACTGTAGCGTCGGTATCAAGCAGCTACAGTATGTAGCGTAGGGTGAGAAAGCGTCCAGAGCGCGAGATAAGTAACGGCCGGATGGCGCGAATGGATACTTAGGGGCCCAACATACTAGTTGACTGTTAGACAGTTCTGATGCGCAGTGCACCGCGACGGCGTGCTGTACTGCGCATTATATTCCTCCCTGAGCGCTCAGCGCCCGTGCAATTCAGTTGAGAGATGTGAGGTGCGCCATGCGTGTGGTGTATACGTACTGTACTTGATTTTGAGCACCTCGACGTGCACGGCCTCGCTGAATCCGGGAAGGGGTAGGGTTCACGATACGGGTGGGCGGGGATGAAGTGAGAGCGGGCGGGAATGAAGTGAGACGGGGCGGGGATGAAGTGAGAGAGCTGGGGTGGGAATGAGTCGGTTCGACTGGGATGTGATGTGATGCACTGCTTGCGCCGGAGGGGAGGTTCAGCGCTCAGCTGCAGTCGAGTTGAGAAGCGGAGAGCGCCTGACTGGAAATAAAATGAGCTCGAAGAGCACGAGCAGCTTAGCGAGCCGACGTCGGCGATGACGACACCGACTCGACTGCGCGCGAAATTCACGGTAACAGGGGGAGTTAGTGTGGCGGAACACCGGCGGCGTGGCGTTGACGTGTTGGCGGGATCAGCGCTCCCACGCCAAGATTCGACCGACACACGGGTGGCTGAAACGCGCCCATTCCGTCGGGCTGGACAGGCGGTGCGTGCGACCCTCGTTGCTGGCGGATGGGGGAGACGGAGGAACGGAGGAAGGCGGAAGCGAGGTTCGGCGCGCCAGACGGCCGGCGCCGTGTTATTGAGTTCTCGGCAGCGGCAGCGGCGGGACGCGGAGGCAGCGGCGGCGGCGGCGGAAGACGGCGGCGCCAGGCACGCAGCCCAGGTTGAGCCTGAGGTGGGTCACGCGCCCGCGCGGCTGGCGCAAGCGGTGTGTAGCGCGCACGACAAGTCCCGGATCTGAGCGTGCCAGCGGGATGGCGCACGAGTCCGGCTTTTGTCTCCGTCTCCGTCTCTCTTCCTCCTGTCCTTTCCTCCTGTCCTCCTGTTAGGATGGCCGCCCCGCCGCGGCAGCACGCCGTCTCGCACCTGCACGCGCGCGGCCAGCAGCGCGCGGTGCCGCCCGGGCGCCCCGTCCCCGACGAGCCGTGCGCGCCGTGGTTGTGTCCCGTCGGCGCGCTCGCCGGGCAATACCTCACGTCCGTCCCCTCCCCTTCTCCCGTTACCCCTTCTCATCAACTCTGACGGTAAAACTGCAGGGCGGAGCTGGAAGAAGTGCAGAAGGCCGACTTTGCGCGCAAGTGCGTTTCGCGTGATGATCGATAGCGCCAGCGCGGCGGTCCTGATTCCCCCTGTGTGGGTGCAGAATGAGCTCCATCATGGGCAAGGGCACGGTGGACGCGCGCGCGCTCGACCCGCGGCCCGTCGTGCGCGCGCGCCTGTTCGCGTGCGACGCCCAGGGCGGCAACAGGGTCGAGATCGAGCCCGACCCGGACACAAAGTCTGTCCTCTTTCTTCCCCTCTTGCTGCATATATTCACCATAAGCTGTCTTTGAAGAGAGCTGACGGCGTTCAATGGACAACTGATATGCAAGGCCGGCTTGTACCCGTACAACCGCGACTACGAGCGCGACGGCGACACGACGCGCTTTGCCTCGTAAGCTGGCCCTCTGTGCTGCATATACCCCGTGCTGACGCTGCAACAGAGGCCGAGTGACGCCGTCGCCGCTGCTCCCGAGCAGCGCGCCGCCGCAGCCGGACCTGGCGTCCGAGTTCGCGTACCCGCCGCCGACGCTGCCGCGCCGCCCGACGCGCCCGCTCGGCCCGGAGTGCGAGATGGCGTTCGCGCTCAGCGGCATGCGCGACCTGCGCGCGCGCGAGTGCCAGGCGTACCACGAGCCCGTCGGCAAGGTCGCGCTCTACTTTGTCTTTGAGGACTTGCGCGTCAGCGAGGTCGGACAGTGCGTATCTGCTTGCGTTGGTGCGAGTGTGAGGGCTGAGGCTGATGAGGGCGCAGTTTCTGCCTCAAGTACAGTCTGATCTTCCTCGACAACGCGTTCGTCGCCAACCCGGAGATCAAGCCGCCCGTGCTCGCCAAGTGCTGGGGCGGCGTCTTTGCCATCTACCCGTCCAAAAAGTGCGTACAGTACTGCCCGCCTCCACTCTGCGCGGCCGAGATGTTCTTCCGTCGCGCCCGGCGACGATGGAACCGTCGAGAAGGCAGCTGGGCACTGGTCCCATGTACTACGCCCGCCCGGCTTCGCGCGCGTGTATGCTCCCTCAGTCTGCTGACTTACTCTTGCAGGGCGCCGCCGAAGGAGAAGAGCACCGACTTTGGCATGGTGCGTATTGCGTTCCCATGTTCCGCCCGTCCCCTCTTCCTTTCCGTCGTTCTCCGCCGACCGCGCGCTCTTCCTCATCCTCCCGCGAACCGGCGCCCTTCCCTCCCCTATCCTCTTCGTCGTGTCGTCGCTCTGGCTGCTCCTTTTTCCCAGTCGCGCGCTCGTCTGGGCCTCATCATCATCCTCCGACTCTGGAGCACGGAGCGTGTCGCGAGTCTGTGCATGCGCAAGACACCACGTCTATCGTCGTTCTGCGCATTCCCGTGGGCGCGCGCCCGGGAAGATACCGAGGCGCGCGTGTCCGAAGACCTGCGCTGTGTAGGCCTGGCGACCACGGGGCGGGCTTGGGTCGCACGGAGGCGATATACCGTCCCTGCTCTTGCTTCGCCGGCGTTTCATTCCCCTCACCGTCACCGTCATCGTCATCCAGCTTTCACACCACTGTCCCTCCTATATCCCATTCCTTATTTTCTCCTCGTCTCGTGGCCGTTGCGGGCGCTCATCCTCGTCCTTTCTCCTCACTGCTTTGCCGCGCATCCAGTCTCCGCCGTCCGCGCCCTCGTCCTTATATTATCCCTTGCCATTCATCCGCGCCTTTCTATCTGCCTCCTCGCTGTGTCCGCGAGGGCGCGTCGCTGGCGACTCGTCCTGTCCACGCGAACGCAGCGGCGGCGGCGGCGGGTCGATCCGCGGGCGGCGATCTGAGTTCGTTGCGTCTCATCCGTCGCAGGCCGCCTGGTCCGTCGCGCCTTCCAGCTGTCCGGGACTATTTCGCTGCGCCCTGGACCCGCGCACGTATGCCTTTTTTTTTGCCTTTTTGCCTTCCTCGGCGCTGTCCTTCCCCGCTAAGCGGTATCTCCTATCCGCGTTCTTATTCTTTTGCCTTCCCTCGACCTTCATCCGCGCCTTTCTATCCGCGTTGGCGGCGAGTCGTCGTGTCCACTCGAACGCGGAGGCGAGTCGATGCCGGGCGGCGATGCGGGCTCGTTGCGTGCACACACACGACGGCGAATCATCGTAGCGTCCCGTGGGCGCGCGTCCGAGAAGATATTGAGGCGCGCGTGTCCGAAGCCCGTGCGGATCCTGGTGCCGAGGAGGGCGGGTCAAGGCCGCGCGCTCCTTCGGCGGCGGTCCTGTCCCCCTTGTCCTCATCCTGCTTGCACATACCTGTCCTGTCGCCGACCGCTCCTTTCTTGCTTGTTCTCGCTCATCCAACGTCCTTTCGCCTTTTTTGCCATTCCTTCCTTGCTCCTTTGCCGCTGGGCGCCCGGTTTCTGCCATCCGCGCTCTCGTCCTTGTCCTATCGCCCGCCCTTCATCCGTGCCTTCTTATCATTGTCGCCGCTGTGTCCGCGAGGGCGCGTCGTTGGCGGGTCGGTCCTCCTTTGCAAGGCAGCCTGACGTCGTTGCGAATACACGATGGCGAGGCGTCATCCCGCCATTGCGAACACGCGTATTGTCCGGTACTCGCCCTTGCCTTCGCTCTTCCTGTTTCCCTACCCACTCGCGCGCTCATTGACGTCCTTGCCCTCTCCGGCATGCGCGAGAGAATATGTCTGTCTCTCGACGGTCCGCGCAGCCCAGGATGATGCGGCGCGGCGTCGAGGACAGTATCGCGCGCGCCTGGTTCCCGTTGACATCGTCCTCGTCCTCGTTCTGTCCTGCGGCGTCTGCGCGCGCGTCCTGGTCCCCACATCTCATTCCTCCGCGGGCGGCGGCGGCGGCAAGCCGTTCGCGTTTCGTCTGAACACGCACACTGTCCCGTCCGCGCGCTTACCCTTGTCCTTCTCTCGTGCTCGAAAGCGTCCTTTCTCCATCATCGCGCTGGCTTGACTCATCCTGGGCTTTGCCGGCCGTCGTCGAGTCCGTTCGTGCGTGAGATTTGACTGTCTCACGGCGGGCGCTCCGCGCCGACGACGAGGAGCATCTTTCCGGAAGACCGTGCGAGCGATAGCTCCTGCCGCGACCGGGGCGCGGGAGGCATCGCATCGCCGTCCGCGCTCTGCTCTCGTCGGTGTCGGTGTCGGTGTTCGCGCCGCCTTGTCCTTCCTTTCCTTTCCTTTTACTTGCACTCGCCCCGATCCCTCCCCGCGTCCTCGCCCACATGCTAACCGACGCTCATCATTTCTGTTTTCTCCTCACAGTTCCTATACACGAACAACCTCCTCTCGCGCCCGCACACCGAGAAACCGGCCAACAAGCGCAAGGCCGCCCAAGCCGAGAAGGCCGCCGCGCATCCTCCCACCACCGCCGCCGCCGCATCCACATCAGCGCATCCCTCCAACACCCAGGCGCAGGTGCCCGCGGCCAATATGTTCCACCCGTTCCCGCCGCCCAGCGGGTTGGCGCCGTTCGACCAGCATCAGCCGGGTTTCCCTGGCGCTGGTGTTGGTGTTGTTGGTGGTGGTGGTCAACAGCCGTTCGCTCCTGGTGCCCCCCAGCAGCCGTTCGGGCAGGGTATTGGTCAACAGTCATTCACTCCAGCTCCAGGTATGATGCAGCAGCCGTTCTCCGTCGGGCAGCAGCAGCCGTTTTCCGGCGTCGCGCAACCGTTTGCGGTGGGCGTTGGGCAGCCGTTCGCCGCCTATCCCCCTCCTCCACCGCAGCAGGCGAGCACTCTGCACGGTGGGAGTGCGAGGCAGCCGCAGCCGCCATCGTACACGTTCCCGTTCCCGCCGGGCGCGTTCCCGCATGCGCCGGGACGGCCGGCGGCGGACACGGCGTTGCCGAGGATTGATTTGGATGCTGTGAGACGCGCGCAGGCGGGTGTGGGGGAGGATGCGTCCAGGCAGGGACGAGATAAGGTGGATGGTAGAGATGGAGATGGAAGGGATGGAAGGGATCGGCGCGACCGCGATGGACGGCGCGCGCGCGACGACGATTCGCCGCGCAGGGATGGACGTGCCGGCTCCTATTCGCCGCCCCGCGCGAGGGATGCGTCGCCGCCTCGCACTCGCACTCGGATCCGGGGTGCATCGCCGCCGGCGCGGAGATGCAGCGACGACGATCGGTCGCCGCCCGTCTCGCGCAGACGCGACGATTCGCCCCGCCCGCGCCGGCGGGAAGACTCGCCGCGCTCGAGCAGGCGCTATGCCTCGCCCCCGCCGCGCTCCTCACATGGGCGCCATGACTCTCCTCCGACCAACGCTCGACGCCGCATTGACTCGCCGCCACCGCGCTCTCGTGGACGCGACGACTCGCCGCCAGTACGCTCTCGTGGGCGCGACGACTCGCCACCGCCTCCGTCGCGCTCACGTGGATCGCCGCCTCTCTCGCGTGGACGATACGACTCGCCGCCGCCGCCGCCACGTTCACGAGGGCGCGTCGACTCGCCACCGCCACGCTCGCGAGGGCGCGTCGACTCGCCACCGCCTCCGCCGTCGTCATCCCGCATGCGCGTCGACTCCCCACCGCCTTCTCGAGACAGGCGCGTCGACTCGCCCCCGCGACACCGCGACACCCCGCCACGCTCCAGCCGGCGCGACGAGTATGAGGGCCGCCGCCGGCAGAGGGACCCGTCGCACCATCGCGAGGACCGGTCGCCGCGGCGGGCGGACGACGAGGGCCGGAGGCGCCGCGAAGACGACGACATGCGTATGCGCCGCGAAGACGACGACGTGCGTATGCGCGAAGACGACGACGTGCGTATGCGCCGCGAAGACGGCGACGTGCGTATGCGCGAAGACGGCGTGCGCCGCCGCCGGGCCGACGACTCGCGCCGGCAGCGCAGCGCGTCGCCGGCGTCTGTGCGCCGCTCGCCGCCGCGCAACGCTGGCTCGCCGCCGCGGCGCCGTGCGTCACCCGATGCGAGCCCTCCGCGCCAGCCATCGCCGCCGCAGTCTGCTCGTCGTGGGGCCTCGCCAACGCAACCCGCTCGCCGCAAGCCGCCACCGACTCGCCGTCCCTCTCCTCCACCGCCCGTCCAG
The DNA here is from genome assembly GCA_037042885.1 of Auricularia sp. M12. Lineage (NCBI taxonomy): Eukaryota > Fungi > Basidiomycota > Agaricomycetes > Auriculariales > Auriculariaceae > Auricularia > Auricularia sp. M12. The sequence goes on from CM073209.1 coordinate 407,132, forward strand.
CGCGCCCAACCCGTCCAGCGCACCCATCCTCCCCAACCCTCTCAGCGCGCCCAACCCCCACCCTCCCAGCGCACCGCACCCGCGCCGCCGAAAGACGCGTCAACCGAAGTGCTCGAGGGCCTGTCGCTCGCGCAGGCGCGGCACGAGGCGTGGCTGCGCGCGCAGTACGAGCCGCCCGCTGTGCCCGAGATTCCCGAGGAGGTCGTCGCGGTGCTTATTGATGATGCGGCGAGCGAGGCGAGCGGGAGCGTTGCGAGTGCTGAGGCTGAGCGGCGGGGGTCTGGGGCGAATGGCGGTGCGGCGAAGGATAAGGAGAAGGATGAGGGCCAGGTGCGCAGACGGCTCAAGTTCGATCCTGTGCGCGATTCGCTGTGAGTGTAGACTTGCAATGCGCCGCTTGACTCGGAGTGTGGGGGGTGCGGTAGACTCGTCGACCTTGACCTTGTGTAGAACATACAGATGTGCGTAGACGCCGCGGTGATTGTCTTGCAGTGGCTGGCTTGGTATTTCATCTCTCATCTACTTGGTAGTGTAATATGTACGTGCGCAGTGACTCGATGTGGTAGGATGTTGGTCTCATACACGTCGGTGGAGAGGTAAAATGTTGGGGTGTGGGGCGGTCAACGCCATGCAAGCAAATGCTTCGTTTGTTGATTGTGGCACTTTGCGAGTGTTCTCTAGAAACTCAGGCTGAGAGGCAGTTAACAGGTGTGTTCGACGCCGCATTTGTCCAGATTCAGAGATTTGAATGTAGTTATCGTCTGGGGAGAGGCTGGTTGCGGAGTCGTTTATGATAATGTCCAGCGCATGGCATGGACGCGCGAAGGTTACCCTGAGGATAGGATAGGCAATTCCTGTCATGTGACCAGGCTGCTGGGTGCTGCGGGGAATGGAGTCGTTTTTTGTTTGTGAAGTGCTGTCTCTGGAGTGTTTCGAATCTATATGAGAGTCTGACACGGCGGTATAGCAGATGATGAGAGCGCAGGTGCATGAGATCTGATGAACCGTTGCAGCGTTGACCGATGAGATGCAGAGGATGGTGGGCTTTATACCGCTACGCTGCCCACGGCATCGTCATCCAGATGCCACCGGGGAAGGTGAGCCGGTCCGCATCGTTGGCAGTGTTCGATATTGCGAGATGCTCGGGTTGGTGAACGGGACGGGCCCTTCTAGCTATCTTTCCGTACGCAGCACATTGGTAGTTGGATAGGACTCGGCGGTGGATTCCTCCACAAACTTGAGCTTGATCGTGCCATGCCACGCCTGGCCTCACAATTCAGCGTGCAGATATCCTATGTCAAAGTTTTGCCTTGAAATGACTTGTCTCGGAGAGACAGATCGCACTGGTCTGCACACATCATGATACTTATTGGCAGGTGTGCGACGGAAGTCGACAGCACCGCGTCACCATCGCTGCGACAATGTTGATAATGTAGGAGATACAGCTCCCCATGTGACAGAGGTTATGAGATATGTTGAGACCTCCGATATGCCGGCGATGCGCCTCGAATGCCAGCGAGATGAACCCAAAGCTCTGAGCGAGATGAACCCAAAGCTCTGAGCATCTTCTCCTTCCAACGTATCGTTGCATCATACAGCCTGATTAGAGAAACGGTCTGCGTGGAGGCCAGTAGTGCTTCTTCCATTCTTGCTGTACCTGGGACCAGTTGATGTCTAAGCCAAGTGTGTTCCACAAGCCTTGATCGGAATATGAGCAAAAGTCTTTCGGTGGATGACAAATGTCTAGCAGAAGATGAGAGGCGGAGGAAGGAGGAGTTCATGGCTACGAGTATGCTCATATTTCTTGCTTTTAAGGAGATGGATGGCCTCGGATTAGGAAAAGGCGTTCGGAGGAGATGAGGCGGGACTACGACTGAGATGGAGAGCGGATACTGAAGCACGGTGACTTGTTCATTTCATCATCTCTGGTAAATTGAGACGCCATCCAAACGTTTGCGAGCTTGGCTAACCTTTGTTAGATTTTTCCTTCGAACATGGTTGCCCGGAAGCTGGGCGGAACAACAGGCAGTCGCGGAGCCGCGGACCGTGCCGAACGACGTCTTTCCTCTGCTCGTCTACCTGCCTTCCAACGGACTTGCTGCGACCCGCAGACTGTTGAGCGACTTTCTGGTAGTGCTATGCGCTGTATCTTTAAATGATGAATCCGCTGCGCTGTACAGGCTGTTATCCTGTTTTTGCCGACTGGCTGGCGTTTTCTCCGCCCACCGTCTGCAGTTGTAACTTGGACCCAACCTGCGGTGCGCCCTTCCACACCACTGGACGGTTCTATCCGAACGGGCGCAGTCTATTATCACCCACCCGGCGCCCGAGCGACCTGAAGGCACTTGTGTGCTTTTGCACTGGGTCATCCACATATAGACTCCCGAATGGGACTCTCCAACTGGCTTTGGTGGTCATGGGCTCCATCACCGCGTCTAGATATCGGGGACCATGGCGCAGGCGTTCACTGTTATCCATGCAATGTGTCGATCCCAAACGGCGCCGACTTCGCGAATAGCACCGGTGTGCCGCTGGCAGACCACGGGAAGGGACGGCGTGTGCTCCTTCGGCTCGAGTTCTGGTTCTTTTTTGATTCAGGCGGAATTATTCCCGGCCCTGCGGCGCTCACGCTGGACTTTCGCCGCGAACCATGTCTAGCGCCACGTTGCGTCGGAGGCGCAGCCCTGGCTACTTTGGGAGCGCGGCGCACCCACTCACCAGCATGTGCCGCTGCAGCTGTGCCTGATCCGTGTGGAGCTTTGGAAGCGGGCGCCGGGTGCGAATCCCTCGACCTTCTGCCGTATTGAAAACCATCGGGTGCGAATACTCTGCCAGTGCTCTTCTTCGTCCATGCCGTACACGTCCCGCACGGCTCACCTGACATCACGTCCCAAGCTCTATCTCAGACCTACTTAAACGTCCACGCTCGCCACACCCAGTGTGTTTGTTGACGCGCGTGAGAAAGCACCATGACACAGCTACCTGCCGTCCCTCACTATGTTCCCGCACCTCCGACGAAGGAAAATTGTTAGTCCGCGCGATTTTTGAATGTGACAACTGTGCTCTGACGCTTGCGTCTGCAGTGGAATGGGCGGACCTGCCCACCGTCGATCTCGCGCTTGCGAAGACTCCGGAGGGCAAGAAGGAACTCGTCGAGGTTGTCAAGAAAGCAATGAAGGACTATGGGTTCTTCTATGTCATCAACCACGGCTTCACTCAAGAACAGGTTCGCCTTGGACCCCCAGTTCTGTTCCTTCGCAGCCCCGTTGACACGACCTCTAAATTGCTAGACCGACCGGATTTTTGACATCGCCGATGTGCCGTTCTCAGTCGCGACCGAAGCTGACAGGCAGAAGTATGCCGCGAAGATAAAGGAGAACGGGACGTACCAGGGTTACAAACCGCGGACCTACTGGGTATGCTTGGGGTCTTGGTGCAGTACGGCGGCAGCTCTGTCGGTTAACATCACGTAGCACATCGACGCCGGCGTGCGCGATCAGATCGAGAATTATAACAGTACGTGACGCAGCTCATGGTCGCTCATGCAGTGGTTCACATAGGAATGTAGTCAACTACGACGTGACGAAGCGCGAACACCCCGAGGTGCTCAGGCCGTACATGCCAGAGATCGACGAGTTGGTACGGCACAACCACTATAACGTCCTTCATCCGGTGCTTAGGTACGCACCGAGCATCTGGTATTGCCCCATTACGCAATTGATAAGACCAACAGACTACTCGCCGGCGCCGTCGACCTTCCCGAGGAGACGTTTGTTAATATGCACAACTTCGGAGCCCCAGCGGAGTCGTGGGGTGAGCTCACCATTCTGAGCATCCTGGTGATAGGTCTAATTCGGGTTTCGCAGTTCGGTTCATGAAATAGTACGTGACTGCTGCCTATGACCGGTGCGTCGGCACTAACACACAATTCAAGCTACCCGCGCAACGAGGAGGACGAGCGCAAGACCCATCAAGTCTGGCTCAAAGGGCATACGGGTATGTTGAACGTGTGAAAACATGTTCAGCATCGGTAGCTAAGATCCGCAAAACATCACAGACTTTGGCTCTGTGACAATCTTATGGTCCCAACCAGTCTCGGCGCTGCAAGTCCTCATGCCAAACAACACCTGGCGCTGGGTCAAACATATTCCCAATGCCCTCGTGCGTAGAATATCCTGTTTCACTCTATCGCAAGGAAACTCACTGCTGATCAAACGCAAAGGTTGTCAATGTCGGCGAATCGCTGGAGGCGCTCTCTGGAGGACGCCTGCGCGCGACGATCCACCGCGTCCGCCAGCCGCCGGAAGACCAGCGCGGGTACGAGCGTCTGGGCGTCTTCTACTTCGCGACTACAGACGACGACGTCCGGCTTGCGCCTTTGGTTAGCGGAGACGGCATCAAACAGCGCTTCACGGGCGAGAACATCCCGACCATGCGAGAGTGGGCTTCGGCGCGTATCCGCGCGTACGGGCAGACGCAGCTCACCAAGAAAGACGGTGGCATCGAAGAGGAGTTCATCAACGGAAATCTCGTTCGCCATTACAACTAAGCCGCGCATGCGTATTGAATTATGTTCATATGCACATGAAAGAATATATTGGAGCGCTTTAAGGGTGTTGGTATTGTCCCATATGTCGACTTTGTCTGCAAGTTTCTGAACATTTCTTGCGACATAGTCACTGAGTGTAGGTCTCACCAGGAGAGTTCAAGTGGGAACAATGTCCCGGATAGATTTTTAGTTCCCAGGCCTTCACCGCTTGTTGCTGATTTCTTCTATTGAACAGCCAGTTTCTCATTCCATTTTTTCAGAGCGCGGAAATCTCGGAACAATACGCGTCGCGGAGCATGCCAGAACGTACCCTTCTTCTCTTCTGCAGCTCTGCTACCTACATACCTAACATCTGCCACTTGGGTACCTCTGCACGAGCGTGACCAATTTGAAATCACGTCGCGCGAACTCAGTTGAACTTCAGCATTTAACATCTATTCTGACCCGACTTCCGATCAGATCAGCTTGTCATAAGTATTTCAACGATGTACTTCGTAACTGAAGCAGTTTCTGGGAGCGCGTGGCAAAAAATTAAGCCCGTTCAGTCGATGGGTACATCAACATGACGCACACCCCTCTATACGGGTGCTAACAAAGGATCCGACAAAAGAAAAGGCATAAACATCCTAGAATTGGATGACCGTTTCTCCTCTCATTTCTCCTCGCAGCGACATGACAGCGAGCTTGCAACCGGCCGAGACGAAAACTTACAGCTCGCTAGCTTGCTTGCGGACGGAGTCGCCTGCGTCTCGTTTGGGGGTGTATGCCTCCGGCCAGATCGACGACCACTGGCGAATGGCGTGGCTCCGGACCGTCCTTCCACCAGCTTCAATCCCAGGCGCATCCGGAATGGGCGCACCATTCCCTATGGCGAGGTCGACGAGCACCTTCGACAGCTCGCCGGTCGGCGAGTGCCTCCCTGGCCACATCACGCGAATGGCCGGGCCCAGGAGATAGTCCGTAATGATGCGAATGGGCAGCGTGCGTGGGCGATGGAAGTTGCCCGCGCCTGGGTCTACAAACGCCGGGCGGACGACGTAGGCGCGCAGAGAGCTGTAGTTCGCGTCTTCGGGCAATGCGAGAAGGTGCCTCTCAGCGCGGCCCTTGATCTTTCCAAAGAGCGTGAAGGTCTTCTCATTCGGGTCAGCCCTGTCAGAGAGTAAGATCAGCTCATTCTCTTCTACAGTGGTAGGACACACCCTTCGCCGGAGACGTAGACGAAGTTGAAGGAGTCCGACAGTCCGGAAAACGCTTTCGCGCCGGCGAGGGGATAGTCGTACGTAATCCGAATATACTCGCTGTGTTCTCAAGGTGAGCGAGGACAGGCATGGTCTTGAGAGTAATTGGATGACGCGTACTCTTTCTTCACCTGGGTCTGCGAGATTCCTTGAGCCCATACGCAGCCATGTGCGCCCTTCAGCTGCTCGAGAAGCGAGGGAGGATACGAAGTGAAGTCTTTGTGGACGATTATATGTGCCTTGCTTGTATTGAATTTTGGATCTTCGGGGAGCTCGAAGTCGCGCCGAGAGAGAATCGACAGGCGCGTGACGGCCGGGGACGCCAGACAATGCTGCAATACGCTGTATCCAACAAGTCCAGTAGCGCCAGTGAGTATGATATGCATTTGAGGGGTGGGTGCTCGCGTAATCAGGATGGTCAGCAATTGAGGCAGCGCTTTATACAAGGTGCAAAGGAGATGCCGTAGCTGACGCGTTTCGGACGTACGCGAATTTCGGCTTCAGGGCAAATTACTAGGTTCGGGCTGACATGTCCGCCATTGATTATGTACACAGCGTATGCAATGATTTTGAAGATCAGTTTGCTCATTCTGCAGGTTTATTTCCCAGGCTGTCTCTTTGCTCTGAAAGGTCTGCTCAACTGCGCAGTCATCGGTCGTGACGCGTGACGCGTGAAGTCTGACAGCACGGGCAAGCATTTGTCAGCAGTACTGAGTCAAGAACATGAAACAGTTCAGTGCTCATGCGGGAAGAAATCATACCGAATGAAACAAGGACACTGAAAAGATTACAGTTATTGGCAGATAAGGATCTATGAACGGGTGCTCCCCAGATGTAATAATACGAAATGCTTTCAGTTGTGCACATACGTCGGCGTTTGATGGCGCTGCCGGTGGTGCGGAAACAGTAGCGAGCATTCATCCTGTGGTGAGTCGTTCCCGATTTGTTGCCTGGTCTGTGCCGTCCGCGCGGCCCCATCTCAGCTTCACGTTCAACTCGTTATTGAAGGATGATCCGATCCTCATCGCGAACACTTCCCGAAGGAAGCGGCTTTCGCACGCGAAATCCGGGCTCTTGCCATCATTTACGGAGTTTTGTGACAAGAAAAGGTCCGCGCTACCAGATTAGAATTCTCGGATTCACTGTCTGGAGCACTTCCTGGACGTGCCGCACACGTCCCGCATGCATCCTTGACTTCATATGAACGCGCCGACGGCACCAGCGAACCTTCATAAACATGCGCAGTGGGTGCGCCCGTCTTCCCAGTTTGCTCCTCCTGAGAACTAACGCTTACTGGCAGCAAGCATGGAAGTTCCTCCTGCCCCACGTTACACGCCGGCTCCTCCGACTTCAGCAGATCGTACGTGGGTCATCTGTTCCGTGAGCATAGACTGACTCGAGCAGTCGAGTGGGCGGACCTGCCTACCGTTGATCTCTCCCTGGCGCGCACGGCTGAGGGCATGAAAGAACTTACAAATGTTGTCAAGAAGGCAATGAAGGAGCATGGTTTCTTCTACGCAATCAACCACGGTCTCACCCCCGAACAAGTACGTCCAGCATCATGAACCCTCGTTTGCGAGCTGCGAGTGCTGAGACGAGAAGAACCAACGCATTTTCGACATCGCGGACATTCCGTTCTCCGCTGCCTCTGATGCGGAGAAACTCAAATACACCGCGAGTATTGAGGAGGCCGGAAGCTACCAAGGATACAAACCTCGTCAATTCTGGGTAAGTGGTGCAACCGATGATCTGTCTATGCCCTAAATCTGTCATGAAGCACATCAATAACGGGGTGAGAGATGAGATCGAGCAGTACAACGGTGGGTTGAAGCCTTCGCTCTCACATGCCACGCCATGCTCACTGGGTAACCAATAGTCAATCGCGATGTCAAAAAACGCGAGCATCCCGAGGTTTTGCGGCCGTACCTCCCCGAGATCTCTGAATTCGCCAAATTCAACTACTTCAGCGTTCTGCATCCATTGCTCAGGTGAGCAGTGCCTTAACCGACCTCTTGATGCCGTTTACAATCGACCGCTTGATGCGATAGACTCTTCGCCCGCGCCGTCGATCTTCCAGAGGAAGCCTTCCTGCGGTTGCACAACTACGAGGCCGCCGGGGAGACCTATAGTGAGTTTTGCAGACGTAACAGAATTGAATATCCTAAACTCTGCAACAGTTCGGTTCATGAAGTAGTGCGTGAAATGCGGCGGGCACGTCAAAGTTGCAACTGACATAATGGCCCATAGCCATCCCCGCAACGAGGAGGACGAGCGTAAGGCTGAACAAGTTTGGCTCAAGGGACACACGGGTACGTAGTATTCACCAGCAATCAAGCAATCAACCTCGATGGTTTTGCAGACATCGGCACGGTCACCATTCTGTGGTCTCAGCCCGTAACGGCCCTCCAGGTGTTGTCTCGCAACAACACCTGGCGCTGGGTTAAGCACGTCCCTAACGCACTCGTACGTGAACCCACTGGCTCTGCAATTGAATACATGCATCAATCAGGGCGCGTAGGTCGTTAATGTGGGGGACTCACTCGAGTTCCTCTCCGGGGGTCTTCTCCGCGCCACGATTCATCGCGTCGTGCAGCCTCCGCCCGACCAGCGCGGGTACAGCAGGTTGGGGATCTTCAACTTCTGCATGTGCGACGATGATGTGCGTCTCGCCCCGCTGGTCCGCAGCGATGAGATTCAGCCGCGCTTCACCGCCGAAAATGCGCCGACTATGGAGGAATGGAGGAGAGCGCGCACGCGGGCGTACGGCAAGACAATTCTTAAGAAGAATGAGCGAGAGGTGCGCGTCGAAGAAGAGGTTATCAGTGGCACCGTCGTTCGTCATTACAATTAGTTTGGAAAAAAAAAAAGCTCTTTCTGTACTTGCATCCAAGAATAACGATGGTCAAAATTTGCAGAGCTTTCAATCGCTTCCAGTCAGACCCTGAACTTGCCGACCATGCCGAGATGCCGTGTTTTAATTGGGTCAACATTTGCATCCGGATCTGCGCCCTGCTTTTTACTTTCATCCCACTTCCGAGTAATCTGCTGCTGCTGCAAGTACATATAGTGCGAGGACAAAACTACCTTACAGCTATCTGGTTATAGCACTCGGCGACGCGCTGGTCTTTATGGGCTACTTGCTACTTTTTTGCGGCAGGGAATACGTCGCGCCGCTGGGCAGCTTAGCCATTTCGTCGCACTTGGATCTCTTCTTATCTCTTCTTTATCCTAGAGGCTCTGGAAGCGCCTTTATTCTCTACTTCGGCGATCTTCGAAGCGTTCCAAACGCATGAAAAGGACTGGGTTCGGCTCTGTTCTAGCTCGTCTCACACGCTCATACCCGTAAAGCCCAAATCGCGGCGCAGCAGGCACTATGAATTCCGCTGTTTCACCTTTGTCAGAACATGATGCTGCATGGCCATCTTTAGCTATGGAATCTTTTCTCTGGGCCACAAGTCGCAACTGTGTCTCTGCGCCGCCGTCTCAAACGTCTGGCTATACCGTAACGCCCTTACGACCATATACGACCTATCTGTGGTAATGAAGTGCTATATAATTGGATATCTGGTTTAGCGCTCGAGTGGCGAAGAAGTTCGAGCTGCCCTGCTGAGCGTTCGGACCGGGGGGAACAGTGGATGTCGACACATATTGTGGTCTTTGTTCCCGCACGTGATCCATCCACAGTTACACTTGAAAATGGTGTTCATATTCCCATTTCTGCGAGCTCCCGCGGAGGCCAAAGTGGGTCTCGGCGGTAGCGGACGTTCATACCGGCACGCGAATGTCCGGGTCTCCAGTGCCATGATCAGTGGTTCTCTGTGGCGACCCACCACCTCAGAGATATCGGGTGCAGATTACTTATAGGTACACTAACACTTGAGTTCGTGCCGCAAATGTCCCGTGAGCTCGCCTGACATCAGTGGACGCGCCGATGGCGCCATCCTTCATAATCATGGGTGCTGGGCGTGTCTATCTTCCCAGCCTGCTCCTCATACCGCACACGTAGCAAGCATGGGAGTCCCGCCTGCACCTCACTACGAAGCTGCCCCGCCAACCACAGCAGAGCGTACGTGTAGGATTCGAGTGCGAGCGGGTGCTGACTCGAGCAGTTGAGTGGGCGGACCTGCCCACTGTCGATCTCTCCCTTGCGAGCACGCCCGAGGGCAGAAAGCATCTCACAGATGTAGTCAAGAAGGCAATGAAAGAGCACGGATTTTTCTACGTCACAAATCATGGGCTCACTCCAGAACAAGTGCGTCTGATTCTGCTCGGACTGTCGCCCTTGTACTGCTCGTGTTGACTCTGGCAGAACGAACGCATTTTCGACATCGCAGACATCCCATTTTCCGCTGTGTCAGATGCTGATAAGCAAAAGTACGCTGCCAAGATGAAGGAGGTTGGAAGCTACCAGGGATACAAGCCTCGTCAATATTGGGTAATTAGTGCGACCAGGATCTCTGATGCGTACTAATGTCTGCGAAGCACATAGATAACGGGGTGAGAGACGAGATCGAACACTACAACAGTGGGAAGCTTTCCCTTGCGATGCGCGGCGCGAAGCTGACCAGACACTCTGGCAGTCAATCGCGACATCACAAAGCGGGAGCATCCCGAAGTCTTGCGGCCGTATCTTCGCGAAATCTCCGAGTTCGGGAAGTTCAATCACTTCAAGGTTTTACATCCCTTGCTCAGGTTAGTCGTCGTGCCGAAAAGACGCGCTGTGTGCCGTTTGAAACCGACGCTCGTATGCAACAGACTTTTCGCCGGCGCCGTAGATCTTCCCGAAGAAACCTTCGTTAACCTGCACAACTATGATGCTGCCGGGGAAACGTATGGTGAGTTCCGAGGACATGCTGTGAGAGACCGCACTTAATATTCCCTCCACAGTTAGATTCATGAAATAGTGCGTGATTCTAACTTGTATTGTGGATGGAATATGACACCAATTCCTGCAGCTATCCTCGCAATGAGGAGGACGAGCGGAAGACTCAGCAAGTGTGGCTCAAGGGCCATACAGGTACTACACTTGACTATCAGCGCCTAATACTGATTTCCCTGCTATGCTCAGACTTTGGCACAGTGACGATACTGTGGTCGCAACCGGTCACTGCTCTGCAGGTCCTCTCGCCTAGCAACACTTGGCGCTGGGTTAAACATCTCCAGAACGCACTCGTGCGTCAACGCGGTTGCGCTGATTCCTGACACACCTAAGCCACGATTAGGTCGTCAATGCCGGAGACGCCCTCGAGTTCCTCTCTGGCGGTCTTTTGCGCGCGACAATCCACCGCGTCGTGCAGCCTCCGCCTGACCAACGCGGCTACACACGGCTGGGCATCTTCTACTTCTGCATGTGCGATGACAATGTGCGTCTCGCTCCCCTGGTCCGCAGCGATGAGATTCAGCCGCGCTTCACTGCCGAAAACGCCCCGACTATGGAAGAGTGGAGGAGAGCGCGCACGCGAGCATATGGCCAGTCTAGTCTCGTCAAGAACGAGCGCGAGAAGGGCGTGGAAGAAGAGATCATAAATGGCGTAGTCGTCCGCCATTACAACTAGCCAAATCCTGTACCCGTAACCAAGAATAACCAGTTTGAAGTGCAAGTTTCCACTGCTCACGCCTCAGGACCCTGACATTATCTTGCCGAGATGCCGCAGTTCAGCGCCTTCACAAGCCCAGATTTGCATCCGGATCCGAGCCTGTGCTTCTGCTGCTGCCATAATCTCGAATGCTGCAAAACCGTCAGATGTTCACCGGTCGGACAGAGGCGATAAATCGATAAAGCTGGTTTGCTTTGGGCTACCACACCGGCTTTCATTTGACGCCAGCGCGTCAAGCACCGACTTTCCTTTTGTTCAACCAACCTCACGTCCCTTTGCGCATGCCCCCCCGGTCTTCGTATGAGCGACTGCTGCGCCTCAGTCATGTGGACACCCTCATTCCACACTGCTTCGCTGCTCGGCATCGCGTAATGGCTCAAAACGATGGGGTTACCAATATCGGCGGCGTCCAGATAGAACCACTTCCAAATTCCAAGGAACTACGCATAAGGCCCTGGCTGCCGCGATCGCTCTTTGAAAAACTCTCAGGCACTTGCGATGTGGCAGAATTTCCATCATGACCGTGCGTTCTCTTTTGTCGTTCGCCAGGCAACCGCCTTTTCAGGCCGCAGTTTGTATTGCTATGACGCAGAGCTAGGCGTTGAACGTCATTTTCTGTTCGCTTCTGCCGCGTTCTAGAGCACCCAACGTGGGCTGCAATGCGCCATCTGAAGCTCTGGGCGATTTGCTATTCGGAGGGGCCAAGAACGCGATAGATGTGGGGGGGCAGCGTCAGCCGCCGGTCGTCCGTCCTTGTATGCATCAAACGGGACTGTCCCACGCTCTGTGCTTCAGCTTCCGATAGGCTTTGTTGTCGTTGCGGTTCTGAATCCGATGGCTGTCCATGCTGCGTGCTCGCTCTTCGATTCTGCCGGCGGTCCGCGCTCAGCACGCCCAACCCGTCCACAGTCGTCTCGCGCCAGGCTACCGCGCAGCCCGCGCCCACCGTGGGAGCTGCAGCCGGCAGGATGCGGATAAGTTAGTTGGTGTTGATTTAATCAGTCCATCGATGGGACCACGCTTAGCTCCGACTCTCCGCCGCTCCTGTTCGCAGCGTCCATCTCGCGCATCGTTGCTATCCGCACGTCGTGGACGCCCCTTCGCCTAGTGCTGACTCCTGGCACGCGAAGCAATCGATTCCGTGCGCCTGGCCGGCCTCCACACTATATTTATTCGCGCATTACCGGCCAGCCAGGATTTACGACGGGCCGGACACACGCACGTCAGTCGTGCAGCTGTCGTGGCCTTTTGTGTCGATATGGGGAGTCTCCGCGGCCTTCCAGGTCCCTCGCTGCCATGGACCAGGCTCTCGGACTGCGTTCTGGGCCCCAGACAGGCGGTAACAGCGATCTGGTGGGTCGGCCTCGTTCTCTCGCGCCCGGGCTAAAGTCTGACGGCTGTATTACAGATTTGCATCGTCTCCCAGTGGACACGCCCCTCGCTGTGCGAAATGAAACGCTGCAAGCTTTTTCGAAGGCGAAGATCACCGCAGGTGAGCATCCAATCCCCCACCGCGATCTCGCGCCGGTCGGACTGCGTTTACTCACGCCGTTCTGCTTAGGTACTCTGGTCGACAGGCGGACGGCTGCTGCAGAGCTTGCCATCGTGCATCCCGGGCGGCTAAAGGTCTGCATTTTCAGCCAATACGATGACTCCAGTGCGCCATCTTCTGGGGCAGCGTCGCCCGGCGAGGGGTCCTCGCACTACCCACGTACTCTCGCGGCGCCTGCGCAGTCAGTAAAATGACCTTACCCCTGCGTTCCGTGGGCCTTCTGCTTACTGTTTACCAGGCCGTGAAACTGTCACTCACCGCGGGTCGCCGTCGCACATCTCCCGCAAAGTTCACGGTGGTTCGACTTCACCCGGTCCGCTGCCTGCCATGCTGCTTAGGACAAATACGCGGGTGAGTCTGATTCTGAATTGCAAGTAGTGCATGCAGATCTGACCGTTGAATAGGGACTGAGGGAGCTGAGAAGTCCGCGCGCGTTGTACAACGCATGGGCCACTTCACGTCTGTTTCCTTCTGCTCGCCTGCTCGCTGACCGCCATTAGCCTGGTTCTTCGTTTAGGAGGACGGGCGAGACCGCGCCCGCAACGTGTAAGGAGGCGTGCGATGCGGCTGCTGTCGTCCACCACCGGGATCTCAGCAACATAGGTTCGACTGACGCTGCAAAGACGCCGCCAGTGCGTCAAATGGCTTCACATTATACCTTCCATGCTACCACCGCCGGCCTCTGCGTTCCTCTTTTCTGGAATCATTAAGACCGGCGATACTGAACGGTCGGAGTGGCGGTGAGAGATATTAGGCCAGTGCGGACCCGCAGTGCGCTGGGCAGCACGACCAGACTGAAGAACAACACGGATCCTTCCATATTGCGCAACCCTTCCCCCCGACGTGCCCCCGTAATCGTACATACATTAGAATAATACTGATATATAAAAATAATGATTACTTCAAATCATGATTTGCGTGGACAGTGGACTGTCCCGCGAGTGCCGGCAAGGGTGATGAGTGGGTCAGGCACAATTATAATAGGCCGCGGGTGCAGCGCAGCCACTGATCATGAGCGGCGGGGATCGGTGCTCGGTGAGGCGGTGCTCACGGGATCATCAGCACGTTTGGCAAGATCCTGCGGCCACGAACAATGGAACGGGCGATAAGTACCCAGTGAGTAGTGTTCAAACTCTGGCAACCACTTCGTATCCTTCAATCGGCGTGAAACGGTGTGACGTCGCGTCTAGATGGGAGAGGGGTGCGCGGGATTTGTCCGGAGTTGAGAGAAACGTCACATCGCAGGATTTTGCGAGCTGAGGAGATGAATAGAATCCGTAGGCCGTGGGCAGGACAGGCCGAAGGGGCGGCTGCTTTTGGATTCTTGGCTTCTCTCGCGGAATACGCCTGTGCCGGCTTCTTGCTTTTTGCATTCGCTGATTGCGCGGCGCCACCCGTTCGTCTGCTTAAATACCTGGCGTGTCCTGCGAGCGGCGCGTCCTGCCCAGCCACGCGCGCCCAACGTCACGCTCTCGTCTCGATTCAGCGCCCCGGTACTCGCCTCTGACCCCCGACGTCAGCTCAGCACCCACCCATGGCCAAGTGCGTACAACAGCTGCTCGACGGCGACGCAGAGTGTATTGACAGTATTGCAGCGTATATGTACGCGTTTCCAAGCCACATTTGGCCCTTACTGACGTCGACGGCGCAAGTTCGATATTGCGATTGACGGCGACCCTGTCGGTCGCATAGGTACGCAGCTACTTCCTACGCGCGTTCTCTAGACAATGTACTTACTCTTATGTAGTATTCAGACTCTTCGACGACATAGTGCCCAAGACTGCGCAGAATTTCCGCGATCTTGCGCTTGGCATCCCTGGCTACGGTTACCGTGGTTCTACCTTTCACCGCATAATTCCTCTGGTGCGTGCTGCGTCTCATCTTCCCTAAACTCATTTGCTCAATTGTTACATCTAGTTCATGGCGCAAGGAGGAGACTTTACACAGCATAATGGCTCTGGGGGCAAGTCCAGCTTTGGCATTCGTTTCGCCGGTACGAAGCTCCCGCGTTGCGCGCAACATCTCATATTCACGCATTGCCGTAGACGAGAACTTTAAGATAGGACATTCGCGCCCATATCTTCTCTCCATGGCGAATGCAGGCCCAAACACAAACACTTCGCAATTCTTCATCACCTTGAAGCCCGCGCCGCATCTCGACAACAAGCATGTCGTCTTTGGGGAAGTGGTCTCTGGCCACAAAGTCGTGCAGGCGATCGAACACGCCGGTTCGGAATCCGGTCGCCCTCGCCTGCGCGTGACTATCGCGGCATGCGGCACCGTCTAAAACCTGGCGCTTAAAGCGCCGTCAGTTTCATGTGTAGCCGTAGGTCCTGGTTCGACTTCCCTGGAGTGTTTGGCATCTGGTTTTCCTTTTGGCTATCTATTGGGACATTGTTGCCGCATACTGCCTGTCACTGACTAGCTTTGTACACCCTGCATGCTCTTGTTGCCTTGCAATCTGACCGTATCTCCGTATCTTTGTCTCAATACACGCTGTACAGGCAGGGGAAGTACCCGAATTTCATTTCTGCCTTCGCGATTTCTTTTGTCTGCCTGCGCTTAGAACGGCGGAGAAGTGCAATATGGGATCGATGGCGTACGGCGCCTTTTAGCACAGCGTATGTCGTCTCACCACCGGTGTTCAGGGCTCTATACTGTAGTTCGGCGACATCCACATTGGGCGAGTTGTCATTGTTTTTGGCGCATCAGATAATGAATCTGCATGTCCGAACCGCATCCGCACAAGATGCAAGTCCGGCTTCTGTCCTTCTGTCGCATATGCAGATCTTCTCGGCCGGCATGCATGCAGCGCGGATGCCGCGCTCAGCAGCCCACTGTTTTTAGCCACAAGGTTTTCAGCTGACGTATCGGCATTATGAGAAGTATTCTGTCAGTATGTGGTGACTGGCCACGTACTGCAGGGGTTCGCACATGCCGAGATCGCCGCTGCATTTAATGCGCATCCTCAAGACCCTCGTCAACTGCGTCTGGCCGCAGTCGTAACCCCAGAACAAAAGAAAGGGGACTGGCTGCATTCTTCGATTATGTCACCTACCGACCCCGTGCGTCTTCGCAATGTAGCCGGGGTGCGGGTGCGGGTCAGTGCGAGTGCTAATGGAGATCTCCAGCCCGCCTCGAGTCGGCGCATGAGATTCCTCGGCAGTCCGTGGCTCGCAATTCACGGGGCGCGCGGCTTGCAAGTCTATTCGAGGCGCAATGCATCCGATTGAATGAGAAACAGATCCAGCGGGCTCTAACAGTGCAAGCGAACGCTCAGAAGGCGTCCACGGCCCAGGGGATTGCGCTGCCTGTGCTACTCGGCTGCGAGCCGCGCCTGTCGATCCATCTGGCGACTCGGCACCGCTGGTCCGGCACCGCCACTGTGTTTGCGAGGCTCGGGCTGGCATCTGTGCCGAGCACGCAGGGTCGTTCCTGGCACTGACGCGCGCGCGGGGACAGAAGGCGGCGCGAGGTGTAGATTTCGGCACGTGTATCGGGCCTGTCCATACTTTTGTGGGTCTTCGAAACGCGTGCTGAGAACTGAGAGGAGCGTTTGCACAAAGCGCGCCGTGCCATTCGCATTCGCACAAACCTCGTGCCCGGAAGTGCTATGGATCGCAACGCGCGAGTCCTGGGCCTTGGACATTGGCATGAGAAGGCGATCATGGAGCAGCAGCATTGAGGAGACACGAGAGGGTATGTTGACATAAGATTTACATTGCACTGAGTTGACTGCGGGTAGAGAGACTCATCTCAGTATTGAGGGGCTTCCCGGACAAAGGATTCTAGCTTTCCTTAGTGGAATCTTTTTAGGAGACCCGTTTCAGTACACTGAAGGAAGGAAGGACGAGCTGCGCTCACACCGTGAATACAATACTCCCACTCTCGGTAACGTGGAACGCTAAGATCGCTTGGAAAGGGGTACAATTGCATGAGAGGTTGCTTCTTCGGTGGTTGCACATACCGGTTCACCAATGCGAAGCGGCAGATCATCTGCTTCCTTTCTCTTCGCCGGCGTTCAATGCTTTCAAAATGACCAACACGCCTCGCGATTACATCGAAAAGGGGCAATAAGAGCGCTCGAGCTCGGAGAAAGAGGGAAGGTGATGGGCCTGTGTTTGAAAGTTTATATCCTCGACGGGAGTCTTACATGCTTAATTTGACGCTGCAACTCCTAATAAACAACGGCTCCGTTGAATTTCAGCATAGGGTAACAGGACTTTGCCTTTTCCTGTACACTGTACAGAGCTCATGCCGTGATGCTGAAGAGGGGATTTATGTGGCAGGTAGCGTCTCTATCTGTACAGCAAGACATCCGAGAATTCGGTCCACAGCGCAGCGACTTCCGGCCCAGCGAATCGCTCCTGAAAGACGACACCATCCAGGACCAAGCGCGGACTGCGTATCACGCCGCGCTGCATCATGGTCCTGAAGAAGCGCAGGATCCCCGACGCAGACAGCGTGGGCGGTGCGGGCAGGTCGGGAAAGACGTCCTCCACGGGCACGCGGGCATCAAAAGCCAGTGTAGCGAGGGCGGGGAAATTCCACTCCTTTTTTGTGTGGTGGAAGAGGTCGAAGACGTGCGATAGCGACGAGCCCGCAAGACGGGCGCGCAAGCTCCGACCGCGCACAAATACCGTGAAGATGTCGAGCGATCTGAGATCCAACTGCGCAATCGTGGTGCTGTCGCGCAGGGACACGTATTCCCAGATGCTGAGAGATGTCAGCTGCCACGACGACATCCAAGCCTTTTTCAGAGCGCCGTCGAGCGCTGCCTCCTGCAGGAGGGACATCGAGTGCTGGCGCTTGTCCTCGCGCAGGACGAGCATGCTGTCATTCTGGGCGGGCGAGCGCAGGAAAAACACGTGTTTGATGTCCTTGAGCTCCTTCATGACGAACAGGATCGTGGCCGACGTCGCGGACCTGATGTGCACGCGCGTGATCTCCTTGTAATCGAACATACGCAAGGTCGTTACCATGTTCGTGTTCTGCCCGTCCTCCGCGAGCTCGGAGATGTTCAGCTCGCGCAGGCCCTGGAATCCGTCCACCGTACGCACGGAAACCGTAGTCTGTGCGCCGCGCAGGCAGAAGTCCAGTCGCACTTTGGCTAGATGCGAACAGAAGCGAAATATGTACCTGGCGTCGTCAATGGATATTGGTTGCGAGTGATGCAGCAGGTGAAGCGAAGTAACCGAGGCCAGTGCAGGGCACGTGGGGGGCAGCAGGCTGAGCAAGCATGCGGCAAATGTGGTCAATGAAGGCGCCCTACCCCCAAGGAAGTTGCTGCGCAGCTGAAAGCGCTTGTTGGAATACAAGCGTAGCTCCTGAAGAACTGGCGCGCGCGATTCAAGTAGCGGATGCTCGTGATCTTGCTCGTAGTCGCTGTCGTGTCGCAAAATGAGCAGCTTGATGTGGTACATGTGACTTGTCAATGCTGAAAAAAGCTCCTGTTGAGTGCCTAGAGCCACCTTTGATAGGTTTATATCCAGGTGCAAAGGCATGGAACCAGTTCGAGTCAGGATCAATCCCATAGCACTCATCTCGCCGACCGATGGACGGTGGATAACAGTCCAAAGGGTCGGCGATGACACAGCAACAGACCTCCAGCGGCGGCAGACGTGACTCGCAGAGACCAAGTCGGTGAAGTAGCCCGAACACAAGTCTTGCGCTCGCGGCAAATAATGCATGACGGCTCGCAAAAGCTCGTTTGATAGCCGTTCTAGTGCTGGTGCCGGGACGACAGAGGGCGCGAGCATAGGCGATTGGCTCAGTACCTTTACTGGAGCTTCGATGGCGACAGATGGTGTGCGGGTTGGCCTTTGGATGAGTCTCGTAGGACGAGTGGCACGCCCGCGGATAGCTGCAAGTGTATCCTGCACCACATCTTCAATCTCGCGCAAGACGGGCTCCGGATCAAAGTCCCTAAGACATGTTAGCCAGTTCTCTGCCATTTTTACGTTGCGTACCCCGTGGTGCGATCTAAAACGCATTGCAAAGTCAGAGTTATGATCGTGGCCAGCCCTTGACGCTCCCTAAACAGTAGATGCGTCTGGTCCATGTCGTTGGGATGTGATATCGGGAAGAGATTCGGCGCTCTTTCGACGCGCGTGAATGATCGGGATTTGTTGCGGACGTCGGGAGGAGTAGGGCAACTTTTTTTCAGTCGGAGCTCCAATCGTTCCTTGACAGCACGGTCGCTTTCCGCATCACCCATTGGCCTTCAAGTCATCGCCGGACCGTGCACCCTGGTTGCATTATATCCGCCAGAATGCACATTTTTCTGCTTTTGTTTGTCGTGTGTCAGGTTTTCCTGAAGCTCGCCGGTACGTACAAGCTACCAGGAGCAACCGCGATAATATACACATCTTGACTTATGACTTCAATCTTATCTTCGGATAAGATCTAGCTTTACTGAACGTCAATAACCTGGAGCCAAGACGAGCATGGCACGCCGAACTCGTCCCCCGACGCTCGTCCTCGAGCAGCCTGGAGAGTACGAGGTCGGAATGCAATTTCATCCTCACTTGTCGCGCTATTTCAAGTTACATGAAAAAGTCTCGCATAGCTTCTGCAAACTGCTCTGGCTTCTCGATCCACGGCGCGTGCCCGCAGTCTTCAATGACCACCAGGCTGCCATCCTTGATCTTGGCAGCCGCAATCTCGCTCACGATGGGTGGACAGACAAAGTCCTCCTTGCCGACCAGAAGCAGCGTTCGCGCGCTGACCTGCTCGAGAAATGGGATCTGGTCGGGGTGCTGGCCCTCGGCGAGCGCCTGCGCCTGCATGACGCGGACTTGCGGCGCGGTCGAGAACGAGGCGGCCCACGCAGCGCCGTCGCGCGCCGGCTGCGCGACGTAGAGCTGCATGAACCTGCCGAACCAGCCCTGCATCTCCTCGTCGGTCTTCAGGTCCGCCGCCGTGCGGATGTACTCCCTAAACGCGTCGACGTGCTCCCGCTCCCCCGCCGCCGCCCGTGCGTCGAGCATGCGCGCCAGGGCCTCCTGGCGCGGCGTCCCCAGCACGTTAGCCCCTATCAGCGCCAGACGGCGCGTGTGGCCCGGGAAGCGGATGGCGTGCCAGAGCGCGATGGTCGCGCCGTTGCTGTGCCCCGCGACGTCCGCGCTCTCCAGCCCCAGATACTTGCGCAGCGCCTCGACGTCCGCGGCCATGTGCCAGCTGCTCATCTCGCTCGGGTCGTCGGGAAATGAGGACGCGCGGGTGCCACGGCACTCCAGATGCGCGATCGTGAACATGTCGGCGAGCACGTCGGTGAATGCGCCGTGGTACAGCAACGAGGCCGTTCCCCAGCCCGGAGCGACATTGATAAGCACCCTTGGACCCTTCCCCGTTACATGGTATGACAAGGTCGCACCGTTAGGAGTCGTGAACGAGTGCGCGCCTGGGGAGAGCTTGGAGTCTGAGGACGACATGGATGCGCCGCTTCCCTGCTGCACCAGGGGTCTATATTGGGCATCGCGGACTCCGGAAACTGTCAGCAACCATCAACATCTAACGGGCGGATCTGCAAGCTGCGAAACGCTCTGGGGGATCCAAGAAGGCTCTGGCGGCCGTCAGAGGGACCCTCTCGCAGCGTGTCTGCCTGAAGTTGTCCCGCGGTAATGACATTCGCACTTATCGCTCACATATGCCAGATTATCGCCGCAAGTTTGACTTGAAGTGTACCCGCGTCCGGATGCCGCTCCAGCTTCGATGCCCGGTGAGCCGGCCCACTGCCACCCTCTTCTTCCGGCTTTCCGGCTCATGGTACCATGGCCATGGCAGACTCGTCCCTGAAAGCGGAAGAGGTTGAAGAGAAGGTAGAGGTTCAAGTCGAAATTTACACGAGGTACTCAAGCAAATAATTGAAACAGGGCCGCGCGCCGTTGAAGAGCGAGGTGTAGCGCATCAAGTGGGTCTTTCGTTCCTGTCTCGTTCTACGAGCGAGTTCTTATTTCGCTTTTGTTTGATTTCTGTGCACTGCATAATACTTAGAGCAACGAGAACTTTCTGCAGTTGTTGATGCCGTGGATTTCGGAACAAGGTCCGCTCGGCCCTTGCTCCGGCTCACGTGCTCACGACGTCAACATGCCAGGCTGCTTCAAGTTCAACCTCTGGACGTCGCCGTCATCCGCTCCTCGCAACTCGACTTCCAAGAACAACCAGATGCCTGCCACGCAGTCTGACGAGAAGAAAGCCGCACCAACGGGCATTCCGTGCGCGTACCACGAGCACGCGCAGGACGGCGCGGCGGACTGGCGCATCGGCGACGACGACGCGCCGCCGCAGTACACGTCGCTCGCGGCCGACTTGGACAAGCCGGAGGTGCTGAAGACCATTGAAGAGGAGATTGCGAAGGTTGATGATGCGCTGCGCGAGCTTAGTCTGAAGATACACGGTGCGTCCTCTCTGTCATGCAAGTATCCCAGTGCTCATTAGAGAAACGTTACAGACCACCCCGAACTCGGATTCCAGGAACAGTACGCAGGCCCAGCCGCTTTTTTTTGTGCGCGTTGATTGAGATTGGAATAGCTACGCCCACGACCAACTCACGGCGTTCATGCGCGCACACGGCTTCACCGTCGAAGAACACGCCTTCGGCCTGTCCACCGCCTGGCGCGCCTCCTTTTCCCACCGCTCCGGGCGCGTGCTAGGCGTAAACAGCGAGATGGACGCGCTGCCCGGCGTCGGGCACGCCTGCGGCCACAACCTCATCGCCATCGCCGGCGTCGGCATCGCGCTTGCGCTCAAAGCCGCTTTGCAGAAGCACGACGTGCCGGGGACGGTCGTGCTGCTCGGCACGCCCGCCGAGGAGGGCGGCGGCGGCAAGGTCGTGATGATCGAGCGCGGGGCGTACAAGGGGATGGACGCGTGCTTGATGGCGCACCCGGGGCCAGGGCCGGCGAAGAGCGCGGGGACGGGGAGCAGTCTGGCGATTAGGAGCTTGGATGTGGAGTTCTTCGGGCATACGTGCGTCGACGTCCGGCTCTTTCTGACTCGTCTGCGTGTTGATGATGAATATGGGATGCAGGGCGCACGCGGGCGCGCAGCCGTGGGAGGGCCAGAACGCGCTGGACGCGGCCGTGCTGGCGTACACGTCCGTCGGCGTCCTGCGCCAGCAGATCAAGCCCACCCACCGCGTGCACGGCATCGTCCAGGGTCGCGACTGGGCGCCCAACAGTAACGTCTAGTCCCTGCCACCTCATTCGCCGACGCTCAATCCGCGCAGTCATTCCGGACTACGCCAAGATGAAGTGGATCGTGCGCGCGCCGACCGTCGCCGAGGCCGAGGTGCTCTACGCGCGTGTGGTCAATTGCTTCAAGTACGCATCCTCCCGCCGCCTTTGCCTCTCTGCTTATGTTGACTTATCGAAGGGCGGCGGCGCTGGCCACATCGTGCAAGATCACTATAACGGACGACCAGGCGCTCGGCGACCTCGTGCAGAACGACGCCCTCGGTACGCCTGCTCCGTCCGCATCTGCATCTGCGTCGGCTGAGTATCACGCGGTAGCACATGAATTCGCCGCCGTCGCGAAGAAGCACTACGGCATCGAGACGTTCGCGGACGTCGCGGGCGCCATCGGCGGTTCGACTGATTTCGTGCGTTTTGTCTCTTGAACATTTTTTTCATGCACGTAACGAATGGCTTGTAGGGAAACGTCACGTACGGTGCGTCCTCTGTGCAGTCATCGGCGCGCACATGCTCATGCAACTGCGCTTCGCAGAGCTGCCCGCGCTGCATCCGAGCTACGGTACGCAGCCTCCTGCACCCTCGCCCAGCCGTTCCTCCTTCCTCGCCCCGCCCGCTTCCTCCCTTCCTCCCCCGTTCCTCGCTTCATCCCGCTCGCCCGCGCGCAGTTCACCCGCTCTTCCCCGCCCCGCTCTCCGCATGCTTCAAGTGCGCCCCGCTTGCCCGCCCTTCCTCGCCCCGCGCGCCCCGTATCCCTACCGCGCACCATCCCTTGCCTCTTCTTTCCCCTCGCCCCGCTCACACATGCCGATGCTGACCGCCCACGTGCGCGAACCAGCGATCCCCACCGCGCCCAACGGCGGGAACCACACGCCCGCGTTCACGGCCAGCGCGCGCACGCGCGCCGCGCACGCCGCGACGCTCGCCGTGCTCAAAAGCCTTGCGCTCGTTGGGTGGCGCGTTCTGGCGGATGAGGGGTATTATCGCGAGGTGCGTTCTGGACGCCACGCCGCGGAGTCGGCGTCGGTGTTTTCAATCCACGCGTGATGGATATTGGGGATGGTGTTGGCTGACGCGGACGTGTGATGTACGGTGTAGGTCAGGGAGGCGTTCGAGAGGCAGGTTCCGCCGCGGGTGCGCGCGGCTGAGGAGGTGCGTTTCCGCTTCGCGCATTCGAGGCGATGGGATGGTTGATGGTGTTCGGTTGTAGGCTCGCGAGCACCGGGTTCGTGGAGAGTGAGTGATGCGAACTTGCAGAGGAGGTGCGATACCCTGCTTGTTATCGGTATGAGGTATGGGATACTGACGCTTCCGAGGCAGGTCACCCGTTCGCCGCGATGCGGTTCGTGTACAGTACAAAAGGACAATGATGTCAAATCCCCGCAAACTGGATTGGAACGGTATCGAATCCAATGAACATCGCGCATATCCAAGTCGACTACGGGGGTTCGGTAATCTTGAAGGTTCATCACCTCATCTCCGCGTCAAGTCCATGCTGTCAATGATCACGATCGTTGCAGTCGGTTCTTCTTCCCGGCGCGAGGGATTGTTTTCTACCCGGCGTGTTTCCTACACGTTGAGGCTATTTGCTCGGAGATACACTTGGGTCTCTCAGCCACTCTGATAGTATGCTGCTCTCAGACTCCTGTGCTGACCGACTTTCTTGGTTAGCTTTGCTAAAGTCAATGTTTTCCGACTTTTGCACTGTGCTCCGAACTCCGTGCGCACAAACCTGAAGCTATGCGTCGCCAATGACTCTCACCGTTCACTGACTGTGTGCAAACGCGGTGCAGGCACCGTTCGCTGCTCTAACACCGACGCCGAATCCCGATCAATATGGATGGGAGGTACAGTACCAGAAAATTGCTCGTTGGCTTTGGCTTGCAGGACGCGATCCTTCAGCGCGTCCGAGATGGCTCAGGGCTGGCGCTTGTTTCTCATTTAAATTCTCGGGCTCGGCGAGATGGACTGCCAGCTTTCCCGGCCTCAGTCATCCTCACTCGAAATCTCCTGCCGTGCCCGCCCCATGCTATGCATGGCCATCCATCCCGTGCAACCGAGTTCCGTACTCCGTGCACCGCAACGTCCGACGAACTGGTCGCTGTGTCACCGGCTTGATACGTGCGAAACGCCAGTTCACACAATTCCTGAGGTTCGACTCGGGATTGGATTTTGAACTGCAAAAATTTCCAGTGGTACTCGATTCCTCTTGCTTCTCTGTTGACTTGGGACCTTCGCCTTGGCATGCATGTATTTTGCCATTGGGATCGGATCGGCCGGCGCCCCTGGTGCAGGAGGATCGACCGGAGGCGGTGCACCCGCTTGCTGTCAATCTAGCGCCAATCATAATCGTCCACTGCCTTCTCTGCGTCCGGGCTCACTGCAGGGACGCAGAGTACAATCCGGAGAAAATACTAAAACAACACTCCACAGCAGTGTATGATGACTCGGCCGCGCTGTGTATGATACCGACGCGATCGGCGCATTGCCTCGAGGATACGTAGCTGCAATGCGCGTATATAAGGACGGTGACTCCTGCTGCTTGACGCCACACATTCACTCGACCAAATAATCTCTCAGTCCCGACTGCGTACGACTACTCGCTCCCGTAATATTCAGAACTTCACAATGCGCTTCTCATTCACGTTCGTCCTCGCCGCCGTCGCGCTCGCGCTCTCCGCCACCGCGTCGCCCGTCCCAGCACCCGTCCCAGCACCAGTGCCGCAGACATGCAAGCGTGTTGCGGGCACGCTGTGCTGCCAGTGCTAAACGCCGAATCCGGAGGCACGTCGCGCGATGCTGCTGCGAAGTTCGCCACGAATCGCTGACGCTCGCGCGGCTCCTACTTTACTCTGTTTTCAACTACTTTCAACGCCATAGACAGCACCCTGCCATACTGTACTATGTACTCGCAAACCGCACTGTATTTCTAGCTCCAGCTTGCCATAGTCTACCTCTAGCATAATTCCTGCCCGCCATTCTCAGTTTCGTCGACTACCTATGCATCCACAACTCCTGTAACCACCACATGCCTTTATGCCCCCTATCATTAACATTATATATTTGCATACTTTATTGTGCTATTACTGTACCTGCTCGATGCAGTTGGCAACTTGAAGGGATGATGAGTTGGACTCGGGGCAGGCGCTCCGTTTTGCGCGGCCGATCCGGCGCAAACGGAACCGAGCAGTCCCTCCCCTCCGTTTGTAAAAGTCCTCAGACCAAATAATCACGTAGCAAAGTCTGGTCTAGAGCCTATGAGACTCTGAGGAACGGAAAAAAGGATTGGCAGCCCGGCGTGGCGCGTGGCGTGAGGCTCTGAGTCGCAGAAGGAAGAGAAAATGCGAACAGGCCAAGGCTCACTGACAAGAAATGCCGTGGTTTTCCAATGCATTTACATGCTCGGCACTTGAGCCTTTATTTCACCAGTCATTTATACAGTAGGTGGCTCAGCATTTGTAGTCACGTTTAAAGATCCGATGTCTGAGCGTGCAATTGCAATCTTGGCTATACTAGCCGCGCACAAAAAGACGCTGTCGTCATGCAGCTACCTTTCTCGGCTTAGAAGACGTAGATGCATGCGTTGATGGGATTTGTGTGAGCCGTCCCGTGCAAATCGTGCAGCGGGACAGACGGGACGGCCGTCCCGTAGATGATTTCAGTTTTCGACTTCCACCAGCTGTCCCGCCATTTATACGGGCTCTGACTCTTGTCCTTCGCGCCGAATTAGTCACGCGTCTTGCGGCCCGTTCGAACCTTTCCATTTTCAACACCCTTTGCTGGCAATAGCAAACAGAACCCACAGACTGTAAAGTATTACATCTTTTGCCAACGATCAGACTGGTCATCCTCAATGGTGGACGTGGACGGCTCAGATTCCGCATTTGACGATCCTTCGCCCAGCGTTAGAATGGGATTGCAAATCAGCATTGGGCCCGTCCATCCCGAACAGCTGCCGCGACGGATCGGCCGGGTGCAGTCTCACAATCTGTTGAGTGTTTGTTGGAGCCCGGGGGCCGTTGAACAGTCAACTAGTCATAGATGATCCCGCGAGGGCTCGCGACGGTGGTGGTAGCTATTAGCCACACTCGTCATTGACCGGCACTAGGTTTAGCCTATCTCAGCGCTTCATCTGGGAAGCAAGGTCTCTTCCTTGCACCTACTGCGCGCATTTCCAATGCTTCGCATGGTATTGGGCTGGGGACATGATGCTCAGTTCCCTGAACGGGTTGTGCATCATCGAGTCGGGCCGCGTGAATCCCACACGATAGCACGTGCGCTCAGAACGCCACGTGGGAGCCTGAGCATCGAGCGCCTCTGGGTGAAATCCAACCCAGGGTTACGAAATTTCTCCATGGCTTTGCATGCGTCCCATGGATTTGCTGCGGAGGGTACTGAGATGGTGGCCTCTGAGCCAGTTTGCCCTATCAGCCGTATTTCGAATGTTTCGCTGCTGCTGGCGCATCGAGCTGCATGCAATCCCTTCTGCCGTCTCTGTGAATATGCATCGCGGCCTCCCGAATTGTGCACAATTACAAAGATGTTTGATGGCCGCACTGCGGATGACAAGTTTGGACGAAGGAAAGACTCGGTGCCCAATGCCACGAGTTTTTGTCTTATAACTCCATTCAGATAGGAGGGTTCAGTATGATAAACTGCTACGGAGCCTAATGAAATCAGTCATGCCGCCCTTTCCGGTGAGGATTATTGATTATTCATCAAATAGAGTGCAACGCCTATATAATATAACGGATCGCAGGATGATTGTCCGTGGATCCTCAGCTCTTGATTTAGATTTGTCATGTCGCGCACCATGCAAGCTGTCGTTCTCGACCAGCCCGGCAAGGTCAAGGTCGCCACCGTACCTGTTCCTGTCCCGGGACGCGGGCAAATTCTCGTCAAGGTCGAGGGAGTAGCGCAGAACCCAGTCGATTGTGAGTGCCAGTTGGCCGTTACGCGTATCGCATCGCATCGCATGTCCTCAAATTGAACACTCTAGTGTTCTTTGCGAACCTCGTCTCTAAGCCCGGACAAGTCATGGGTTGCGATTTCGTCGGGACGGTGGTCGAGATTGGATCGGACATCCCCATCGGACTGCGGCGCATCGGCGAGCGCATCGCTGGCTTTGTCAATGGAGGTATGTCCCAGAAAAGTTATGTCTTGGCCAGAAGTTGGTAAAATTTTGCAGGCGTCTCACAAGAGGAAGGAGGCTCATTTGCTGAGTACGTCTTGGCCGACCCACGGGTGGTTATCTCGGTCCCCAGCTCGCTCTCTATCCAAGAAGCCGCTGGCCTCGGCATTTGTACTTTCACCGCCAGCCAACTGTTGCACCAATCCCTCGGTCTTCCGCTGCTCGATTTGCTCACGCAAGACTTGAACCCGCCGTCTCAGCAAAACCATCTGCTGGTCTGGTCCGGTGCGGGCGCTGTCGGCCAATACACCATCCAGCTCGCGGCCCTTCTCGGTCTGCACGTCGTAGCCACGGCGTCTCCATCCGGCCACGACCTCCTTCGCAAGCTAGGAGCGCGCGATGTCGTCGATTATTCCGACCCTGATGCTGTGGCGAAAATCCGTGACATCACCGGTGGGAACTTGACGCTGGCCGTCGATTGCTTCGGAGTACCAGACAAGGTGGCGGCGTGCATCGGGCCCCAGGGAGGAGCCATAGCGCTTGTCCTACCGCACAAGGAGGGCCCATCCAGGCCCGATGTCAAGGAAGACATGGTTTTAGCGCTCACGCTACTCGGCAAGGTGACGATCAATCCCATTCCTCACGCATAGCTGATCGTATGAGCTGTTTCGCAGGCTGTTGAACATCCCGCGCCTTACCCTGCTTTGCCGACGCACTATGCGAACGGCGAGAAGTACGGCCTCCTCATCGGTTCTCTGCTCGAGCAGGGCAAGCTGAAGGTGGTTACGCCGCATGTTTTCCCCGGAGGACTGGAAGCCGTGCAGAAGGGCTTTGATTATGCTACTGCTGGCCGAGTGCGAGCTGAGAAGGTGACGTTTCTGTTGTGAAAGTTTGAAATCGTCACATTCTTGTATATTTCGAAGGGATTATTTCCTTCTCTCCAAAGAGAACCGTAGCGACAGTTCCTGCTTCCTCTGTGATTCTTATCGGCCGAGTGGACATCAAGACCTCCGTGAATTAAGGAATTGTTCTCTCACATCTTTGATGCTCAGAAGACAGATCCCACACACAATGAGCCTAACCGAAAGGAGATAAATCGGCTCTCGAAACCGACCAGTACTACTTATCGCAATCCTCATCCCGGACGACGAAGTTCCCTCGTCCAGGGTTCCGCCTCAGGGCGCAAGTGATGTGAAGGATGGGCAGGCATGTCGCAGAAGGCGATTGCATCCGCGACGTTGCGGAGGTTCCGAGTAGCGACTGATTCAGTGATTGCCGATCCCGGTATCAGCCAAGGGCGGCCTATGTAAATCCCGACTGCTCCCCGGCGCGCTCTTTCCTTCTCCCCCCATCCTGCTGATGCCTCTGAATGCGCGCGCCATCCATACGGCCGTAACGAGAGTCGCCCCGGAGAGCGCGCGCTATCTGCGCGTTGCGGGGATGACCATTGCAGTCTGGGAGTGCGTGCAAACCGCGTGTTGTGCACCATCGACCGCTCACCCTAGCCCATCGCGTGCTGCTGCAGATATGT
This sequence comes from Auricularia sp. M12, assembly GCA_037042885.1. Taxonomy (NCBI): domain Eukaryota; kingdom Fungi; phylum Basidiomycota; class Agaricomycetes; order Auriculariales; family Auriculariaceae; genus Auricularia; species Auricularia sp. M12. The sequence goes on from CM073209.1 coordinate 435,921, forward strand.
CAATACTCTCAGCGCAGAGTGGAGGTTTTATTCTAGTCAGGAGCGCGTGCTGCGTCCTAGGTGCGTCCAAATATCCAGGTTGTCATGTCCAAGTCTGACGTCGTTGCACTTCGCCCCGTAGCTTGGCCTGCATCCTTTTCATTTTAATTCGGTGTGTCCGCCCCGCTTTTTCTAGCTACGTGGCTCATAGACAGCGCACAGGTACATCAGCGTCGTCCTAGTCGTCATTGGGTCCTTTGGTTTTTTCGGCCACTTTACCGCCGCGCAATGCCAGCGATTTTATCTCGCAGCGCCGGCGCTGAAGGGTGCGTGTCCTTGAGCGGTCTTGTGCCCAACTGAATTCCCCGCAGTTGTCCAGACGCTGGTGTCGCAGGCCATCCTGGGCTTGAGGTAATGCAGGCACATGTCGGTTGCACATTGGCTTCTTTGATTAATGCAAGTCCAAAACAGAACATTCGCCATCTCAAATCGCAACCGACAGATCGGTTACTGCCTCGCAGCGTTGTTTTTAGCAGTCGGTACAGTGGGTACTGAACGTCTGCGCGTGCTCTATGACCCTGACAGTGTGCTGCAGCTCGAGAGCGTCGTTACGTTCTATGGCCGAATTCGTCCGTCGCCCCCATCCCTGCATCGTCCTCTCAAACTCATTCCTTCGTCTAGCTGACACCGATCCCGTCCGTGTACTCTGGTTCGCGAACTTTTTGACGTCTCACTGACGCTTTCGCAGTCCCACACAAAGTACGCCAACACCAAAAGCATCATCTTTGCATTGTGCTGATTATATATTCAGTTGTACCTCGGGCAACAAGCCAGGCGAGCGTTACGCTTCGCTTCACTACATCTTCGCAATGTCCTTCGACCTGGTGTGCACCGTCGTCTCCTCATGGCACCTCCTTGGCCGCGGAGACGTCAAACAATTCACGTGCGCCCAGAACCTTTTTCTTCGTCGCTCGAGTATCTAACTCAGGCCCTTCAGCATCCCGCGATTATGCCGCGTGTGAGCCGTCTTGTGTGTGCTCGAGGCGCTTCTAATGCGTCCCACCAGAATGCTTATGGATGGGCTAATGTACTTTGGCCTTCTAACGGGTGCGTTGCGCTAAATCTCCGACCAGCGCCTCGCCGGCTGACTCCCAAGCATTCTTCCAGGCGTCAATGTCCTAAACATAATCATCTATCGCTCAACATCCGTTATCGAACTACAGGTAAGCACGCAACATAGCCCTTCGCGTCGCTCGTTTCTAAAGCTTTCGCCGTAGTCTGCTGCGTACGTGTCGTCGATGAGTCGGCCATCCAGCTGAAACACCCTCATACATTGCAGCGTCGTCGTGGGCTACGTGCTGACCTGGGTCATGTCACAGCGCATCCTGATCAACATCCGAGGCGCGTAGTCATATGCTAGTCATCGTTTACTTGCTAACATGTTTGCTATTTGCGTGTGGACAGAGATGGCACAGGAGTCGCTGCACAACTTCACCTTCCACATCCCGTCCGCGCACACTGCCGACGCGCGCTCCGGCGGGCTCGAGATGGGCATCCGCCTGTCCCTGCCGCCGTCGTCGCCGCTGGACCTGCCCCTGGGCCGCGATCGCGACAAGATCAGCGCGCAATCGCACTCCCATTCCCGCTCGCACTCGCACTCGCATTCGCACTTGCACTAGGCCCTTGTGATCTGTTCACGTTGCTGTCGCGCTCTCTGTAGTACTGTATGACCGTATGATGTCTGCCAATGATAGCCTCTGCATATTTGAAAGGAATGTCGTGCCCTGGTTCGGTTCGTGAGCGTGCTCAAGTCCCGCGCCGGTCTGTGCACTGAACTTGAAGGTAAGCCACTGTCTGTTTTGGTCGGACCGTCGGCCGGGGTAGCTGCGCCGCTCGCACCAGTTAGTGTAAGAATATCAGATTGCATAGATGGTGGCATAAGCACATGGTGGCCGAGACTGAGAGGTTACAAAAGTGGCAGACAAGGTGTGGACGAGGACGAGGGGTACATGTTGGATCCGGGAATGCTGTGAGAGTTTGAGAGCTCTGGAAAAGCTCGATCAAAGCGTCGTCGGCGCTACATTGAGTATGACGAGAAGCTGAGCACTCAGTCAATGCTTGCGAACGAAGACGAGTTGAGAGACCGCTCACCGATCGGCAGCCTCAGGGCCGCATTTGCATGTGATTCGAGCAGACAAAGACTTTGGGACAGTAAGACAGATGGGACAACGAGGCGGAAGCCGCGATGAGTCGGACAACGAGAAATTGAGAATCAAGCAGCGCTTCGCCAATTGCGAGAAAATCTTCGCTCCAGATGCCGGGGTAGAAGCGTGTGCGGTACCTGCGCTTGAGATTGCAGCAAAAGATCGCGGAGGCGATCCTCGTATGGCTGCCGGATTCGAATCTGCATGGCAGATCAGTTGCAAAATCTCGGAGAGCGATTCGCCCACCTGAGCAGCGTGGCCAGAAAAGGCTTGTCCATCGCCCACGACGTGCTGGGTGACACGAGATCCAGCAGGAGGGCCCTCGAGGGAGGCGAACAAATACATAATTTCGTTGCGGAGATCAGGACTCAGCTCGAGGTCCTTATCATCAGTGGAGGGCATGCTTTCCGACATTCCAGAAGCTATCTCGGGCTTCCGGAATGTACTGGGGGTAGGCAGGGGTCCTGAGGGGGCGTCTTCAATGCCATAGATGTGCGGGGGAATGGAATGTCCCTCGGGATGATGATCTCCCACAGCCAGAGAAGAAGTATCTGCACTCTCCGGCAGCTCGGAGGAGCCTGGAGAAATGTCTGATACTGGATCAGAACTGATGCCCTGCAGTTCTTCGGAAATCGCGTCGACGCCGTTGCACAGCGCGTCCAGAGCCAACATCGATACCGGAGGCGACGGTTCCACCTCAGCGATCAAGACTCCTGCTGTAGGTATCGGGTCGTCTAACGCACCAGCACTTAAGGGCCAAATGGGCGCGGACGCTCCCTCCAATGCGGGGGCCGGATGCGGAGATAAAGACGGTGCAGATAGAGCTGAGTTCCCTAAAGGCAGCGACCCTTGCACTTCCGGAATCGTGGAAGCCAGGGAATGCGCCGAGAGAAGTGGAATCGCCGGGGGTTCATTCGAATTCACAATTTTTATCTGAGGGCAGAAAGGCTCGACTGTTCCGAAATCGTGAGGCGCACGTGCGTCACCTGCACTGGCGGCGCAAGGAGAGACTGGCGGCGATTCTGCAGAGACAAACATCTGCAGAAAGACCAGTGCGTGTTCCTGAGGAGATCGCTCAACATTGTATGTTGCTGAGAACAACAGTGTGCATACCTCATTGACAGTCCTGGACGATGGGGATTCGTCTCCATCGGAGGTCCAACCAGAGGATGCCTCATTGTGTAATAAAATTAGATATCTCCCACAGGTAATTGCATGTACACTTACCGATATACCTTCCACGGCGTCGTCCAGGACCACATCAGGGTCAGACATGCGTAGCTAATGTTTTACCAGTTTGAGCATCCACAATACAGATGGCTGGATCGCGTACCTCTGCTTCCTGGCATGAATCAACCGATTCTTCACTTGCAAAAGGTTCAGGAGATTCATTCCCCTTCGTCGAAATATCAGCGTAGTGAAGCGTCGGGGCAAAAGTAGCCACTTTTCGATATGTGGGTCTTGCCGATGCAAGTCCGTTCAAAACGTGAGATAATTTCTGATAAATTCATGATGTCAGCCAAAGATACGACGTCGAGTGGAATACATACCACCTGCGTGATTGTGGCTCGCGCCTGATGGAGACTCCTCAAGCTCAGGACGCTTTGGGGAAGGGGAAAACGAGTGGGAGGGATAGAAGCAGTGACTGAAGCAGAAGAGATGTAGCAGAAACTCCAGAGTATGGACCTGGTCAGCAACGGAAGAACGCTGAAGACCGCGGCGAGAATGGCTCCCAATATCATGCCACCGTCAGCCGCGATCATTTCCGATAGAAAGGCATGCGAAATGTGTTGCAGGTCCGTAGCCCCCCGTGAACTGTAGATGGTCTGTGCGATTTGTGACCATCTGGAGGGCGGATCCGAGCCGGCGAGCCACACACGGTCGGGGTGCATTGAGCCGTGCCGTTGAATCTCGTCGGTGTCGCGTTGGACAAGGGCCAAAAGCACTGGTACAACGAAGCTGAAGTACGTCCGCGCTGACATTGAGTATGAACGCGAGGTGGTTGAAGGAGAAGAGCGTTCAACCGTCGGATTGATCCCGCGCGCTTGACCCACGCTAGTGCATCCGCGGCTTTACCTGGGCGTTACCTGCCCAGTCTTAGATTCTATTAGTTAGATCCGGAAGCAGCGATCACAAGACAATCCGTCGTCTCGCGTTCACTGCAACTCAACGATGTACTCCGCTGATGCCCAAATGCCCGGCTGGTGCACCCAATGGGCCAGAATAATTTCTATTGTCAGCACCCGTTATGGTACAATATTCTTCAGATCTTTCCCGTACCCAGAGTCTGGAATTCATTGTGAGAGCCTCATGCGATCCCATCGTCGGGTGAAATAGCGGTCGGAGATTCAATCGTTCTTGACTTCGACCATGTCTCTCAATTTTCGCGAACGCCACGGGCTTACCAGCATTGTCAATTTAACAATGCAATGTGTACTCGAGAGGACGCCCGGGTGCGTCTTGCCGCTGCGCTGACCTTCCCACTCATTAGCGGGTGCACAGCGATTTTTCTCCGGACGCAGTTCTGAACGAAATTGAAAACGTAGTCATCGAAGCGACCACGTCTATTCGCGCCCGCATGACACCTCCTGCACGCTCGCTCTGCAAAATCCAGCTTAATCAGTTTCTTCCTCGACCAGATTCGCCACCGCACGTAGTAGTCCTGACGAATGAGCTGCTCTCTCGCATCTTTAATTACTTGCAACACCCGCCGTTCGCCTCTACTTCTGGATTCGGAGACATCATTCGTGCGACCCAAGTGTGTCGTCTTTGGAGAACGACAGCAATGCAGGATTCTAGTCTCTGGTGCACGTTGAGCGGCCTGTCTTCAGCAGGGCTGGACGCTATTCATACTGTCCTACGCCGGTCGAATTCACGTCCACTACACGTCGACCTGAACCTGACCGAGGTCCGTGATGATGTGCAGGGTCGCGTGATCGAAGCTGTGACTGCCAATCTGCATCGCACTCGCTACTTGGCCTTGTCGTTTGGAACCGGCTACGATGGTCCACAGACTAGGAAACTATTTGCTACCCAGGCGCCGATCCTCGAACAGTTTCATGTGCATTCACCAGACTACTTCACCATCAAGTCTTCCCTTTTCGACCAGCATGCGCCGCGCCTATCGACAATTACCTTCGTCAACCCTGGAGGCTGGCTTCCGAACAAATGCCCAGCGCTGGATGCTGTTAAAGAATGGAACCTGCTTAATGCTCCCAACACCACCTCGCTCCCCTGCGTCAGCGGACTCTCGCGCATTTGCACGCGCGTGCGCAAGTTTTCACTGCAGTCCATTCTGCGCGGCACACCAGGCAATCACGAGCCTGCTCCAAAGCAGCCTTCTGCGGGAATTTTCCGCCAGTTAGAGGAGTTCACCCTCAGCGAGCTCGCGGCCGATGGCACAACTCAAGTGCAGGTTCAGACGCTCCGTGCCTTCGACTACAAGTCAATCCCGACCATCCATCTCCGCGCTGGCACCGTTCCAACCATCATGTTCGTCTTCAAGGAGCTGCAGGACATCAAATACCTATTCCTGATGCGCTCTGGGGATACGGGCCTGCTCATCGTGCGCGATTCCGCCGACAAAAAACGGGTATTCTCGCAGCTGTCCAGCCACGCGGTCGACCGTGTTCTGAGAAGGATCTATCCGACTGCATCCACGATCTCGTCAATCGCGCTTTGGGAGTACGTGCACGCCGAGGACCTCGCCGATCTGTTCGCTCTGGAGCTCCCCGCACTTCGCATCGTCACGATTTTCGTTCGCGGCACGACGCTACCCGAGTCGACGTATCCGCCGCAGGCGCAGCACATCTTCACTTGCTGCAGCGCGAAGGGCCTGCAGTGGGACTGCCCGTCGCTCGAGACGCTGTGCTTTTCGTCGCACGCCCCTGTAGAGGACCACGACGTGCTTCCGCCTGCTGCGCGGCGGCCCGTCTTGTCCGCTGTGGCGCTCAGAGCCTTTGTGCAGAACACGCTTCGAGTGGACATCGCGCGGTTGCCCGGCCTCATCCTCGATGGCGTTCTTTTTCAAGAAAAATACAGCGACGGAGTCGCTCTTCTTCGTCCCTTTTTCTCAGACATTGAGTTGTGCCCGTGACTCAGACCGCATCATTGTATTCAACTGTACCCCCGCATCCATTGGTATACGATATCTTCCCGTGGCAAGCTAAGTACAACCTCCGCTGTCCGAACCATCCCATAGCCCGTATTAGTATGCTTCAACCCATTCTATAATTATATCACTGTAGAATACATCAATTTCCGTTCAGTGTGACAGCAGGATGCAGAGCGAGAGTCGTGTCCGAGTCACTAGCCTCCCTGCAATTCCTCGGCATGCCAGCGATAATCCGAGTCGAGCGCCGGCCCACGCTTATCCGGCTTGCCCAGATGCTCGCGCAGAATCTCGATGACGGCCGGGACGTCCGTCTCGAAGTCCGTGTTCGTGCCGTTGGCCGGGAGGATCATGTTGACGTAGACCTGGCCGAGAATCGACGCCTCCTCCCAGAACATCAGAGACGTGTACGATGTGGGCATCATCTCGAGCACAAGTGTATCCGCGCCCGTCCTGGCAGTTCGAGAGACGATCGCGATCAGTGGTCTGTCAACACTGCGCGCAATACTGCATAGCGCTCACCATCTATGATTGAATAAGGCCCCTCCATGGGGACCAATAATCGCGCGCACTGTCGAAGGGCGAGGGGGTGAGTAAGTGATCCATGTATGAAAAGAGAACACCAGATGCCGCGGCGCACCGTTGTCGTGAAACCACTTCATCAGCTGCGGCTGGCCGCCGTAGTCGTCCTGGTTGAACACGACGAGCTCCTCGCCCTGTTTACGCTCGACGAGCAGCGCGCGGATAGCATCGAGAAGCGCTGGCTCGTTCAAGACTTTCCTCCCGCCGTTCATGATCCCCTTTCCCGTCGAGCGGCTGCAATACATGACCTGTGGCGCCCGCGCCCGCGCCCACGGTCAGCGCCTTCGCACGACATGTCGGTGCCGCACGCACCTTTTTGCGCTTCCGCAGGGGAACCCTGGGTTCCACGAGTCCAAACGCCTCGAGTGTGCGGAAGGACGAGTATGGGTGGATGAGGGGCGCGCGGCAGCTGAACAGGATGCTTTTGGCCGCGACGTGCTTGCCGTTGTAGTGCATATCGTCCGCGGCCTTGTACCCCAACATCTCCCACATCTGCCGCACTGACGGTACGGGGCTACGACCGATCGCGACCTCTGGATGAAGACCCTGGTTGAGGTGTTCGCCCTGGGCTAGGATGTGGCTATATCGTCATAATGAGTTGCGTTTGCAGTGTCGACAGAGGAGAAAGCATATGTACGTTACGCGGTCCAGGAAGTGTTGGAACGACCACGAGTCGGGCGACGCTGCGATGACGAGCCTGTCCGTCGGGAACTGTTGATCGTAATCGGCTGGGCTGAGGTGCGCCGCCTGGGGATCGAACTGCAGTCCGGTGATGGACACGCGGCCGCCCATGCAAGTTTGGTCCGTCCAGGTGTCAGGGCGCGGTATGCCAGCATAGGTGGAGTTGACAACGATCTGGGACAAGCGATACTGTTAGCGCTACCGCCATGTGGTATCGATGCTACTCACGATGTTCTGGCCAGAGATCCCGCGATAGCACGCCCAGAATTCTTCTGGACAGAACGCCGCGCGCTCGCGGATCTTGATGAGGAGGGAGCGCCAGTATGGGCGGTCGGACTGGCGGCGAGACGGTGCAAAGATCGGTTCGCGGATGCGGAAGTCGGGGTACACGAGCTCCTCACCGTACGCGACTTTGGCCTCGCGCAGAGCTACGCACGGGGCGTGGTACGGGTGCATGTTGGGCGTGCAGGACGAAATCGCCATGGGCGCCCAGCGCGCGGACGGCGCATTTTTGTGACGCGCAGCGAAGAGCGCGAGCGCGTTGGAGAGGTTGCCTGGCGGCAACGGGGCGAGCGGTGCGGCAGCGGCGCTGGCCCGCCAACGCACGCAGATGGCACCGAGGAGAACGCCGAAGAGCAGAGAAGCAACAGCGACAGAGACGAGCCAGAATATGTTCCAATGCGCGGATTGCGTCCTGCGGAACTGCGAAGCCTCAGGCCTAGCCGACTCCACGGTGTCGAGGTTGATGGCCTCGTAGCCTTCCGTACTGCGCCATGGCCAGTGCCAGCGCCAGGCGCTGCTGTCTCGCGAAAACATGCGTTAGGAATGGGAGAAGAAGTCCATGGCGCGCCGATGTTAGGGGTAAGTAAGAGACGAGGAGAGTGGCTGTCCGGCAAATCGACACTGCGCAGCTGCGCGCGATCTTCAGCGCCTATATGTAGATGACAAACTAGCTCAGCGCTCGTCTTGGCTTTGAAAACCCTGTGAGAGAACCTAGATGGGGGTTAATATGGGTAGACAAATCCAGATGACATTATTGTAGTAGCATATTGACGACGTGCGAGATATCGGGATGGGGGATGGTTCAGGCAGAGGTGGGTAATGTGGGGTTAGTCATCATGGGATCGCTGTCGATGATCCAATACCTATCCGATCATCACGAATGCTGAGATTAGAAACCCACGTGGATCCCACGTGCGCAGTGCGCGCTCCCTGTCGGAACTACAGTCGAAGCCCTTATAAGCCATGGCATTTGGGACCCCCGAAAACCTATGGGTTATGTGAATCATGGCCTAACAGGGCGGGTATTTGTATGTAAATTGCGATTCCGGAGGTGGCCAAAGGCTCTGGCCGGCTATGGGTTATGGACGAGGGCTTCGACTGTACTTGAACCAATCGAAAGCATACGGTCTCGAAGACGACCCAATGGAAGGAAACCTCACTATTGGGCGACGAGAGCGATACTTCTCACGTAAAATTAAACTCACATTCTCCCGACGATGACGCTCCCTGGACCTAGCCTGAGCCAGTCGTCTCCTCACTTTCTCCCAATTCCTCCACAAAGAATGGCATTCCGATTGTATCCCTTCTCATGTATGCGCCCCGCGTATCCCCCTCCGATAATCGATGGATTCAGTGACGCACACGCATGAACGGGCACTGCAATTTGCTCTTGTCCGCGATCGGTTGACACTCAGCCCTGTGGCACCGTCCATTGAATCCAAGGCGTGTCTACGGTAAACTACTGTATAACTGACTGCTCTGGCTGGAGCAATTACAGTAAATTATTCTCATAGAATCTCAGACTCCCGAGGCTCGAGCGCGGTGCAATGACTTTTGAATCTCCATTGGCGTAAACTGACTAGTAGTACTAGTACTCTAGGAAGATGCTGCTCCGAGGGACAGAGGCAAAGCGCGGCCGCGGTCGCTGACTGTATCCGATAGCAAACTTGCAGGACTTTGACACCGGTACCGCGTCGAAGGCGTGTCAACTCCGACATTGTCCTGGTCTCGCACGACCGGACTCTAGCGGACGCTAGCCACTTGAAGACTATGATGGTGCAGGGACATCACCCACTGTGTACTGTACTAGGGCAAGGTTCGTCTCGTGATCGTCAACTGGAAGCCTTGTTCTTCATTGAAACGTTCGAACAGTGACCGCCGCGTTCATGCAATACGACGAGCTGCACACGCACCCGGCATTTCCCCTCGCACAGTCTCACCGCGGCATACAACGGCGCGGCGGCGCCTGGACATGAACTATCGTCTTCGCATGCTGCGATCATGAGAGCGCGCGTCGAGGATGAGACGCTCGTTGCATCACAGTAAGTATTGGTGACATGCTGCCGGTGGATTCGTTCTCTGAAGCGCGTATAGCAGCTACTGTAAGAGGCGCTTGAGACGGCCGTCCTCCGAGTCGGCGCTCTCGCTCACTGCAAGAAGAGCGGGCGCCTCACGCCGTTTGCATGCCGAGATCCGGGCCGGTTGCCGCGGGCGCTTAGTTACGTAGGAGGCGCGTTGTCGGAAGTGCAGAGGCTGAGGCTGACAGTGGACAGCAGACGACGTGGAGGCTCGTTCTGGTCGTCAGTCTGCGCGGGCTTAGGGAGAGGGAGAAGCGGGGCTGGCATGGGAACGGTTGTTCTATACTCCGCAGTCGCTGGCCCTGGCGGGACTCATGTGGGCTGTCTGGCTGGGCTGGGAGTCTGGTCCCCCGGAGCCGCATCCACTCACAGCAGAAGCGATGCGATGCCGCGCCAAGGCCATGAGGGGATCGCCAGACCCGACGATTACTTAAACTCGTCATCGCCGCAGCCGCCCACCTCATCCCAACGTCCGATCCCTTCTCCTCTCCCCCTCTCTTTCTTTCTCCTAATGCGAACGCAAACCACGCTCGCACTCGCGCTCGCAGCCAGCGCAGCGGCCTCGCCCTCGCCACAGCGCCTGCGCGCGCGCAACCTGGTGCCGAGCTCTGCGATGAAGGACTCGTACGACTTCGTCATCGTCGGCGGCGGCCTGGCCGGGCTCGTGCTCGGCGCGCGCCTGTCGGAGGACGCGAACCACACCGTGCTCGTGCTCGAGGCCGGCGGCTCCGGCGAGGAGACCGAGGCCATTAAGGACCGCATTAGTCAGTCCGCAGTCTGCGTCTCGAAGTGCAGAGTAGAGTAGAGGACTCACTGTCGTCCGCAGCGATCCCGGGATACACATATTACGCCGAGAACATCCCGGGCATCAACTGGAACTTCCAGACGACGCCGCAGAAGGGCGCGGGCGGCCGCCAGCTCGCCTGGCCGCGCGGCAAGGTGCTCGGCGGTGCGTCCTGCAGCCGCTTTCCTTTGAGCGTATTAACTTACTTGGCTGGAACTGGGTGCAGGTAGCGGCGCGATCAACGGGCTGTACATGAACCGGCCGGGCGAGCTCGAGGTCCAGACGTGGCACGACCTGCTCGCCGGCATGGACGGCGCGGACAACTGGACCTGGGACAAGCTCTTCGCCGCGATGAAGAAGAGCGAGACCTTCAACCCGCCCTCGGACGACATCGCCCAAAAGGCGCAGATCACGTACAACGCAGCGAGCCACGGCACGAGCGGGCCCATTCATTATTCGTACCCGGGATAGTGCGTCTGGCTCCATCTGCCAAGTATGTATGTATGAGTGTTGCTGATGATGACGGGTGGTGTAGCACGTTCGACACGGTGGGCGACTGGTCGACGGCGATGCAGAACCTCGGCATGCCGCTCTCGCGCGACACCTACGGCGGGCAGAACTGGGGCGTGTACGTCGCGACGTCCGCGATCAACCCGGCCAACTGGACGCGCTCCTACTCCAAGTCGGGCTACCTCGACCCGCTCCCGCCGCGCGCCAACTACGACGTCGTCACCAACGCCTTCGTCACGCGCTTGATCATCGACCCCAGCACCAAGCAGGCGACGGCCGTCGAGTACAGTCTGGACGGCAGCACGACCAAGACGGTCAAGGTCGGGAAGGAGGCGATTCTGGCGGGCGGCACGGTCGGCAGCCCGGCGGTGCTGCTGCATAGCGGGGTGGGCCCGAAGGACGTCCTGGCTGATGCTGGCGTCGATGTAATCGAGGAGCTCCCGGGCGTGGGTCAGCATCTCCAGGATCACGTCGTGCGTAGTCATCTCCCGCCTTACTTTACTCGCTCTCGGAATAACTCATCTCACCGGCGCGGCGCAGAGTCTCAACTTGCAGTGGACGACGGACAGCCTCACCGCCGGCGCGGTGTACAACGGCGACGGGCCCGAAAAGGTACGCCCACTCGTCACGCGTCCAATGCCCAATTTGCCGCTCACCTCGCACCTTACTGCAGAACGACCCCGTCTTCCTCTCCTTCGTCAACTCCGCGACGGCCTACCTGAACGCCAGCGCGCTCTTCGGCGCGTCGGGCGCGCCGGCCTTCGCGAGCGGGATCGCCGACACGCTGGACGTCGCGCTCGCGCAGGTGCCCAGCACGGACCCGACGGTGCTCGCGGGCTACAAGGCCATCTACGCCGCCACGGCCAAGCTCGCCGCGGGCCCCGTGGGCCAGCTCGAGATGCTGCTGGCGATTAATAGTGCGGGGGCGATTCGGATTACGGCGGCGCTGCAGCATCCGTTGAGCCATGGAAGGATTTATATTGACGCTGAGACGGGCACGTTTGGCGCCCCTAAGATTGATCCGAATTATTTGGCGCATGGGGCTGGTGCGTTTTGATTCTTTGAGTCTTGCTTGTTGCTTCCTTGCTCGCTGCGTCGCTCGTCCTCCCTTCTTCAACCGCTTCTCCATTCTTCGTCTCTCTTCCTCTTCCTCTCGCTCTCCCTCTCTCCCTCTCTCCCTCTCTCCCTCCGTCTCCCTTTCACTCTCCCTCTCTCCCTCTCCGTCCCCCCACTCTCTCCGTCCCCCCCACAACCCTTCCCTCTCTCATCAAGTAGCTAACAACGCCGCAGACTCAGCAGTCCTACGCCAAGGCCTGCGCCTCGCGCGCCAACTGGGCAACACCGCGCCCCTCTCCACGCTCATGACGTCCGAAGTCCTGCCGGGCGCGGCAGTCTCCGCAGAAGGCAGCGACGCCGAGTGGGACGCGTGGCTCCAAACGCAAATCGGGACCGAGTTCCACCCGTCGTCCTCGTGCGCGATGCTCCCGCGCGAGCTGGGCGGCGTCGTCGACGCCTCCCTGAAAGTCTACGGCCTGAAGAATGTTAGAGTTGCAGACGCGAGTGTGCCCCCGATTGTGTGGGCCGCGCATTTGATGGCGGGGACGTATGGCCTCGCGGAGATTGCGAGTGATATTGTGCGCGCGGAGTATAATGGCGGCACTGTTCCCGGCGGTGGGAATGGGAGTGGGAACGGTGGCAGCGGTGGTGATGGTGCGGACGGCGATAATGCAGCGCCCGCCGTCGCAGCCCCACCTGTCGCTATCGCCCTCACTGTCGTCGTCGCCGCCCTCGCCCGCTTCCTGCTCTGAGTCTGACCTCCCCGCCCTCAAAATCCAACTCCCAGCACCCCACCTCTCTACTCTCGGACTTGGACCCACGCACGCACCCAATGGACTTTCGCGCTATCTCAACGCAACGCAATGATGTATCGCACGACTGTAATTACCGTACCCATGATGGACTCTGGCTTTAGCTTTGTCGACTCAGGGTCGATCCCCCTCTTTTGGATTTTATTCTATATACAGTACAGTACAGTACGCCTTGTGTCCAGCCTCCAGGATTCGAGTTATTATACATAGTACTTACTGTACTGTTCGCTGTGCGCGAGCTCGGAGTTTGTATTGACTGTAATGCTAGACAGATTTTGAAGTAATTTGAAGTGTGTTGTGTAGGTGTATGGGCGAGGAAGAGGAAGAGGAGGAGGAGGGTCGGAGTTGACACGCTTTATGCTGTACAAAGAGCCCGGCTTTTCACTTATAGACATCTCAGATGCACCCTTTATAAACATCATCTGCTGTTTGAATTCGAATATGACAATGGCAGGCTTGCACCTCTATTGGCAGTGATGATTTTTGCAAGAAAAAAAAAGAGCGTCAATGAGGGATCGCTGATCACGAGTAGCTTATTTATCTCAACAACGCGGTCAGATTGCACACTTGTACTTACATATACGATTTTGAGAAATTTTCATTTTCGGCGTGGTTGCTGCAGCTGCGTTGATGCCGCGGATTTGCCAACTGAAGGACCGGATCTCGGCGAGCGGCGGTGCTGTGCACGCTGGCTCTTCTTGCAGAGACGATCCAACTTCGAGATTCAAGATTGCATTGCTGTGACATGCCACTGGCACATGTAGTGGTGAGCGCAGCAAGCGCCGCCTTCACCCAGTACGCCGCGCTTCCCAATCACGCGTCTCGATCTCCGCCCGCATTCGAATTCGCGCCGCACGCCGAGTCGCAGTACCAAGTGCCGCGCTCCTCGCCGTCCGCGAAACGCGTCCTCTCGCCGCCGCACACCAGCGTGCGCCTCGCGCCGCACTGCTGGCGCACCCCCCATGCGGACTACGTCGACTTCCGCCGACGCACGCTCGACTACGACGCGCTGCGCATCACGCGCAAGGTCTGGTGGCGCACGGCGACCGAGCTTGAGCGCGCGCTCGATGAGCGCTGTGTGGATGCGAGGCGGCAGTTCTGGACTGAGGGCGTCGAGCCGGCTTTGCGAGATGCGGGATTCCTCCCCACCGACGCTGGGAGCGCGGAGCGCGTTCGGGATATCGTGCGGCAGTACCGCAGCTACATGGGTGCGAATCGCCGTGGTTGGCTTCCTTCTTTCTGTCCGCTCACAGATACTTACACATCTCAGACTTCCTGGACGGTGTGCTCGAGACGTGGGCGGCGCTGCAAGACCATCTGCAAGATCTGACCCCTGAGCAGCTGGACGCGGACTCAGCTTCCGGCGATCTGGCGAAGCTCGAGACGGCTTTCCTTGCCGCTCTCGACGACATGTACGCCGCCTGCGGCGGGATGCCGTGCTACCCCGAGCAGGGACCCCGAGCCGCCGCGCAGCCTTGGGCGAGCGAAGAAGAGTGCGCCGTGCGCGATGAGGCTGAAGCGTGCGCGCGTGGGGGGAGACGCGTCCCGGGTGGTAAGTGGATTCCCGTGCCAGTCTGAATGGACGCCTGCTGCAAGATTTATTTCTGCGTGTGTGACTATGTAGCGTATGCCAGACAATATCTTGAGTAGGAGAGGTTGAGCAACAGTATTATGATTTAAATCAGCACTGACGCCTGTGGGTATGATCTACAGAGGCGGAAGTAGTCACAGTTGCTCTGGAACGCAAATGCCGGCAACCGCGTGAGCTCAGAAGGCTGCGAAGTCAGCCCGGGTATATTCAATTTTTACACTGGCGCGATTGTCCTGCGTTCTGGGGAAGGCAGCTAAGTTGCGGCGCGCCGGTCATCGTGCTTTCTTCCGATTTCTATTCCACATGTCCGGTCCGGCATGTTCTTACTTCTCATTTAAATAATGCTGGTCCCTGGACTGGCAAGAACATGCCTGCCTTCGATATGAGTTGGGCTACTTATACAGTGACGGAAAAAATAATTTGTACACCCGATTTTTGCCACTTTTGCAGACACAACTGTGAGAGCCTCAGACTACCAATCCTCCTGGTATTCACGTATGTTGGTGGCAAGCACCTAAGCTTTGATTGTGTGCTGTGATCATGTGAATTGGACGGGTGCTGATTGAGATATAAGCACAAGTCCATGAAACCTATATAAGTGCGAATTAGCCCCTCATTCCTGAACAAAGGCTGATCTTTCTGAGATCCCTTTCCTATCACTAAATGAGATGGTAGGCTATAGGAATATGCCATGGGAATTGGAGTCTGAGGCCAGTCTGTTTGCTGGCGTCCCAACAAACTCGGCTCTCAGTACACCCCAAACTTCATCTCATCGCTGAGAATCCTCCAGATAACTTTTATAACCCATATTTATGAGTTATGTTCCTTGTATAAATAACTATATGTAGCTATTCCTGGGAGACCTGGGTTTATTTGCCTGGACATCAGCGATGAGATGAAGTTTGGGGTGTACTGAGAGCCGAGTTTGTTGGGACGCCAGCAAACAGACTGGCCTCAGACTCCAATTCCCATGGCATATTCCTATAGCCTACCATCTCATTTAGTGATAGGAAAGGGATCTCAGAAAGATCAGCCTTTGTTCAGGAATGAGGGGCTAATTCGCACTTATATAGGTTTCATGGACTTGTCCTTATATCTCAATCAGCACCCGTCCAATTCACATGATCACAGCACACAATCAAAGCTTAGGTGCTTTCCACCAACATACGTGAATACCAGGAGGATTGGTAGTCTGAGGCTCTCACAGTTGTGTCTGCAAAAGTGGCAAAAATCGGGTGTACAAATTATTTTTTCCGTCACTGTAGTTATACAGCGGCAGGTTGTTTCGGAGTTATGATTATTGTTGTTTTGTTTGCAACTCCGATAGCCGCGTGTTTGCAACAAACCAGCTCGCCCTGAGAACCCGCCGTGACGCTGATTCTGATGACACGCGCCCAAGATACTCGAGCAGAGGACCCTGCGATACCTGTGACGCCAACTGGCTTCCTGCTCGTCCGTTGGCACCACCGGCTCCTGTCTGCGCTCATGATCAGAGTCAGCACTCGTTCTCGGCGGCAATTATCTGGCCCGTGCCATACTTGCGAAAGCCACCGCAATCGCGTGCCCTATCTTTTGCTCATTGGTCGTCGCGGTCCCACCGTCCACAGTCTTATCGGCTCTCATTCACCCTGCGACTTCACACCGCAACGAAGCTTGACGACAGCGGATCCACTGCCATCGCGCGTTCTTCTAGATTTAGATATGTGGTCTCACGACGTCGGACCCCGCTGCTGCTGCTTCTATCGCGGCGGGCAGATACGCGCGACGAGACGGCGCATGCGCTCCGCGGCTTCGGCATCCCGGTCCCAGGACCACCCGGGCAGGCTTCGTAGATAACGCGTCCCTGTGTCCTATGAGTCGCCACAGCGGCGCGATGCACGCGCGGTGCTCCTCCTCCTGCTCATCCTCCTCCTCGCAGCCATGCCCAACAAAGTCGGGACGGTCACGGGCTATGTGCGAAGTGAGTTCATCGATCTGCAGTTGCTCGCGGAGGCCTGAATTGGATGAATGGATTCGCAGTGGCCTCGCTCGCGCTTTTTACGTGGGATTGGAGTGCGTCCCGAGACATACCTTATGCATAAGGGTGGACGCCCGCTGACGATTCCGAATCAGTATTGACGTTTGAGCAAGAGGTGCTGTCGCGCTGATCCCAAGTGTGCCTTTGATTGTCTGACGTTCCTTCGACTGCACTCGAAGGTTGCTCTTATATGGGTGAGCCAATTTATCCCAAGGTGCTGACCTGTTATTTACCTTCAGTAGAGAAGTAGATGGACGCGGACGAAGATCCTCTTTCTCCTCGTGTGTGACAGCTTTCTAGCTTTACATCATCCGCAGGCCGTTAAGATCGTTGTCTAGCTGAGATATTCGACCGCGGCGACGGTGGCTTTCGATACGTACATGACTATCAAATCGAGTCTCCCCCGAAGTGTAAAGCCACGAATACCAGATGCGCATTCTGAAAGCCGCTAATGCGCTGCATTGGCAGGTGTGCTTCTGGGACCCGATATTCTCTGGGTTCGGCATCGTCGCGATCATCGTCATCGTGCAGAGTACGCTCTCCCTTCCATCTACTGTACATTTCGCACTCAAAAGCCCGCCACTGGCAGTGATATTACAGCTTCGCATCTACGCGATGTACGAGCGGAGTCGCAGGCTGCTGTACTTCAACGGCGGCATGTTCCTGCTCGAAATCGGGACGACGGTGGTGCTCATGGTGAAGCTCCTGAACGACGGACAATGTACGCTCTCCCTCTGTCTTTCTTGTTCCCGGACCTTCTCAACCTGTCGTTTACTTCGCCTGTTCAGATATGACTGCACCGGATTGGGTCATCGGGTCTTGCTACGGGACGCACGAGCCGCATATCTGGATGGTCTGGATTCCTGGTGCGTCTCATAAGTTTCAGAGTGGACTCGGTAATATTGATGAAATGGATCGCTGTAGCCCTGATATTCGAATCGTACCTGGCTGCACTCGCTGCTGTGAAGCTCCTGCAGGAACCCGTGCCGACATGGCATCGAGGTACTAGCCTGCTACGGCTCATGGTTCGCGACTCCATGATCTACTTCGTATTGTAAGTGCCTCCTCAGCCCCGGCTTTGAACGTTTCTTCTGAAACTCTGCAGTGTGGTGTCGACGGTGGCACTCAACGCGATTATGTTCGCGGTAAAGCCGGTACGGAGCTCGCTCAGACGTCGCATGCACAGCTAAATGAAAACTCAGCAATTTCCCGGCGTCGCAATATCTGGGTAAGCATGTCATTGTCAAGCGGAGAGTTCGACTGAGGCGGCGCGGCCGATATTGTACGCGCAGAATCGTCGATGCTGCGAGCTCGATCGGCGGAACGCGTTTGATAATCTCGATACGGACCGCCGCGTGGAACCCACCGGATATCTCGACAGTGGATCCGTATTCTGGTACCAATGCTGGGTGAGTTTGCCCAATTGGCTCGGATCGACGGACTGAACTTGCGATCGACTCGGGTACGCAGTGTGGAGGAACGCGAGCATGACCTTCCGCAGGAAGTCGACCGGCCGCTGCGGCCTCCCACCGGTCTTTATGAGATGGATATGATCTAGTGACGACCTTACCATCCGTGGGCATTATTGCCAGAGAGTGCTGTCAGCTCGTATTAGGCTACGATAGGCTTTGGACAACCGTTGTTGTAATGTACATTTTACCTGGGCCTGGCGCCGTACGAATGTACACGTGCATTCGAGCGAGAACAGATTGTCAGTCGACCCGTCGGCCCGGCTTCTAGGGCAGCATGGGAATGCTGATGCAGATGGATGCAGGTGAGGCAATGCCGCGGCGAGGAATGCCCGATCACTAAAAGCTGGTGATGCAGCGCCCGGAAACGTTGGGAAGTGCGGGTGCCACGGCCCTGTTGGCCGGAAGTACAGAGGCTGCGAGGCAGTGAGCCATAGCTTATAAAGTGTCTCCGGGACTCAGCTGGGCGGCGCATAAAGCGACACCGCGGGACTGGGAGAAGACAAGATCCATTAGCTCAGGTTACCGACGGGATCTGGGTCGGAGGGACCTGCCAACGGACGTGGTTTCCCGTGGAACCAACATAGAACAGTAGATTACTTGTGCTGACTCACTTGGAGGTCACTCTAGAGGATTTTTCTGGCTGAAATTACTCCATATCCTGACATGGATTAGTAGACTGTTTGCGGGGAAAAGAAAAGTAACGGTTCAGGTCAACTGACGGGAGTAGAAAAGCGGTGGTGATGTTTGAACTCCGGCCCGCTGCCTCGTTTCTATCCCGCGCATTTGCGCCACTGTAACGCTCACTTCGGATGCCTCTGGGCGTATGCTACGGAGGATCCGTCCGTTGAAGAAGTCCGGGAACATCTGCCGCTATTACCGCGGAAAATGAGGCTGCCGTGCCCTGTGCAAAGATCGTTCGGATTTATGCAGCATGCCAGCAGTGTATAAAGGGGCGCAAAGGCGTGGTTCTTGATATTTCGTAGCCAAGATATGTCTACCCACAGCCGCAGGCAGTCAGCCCCTTCGGGCCGAGAGCCAGGCGGTCGCGGCCGCCACGACCGACACACATCTCAGGCCTGCCTTGGATGCAGACAGCGGTTCGTGTGGCAGTATCTATCGGTTCTTCTGGATGCTCACGTATTCATCAGTAAAATTCGCTGTGATCCTGAGCGACCAGAGAACGGCAGGCCCTGTTCGTCGTGTGCCAACGCTGGCAAAGAGGTACGTCATCTCAAAAGCTGGTATCCGTATCCAATCTTCTCGCAGTGTGTATGGTCTCCTATTCAGGATGGGAGGAAGCCGCCTACAGCCGAGGCGCACAGTGCTCTGCGTCGTCACAATGATCATCTTCTTGAAGAAAACGAGAAGTTTCGCGCAGCGCTTATAACGCTAGGAATCAATCCCAACGACCTCATTTCCCAAGGCGAATCTGTGGCGAAGCAGAGTGAATTTGCTACGACTCCACCACCACTCCGGATCCCTCCTCTCCTTAGGCGGGCATCGGCGCCGACTGCAACCGGCGCGCACTTCGACACTGTGGGAGGCGGATTGTCGCCCGAGACTGACATGTCATCATCCGGTCAAGCCTCAAATTATAAGACCTTCCTCGATGTGCCTTTTAACGGAGCATCGCGCAGGCAGGGGAGCACGGGAATGGACGACATGTACGGCTCTGCCGTCTCCGACACTGAGGACGTTGTGCGCATGTTCCCGTCCGTTATAGCCGCCGTTTTACTCATGAGCCTACCACAGGACTCCTTTGACAGTCTCCGCGCTTATAGTTCACACTCGCACCCCTCGTCGGGAAGGAGCTCCTTTTCGTTCAGTTCAACGCTCTCTGTACCGCCGGTCCTGACTGTTTCACCCGACCAGCTCTCTCCCCCTAGTGACGTGGCAGAGAGTCATCAGCTCAGTAATTTCGCGAGCACGCCTTGCCCCTGCGAATGGAACCGGCATCTCCCAATGGCAGTCAAGACGCACCAGCCGCCGCTCACGCGTGAAGAACATGATGACCTCTTGGACCGCTACTTCAAGTACAGCGCACCGTGGAATCTGCGGGTCATCCAGGATTATTTCCTGGAAAGCATGAGAGCTGCTCTCTCCACGACCGGGAATGAGCCTCATCTCCCTCACTACTCCGGAGCCCTGCACAATGTCATCCTCGCCGAGGCGACCTCATTCGTACCCGGGTCCTGGCTCTCTGATCCGTCAGTTAGGATTGAGTTTCTCAACAGCGCCAGAGCGAGCGCCGGGATCGGTCATCCAATCGCTGTCATCCAGACCTATGCAGCGCTGTCTCATTTCTACATGGGTATCGGGCAGACGGAGACTGCTCTCGAATACCTCAAAGAAACACTCGCTCAGGCCAAATCGGGTTTGTTTTTCTCCGGACTTTACTGAGCCTGGTTTTAAATCTGATCCAACTGCAGCCGGAATGTGCTCGTCCATGCGCGAAGGGTTAGCAAGCGAAACGAACCGCAACCTCTCCTGGTGCTATTATACCACCGTCATCCAGGTACGCAGCGCAGTCATTATCTCGACGGCGAATACTGAGAGTGGACGCTTTTTTTCAGGATATCCAGATTGCCGTTCTCCAACAAACCATGCCCATTATTCCGCCGCATCCGAACAATATTCCTATTGTTGGACAATTTGGGAAAAACGAGGGTCTGAGTCAGCTGTTCATTCAAGGTGTTTATCTCGGAAGGCTTGCTGGCTTTATGATTCAGGCGTACGCTGTTGTTCGTCCTTGGTCGTTCAATCTCCTTTCTCACCAGTTTGCAGATTGACGAACGGGCAAACTCCTACACCTTCGGATATCTCTGGACTACAGTATGCTGCTGTTATTCGCCCAAGGCACATGCTCATTGAATACTAGCGCACAGCTCATGACGTGGGCAAGCAATCTGCCAGGAGGCCTGCAACTGACGCAGAAGAAACGAGTGGACAACCATCACGTTCTCGTCCTGCACATTGTGCACAGGTGGTACATCATCCACCTGAACGAACGGTTCGCTGCCGACAACCCCGACTGTCGCAAGGTCTGTGCACCGCATTTCCCTAGTAGGATTGTATGTGGCACTGACTCTCCTGAACCCTACCTAGCATGTGCAAGACGCCATAGGAAAGATTGTCCGGATGCTGTCCTCGTATCGGGACAGCGTTCAATCGCTCTCGTTCTCGCCCTTGGTCCTCGCGCAGGCTACCTTCGCAACGGGCCGCGCGTCTCTTGGGCTGTGCGACATCCCGACTGTGACGCGTAAACAGCGTGAGGCGGCGCTTTCGAACGCGGACTTCTTCGTGCGCGCGCTCGGAGAGATCGCCCATACGTGGCAATGCGCCAAGGACTATGCCGCCAAGCTCCAGAACGACCTCAACGAACGGTTAGTCATAGTCATATTCCTTCGCACTCCGCGTTGCGTGCTCACGTGACACCGGAAGAAACAACCTAAGGCAGCCGGGCATGCAGCCCGTTCCGGCGCAGGGTCCTCCGGGTGACATGAGGAGCCCTATCTCGCCGGGCGTCCCTTCGACTGCGAGCGCTGTTTGGCCGATGGGAGCTATGGACCCCTCCGTGTTTTCGCCCGCGTTGAGCGAGCAGCACGTGATGCCGTTCTTGCCACAGCTTGACACCGCCGATCTCGGACAGGGAGTCTTGCCTCCTTCGTCTGCCAATTCCATGGACTGGTTCCCCACGCCCTCGTCCTCAGGCATAGGCCAAGGACACGATTTCAATGCGTTTGGCGATATGAACGACATGCTGGCCTACCCGCCGTTCCCACATGAGTCCATGGAACATTGGCACAACCCGAATGGCATGTAGGGCCACCGGTGGAACATTCCCAAGGTGATACACGTCTGCCCAAATGTATCTCTTTAAATACCAGTTCTCGTGTTTCATGTACACAAGTTGTAAATAGACTGCGTTCTCGGGAAGCTGTTCGGCGGCAGTGAGGTTGAGACGGTTCACGAGGAGAGTAGGAGTTTTTGTATCATCGTCCCCTATTTGAAGACGGTGAGCGCGCGCCAGCTGTATCTGGGAATGATCGAAGCAAGCTATTCTTGTACATCAGTGGTGCTCGGTGAACAAAGCCACCGAGCTGCGGAAGAACACGAGCCGACTGTGCCGAATTGCTTCATGTACACGAGCACACTGCCAGAGACAACTGACGTCCCTCCCCAGGGAAGAAAAGGGTTTATATGAGGAAATAGCCGACGTGCAGGACGAGAGAGGCATGGCTGGGATACTGCGAAGCTGCTTGCTTCCGGTCCGTTGTCACGCGAGATTGATGACTGACCTTAGGCGGTGCGGCGGCTGTGTTCGCCGAATCTCGCCAACACCAAGCAAGCCGCAACGCTCCGGCGCCGCTCACATCCTTCTTTCAACTCGGCCGCCACCATGGCGCACCATTCTTATAACCCGTCGCTTGAGGACGTCGGGCAGCACCTCCAGCCCGGAGACGCGTATCGGTATCCCCCACGCCCCACCCACCAGCGCACGGACTCCGGCTGGTCCGACCACACGGTCATCGCGCCCATGCAGCAGAGCCCGCTCATCAAGCCCGTGCCCTATCACGACGACACGGCGTACACCCCGATGCAGTCGCAGGACGAGCTCTCGTACAACTATGGCGCGTCGCGGGACGGGCTCAACCAATACGCCGCGTCGCGGGACGGCCTGAACCAGTATACCGACAAGGCGCCCCCCGCTTGGTCAGGCGCACCAGTGCCCCGCAAATCGCGGAAACGCATGATTTTTCTTATTGTCGGCGGCATTATCCTGCTCGTTATCATCGTCGCCGTTGTCGTCTACTTCGCTGCGATCAAGCCGCACAATGATAAGAACGGCGGTTCCTCCGGCGGCAAGAACAACAGCTCGAGCTCGAATGTCCGGCTGGTCGTCGGCAAGGATGGCACGGAGGTCACGACCGAGGATGGCAAGAAGTTCACCTACAAGAACCAGTTCGGCGGCTGGTTCATCGACGACCCTGTCAACCCTTACAACGACGGTGCCAAGGCGCAGTCTTGGACGCCGGCGCTCAACGAGAGCTGGAAGTTCGGCAAGGACAAGATCTTCGGGTGCGTGTTCCTGGGCACGCCGCGCCTTCTTGGCTTGTTGTAACTCACTGCATCGCAGCGTGAACCTCGGGTTTGTGAACCCTTTCCCTTACACTGCAAGGCGCTGACAGGACTGCACAGTGGCTGGCTTGTACCGGAGCCATTCATTGTTCCGGCGTTATACGAGAAGTACTATGACGATCCCAATGTTAACGGCGACGAGTGGACGCTCAGCATTGCTATGCGCAATGATACTGCTGGTGGTGGCATCAAGCAGATGGAGGACCATTACCGCACCTTCATTGTGCGTACATGCAGCATGCTGCCACCGTCATGTGGGCCACTGACAGTTCCCAAATTAGACCGAGGAGGACTTTGCCCAAATCGCTGGCGCGGGCCTTAACTGGATTCGGTTGCCCATTCCTTTCAACGCGTTCGGCACATTGGAGGGCGAGGCAAGTTACCCTGGCGTTCCTACTTCCATACACCGGCTAACTGATCGGTCTCGTGCAGCCGTTCCTGCCTGATGTTGCCTGGAACTACACCCTTAAGGCGTTCAAATGGGCACGCAAATACGGCATCCGCATTAATCTCGACGTGCACACCATGCCGGGCAGCCAAAACGGCCTGAATCACTCCGGAAAGAAGGGCTATGTCGCGTGGCTGGGGAGCGTCATGGGCTACGCAAACACTCAGCGCTCGATGAACTTCTTGCGCGCGCTGGCAGAGTTGATTTCAACTGACGAGTGCGTGCTTCGCTGAACGTGAAATCGTTGTCTGACTTGGGCTAGGTTCAAGAATCTCGTTCCTATCTTCTCAATCGTCAACGAGCCGCAGGGACAGATTCAGACGACGATGCACGCTTTGTAGGTCCCGGGACGTATACGTTCGAATCTTGCGCTCAATTGTTGCTACAGCTACCTTGAGGCGTACAGGATGATCCGCGAGATCACAGGCATCGGTGAAGGCAAGGGGCCCTACATCGCAATCCACGACCATTTCGAGCCGATCAGCAACTGGAAGGACTTCCTGCACGGCGCTGACCGCCTCATCCTCGACACGCACCCGTACTTCACGTTCGGCGGCCAAGACAACCCCTCGATTGACAAGTTCCCGCCGCTTCCCTGCGGCACGTGGGGTGTCCCGGTCAATGCGTCTATGAATACGTTCGGCATGACTATTGCTGGCGAGTGGTCCCTCGGGTTCAACGACTGCGGCCAGGTGTGCACCTACGCTGCTGATCTTGAGACTTCTTTGCTCAACACATTGCAGTACATCTGGGGTCTCCGTGACGCGCCCAAGACCACAAACTGCGACCAGCAATGGAACGACTATACCAAGTGGACGCCAGAGCTCAAGGAGCAATTCAAGAGCCTTGCGAGGGCGCACATGGACGCGCTTGGCAACTTCTTCTTTTGGTCGGTTTATCTACACTGCTCCACAGCATTTCACTGATGTGTGGCGTTCGTTGGGACTTCGCAGGACGTGGAAGACTGGCGTATCTAAGAACACTGGCCTGGTCGGCGCGCCGATGTGGTCGTACCAGCTCGGCCTCCAGGAGGGCTGGATGCCTACGGACCCGCGCGAGGCTGCGGGCGAGTGCGCGCGGCTCGGCGTGCAGGTGCAACCCGACCAGTACTACGTCGGCGAGCTGCAGCCGTGGCAGACGGGTGGCGCCGGCGCCGGCGTTATCGCGCCGGAGGCGACGCAGGGCCTCGACTGGCCCCCCGCGGAGCTCATGACGATCAACAACTTGCCGGTGCCGACGTACACCGCGACGGCCCCCATCCCAACTCTCCCGCTGCCGACGTTCCCGCCGCCGGCGAAGGTCACTGCGACCGGATGGGCGAACCCGAAAGACAACGCACCAGGCATTGTCCCGATCGCCGACTGCAAGTACCCCGACCCGTGGAACCCTGGCGACACCCCGCCGAACCCCATCTGCTGAGTTGTTCGTTCTTGATGAAAAGCTTTCGTGGGTGGATAGACATTTATCCCTCGGACTGTGGACGCGTGGTAGGATGGATCTCGGACAGTCGCAATATAACTCCTAGACGTGTCGTCGCTCTTTGCATATTATTGGCTCGGGACGCCGTCACTTACTCGCTCGCTTACTTTTCTGGCCTGTTGCATTGTTCAGTACTTGTGTCGGACTCTAATGATGTGTGTGTGTTTCCTT
Source organism: Auricularia sp. M12 (assembly GCA_037042885.1). NCBI lineage: Eukaryota > Fungi > Basidiomycota > Agaricomycetes > Auriculariales > Auriculariaceae > Auricularia > Auricularia sp. M12. The sequence goes on from CM073209.1 coordinate 461,317, forward strand.
ATGACTCGCGGATCCTTTCCCGTTTGCAAGAGTTAGGGAGCCCCGGTACGCATTCTGGTGTCGAGTTTTGACCGATCATGTTGTTCAGTGCGCGCGGTTGCCGAGAACAGAAGTTCTAGGGCTGCCACCCGTACCCGTTGCGGGTACGGCCGTACAGAAACGGACCGTACAATTGCTGCGAGGCAGCTCTGACGGTACGGGGCCCGGGACGGTTCCCGTACGGCTGTATACGGGTTGAGCCCGTATTCTGGGTGGCAGGCACTGCGGAAGCAATTTCTCAGGCAGCATGAGAGAAGAATGAAGAGAATAACTCATAAATATTTCATTTAGGATGCTCTCAGTCGCTGGAACACCTCAACCACAGGCCTGGAGAGTCGCTCAGAACATCTTTGGCAGCATGGGAAGGCCGCATTTACCTCCGGGCAGGCTGGCGGACCGTTTCTTGCGGGAGCCTGACAGTAAGTTGACCTCAATATACTATATGTCGCACGGAACACACCAAGGATAGTCTTGCAGGTGGTTTCAGACTCAGGGTAGCATGTAAGACCACCAGAAGTGCCCGTCTACACGGGCGTACGGCCGTCGACAAACGGCCGTCCCAGGGCGCTGCATGCAGCCTTGACGGTACGGGTGCGGACCCGTATACACATTTTGTACGGATACGGGTGGCAAACAGAACGGCATCGTGTTGTTTTGGCTACAACTCACGGCGGTGCTGTAATTATGTAATCGCCCGAAGCTGACTGGCTAGATTGCCGGACCCCGGCAACTTAGGTCATCACTGAACTGCTTTCTCAGCCTGGATAGCAGGACTCACCGAAAGGTACAAATAGATTCGATCTTAGTCTCTTGTGCCTCATTCCCGCCATGTCTCCCGTACCTTCCAACGTCGAGGTCGCCCGCCAATTCTTCTCCACGATCGCCGCAAAGGATGTTGCGAGCTTCGGTGCTCTCCTGAATGACGACCTTCAGGTAGAAATTCTTCCGACAAGCGCGGGGTTCGGGGTCGTAGACAAAGCAAAATTCATGGCTATCATTGCGAGCTATGAGACGATCACGACCAGCGGGACCGTTGACGTGCGTACTTCCCTTCTCTATACAGCAAATTTCACTGAGAGCTCTCTGCTATAGATGCAGCCCGTGGAGGTCATCGACGCTCCTGCGACGGGACAGGTTGTCGTTCACGTACGTTCATTCTATGTTCATTTCTTGCCCTCGTGATAGTCATAAATGTCTTCTGCAGGCAAAGGCTGTCAACACATTCGCCAAAGACGGCACACCATTGTCTGTCCACTTTATACTCACGCTGGATTATAAGACGCTAACTTATCCCAGCACGAACGAGTATATCTTCATTTTCACTATCGTCAATGGGAAGATCACGCGCGCAAAGGACTTCCTGGACAGCAAGTTCATCACGGAGTTCAATGCGTCGCAGAAGAAACATTGATAATCTTGTACCATGATTTTCTGGACGATGCACGATATAATGCCCTCATTCCTATCCACATGAATTCCGGTGCAGCCCTGTTCTACGCAGTGTTATACTTTCGCCTCGCCCACTTTCTCATCTCTCGTAGACTCGGCCTCCGCTCTGTCCCCCGAGTCTACAACCCGAACTGATTCACCGGGCTCTACAGTCCGTCCCGCAGCGCGTTCCTCCGCGATTTGTCTGCGGTACACATCACCGCGCTCGTCGTTGTACACTTTGACGAACTGCTTGAGCAGCTCGCCGTTTGTCTGCTTGACGACAAGTTCATAGATCTTGTAGCCACCCAGGCGAGGCGCCACGAACATCCAGGCACCGTAGTACGTGGCACAGATCACGAGCACGCCGATTCCCGTTACCTGCGGCAGTCGCAATGAGCATGGGAATGTAACAGAGAAACAGTAAAGGTTGGGGACTAACCCAAGGCACCCAGTAGGGGAAGGAGAAAGGCTCGGCGCCGCGTGCAGGAGGGATCCATGGCATAACCAAGACGAACAGATTCACCAGTATGGAGAAAATAAGCGCGATGTGCCATGAGACGAACGCAGGCGGCGGCTGGCCCGCGCGTGCGCGACGCCGCCGGATGATGTAGACGCCGATGACGAGCGCGAGGTCGAATAGCCTGTTCGGGTATGTTTGAATGGAAATAATGAGCTCGAATGCATCGCCTGGCGCTATGAGGATGTTCAATATTATGAATATGGCATGCACAGGCGAGGCGAACTCACGAGGAGCAATGATGACGATACTTGTCAGGATGAACTTCAGCAGCATCGGCGCAGCGGGTGTCCCGAATGGCTTTGTGCTCGCGAAGAAGCCGCTGAACGGGAAAATGCCCTGCCGGGCGACCTCGCGGAAGACGCGCGCCTGGCCGATGGCCACAGAAATAAGGTTGCCGAACGCCGAGAGCGCGACGAACACAGGAAGAACGCGCTGGCCAGCGTACTCCCCAAACACAGCTGCGAAGAACTTTCCCGCGAGTAGTTGGCCGGAAGCCTTAGCTTCGTCGATAGGCACCGCGGCAATGTATGCAACTAATGAAAGAGTGAGACCTTTTGAGGAGTTGCGAAGTAGCCGTGCTTACTGTTCGCGAAGAAGTACAGGAAGAAGACAATTCCCAGCGCAGTTGGGCCCGCAGATTTGAGAGTTCGCAGGGGATTCTTAATCTCATTTGCAACGTTGTTGGCTTGAGGTAGCCTGGTCAGGAAACCCGTTTAAAGAGCCTGCATGATGACCCACCATTATTCCAGCCAGTATAACTAAAGATGACGTTGATGAGGGCTCCCGCGAGAGCATTGCCATTAGAGCTGAATTGTCGGCGCAGATTAGCGCACGAATAACAGTCGATGATGGTGCGTACTTAGAACCCACAAAGCCATTGCGGAAATGGCTATTGGGATCCTTTACTCTCGTTCCGCCGCCGAGGACTGCCCATCCCGTGACGACAATGAGCACGAGAATCGCGACCTTGAATGCCGCGAAGACGTTGGAGATCCACATCGCGGTGCGGTTATGCAGAACGACGACTATCGGAGGACATGCATAAGTCAACGATTGGGGGGCCGGATCTGGACAGACGCACTCAGACAGGCCACGCCATAGCATGCGATGGCGATACCCCGCATCTTCCATGCGTCCGGGTCGGTGTCCCCGCGCGAAAAGAGGATGTATTGTGCGCATACGATTGCGTTAGACCTTGCAGACATTAGTTCTAGTTGAACAGCCAGATCTCATTATGGGCGTACGATGCGAAGCCCAGAATGATGGTGATGACAGCAAATGTCACTGGAAATAGGAACCTCGGCCGTTTGAACGCTTGCTCGAGGTAGGCGACGTCTGCTCCTGCGCGGTTCGGAAACGTCGCTGCGAGCTCCGTGTAGTAAGACAATCCGGCAGCGGAGAGGAAGAAGCCAATAACCCAGACTAGTCTGGGTAAGTCCTCGACCCAAACACATACTCAATAACGACGCACAGATCATGGCAAGCCCGAAGCTGCCGGTTTGACGAAGAACGCTGGCCGGGGTGGCTGTTCTTATTCAGCAGGGCGGTTGGACGACATTAACGGGCTACGCTTACAGAAGATACCCGTGCCGATCATTTGCGAAAAGTCTGCGGACAATCTGTGAGCATAGCGTTCAAAAAACCCGCGGCGAGCCTACTCAAGAATACGGCTGTCCACCATCCAACCTCCAGCCCGATAGGACTCTCGTCCTCGATCGGCGCCCCGCCTGGGTTCCTGTGCTCGGCGTCGAGCTTGGTGTCCCCGGCGAGCACAACGTCGGTCAACGTCTCCTCGCTCGTCGCATGCGAATCCCTGTACTTCTCCGAAGACATGGTAGGAGCAGAGGTCAGCTATCGGGATAGGCTCCGCTATCGCTGACGATGACGGGTGCGGACTGCCGAGTGGAAGCCTGGCAAGCGCTTTGCAGACGCTTGTCAGGTCGATTGAAGGGACAAGTAAATAAATCAGCGCTCAGGAACGCATGGGGCCGACGTTTGCGCCATCCCCGGGAGAAATGGCGCCTCGTGATAGCGAAGCGAAGACACAGAAGCTTCAGCAAACGGCGCAATGCTGGGCAGATGACGCGATCAAGGTCCGGACGCAAGAAGGGTCAGTTCACGCAGTAGTATTACTAGTATGTAGTTGAATCTGACGTTCAATTGTAACCGTGGGAAATGAAAGACTGGACCCACGGCGAGACTGCAGGTAGCAAGCCCATGGAGCTGCTGTGCCGTTGCGCAACTTTGCCCAGAATCACGAATCGAAGATAAGACCTCCAGCCAAGAGTGTTGGGAACATATCGACCGGGGTAAAGCATTCAAATTGTGCCTGTCCTCGATGGCGTAGAGCACCATGTAGCCTGATGAACAACACAACTTGGCGCGCGCGTCTTCCTGACCGGCGGTACCAGGCCTTTGGCAGCACCGTATGAAGCGCAGCCTCTATTTCTACCGAAGTCGTCCACGAGAATCCAGAGGCAAGCATGAGCGGATAGATTGTGGAACTGCGCGCAGCGCAGAGTGACCGTAGAGGTGGAGGCAAAGGCGCCTGCTCGGAGTTATAAATATGTCGCAAACCCTGTCCAAGTCATCACAAGATTCGGGCCCGCAGCTGCTCACGTTGGCTGATAATCATGGTGACTATGCAATCAGATTCCTTGGTAGGTCCATTGCAAGAAATGACGAGACAGATAGACCGAAAACCAATTCATGCGATTAATTACGGCGTAAAAACACAAAGGATAGTGAATTACATTCGGTCCGGTAGATGAACTTTACCCTGATTATACTCTCTTCTAGCCATTATACCGAGAAGACGTTTGTGACAGTAGAGATCGACGGTGAGAAGAAATATTCGCCGCCACGGCTAACGACCCAGTCGACGGGGAGAGTAAGCGACTGAGTCGTGTCGGCAGCGTTGAAGCCTTGCATCGTGCGCTGTCCGCCAGCAACGGCACCGATGATAGGATCGTGTCCGGGCTGCACATCCTTGTTGAACACGAAGCCGGGGTTGTTCGCCCACGAGTGCTGGAGGAAGCGGAATCCCTTTGCAATCTGGGCCTGAGAAGCGGCATTCAGTAAGAAGACCATGTCAGGAGAAAAGGATTCATACCTGATAAGAAACGAACGCGAGTCCGCGCTCGTTCGGACCATCTGCAGGGTCCGACTTGCCAGCGGCCTTTTCGGCGGGAGTCACTAAGATGCGATGAGCGCTTCTGTGAAGCCAGTGTGATTCTGAGACTGACCTTCTGGGCCATAGGGGATGCCGGAGCGCATGATGGAGTTTGCAGGTGCAATGAGATCGGCGCGAGGACGTGTTTTGCTGTGAAAGTTTGAATAACATAGCACAAACACTGGAGCTTCTCATGTACCGAATGTGCGCGTCAAAGGGGCAGTGCGTCTGGTCCGTCGTGAAATTGAAGCCGGCGTGCTGGAAGTCGAAGTTGTTGTTCTGGAGCGGGTCGTTGCCAACGGCAGAGCCTCCATCCGTGAGGGGGAACAAGTCAACCGGCGCGCCGCTCTTCCAGCGCCCAATCCTATGAAGGAATGTCATGAGGATCTGACTTTGCTGTGTACATTGGGGAGACTTACATGCGCGCTCCGAGGAGATCTGCACTCTGGCCAGCCGTGAGGCCGGGCACGGCGGGGGCTGCTGCCTGCAAAAAGCCGTCGAATTCCGGCACAAGCTGCTGCAGCTGGCGGAAGGCGAGGAAGGACCCAGATTTAGCCCAGGATGGGCGGGCGATTGGGTCGCCGGCCTCGCCCAGAAGGAGCACACCGGGGTCAACAACTTGCTGGCCGGGGAAAGGCGGCTGCAAGGCGGGGATGCTGGGTTGGGCAATGCCATCAAGGTAACCGAACACTATGGGCAATGCATGAGCTACCCTAGCGCCGCCTCAGTGGGGAGAAGACATACTTTCGTGACCGGCTTCAGCGCCCGGACGAACGTTGCCGTTGAGGAGGTACTCCTTTTTGATGATTTTCGTGGATTCCAGCAGCCCGTTCACAAGCGTGACCATGAGTTGGATGAAGAGCTCCTTGTCGCTGGCCATGAGCAGCACGCCGTGAACTTTTGTGCCCTGGAACGCGGGTTTCCAGTTCTTGGTCCCAGGGTCGCCGAGGAAGTCGGCGTCCGCAAACTGGCCGGCGGCAAAGGGCGCGTCGCCCAGGTCATCAGTAATGTTCAAGGTTGTGAGACCCGACTGGCTGAATGCGATATTGAGCGCGACAATTGGTTCTGCGATAATCATTGTAAACGGACGTATAGCCTGATTGCGGAAGGCAACTTACGGTGCGTTACGTTCAAGAGCCTCTGTGTTGACGTGAGGAGAGGTCCGATCACAGTTTTCAGAGCGGTCTTGAATTGCTTGGGGTTCGTGATGGAGAAGAAATAGAACGCTTGCCTGTTCTTCTTCATGCCGACGCTAAAATAAAGCATACAATGAGTCGAATAAATTCGAACAGAGTGTCGCCAAGGTGCTGACAGAATGTCACCCTGAATATCATCGAATGGAAGTGCGCCAGGAACGGCCGCCGCATTGGGGAGCGGGATTAAACCAGGAATTTCTGTCCATAGTGTTAATGACGACGGCACTGGCGAGGAAAGTAATGCGTACGAGCTAGCAGATTAGTTGTGCGAGTTCCAGAAAGGATAGACTTTGCGTTCTCTATCTGAGCGGCGGTGGGAGGTGGGGTGGCTGCGGCAGCTGCGAGCCCGACGAAAGCAGCGACGAGAGCGAAGGAAGACCGCATCTGTGAGAGAGACCCGAGTACTGAGGAACATTCAATCAACAGAGGCGACCTTTTATATGTTGCTCGACAAGGGTGGCACAGCCCTTGTGGTTCTCACGCTGATGTGCCATCTGGTCCCTGTACCAGTGCTGCGACTCGCCCGCTGAGATTTGAGTGCTTAGACAGCACTCGGGACAGGAACACTGCCAGTAGCCGCGACGCGCGTGCTCAGTCGCATCTCACGTCAACGCGAGACACTGGCGTACTAGCTACTAGGGTTCAAGGGGCGACGGATGGGCGGGAATCATTTACACCGGTCGGATTTGCTGACGCTTGGTTTGAGTGCCGGAAGGAGGGTTATGAACACACAGAGAGACTGGCACGCTGTGTAAGACGCACATACATACCTTGACTCGTTTGTTTTATTAGAAGCGCCTAAGGATTCGCGGTAGGATTTACTTGCCCTTCCTGGTCGGTAAAGCACTGTATCGCCGACCGGAGGTAACATCGCGTCTCCGAGATCAGGGGGCAATGGCTGGATATCGCCGCCATTGCCTGGGACGACCGGTCCGGGATCGCACGTGCCCGTGAAAGCGCGCACAGAAGACGCGACGCCCAGCCCATTGCGGTGAAGTTAGACTGTGTCAAAAGCTTGATGCGTGGCTAAACGTGCCTTGAAGTGACAGGCAAGCTGTGCGCCGCGACCCTTCGACCTTTGGCCAATGAAGCAGCACGCATTTGCCCGCGAGTATGCGCCACCTCCTTAACGCCATTGCGGCGTAGGTACATGTTGGTGTTTGAGATCCTGAGAGGTCGTCTATACCGGAATACTCTCCTTGTTCCGGCGGATGCCTATGTTTGCATGTAGGCGAGAAAGGGGAAAGTCAGAAAGAACTGCGCGAACAGTCATTGGTAATTGGACATCGTCGGGATGGGCGTTTCTGTCCAAGGGACAGGAGCATCGGTACCGTTGGTAGGGACTTTGCGCGCTTGGAATGACGTGCGCAGTGCCGCGCCGTACTTTAGACATCGCTGTGGACATAGTCCCGAGGATTAGCACAAGTAGGAGTCACCTGAATCGCGGCGTTTCGTGAATTCAACTGCGCATCACGCGTCCTACGCGCGGCCGATGAATTGCACCAAAGAAACTTGAGCCGTCATTGGACGCGCTCAGTCTGACGAATGACAGGTGAAACAAATCGCATCTTCATAAAATTCGTCAGTTCATGTACAACATAAGCGGTGAAATATGGGTGCGAATCGATACAAGTGGATGCGCGCAGTCTGTAGTCCATTGATACAGTAGGGCATAGGTAGCTGATGCATTCCGGCCGGAGAATTAAAGGTGAAGGAAAGGCAATAGTGAGCGTAAGATCCTCAGAAGCGAAGACCATCCGCGGCGTCTATGGGAGGGTAGCACTGGCCTCTTGGTGACTGTGAGCAGGGCGACCAGACCGTCTTGGGGGATCTTGTGATTAACGCCTGCAACAGTGACTAGTCAGTGGAGACTGCCGTGTGACATGTTGTACAGATAAACACCTTCGGCGCCGGGCTCGAGCAAGCCCTGGATCCATGCCACTTCGGCGAGCCATGGCGAGGCACGAGTTGAGGAGACAGCTCTGGCAACCAGTGAGTCACGCCCGCGGTTGTATCCGTCCTCGACTATCATGTGGTTTGCGCGGCCAGACATCTCCTCGGATGCCGCGAGGAACCAAGCGCCCGTTGTGTTTTGACGCCACGCCCGAAAGTGATTACCGCCAGCAAGGGATTCCCAGCATGTAGTTCCCCACAGTGGAATTTCGAACGAGGTTCTGAAAGTCTGGCGAACGAGGAGCTGCTCCTTGCGCCAGCCAAGGCCGTCCCCGAGATTGGCCTCGTGTCGCATCCCCATGTGCAGACCGAGGCACTCGTCACTGAAACCTATCGATCTGCGGAAGAACGTCATCATATTGACTTGCGGTGTATGGAAAATTTCACGCAGCGACTTGCCTGGCATAATCCACGAAACCTGAGTCGGTGAGAACCTCTCGGTCGGATTGACCGGATATAATAACATTCAACGGTTCCCCAAAACGCCAAAAGTAAGCAATCTAAGAATATAATTAATTTTCAACTTTATAGTTGTAAGTAAGATGCCCACATCCAGCATCCGACCGCCATCGAGCCTAGGATCGATCCAAGGTACAGGCTCGGGCATCGCGGGATCCGTTCGACTTGGTGCTGTACAGTTCGAAGGAAAATAGACGTCGACGGCATGCGAAGCAGCACGCATGCTTAGCGCGACGACCAAAGCGACGCGCGCGCCAGCGCACATCATGGTCATCGCGAGGTGGGGAACGAAGACGCGTGGACCGGCGTTTTGCCGTCCGGGCCAACTGCCCCGCAGCAGGTAGACTTGCACGATTTATTATGACCCATTCCAAATACTGAATAAAAATTCCGAATCCAAATTACCACTACAGTTATGCATTGCAGTAAATGTGTTCGAAGACAGTCTTGCTCTTTGAGAATCCTCCGTACCGGAGGCAAATTCAATGGCGGAGGTATTTTGATACTGGGATTGTCTTGCTTTGTTTTTCCGTTCTCCTCTCTTTCCCTAATACAACCGTCATATCGCCGAAGGTGGCCCTCGAAGACGATTTTAATCAGCGACAAGGCACGCATGCTTGATACACCATTATGCGTTCTCCCTGCCTCAATTTGTCTGTACTTATCATTCGTCCGAGGAGGTCCTTGCACGCTTCACATGCAGAGACCTAGCGCCTCGCGTATCTTCAGCTTATGGCACATCACCCTACGCCCTGGACCGGCACAGCATCTATGCAAGGACAAGGAGGTCCAGTGCGCCTCTTTCCGGCGGCACTTCGCTTGCCGCACTGACTGCGGGACTCCTGCGCATATTTCCTGGTCGCTTCTCTTACTGCTTTGGGCACCCGCAGATTGATTCTGCGTATGACACCTGGCGCATACCGACTTTCCAGACGATCACGCCAGTCGCAGGCTCGCGGCAAAACTGTGTGTGCCCTGCTACTGCTCCAAACCCGTGAAATCTGCACTTTCTGCCGCTCATTATGTCAAAAGTGGCTCGGCTGACCCGGCCGTGAGGCAGACTCAGTTTCCCAGGTCGTTGCCTCAGTTTAGCAATGGCAGTGGCAAAGGATCTAGTAGCTCGGATCGAACTCTGACCGACCCGCTGCGAAACTAGGCAGTTTCAGAGCGTCTCTCACTCTCACTCTTCAGCCACTACTGCACGTCGACTCTGCGGTTTATTTTGCTCTGTTTCAAGGGCATCGAAGTTAGCTCTCACAATACGTTGAGTGTTCACGGACCTGAGCACACAGTAGCATTTGCCTCTGAACGTGAGCGATGTTCGAGGACAAGTGTCTCGATTTCTCTATATGCTCAATTTTGGAGGGAGGACGACCGTGGGCTGTTTCTGGTTGAATGCGATCCTTGAAGTAGGTAGCGTTTGACAAGTGTACCCTGCATTCTGCCGTCAGCATCTCGATGACAATAAGCCGTTCAGACGCTCCGGGCCGGCACGGACGACAACAGTAATCAAATTTCATGTTAACATCCGCACGCCCAAATTGGGACGAAATGAGTGCACTCTCGCAAAGACCAAACGCTGTGAGGAGGTGCGACGATCTCGAATACGAAGGTTTAAATGGAGTAGATCGCCGGATCCACGCACGCGATTGATTACGGCAGGTCGCCGAAACCACATAAGTTACCGGTAACCTCCGCAGGTTGCTCTCAACTTCATCGATTCTCCGCCCACTCCTGATTTCGCTCTCTGGTGATCCGACCTCGCAATGTCGATGCTAGCCGCTGTATACAAACCGGACAGTGAACCTCTTGTCGTTGAGCGCGTCGCCAAACCTACACCCCGCGATGATGAGGTGCTGTTGCGTGTGCGGGCTTGTGGTGCCTGCCATTCAGACGTATGTTCGAGTTTCAGCTCTACATTGCATCACAGAATCTCTCAGACTTCCCCTAGCTTGTTCTCTTGAACTCTCGCGTATACTACCCCGACCCGTTCATCATGGGCCACGAGATCAGCGGGGAGGTCGTCGCGTGAGTCGTCGAGCATGAGGGAACCCAGCCTGAGTAGTTATTGATTCACTTTCAGACTAGGAAGTAGTGTGGGTGCAGATATCGTCAAAGGAGCTTTATACAGCGTGAACATCGCCGAGGGACGCCTGCCTGGCAAGTATACGACTCCCTTGCGCGGCTCTCCCGGCCTCGGACGGGACGGAGGCTATGCACAATACGTCGCGGTCCCGGCGAAGGCTCTCGTGAGAGTTCCAGAAGGCGTCACTTCCGCACAGGCTGCGGTCGCGGCAGATGCGGGACTGACGGCTTACCATGCGATATTTGCTGTTGCGAAGGCGAGTGAGTTTCTGATCAGATGCGGGCGGCGTGCTAACAGCGAACGCGTCTCATTCTATAGATCTCCAAGGGCGAAAAGGTCCTCGTCATCGGCGCTGGAGGGTTGGGCAACATTGCAGTTCAACTCGCCCGGCTCGCAGGCGCCTCGGAGATCATTGTGTCCGATCTGCGGCCAGCGGCCCTGGAGCTAGCTCAGGCGCATGGAGCAGACACAATCTATCGACCTGAAGAACTGGATGCGCAGATTCAAGCGGGTCTCAGCGTGAATGTTGTGGTTGACTTTGTAGCTGTTCCGGCTAGTGAGTGCCTCGATCCCGTCATTCATACGCAGAGACGTCTCATGCGACATCTTGCAGCGATAAAGCAGGCACTCGCTATTTTGAGACCTACAGCTGCGACTTCTATCACGGCAAACGCGCGTCTGTGTGTCGTTGGTGTCAATGCTGGCGTCGTGGAGCTCGATCTGCGCTATCTCGTCAATCTCCCTGTCCAAAGTAAGCTCGGCGCGCATACCTCGAGAAAGGCAGATACTCAACAAACATTTTCCAGTTTTGCCGTCACTTTATGGTACCAGCGAAGATCTAGCCGCCGTCTTGCAGCTCATTGCCGAGGTATGTGGCCTGCTAGTTCGCAATTTCACTGCTAACAACGGTGAACCTCAGGGAAAACTGAAGCTCGAAATAGAGGAAGCACCATTGGAGAGAGTCAACGACGTTCTCCACGACCTCCACGCTGGCAAGATTCGCTCCCGCATGGTTATCGTTCCTCCCGAGGATGTACAAGAATAATGCATAGGATTCATAACTTCTTGTATCACTCTGTATTTGTAGAGCAGGCGATGATGGTCATGACTTGCGCTTGTATTAGGTCCTTAGAATATGGAAGGTCGCGTACAACTGCTCAATCACAATCGCGACGACATTCAAGATGGCACTCTCATGTCTTCAGGGGACGTAACAGCGGAGGAGCTTGAGGATGCATTGGTCACTTATGACACGTAGTTCTGATTCATAACGGTACTGTAAAACTGGCAAAAATGGTTCCCAAGCAAGAACACAACACTCCCGTGAAAGGCCAGTAATTGGACTCAAATCCCAGGATACACCTCGTCAACCTATGAAAACGGGCATACACGCACTGCCCCTGAAAGATCGGGAAGTGAAACCCGGCTCGTCGTCGAGGGTGCAGCAAAATGCTTAGCTACGTATGTCACGGTATTGCCCTCACTCCAGCTGAGTGCGACCGTATGGCGCACAGATCCTGCTGGATGGCGCGCTCGGCAAAACGGTGATTGCTCCCGTACCTTATCATTCTTGCCCTTTGTCAGCCACCTTCACCATGTCCTACGGCAGTGTCAAGCTCAACGACGGCCACAAGGCGAGCGCGCAGCGGGTGGTAACCCCTGGCACGTGATCTGACTCTGCCTGAAGGCTCCGCGGATCGCGTATGGCGCTGGGAGTGTTTGGGTGCGTCATGTCACGTCGCAGCGGCTTCTGCTTCGAAACTCATTCCTACCTGGGCAGAAACGTGAAGTGCGCTGAGCCTCGTATCTGGCTATAAACGCTTGAAAAGACCTTCAGGATGTAACGCCGTATGTCTTGCAAGCTCTGCGCGAAGGCTTCGACCACCTTGACAATGCCCAATGTTAGTATTGTACTTCTGGCCTACCTTTGGGTACTTACGCTCATCATTCAGACTATGGAAACGAGAAATACGTCGGCGCTGCGATATCCCAGAGCGGCATATCGCGCAAAGACCTGTTCATCACCTCGAAATTCGGTTTTGGCAGTGTTGACGAGGCCATCGCGGCCTCATTATCCAACTTGGGTGTGGAGTACCTCGACCTGTACCTCATACACAGCCCAATGGCGACAGGAGGCGATATTCCTGGCACATGGAAGGCTTTGGAGCGCATCCGTACGCGCGGTCAGGCACTTTCCATCGGCGTCTCCAACTTCGGCGTGAACGAGCTCAACGTACTCCTCAAAGACGCGGAGGTTGTGCCGGCGGTCAATCAGATTCAGCTACATCCGTACAACTACGCGCAGCAGCTCAGGACGATCGAGCTGTGCGCGGCGAAGAACATCGTCGTTGAGGCGTACAGCTCGCTGACACCTATCACCAAGACGCCCGGCGGCCCCGTCGACGCGCCGCTCGCACGCGCGGCAAGGCGGATTGGTGGCACGCCCGCGCAGGTCATCTTTGCGTGGCTGCGCCAGAAGGGTATTATGATCGTCACGACGAGCGGCAAAGCTGAGCGGTTGCGGGAGTATCTTGCCGTACCCTCCCTTCGTATGTCCTGCTCGTCTCTGGTATCGACAATGCTAACTCGATGCAGCCGCCTTGACTGATGATGAGGTCAATGATATCGAGGAAGCGGGGAAGCAGGGCGCCGCATGGTACGAACGTGCGCTTGCCGGCGAGAAAGCGAGCGTAGACTTGCACGCTAAACATGAAGATTGGGACGTCGAGGCTACGCAGATGACTTTACAGCCAACTGTGCGACGCGCCTGCGTGCTCAAGTACGTGGCGTCGTCAATTTTGCTTGTGTGGGGGCTGGTAGCGCTGCACATGAGATTCTGCTCCGGAATGTAGTCGTCATTGCGTCTACTCAGACTGTACTACGATGGGATTATGATGCTTGTAAGCTGCTATCTTTTATATACAGGCTGCGTTTCAGAGACAGGGCAGCCATGTTTGCGAAGCAACGCATGACCTGTGAACTGCAGTTCGATGAACGATGCAGTGCAGGATCAAGCCTAGAATGGTACGCAAAGAGTAATGTCAATGTATGCAGTCTCGGTGCTCGGATAAGACTCCTCAGCAATTGAACAAGGGGGTAATAATCGCCGTCCGGGCTTGAATCCACTTCGATGACTTCAAAGATGCAGCTACAAGGCGACCCTCGGTGTGATCCTCAGTCAACACGTGCAAGTCCAGCTTCTGTTTTCCACAATGAACAATGTTGCACCTATGGCGAACCAACCAGCTGAGCCACAGACACTGGTCTCCGTTGACGTTCCAGCATCGAAAGCTGAAACCAAGAACGCAAAAAATAGAGATTCATGTATACCAATAGACAGATATACCTTATGCGCGCCGGGAGATGTGTCTTCAAGCCCATTGCGCGCATTGCGGAACGCACCTTCGCCCGCCTTCGTCCTTGTGCATGTCCCCCGCTGATCGGCGGCATGACTGAATGAAGAGCGACAGTGATTTTCTGCGCCTGTAATTTTGGCACGGGGGAAGGAAGAGGCGGGTCTGTTCGTCCATGGGGACGAGGGAACTCCCTTCCGTACGCAGGCAGATCAATAGCACTGATGACCCGTACTCCAACCGTACTCTACGCTCGTTCGACCTGTCACTCTTATCCTTTATAATGAGGAGCACCTTCCATGTCGTGAATACTGATATGTGCCATTTTGTTTGCATCCCGTCCATGAAGCTGGACGGTGGACGACCTGGTCGGTCACGAATTTGACCGGACGGAGCCGGGGAGCTCTGACAAGTCCGTGAGCGCACGTTCAACGCGTTCAGCAACCGGGTGAGAGCCTGGAAGTAACTGTGGAGGCAATATGGTACGATTTCGCCGCGCAGTTCCCATGATGCCACGGTTCAATGAATACAAGAGGTAAGGACTATACTCAGGGCCAACAAATAAAATGGTCAGCACTTAGCAAGACTGACCAATGCCATCAGACTATCGGAGGAGTACTCAGTCCTCACGCGCGGCTGTCTTGAAGGCAAAGTGTCCGTCCGGTCATAACGGAATGCATCTCAATCTCCATCAGCGCTGCGTAATAAACCTGTCACCGTTACCAATTGACACTTAGAAAACGAAACCAATCCCCACTACCACTTTGTTGGACGCACACAGGGGCTTGAGCCAAGGACAGCGTGGTCTCTGGCGCTGAAGGTCGAATTGAATTTGCATCATCTGTTCTCGTCCAAATGCGGTAAGTATCCCGCGAGAATCTCGCCAAACAATTGCAGCGCATTGCTGCGCAATGACATAAGAATCTGCAAACTTACTCAGCGGAGCCGAGTTATCGGGACAACTCGAGAGACGATGTGTACAGTCGTACAGGGCGTGGGTTGTTGGATAGCGTCAGCGATTCCTCAGCATAACAACGGCGACGGATACCAGGTACTTCATATCATCATATAAAGGAAAGGGCCAGGCGGAAGGAGTTCATTACAGCTTGTAGCCACCTCGTTTGTTCTCACTCGCCTCATCAGCCATGTCTCCCGTCACCTTTTTCGATATCCCGTCCTCCAAGGGCGCATTCTCTCCCAATACCTGGAAAGCAAGGTTCGTCCTCGCTCTCTCGTGTCAGGCTAAGATTGCATACTCATCGACGGGTTTCAGACTTGCTCTCAACTTTAAGGGCGTCTCGTACGACACCGAGTGGCTCGCCTTCCGCGATATCGAGCCGCGCTTCAAGGAGATTGGTGCCTCGCCCACCGGCAAGCGCCCCGACACTGGCGCAGACCTCTACACCTGCCCCGCCGTCTCAATCAACGGCAAGATCATCGCCGGGTCCGACGCGATCGCCGAATACCTTGACGAGGCGTTCCCGGGAACGCCGCGCCTGTTCCCCGAGGGGACTCGCGGTCTCCAGGCCGCATTCTTCGAGCTCTTCATGGCCGAGGGCTTCCTCCCGGCCGTCAAGGTCGTCCTGCCCAACGTGCCTGCGATCCTTTCACCCGAGAGCGCTGAGTACTTCAACACCACGCGCGCTGCCTGGTTCGGCGCCCCCCTGAGCGAGTGGGCCCCGCTTGGCTCCGAGAAGCGCGCCAACGGCTGGAAGGTTGCGGAGGAGAGCTGGGGAAAGCTCGCCGCCCTCTACAGCAAGGAGACTTCGGGCCCTTGGCTCTCTGGCGCCCAGCCAATCTTCTCTGACTTCGTGTTGCTTGCAACGCTGGCTTTCGTTCAGAAGTGTGCCCCGGAGGAGGAATGGAAGGCTCTACTTGCTTGGCACGGTGGAGCTTGGGCCAAGGTCTGGCAGGCTGGCCAACAGTACCTTGGAGCTGCTTGAAATTTTCGAACTGTTGAAGCATGTATACCCATCAATAAATGCGACTGAAGCTCATCCTCGCATTCGAGAAGACCCTCACGTGATAATATGATATGCACCAAGCAACATCTCATGCAAGAAATACAGACCAATTACGAGTTCAACAACGATATCGTACACGTACATTACACAGTCACTGGAACGTTAGCCTAACTAGGAGGGGTGTCTGCGTCAGAAAATCTAGCTACGGAATGGCTCGTCCTCGAAGTCATGGGTATCAGTCATGAAGTATAGGAAAGCCGCATACAGACCTCCGGCAACACCTGACACGATGATTCCTGCGATCCAGATGTTACGCGTTCCCATATGGACTAAATCTTCCCATGTTGGAAAGACGACGTAGGCATTGGCGCCCAGCCCCCACGCAGAAGACATGCAGTAGCATGTGCTGTAGAATCCACTGAACTGGAAGATGCAGAGTGTCACCAGCCAGACAGCATTGCAAGACGCTAGAACCTTTCCGGACACGCGAAGCGCAGCCTCCAGTGTACGAAGAAGCATCAAGGCTGCGCCACCTCGCCTCCTCTCTATGGCGTGCGCGATTATTGAAGCCATAACGAGATGCAGCCAGGACACAGTAGCAATGAATCCGTATATGAGAAATGAACCTGAGCGGCAACCAAGACCGACGGTGGGGGTGAGGTAGGTGATTGCGATCGCTGCGCCCGTCGTGGTCCACTGCATGAACAGGGCACATGCAGCTGCGAGTGCCATACGCGAGAAAACGCCCGGGGTCCATCGGGACTGCGCCTCGTTGAGACCTGTGGCGCAGTACGCTCGTACCTGTGCGGCATTTCCGCGTCGATTTGTGCCCTGCACGTCGTCGCAAGGACCAATCGCCCATTGCTTATCCACCATGCCACCTGCACTGACGGGAACATGCAGCTCTGCGGACGTGCGAAATGCATCGCACATCACTGCAATGCGCTCCACATGCATGCTGGCCTTGAATATGCGAGCGCCAGCGAATATTGGGGCAGGGCGGTCTGAATCGTCGTGGACGCGCAAAGATACGGTGATCGCCTGGCGACGACTGACTTGTCGAGCAAGGATCGGTTCGTCGCCATCCTCGCAGGCAACGTACGCAGTCTCGTTAGCGTGCGCTACTTCGCGCGCAAGGCGGCTGGGATCTGGCTCGAATCGTGCTTGTAGCCAGCCGGCCACCACTGGCACCAACCAAAGCCACACGGCGCCGACAGCATGACCATGATTGGAGATGTCCTTCGCAGGGCTAGCGATGGAATCCGCGATCGTAAATCCCAAAGCAAGCAGCACCCAGAATATCGAAAACCCCGCCGACGCAGTCCACATGGGGGAGCGTTCGATTCGTTGAGCGAGACAGCGCCACCACTTATCGTTCTCGGGAAGAACGATCAAAGATTCTAGCAAAGGAGGCCTACCAATGCCTGTGCCTGCGAGGATCACAGATGCCTGCTGGAGCGCGACAAGAACGGCCTGGATGTGACGCGCATTCGGAACAGCGGACATCCCGGCGAAGCGTCGTTGGATCCACCTTCGTTGCAAGACGGTGATGCTAAGAGAGTAGACAGCCAGGGCAGGCGATCCAACGACGAGAAGACCTGCAAGGGCGTTGTCCAAACGCGACGTCCCTCCGAACGGCAATTGCGACGAGAGCGCGAGCCACGGCAACAGCCAGGAACTGAACTCCTGCGAAAACGTAAACCACTGAAACTGCGCGTACCCAGCTCCACAATAGGCGTTGCAGGCTGCTAGTGACAGGGCTTGCGCGTTCGAAACATTTGATACCGGGACACCGTGGAGATCCAGCACGCCCGCGGTGCCAAACTTGTTGCTCCGCACGTCGGCGATGCACTGGCCAAAATCGGTCGCAGCACAGCTAGGTATAGCTGCGTGCGTTATATTAGCATACTAGCAGGCGTTCACTATGGGCTCACCAATGCACAAGACGGCCGCGGTGATGACAAGCCGACAGAAACGATGGAGCATATTGCGAGTTGGGGAGTGTTGGGAAGTTGGGAATCTGCAGAAGCTCGGCGGGGGACTTTATACGCCTGAGAGGTATGAGTACGTCTTGCGTGCTCGCTAAGCCCGCTTCTGTTACCGGTCGACTTCGGTACAAACTTACGACGTACCACAAAGCAAGCCGATTATTGGCTGGTGGTTGCATAGCCTGTCAAGCCCCGACTCCCGAGTGGCAGAATTTGGGCGTAACAGTTGTTAGAGCGGCGGGATCCCAAGCAAAATGTATGAGTCAGGAGCCGCGGGGAGCCGAGTTGTTCAGGGCAGAGGCACGTACGAAACCCGGGAGACGGGGTAAACAAGACCAGAGGTTGAAAGCAGCCAGTTCCTGCAACGCGTGGGCACACGAAAGCTCAGGTCTAACGCCAAATGTCGTTGCCTCCGATCAGTGCCTTGACCACATCCAGACGTAGATGGCCGCCGGCAGCTGTCCATAATACGACTTCGCCGAAAGGCAGACGTCGACGAAACAGAATCGAATGCGATTGCGACTAAACAGACCAAGCAGCAAAGCAAGCGCAAAGCAGCGACCAGAGCAGGAGGGATACCTTTACATACATATGGAGCCTATACACCGAAGAATAATTCATGCAATGCGTGCATTCGTTCATTTTCTTTTCTTGAACTTGCGCTCGCGCAGCGTCCGCACGCGCAGCTCGCATTCGCGTAGCTCCTTGGTGGCGTCTGCGATGCGGTCCTCCTTTCCCGGGCCCATGCGCTTGTACAACTCTGTTGTACAAACTCAGCAAACGGTAGAATTCACAGGGACGTGGCAAGGCTTACCAATGAGCCTGCCCGCAATCCAGCAGCCGAGCCAGCCCGCACCGCCCAGCTCGCGCGTAATCTTGCGAGCGGTGCGCAGCATGAGGTGCGCGTGCGGCGCAGCGGTGTGCTCGTACTGCGCGCTGGCGAGGACGAGGATCGGCGCACGCAGCGCGTTGTCCGCCGCGTCGCTTGCCAGTTCCAGCGCGGCTTTCAGATGTTGCCTGCGGGCGCGGAAATTAGCGCATAGCAAGCGACGACAAGAACAAAAGACCCACTTGACGCGCAACACCTCGCTGCTCGTGCACGCCGCGATGACCAACCCGACAGCACGCAACGCAGCACTCGTTCCCGGCCGCTCGCACAGCGCGACGACGGCGCTGACCTCAGCTGGCGTGGCACGGGCCAACGACTCCTCGTACAGGGCATCCGGGTCGGCGACTGTGCTGCTGCGCTTCCTCTTCTTGCCCTTGGGGACGCTGATGGCGGGCGTCGCTTCACTACCAGCCTCGAGTTCGGCTTCCCACCCAAGGCGCAAAGCGACATCGCACGCGCGCGCCGCGACGCCTACCTCGTCGTAGTCGCCTGCCAGACGCGCCGCGACGCGATAGCACGCTGAAGCTCGCGCGGGGCGGAGCAGCGCCTGCGCCAGGTGACCTTGCTGCAAGCACACGCGGGCAGCGTAGATGTCCCACAGATCTGCGTTCCGCAGATGCGCAATGAGCTGCGCTAGTCGCTATCAAAATCCAAACAGTAAGCAAAAAATCGTCAACTTGAAGAAGGGAAGCAGCGCTCACGTCCTCAGCCTCGTCCATCTCCCACCGCCCGACCGCAACGGCTACCATCTCGCACAACAGGTCCGCCCGGATGCGCGCCATAGTCGTATCGAGCGCCTTCGCCTCGCGCAGCGTCGCGCCGGGCGGGAACACCACCGCACATGCATCAGCATCCGCCACCGCCAACCCCTCGCGCGCGAACAGCCGGCGCTTAGGCTCCATGACGGGGCCCAGCGCGCCCATGCTGAGGTGGTCGCGCTTGGACGCCGCGCTGACGAGGAAGGTCAGGCGGAAGAGCACCGCGGGGTGTGTTGTATGCAGCAGAAGTTGCTCGGGGTCGGCCTTCGCATCGGATTCGCCAGTCTGAGAGACGAGAGGGACGCGCACGAGGCCGAGCTGGCGCCCGTCGCCGCGGTCCATCCGCCGGTGCAGCGCGGCGAGGCGCAGGCTCGCGCCCTTGGCGTTGCCCGCGTGCGTATGCGCGAGGACGCCGAGGATGAGGGTCGGGAGAACGAGCGCGGCATGCCAGGGCGACCCGTCATCTGGATGCGGCGTTGAGGATTCATCCAGTTGAGCAGGCTTCTGGTCGTCCCCTTCCGCCTCGTCGCTTGGCTCCAGTTTTGGCTTTGGAAGCTCGTGGTCAAGCCAGAGTGCGCGTTCGGCGGACAGCAGTGCATCGGGGACGAGGTCCCATCGTTCGTCGCATGCAAGTATACGGACACGCTCGGCGTGGCATAACGCTGCAACATCTTCAAGTTCGACTCGAATGTCAGATAGCTGGAGAACCACTGGATAAGGCACGAACTAGTATGACCAGTCGAAGTAGCATGAGCAAGTAGTGCGTCGAGCGCGGTCAACGCGCCGTCGGTGTCGTCCGAAGAGAGCAGATGCGATATCAAAGCGAGATTGGCAGCATAACGTAGAGCGGGAGGGTCAGAGCTGAAAATGTGCATGTTATTTTCACGATATCGCGTGTGTGAATTCGGTACTCACGGTGCAAAGGAGCTTATCAGCTTGCGCAGCAGGGTCAGGGCAAACTTCTGCTTGCCCTGGTGGGATGCCAACCGTGCATGCAATAGCGTAAGTGGTACTCTGTAACGACGCAACGCTGGATGCTGTCAAGGAATTAGCACTGGGATATGTGACACTGGATGGACCCAAGGCAACAGCTACCTTCTGCACCAAGACGAAACCTTTACCAACCGCCCGTTCAACCACATCTTCTGCGGCGCCAGCCCATTCCCAGTCCGCTTGAGGCGAGTCAAGGACCATAATCCCAACATCGGCGCAAGAAAGCCATAGCTTGCAGTCAAGCTCCGGTGTATCGTCCGGGGCTCGTACTATGTGCGAAGTTGTGAACGCTAGGAAGGCCGAGCGAAGAGCCGAGACATATTGCGTGCTTGTAGGTTCGGTGGTCGCCAGTATTCGGTAAACATGGTCCAATAACGCTCCTGGTGTGATCTTCGTGGGACGCTGAACTCCATCGAGCTGGTCTGCTGAACCAGTCTGCTTTAGCTCGGCAGACGTGGTGGTTGGCAAGGTCTGAGCGGTCGTCATAGCAGCTGCATTGCTGCCAGGCGCAGGCGTAGGTGTCGGCGTCCGAATAGGAAACAAAGAAAGCCCAGGTTGCGCAGTGCGATCGCTATGCGTTGACGATGTCACTGAGTCCGCAGACGGCGAGATACGGGCTCGTTTAGCTGGGCGTATGTCGTCGCCTGCTACTGATAACACGATGGACATGATAGCCAGCTTTTCGAAAACGATATCTAAAGCCTGAACTAATCAGCAAATGCGAATATAATCTCGGGACCGCGTACGAACTGGCTAGCTGGAGCAGGGTCAGCCGCGCGCTGGGCAAGCAGAGCGGCAGGTGCAGGGTACCAGAACGGATGCGTCTGGAGCGCGACGACAGCGCTGTGATAAATTGGAGGCCAAGGACCGATGCGGTAAGCAGCGAACGACGACGCGGTGACAAGGCACGGTTTAATCTCCGATTGAAAGCGGCCGCCATCTGATTTCCGGCACAGGCCGCGGCGGTCAAATTGGGATTTGACGGTAGTACTGTATGATCAGATCGCCTCAGGTGCGATTGAGAAATTGTTCTTGCGGGGGGTTTACCACTTGGAATCGTCTCTGCATTTGTGATTTTGTTCGTTACAGGACGCTCTAGAGTTGGCTCTCAGAGAAACCAATTCTGTATCTATAGGTTCTGATTAAGCTTCAGTTCTGGACGCTGTGTCAAGAGATCCAAAAGCGGGAGGAAAACCTTGTGCGAGCCTTCGTGGCCCGCCTTGTGCTCGGCTGCCCACGTCTCCAGGTCATTCCAACTAATCCACTCCCATTTCTCGCATTTCTCAGGCTCGCAGATCTAGATCAGGTATATTCAGCGTCTCATAGCAAGTCTGATTGAACAGACTCTACCTCGGGTTCCGTCTTGCCGCTGCTTTCGTTGATCTTGGACGTCATGAAGACAGTGACATAATGCGCGTTGTTCTCGACCATGACAGTGTTCGTCGCGCTGAGGAAGCGCACGTCCGAGATCTCAAGGCCAGTTTCTTCCAAAGTTTCCCGCGCGGCGCAGGCTTCGAAGGTTTCTCCAAATTCGAGATGGCCGCCAGGAATTGCCCAGGTTCCTGATACAGTACACACGATGATAAGATATCGGATGATAAGTTGGAAGGCATCATCCCATTGCATTGGACAGCGCACGCCCACTCAACCTACTCACCCGCACCGTGGCTGCCCTTGCGCAGACCGATCAGGAATTGACCTTTATCGTTGAAGACGAATGCGCCGACCCCTACCAAGGGCTGCTTGGGACCCGATGGCGGCATTGCGGTGACCTTGGTTAAGTTGAGGAGCCGGAGCGTGAATCCAGGCGACACGGGACCAGTGTCAATTCATCGATGCCGATTTACTGCCAAGAGGCGCTCTTGCACCGCATTTGAATGGCATCTTTGTAGCACGCTCAAACTCCCAGCTCAGTGATAAGAGGTTGATTACAAAAAGCTCTTCAGCTGCCGGAGCCAGCTCAGGCGGCTGTTCCGTTGCGATCCCCGCGCGGGCCTCACTGAGCGCATGTTCGCCAACGACTTCCTCGTGCCGCAAATTTGCGACCTCGAGGTCGCTGTTGTTCTCCTGCCTGATCTCCTGGACCTCGTCGAGGCGTTCCCGCGCCTCAAGTCCTTGTAGTTGTCCGTCGACTTTGACTCTTCGCGTGACTTGTCCTAGACGAGCCTCGCCACTCTCAACAGTGTGAAGTGCCCCAGCCTTCAGTCCGTTCTCCTTCGTTCTGCATAGTTGCGAATTGTATGCGCAGGCGACGTTGCTCGCTTGCTCAAAAAGCTTTTCGGGGCAGGTGGCAATACTGGCTCTGGTCAAACGCTCGTGCTCACTCTGGCGAAATTCCAAATCAAACCCCCTGTGGACACCTCTGAACTTGAGACGCTTGCCAAGGAGATCAAGTATAAATGTGCAAGGCTGGCACTAAAATGACTATGCATTGGCATGTTACGGCGACAATGAGAGACTCGTATAATCAAATAACCAAGTTGTTAACGGAGCTGCCCATAATGTTTGCAATCTGACGGTCCTGACTGGTCCTGACAAGCTCAACAAACTCGGCGCGCTTCTCCTGCCATGCCTCGGAGCGGAGCTCTGCCATCGTGACAACTTCCCACGCAAAAACATCTGATCTAGCCGCCAGCGGAATGTTGGTCATAGGATCGTCCTTCACCTTGAGCTGTAAGGTCTTCATGACGACGAGAGGGCCGTGCAAATTTGGTACTTGAAGTAGCTGCGCTGCATCTGGATGCGGGAGCCGCTCGCTTTCTGCCTGTGACGCAAGGAGCAAGTAAAATGTATGAGTCTCAAGTGTGCAGCGGCAGGCTGAATGCGCACCTTGTCATCCAGAATGAGCTCCCACACTCGATAGAGGTATCCGATCCCCACGCCGTTGGGATTTCCGCGCATCCTCTCCGCACCGTCTTCATGGTAGAGAATCACAGTATCGAATTTCTCGCATCGCAATATCCGCTCAAGGGACATATGTTGGCCGCACGAAGGATCCTTCTCAATGAGTTTCGGTTCTTGGTTCCCCGCTTCCGGAGAGGGCAGGTATAAAGCACGACGAATGGGTCCAACCCATGTCGGAAATATTGCCGCGTGTCGCAGGATCGCGAGCTTCACCGCGCGAGATGTCATTGACTCTGTGATATGGAGATCACGGCCCTGTGCGAATGCCTTTGCGACGTCACTAGTCCTGCGCGACAACTTCAGTATCCTGTGTCTCTAACGGCCAAAGATACACATACGTGGTCTCCAAGTCGAACTGGCGTTCAAGCGACCGTACGGGTCTGGAGGCATGTTTGGGAGTCACTACATACCATAGTGTGTTAAGAACGAATTGATCATAGAATATTGCTAGACTTACACAATCGTTCGATGTACTTATTTAACCGGGCCTCGTTCTCAGGGTCACGGTGAAGCGCGAGACTGGCGCGCATGGCTTGAATAGCACTCCCAACTCGCCCAAACGCAGCGAGCGCGGCTGCTAGACGAGAGTGCGCACGAAACCATTCAGGTGCAAGTTCAACAGCCTACCATGTTTTGGAAGGTTGATGAGCCACTTTGACTCTGAAGAAGTACTCGCATGCATACCTTCTGAGCGTCCGCGAGCGCGCCCTTGACATCATCGTTGGCGAGCTTCGCTGCGCTACTATTTGAGTAAAGGACTTCGGATGTCGGCTGTAGCTTGATGGCCCGTGCGTAGAGTCGAATTGCCTTGGAGAATGCTTGCTCCTTGAAGGCTTCATTCGCTTGGACCTTTAACGCTTCGACTTCGGGCTGCCGCAGTACATATGTTGGCAATCGGAAAGCGTGAGGATCTAAGCTTACCTTTAGAGGCTGCAAAGAAAATTCCATGTTGGGGATCGTCGAAGAGTCAGTGAGACAAGGTCTTTCCAACTCCGAAACTCAGCGCGACATGAAGCTGGCCTGTCCGCGGGTAAACGGATATAATCTCTTTATCTCCGTGGCCCGTGCCACCGGCGCGCCGTGCAGTATCCGCGACTTGTAGGACTTACTACGACGCGTCCACCCGCTTGCAAGGACACGCTTAAATACCAAACGACAGAAATAACAGAAATGTTAACGAATGGCACATTGACTCGGACAATCATCAAGAAAGCACACAAGTCAGAAATCTAGCTACATGCTTGCAACTAATGCAACGGACACGAGTCAGCCAAGGCGACACAAGAGAGACAGACGCACCCCGGAGTTCCGCGGGAACGAATACCCCGCCTGCGCCCAGGTCGTCAACTCCGCGTCTGCGAGATCGGGATCAGCTTCTCGGAGTACTTGAAGAACACCGTGAACGCACTCGTGTACACATTTAGATGCGAGTTTATCTGCAAAGTTATGAGTCGAATGCGGACGCAGAGAGGAAAGACGGGATGAGGGAGCGAGGAGCTCACATAGTCCAAAGTGGGGTAATCCGGCGGGTCGCACCCGACCGCTGTGTCTGGCGCGTCCTCGCGCTGGTACACGCGCACGTAGTCGACCAGCAGCTCTGCGGGCATCATCGCGTACAGCGTCGCATCGTCGAACGTCTGGAACGTCTGCGACGCGCCCAGGTTCAGGATGATCGACTGCGCCGCGCATCAGCATGGCGCATGGGCGTGAGGAAGGCTGCATGGGTGGGGGGAAAACTGGTAGCCTGAGGCGCACCATGGGCTCCATTGGTATCAGCCGCTGCTGGATCTCCGTCGCAGGGTCGGGCCCTACGGCCGTGCCGCGCATCGAGTACGACGGCTGGCCGTCCGAAATCCACGTGATGTACGAGTTGGCGGGGTCGTTCGGGTCGCCGTAGTATTCAAAGCCTGCGTAGCGAGCGAATGAGACTGTCTGAATGCACGCGGAGGTGAGAGCAGCATACCGAAGACGCCGAAGCTCCCGCCGCCTTGCGGCCCGCCGTACGTGCTGTCCGAGACGTTCGTCAGCGCCGACACGGCCTGCTGTCTGATGCAAAGTGAGCACTCTCCATTTGTTGACAACGCGACGAAAGGACCTACACGCCAGATCCACTACCGACAAGCGCAATGTCAGCATCAACTACAATGCGCAAGGCGAAAAAGGGACGCACTGATAGTCGTTCATCTCCGTCTTATCCGGCGTAAGAATCTGCACAGAATTGACATCATAGTCGTAGTCCTGGCTGAACGGCGCAAACTGCGCGCTCTGCGACGCGCAGCCGTGCGCGTCGGGCCCGCGGTGCTTGCACTGCTCGGCCTCGATGATGTCGATTTCGGGCGCGCCGCGGCCGCGGAACCGCTTGCCGTTTGTGCCGTCCACCACGGGGCCGGGGTGGTCCTCGTTCAGACATGTGCACGCCGCTGCCAGTGCGTGAGTTGTCCAGTCGTGAGACCCACACAGTCATGATGGAGACACGCACATAGTCGCTGGCCTGTTCAAAGGTTGCATTGAGACGTTGAGTGGAAATAACCTGCGTGGGACTCACCTGGAAGCCATGAAAGCTCATTGTTGTACTGCGGGCGGCCGCGGTCCTGGCCTACGGTCAACGCTGCAGCCGGGCCCAGCTTGTCGGGATGGGTCTGGTTGGGGTATGTTCCCGTGTCGCAGCTGTCGTATCTGTTACAGGGAGCACGATCAGCTGTGCACGGCCAGAGAATGGGTGCACAAACGTGTATGGCCACAGTCCTTCGTTCGATGCCAAATATCCCGCACGGCCAAGGTTGCCGAGGAGCCATGCGCCGGGCCAGAAGCCTTTCGTCGTCGGGTTTCCGGGTAATTGTAAGCGCACTAGCAAAGGTTGGTTTGAGTCTTAGAGACGCAAACACAGAGCTGAGAACACACCTTCGATATATCCATGCGTGAAGCACAGCTTGTTCCAGCTCTGCAGCATCCCGGATTTGATTGACAAGTTGTGGTTCGTCGAGGGATCGTCAACGTGCTCCATCTTGATGCGCAGGTAGCCGTCGGCGGTGGTGACCTGGCCCGGGTCGTACCACTCCTCGTCGAGCGTCGAGCCGTACCAGAGGTCGACGGCCTCCCAGAACGGGTCGTCTCCGGGGTAGAACGTGCGGTTATTGACTTCAAATTCATCTGAGAACACAAGTTTGTACTGCCGGCCGTCCCAGCCCTTGATCGTGTGGGCGTCCTTGGGGGTCGCCTTGTCAATAATAGACGGCACGGTCGCGCTGGTGCAGACAATCAGCGCCCCTTGGTCAATGGTTGGTTCGCGTGCTATAGTTAGCCGCGCACCCGACTTACAGCACTGGCGCCTGACCGCTGCCGTTCACGAAGACGTTGTTGCCCATGGCGAGTCGCATGGGGTTGGTGATGACGAAGTTGGCGATTGGGTAGCCCGCGAAGAGCACGATTATGCCCAGGATGACGGTGAGCAGCGAGATGAGGTTGCAGAGCCCGCGCCAGCTGGCGGAGCTGCGGCGTTCTTTGAACCCCGGCGGGTCGGGCTCGTGCAGGGCGTCGTCTGGCTCGCGCATCGAGTTGACCATGTCCGGGTGGTATGGCATGGCGACGAGCGAGCCGCTCTGCGACATGGGGACGAACGTCTGAGAGGCATGAGATGATAACGGTGAGCTTGGGTATCGGGCGTCCAGCGAGCCGATGGACGAGGCGTGCGAGAAACGGTTGCGCGCGGACATGGCGGGCGAGACGGGCGCAAAGCCCGGTGAGGCTGCAGAGGAGAGCAGACTGGCGCTTTCTTCAGGCTGGTTAAATGAAGGTAATAGGCGGATTTAGAGCAGGAATGTCCGCACCCGCGGAGCCAGGCGAGTCGTAGTAACGACGGGGAAAAGGCGACGGGTACGGGCGCCCGCCACGCGAGTTGTCCCTGCTGGACTGGTACATGGCCTGGATGAAGTTACAGTAAGAAAGAGTCAGGAGCAAACCAGGAGACAGCACCCGCCGCTGTGCACTCCGACGACACGATCGGCGTCAATGACCCGGCACAGAAATAGCCTTGCGCTCCCGAAATAGACAATGATTTTGATGGCACCCGGCACCACACCAGCTGCAGTCTGAATCCGCCATGGCAGCCTCGAGCAGCGTACGCAAATGAGTAAAATGAGCGACGGGATGCCAGCCACAGAAAGTTTGGAAAGTCGAAACAAAGTGCGGTCAAAGTAAGGAAATGCTCGCCGCTCAGAGTCCTTGTGTAGCCTAATAGCCAGCCTGGCAACGCTTCTGAAAATATGCCTGCACAAACAGTCCACGTTGTCGGCACAAGCCCCACATTGACAAGACTCCGAGCGAATGGCCAGTCGAAAGTAGATTGGCTGAAGAATCGGTATGTTCGTTGATAATTGGATCATCCAGAATCCAGATCGTTGATGCGCCGTAAATCCTTTCATGTGAGCTAAGCATAAACCCGTAGCCGGTGTGCATGAGCGCATGCGCGAACGACAGCCGAGTAAGCTCAAAAGCGAGTTAAAGCAAGAGGAAAAAGGCATCTTGCAATCGCAACCTTCCGTTGATCCAGTCTTCTTGGCACTGCTGCTGCGGAATCACAAGGCAGCGTGGGAAAGTAAATAGCGTCCGCGCAAACCAACCATCAGTATCGGTACATTCATACAGATTCCACAGCGTCTTGTTTACAACATGTCCGACCGAAAGTTCAAAACGCAATTACTGTAGGTCGTCCCAATTGGTTACCGTGGGTGTATGGCGGTTCGACTGATCGAGGGATAGAGTCTTCCCGGTCACCTGAGAGAGAGAGAAATGAATCAGCTCAGCCGCCCTACATGAGATTAGAAAGAATGTCTTCGCGCTTACGAAAGTCAAAGTTTCCGGTAGCCAGAAACTTGCGCAATCGGGCACTGTCGCGGACCTGCGCAATGACCTGCAGCGCCTCGCGTTTACTGCACTCATCCCGTTGCCCCTCGATTCCGCCACTCTCAAGTTGCTGTGAGAGTGAGTCTCAGGTACAAAAGCGCGAAATAGTTCTCTCTGTAACTTACCGGCATGCGATACGCGAGACAGATCATATCGTCGTCCGCTTCGGGGGACGCGCCCAACAGCTGGTACGCAGCCGCCACACTGAGAATAACCTCCCCGTTCCGCGCCGCAAGCCCTTTGAGCCGGTAACTACCCAGATGCTCGGCCAGCACGTTCAGCGCATCGCGCAGCGTCGCGCGGCGCACCGCGAGGTTTGCCACTTGGACGTTATCCGATCCCGAGTTACGCCAATGGTCCGACTCCTCGTCGGCGAGCAGCATGGCGTGTTTGAACGCGGCCTCAATGACGGCTTCATGGATGGCTCTCAGGCGCATCCGCGGGGCGTAGCAGTCCAGGTCGACATATACGCGTAGGTTCCCGCTATTATCCACTGGCAGGGCGCGATGTTCGTGGTGTAGGCCCAGGGTGCGCAGCGCGTCCTGCAGGTCGTCGGCGGCCCACCGCCCGCGGCGCCGCTCGGCGTAGATGAGCTCGCGGATGGGGTCTGTTTGTGAGAGGTCCGCCTCGTCGTACGCCGCGCGGTAGAGGTGCTCGAGGTTCGTCATGTGCAGCGGCGTGCGGAGCGGGTCGCACTTCAGTTGCGCGGTGTAGGCGAATTCGACGAGCTCTGCGGGTGCCAAATTGAATTCATGAGTCGTGACTGAACGATACTTGGATTGAGAACACTGCTTACCTGGTGTATACATGTCCTGCGTCATCCCCAGCGCGATCCAGTAATCCTCAGCTTCGAAGAGGGCATTTCCAGGAGGTGGATGCCGCTCGACTTCAAGTCCAAGTTCACTGAAATGTCAATCTCCGCCTCCATTCGCATTATTGTACTTGATGGAAATCACATACTCTGGAACTTGGTAGCGCCCATGGCCGCCTCATACAGCGGCGTCGCGTCCTGGGTCAGGACGAAGGGTGGCAACTCGGCCCGGCGGATGCGTGTCCCTGTCAACAGGAACACCATGAGCAGCGTGCACCCAGTCAGATACCATCACGTAAATGTACACACCAAATCGCGCGCGATATTCAGAAATCCACGCGCGAAGTTCGACCCACGCTCGCAGCAGCAGAGTTCTCGTGGCGTTGACATCGTCATGATCCTCCGAGTCTGCCAGAGCTCCCAAGTCAGGAGGGCGCAGCAATTCGGGCTCCCACGTGAATTGCATCGCTTCGAATATCTGCTGCACGGTGGGAGTGTGGCCGATGCGGTCGCGGAAGTTGGATGTGTTGTTGCGGATGGACATGTAGCATCCGCGCCACAGGATGTTCTGCACAATACTTACACAAGACAAGAGGGTGAGTCAAAACTTCTTGTGACAACGAATCAATGGCATCAGCGCACCTCAAGATCGCCTCAACAGCTCGCAGAATCCTATCTTCAACAGTCTGTCCAGGCGCTGTGCGCGCGGACGCCGCACGCTCGGTGCGCAGTTTGTCGAACAGCTCGGGAGGGATGATCCCGGGGATGCGTTCCGAGACGAGGATGTGCGTCGAGCAGGCGCAGCACACGTACAGGTCCATGGCAGACGGAATACGCGGGACCTCCCATTCGAACGTCGGTGCGTTCTCGAACAAGTCCTCCTCGGTCGTGCTGTGCGAGTCCGCGAAAGCCACGGCGCCGGGAAAGCGGTGGTAATGGTGCGGTCGCCCGTGTCCATGTTCACCACGATCATCCTCAGGTTCGTGAGTCACTTCCGGAGAGCACAAGGGCGCCGCCATCCGCATAAGGGACGCCCGGAGGAATGCGCGAGCAGCTGGCCCGAGAGAGCCGGGGCTCGCTATGCGCGGCAGGGCTCTCTTGGAGCGCACACTCAGCACGACCCAGGAGTTCGAGTCGAACGCATAGAGTGCGTCCTTATGCGGGCGCGCCTTCACCCAGTCCTCCATCGTGGGCGGCGTCGCGTGATACATCGGTTCCATGGTGCCCCAGACATGCGCTCGCTCAGGCGGGTCGATGGTAACGCGTGCCAGTGGAGACGGTGCATGCGCCGTGCGAATGTATTGGGCGACGAGGGGCGGAAGCATCCCGGGAGAGTGCGGGCACGCCGGGTGTGTGCGCTCGATGTATTCAAGGTCCCACCAGTGCTCGAACGGGTCGTCGTCCGACGATGCGGACGATGTTGAGCGCGAGGAGCTGGGAATGCTCATGACGGTAGTCGATGCACAAGACGCGAGCTACACCGCCAGAGCCAAGCAGCGGAGCGGCTGCAGTTGTCAGATACACAGATGCGGTTCCGGTTGTTTTCCCGGCGAACAATAGCATGCACAGTATCACGTTTTCCGAAGGCAGAGCTGATTATGGTTCGAAACATCCTGGAAGAAGCCCTGGAGTAGGCGGGTGCTTGCTCTTTGCTCCCAAGGTTGATCATGACCTGTTTCCAATCGCAACAGGTCAGAAACGACTACAGCACTGTGCAGGGGAAAAGCATGCACCTCCAACAGCGATCTCCAGCGCATCCGGATAGTAGGTGTGGTTGAAATTTCGCATAGTCCAAGAAATATGGTGTAAGAAATGAACTGAGCGGGCGCCTGCAGTGCGGGAAAAGGCGGACCAGGAAAAGAGCGAGTGCGGAGCTTATATACAGATGGTCTTCGACCATCCGCAGGGCAGAACTCACGCAACTTTTCCGGAGAGCGCGAGCCTGCCTGCCACGCGCACCGCATACTGGACGCGGCGATGTTCGGGCGTCAAAGGCGCCAGGATGCGGGGCAGTGGGTAAGGAGAGTTTGACGTGGACGGCGGCACCTGAGAAAAGGCTACCCACAGACACGCTGATCGCCGTGTCCACACCCTCTTCGCCTTTAGTTCAAACCTCCATCCTTGCTCGTTGAATATCATTTGGCATGCTGCAAATGCGGGTGCCGCGAGCCGCGCGCCAAGTCGAAGCGACCGTCTTCCAGCTGCTGCCACAGCTGCCCGATCAGTCGTACCTCCTGCCAGTACCGAAGGATGGAAGCAGAGCACCTCCACCATCACCGCGAGAGCAAGAGCTTTGCGCGCTCGCTCACTGGCTGCGCGACGATCGCGAGCCCAGCAAACCCAGTAGGTGCCACATCAGGAAAACGCGCCTGTGCCGTGGAGACTCCGGGAGTCTCCACGGGCTGTGGAGTGATCGGAGCTCGCTAAGGAATAGGTCGTCTCCAGCTGCTTCGCGGAGTCAGCAAAGTGTCCGGAGCTCCGGGAGCTGCGATCACTCCAGATGCTGCAGGGCCTCCACTTGTGCCTCTTCTACTTATTATCTTATTGTTGCTTGCAGCCAAAAATCAACAAAATAATGATCGAAAGAGATATATTTGCTATTAGCACAAGATACAGCAGTATATGTACAAAGCACAACCCGTCCAGGAATAACCG
This sequence comes from Auricularia sp. M12, assembly GCA_037042885.1. Taxonomy (NCBI): domain Eukaryota; kingdom Fungi; phylum Basidiomycota; class Agaricomycetes; order Auriculariales; family Auriculariaceae; genus Auricularia; species Auricularia sp. M12. The sequence continues at coordinate 493,390 of CM073209.1, forward strand.
CAGACATACCTTCCCGACCTCTATAACCAGGCTTCGTGCGATCCCGGTGCATATCATTTCGCTGGAGAGATGTCATTATGAATCGTGTAAAATGACAGGTTTCGCACTTGCCTGCCACCAGCCGTAACGAGTCGAAGCGCGCCGACAGGCTCAGTCGACTGGCTGGAATGATAGATGAGATAAAACGGGGTACGACTTTGGCAAACACACCTGGAGACGCCGCGAAGACTTGGCGCGCGTCTGAGCTGCTGTGATGTCCCCGACGGTCAGCGCGAAGAGCAGCCGCGTCGACGATAAAAGCGTACCTAGTTGTCATTCAAGATAGGTTCGATAGCGGGACATGTAGTGGTCGTGGGCAACGAAGGGCGGGCAGGCCCCGGGTCGCAGGCGCGAGCCAGTCCTAACACGCGTGCCTGTTATGGGTGGCCGTCAGACTGCATTCCGGACGTGCCGCTGGCTGGGCCGCGTACCTGGCGCTGCCGCCGTGCGAACCCTCGCGCTGGTGCTTGTAAGACACGTCCGGGCTTTTGCAGGCGCGCTTGAGCATCTGGCGCGGGGAGGTGCCGAGTAAAACTAAGCTGCGTACCTCGGGTTGGAAGACGGCCATAGCAGCGGCGCTTGCTCTGCAAAGAAGCAAACCTGAGCGAATGAGCCGGCAACGCACCAGCACATTCACGAGTTCCTGGATTCCGGGCTTTGCACTGTGGGAAGGCGAGAATGGCAATGACAAGTATGATGGCATGAGCCGTGACGACGTGGAAGGCATGGGTACGCCGCGGCGCCAGCTGTCGAGAGCGGGACTTGAGAAAAATTCGCGAGAGAACCGGATGGCGGACTTCCAACTTCCTTCGGCCAGACTTTGACCAAGTCCGCCAGCTCTGCTGCGGTGCAGTACTTTCGCCGCAGCAACTACGAATACGGCTCCATTTTTATCATTCTTCTGTGGGCTGTGGGTCATAATTCTCATAATGCACAATTTCTCCACGTCAACGTGTCAATCGTCGGTCATAGGAACATTGGAGAACATTGGAGCGTGCAACGGAGCCGCTCTCACATGATCTCTGAGGAGTGCTTGTCAGTGCCCATTTAATGACCTCGGATGATAACTCTGGGCTCGAGCAGCTGCAAGGATGAATGGCACCACATCACGCCAAACACTCACTTCGATCACTCTGGTCGCTCCGGGAGACTCCCTCACCATTTGCATCACTCTGACTACTCCCGGAGGCCGCAGAGCGCGGCTGACACCGAACATGTTTTCCTGATGCAGTGCAGCTCTGCGGAATGAATTCCTGTACCAACCCCTTTACGCAGTACCCTCCAAACCCCCAGAGCGGGATTGGCGTGTAGCTAAGGGCAAACAGCCCAAGGAGACCAGAGCGAAACCGAAACCGATTCAGAGAGAGCATAAGAAACCGCGACTGACGCAATTCGGGTGCCGCGGCGGATGTTGCAAAGTATACACAAGTCCGCACTCCAGGGACGACCACTGGAGCGTGTACGAGAGTTGCGAAGAACGTCACGCGGTCGTTGTTCGGGACACCTCGGAGTGGGAGGATTACGAGGAGTCACTTAGGCGACGCATAAAAGAAGATCGGCTGCCCACCGAAGAAACGGCAGTGGCGGTACTCACGAGTTTGCCCAGGATAGCCTACGAACGGCCTCTGCACGGGACTGAAAGGTCCAGGTATATGTAGTGCACAAATTACGCGGAGAAATCACGACTGTCTAATGTCTCATTCACTCGCCGAGCGAAGAGAAGTCGTTTTGGGCCGTCGCAGAGCCACTGTTTTCGTGCCTCTTAAGGCGCGAGCGAACACTATCGGGCCTCTTATGTGCCTAGCCATTTTGAGGTTTGGAGAAAGAAATGAGAGCCGGCTCCCAAGAATCGTAATTCGGTGCCAAATCAAGAGGTACAAATACCCGTCGTGAAGTCTAATTCAATGATTCACTTCCCGTTCATACCACCATGCGTCCTCCTCCTCCTCAAATCTGAGCTTGACAGGAGACTGTGCAGTTTTGAGTGACCTTACCGCTGCGCGCAGTTCGGCGATGTCATCCGGGCCCAGCGCCAGAAGTTCGATATTTTGTAGGCAGAGTACCTCTAGTGGCTCCTGGCTGAGTTGAAGGCAATCATTCAAGAACCCAAGGATATCGCCCGCCGACAGCGACAATTGCTGCTTGGCCCACTGGGGATCAGGGGCGAGTATAAGGTCGCGCAAAAACGGGCAGTCAAGCTTTGTCTTGCGACCAGTGCTCGGATTGGAGAAGGCGTGCGTGAGGGAGCCACCAAACTCGTTTTCAAACAGGACGACGAGTTGCGCGAGGTTGTAAAACGGCGGGAGGAACCGGCCCGCGATCCACGTCCTGCTGACGGTGAGCCGGCGCAGACCGCCCCACATGGGGCTGACCGAGAGGCGGGCGTCGACGGCAGGATATCTGTGCACGTGAATCGTCCGCCCGTCTCCGGTGCGCAGGTCGAAGGTCGCACAGATCGGGCTTTTGTCGCGGGCGCGGATGATCACGTCGACAGCACGACTTTGCGAGGCGTCGTCGTCGCCGTCGTCGACGTTCCACCAGAGATCCGTGGCGCGGTCGACGCACTCCACATGGTACCGCAGGCGTGTGTGCCGGGCCTTCGGGCCCGTGAAAAAGTGCAGTACGATGGGCTCGATGCGTACACCATCCTCCGTGCAGGAAAAGCGCTCGTTCGACGGGCTGAAAACCAAGTCAAACGAAATCAGCTCGCGCCCGCCATACGCGGGCACCCCGACAGGGTCATGTAGCTCGGAACTGTCCGCCCTGAGGCGCAGATGCTTCAAGGACGGGAACATCGACTCGATAGCGGACAGGTCCTCCAGAACAAGAAAGTGCATCGTGTAGTCGAGCCGTTCCACGCTGGTAAAAGCCAAACACTGGAGAAAACCGCTGTCAGGCAACTTCACGCCGCGTCCGAGAATGAGCGTCCGGAGCTGTCCTGCGATCTGTCCAGGGAACAAGGATAGAGGGACGGGAATCAAAATGCGCGTGTGTGCCGCCGCAGACCAGTCGGCTGCATCGGGCGTTTCAACGTCGGTTTCCTCGTAATCCGACTCTTCGTGCCAGGGGTACTCGCGATACGGAACGCGCAGATGCAGGTACGTCAGAAACCCCGCGACGCTGTCCAGCGCGGCAAAGTCTGCCGGGGCGTGCACCTCGCCAGTAAGTTCAATCGCATCCAGCTTGCCAGCCTGGTTGCGCGATATCAGGGTCTGGAAGGGAGCAGCGTAAGACGGGAAGCGGTCCCAGAGCACGAGGCGGATGCGCTTCAGATGGTTCGTGCGCTCAAGCAGTTTGGCGAGCTCGGCGGGATTTCTGCCCGCTTCAATCGTGGTCCACAGCTTGTGGTAGTTGATGGCGATGGCGCGCCAGTTGGCGCAGACGTGCGTAACAGCCACCATGTCGAAGAAGTCTAGATAGAGAAAGATGCCAGCCAGCAATTCGGGCGGTAAGCCTGTATAACGGCCTGAGCAGGAGTCAGTTGCTTTGCTATCCAAACACGCGATGATCCCAGGCAACATACATTGAAAGGACGGCCGCGATTGGAGCTTCAAAGAGCCGAACGTGTAGGCCAGTCTGCGCAACATGGCGGGGTGGGTGCAAGAAGACGCAGGTGGTCGCGCGGCGCAGCTTTTATACAAGCGTTTGGAACCACGACCGTCCACCACGTTCGGCGATTGCCCGAAAGACAACGCGCCGCCATCCAGTGACTACAGGCAATTGGTCACGAGATACGGAGCATACGTACCATTGTCACCGTCCAATCGCATCTGAAGAACGTTAACGAGGAAGACGGTGGACACAATGCGGGAATCGCCGATAACCTGCTAAGGCCGTTGAGAGGAGCTCAGCTGCCTGAGAGCCAGATTCAACTCGAGTGAATCTAAGCAAGTACGGGTCAGCTGTACACGGTTGTCAGGCCCCCCACGGGAAGAAACCGCAAGGCAAGTCGTTCCTGTCGACGTCGACTGGGAAGCATGCTGCGGACGGAAAGTTGCCATCGAGATGCCGAAGGGGCGTAGCCGTTGGAGAGACAAGTGAGGAATTGGACGAGACATCTATTACAAGTGGTACAAAGGCGGCGGCATAGTAAACAGCAGGAGAGCAGGGTGAGCGGGACGGGACAGTGAACGGGACGGAGATGATAGCAACACATAGACCACAACCAAAACCAAAGACACACCAGCGGACCGCTCAGCCAGAGCACATGACGCAGCCCTCGGGATTGTCGCGCGAGCAGATGAGGCGCGCCTCGTCGAGCTCCGCAAGCCGCTTCAGCGCCGCGGCGTATTCCGGGTCTTCCGCGGCCGCCTTGGCAGAGCGTTCGCTCGTAGTCAGCGCGGCGGCGGGGATCTTTGGCGATACGGGCTCCTGCTTCACAGCGACGGCGCCGTTCAGCGAGATGCCGTTCACCCCGTTGGTGATGCCGTTGACGCCGTTGACCTTGGCCATCTCGGGCTCGGGACTCGGGCTGGGACTGGGTGTCATCACCGGCGCGCGGACGGGCGCAGGGGCGGGCGCGGCGGCGGTGCGGTTGGTCTTGGCCTCCTTGAGGACCGAGGCGTCGACGGTGAACTGAATGGCCTGCGCGGCGGGGCGCGTGCGCAGGTAGTACATGCCCGTCTTCAAGCCCTTCTTCCAGCCATAGAAGTGCATGCTCGTCTAGATCAACATCACGTCAGCATACATCCCCATCCCACACAGCAGCAAGCAAACTCACCAGCTGGCCCGTCGTCGGGCTCTGCAAGTGCACATTCAAGCTCTGGCTCTGGCAGATGAACGCGCCGCGGTCCGCAGCCATGTCGAGCACCTTCTTCTGCGAGATCTCCCAGACGGTCTTGTAGATGGCCTTGACGTCGTCGGGGATGCCGGGGATGTTCTGCACCGAGCCGCCGTTGGCGATGATGAGGTTCTTCATGTGGTCGTCCCACAGCCGGCGGTCGACGAGCTCGCGCAGCAGCCACGGGCACACCACCTGGAACTCGCCCGCGAGCACGCGGCGCGTGTAGATGTTGCTCGTGTACGGCTCGAAGCACTCGTTGAAGCCGAGGATCTGGCTCGTCGACGCCGTCGGCATCGGCGCCAGCAACAGCGAGTTGCGCAGGCCCGTGCGCGCAATCTGCTCTTTCAGGCTCGCCCAGTCCCACAGGTCCGTCGGCGTGACGCCCCACAGGTCGTACTGCAGCCTGCCCTGCTGCGCGGGCGAGCCCACCCACGTCTCGTACGGGCCGTCGCGCTCGGCGAGCTCGGACGACGCCTCGAGCGCGGCGTGATAGATGGTCTCGAAGATCTGGAGGTTGAGCTTGCGCGCCTCCGGACTGTCGAATGGCAGGCGCAGGATCATGAACGCGTCCGCGAGGCCTTGCACGCCGATGCCGATGGGCCGGTGGCGCATGTTGCTGCGGCGCGCCTCGGGCACGGGGTAGTAGTTCACGTCGATGATCTTGTTCAGGTTGCGCGCGACGACCTTGGCGACGTCGTGCAGCTTCTGGAAGTCGTACGATTTCTTGTCGGCCGCCACGAATGACGGCAGCGCAATTGAGGCCAGGTTGCACACGGCCACTTCATCCGGCGCTGAGTACTCGACGATCTCGGTGCACAGGTTCGACGACTTGATCGTGCCGAGGTTCTGCTGGTTGGACTTGGCTGCGCAGAGCGTCAGTATGTGAGATATGGGAAGGGAAAGGACTGACCGTTGCACGCATCCTTGTACAACATGAACGGCCCGCCAGTCTCAATCTGCGCCTCCAGGATGGCGTACCACAGCTTCTGCGCAGGGATAGTCTTGCGCGCGCGGCCTTCCTTCTCGTAGCGCTCATACAGAGCCTCGAACTCGGCGCTGTGGACCTCGTGAAGGCCGGGCGCCTCGTTCGGGCAGAACAGCGACCATTCGCCGTTCGCCTCGACACGCTTCATGCTAAACGACACGTCAGGAAAAGTCCACGCAAGCAAGCGGAAGAAGCACGCACAAAAGATCGGGAATCCAGAGCGCATAGAAGAGGTCGCGCGCGCGGACCTCCTCCTTGCCGTGGTTCTTGCGCAGGTCGAGGAAGTCAAACACGTCCGCATGCCACGGCTCGATGTAAATGGCGAACGCGCCGGGGCGCTTGTTGCCGCCCTGGTCGACATAACGCGCCGTCGAGTCATACGCGCGCAGCATGGGCACGATGCCGTTGCTGTGGCCGTTCGTGCCCGCGATGTACGAGCCCTTCGCGCGAATGCAGTGGATGTTGAGGCCGATGCCGCCGGCCGTCTTGCTGATCATCGCGCACGTCTTGAGCGTGTCGTAGATGCCCTCGATCGAGTCCTCCTTCATCGTGACGAGGAAGCAGCTGCTGAGCTGCGGGTGCGGCGTGCCGGCGTTGAAGAGCGTCGGCGACGCGTGCGTGAAGTAGCGCTCGGACATCAGGTTGTACGTCTCGATCGCGCGCTCGACGTCCGCGCCGTGGATGCCCACCGCCACGCGCATGAGCATGTGCTGCGGCCGCTCGGCAACGCGGCCGTTAATCCGCAGGAGGTACGAGCGCTCGAGCGTCTTGAAGCCGAAGTATTGGTAGTGGAAGTCGCGGTCGTAGATGATGCTGCTGTCGAGCACCTCGGCGTTCTGCTTGACGACCTGGTAGGTCTCCTCGGAGATCATGCCTGCGGGCTTGCCATTCTTGGGGTTTACTGCTTTGGGTGATTGGTATAAGAAAGGAATGTGCAAGAGAGCGAGCGTACCGTAGTTGTACAAATCTTCTATGACTTGAGAAAAGCTCTTCTTGGTCTCCTTATGCAGGTTGGAGATGGCTATGCGGGCGGCAAGGATGGCGTAGTCTGGATGTTTGGTCGTCATGTACGCGGCCGTTTCGGCGGCAAGGTTCTGCGCGTCGTCAGAAATCATTCAGAACACAAAACTTAAGTAGGCGTCGCAGTGACGTTGCGGCCGCAACAAAGTATTGCGGCGACAGAGTCACGAGAGCTGTTGCGCGCCAGCACTGTGACAGGCCTCGCAACATTCTCGTGACGAGCCGGTGCAGATCATCGTGAGCTCCGCCGCAAATTTCGCTACGACTTCGCGTCGTGCATCATAGGCGAGCACCGTGACAGCATAATTACTCACATCGAGTTCGACCGTGGTGACACCTGCGTATACACCATCGATAACTTTCTTGGTGATTTCGATAGGGTCGACGTGCTCCGGATCAAGTCCATAGCAAAGCTGAACGCGCTATGAGTACACAGGCGCGTCGAGACGCGTAGAGCTCACTTTGCTAACGCGAGCTGTGATCTGTGGTAGGGGTGAGAATAATCGACGACTGTGAGCACTGGCGCCGCACCTTGTCGAACGCCACGCGTTCTTTCTATGGGATGGGTCAGAGCCTGCTACGAGGCCTGCATTGCTAGCAGTACGAACCCGGCTGCAGCACGCGTTAGAATGTATGCTAAAGCCAGAGTACAGATTTGCTTACCCGTCTAATTATCGAGCAGGCACAGTGCCGGGCATGTGAGCAGGGTGCAGGCAGCAGGGGCGAGCAGACGCACCGCGTTTGAAGACAAATGTCATCGCGGTATGCGGAGGGGGTGGAAGGAGAGGAGGAGTGGCGGACCTCGAAATGGCGCCGCCCCAACTTAACCTCTCCCGACGCGATTGAGGCGCCGCTCTAACCGCGTTTCGCAGTTCGAAAGCGCGTTGCTGACACAGGACGTGTTGAATCAACGCGCCGTGATGCACGTGCGTCGCGTTCCGCTTCCACCGTCGACCCTTGAATTTGCAGATTCTTCGCTTTTCAGAGCTGGGAATAGCATGCTCAGACGCAACTTTACATTGGAATGTCGCGCCCATATCACGCCTGTGGGTACTCCTCCTGTTAACGGTGTTTTGGTGTCACAGCTAACCATTTTTCCAGGAGGACACACTGGCGCCATGAATGCTATAGCCCTGCAACATCAATGCATCAACGTTCATCATCGCTTGACCAGTTCAATCAACGGAACGATTATCTTCCGAGATCAAGTCTGCAAAGGAGACTACTTGACCAGTGACTTCAGCCGTTACTTATTAAGTCACAGTGGCTTGACGTTTGCGCCGGGCACATAAATAACTCACCAGGACCGGAACAGCAGCGCAGAACATTCAACATCTGATGTTTACAAAGGTCATTGCTGCTTCCTACGATCTTTATGTAGACATTGATGACTATCTGACCCCTCATTCACTTCAATCATGGAGATGAATTGCCCGGGGACTCCTTTCGGAGGATCCACAGACTTGATGGACAGTCAGACGACCTCCAGGCTCTTTTCGCTTCGCTGTGATTCCGCGCACGTTGCTGTCATCGCGCTGTATTCTCGGTGCCTGGTTATCTGAGCACCTGGCAACTTCTACGTAGCCCGACGTTTCTTTGCACTCGCAGACTCTCGGCCGCCAGATGTTGTTGGTAATACAACCCGTAGGCGCCAAAATACTACCATCATCATTCCTGCGCTGCTAACTACGAGCACAGCGCACGTATGTATACTTGATCGGGGGGAATCCAACTGCAACTTAGTCCCATTCCGCTTCGAACACAAAGGTACGTATTCCTCTCGCAGGTCGCACGTCCATTATCGCATTCAGAAGTGCGTCTTGCAGTTGTCTGTGCTTCGAGCACTCTGACTAAAATAAACAGCGATTCCCGTCACCAAATCGAGCTCGCTCAAATCAGATGCCCCTAACCGGCGTCGACGCCCGAACTTGCAGATCGGTTTGAGAAGGGGGCACGCTCCGCCACTTCTGACTTCGCGCCCCTCGACCCCCTTGTGAGCCATGATGCACGTCGTCGCGGCCGCTGTCTCGCTATAAAACGCATCAACGCACCGGCTCAGAGCTCTCCAGTCTCCCTTTCCCCGTTCCGTTTTCTCGTTTCTCGTTCCTCGTGCCAGTTTCCTTCGCGCCTCGGATATGTTCTCAGTTGCAGTTGTGCTTGCTCTTCTCGGCGGCGCCCAGGCCGGTGGTATTGGTGGAGGATGGGGCGGCGGTGGCGGCAAACCCGGCCTGCCTTCCATCCCCATCCCCGGGTCCCCGGGCGGCAGCGGCGGTGGAGAGCATCCCGGCTCGCCGACCTACCCCGGCTCTCCGTCGTACCCTGGCACGCCATCGTACCCTGGCACACCGTCAGAGCCGTCGTACCCTGGTACCCCGTCCGAACCATCGTACCCCGGTACGCCGACAGAGCCAGGCTATCCAACCGAACCATCGGTGCCGGCTTGCCCTTGGGGCTATAGCATGTGAGTACAGTGGTCATCAGTGTGAGAGGTGCATTTGCTCATTGCGTCGCGTTCGATCTCAGGTGCCCGATCGGCGGAGGGCTCAACTGGGCTCGTTGCGAGTGCGTCAACGAGCATGGCCAGACGGTGTGTAGCTTCAACTTGGCCACATCCATGTGCGTTAGCTGATCATTCCAATCTCGACATCTAGACGCCGATGAACACCGGCTGCACCGTTACGCCCAAGCACACCAAGCGGGGTCTCGGCCTCGGCGGAGGCTGGGGAAGCAGCGGTGGAGGCAGCGGAAGCCACGGCGGTAGCGGTGGCTGGGGAGGAGGCGGTCTGCCCTGGGAGTGCATCCCGACCTGCCCGCCTCCGTCGCCTCCGAACCCGCATCCCAGCCCGTCGGGAAAGCCGCACGAGCCCTCCTACCCCGGTTACCCGCCTCCCGGCCAGCCTGGCTACCCTCCTCCCTCGCAGCCAGGCTACCCTGGCATCCCTGGTCTGCCCGTTCCTGGAAAGCCCGGAAAGCCTTCTATCCCTGGTATCCCGTCTCTCCCTGGAAAGCCTGGCAAGCCCGGAAAGCCTTCTAAGCCCGGAAAGCCTTCTGTCCCTGGGATTCCGTCTCTTCCTGGCAAGCCCGGAAAGCCTGGCACGCCTGGGAGCGGAGGCTCCGGCTGGAAGCGTGAGGCTGCGAAGGTGTGCCCGCCATCGACGCTGGCCTGCCCTATCAGCGTTAGCAGCTTGACGGAGGGTCGCTCCGAGGACGCAGTCGATTTGGACGTCGACTTCGAGTGCGTCCATCCGCTGGAGGATCTCGACCACTGCGGCGCATGCGGGAACAGCTGCGCGAGCCTTCCCGGCGTACGCACTACTGCCTGCGTCAGCGGCCAGTGTCAAATTTGTGAGTGTCTTTTATTCGCATGCATTGCCGCTGTCACTCACACGCCCGGGCCGTAGCTTCCTGCGCTCACGGATTTACGTTGACGAAAGACGCTGACGGAGCGAGCTCCTGCGCGCGCATCCAATACGCCATAGAGCAAAACTGAATGCGCGTCGCTCGTCGCTCGCCCCCGTTCAGACACGAGAACCCCGGGGTTGGGAACGACTAAGTTATTCTCATAACCATTATCCATCACCACGGACGCTCCCTTGCATCGCATTCCTTCGCTCTGCTTCTCATCTCATCCCCAATCCCGCCGCTAGTTGCTGCGCTTGCGAACGCATATGTATGTGGGCTGCGCCGCCGTCCTTACCTTCCACTTCACCCACCCGCTCCGGCACTCAGGCGTGTGCCCCAGTCATTCTTTTCCAACCACTCTCGCTGCATCACGTGCACGTTGTCTTCTCATTCTCTTCCCTCCCGCTTCACGACATCTTAGTTTACTTATGAGGGCTTTTCTTTGCGTTCGTGGGCCGCACTGGCGGTAGACCTTGCGTTGACGCGCAAGGAAGTATGCTACACGTCTCTCCTTGTAAATAGATTGTCGTACATAGGACAGAGAGACCATGCTGCATGTTACAAAACAACTCTGGTCATCGGATGCTCTTGCACTCAACGTTCGGGGCGGCCGGTCCGGACAGACCGTTCGTCGGCTCGCTTTTACCATGACCGCTAGCATCCTTGAACGCTTACTATGCCCATCCCGTACGTTGAACTGAACGATGGAACTCGGGTGGGTGTAAGATACTCTCTGTACGAAACTGTGCGCTCATAGAAAGTGTTAGATGCCTCAATTGGCGTATGGCACGGGCACCAAACACGTACGCGCGTGTGCTATGCTGATACTGACGCCTTACATTCACTCAGCGCGGCACGGTGCGTGAAATAGAAGTCGACATGGGTTATGTTTGCATTAACGCGTACGGTTTAGGATATCTCAAGCCTGGTGACAACCGCGCTCAACGCAGGCTTTACTCACATCGACGCCGCGCAAGGCATGTTTCTTTCCATTGCTGCTGTTAGTTGACCTGATTCTGAACATTTCTTCTAGTGTATCGGAATGAGGACACTGTGGGAACCGGACTTCGACAGGTTCCACGCGAGAACGTCTATGTGACCACCAAATACTTCTCTGGCGCCGTCGAGACGGCCGCTCGTGCAAGCTTGCAGAAGGTACTTACGTCGCCCTCAGTATCCAGCATATCCTCATACATTCGCGTAGCTAGGTATTGACTACCTTAACCTCTACCTCGTTCACATGCCTCGTTCAATCGAAAACGATGTCGCCGCGGGTTGGCGGCAGTTCGAAAAACTGAAAGAAGCCGGTCTCACAAAGTATGTAGAGCTCCATTTTGCGCTATTCTGACATATTAATCTTCCGTCCAAGGAGCATCGGTGTCAGCAATTACACGCGCGAGCAGCTGGAGGAGCTACTGAAGCATGCAACAGTAAAGCCCGCCGTGAATCAGGTACATTACAACTGCAGCTCGATTTCTCTATGTAATGCTCACGGAAGCACACAGATACGACTGCATTTGTATTGCTATCACGAACAGAAGCCATTACTCGATCTATGCGCAGAACACGGAATAACGATTGAGGCTTACAACGTCCTTACGTGCGCCCAACACTCTTCTTTGGTGTACTCCCTGATTAAGTTGACCTACAGTCCATTGACTCAGGCACCCGGGGGACCGGTCGATGCACCCCTCCAAGCAGCTGCAACCGCTCGCGGCTGTTCGCCAGCGCAAGTGTTGTTTCTGTGGCTTATTGCCAAGGGCGCGGCAATCGTCACGTCAGTTCATCTTTACCTCTCATCTCTGCACTCCAGACTCACTGTTTGTCAAAAAGCACAACAGCAAAGCCCGAGCGCATGAAGGAATACCTGGACGTCGCCGACCTACGTGAGTCTTGGCTTCTGAGGCTACTAGCGTGCTTAATCTCTGTGCAGCGCCGTTAAATGATGACGAGGTCGAGGCTCTTGAACATGCTGCTGCGAAAGGGCCCTCCGTGAAGCTGGTGCGTTCCGTCCGCCGGCGCAGTTATTTCGGTCAGCTGACTACTGTGCCTCTGCAGGAAGAAATAATGTGTAAGACATGCGCGGGTTACAACTGCACGTATTGCGAGCGCTTCGCCGGGATACCTGTGCTGGCTGGTCAGGACGACGCCGTGGCGCGTAGCTTGCGCCCTTCCACATAATCGTCCTACGTCTTTCGAAAGCATGGCCCCTGATATTGAATTGTTACCAGCGAATTGCAATACTATTGCTGTGAACTCGATTTATTGAATAGAGATTGCGGTGGTGGAAGTCAAGTGGAAGACGATTTTTGGTCATAAGTCGTCAGATAAAGCTCAAATTTCTCTATACTGTAAGGTATCCTCAAAGAGAGTGCATCGCGTGGACATGTAAAATTTCTGCTTTCGGCATGAAAGAGCCGGACCGTATTTTCTATTTCGGCGCCGAGGCAAACTCAGCAGCCTGCGCTTCACTCCAACATTCGCACACTTTTTTTCACTTTTGTCGGCCAACGAGCGATTAAGCACACAGCGCACACTGGGACCGTTTTTTACAATGCTCCTGCGAATCGCGTCCCAGCGTGATCTGCGAGCGCCTGGCATTGGACTTCTCGCGGCGGGTGCTGTCGGTCTGTGTGATGTTCTGTATGGTCGTGTTACAGACACCCAACCTGCTCTACGACACGATGCAGCGGGGCCGTGGTCTGTACCACCATTACGTGCCGCGATTCATTCTGCGAGGCTTCGCAGTGAGCAAGCCATCTCGGTGCGTCAATCTCTACCGTGCGCAATACCGCGATTTACCAACACAACATCCTCAACTAGCTGCTTCACTGACGACGGCAATGGAGCGTTCATCGAGACGAAGCTGAAGCTAAATCGCCGGAACCCCACGTACGACCGCATGAACGTCTATCATCTGGAAGGCGCTCGCTTGATTATGGCTTCGGACCATACGACGTCTGGCGATTTCACCAATACCGTCGATCGTAACTTTGGTCTTCGGGATCTCTATGTCGACGAATCTCATCCCGACAGCGAGCACATCGAGAATTCTCTCTCGAAGCTAGAGTTCGAGGCATCCAAAGTGGTGAAAGCAGCCATCGCTGCTTTGGAGAGCCCCGAGCAGGAGTTTCGCCTGCCTCGCCGCGATCTCAATACGCTGCGGAAGTTCCTCTTCATCATGTCCTACCGCACTAGTCGCCGTGGCCAGCAGTTTCTCGACAACCGCTTCGACGACGAAACGCGCATGGACATCGATCACCATATCAAGACGTACCTGCCCGAGGGGTCTACCGCACGCGACGTCTGGCTGCAGAACATCAAGGAGATTCTCGACACTGATTACTGGCTAATCCCCGACAATCCCCGCATTTTCGTCCACGACAGAGTGGAGTTCGCAGACAATATGCGTATGAAGCACATCGTCTTCTGGAGCGCGACTTCCGGTCGCGAGTTTATAACGTGCAACAACGGTTTCGGATTCGTGGACTCAGCTACGATTGCGCGACGCCAGACTGCTGTCGAGGCCTCCGCCATGGCGGACATGCTGCGCCAAATGGGCTCTGTTGTCGACGATAATACTCTGCCGCGCGGCATGAGCGGCAATTTTGACTGGATTCGGCTTTTCCCTCTGCATCCAAAGCTCAATATCGCACTCGTTCAGAATCTCATGCTATTTGCCGGAGAAGACTCTGCGATACCTACCTCGCGCTACCACACGATGCCACGGATGCCACACAAAACTGTATACGTCGGTCTCAGTCCACAGCTAGACTATGCATGGACGAGCGGCCGCCTGGACGATTACATGGTCGAGCAGAACCAGATGGGATCGACATGCTATTATCTGGATGGGAAGCTGCTCGAGAGCCGCGTGGATGACATCTTCGTGTTCCCGCTGATCCCACTTGACGCGGAACAGACGCATCGTGTAAACGAGATGTTCCTCGAGAACGTCGGCGCTGCTCTCGCATTCGTGGCCCCGGGACAGCTCTACCGCTCCATCATTCACTACGAAGCTAACACCATATGGGAACACAAAAGAAACTACACGGCCTTGAAAGCGGCCTTGCGCGCGTACTCGCAACTAACGCACGATGCGGTCTACTACTCCCCCGCCAAGGAGGCCACTCTTGTCGATAAGGTCAACGCCGAAAGACGCATGGTGTGGGTTTCTTCCTCCCCGAGAAGCCCGGAAGATCCTCCAAATGCGAGACAGATACTTGCGATTCTCAAAATGCAACAGCATCTCAGCAGGCTCCCTCCCGGTGTGCCGGCGATGGGTCGCGACCAGGCGCTCGCCCATCTGAATCGGACGCACATGGACTCGCTCTTGAGGAATGAGGAGTCCGAGATGGCGCGGCGGGCGAAGGCTGCTAGTGCGCCTTCGCCTGCGTACAAACCTCCAGCCAGATCGATCCCGACTTCCCGCGTCCCTGATTCCAAGCCAGCAGCGCGCGCGAAGAAGCCCTCTGGCGTTAATACTATTCCGCAGGCAAAGCCCTCACCGTACGCTTTTTCTCGCTCGGTTCGCTGCCCGGTCCCATTTGGCTGACGCTCTCTGGTAGCACGATCATCCCACCTTCAAGGCCAGCGGTGGTGCCCCAACCGTCCACGCTACCGGGTTCCCCGGCTGCCCGAGCTTCCAGTAACGCAAGCACGCCGTACGAAGCTCAAATCTGCGTGTACACGCACATCCCCATCTGACTTTGCTTCGCTTCAGTGCCACCCTTACTGCGACGGAGATAAAGCCGACTGTCCGCAAGCGAAATAGGAATCGCAACAACGCTCAAGCCAAAGTGCCGGGAAATTCGCAGACAGGCAACGGGTGAGATTTTGAACTTGAGACCGCCTTGGTATCGTTCGAATTCTGATGCGTCGCTCTTGTAGCTCAGCAGCAAGTCCAGCGGGAGGACATGTCGTGTCTCCTGCTCCTGCCGATAATCGGACAACGGTGGCCAGCGGTAGCGGTAACGGAAGACCTGGCACGAACAGTGCACCATCATCGTCGCAGTTAGTCTCTTTTGTTCAGTCGTGGCACGTCGTATTGAGACTGACTGGTTGAGAAGACAAGGGCCAAGCACTCCCGCAGCGGTGTCTTCGCCGCCTACCCAAGGGGGTGGAGGTGCGGGAAAGAAGAAGAGGTCGAAGCGCAAGTGATTACCACACCTATCGCACATGCACACCTTTCTTGGACTGCGAATACGTTTGTAACTGTAAACACGCTCAGCGGTAGATTCAAACTGCCTTGTAAAATTCGTCATGAAGTGAAGTTTTGACTATGAATGCGAAATCCAGATAGAAATTTGGTCAGACCGACAGGGTAGAGAGGAATATCTATTTTCCTGTTGAACAACAAGGCGATACGCTCCTTTCGATTCACACCAATAATAGCCATCAGTGCGGATCGGTTTCTTCAGGAGAAATTGATCAGTTTTTGCTCAGCTCTCAGGAGCTGAAGTGGGACAAACGCGGGAAGATCGGAGTTGAATCTGTCAGGCGCGGGTTCAACCCCGCGACGACTGCTTTGTTTCTCTCCAGCTTCGAAACCTTTCTCTTCTTACGATGGACAGCACTTCATCGCCCAGCAATTCGACGGCGGGCTTACCTGGGTCTCCACTGCACGCCATTCGTGCTCATAGCGTTACTGAGGCGGTGAACGCGGCTTTACACGGCCAGCCCTCGTCGGTTCTGCGTACGCCAACTGCATTGCTGTGACCGCATGCTGAGATAGCCTGCAGCGGACAATGATGAGCTCGCCCATGTCATACGTCGGGTGCCCCTGCAGCCTCTCGGGCACATCGATCCTGACCGTATCAATACCTTGGCCGCCGACATATATCAGGCCCAGCAGCAGCAACAACAGAGCCAACCGCAACATCAAGAGCAGCAGCAGCAAGAGCATCAGCATCAAGAGCAGCAGCATCAGCAGCAGGGGCAGAGCGGCGGATCGAATCGACAACAGCAGACGGACGACGGTGTGTGATATGTGGCGTCAAATGAATAACATTACTGATAATTATCGCTCCAGACTACATGATGCCTGAGCTTCTGGAGGTTTCCGACAGCTCAACGGAAGATTCTGACGAAGAACCGGGGGACGCGACAGACGACGACGGCGCAGGCGACGGTATGTGACTGCGTGACATTGTTCAGACGATAATTCGCTGAAATAATGGCGGCAGACGGCAGTGTGCCCTCCTTGCACGATCTCAGCGATTCCTCGGACGAAGAGGACGATGATTATGAGTCTGAAGAGGAGGAGGCCGAGGCCGCCGCCGTCGCTGCCGCGCCTAGGAACGAACCCATGCCTCGCGACAGCATGTGGGCAGCCATGCCGGCCGTCTTCACACCTCTTGCACCCCGGAATAATCCCACGCGCCCCGGCTTCCTGCAAATGATGAACCAGCTGATCTTCGAGTCGGCGGCGGACGCGACCGACACGACGCGCGCGGAGGAGCTGATGCGCGGTCTGGAGCCCGTCAGCGCCGAGCTCGCGCGACGCTTCGTGCGCGCGGGTGGCGAGGCAATGTGCGCTGTATGCCGCGAAGACCTCGTGAGCGGCGGCGACGATGCGGTGACGCCGCTGACGAGCGTGCCGGACCTGTCCTCGCCGGCGGACGCCGTCCGGTCGCCCGTGCAGTATCTCGACGCGAGCGCGCACCGCGGGCCTCCGATGCCGTTTGAGCAGCGCACGCCGCCAGCGACGTCCGCGGACGTGCTCGCGCTGCCGTGCCACCACGCGTTCCACGCCGCGTGCCTGCACCCCTGGCTCGCGCGCCGCACGACGTGCCCCACGTGCCGCCTCGACCTCGACCCCGAGAGCCTCACGCTGCGCATGCCTATTGCTACCGCGGGCGCGCCCGTCAGCCCGGAGCTCTTGGATATTTTGGGAAGCCCGATTCCGCTCAACGATGGCTCGGGGCGCTCAGTTTTCCTCCCGCCGTCGCCAGAACAGTTGCAACGCGTTGGCACGCACAATGCAGCACTGTTCGAGCAAGCGCAACGACTGCAAGCGGGGCAGATGCGAGCCCAAGCTGCTGGCCAGCCTGCCACTCCAGCGAGCACGCAAAACTCAACACTCATAGAGCAAGCTCAGCCTCGTCTGCAAGTCGAGCAGATGCGAGCCCGAACTGCCGGCCAGCCCGCCACTCCAGCGAGCCCGCCGTCAGGCTTGCAAATGCGTTTTCAGACGCCCCCTCAGCCCGCGCTCGTGCAGCACGACCCAGCACTGCTGGAGCAGATTTACCGGGTGCAGATGGAGCGCCTGGCATTGCTGCACGCCAACAACTCAGTGCCTTCCGCATCCCCAGCCGGACCGACGCCTGGCCTGCAGATGGGCACCGCGCTCGCGCAGACCGCGCGCAACCTGAGCAACGTGCAGCAGGACCTCGCGCGCGTTGCGGCGATGCTCCCGCGACTCGAGGAGTCGATGCGCACGCTTTCGGCGCTCACGGAGGAGCATATCGCGCAGCATCATGCCGCCTCTGAGGACGCATCTGCACCTCCCGAGGCCGCTGCTACGCCTTCTGAACCCACGGATGCGCCGCCGGCGCCGTCCGACCCAGCGCCTGTGCCTGTGCCTGCGATGTCTGACCCAGCGCCTGCGCCTGGCCCGGTCGACCCAACGTCTGCGCCAGCGCCGCCGCAGCCCGCCGCTATCGAGGGCAGCCTGCTCGACAACGACCATCTGCGGTTCATGCTCGGCGCGACCGTACCACCCGCGCCCTCTCCGGCCTCATCCTTGCCGCAGCGGACAGATGGTAACGGCACCCCCCTGGCGCCTGAGAACCTGCACGTGCCGCCGCCGCTGACGATGCCCGGCGTGCCACCGCCAATGCGCGCCGATCTGTCCAACACGCGGTCCATGGCCGTGGAGCGCGACTTCCAGGCCCGCTTAGCGGTCCTCAGGGCGTACGGTCCTGGCGCACTGATGGACGTTGACCTGCCATCGCTGATTGACGAGGACAGTGCCCTTGCAGAGGCCTTGGTGGTGGAGGACGAGTGGGACAATGCAAGGACAGCGGAACTACCTGACGGGATGGGCACGGTGGCGGCGCATGCGGCGCCGCCGTGGCCGCCGTTTGCGGCTGGCGCTGCGGAGGATGCTCAGGCTCGTACTGCAGCGGATGGCGATGGCGATGCGCAGGCTTTCCAGGCTCAGACTGCCGGGGATGGCGATACGTCGGCTTCTCATGCACAGACTCCAGCGCACGGTCGCAGGGGTTGGCGTATCCGGAGGGCGAGCTCTGGCCTCGCAGCTGCCCATCTTGTGGGTAGTTGGAGAACGCCTGCGTCGTCATCGGCAGCTGCGGACCGCAATATCGATGACAGCGCCGCATCCGCGTCCGTTCCGACTCCTGCAGCGGACGCTCCAAGTGCCGCTTCCACCTCCACTCCCACTCCTCCAGCGCAAGTGGACACGCCGGTCGAAGTAAATGCTGCGAACGGCACTCAGTCGACGCTACCGACGTCGGACCAAGTGCAGGTGCGCCGATCGGTAGCGGCGCTCGACGCGGAGCGGCGCAGCATTGAGGCGCAGCTCGAGGCCGCGCGGCGCACTCAGCAAGAGTTGCTCGACCGCCTGCGGCAGGAGCAAACTCTCAATGCGGCCCGCCGCATCGGGCGCGTTGCCCGTCCGGCCGCGCAGGACATCGGGCCCCAGTCTGCTGCCGCTCGCGCGTTTCACATGCTGCGCGCTGCGGGTACTGGCACTGGCACAGGTACTGGTACTGGTGCGCCGCCCGCCGCCCCGGAGCCGCGGAAGAAGTGGGTGTGCCCGCCGCCGAAGGGTGGCATGTCGCTGCTTGCGTGGGTCGCGCAGCGCGAGGGTGAAGCTGGTGAAGGCGAGAAGGAGGACGTCGTGCGCGTTCTCGCTGTGCCGCGCCCGCGCGAGCCCTCTGAGGGTGCATGAGTGTGTGAACTGAACTTGTAGAGGAGTGTGAATTTGCTGTCGTGCTCGTGCTTCTTTCTTGATCAATGGGTTTCTGTAGAGTACTGATATGCAAATCGAACATGTTTGAATGCTGGAAGTGGATGCGTGCTAGAATTGAATGTGGCGTGGTTACAGCGGCGGCGAGCATTTCAACAAAAGTCTGCAAGTGACAGTTCACAGTTACGACTCGAGAAACATGTGCACGGGCGGCGAGCGAAATGGTTCTCATTTGCGCTTCGTCCGTTTCTTCTTGCCGCTGCTGCCTCCACCTGCTGGCAACTGCGGCGACAGCTCTGGGGCCGTCGTGCTGGAAAGAATGCTTGGCCCTCGTATTCTGGGTTCGTTAGTTTCAATATGGAACTGAAAGCAATATAGTACTGACTGTGACAATGATGCACCGTGTACGTTGACTGGTCTTTCGCTACCACTGCAGCTGGCCAGGGTTGGCGGAGGCTTGACAGGCGTTCGGGGAGAGCTGGGTCCTCCTGCAGAATTGGAAACAGGACTGCCAGTGGGAGTATGATGTCAGAGCGATCGCGATTTGGTGCCTTGCTCAAGTTTCAAGTCTCACCTGCTGCCAATACTTATGGTGTCGTGCGCTTTTGGCTGAATGCCCTGGCGATTTTTGTTTCGCTTGCGACGTTTCGCCTTCGTCTCCGCCGCATTTTCTGCCCTGAATGGACTTGATTAAGTTGTGTACGAGGATATTAAATAGATTAATCACGGTGTAATGGAGCTGCTAGTGACCTGGCCACCCGTCGGTTGAGGCGAGGCAGATTGCGTTGATGCCTTTGGCGCTGGACGTGGATGCAGGACCACGCCCGTCTTCGCCGTCGCTGCAATCGTGCTGTCATAATCTTCAGCTTGCGACAGCACGAGCAAAACAAACCTTACGGAGAGGGTTTCGACTTCAGCAAAGATGCTTGGTCAAAGGACCTCTTCCCGCGCGACGTTGACAAGGAACCAGGGACGCGAGACGCCTGAGCAGGCGGAACCTGTCTGGGTCGAGGCTTTGCTGGTGATGGCTGCTCAGCGGAAACGTTCTGCCGCCGCGCGCGCTCAGACTCCTCATTCCTGAAGAGCGAGTCCTTGTGCGTTCTGTTTAGATGCCCAAACACATCGTCGTAAGTCACCTCCGGTATACCGGGAGGACGCCTGCTGAGAGGAAGTTTGCTGAGACGCAGCTGCAGTCGCAGAATTGCGACTATCTGTCTGCTGTCTGGAGGATCTTCTGGGCCGTTGGGCACGGAAGAAATCCACACGAGCCGCCTGTCAGTGTTAGCGGATTTGTCTGGGCCGACTCTGGTAGGGGCCTCTGCTGAGGAAGGACCCAGAGCGTGCGTGAGCTGCGAATACGCGCGCAGAGCCGCTTTCAGCGCCGTGTAGTTTCTTTTGTGTTCCCACATCTTGCTGGATTCGTAATGAACAATAGACCGATAGAGCTGTCCCGGTGAGACGAAGGCAAGCGCGTTGCTAACGTTGTCGAGAAATATTGCGTTGAAGCGGTGCGTCTGCTCTGCGTCCAGTGGGATGAGAGGGAAGACAAAGATGTCATCCACACGGCTCTCGAGCAGCTTGCCGTCTAGGTATGTACGCCGTTCGGCAGACAACCTCGGGCCTTCATGGACCATGTGCTCCTTCAAGCGGCCTCTCGTCCTATCGCGCTCGGCCTGGGGACTGAGTCCAGCGTAGTGTGTCTTGTGCGGCACCCGCGGCATAGTGTGGAAACGCGAGGCAGGTAGCCAAGGAACGGCTTCGGCAATGGAGAGGTAGTTAGAAACCAACGCGATGCTGAGCTTTGGGTGGAGAGGGAACAAACGAAACCAGTCAAAGTTGCCAGTGATGTCGCGCAGTGAGCTGGCGTCGTCGACAGCAGAGCCCATCTCGCGCATCAGGGTGGCCATATCGGCGGCCTCGCCGGGAGAACAGCGTGCGTCAACGCGGACGCCTTCCACAAATCCGAACCCGTTGTTGCATGTGATGAACTCACGGCCAGCAGTCGCGCGCCAGAACACAATGTGCCTCATGCGCATGTTGGCCGCAAACTCATTTCTGTCGTGGACGAAGATACGAGGATTGTCGGGAATCAGCCAGTAGTCGGTGTCGAGAATCTCCTTGATATTCTGCAGCCAGACGTCGCGCGCGGTTGACCCCTCCGGCAGGTGCGTCTTGATATGGTGATCGATATCCCTGAGCATTGCGTCGTCGAAGCGGTTATTCAGGAACTGCTCGCCACGGCGATTATGGCGGTACGACATAATGAAGAGGAATTTACGCAGAGTATTGAGATCGCGCCGAGGCAGACGCAGCTCCTTCTCGGGGCTCTCTAAAGCGGCGACGGCTGCTCGAACAACTCTGGCTGCTTCGTTTTCGAGCTCTCCGAGCGAACGCTCGATGTGTTCGATGTTGGGATGAGCGTCGTCTATGTAGAGGCCGTAAAGGCCAAAGTTACAATGCACGGTGTTGGTGAAATCTCCAGACGGAGTGGGGGGCTTCTTCCGGTACCATCATGGGCCGAATGTTCATCGAACATTTGAGGCAGACCAAACCCCCTCCTGTACTCGGTCTCAAGAAGGCCGAGTAGAGGCCGTCTAGGCCAGAGGTCCTGGAGCTCAGAAGCCCCATGGACAGTGTATTTTAGATACGAGCGTACACGGTGCCGCACACAGGGCAATAAGAACGGTTTCGCCACGAGGTCTACCACCCTGAGCCGGTGAAATAGTGCGTACGACCCAAAGCCTGCCAGTACTCTCGAGAGCGAGCGTGCACAATGGCTGAACGCCGCGAACGGTGGGAGAGAGAACGCGCGTACCATTGTGTCAAACCTCGGTGACCGGCCCGAACCGAACGTCAGGCGCCAACCGGCCTGAGCGCCTAAGCAAAACCGCCGAGGACCGCCCTATAGCTACCAGGGTGTGCCGCGGACAGTGCAGCGAACTCGCCCAAAATGCCAGGATACATACAGCCGGCGGCCAGGAGTTCCTGTATGCCAACCCAAACCACAAGCTGGAATGCATACTGTCACCTTGGGCATGGAAGGCCACTCTGCCGGGGCGCCCAGAGATCGTCGAGGAGGGGACGCCCCCGTCCCTACATAAAAGACTTCGCAGATGGGGGCGAAATGGCAAACACCTCTCTTTCCCCCAGCGCGCCATGGAAACCGGAGACGAGGCATACGAGGACGCCGTCTGTGACCCGATGCATCCCCTACTGGGCAACCTCTTCTACGACGGGCACGGACGCCTGAGGCCAGGTCTCTGGCCCACCCGAGCAGTGTCAGAGTGTGCAGACGAAGTCTTCGATGCACTCCTGCGCGACGCAAGCGACTTCAAAAAACAAGGGGCTCGGGAGCGCGCTGGCAGGGAAACATCAGTGGATAGCCACTCGAGCGCGACGTCGAGCGTGAGCTCCGAGATAGAACCGGCCGACGATGGCCCAAATGCGACGCCAGAGCCGGACTCACCAGGCAGCCTGCCGGGGTCGCACATTTTCGGAGAGCCGCCCACGGTATATGGTGAAGGCGTGAGTCGCAAGCGTATCATCCGACGAAGGGGTGCAGCCACGGGACTGAACGCGACCTTTACGCAGTCCGCGACCCCAGCAGCCGCTGCTGAAGACCATGCTGCCGTCCTCCTGCCACCATGTACAGATCTTTTCGAAGCTGCCGATGCCGGTAGCCGGGCGCGGCCAGCGGAGCAACCAGAAGCGGCGCCCCTCCCGGAGGTCGACGAGGAACCTCTCACCCGACGGGGGAGGTTGGAATCAGGAGAGACTCAGGGGCCGGTGCAGGACGCGCCAAAAACGAAGCGACGCGTGTACCCACGCCCTCGCATGCCGGAGCAGATGGTGACGGCATCTTTCGACGCGATCCCGGTTGAACCGCCTGCGCAGGGAAGAGAAAAGGTGCGCGTCAGGTGTTTTGGCGGCTGCGGGAAATCATGGGCAGACCGCCGGGACAGGGAGACGCACTGGGCGAGGGCTCCGGGGTGTGAGCTCAATCACGCGAAGAACATCGAAGGCACATACCACATCTTGGACTACAACTACACGCTGAGGATCAGAGCGGCAACGCGGGCGAGGGATGCCGCGCGAGTCTGAATATCAGCCCATCTTCTTGGCACCGCATGATCCCGACGTGAGAGAATGAGCGGCTGCAAGGGCCCGCCCACAAAAGACGCTCATGGTGTCAAGCCCGTTCAGGCGCCAGGGGCCAGACCATCCTGCATTTTCAGGTAAATGACAGTGAGCTCAGCCGCTGCGCAGCTCACGGCGTCGCGCGGACGGGCAGCTTCTGAAGGCACGGGGCACGCCAAGTTTAGACGCGTGCACGTGTATTTCGCCGGCCGGCGGCCGGTAACCTGATCTCCCTGAAGCCGCTAAATAAGCGGCGCTTTCTCTTGCCTCATCCCCCCATCTCGCTGCAACGCCGGGTGACACACGCAAGACGAATATATGGACGAAGACATCTGGCCGACATACATGGCGCAGACGACGCGCCAGATGAGGCATCAGCGCTCCTTTCAGCCCCACCGTCCTCTCGATCCCGACGTTGGGGTGGCGGCGTCCCATCGCGCTGCCGCGACTAGAAGGGTTTTTAAGGCGCCACGGCCACGAGTCTCCTCACGCAGCACTCCCCCATCTCGCCGGCATGCAGGAAGGCGAGGGCGAAGACTTCAACGGCCACTCTCCCACCGTGACGCCCACCCTCGGCGCCCAAGACGTCCCGCCGCTGGGCCAGCTCGACCCAATGACGGCCGCGTCCCTCGAGCTGTCATCGCCCTCCCCTCGTGCGGCGAACCCGACCCAGTTCTCGCCCCTGCGCCCTGCTACAACGCGGACGGCGGACGAGACGGAAACGCCCAGTGACCGAGCGGCGAAACGCGCCGCTGAGCAAGAACGCCGCGAGAAGCTCCGCGCGGCCAGGGAGGCGCGGAACGACGACGACGACGAGTGGCCCCCGCTCGCACCGCGCCCTCCGCCACAGCAGCGTGCCGTGGGCAGCAGCAAACAAGTCACATCACTTAGCGGCGCGGCACGAGCCCAACGCCGCGACCCCGCGAGCTTCGGGGGCTTCATGGTCGACCCCAATGGCCCGCTCGCGCAGATGCCAAGGCCGACCGTGCGCCCGACGATCCCGCCGATCTCCTGGCCCCGCGCGATGCGCACAGACGACGACGAGGCCGACGACCACGCGCAGCGAGCCCCTATCCATCGAGAGGCTCGAGCCGCGAGCGTCGCACCAGCGGTGAGCCCCTTCAGCGAACGGGAGCTGCGGATCACTGACACCGAGAAGGCTCGTGCGCGCGGCGTGCAACTGGATGACGACGATGACATCTTCAGGCTGCCGCCGTCGGCGACAAGGTCCCAGGGCAGGGTCACGGTGCGACCCAACCCGCGCGAGCCCGAGGTCCCCCCCAGATCGCTGCCCGCGAGCACGCACCGTGGCCGCCAACCCGAACGCCCGGAGGAGGAGCGCCAGCGCAACATCGGAATCCCCACCGTGCGTTACCACACCACGAGGGGTGAAGGGACGCGAGGCGAGGCCGCACACTCGCAGACACGCATCACGCAGCCCCGCCCGCCACCTCGCGCGTCGCCCGCAAGGCAGGCACAGTCGCCGTCCGAGTTGATGGACCTGGACGACACCGCAGGCGAGGACGCGCACATGCACGCCGACGATATGCAGCCTGACCGCCAGCGTCCACGGGACGCCTTGGACGTCGACGAAGGCGACATGGAGGATCACGAGCCACCGGAGCAGGACGCCGACGCCCAAGCCGAGCTGCACCCGGCCTTCGCGGACCGCAAAGTGCACGTCGCGGTGAGCGGCCTGCGCGGGCTCTTCGACGGCATGGAAAAGAATGCCCACCTCGCCGGTATGGACCCGACGCAGTACCAGGACTGGCGCACGTACGACGGCAACAAGTTAGTTTTCACCTGCGACGACCTCGACGGCGAGGACCCGTCCAGGATGGACCAAGTCGCGTCGGTAATCAAACTCGAGGAGCAGCTCCTTGGCGCGTTCCCGGACAGCAGCCCGGAGGTCACGCTAGCGATGCCCGACAAGAACGGCAAGCTCCGCGTCCGCAAGAATACCTTTCTGCTGAAGAACATCTCCGACGACCAGTGGGACGCGCTCCTCGACTGCCGCCAGGTGATCATCGGCCTCGCGAAGATTCAGACGTTGCCGTTCGATTTCGGCAACTCGCCGCACATGGGAACCGTCACCAACACGCGCCTGACTGGTGCGCAGCTCGTTGACGTATGCAAGGACAAGTGGGCGGAACAAGCCAAAGTCGGCGCCGTCTTCGATAAGTACGTCGCCGCTGACCGCGGGAGACTGTGGCTGACCCCTTGAGCCAGGCACCTGCACTACAAAAAGTCGTCCATGGCCCTACAAGAGGCCTTCCTGAAGTCAATCCGGGTGGTGCCGCTCGTGCACACGACCAGTAGGGTGAACATAACGCAGTTCAACGTCTACGCCGACGCGCCGTACCTATCCGCCGCGCTACACCGCGAACTCAAGGACGTCATCGCCAACACGCCCTTCACAAACTCTTTCGCGGGCGTTGGCGTCATCCGGAAGCCCGCGTGGACGTGCAGCTCATGCCCGAGCCGCAGCCACCCGACCGGCCTGTGCAACCTCAAGCATTTCGACGGCTGGTTCCCCGTCGCTCCGCCAACGGTGACCGCCTCCTACAACGGGCGCGGCGGCGGTCCAACCCGGGGCGGACGCGGCGGACGCGGCGGAGGCGGCGGCGGCCGCGGCCGCGGAGGCCTCTGAGCACCGCCGCGCTCCGCCCCCTCCCAGTTTCTTGAGCGCAGAGCGCGTGCGTGCACGCACGTGCGGACGCATTCTTCTTGCCATGGACTCAGCAGCACCGACCCCGCCTGCGCGTCGCGCTGTAAATAGTAGAACTAAAACGCGGTACATACGCCGCGCGCGCGTCCGCCTACCCCACCCCATCCCGTCCCCCTCACGCGTTCCCATCATCCTTCTTGCCACTGTACGGTGTTCTGATGACACAAGTGCGGAATAAAAATTGCGCTTCCTTGGGGACCAGTGGCGAGCGAGAAATAGCAAACCGGTGCTCTGACTGCAGGAGCTACGCACAACCTTCTGAAGGGAAAGCCAGTGCCACACGAGGCCCAAATACACTGTTCTACGGGGCAGGAAAGCTTTGTGTGTGACCAGCGGCGGCCTATTTAGGCCCTGGACGTGCCGCGCAGAGATGCTGAAGCCGACGGGAACCTGTGCACTGTCCGGACTTTGCACAGCAGTACCCGATAGCATAGTCCTCCGTGCTGACCGGGATGTCAGCTATGCGACGCGGGTGCGCTGGCCCGCGTTGGCAAGAAGCGCAGCGCAACCATCCACCAATCTACAACCACACTCAACGGGTTTGTTTGACAGGCATGACCACACGCTCCCTGTTCCCGGAGTACAGGAGGCGGGCACCGCGGCCTCGGGTAACGAGGAAGGGACGGGGAGATCGGACAGCGGGCAACACCAGCAACGTCCTGGAGTGCGCGGTAGCCGGGAAGCGGCCCCGCGGACGCCGACAGTAGCTCTGCCGGCTCAGGACGCTGGACATAGCAGCGGCGGAGGCAGCATGGGCGAGCCGCCAGCCACGCCGCGGCAGCGTCGCACCGAACGCTCGCAGCAGAATGCGATCGCGAGCACAGGGAGGACTGACACTACGCCCATGCCGCCTCCGGGCATGGGCTCGAGTCCCCCCTCGACGCACCTGAGCCCTCAGTCAGCTCTCAGCCATACACGGTCGCCCGGCAGCTCGCTGACAGCGAGCCCGCAAGCGAGCGGGGGACACGGGGCGGACACGTGCTCTGCAAAGAACACGAAAGCATACCTGCGGGTGGCGTCGGAGAATATTAAAGGGCGCGGTGCGCAGCGAATCGCTGGCAGCGCCAAGTGGAAGAAACTCGCTGAGGATATAAGGAGCCAGCGGATCGGCATCATGGCGCTGCAGGAGACCCACCTCAATGACGAGCACGTGGACGAGATCCACAGCTTCTACGAGCACCTCCAAATAGAGAACAGCGCACTCCCGGCGAACCCGACGGGTGCGGGCGGGGTGGCACTGGTTTTCAATAAGCATTTGACGAACTACAAAACAGTCGAAACACACATTCTGGTGCCTGGACGCGCTATGGTGGCGAAGATCGAGTGGCACAGGGGTAGCTCCCTCTCCATACTGGCGGTATATGCACCGACAGCAGCGAAGGCGAATGGGGAGTTCTGGGAGACAATAAGACAGAAGTTGAGGCGGGGCAGAAACGTAATACCAAAACCGGACATACTACTAGGAGACTTCAACCAAGTTGAAGACGCAATTGACCGTTTCCCAGCGAAGTTATCCAGGATCGATGCGCCGCAGTCTTTTGACGCCCTGAAAAGGTACCTGAAAGTGACAGACGGATGGCGCGAATCCTTCCCGGGAGAAATTGAATGGACCTGGCGCAATACCACGATGTCAGCAATGTCGCGGATAGACAGGATATATCTCACCCAAAAGATGAGAAGGGCATGCAGGAATTGGCAGATCAACGTGACGGACCTTAATAAGGACGACCACAGCCGCGTGCAGGTTGAGGTAGTGTGCCTCTCCGCGCCGGAAATGGGCCCGGGGCGCTGGACGATGCGGGAGACGCTGACGCAGGACAAGAAACTCATGGTGGAAGTGTATAGGCTCGGCATGGAGGCACAAACGGCCATGGACGGGATTCTGAGTCGCACAGAATGGAACAACCCCCAGCGCATATGGGCGAAATTTAAGACGGACATTGCCAGCGTGGCCAAGTCCCGGAGCCGCGAAATAAACTGCGCGCGGAAGACCAAGATGCAAGCCGCGTCAAGGACGCGCGACGAAGCGAGGGCAGCCCTCAGCACTGCTACAGCAGGGGAGGACCGAGCGCGTGCGCGTGAGGTGCTGCGAAGGGCGGAACTGGATATATACAGGCTGCAAGACAAAGCGCACTCACATATTTTCAGTACTAGGGCCACGAGAGTATGGCTGGAGGCGGAGACAATGTCAAAGTCGTGGTTTCGGTGGGTCAAGCCCGCCCAGCCGCGGGATACGATGATGCAGATGCGACGCCCGGGCAGTGACCCGCCAGTATACACGGCGGAATCCAAATGCATGGCACAACTGGCGGGCGAGTATCATGACTCTATACAGACAAAAGACCTCGACGTAGACGATATAGCGCGCGAGGCAGCAGTACTCGACGCTCTGAGCCACCTGGAACGCAGAGCAAGCGCGGGCGCTAGAGCGCGCCTCGCGTCGGGCATAACAAGAGCAGAGGTGGTGGAGTCGCTTTTAGCGTCGAAGAACGGAAAGGCCGCCGGCCTGGACGGCATCATTTACGAGCTATGGAAGGCCGCACACAGAGAGTTCTGCCGGACGGGAAGCACTCAGACCCCGACTTTCGACGTCGCCGGTATGATGACCAGGGTTTTCGCAGATATCGAGACACACGGATTAATCCCAGGCTCGAATTTCGCGGAAGGCTGGTTGTGCCCGTTGTATAAAAAAGGGGACAAGTGTGAAATCGCAAATTATAGGCCGATAACTCTTCTAAATACCGACTATAAGATCTACACTAAGGCCCTTGCTCTCAAACTGGCGCGCGTAGCGCCGGAACTGATACATGAGTCGCAAGCGGGCTTTGTTAAAGGCCGGAGTATCACTGACCATTCAAAAATCACGAGCCTCATCTTGGACTATGCAGAGGCCAGGGAGGAAAATGGCGCGATTATAGCGCTGGATCAGGAGAAGGCGTACGACAGGGTCAGGCATGACTACCTCCACAGGATCCTGGAAGCTTTTGGGTTCCCTGAGCTCTTCATTGGCATAGTTAAGACCCTGTACCGGAACGCATTCACAACGGTGATAATAAACGGTTTTGGCAGCGAGAAGTTCCAGGTCACACGAGGAGTCAGACAAGGAGACCCTCTCTCCTGTCTGCTGTTCAACTTGGCAATTGAACCTCTCTCAGCGACGCTACGGCGCTCAGACCTGAGGGGATACCAGATAGAGGGGATCCAAGGTAAACTAATCGCGACGCTATACGCGGATGACACAACGGTCTACCTGCGGGAGGACGACTCGTACGGCACTCTGCTCGCGATCCTCGAGAGATGGTGCCTGGCGGCAGGTGCACGCTTCAACGTCCTTAAGACCGAGATCGTGCCCATGGGCAGGAAGGCCTATCGCGAACTAGTGCGCGAGACCCGCTCCTTGCACCCCGGCGACACGACTATCCAAGAATCCGTACGCATCGCGCGCGACGGTGAGCCGATAAGGATTCTTGGCACGTGGCCCGGTAATGGAGTGAGGAACGTGAATGCGTGGTCGAGAATAAAGGACAGGATCACGGAATCTCTGGCGAGGTGGGAGCGGAAGAGACCCACCATGAACGGCAGGAGCATAATCACGCAAGTCGTCGTAGGAGGGTTGACGCAGTACCTCACGGCGGCGCAGGGCATGCCGCGCGAGCTCGAGAAGCAATTGGACAAAATGACGGTGGATTTCATATGGGCGGGCTCGAAGCGCCACCCGATAAATATGGAGACACTGCGCCTGGGGAAGGACCAAGGCGGTCTGGGCATCTTCCATGCGGAGAGCAGGAACGACGCGCAATATCTAAAATGGGTTGGAGCCTTCATCAGGACCGACAAAACGAGGCCGATGTGGGCGCACCTCGCGGACTTCCTTTTCAAGGCGGCGATTCGGTCGAAGGACAAGCGCCTGGTACCGCTGGAGTCCAGGACGAACCCTTTCGCACAGGCGTGGAGACCGAACAAGCGGCGACTCCCGCCGATTCTCCAGCAGATGATCAGAGTGGCCGAGAAATATGGGCTGACGCTCGACGCACCGCAGGTCCCATCGGCCATACGGGAAGGGATGCACATCTGGGCGCATCCAGCGCTGGAGCGACCCGAGGTTCTACGCGGGAACAGACGCGAAATCCGGTGCCTGAAACGCGCGCACGCGGTCCTCACTGTAGAGGACCTTGAGGAAATTGCGGAACCGGACGAGCTCGAGCACGAAGAGTCCAACACCTGCCCGTGCGAAAACTGCATCGCGGATAGGGCGGAGGGATGTAAGAACCCGCACAGGCGTCAGGAATTTGCGAGAGACGTACTGAGCGAGATAGCGCCGAAGTGGAACACTGCGACGGCGCAAGCGGAGGTCGACGGTGATATGTGGGACGCGTTCGAGGAGCAGCGCGCGACCGCGATCCGTGACGGCGAGCTGGTGGTCTTCGATCCGACGCTGCACCAGGGCGA
Organism: Auricularia sp. M12; assembly: GCA_037042885.1. Taxonomy (NCBI): domain Eukaryota; kingdom Fungi; phylum Basidiomycota; class Agaricomycetes; order Auriculariales; family Auriculariaceae; genus Auricularia; species Auricularia sp. M12. Next base: position 523,865 of record CM073209.1, read on the forward strand.
CGATTTCGCCGACTACTACCGCGCTTTTGTGGATGCCTTCGCAATAAAGGTCAGGACGGCGGAGGCGACGATGCGGGGGACCGCCCCCGAGCGGCCGCACGGCCTAGCCAACGCAGATGCAGTCCAGGTGATTGCGTGCGGCACGATGCTGGATGCTGACTCTGGCAAGGAGACCGGAGGGTTCGCGGCCTTCTTCCCGGACCACGACCACGAGGATGCAGTCGGGCGCTGCCCAGGAGACAGACACACACACCTGCGTAGCGTGGTAATCGCGATCTACAGACCGGCCAGGAACGCGCCCCGCGCGCAGCCGCTCCACGTGGTAACGACAAGCGAGCAGGCAATCCGAATGCTAACGGTGGGCCTGCAGCAGCACGAGTCCGCGGGCTGGCTGGAACAGCCGGACGAAGCGGACGCGCTGCGGGCGGCCGCGGCCGCCCTACGCGCGCGCGGCGCGCCTACAACATTCACGCATGTGGGTAAGAGTAGGTTGAAACATTGGCCGCAAATTAGTGACGCCCGCAAGATGGCCGAGGTGGCGGCAGAACTGGGCCCAGACGGCCGACTCGACGAAGACGAGCTGTTCCCGTTCGATAGGCCGGGGATCGCGATAAAAGGGATCACCCAGCGCCGAGCACATGCCGCGATCAGGCAGGCGACCAGCCATAAGGCACAAGCCCGTGCTGCCACGTGTGATAACCTGCGACTGGTGAGATGGCGCATCGAGCGCGCAACCGGTTTCACACCTCTCGACCGTCAATTCTGGCGCAGCCTGCGCTCGAAGGACCTCTCCAGAAGTGTTAGAAATTTCTTGTGGAAGATGGCGCATGGAGCGCACAAAGTTGGAACATACTTTAGCAACATGCCCGAACCGTGGGCGTCGTACGCCGTATGCCCGACGTGCGAGGAGACGGAAACTATGGAGCACATTCTAATGCAATGCCCGGACTCGGGGCAAGACGTCGTGTGGCCGCTCGTTCAAGAATTCCTACGGGATCGGGGGATCCTGATCGACATAGACGTGGGCGTGATACTCGGGTGTGCGCTGGTGAAGGTTGGCTATATGGGATCGGATCGAAATAGAGCACTGGAGCGAGTTTTCAAAATAATCGTATCCGAATCGGCCTTCTTAATCTGGAAGATACGCTGTGAGACCCGGATAGAGCACGCGGAGGACCCACAATGGGTCATGTCGGACGATGAAGTGGCGAGGAGGTGGAAGAAGATGTGCGATTCTCGCCATGTGCAGGACACTCTGCTCACAAACAAGCAGCGCTACAGAGCGAAGGCGCTTTGCAAAGTGCTGGTGGAAGACACCTGGCGAAATAGGCTCGCTCAGCCAGACTTTTGGAATCCGTACACAAGGCAGGCCGGAGTTTTAGTGGGTACGGGGGATGACACCCGCGAAGGCGTTGGTTGAATCCCCAAGCCCCACACTACCCCATAGGGTGTGCTAACGGCTATTTCTCCGGCCGGAGGCGTCTCAACTACGACAGGACGACGAGAGTCGTCAGTACAGCCGCCCGCCACGGCGGGCAAGGAGGGAGATAGGGTAACAATGTTACTGCGGTCTCCCTCTGACGCTCCAAAAAAAAAAAAAAAAAAGAAATCTCCAGACGTCGTATGATCAGATGCCATGATCAGTCGGGCCTCGTCCAAATGATAGACGTTCATGCGATCGTACGTAGGATGCCTGCGATTAGGCTTCAGCTTAGTTTCCACGAATCCGCCATTTCCGTCGTCCGCGAAGCAGCTGGTTTCGTAAGTTATGTTATCAGGCGTGGCATAAGAGGCATTGACTAACCGAGTTGGCTTGCTCACTGCGAAACCTCGCAGGATGAATTGTGGAATGTAGTGGTGGTATAAACCACGGTCCCGTTGCATCGTGTAGTGGAGTAGACAGTGTGCGCAACACGACCATACAATGCGGCAAGATTGTACCCGCTATAAGAAGTACCCTGACCTGACCCTTGCGTAGAGTGACCTGTATACGGCGTCGTTTGTTCCCGTCGTTTGGCGGCCAGCGCGGAGATGACTGCGAGGTCGCTGCAGCCTCCGATAGAACCCTCGGCGAGCGCCAGCACACGTTGGGACAGACATACAGAGGGCGGCGGCATAGCTCGGCAAGGGAAAGCTACATGAGCGAGCGTAGAATCAGAAGGCTTATACAGGAGCATGGGTTCTAGGAGACTTGTGGGTTGCTAGCGGAGCTGCGGTGCATCAAGTTCGTGCTGAATGCTGGTTCGGACAACCGAAGCCCAGGCTGATATGTACGTGCATAAGCACGCCGACCACAGCAAATAGCGCCAGAATGCTCTTCATCTTGCATGTGCGTCGCGTTCGTCGGCGCCAACGAGGTTGTCACGGCACCCGCCGTCCATCGCCTTCAAGTTGCAGATTGTGCAGCTGGCGACAGCTATGACGCACCAACCTGGCGAGCAGCCATGTTCAAGGGCATCCTCAACTGCATGAGGCTCCGCAGTACGCATGCTCTGTCAGTTGGCAGGCTAACGCGCTGTAAGTAGTGGCCTGCTTTAAGCAGACTATTGGCAGGCGGGTCCAGGTTGTGTCGGCTCGCGTGTCTTGCCGCCGCACCGACCAGGCTTCCAGGAGCAGGTACAGCGCGATATGCATCGCGGTGATAGGCAGTGGGATGAACGAGGAAGTACAACTTGAAGGCTGCGCCTTGACTTTGAGTCTCCGCCGCACCCGCTGCAGACAGTGCATCATGATCGGCAAAATATACCCATGTAAGCCTTAGCGGAATGTGCTATCGTTCTCGTACTTTCTTTATATTGGCTTCTATAGAGCAATAAAGTCGAGGATGCTTGAGTAATGGAACAGAATGCATTGGTGGTGGCGAGTATCAGTATGGAGTACATGGCCGATCGTATAAAGAAAATCTGCAGGTGGTATTCGACCTCCCAGAATTGGATAGGTGGGCGCAGGGAACCGGAGAGACGGTTCTCACTTGCGCTTCCTCCGTTTCTTCTTACCTCCGCCGCGACCTCCTCCTGGCGATTGCACGTCTGCAGGCTTCTTTCCGGGCGACATTGACGTAGAAGCAGGGACACGCGACTCCTGAGACTCCGGAACTGGTATGGGGCGAGGCTTCTCTGGGGACGGCTGCTCAGCAGCTGCGTTCTCTCGCCGCGCGCGTTCGGACTCCTCATTCCTGAAGAGCGAGTCCATGTGCGTCCTGTTCAGGTGGGCGAACACCTCGTCGCGGCTCATAGCAGGTCCGCCAAGGCCATGGAGTTGACTGCGACGCGCACGGCGGTAGAAGGTGATTATTTGTGTCATTTGTGGAGGATCTTCCGGACTCTTTGGCGGCGACGAAAGCCACACGAGGCGTCTGTCAGCGTTATCCGCAAAAGTGGGCTCCATCGCATCGGCGGGAGAGGAAAGCACAGTGTGCGTCCGCTGCGAGAACGAGCGCAAAGCCGCTTTTAACGCCCTGTAATCTCGTTTATGCGCCCATATTGTGCTGGTCTCATAGTGAATGATGGAGCGGTAGAGCTGTGCCGGGGAGACAAACACAAGAGCATCGTTGGCGTTCTCGAGGAACATCGCATTGAAGCGGTGGGTTTGTTCTGCATCCAATTGGATCAGAGGGAACACGAAGATGTCGTTCACACGGCTCTCGAGGAGCTTCCCGTCCAGGTAAATGCATGCCGATCCCATCTGGTCCTTCGGGACCTTGTAATCGTCCAATCGGTTGCGCTTCCACGCGCGCTCGGCCTGTGGACTGAGACCGACGTATAACACTGTCGTCGGCGCCTGCGGCATCGTATGATAGCGCGAAAGATCCCAAGGGAGTCGAATAGGGGGGGGCGACGATACGAAGTCATGGACGAGTGCAATACTGAGCTTCGGGTGGAGAGGGTACAATTGAAACCATTCGAAGGTACCAGTGCTGGCGAGGAGGGGAGTATAGTCGTTCATGACAGAGCCCATTTTCTTCATATCGTCCATCACAGCAGCGGCAGCGGCAGCAGTCGGGAATCCACCGACCCTAATAGCCGCGTCCACGAGCCCGAAACCGTTGCACGTGATGAACTCACGACCAGCAGTAGAGCGCCAAAAGACGATGTGCCTTTCACGCATATCGCTTGCCACTTCCGATCTGTCGTGGACGAAAATGCGAGGATTTTCGGGGATCAGCCAGTAGTCGGTGTCCAGAATTTCCTTGATGTTCTGCAGCCAGACGTCGCGCGCAGTAGACCCCTCGGGCAAGAACATCTTGATATGGTGATCGATATCCCTGCGCGTGACGGCGTCGAAGCAATTGTCCAGAAACTGCTTGCCTCGGCGAAAACGGTAGGACATGACGAAGAGGAATTTGCGCAGCGTATTGAGTTCGCCGCGAAGGAGGCGAAACTCCTGCTCGGGGCTCTCCAAAGCAGCGATGGCTGCTTTCACCACTTTGGATGCCTCGAACTCTAGCTTCGAGAGGGAATTCTCGATGTGCTCGCTGTCGGGATGAGATTCGTCGACATAGAGATCCCGAAGACCAAAGTTACGATCGACGGTATTGGTGAAATCGCCAGACGTCGTATGGTCCGAAGCCATAATCAAGCGAGCGCCTTCCAGATGATAGACGTTCATGCGGTCGTACGTGGGGTTCCGGCGATTTAGCTTCAGCTTCGTCTCGATGAACGCTCCATTGCCGTCGTCAGTGAAGCAGCTAGTTGAGGATGTTGTGTTGGTAAATCGCGGTATTGCGCACGGTAGAGATTGACGCACCGAGATGGCTTGCTCACTGCGAAGCCTCGCAGAATGAATCGCGGAATGTAGTGGTGGTAGCGACCACGGCCCCGCTGCATCGTGTTGTGGGTGCGGGCAGACGGTGCGCAACACGGCCATACAGAGAAGCGCATTCCACGCGGCGACTGCATCCGCACGGGGTCATCATTAGCAGATTGAACCCCAACTGGATCGCTATGGGAATCAACAAGGAAACATCTTAGCAGTGAATCTGGGCAATAAACAGATGACCTTTGTTCAAAATTGCGTAACTTACATTCTGCAGCCAGTGCGGGTGTACATTACGACGAGAGCGGGATCACATTGAGGTTCTCCTATCAATCCTTAGTCGATATTACGCGTTCCTGCCACGGTCATCTAATCTGCCTGGTAACGGAGGAGCGCTGTGTATGGCCTCCCCTTATAGGCGTGGAGGAGGCGTTGACAGTCGAGACCGAGCGCGACGGCGTCGCGCGCCTATTCGCTGAAGGCTGCGTCGGCGCTCCGTAGTGCATGGCGCCCGCGATGATGGCGTGCACGTCGTTGCTGCTGGGCTGCGGCTCGAGGCCGGGCTTGTTGCCGCGCTGGAGAGACGAGACGGAGTCGAAGAGCTCGTCCTCCTCGAGCTCGGCGACGCGCTGTCTGAGATTCGCCATGACGCGCTGGTGCAGCACTGCTCAGACGCTGGTCAGCGCCTATCATAACTGAGATATTTTTTCGCTCACTTTTTTCCTCGTGTTCAGTCTTTGGGCGGGGGAGCAGCACCGACTCTTGCGGGTACGGCGCGTCCCGTGGCACGTGCAGCATCAGGGCGTCCTCGGCCCTGCGCGCAAAGGTCTGGTCGCTCATGCTCTTTTCGGCGTACGACGTGGCGTCCTCGTGCCGCCCCGAGCTGCTGATGCTCGACGCCGGCGAGCGCGGCGGCGACGGCGAGGGCAGCGTGTAGTTCATAGCCATTGATTGCAGCGACCTGAAAGACAGTCCAGTCGAGTGGCCGGGATCAAATGTCAAAGCAAGCGTGGGAGCGGAGGAAGGAAAGGCAGCGGGCCAGCGGGCGGGCAGAGCGACGCGACTTGGGAAGGTGGCGCGAAGCAAACTGGTTTGGGCGCTTACCGGCTTGGTCCGACGGTTTTGATGCCGCACCACGTGACCGCGGGCACATCAGACACACGTGCAGAGTCTATTTCTTCCACCTGGAATTCAATGAGGCCGCGTTGGAATATGGGCCTGATATAGGAGCACTTTGTGTGCTTTTGCGGGTACTTGTGTTGTCATTACGTCACACAGAAAGGACTGCTCGGCACGGAAGCCGCTTCGGTGAGCCTGCATCCGCACAACAAGGTTGAAAGGTGACTCGAGGAACACTCGTTTCACAGGCTCATTTGGGCATGCTGTTTGCATTACTCATGGCCCCGTGTCTCTGACTTACGTTCCCCCTTCAAGAGTCCTTCACAGATTCACGGTGGCACAATGAAAGAATAATGTAGCCACCGTCCATTCTTAAGTCGCAACCGACAACTAGAGACGCCTGCCTCCCTCCTCCCAACCCTCTGATATGCCATTCGCTCCTCGCGCGCCCACCATACACTCTATATGCACCCCACGCCACCAGCATTCGCGACGCCTTCGCAATTCTTCATCATCAGATAGCAGCAGGACTGTCCCGATCATGACCACGTAGAGACCATTGAGTGAGGTGTACGCACCACAGCCATTTTATCCGCCACTGGCAGGACTGACAAGCGCACGCACCTCAGGCAACGAGCTCTTCCAAAGGAAACCTGGAGCCACGGTAGCAGGGGCAGCACTCATTCAATGGCGGAGCACACGCTGAATCCGATGGACGAGGATGCCCCCCTGGTGCGAGATGTCGTCGCCCCCAGCCCGCAACCACCACCACTTGGACTCAAGCAACTGGCATCGCCCACCGAATGATTGTGTACTACCGCACTCCTAGACGCAATCATGTCCCGTCGCGCTTGCCAGCGTGCATCCAAGCGACTCCACGGAGTGTGCGTCACGGTGCGGCTGGGTGATCGGGAAAGTCTTGCTTCTGCAGACGATCACAGGAAGCGTTGACAACGGGTGGGGGACGCCTGCTCCTGTGCTGCGTACCGCTCAACTTCGACACGCGCGTGCGCTGCGGCGCCTGGCCCCAGACCTCCGTGGATACTCCGTCCATACACAGCATACGCTCAGAATCAGGGGGCACCGGCGCACGTCATTGAGGTGCACTCGTTCTGGGTCCGCGAGCGCCGCCTGTTCACCGTTCGTCTCGGTGATGTTGCTTGAGAGGCGAGGCACACCAGCCTGCACGCCCCACGCAGAGCCGATGGTTTATGCTATCAGAGCACTCTCCCCACCGCGCTTGCCGTCTTCCTGGAAGCAGACGCCTTGAAACTTCCTTCTTCATCGAGCCCGTGGCGCGGTATGACACAGGCATAGGCATGCATCCCGCACCCGGCCGGCCGTCATCTCGCACCGCGCGCACGGAGGTCGACGAAGACACAGTGCGAGTGCTGCTGGGTAGGGTTCGGCAACTCCCACTGGTACCCGTCGGAGAACGACCTGGAGCATGCGACCTTAGGCCTGGTCCCCGATGTCTATCTCGCCGAACCGTCATAATCAACGTGGACACCGTGGAAGCCTCAGTTGACATTGGACGTCAATGGAGAAATTGCAGCGCGGCTAAGACGGGCGTGTTTCACGGGCGATTCACTTCGGCACTGCACGAGTGGCGGAGAGAATGGCCCGTGACGCACGCACCGACCAGAGAGCACTTAGGAGGATTGCAGTCTTGATGCAGCAGAACTTTGCGTGGATTCGAGAGGAAGGGAAGAGCATGCAATTTTACGACGACGGGGAGCCTAAGCGCATAATCATTACCGAAAGAGTTAGGCGACAGCACGCGGCATCTACTCCTCATCCTCCTCCGCCTCCTCGTCGTCGTTCTCGGCCGCCTCGCGCTCGGCCTCGACGACGGCGGTGGCGATGCGGTCGAGGTCGCGCTGGCCGTCCTGGGTGATGCGGCGGCCGCCGTCGGCCGCGAGCTCGAGCACGCCGATCTTCTCGAGCGCCTGGCAGACCTTGCGCTGCACGTTTGTCGACGCGTCGCCGTGGTGCGACGGCCGGTTGCCGCGGCGGTTGCGCCCGCCGTGCAGCTTGGCCAGCGCGCCGATGCCGACGTGTTTGCGCAGGTAGATGTGGCGCGCGACGGCCGCTGGAGTGTACAAAAGTTGTTGAGTTTTGGAGGAATGTAACAAAATAGTAACGAGACGCACCTGCGCGCGTGTAGAACCAGTCCGGGTCGTACGGTGCCAGCTCCTTGTACGCGCCCGTCTTGACAATGTCAGCCCATACTGGGACCTCCAGCTTGCCGGACCGCTTCAAGTGCGATGCGTAGGCCTCAATGAAGGCCGCTGCACTGCAGGCGCATATCCAGGGCGTAGCGACAACGGCGGCGAGCGTGCGGGTAATAGCGTGCGAATAAAGTAACAAAATAAAAGTAAGCAAAAAGTGACACTGGCAGCAACGGGCAGAACGCACGAAACGTCGCGAACGCCAGGCATGTTGTCGTTTAATTTTTTGGAGGAAGTCTTGAGGAAGGCGGGCGCCGCGACGGCGAGACGAGGTTTTGTGGATGGGTCGGAAGGGCGGAGCGGAGCGGTTAGAGTTTCGCACTCCGGCCGATGCCGCCGTCAGCTGTACAGCGACCACCGAACCCACTTTCTGACTTGCTTTGGCTTGTCGATATCACGGATTTTGGGTCTGTGTTTCACAAGAATGAGACCCGGGACAGTATTGAGCATTACCGCTCTGTGAATTCTCGAATGGGGCTTCCCTTCGCATCATCCCACTCCGGCGCCGGCGCTTTGCTCGGTCCTGTACTCGTCTTTGGCTTCCGGGACCGTCTGACTACGTTGCTATTTAACCTTCTATATGGGCGTAACTCGTTTCTTTCTTCGGCGATGTCAAACCGTCTTGAATTGCCCTCACACTCGGACGGCTCGACCCAGACTTGTCTCGCTTTCTCGCACGTGGGCTGCAGCGTCATCTTTAAACCAACATTGCGCTTTCTGCCGAAGAGCTAGCTGTTGCGAGAAACTTTTCGCCGGACTCCGTTGTGCCCTCATGGAGCCCGCGGATTCATTGCGGATTACGAGTGACAGCTTTTGCTCTATTCTGCGTCGAAAGACTGTGCACCGGGCTGGCGGTTCTGTGGCGTAATTTGCGATCTTTTTTCCCACACACCATGGAAGACGCCGTCTGCCCTGGACCGGTCGGTCAGTAAACGCTGTTGTGCGTACACCAGGTACGATCGATCCGGACAAGCCACCCCATTCTCACGCTTTCGTTCATGCTCTCCCTGTGCCCATGACACGCCCGGCTCCGCTTAGGCCGGCGTGTGATGACACTCGGAATCCTTCGTCTTGATGCAGCATTCCCGCTGGATCGATCGCATCACTAGCAGTGGAATCCCTCGGGCGTCGCAGAGACTGCCACAGCTCTTCCAATCCCTGCGGAAGCTGTAAATCTGTGCAGGGACGGAATGGTATAACAACGCTGGCGGCTGTTCCTCCCTCTTGTCGCACACAAATTTCCTTACGACCGCCGCTCCTGAATTCTTGAAATCCAGTCTGCCCTCAGGGAGCCTCTCGTTGGATAGAAGATAATTGTGCATTCTCGAGACACACAGACGCACCATCGTTTCTATCCACGTGATCTGCCAACCGAGCCGTGGCTGGAGCAACTGCGAGCGCCTCGTAGTCTAACACTGGTGCGGTATTCCGTGACGTGCGGGTGTATTATTTGCACTGCTCACTCCCTTACTTCTGGCATCTGCTTCCAGACCGGCAGCATCGATGGGTGGCCAACGACCAATATGGCAAGACGCGCACGGCAGCGGATGTAACATATCTCAGTTAGCCGTCATTGCGGATTGTAGTCTTGTAACACACGGTCAGTTGACAGTGTGCTGGGTGCCGCGTTCCCGAGGGATGCTGTGAACGAGACCTCATATAAACGTGAGAATTCTGCACACTCGGAGCGCTGCATCTGACCCGCCTCGTAGCAGAGCTTGACTTGCACGATGCCTGCTGATCGCACTCTCGGGACACTATCTCACGGCGGGCATCAACAGGTCGGTGGCTCCGGTATGGGAGACAGTGGGAACTCGAACTACACCAACCGAAGGAAGCAGAGGCACGTGACAAGGGCATGCGATAATTGCCGCGAAAAGTGAGTCGCTTTTCATCTACCAGACTTGTATTAAGCGACTTCCTGACGCTCGGACTCCATGTGCATAGGAAACGTAAATGCGATGGTCAGATGCCACCTTGCGGTACCTGCATCTTGCACCAAGTTGACAACGTGTGTCCCATAACAGTCGCTTTTGAGACCGAGTGCTGATGAGGCCGCGTAGTGTGCATATACTGTCGAAGACCACAGGCGGAATGGACTCGCGCAGGCTATTACGGTCGCAGAGCTCCGGAACAGAGTCGCTGCCCTGGAGGACGTAATCCAGACCAGAATCCCCGCTCTCGAGACCACGGTCCGGCAGATGGCCACCATCCTCGGAATCCCGACCGACTTCCTCGCTCCGCAGGTCGCAAGTGCCATCCCTGTCATCATTGGCTTCAATCGACCTCCACTCACACCGATGTCATCTGCACCCCCGTCGCCGTATCAAAGCTCGCTCGAGAACCTGCGGGAGAGCAACCCAGGCCCGAACGGTTTCCCGCAGGCGTTGCCACAGCTGGCAAGCGGGTCCTTACTCGCTGTCCCCGAGCCGCAGCACTCGCAACACACTCGTCATCACCATCGTAGCCTTACTAGCTCGTCGACTAATAGCGAACTAAGCCTTCAGTCCTCGGTGAGACTTCTCATCTTCGTATTCCGCAAAGAATCTGACTGGAAGCCCCAGACTTCAAGCACGTTTTCGTCACCAAACATCGGCCCAACCCTCATCATCGAGCAGTGGAACGAGCCCAGCCTGAACTCTCCTATCGGAGACCTTTCGCAAATGTTCTCGGATATGATGCCTTCGGAGCTGAATGCCCAAGCGTCAGGAGTCGCTCCCTCGCAAGATACGAGCAACGCGTCTTCCGGGTCCACTGTCGGCGGCAGTGAGTTGCCAGTGCTCTTCTCAGCGTGGGACAAATTCCCAGAAAAATCATACTTTTCTTCGTCCGGAGGTAGCGGAAGTGCATATTAGGTCCCTAAACGTGCCTGTGGAGGCTGTACTCGTTTATGTCTCTGTACAAGTAGATGTGTCCCGCTCCCTCGCGCTTTTCAAATTTGCGCGCCACTGGCGTATGGGCCTGGATCCAGGGATGCAGTAAAATACGCTTACAGAATCGGATAATAGCTAGAGGAGCATTTCCTGTGGCCGTAATTGAAAAGAACGTGTACGTGCCGCGGTCTTAAGTATTTGCCATTGCCTACAGGTGGAGCGAACGGTGCGCCTAATCCCTGGACCTCTAAGTAGGTAAAGTCTGACAGTTTTCCTGCATATCTGCATAGTAGCAAAGCGCGACGAGCTCGAATGCGTGACAGCAAAGCGTGAGTCGAGAAAGCGTCGGCGGGGCGGGCTTTGAATTGCGTTGCAATTGTTGGACGCGTCGACTCCGCTCGTTCCGGGCCGACTCGTCTCGCCATCGACTCTGGCAACGTCCGCACTGTAACGGCAACATGCCAGACATTCCTCCTTATCCCTTCCGCTCCGCGTCACATGATGCTCCTGTGCTGCATTCTCCAGAACTGTATGTGCCGCCTCTGCCTCTCAGCCGCTCAAATACGCCTGTTACGCAAGACGGGCCCACAATTGAAATTCGTCCAATGCCTCTTCCTTTCATACCGCCTACTATAACCCCTATTGCTTTTTGGCCCCAGCCCATGCCGTCCCAGCTTGAAATGCCAGTGGGTAGCCCACCGCAGGAGATTACTATATACAAGGGTGCTGCAACTGGCCATGATGATACACGCGGACGACGTTCTGGTCAGCGCGTCAGATGGCAGTATGTTCTACTCCCTCGATGATGCTACGGCGTAGCTGACTATGATAGCGACCCGAACGACCATGACTCTGACTCTGGTGCTGACAGGCGACATCCTCGAGACATTGCTTCTGAGTATCGCGAACTGCGCGAGCCCTCTAGTCGCAGTCGCATCTACCGGCGAAGGTCGCCTAGCCCCCTTACACAATCGCCATATATAACGGTCAAGCAGACATGGTATGTACAGCCTGCTTTTGACACATTATGTCCTTTAACTGGTATATCTAGGAGCGAAACGAGCGCTGCATGGACGCCCGCCGCGAATGTCGAGCAGTGCAAATTTGCTGTGTACCGCCGCCGGCGCGCTTTTGCTGACAGCGAGCGCGTCTTTACACTCGTCCAATTCGTCGACCGCGAGCTTCTAAACTCTGTTCGGTGCGCATGCTGTGGCCTCTAGCTGGTCTAGTAGCTCAGATGTGGCTATAGCTCAGCTTGCCCGACGCTCGACGGGCTGTACGCACACGATGGCATGGTCTCGCTCAACCTGCTATATCCGCACATCGACAAGCTAGGCAACGCATCGCCCGCCGACGGGCTATCGGCGTTCCTGGAGTTCGTGGAGAGCGAATACGAGCCGCAGTGCGTGACGTGGCTGCTCTTCTCAAACTTTACTAAAGCACGACTCCAGCCGCAAGCGCATCGAGGCGCTCGTCGCGGACGGCCAGATCAAGTACGAGTATCTTTGGGCGGTCTACAAACCTGGCGCCCAGCTATGCATGTGCATCGAGGGCACCGACTATGTGCGTCACGGCGGCGTCTTCCGCGGTCTGCGCCGTTGTTTATCCTCGTACTCACACCTGCTTCCTAGATCGGCGGGATCATCGACACCGCGGAGTACCTGAGCACGCCGCCGGGCCCGTACTTTGTCGTCAAGTACCGCACACTGGAGTGGACGGGCGGGAAGATGTACTGGGCCTCTTGGACGTCGGCCATTGTGCCTTTCGAGGTCTGCCGCTAACAGTCTTCTTGGCCATCTTCGTCTCTGAATCATGGACGAGGGATGCGAATACATCACTGCAGTGGGCCCGCGCCTTGCAGACGAAGAGCTGCGCACGACGATGACAGGTGCGTATTTTTACGTAGACACATCTGCTGCGCTTGCAATGCGCGCTCACGCTCGCCGCGTTGACCTACTGTAGAACTCGGGCGGAAGTTTCTCCGATACGCAGATGGCAGCGTACACCACGTCCAGAGTGCGTATCAATACTTGTTCATCCGCGCTGCGAAATAATCTAAGTGAAAATCGCACAGTCACCGGGAGGATGGTAACGAATGTCGCGCGCGACGTGTCGGTGTGTATTTCTCGCCTTCCCGGTTATGTACGATCCAAGTCTGAAGTGCTCAGGCGAGGGGGCGTGGGATGGTCGACCCAGTGTCGTACTCGAAGCTCTATCCTACGCGGCAAGGCGAGTGTTTGAATCTTGTCTTCGCCATGCGCGTGTCTGACGCCTTTTGAAATTTCTCCACTTTCACTCTTTCACTTGAAGGCGTGCACCTGCTTCGCCCTTTTGAGCATCCCTTGACCAAGGACGGCATGCCTGACGACATGCTCTGGCTTCTGCCGGCCGCGCTGGAATGTTACTCCTTTGTCGCGCACGTACGTCGTTTGGCATCAATCTAAGCATCTCCTCAGGCTCACCTCCGCCAAAGGCGTGGGGTGCAGTCCGCGTAGCGGACATCGAGCCCGTCGTTTACGACGACAAGGCGTGGGATCGCTTGGTCCTTGGGTCCGATGAAAAGGTGCTGCAGCCGCAGCTGAACCTGAGCTTCTATACTGAATTCTTGTTGGTACTCCGTAGGAAACAATGCGCGTGCTCCTCGAGCATCAGCGCGCCGCCGCCGCGACTATTCTCCTGCATGGCCCGACGGGGTTGGGGAAGACCTTCACGGTCGAAGCGTTGGCCGAGGCTCTGCGCCGGCCGCTGTACTCGATCGGAAGTGCGGACCACAATGCCCCTACTTTAGGGTCCGCTGTGGACTTCACGCTGGACGTGAGCATCATGGCGTGTGCCGCCGAGCATGACCAGGCTGACACGTGTAGATGGCGGAACGCTGGAACGCCATCATGTTGCTTGAGGATGCGGACGGGCATTGTGCAAGCCAAGACGTATGTATCGACTGCGAGTTTTCCGGCGACGACACTGACCCGACATTTCTGCTGCATGTCTGCAGGCCCACCAGCGCAGGCTCCCGGACTCTCTCCTCCGCGCGCTCGAGAGCCGCCAAAGCGGCGCGCTGTTCCTCACGGCGCGTCAGCGCAGCGCGTTGCCACCCGCCGTAGTGCTCCGCATCACATATGGTCTGTCGCTTGTACACATTGTATCATATTGTGTGTGCTGACGAAGCGCGGGCGCACTCGCAGCGGTCGAGTACACCGAGCTGGACGTCATGCAGCGTCTCCAGCTCTGGGAGCGCAGCGTGGACGACGCTACAGGCGGGGAGCTGTTCATGCTGGCGCGCAACCGGGAGGACCACATGAGCAGCCTGCACGAATTTGCGCGGAAGCCGTTCAATCGTGCGTCCCAACTACTTCAGTCTCCTGTCGCGCCCGGCGGACATGTTCGGATGCTGATTGCGGATTGTGGCAGCTCTGTCAATCAAGAAGGTAGTGCAGACTGCGCACGCGCTCGCGCTCTCCAAGTGCGTTTTTATCGCTGTCCTTTCGCGGCCTTGACACTAACGCTCATTACTGTAGGCAGGAGCCGTTGGCCTCGCATCACTTTTGCAACGTTAATTACGCGAAGGGCAGGTTCCTGCTCAAGGCGGGCTTGCTTGGGGCTGACTACCCGGACTCTTCCGAGGATGAGGACGCGGACGAGGGCGATGAGCTGTTTGAGACCGAGTAATCGCAAGTCATGTCGTTCAACTGGTACAGTTCGCACGGAAAGCTTTCTTCGCTGTGATTTGCTCTCGATGTACGTTTAATGTTATGTGTAGATAGCTAGCATTACATCTTGGGATAATTACTGACATTTACTGTACCTGTCGGTGTTGTGCTCTGCTTGATTTCGGATTCGAGAAACTAAGTTGCTGATCCATGTTCGTACTTCTTCAACAATTCAGACAGTCTGCAACGTTTGTGTCCTGCAGCAACTTCGACAGTTTCGCACATCTTTGGGCAGCGGCTTTGATGCACTATGTTTTACGGAGGTGAGTTCCGGCTGAGGGACACATATGTAAACTACGTACAGATTTCTGTAAGAATAGGGGTTTTCACGATGGCGGTTTTTGAGCTGTTTTCGAGTCTGTATTTGAGCCTGTTTTCGAATCCAAAACAGCCATCAAAACCAGAGCAAACTGTTTTCAGCCGTGAAACCCCCCTCGGGAAAACCGGCAGTCCGTGAGTGGTTTCTCAACCGTCCGTAGGATATGCCCTTAACGGTCAGGGATCGGGGGTCGGAAGCCCCGAGTGGAGCCGATGCCGAAAAGCAGCGGGCAAAAACGAAACGGAAAACGAAAACGGGACGAAAAGCAGCTCAGAGGCTGGTCGAGCCAAAACTGTTTTTCGGCCGAATCCGTGTTTTTCCCAGCGGTTTCGGGGTCCTGTTTTCGCAAAAACGGGTTCGAAAGCGGATTTGAAAACAGCCCGAAAACGGCTTGGAAACCGCCATCGTGAAACCCCCTATTATCAACTTCATGCTCTTCCGAAGTTACGATTGCTTCTACAATATGCTTTATCTTGCAGCTTTTGCTACTTCTGTTTCCTTTGATACGCTGCTCTAATACATGATGCTCCAGAGATTGTGCCGCGTGCAATTATTGACTCGTGACAACGTCTTGTTGATTGAATGGGTCAACACAGATGAGCCTACAGAAGAACCAGTGAGTAGGTAAAAAAAAATATAAACAGTTTCAAGGGTTATACATGGAGTTGATACACTCTGTTCGATCCGCTATACTTATCGGCAAAGTGAAAGTCGAACAACAACTCCGGACGCGGGATCAACACAAGCAAACTCCGACACTTCCCCTACCGTCGCGACACGTCTGCAGCAAAAGGTTCAACATGGTACGCTGCCATGAGCTCTGAGATTGTGCCCTTATAAATGATGTTTATAGGTGGTATTGGCCGCGTCGATATGCACAAAAGCTGGAAAGCGTTCGTTTAAAAGCTCAGGTTGCAGCAGCGTTCCGCTGACGGCCGCCTGCAGCCCTCGTTTCGCGCCAGTTTCGCGAGCTGTCGCGCGCGCGGATTGAGTCGCTTTTGACGTCGTTTACGACCTTAATTCCGCCCAACTCGCAGCATACGTCCGTCGAGACCGCCGACGTGCGGTACGTCTACCAGCCGCTGGACGACCTGTACGTGCTGCTCGTCACCAACAAGGCCAGCAACATCCTCCAGGACATCGACACCCTCCACCTCGTCGCCCGTGTCGTCTCCGACACCTGCCGCACGCCCGACGAGCGCGAGATCCTGGCGCATGCATTCACTTTGCTCGCTGCCTTCGACGAAATCGTCAGCTTAGGTTTACGGGAAAATATCAACCTCATGCAGGTGAGCACTGGTATACTTTAGGGGGTGTCATAATAGATGCAACATGTCGCAGCGGAATCCGCAACGGAATCCGCAACGAAAGTCGCAACAGGTCGAAACGGCCTGTCATCGCGAGTCGACGTTAACGTCGCAACGTGTCGAAACAGGTCGAAACAAACCATTTCGACCTGTTGCTCGACTCTTGATGTCAAGACGTTTCGACCTGTTGCAACTTTCATTTCGGATTCCGTTGCGCGTTTCGGATTCCGCTTCGACCACTGTGACACCCCCTTTTGGCTGTGTATATGAATTTACATATGACAGGTTCGGAACGTACTAGAAATGGACTCGCACGAAGAGAAAATCCAAGAAATCATCGCGCGCAACAAGGAGGCCGAGGCGAAAGAGGAGCTCAAGCGGCGCGCGAAGCAGCTCGAGATGCAGCGCCGTGAGCAGCAGCGCCGCGGCCAGGGCGGCGGCACCACTGGCTACCTCAGCGGCACGTACGGCGGCGGCGGCGGCTCGGGCTCATATTCGCCGGTGCCGCGCCAGGCGTCGCCCGCGCCTACGCCGTTCTCGGGTGGCGGCGGTGGCAGCGCGGCTGCGAAGGCGCCGGCGTTCAAGGGCTCGGGCATGAAGCTCGGCGCAACGAAGAAGGCGAAGAACGACCTGCTCGACGCGCTCGGTGCCGGCGAAGAGCCCGCCCCGTCGCCGCAGGAACCCGAGCCCGAAGCCGCCACCGCCGCGGCGCCTGCTACGACGACGGCCGCCAACACCCCGCCGCCTGGTGTGGTCCCCACGGGGCGCGGCTCGCTGCCGCCCGTGGCGCGCGCGGCGATCCACGCCCAGATCCGCGAGACGCTCTCGCTGTCGCTCACGCGCGAGGGCGGCGTCAAGGCGCTCGAGCTGCGCGGGGAGCTCAACCTCGCCATCGCGCAGGCGCCGCTCGCTAAGGCCAAGCTCGTGCTCGCGCCGCTCGGCGGCGGCGCGGCGACCGCGCTGCAGTTCAAGCAGCACCCGAACGTCGCCAAGTTCGCGCCCGGCGGCGAGCGCACTATCGCGCTCAAGGATAAGAGCCGCGCGTTCCCCGTCGGGCAGCCGCTCGGCGTGCTCAAGTGGCGCTACGCGGACAAGGACGAGGCCGTCGTGCCGCTTTCCAGTGCGTGCATCTTGATGTCTACGCGCTCCGTTCCTCACTAACGCCCGGCTCGCTTTAGTCAACTGCTGGCCGACACCGAACAACGACGGCACATGCGACGTAAACATCGAATACGAGCTCGAAGCGTCGCACCTGACCCTCTCCGACCTAACTATCAGCATTCCGCTCCCCACGGGATCTTATCCGACCGTCGCGTCCGCTGATGCGACCTGGTCGCTGAACGTCGCGACGCACGCGCTCGACTGGCGCGTGCCGCGCGTCGACGGCGCCGCGCCGAGCGGCGCGCTCGAGTTCAGCGTCGCGGGCCACGACCCCAGCGCGTTTTTCCCGGTGCACGTCGGCTGGGTCGCCGATGCCAGCTTGTTTGGCGTCAGCGTTGCCGAGGCGCGAGTCGTGGATGGGGACGAAAGCGTCGAGTTCTCGCAGGAGGTTACGCTCGTGCCTGATTTGTATGTTGTCTCATGAGAGATTGCGATGGCCTGTGTTTGCTTTCGCAACGTGCGGTATTTTATATAGTAGAGGCTTGTTTCTTGAAAACTTGACCCAAATCGTAAACTTGACGCAAACGATTTGGGTGTTCACGCCTATGAGCTGCTGGTATCTCCACGAAGATATGGACGCATTGCCGCAGCGGAGAGCAAATGGCATGCTGTCTGACCTTACCAATCTGGTCATCGACAAGCTGCATATGAGGACGATATTTTGAAGACACACGGAGCCAGAAGGAAGTCCAGTCCCACAAGCAGTCCCACACAATGCGGACTTGGGGGTTTGCTTTCGTTCACCTCAATGAAATTTTGCAGTCTATACACACACACAGACATTACACTCCATCGTACACGCACGGACTGGTCTTGGTCAACGCCGCATCAACGGCGTCTGCATATGTAGCAACGTAACTATGACATCGGAGGGAACAAAAGTGTGGGGTGTTCGGTGTCGGGTGTGGGAGAGCGCAGAGAGAGGGACAGGGAACGAGGAAAGAGGAAAGGAAAGGAAAAACAAAATAGATCAGAGTACAACAGAGTTTCACAACAGCAACGACTTTGTTCGCCGCGAACATATGGACGGTGTGTGCCACACTCGAACCGATCACTGCTTGTAGCCATAGCCATCGCGGAAGTCGACCTCGCGTTCGATCTGGATCTTGACGCCGACGCCGTGCCCGGCAGCGTCGAGCGGCGCCTCCTTGCCGTCGTGCGAGCTCGAGCCGTCCCACTCGCGCTCCGCCTTGGCGCGCATCTCCTCGAGAGTGTACGCGCCCGGGTTGGACCCCGGCTGGCTCTGAACAGTCCCAGGCGCGGCGATGTTGACGACACCCCCATGCGCGCCGCGCGTCGAGATAACGTGCGTCGTCCCGCGCGAGCCGCTGCCGGCGGAGGACGTGCCGGCGTACGCACCGCCCTGCGCGAGCGAGCCGCGCACGGACAGGATGATGCGCAGCGTCATGGTGGTCGTCAGGACGGCCGCCATGGATGTCACGATCGTCTTGATCGTGTCCTTCTCGTCCGTCGGGCGCGCGATGAACCAGAAGAGCACGTTCACCAGCTGCACGAGTGCGATGGCGCCGTAGAGGTTGAGCCCGTCGCGCAGCATCAGCTTCCAGTAGCCCAGCGGCTTCACCTAAGGCGGGCGAAACGAGTCCGTTAATCACCCGCTGCGCACGACTTGAGCCGGAATGGTACGTACCTGCAGAGACTGCAGCGAGCGCGTGACAGCCAGCGCGAAGGTGGTCAGGTAGAACACGGCGGGCGCAACCCAGTAGATGCCGACCCAGTTGTGCTTCGGGCCCGCGATGCACCCCTGGCCTTCCTCGAGCGGGACCGCTGCAAGCGCAAAAAATCATCGTCAGCGCTCCAGCTCCCAGTTAGCATGCGAGTGTGTGTGGCATTTAGGATGTTGCATTGCAACATCGGAAATGATAGAAGCCCGGGTGGTGCGCGGCCCCGAACGGATAGCGCGGGAGCGCTTGCGGGGAGCAGTAGCGGTTGTGGGCTGTGCGACAGCACCCATCCCAAACGCCAGGATGGGCGGCACTGCCCAAGACCTGAACGTCCCAGACGAGGTGGGCAGTAAGGGGAGTGGAGGATCCCATGAAACACCTTCGTGGGTGTTGGCCGGCGTTAATGTGCACGAACGATCAAATGAATGAGGACGTCCCAGTGAAGAATAGATGATGATGGGTGCGGCAGACAGAATGAGCGACCCCGAACGGAAAGCGCGGGAGTGCTTTAAGGGAGCGGTATCAGCTGTGCGATGTGCGACAGCGCCCCCAGGATGGGCGGCACTGCCCAAGTCCTGAGCGCCACAGCGGGCAGTGGGCGGAGGGTGTGGAGGGTGTGTGCCCATGTAACGCCTCCGTGGGTAATGGCCGGAATGAAAGGGTACGAGTAATCAAGTAAAAGACGAGATTCATGTGAGGAATGCATGATGATGGACACAGCTGACAGAATGACAGGCGTAATGGGATCGTCGGTTGACGGAGGGTACTCACAGCGGAAGAAGCCAATGCCGACGGCCATAGCGGCCACCTGGGCGAGCAGCAGGGCGCTGAGGCCGCCGAGGATGGCGGTGTTCTTGTCGTAGATGGCGTGGACGCGGATGAGGTGTACGGCGGAGCAGAGGATGAGGAGAATGGCGGTTACTATGGGCTCAAAGAGATAAAAGTCCTGGCACATCTAAAATGAAATGAACCAGCTTTAGCAACGATTATTTCATTATTGAAATAATTCCTTTGGCTGACCGACTGAGTAAACTTGGTGTTGAAAAAGGCGACGGCGACGATGATAAACTCTGCTGGCATGAGGACGCGGAGAATATGGAATATGATCTTGAGCGGCGGCCATTCCTGGGTCTTGAGCAGGCGCCAGGTGCGCGGGGAGAGGACGAGGGTGTCCCAGGCGGCGACGGTGAGGGTGCAGACAAAGAAGTACTTGTGCGCGCTCAGATGCGCTGGCAGGTTCAGCGACGGCGGCAGAAACTGCGTGATGTCCAGCGGCTGCGTCTGTGTCGTCTGGTTACTCATAGCTGGTCGTCGGGGTCGATGTCTAGCGTCGAGCCGCGGTCGCTGCAGGGGAAGGAAGGAGAAACGCGGGCCCGGCCGGAGCGATGCAAATAAGAGCGCCCCCCTTGGCTCAGCTCTCCGTTCCCGTGCCCCGGCTTGATTGATCCAGCGGAGATCAAAATCAATAACCATATCTCCCGTCCGAGACAACACCCAACTTTGATCGTACACACCCAGAGCTTCACCTGCACCCCGTATTGCCCTGAGACCACCCGAGCCCTACAGTGCCTGCTCGTGGAACGCACAGACTCGAGCTCGATCCCGATCACAGACGCACTTCCGCACCGAACGTCCCGCTTATCTCCGCCCGAGCTTATTCTCGATTACTGGCGCGCTGGACCTGCGCACCAGCTGTCAATCGGGCGACACTCCCCCTCAACCGCGTGGAAGCACACCGTCCGTCCGACTCTCTGCGACGTCGACCTGGAATCAGAGAACGCCGGAGATTCAGATGCTTGCATTTGTTATAGATCCGCCACGGCCATTCTTGGGTTAGCCCCGCTCAGCTAGCCCCGCATTCACTGCAGAATCAGATGAACTGAGGTACATACTGTGAGCCTCTCTTGCGGTTGCAGTTTGTTATTCCGCTGCCTGGTCGTTCTCCATCAATTCCCGAAGCGCAAAGATAGAGTTCTCAGTTCCCGAAAGCGAACTCACCTGAGCTCCGGCATCTCATATCCCGTACAGCGCTCTTCTCACTTCCAGCACTGCTTTCAGGACGCTCTGCGCATAGCAAGGAGTGAGAAACACCCGTCTCATTAGCGTGGGTGACGAAAACGCGGTGCAAAAGGTGGGTACTGTAACGGATTCAGACTTTACACAGCCTCGCAACAACGATATTTTGGGGTTCGGCCTACCCTGAGGCTGAGTCGCGATGTTCTCGTCTTTGGAAGAACCCTTGTACGGCGGGAAACAAGCTGTTATTCCGCACTGGCACCTGAAGCAACGATCCCCACGGCTCTCTCGACTGGCCGCTCACTCGGCAACTACTACCGGCGCCACGACACTACTCGGATTACACGTTCTTCATCTTCATAGTTATGGTGAGGGATGCAATGCCACTGGGGCTTCAGGCAAGCACATGTGGGGAAGGCGGTGTGAAGGGCTACTCCAGGAAGTCGCTGTATTGGTCTCTAATTGACACATAAAGGCGATGGGAAAGCTTCCTCTAGAAACTCTCTACGGTTGAATAAACTGCGCATATTAGCATAGCTCTCTCCTAGAGAATGCTCAGCGAGGACCTGTCTTCAGGAACGGCAAGGCTCATACTGTACAGCATTGCAGAAAGTCAGACACAGGTGTTTTACCGGTTAGGGGATACTGGTAACGTCTTGGTGGTATCAGTACGGTAAGGAATCCGAGGACGCAGTGCGACGCCGTCACCTCCGTGAACGCGACTCCCACCGCGAATTTCAGGTCCAATGTCTATTATTTTAAAACACTGTTAGACGTTGCAGTGCATGAGTAGTTAGTTGCTGAGCACATTCAGGATCTATGACAAAGACAAAGCCTTCCCCGCGATTCCAGGCACGGGTTGCACGGAGGAAGGCGCCGGACTTACGCGCTTGTAGCCGACATCATTTCGGCTTGAGGCTTTCAAACTGCGATTCTCTCTTTGAACCACTCGCACATTTGTTTCCAACATCTTGGACGCCGAGAAATTATGCTAATATTTCTATCACCGTGTTTTTGCATACCAGATACCGGTCTTCGAAGATTCATTCTACTTTTGAGGCAGATGTGATCTCTAGTTGACGCCGGTCGCGCAGCACACCGCCGCGGCCGCATGATGATGACGACCAACTTGCACCGTCCCGCATTTCCGAGTCCGACGTTATCACTTGCCCTTCATCTTTCTCCTTCTTGTTCATTTATACTTCTTCTTTTTCTTCACGGCCATGCTCGCGGTCCCGGTCGTCCTTCTCGCTGTGTCGGCCGCTCAGGCTGTCAATATTTTGATGGGCAACGACGACGGTGCGCGTTGCTAATCTAAGCGATTTCTAACAACTGAACCGATGCCGTGCACTGTCTAGGTTGGGCTACTTCTAACATTCGCGCCATGTTCGACGCGTTGGATGCAGCTGGGCACAATGTTCGTTCGAGCTTGACAAACAGATCTTTGACTATGGATCTCATGCTTTCCACCCGCACTGGCAGGTCGTCCTGTCGTCCCCGGCCATTGGGATGAGCGGCATGAGCTCGACGGACTTGCCCGCCGTCCCTGTTCTCTTCGGCTGCCAATTCGACTCGTGCCCGCCCTTGTCCCCCGCGCACGGCTTCAATGCTTCCAACCCGCGCCTCAATTACGTCAACTCCTTCCCGTACGCGTCTTGCATCTATTATCCTGCACCGCTGACCGCTCATGAAATTCGATGTTATATGAAGCGTGACCGCATTCAAATACGGCCTCGAGACGCTCGCGCCCAAGTTCTTCGCGCCCAGCGGCAAACCAGACTTAGTCGTCTCTGGCCCAAACGTCGGAGACAACATTGGCCTGCTGAACGACGTCTTCTCCGGCACGCTGGGCGTCGCCTCCGCCGGCGCGCGCGCGGGGATCCCGAGCATTGGCTTCAGCGGCATCTCCGGCGAAAAGGTCTCCTACCTCACCCTGCCCAACTCCTACTCCGGCGTCTACGCGTCGCTCGCCTCCGCCTTCGTCGAGCACGTCCTGGCGAAGGGCGCGACGCCGCTGCTCCCCGCCGGGGTATCGCTGAACGTCAACTACCCGCCCGTGGAGAAGGAGGGCGGGTGCACCGCGCCGCGCTATGTGCTGAGTCGCCAGACGCTCGCTGTGCCGTGGGGCACGAAGGACCTCGAGGTGTGCGGCAATGGCGGCCGTTTGCCGAAGGAGCAGGATGTCATGGATGCTAAGGGCTGCTGGGCAAGCGTCACCGTGCTCGATATGAACTCCAAGTTCGACGTCGGCGCGAAGCTGCAGGGCCAGGTCGCCGAGATCCTCGGCGACTTATTGACGTGCTTGCCCAAGTGACCGACCTTTTGATCGTGTGCTTGCTTTTCCCGTGTCGATTGATACCCCCTTTGGGAGTTACTTATTCATTTTGTGTTTTCTTGGCCTTCAAATTGCAAGTTCATAGCACTCCATTGGCTATATCTGTGGGTGTGGGTGTATATTTTAGGATCGGTAACTGGTAGGCACTCCGGAACGGTTAAAGCATAACGGCATACAGTACTGACTGAGATGCTACAATGCGGAGAGCAGAGCATACATGGGTCAGATCCGGGGGAATGATGACAAAAGACAGTGGCATGCCGATCCTGTGATCGGCTTCGAAACTACCTGTGAAAGAAACCTGCAAATCTCGCATCTACTGAAGAATTCTGAGAGGGGCCGTGCATGCCCTCACGTGCCCATATGGGTGCCAAACTGTTGAGTGGACCAGTCCATCGAGGTACCCTCCATGAGCACGCTGCTTGAGAAATCGAAGGGTTGGTAGGCCTGGGGAGCGATAATGGGCTCGTGAGGAAGAAGGTGCACGTGGACACCGCCCTCAGGGAACACCGGTACAGCAGTGACATCCTGGCGCTCGGTGGCATTGTTGGGCTGGATGTTCAGCGTCTCAAGCTTGGCTTCCAGGGCGTACTCCCCCTGCGGCATGGCAAACGAGGTGGTAGACACGTTAGTGCCCATATAAGGACTGGGAGCAAGCGACGACGAGCTCGTGTTATAGGGCGAGCTGGAGGTCGATCTCGCCGCAGCCTGTCGCACGTGTTTATTAGCAGTGCGAATTGAGCGATCTGCAGCACGTACCAGGCCGTTTCCGTACATCCCGGGCAGAGAGAAGCTCATGTGACCTGCCTTGTCGGGGGGAAGAGTCTGTAATTCGTCGTCCGTACCGAAGCCAATTCTAACGTGGCTTGTGGTTGGTACGTCCAGGTACTGACCTTCCGCCTGAGGGCTTGGAGAACGTTGACTCCAGGGAGAAGGCGGGCCCATCGACCACGGGGAGGAGGGTGCGGACGACGTGAACGGAGATCCTTCCAGCTGGTGATTGCCACCGGCGCGCAGGTAGAAGTCGCTGGGCGTATCCGAAGGCACCGTTATCGTGAGCATGGGGCCCGGCGGTACGGCCTGGTCGACATCCAGCTGGTTCTGGCGATAGTAATCCCTCAGCTGCTTGACCTCCTTCTTGAGTTCTCTATTCTCCAGCTCCAGCTGGAGAATGCGCTGGTTGAGCTCGTCGATCATGGCAGCATCGTGTCTGCGGCGCCTATCGATCGTCTTCGAGTAGCGGCACTAAACGTCGATGAGCACGTCATGAGAAGCCTCAGCTACTTGAACGGCGATGGGTGCACACCTCTCTGTTATGGACCTTGCAGCTGCCGCAGATGGGCTCCTTTCCGTCGCACTTGCCGTGGCTAGTCACGAGTTTTAGTCCATGAGCTCATCGGCAAGCCATGCGGCTGCTAACCTTTCCCTACAAGTACAGCACGCGCGCGCGACATGGCGGCGCGCACGGGCCTCGCCGTGGTCGTCTTCGGCATCCGATCCCTCCATTCGGACACGCTGACGCTTAGTCCGAGTGGCCATCTGAGTCCACTCTCCGAAGTGAGTGAGGGAGGGAGCCAGAGGGCAAGGCGTAAATTCAAGACCCGCTTCACGCGCGACGGGTTATGAACGGACGAGCTTGGTGGCAATCTGAGGGCGGACGGAAATGTAGGAATTACCCACGTGCACGGGCGTAGCGATGCGGACACATGAGACCCCATGACGAATCGTCAATTCACTTGTCCAACACGAGGCGTACACAGACTCACACAGACTGCACAGCGTGCTCGAATGCCGCGACGCGCGGCGGAGCCAAGCTCCTCCAACAGACCCAGGCAGGCCGACCGACTGCAAGATATTCTTCTTGGGGCCTGGTGAATCGCGGAGTGCCAATTCTGACCGAAACTGCGGTGAGTTGAGGTGAGAGGGCAGTTTGGCGTGAACGTGATCTCCCGCCGCGCCTGGCATGCATGATCCATCTAGCACACCTTGACCAAATACACCGTGGGTAAACGGCTAAAGGAGAACTGCATGCAAGGAAGCTCGAGCTGGTAAGTCTGAGGGTACCTTGAGTCTGAGAAAGTGCGACAGGCTCGGAGCCGTCGCCTCGTGGTCATCACGTGCTTCCGGGCGTCAGTCTTTTGGTCAGTACACCCAAGCGCAGGCGTCGCCTCGGACGGGGATCATATGAAGGTGCGGGGATGTTTACACGAGCAACAGCGCGAGGCTGGGCCTAGCTGGCAGCGTCGAAGATATGCGGAAATCACATCTGAGTGGGTGTGATCCAGTGACCATGCAGTACATGCTGCGAGAAGTTAGCGGAGAATAGCACACGACATGCATGGTATCGCAGAGTCTTGATTCGGAGACGACGGCATGCTTCGATGATACCATTTCCGGAGTAGCTGCGAAGGCAGAGTGGCAGAGTACCGGATAAGTAGACACGCATGCACAAAATTGCAAACACCACTCGTGTTCATCACACGAGCGTGTCCTCTCGGCGTTCAGTTGCCGTTCCGGACAGTTTGACAGTTACGAAGCGGACAAGATCAATAAGCGACAAGCACGCGCGATCAGCAGAGTCGCCATGTGTCCAGCGTCGCAGGAGGTCAAGCAATTACTGCTCACCAGTTCAGACCCGCCGAGATATTTCTGAATCACGAAAACACAGTAGCCCAAAGCCAAGGCATCAGGATCGTGATATCAAAGGGCGGAGACAATCAAGACCATAGTCCTTATCCAAGAATAAGTAGTTCTGGTGGGAGCATAAGGCAGGCAGCGCGTGCAAGCGTCGTCGCGAGGGTCGATCGTTTTAAATAGCTGACCAGAAACGCCAGCGGCTTGCTAGCCATTGCGCCTGGGTACCATTACCAAAAGCTGAGGCTTCCGCAACAAGGCAGATGATGTTGCGCGCGCTTGTGGCGACTGATGGTGAGAGAAGGAAGACACCGTTTGCTTCATTTGAGCTCCGCGATAAAGCGCGTCACCGTGTTTCAACTCCGCAGCTCGCGCTTTCCTAGCTCATCTGTTGCACGATGGCGGCCTTGGTCTTGAGCGCAGTGACCACGCAATTTCTGCATAGATATCTATGGGCCATCGGTAAAGGCAGTTGCCACTGGCTACTGTAATTATGTACACAAGCAGAGTTGGTGAGAGAATCACATTAGGAGAGATGTTTGGAATGTCTGTTCGGTAACATGGCCGCAAGCGCTCACGTAAAGTGGTATCCGTGCTAGCAGTGCAGCACCGGCGCATATGACAGGGTATCGAATACCGCTCATTAACTCCTGGCTTCCAGAACCGCCCGAGAACAATTCGGCTTGAGAAGTGTCAGGTCAGACGCCCGTAAAGAGCAGGCCTGGCGCAGCGTTGCCCGACTGAAAGGCATATGCCTGCATGGTACGTTCGGCAGCAAGAGCTTCCTCGCCGGTGTTAGGGCATCCGGGCGTAGCAACAACATCGCGGCGCTCTGTGGCGTTGTTGTGGACGGTCATCCTGCCGAGCTCGAAATTGTCTGTCAGCGCGGGTACCTCCCCAGGGAAGAAGGGGCACCAAGAAGCCTTCCAAGAGCTCGTCGTCTTGTGGTGCGGTGCGCCTTGTATACCGGTCATAGAATCGCAATTCGTGTCAATCTAGGCGCTCTTAGCCTACTCCCGTCAGACATCAATGGGAAATGGCACATACGAAGGTTTTATAGCAGAGGTTTCCCGACGGGAGTGCCGTGTGACCTGCCAGTGTCCGATCACGGCCGGTGGGAAGCTGGGCGGCCTCGTCCTCCGAATAGTAGCCGCCTCTTCCATAGCCTCCCATTGGGACGTCCAAAAACTGCCCCTTCATAGTCAAATGCGGGCTTGGCAGAGAGCTTGACATGCTGTAGGGGGAAGGGGTGCCTATCGAGGAGAGCCACGGCGAGGAGCCATTGGAGGCCGCAGACACGGGGAAGGTTCCTTCGAGCACTGGCTGGGTGCTTCCGACGCCACCACCACCGATTCCGATGCCTACTGGCATGTCAAAGACTGCTATGTTGACTGACGGTGGCAGCTCCTTGTCGACATCGATCCCCTTGCTGCGACAAAACTGCCTGAGGCGCGACACCTCCTGCTCCAGCGCTGTTATGATCGCGTTGGCCTGTTCGAGATCGGGCGCATGGACCTTGCGGCGCCTATCGAAGGTCAGCGACCAGTTGCACTATAAGATAGAACATGTCAACGAGAGAAGAGAAACGTCGTATCATCATTGACGTACTGTGCGCTTATGAATCCTGCATGTACCGCATTGGGGCATCCCGCCATCGCACTTATTGTGACTGGGGAGACTTGTTAGCAAAGCTGTCTTCCATCCAGCCCTCTAGCACACCTCTCCCTGCAAGAGCTGCACGCCCTGCCGATGTGACGCCGCGCGGGTTGGCGCCCTTCTCCGGTTACGTCGTCCTCCACGTCTAACGCCTGCTCGTTGGAAGGACGCTGCCGCTTGGACCTGCGATCTGACATTTCCTCCGCAACAGGTGGCGACGGGGCGAAGAGTGGAGAGACGACTGAAGGGGCAGCGGAATGCCCAAAGCTCCCCAGCGGATTACGTGCGGAGTAGACGAATATATACTGCAGTTCCCCCGGAGAGCCGGGAAAGGACTACCCCAACGTATTGGACCACAGACTTTCGACAGTGCGTCAGAGCCGGCGGATGAATGGGACCCAGAGCAAACCACGCGTTCTCACGCATACTGAGGGGTGGAGTTACGCGCTTTGCATACGGGCGCGCCGATTCGGAAAGTAGTTGTCAGATGCGGACCCGATCAACACTTTATGGCGGAAAGTTCAGTCCGGGAAAGCTGAAGATGGTTGAGGACTAACTTCTCACATGGTGGCAAATCTGACGAAGATGTGAGGCACCGTCTACTTCAACATCTGCGGCGCACGTATCCTGTACAAGATAATCGCTTCTTCAAGCAGCTGCCCACCGTGGCTCGATTTTGGGTGTCTGAAAGCAACGGCTGCCTCCGCGGGAAGCCGGACGTAAGGGCCCGGTAACGTCCGCGAAATTCGGGACCGGCATTGGACCTTCGAATTGATGATCTAAGCCTGCGGCGTCCAGTACTTTCGTCCGCGAGGGCCCCAGTGTTTGGAATGTATGGACAAACCAGGGTGTTGGGGATTTCTGAATGCCGAAATGCCTTAGAGATGTTGTGGTGCAACACCCCCACCGATTTGCGCGCCCAGAACGTTCATAACTCATTCTCGCTAACCTGCGGGGATATCGCGCAGTGTGAGTGCCGGGGTCACCCCGGACTGGAGACAACGGCTGCACAGAGCAACAGTACGAAGCAGGGATCTCCAGCACAGTCCATTTTGGGGCGTGGATCAGGCGCCGGGAGTTTGACGGGCACCAGTGGTCGTTGGTGCAGCAACCAGATGCTCCGGACGGTGACATGCGTTTCAGAAGTAAAACGGGTCGCTGGATGTTCCGGGAGATCTGGGCAGTCGCCGTGCATTCATCACGGCAGACCAGGGACAGGGGTGTAAGATGCTGGCGGACCGATGTTTGACGCAGATGATTGGGACGCCCAATGCGCATATTTTGAGCATATACGCTACGTCAAGCAAGACGCGCATGGCAGAGCCATACTTTATATCACCGTCCCATAATGGTCATATTGGCGGGGCGAAGGGTCACGGAGACGGCGCAATATGTGTCGGAGGGAACAGCAAATTCACACTGATAGTGTAGGAGAACCGGCAGACTAGCATGCGAACTTCAGTAGAATATCCGACCGCAATCATGAGGCATTTCGGGTATTGGCTGAGAGATTGGGGGGATCAGAGGGACTAATGGGGAAGACTAGCGACCATGAGGCTGGTGATGCACTGAGATGGCTGCGGAAAGGCGACGGAAGGCAGACAGCAAGCCAAACAGCAGTAAATCCAAGACGAAGCAAACCTGTATATCAGCATTGAACTGTTTCAGCGCGGAGTGCTACCGTCAGCCACGGGTTTTGTCAAATCTCGCGCCAGAAAGAAGCAAAGGATTTCGCCTGCTGTGCTGTAGCAATTTCTGTAGAGTACGCAAGGGATTCGGTACGAGGCCCAGATAAATCATGCCTTATTCAGCTTGATTGTGGCGGCTGACTCAGTGGATGAGAGGAGACATGGTTTGCTTGTTTCGAGCTCCGCCATAAAGCGTGTCACCGCGTTTGCAGCTCCGACCACACTCCTTTCCTCGCATCCATCGGCCAAGCATGTCGTCTTACGTCTTCAAGCGCGGTATGTCTCTTATGCACGCGTGAGGCCGACACGGAGCTGACTGTCCTGTACCCTGATTCCGCGAATTGTGGCAACCAGATGGGTAAGGGAAATTTTCTTCTTGTATTAGCAGTTGCTCATGTCAACGCGCAGACGGGCACGTTACTATTTGATTAAATAAGATATTAATGGCTAAACTTCTATGCAGAAAGAGCGCGTTCAATTTGACAAGGTAAGCTTGCAGTGTCTCAGCGACTGCAGGTTCATTCCAATCGTTCCAGATCACAGCACGCATAGCAAAGGTCGGCGCCGCATGCGGGCCTCCTACCGTATAATTATTGACGTGTCTTAGCTCTGCTATGGCCTCGACATGGACCATGTGGATCCCATTGAGTAGGTTGACTTGCGCTCGTGGCCGCCAGCTTCTGAAATACCACAAGGATCACAAAAAAGGTCATATCCGGTGTATATCAAGGCGTCACCACCGTTGAACTCGACGTACGTACACAGTGAGGCGGTTTCAGAGTTGTTCAAGCACATTTGGGGTTGTTTCGGCAACTCTGAAAGCGCCCAATCCTTCATTCGCGTTTTTTTGACCCTACCCGACCAGAATCTTGCGGCCGAGACGGCAGCATACCTGACGACCAAGCACCCGGACTATGCCATCCTTGCGGCTCGGATTGCGATATCCAACCTCCACAAAGAGACGAAGAAGAGCTTTTCGCAGGTCATCGAAGACCTCTATAGCTACGGTCTGTTCTGATTGCCTTTCTCCGCACGACCTCTACTCATTTGGCACCAGTCAACCCTAAGAATGGGAAGCCCGCCGGTTTGATATCCGAGGAGACCTACCAGACTGTGAAAGATAATGCGGAGCTGCTCGACTCGTCCATCATCTACGACCGCGACTTCAACTATCAATATTTCGGCTTCAAGACACTCGAGCGCTCCTATTTGCTCCGCCTGAACGGCCGTGTCGCTGAGCGGCCTCAGCAGATGCTCATGCGCGTCGCAGTGGGCATCCACGGACGCGACATCGAGCGCACCATCCAGACTTACAACCTGATGTCCGAACGCTACTTCACGCACGCGTCACCGACACTATTCGCCGCGGGGACCCCGCGCCCGCAGCTGAGCAGCTGTTTCTTGGTGGCGATGAAGGACGACAGTATCGAAGGCATCTACGACACGCTCAAGGCGTGTGCCATGATCAGCAAGAGTGCGGGCGGTATTGGCCTTAACATTCACAACATCCGCGCCAAGGGTTCGTACATCGCGGGCACGAACGGCGTGTCGAACGGGCTCGTGCCCATGCTGCGCGCGTTCGATTCGACGGCGCGCTACGTGGACCAAGGCGGCAACAAGCGCCCGGGCGCGTTTGCCATCTACCTCGAGCCGTGGCACCCGGACATCTTCGAGTTCCTCGACCTGCGCAAGAACCACGGCAAGGAAGAGGTCCGCGCGCGGGACCTGTTCTACGCGCTCTGGATTCCCGACCTATTCATGAAGCGCGTCGAGGCGAACGCGGATTGGTCGTTCTTCTGCCCGAACGAGGCACCGGGTCTGCACGAGGTGCACAGCGCCGAGTTTGAGGCGCTCTATGAACGCTACGAGAAGGAGGGTCGCGCGCGGAAGGTCATCCCGGCGCAGAAGCTGTGGTACGCCATTCTCGAGGCGCAGATCGAAACCGGTGGGCCGTTCATGCTGTACAAGGACGCTGCGAATGGTAAGGCAGTTCGTGTCCCCGCGAGACCTGTGCTCATGCATCTCCAGCCAAGTCGAACCAGCAGAACCTCGGCACGATCAAGTCGTCCAACCTCTGCACCGAGATCATCGAGTACTCCTCGCCCGATGAAATCGCCGTTTGCAACCTGGCGTCCATCGCTCTACCGACGTTTATCTCCAATGGCGTGTACGACTTTCAGAAGCTGCACGACATCGCGAAGATCGTTGCGTTCAACCTGAACAGGATCATCGACGTGAACTACTACCCCGTCCCCGAGGCGCGCCGGAGCAACATGCGCCACCGGCCCATCGGCGTCGGCGTGCAGGGCCTCGCGGACGTCTTCATGGCGCTACGCCTGCCCTTCGAGAGCGCGGAGGCGCGCAAGCTCAACCAGCAGATCTTCGAGACCATCTACCACGCTGCGCTCGAGGCGAGCAGCGAGATGGCGGCGACGGACGGGCCGTACGAGACGTGGGTGGGCTCGCCCGCTCAGCAGGGCAAGCTGCAGTACGACCTGTGGGGTGTCACGCCCACCGACCTCTGGGACTGGGCGAGCCTCAAGGAGAAGATTGCGCGCACGGGTCTGCGCAACTCGCTCCTGCTCGCGCCCATGCCGACCGCAGGGACGAGCCAGATCCTGGGCTTCAACGAGTGCTTCGAGCCGTACACTAGCAACATCTACACGCGCCGCGTCCTCGCGGGCGAGTTCCAGATCGTCTGCCCGTGGTTGCTCAAGGAACTGGTCGCGCTTGGGCTGTGGGACGACCACATGAAGAACATGATCATTGCCAACGGTGGCTCGGTTCAGAATATCCCGAACATCCCGGACGACGTCAAGGCCATCTACAAGACAGTGTGGGAGATCTCGCAGAAGAAGGTCCTTGACCTCGCAGCTGACCGCGGCGCGTTCATCTGCCAGAGCCAAAGCTTGAACGTTCATTTGCAAAGCCCGACTATGGGCCAGTTGGTACGTTCTTGTTGCGCGCCACGATGTGTATATCAAGAGCTGACGCGTTGTAGACGAGCATGCACTTCTACGGATGGAAGAAGGGCCTCAAGACCGGCATGTACTACCTGCGCACGCGCCCGGCAGCGCAGGCAATTCAGTTCACGGTCGACGCATCCGTGCTCAAGGAGGCCGCCGCGAATCGCGCGGCTGCTGCTCAGCAGGTCCCTGTCGCTCTTATTACCCCCAGCCCGAGCCCGGGTCCGTCAGAGTCAGCGCCGAACGGTGTGAACGGTCTCGCGAGCACCGGATCTGTCCCTGCGGTGTCGGAGCGCGCGGCGCAGGCTGCTTCGGAGGACCCCGAGTTTGCGGCGGCGCTGCTCAGACAGCGCGAGCGCGAGCTCGAGGAGGCGCAGTTGATGTGCTCCATTGAGAATAAGGAGGCGTGCATGATGTGCTCCGGTTAGAAAGGTTTCGCTGCCATGTCTCGGTACCGTTTTCGACAATTTCGGCCCAACTGTATAGCTATCATCTCAATGGCATGTATCTTTGCGCGATAATGCGACCCCTTTGCGACCGTTCGTGGAGCTTGTTGCGCGCATGGAACAGCGGGAGCTTCCTCATGCAGACGATGTGCCACTGCGACGCGCCAACGCCTGTATGCCCTCACGCCAACAACCGTTCGTCTACTGCCACCGTATTAGCACGTAGGCCTCACCTCGTTGCACTCATAAGACGTACCGGACGTCAATGGTATGTATATTATTTCATTAGACATTCTGTCACTGACTTGCTCTTGCAGTCATCCTGCGTGGGAGCGGAGCTAGAAACCGTTCTTCCTCCGAACTCCACCACCACACGGGTGTTCGTAAACTCCGCTGCTTGGTTCTCTCAAGTCAACCCCCTCGCATCTTCCGCTACATTAACCAGTTCACCATGTCATACGGAGCCCTGGGCTCAGCTGTGCACCACCCCGCGGGTCTCAGCCTCCTGCACGAGCACAGCTCGCTCAACAAAGCTCTCGTTGACGCGTTTCTTCGTATCGACTTGGGAGAAGACTACGACTTCAATCCGCGCGTGTACTTCGACAAGGCCTGGGTGGATGCACCAGATGCCCAAGTCCGGGCGTTCCTTTACGGTGTCAGAATTCCCACTCTCAGGGCGGCTTCCGCGACAACTCCGTTGCCTGTGGGCACTTATGCGGACGGTGTCAGTAAGGATACGGCGGAGAGCTCGTATCCAGGAGTGACCGGCCTCTCGTCTGACAGCGTTGCCGACGGACAAGCGGTATGTCCAGACTCCATACGTTTGTCGATGGCACACACGTCGCTGATAACAACCCCCCTCCCCAATCACCACCACCACAAGACCATATCTTCAGCGCCCATCGCTCATCCTGACACTTTCATGCCGGCCGATGCGATGCCTCAAGCCGGAAGGCCATTCGTATTCGGGGCGGACACCGTGAGTGTTTTGCGCACATCAGAAATCTCCGTAGCGTTTGACAAACTATGGCCAACCCGCAGGCTGTTACTACGCCATTTACGTTCAAACTACCATTCACAACTGGATTACCAGGTCTGGAAATGGCTGCAGGGAACAGAGCAGTCGACTTCGCCTACGGTATATATTCGTATAGTTACCAAAACTTGCCTTAGCTGTCAAAACCGGATGCAATCTCCTTTTAGAGACGAGGAAATCACCTCACGCTCCTCTGGCTTTTATACCTGCAGCTCTGCCCGTGTCATAGCGATGACGCTGCAAAACCCAGGCTTTATCACTTGCTTTTCTGCTCGCCCTTTTCCTGCGCAATGACGTATTTCCCCTGACGCAGGAGAGCTCGCGCAGACGGTCGGATTTACTGTTATGACGCTGGAGTTATGCCCCACAGCTCCGCGTCATTACCGTGACATCACTGTCAAGTCCGCATCATTGCCGCTTTGTCCGCGTCCTCACTGTCGATTTTAACATCTGAGCAGGTAAATTCTACTTGATTGGCCATTTGGGCCATGCTCTTGCTGTCGGCGCTGCGGATGACGACTGTCTGTGACGTCATTTTCGTTCAAAGTACTTAAACCGGAGGTTTCTGCCCTGCTGCCTGCCCTTTGTTACTGGCTGCGTGTTGTGTGTTCGATGGGCCTGGCCATGCCACATCCACGACTGTGGCTGCCGCTGTCTGAAACATCGCACCGTTCTGCTTCCGATTTCCGAAATTAGAGGTAGTCGTTCAATGCCGTTGCCGTAGTGTAAAGTGGGACCGTGACGCTCGCCGCTCTTTTGAATTTGCGGGGATAGATAGAGCGGTAGAGGAGCCAGGCTCTCTCGAAGCATTAAGTACCTCAGAAGAAGGATTTGTGTTGACCATGCACTGTGGGGTGTAAGAAGATTGGAAGGCAGGAAGATCTTCCTTGCATGCCGTAGTGTTGAGCTTCCGGTTGAGCTAAATGAATCATGAGAGTGCCCGTCAAAAGGGTAAGGAAGGGGTGACTAGGGAGGGCAAATGGGACCGGAGCATCGCGGAGGTATGCCTTGTGTCTACTATCAAGACCCTTGGTTTACGTGAGATCGCGCTAACTTTCAAACTCTTCAGCTCTTGATGGCGACTCTCTCGCAGTGCCTGGGCGAAGCATGAACACCGGCGCTATGTTTTCCCAGCAAGCTGCAGTATCGTCAGCAGGTGTGTAACCAGTCGTATCTGGAAAGCTGACGTGACTTACGACAATGCATCCCAGAAGCTGGCGGTGACCATGCAGCAGGGTCAATGACCCAAACCGGACTTGGGCACCACGCCCAATCCGCTCAGAATATTGTAGCCCACAGCCCCGCGAACCCATTGGAGGGCCTCAGCAGTGGGGAGATCTTCATCGTGCTCAACATGTGGCCGTTCGACGCCGATCTCGGCGTCGCGGACACACGAAACGCGAAGGCGTCGACGAGTAAGAACTCGCGCGCCGTAACACAGCCAACGCAGATGAACCCCATCAAGTGTGCGCTCTGCGAGCGGGACGGCGGGTGTGCGACGTACCACAGCACAGACAAAGCACTGCAGCGCCACATCAAGGACGTGCACAACCCCATGCGCCACTTCCGCTGCGCGATGTGCGCCGCTAAGGTCGACTCCCGCAACGACAAGAGACGCGCGCACTTGCTGAAGAGGTGCAAGGCGTACCGGAAGCTGCGCGAGAAGGGCATCGCGTGGCATTGGGCGGCATGGCACGGGATGTTTCACCATGAGCAATTCGCCGGCCGCTCGTACTTGTGGGAGTAGGAAGGCATGATGACCGGCGCAGGCATGAAAGGGATTGTGATGGGACGCGGGCATGGGAAGTGGAGAGCTGAGAATGTAGCACGGGATAGGAATCAGATCATCGAGGATAGAATTGCAGAGCAATGAAGACGTAGATGAGAGTGTGGGAGATGAATGGTTATACCCAGGGGCGGGCTACGAGATTCTGAGTAGATTGAGTGCGGCTGCCCAAGTCCATGCCTGCGCGATCTCGTCAGGCAGAAAGTATGACCAACCGATGAAAGGAGCCAGAATGAAGCGCCGGAAATTCCACGACCGCGACTTTATGCAACGACAGCGTGGTGGGTAGGTTGATCTGTGTCAAGAATCAGCACTTAGTCGTCCTGATAGCCGAACCAAAGAGATAAATTCAAGTGTTCTGCGCGGTGCAGGGTCCCGGGGGCCAACCACGAAAGTGCCATATCGCGAAGCAGAATGGGTGATGCGTCACGGCCTAGATATCACCAAAAGCAGACCGAGGCATAGGGCAAGCCCC
The DNA here is from genome assembly GCA_037042885.1 of Auricularia sp. M12. NCBI lineage: Eukaryota > Fungi > Basidiomycota > Agaricomycetes > Auriculariales > Auriculariaceae > Auricularia > Auricularia sp. M12. The sequence goes on from CM073209.1 coordinate 560,060, forward strand.
ACAATCGACTAGATCTCTGTGAGGAACGCCGGATTCGATTAAAATGAATCGCCTCAGCTGAAGCAATCCGCGGCACTCAACTTCTGAGACGCATGCCACACCTTTGTACCTGCAGTTCTATGGGTATTCCTGGGAAGACATCGGATAGGAGCTGTGAGCTGTCCATTGAATCAGGTCAAAGGCGTGGCCAAACACTGGTGTGCATCGCCCACCAACAGTGTAACAGCCAGGAACCATTCAAGTGCGCCCAAGGCTTTGAAGTCGGAGTGAAGAGTCCACGCAAGCATGGGAGGCCTCGGTTGGGTGCTGGGTATCATCTATGAGAGTACATCGAAGCCGCATCGCGGGCGTCCATGGCGGTCATAACAGACCGCAACAGCTGACCATCACACCGAGGTCAGCGGGCGTCGAGAACAGATACAGCTTTCGCTGTGGGCGTGCCTAGTTGGATGGGTTGCGGTAGCCAAAATAGCATGGACGCGAAGGTCAAGATTTTGCATTCCATTCTCCGCTCACATCCGTTGCCCTTGTACCTCACGGCAAACCTACCAACTCCGAGCCTCTTGCACCATCGGCTCTATCCATTGACATCTACGGAATTGCAGGCTGTGGTCTCCATGTTATGTCAACCCGGGATTTTCATGCTGTCCGACGCGTCGACCCACCGACTCAACAATCCGCCATTTCCTTGACAGAGTGAGGTGACATGGGCTTTCGCCCGCACTTCAGCTAACCTGAAAGATAGGCCTTTAAGCTCATGCTTGTCCATGCTAGCTACTGCGTCGAATCGTCAAAGGCCCAAGGTCCCAGTCTCGTGCGCCAGGAGTTTTGCACCGACCGCCGCAGATCTGCGAAGGACTGACATGCAGAGCGTTCAGGACCTATGCATTGCATCTCCATGATGTTAACGTCTTGACTGGATACAGCTGAGTGGAGGACAACGCACGACCGAAATGTCAACATCAACAGTGCAGCGATTGTAAGGCAGCTCATATCGAGGTAAGTGTATAACCGTCTTGGCTCTCCGTGTCTTATCCGATGTCTAGTGTACCTGGAAAATGCGGGAGCTCACATTGGCAAGGAGGGCTCTGCTTCAAGCAGCTGCCAAGCCTGAAGCTCATCGCGACACTTGAGTCATGGGGAACGTGATCAATGTGGCGTGTGCGACGGGTTGATGCGCAACATGTACGCACAAATGTATGCATCTACAGAGAGCAGTTGGTGGTACGAAGAATTGATCTGTTCTTGACAGCAATCAATCCTCCGCGGAGCCCGGGATTGGCAGCGTCAAGAATTGAAGTTAACATTGTCCATGACTACTTATACGCCAGGTGTGTTCATTCACAGAAGGCTCGACCTCTTTAGGTCCTTCTGCTGCAGGAGAGTCGTCCAGAGCGATGACACCATCGACGGAACAAGCTTACTAAGCGCTGGTCTGGGGACGCATATAAAGCTCCCCCCATCGCACCGATCGGCTAGGCCTCTTTCTCCTGAAGCCACTCGAATCTACACATCAAAGCGACAAGTGCTGCACAGATGGCCCCCGTCCGCAACACGCGCGTGCTCTTCAACTCCATCCCGCAAGGTTCGCCAGCGCCCCAAGCAGGAGGATCAGAATCACGTGACGCTGAGCAGGTTACCCGGTGCCGGGCGAGACGACCGTCGTCGACCACTCGCAGACCATCGACCTCGATGCCGTCGACCTGTCTGGCGGGAAGGTCCTGCTGAAGACGCTCAGCATCAGCGTCGACCCGTATCTGCGGGGCAAGATGCGCGACCCGACCAAGAAGACGTACAATGTGCGTGCCGCGCGTTTCCCATTCCCCCGGGCGACTCCTGTGTATCTGAATCCGCCGCGCAGCAAGCGTTCGAGATTGGAAAGCCGTGAGTCGAGCTCTCAGCTCTGTGCTCCGAGCCAGAAGTCTATCCGGATGCGGGTTTCTCAAGCCCGCTGTGAATGCAGAATTTACAGCCACACCGTGGCGAAGGTCCTGCGCTCCGAGAGCGCGAAGGTCAAACCTGGCGAACATATTTACGGCATCATCGGTAAGTGTGCTCTGAATTCGGCGTCTTCAAATTGCCAATCTGTTATCTAATCGCGCGCGCGGCGTAGACTGGGCGGAATACCACGTCGTCGACCCCGAGAAGATCCCCGACCTGCGTGTCCTCCCGCCTAACAGCGGCGTGCCCTGGAGCGTATACGTTGGTGTGGCCGGCATGCCTGGTGAGCGGCGATGCTTTCGGCCAAAGTAAGCGGAAGTCAATGACATCAATGTTGCTCGATAGGCAAAACAGCCTACTATGGCTGGAAGGACGCCACGCAGGCGAAGAAGGTGCTTCACGCTTTTGCACTTGCTCGGAAGATGAGGAGATTGACAGTGATGCGACGCAGGGAGAGACGATTTACGTCTCCACGGCCGCAGGCCCCGTCGGCTCGTGCGCCCTTCATCGTATTTAGCGCATATGATCTCCGCGGCTTACGAGCTTCTCACCTGCAGTGTGGTCGTGCAACTCGCCAAGGAGGCAGGTCTGAAGGTCATCGCATCCGCCGGGCAAGACCCCAAGCTGCAGTTCCTGCGCGATATCGGCGCGGACGTCGTGTTCAACTATAAGACCACGTCGGTCGAAGACGTGTTGAAGGAGCATGGACCGGTTGATATGTGCGTCCGAGCCCTTTCCAGAGAGAGAGAGAGAGATGCAGTGGTGCTTATGCTGGAATCGGCAGATACTGGGACCATGTTGGCGGGAAGACGACTGATACCGTCCTGGAGTACATGAACAACTTTGGGCGCGTAGTAGTGAGTCGAACATCGCATGTCGAAGCGGTGAATCGATAAAGGACTAACCGCGCACTCTCAGGTCATCGGCCAGATCTCCGGGTACAACACCGCGGACAAACAGCCCATCACCGTGCGCATCCCTTCTCCCTTCTCCCTTCCCTTTACCTCGCACTCACCCTCCATGCACCCGCAGAACTTCTCGACGATCCTGTACAAACGCCTGACGGTGCGCGGCTTCCTCGTGTCCGACTTCGAGAAGCAGTACAGCGACGAGTTCTACGCGACGGTCCCGCCGAAGATTGCGCGCGGCGAGCTCAAGTACACCGAGAGCGTCGTGCGGAGCCTGGAGGATGCGGGCCAGCTGCTGCTGGACGTCCAGAAGGGCGATAATACGGGCAAGGCGGTTATTGTGCTTGCTGAGGACTAGGCACCTGTCGGCCCGCGAGGTGATAGGCTGCCGGTGTACACAAGACATATGGATGGGAGCTTTGTAAGTCGTTGAACTGTAACTATCGCCTGTTGAGAAAATATGATTCGGTAAAGCAAGTCCAGAGCTCGAGTACTTCCAATTCAACACTGCCGCAGCAAGAGGATGCAGCTCAAGGATGGCTGCAGTCTCAAAAAGCCTATCAGAACACCTGTGAAGAGCAAACGGCGGTGGTATTCCTTTAAAACGGGTGAAGTGTGAGCCTGACAAGATATGAGGATATGTCCCATCGCTGGTGAGGTGAAGAGCCGCTCGAAAAAAAGTGGCGAAGTTCAGCAATTCAGTTGCAGCAGGAAGAACAGCAAAGCAGAACCAAATCAAAATACGTTGCGAGCGCTATTGAAAACCAAGTGCAAGAGTCGGATCAGCAGTGGCCTCCAAAGCAAACGACGAGTGAAGAGTTTCGCGAGCAGAACCACCGCCAGAGCTCCAGTACTAAACATTGCACCTCGAGATCGAGTGAAATACGGTTGAATTAATAGGAACTGAACGAGTTAGTGTGGAGAAGATCGGAGCTAGTCGGACGGAGCCGGCGGGACTTTACAGTTGTGCCGAAACTTTGTTTCGGTCCTCACCAAGCCCCCCACCGCCGTCGCCCACGATGCAGATCTTCGTCAAGACTCTGACGGGCAAGACCATCACGCTCGAGGTCGAGTCGAGCGACACCATCGACAATGTCAAGGCCAAGATCCAGGACAAGGAAGGGTGCGTTGCTCGTCGTCGTCGTCGTCGTCGGCGCCGGTGGCGAGCCATCTTTCGTCGCTGCCCGCGCCGACGCCCAACCCTTTGTCGTGGCTGACAACGCCCAACAGCATCCCGCCCGACCAGCAGCGCCTGATCTTTGCCGGCAAGCAGCTGGAGGACGGCCGGACGCTGTCGGACTACAACATCCAGAAGGAGTCGACGCTGCACCTCGTCCTCCGTCTGCGCGGCGGCATCATCGAGCCGTCGCTGAAGGTTCTGGCGTCCAAGTACAACTGCGACAAGCAGATTTGCCGCAAGTGCTACGCCCGCCTCCCGCCGCGCGCCACCAACTGCCGCAAGCGCGCATGTGGCCACTCCAGCCAGCTCCGCCCGTTCGTAGCTTTATTTTGACTCTATGATACCCAGGATAATTGACGTTGCATTGCAGGAAGAAGAAGCTCAAGTAGTCGTCCGCGCTGTCGCTTCGTGTGCGCTCGGGAGTGGGTTACAAAAAATTATACACCTGCATGTCGCGTATGTCTCTTGCCGCTTCCCAATTGCATCCATGCCCATGCTTTGACCGCCTGCAACGTCTGCTGTCTGCTCTGAAAGATACGTGCTTGCCGCTGCCACGGGATCCAAGTCGCTCTTCCATTCTAATCTTCCCTGTCGACGCGCGCACTGGCTTCATGATGTGGTTTTGGCATCAGGCAGCGCATCTATCTGGTCATCGGAGTCATTCGCTCGCTCTGTATTAGCTCTGCAGTTCATCGAACAACCGACGCTATGGTCAGTGAGCTCGAGGTTGCATAAAGAACGGCGAGGCTATAGATTGGCTTCAAGGCTCGCAGGTGTCTGCCCTATTTTGTCACTGCGGCGCGCGTATCTTAGGCGATGCTGCTGTACTTGGTCTGCTGCAAGCATTGGTTCATCGTCGCCGCCGGAGTCGAGCTTTGAAGATGTTAGGTCCTGTCGGGCGAATGTTACTTCGATACTGGCAGTAATGTCTCTGATCTCACAGACTCGCCCGCACTACAAGAAGCTGCTTTTATCGAAGGATGCAGCCTTGGCTATACGGCAAGGTCGGGATCACCTCGCCAAAGTTTCTTGTCCGTCTACACCGACCGGCTCATACAGTACAACCCGCATAATGCACCAGCCTGAGACCAAGTGAAGCAAAGGCTATAGGTGCCATTTTTACGCCGCGGTCGTCGTTTCTCGCGAGTCCCAGTCTATCTCCGAAACCCCCGAGCGTGCTCTCCGCGGAAGATGCTTGGGTGAGCATTCCGCCCGCTGACTAAGGCTTACTTTTCTTACCTAGACTTTGCAGAGCAACCTCGCCGGTTTCCTTTTGCGCGCCCCCAATCTCCGAGCCGCTCTGCGCGAATATTCTAGACTCGCAGGACGCTGCTGCGTATAAAGCGGCGTGTCCGAGACCAGCCATAGTCCAAGACAAGACTTTACTTTGAACGACTGCGACTGAGACTGCGACTGTGATGGCACCCGTACGCAACGCGCGCCTCATCTTCAACAAGCGGCCGACAGGTGCGCACTTTTCTCCTCGGTGTCTCAGTCCGTGCGCATCGAGTTCTGTCTGACTCCTCACCGCTTGCGTCTGAAGGCTATCCCGTGATCGGCGAGACGCTTGTGGTGGACGACTCGCAGACGATCGACCTCGACAATGTGTCCCTCGCGGGCGGCAAGGTGCTCGCGAAGACGCTCGCCATCAGCATCGACCCGTACCTTCGCAGCAAGATGCGCGACAACACCGGGATCAAGGGTTATGCGTTCGAGCTTGGGCAGCCGTGAGCCTCCCTCACCAACTTTTCCTCGGTGAACACCCGCAGGCTGACTACGGGCGCTACAGGCTGTACGGTTTCGGCGTGATCAAGGTCCTGCGCTCGGAAAACCCCAACGTCAAAGTCGGCGCGCATCTGTACCAGACGTACGGCGAGAAAATCGGTAAGCTCGTCCTCTCCGTGGCACGCAACGTGTGCGATTAACCTTCCGCCTTGCCACCGCCGTAGACTTCGCGGAATACCAGATCATCGACAACTTGGACGGATTCCGCGTCCTCCCGGAGGATACGGGTCTCCCGTGGCACGCGTTCCTCGGCCCCGTCGGAATGCCCGGTGAGTCTCGAGTAAACCGTCGCGCTGTGAAGATCTGCAATTGACGCGGGGGTATGACGCAGCTGAGACCGCGTTTTACGGCCTGCGGGAGCTGCAACCCAAGAAGGTACCGCGCCGCGTCTGCTGCTGCTTCAGTTTGATGATTAAAGTTGCGTGCAGGGCCAAACTATATACATCTCGACCGCGGCCGGTGCAGTGGGCTCGTACGTCGACTTCATGTGGTCCCGCTCTCTGCTGACGCCGCCCGCTCAGTGTCCTCGTGCAGCTCGCCAAGGAAGCCGGGCTGAAGGTCATCGCGTCCGCCGGGCAGGCGTACAAGCTCGAGTTCCTGCGCACGCTCGGCGCGGACGTTGTGTTCAACTACAAGACGACGTCCGTCGACGACGTGCTGCGCGAGCACGGGCCGGTCGATATGTGCGTGTCCGAGCTCCGGGCTCCAGTCTGCGCGCGCATGGCTGACCAATAAATACTCTACGCAGATACTGGGATAATGTCGGCGGGGAGACGCTCAGCACCGTGTTGAACCATATGAACCTCTTTGGCCAGGTCTTCGTGCGTCTCCTCCGTTGCGCGGTTTGCGTTGTGCGCTCACGGCACACGTTGCGATTGCCAGGTATCCGGTCTCATCTCAGGATACAACACCGAGAACTTCGCGCCAGACCTCATCGCCGTACGTCCCCTCTCACCTCATTCCCGCGCCCGCGTTCTCACGCGACCGCACCGGCAGAACTTCCACCAAACGCTGTTCAAGCGGCTCACCATCCGCGGCTTCTACGTGCACGACTACCACGCGAAGTACGAGGACGAGTTCTACCGCACGTTCCCCGCGAAGGTCGCGCGCGGCGAGATCAAGTACAACTACAGCATCGTGCGCTCCCTGGACGACGCGCCGCAGCTGCTGCTCGACGTGCAGAAGGGCGACAACCGCGGCAAGGCGGTCGTCGTGCTGGCGGAGGACTGAGATTCGGATCATATAAGTACTACTAAAGACCTGTATTTCTAAACGACTCTAATTTTCACTGCCGCCAATGGAAAGATCGTTTAACTACGGGTGTGGGGTATTTGAGAGGTTCACAGTAAGCCGGAGACGAAGATCTCCCCAAGCGGCTGCCGCCTTCATTCACATGGGTCGCAAAGTTGAAAGCTTGGCGGTCAAGACTCTCATGAAGTTTTTGCAAGTAGGGCGGAAGCCTCCCGATGGCTTTTGCGACGGTAGTGTGCCACTGATATATATATACATCGTTCGCGACGTGCATATTTCCCGAATCCCAAGTCAACCAAAGAAACTCATTAAAGCACGTACACATATATTCAATGACATCTCTCCCTAACTCATAATCCTAGATACAGACGCATAGCATTAAGCGCAAAGCATCGAGAGCAGAATCACAGCAAAAATAGATTTGAACGAAAACTGCACCAAAAGGGATTAGTCGGTCTCAGACGGCTCACTGTCCTCGTCTTCGTCCTCCGCATCGTCATTCTCAAGCAGTCCGGCCTCGCGTAAGAACTTGCTCTTCTCATAAATGACGTCGCGGAAGTGCTGCACGGAGAGCGGCTCTGGTCTAGGGCAAGGCGCGCAGTCAGCATCCATATGTAGGGCGAACGAAAATGAAACCCACCGGGAGATTGCGAGCGCATGCGCGGTCTGCACGATGCTCTTGATGGACGACGCTAGGGAGCCGAAACCGGAATCAGAACAATGTGCATGTAATATACAAAAGTGAAGGTAGATACGACCGTACGCACCATTGAACTGCTTCGTCGCAAACTCGTGCATATTGCTCGCGTGCAGCACGGGCCTTTCTCTGCTCCGCGCCTGCATAAGCAGTTCATCGCGCGGCGCGTTCTCCAGCACGTCGTTGATGCAGCATTCCCAGATCTGGAGCCGCTGCATGAAGTCGAGCTCGTTATACTCCACCGCTTGAATTCGGTCAGAGAAGCGAAGCGATAGGTTGGAGCAGAGAAGGAGAAACTGACCGAGTGTTATTCGGTACATGATAGGAAGCGGTAACGCAGGGCGTCGACGCGCCGTGAGGAACAGCGCGCCGCTGCGGCGGCTCTCCAGCGCGCGGAGGAGACAGTCGGGGAGCATGCGTTGGTGGGCCTGCAGAACAGCGTCACCATCGACGAGCTAATCGCGATACGCCGTCCAGACATACATCTTGGCTTACGCAATGCGAATCCACGTCCTCGAGCAGCATAATGGCATTCCACCGTTCCGCCATCTGCGTTGTACCATCAGCACTTTCCGCGACAGAAAAATCATGAAGTAGATGCGCACGTCGAGGGAAAAGTCCACCGCCGATCCCAAAAGCGGTGCATTGTGGTCCGTGCTGGCGATTGGATACAGTGGCCGGCGCAGCGCTTCGGCTAGCGCTTCGACCGTGAACGTCTTCCCCAGACCGGTCGAGCCATGCAAGAGAACGATCGCAGGAGTGGAACTCTGCTGCTCTACGAGAGCGCGCATCATGCCCTACACACAGGCAGTCGTCCCGTCAGCCCACACGCAGTGTAAAGGTAATGGTTCGGCACCTTTTCGTTAGAATGGACGACAACCCTGTCCCAAGCCTTCTCGTCGTATACGACGGGCTCGATGTCAGCCACGCGCACCACACCCCAGGCCTTCGGACGGCATCAGCATGCGCTTAACATGGGACAACATTAATTGGAACGTACGTGCGCGACAAACGAGTAGCATTCCAGCGTAGCTGGCAATAGCCAGAGCATGTCCTCGGGCATGCCTTCTTTGGTCACGGGATGCTCGAAAGGGCGAAGAAGGTGCAGGCCAGCTAGCGGCAAGAATGGCGAAAAGCGTCAGAGGCGCATGGCACAAAGATGCGAATTACTTGCCTCGCCGTGTTGGGAAGAATTTGGTGTACGAGACAGGATCGACCATCCCGCGTCCTTTGGCCTACGCAGATTATATTCATATGTGCGATGCGCAGGGGTTGTGCTATGAAGAGAACAAAACATACCGACACGTCGCGCGCAGCATTCGTGGTCATCGTCCCGGTGACTATAAGATCCAGTCAATCGCCAGTGGGGGGCATGCTCACTCGAGAAAACCCACTCTGGACATGGCGTACGCTGCTACCAACGTATTGAAGGAATTTGCGGCCGGAATCTATAACAGGTGAGGCGAAGTGAAGCGAGCACTCCCTTCGACGGGATCGCGCACCAGTCATAGTCGCGCGCTGCTCTTCGGTCGCAAGACGTGGGCCCACAGCTGTGATATATTCGCAACCCTGGCGGCGATATTGAATATGCAGATGCAACGCAGGGTTGGCAAGAAGAGCTGACCTCGAACGGCGCGATAGCCGCTGCCCACAGTGCCCAGTACATCTTCTCGCCCGTCCACTCGAGCGTGCGGTACTTGACGACAAAGTAGGGGCCCGGCGTGCTGCTCAAGTACTCCGCGGAGTCGACAATCGCGCCGATCTAGAAGCAGGTTTTCAGTACGAACGAAAACAAGCAAGGGACGACTAATGACGAACATGGTCGGTGCCCTCGATGCGCACGCAGAGCTTTGCGCCGGGCTTGTAGACCGCCCAGAGGTATTCGTATTTTATCTGGCCGTCTGCGACGAGCGCTTCGATGCGCATGCGGCTGGAATTTTATATTAGTGAATTTCAGAAAAGCAGCCCCGTCACGCACTGTGGCTTGTATTCGTCCTCCAGGAACTCAAGGAAGGCCGACAGTTCGTCGGAGGGTGCTGCGTTGCGCAGCTTGTTGATGTGCGGATACAGCAGGTTGAGCGAGACCATGCCGTCGTGCGCGTACAATCCGTCCAGGGACGGGCAAGCTGAGCTGTAGGCACATTTGAGCTGCAGTACTCTACTCGCCCGGTACTGTTGGATGCTTACCGAACAGCGTTCAAGAGGTCGCGGTCGGCGAACTGGACGAGTGTAAAGACGCGCTCGCTGTCCGCAAAAGCACGCCGACGGCGATACACAAGAAACTTGCACTCCTCGACGTTGGCTTCGGGCGTCCATGCCGCGATCGACTCGTTCCTAGGCACACCGTTAAAACGTGTAATGCCCAATAACTCGGCTGTTCATACCAGGTCTGGTTGACTGTCACGTACAGCGGCGACTGTGAAGGGGGACTTGGCGACCTTGGCCGGTAGGTGGGAGCGCGTGAGGGTAGTAGCAAGGGCCCTCTGGTACACTTCGAAGCAACATCTCGCGGAGTTTGCGTATGGGTGTCAGAGTCAGAGTTCTGGTCGCTTGGTTCACTGTTGAGGTCCGTTAAGCCATAGTATCGCCAAGGGCGCAAAACGTACTGCCATCTGACGCGCTTACCAGACCGGCATTCGCGTCTATCGTCGGAGCCAGCGGCGTTGCGCTTGGTGTATGTACCAATCTCCACCGGTGGACCACCCGTTGGTATTATTAAGTGGGACGACGAGAGCTGAACAATTGGAGGATCCCGCGTTGTCAGACTACGCAGGGATAGCGGTCGCGGAGACCGAGGGCGCTCGTCCCATCCAACAGGCGAATATGAGCGGCTGGGAGGCAGAGAGCCCTGGCGCTGCGGTTCGGGAATATACATCTCTGGAAGTTGACCATCGTGCGTAGATGGAGGAAGAAAATCAAGCACTGGTATCATCTCGCTTCGAGCGCCGACACTGTCAGAGTCGATGGTGGCAAGAATGAAAGCAGCGGCTCGGCACCGGCGGCGGACTTCACGCGTCCCAATATTCCGGTTCAAAGCCCGCTCCTACACTCTTTCTCGTACAGCTCATGTCGACGGGCCAGACTCACCAGACGAGCGTACTGCGTACCTATGGAATTGGAAGTGATGTTGCGGAACCGGATCTTTTCAACGAGACAGTTCAGGCAGGCCCACCGCGAATAATACTAGAGTCTAGACTGCGAGCTGATATGACGGAGACAAAGAGTTGCGACTTGACGCCCTGACCCAGACTGTACGATCATGCAGCTGGTGTGCCGCCTGGCAGCAGCAACCTACTCCTGTAGGCCCACCATGGTCGAGAGCAGAGCGGCAGGCTTCGGAAGTAATTACTCGTACTACCGGGAAGCGGACTCCAAGCCCTGCGTTCGAAACTTGAAAGAGGCATCCATTCCGACGCCACATTGACCCTTCTCATGAACGTGGAAACCGCATAATGTAGTGTCGAATCTGGATCGACATTACGTGAGGACTAGACTCTCTTCAATTAATCATCGAGGGTTCAATTGAACATATCATCTGAGCGAGCAGCTTCCGCCAAAGAAAGCATGACGACGATTATCTCGGACAAACTTACATTGTTTCTTGAGACAGATGACGACAGACATCGTCTAGAGCAAGTTTAATACCGAGAGTGCTCTTTGCTTCGCACTTGCTCTTCCTGTTCGTAGCCGGTTCCACGCACGTCGCAACTCAGGTCCACTATGTGTCATCTCGAAGATCGAGGAGGCAATGAATACATATACGGACCACTTGGAGCGCTTGCTATCCAACTTGGAGAGAATCATTGGTTCTCCACCGGACCTTCGGAGCGCTGCTTCTCACACTTCCCGTGCATTGTGCCTCTGACAATTCTACGTGAGAACTCTTAAGTATGCGCCTTCGTGCTCTGAATGTGTCGACCTCCCTGGAAGTGAATGCACGTCCCGAACTTCACCTCTATATGCACTCAACGCCACCCCTTGCACTCCGGTGAGCCGCCCTATTCCATAAACATCGCTGCCGCTCATCGACGTTTGCAGCATAAACCGTGAGTAGTTGTCCGTCGCAGTCCTCTGCGTGCACTCATTTCCGACGTGAAGGCTGGAATACCGATGGCCGGGACGTGAAATACGGTCTTTTTGGACAGGACATCCCATACGTGAGTGGTTACGTCGCGCTGAGCAAAGAGCGGGATGAACTCATCTTTGAACCTCCAGCCTACGCCGACGGCAACTTCGACAATCGAACGTGGTTGGGTCTACCTGCGTCAGGTGGTCAGAACAACTACGACCCATATGCGGGCTATCTGCCCGTACCACCACTGCCACCACGCCCTGTTGCATACCCGGGCCCCCTGCCTCCGCTCTCGTTAGCCAGCGCTGGACTCGCAATAGCACCGCCGCAGTTTCGCGCATCGCATGGCATTGCGAACATACCGATCTTCGAGGCCCCCGGCGAGCCCAATGAGATGGACGACGGTAGGCACGGCCAAGCGGCGAGTCGTGCTGCGGGTTCGGGTCCAATATGGCCTACAGATTCGATGAGCGCTGCCAACGCACCAGCAGCGGCGCCGCTATCCACAACGGTACGCAAGCGAGTGCCGCTGAGCCAGAAGAAGCGGGTGCGCGAGATTCTGTCGAAAAGGAGCGACGCGGCGCTGCTTGAGCTGAAGCAGTACGGCGACGGCGCCCATCGCCCTGGCGAACGGGTCCGCGGCGATGCGTTGCTGCTCTACGCACTGCTGATGAAAAGCGGTTGGATAAACTTAGTCAAGAGCGCGCCTTCTCTTGCGGAGCTGGAGGCCTCGGCCACGACGTGAAATCCAACACCGCCATCGTCGAGGCTAGGGACATGGTCGTACGACGGCTCAACGAACAGATCGCGCTTCGTAATCTCCATGGGTCTCGTTCGGGGCAGTATACTGCATCACAGGGCGCAGCGAAAAGCAAGGACGAGATCAGGGCACTCCTGCGACATGTGCGCGAGCGCGACCCAGACTGCTGCGTTTGGTGTGGCGAAGAGCGGGTGGGGCGAAAGGCCAACTATCAGAAGCGGCACCTGGGATCGTACGGCGAGACGAGCTGCCCCGTGTTCAGCGTATTGAAGGAGAGGGACTTGCTTGCTGCCTGGCGTGAGGCGCACGAGGCAGACATTCTGGCGCGCGACCGTTGGTAACTCGACACACCGCGTGCCAAAATCCCGATGAGCGACGCAACTGACAAAGATGATGAGTTTGAAGGTCGACTTAGGTTGTCCAAAGAGGCGGAGCACTGGCAGGAAACGTCGTAAAAGCCATGTCATTTTAGGGATTTTAGCGGCAGCCAGAGAGGCGCAGCAGGCAGGGACACTGTGCTGGGTCCGATGAGCCGAAGCAGCGCAGTATGTAAGCGAACGGTGACGAGCTGGAGCTGTTGGCGAGCGGGTGTACGTTGAGCAATGACAGGCAACACTAGCGAGCCTGGGTACAACGTTCTGGTCCACATCCGTGACGTGCCTGCGCTTAATGTCGAGCCTGAGCTGCCGACAATGCGCAGAAGAAAAATTGCGCAGAATCGTCCACGTTTCCAGACGCGCACCTGGCCCGCAAGAGTTCAACGGCTATGCGAACGGGTGTCCTGGCGCAGCAGTTCGCTGCTGGTCCCGTTTCCGAGGGTAAAGGTATCATGCCTTGAAGAACGCCGTACGCGGGTCCGCGAGTCGCGCGACCGCTACGTTTGTGGCAAGGAGATCGAGCTCAATGACCACGTAGCCGGGCGTCGTGGGCTGGGAGGCCAGCTGCTCAAAAGGCAAATGGGGTGCGGAGGCACCGCGAGACCATCATGGCGGTTCAGTTTCAAGAGCCAACGTCGGCTCGTGAAATTTTCCCGCTCAATGCCACGGACGTGCAGATTCAGGGGGGCTCGGATTATCACAAAAGGGGTGTCAAATACCTATGGAGACCTCAATCGACTCGTAGGGCGCATATTGTGAGGAAATCCTGAAGGATCGCACCATGCCCTGGCTCAGCTGAGCGCGCGTCGGACAACGTTCAAGAAACACCGCACCTGTAGGCTGGTTTCTTCAGGCTCTAAATCTACATATATCGACGTGGTTTATTATCTAGTGAACACAGTTGAGCACTCACGAGCAAACCCAGCTTCCAAGCACAATGGCGACTTGGAATCAGTTCTCGCCGGCGGCAGCACGCTCAATCTCAGCGCGGAGGTCATCCATGATCTCGCGCCCGCCGCCCGCCGCAATACGCACAGCAGCGCGCTCTCCGAGCGCCTCCGCATCCGCAGGCGAACCGACGACCGCGCTTTCCTCGACGCTGACCTCGCGCTGTCCATCCGGCGAGGTCAGCACGCTCTGCAGCGCCAGCACGAGCTCCTTTCCGTCCACACCGGGGCTCGCAGTCGTCCACACGCCCACGGGCACGGCGCACCCGCCTTCGAGCACACGCAGCAGCGCGCGTTCCGCGCGGCACGCCCAGCCCGACGCGGGGTCCTCCAGCGCGCGGACCATGTCGCCGACGGCCTTGTTGGCGGTCATGAACTCCGCGCCGAGGCAGCCTTGGCCGACCGCGGGGTAGAGGTCGGGCGGCTGGAGGTACGCGTTGATGCGCGCTTGGTAGTTGAGCCGGATGAGACCAGCGGACGCGAGGATGGCCGCGGCGTATGGTCCTTCTGGATCGTCCAGTTTGGCTAGGCGAGTATCGCTGAGATAATCTAGTCAGGATGCCATCCTTTGATTATCGTTGGCGGGACGAACATGTTTCCTCGCTAAAGGTAATCAATGAATTGCGAGATCAAGTTGCTGTAAACGTACCAAATCCTGAAATTTAAGTCCAGGGTAACGTTTCTTCAGCTGAGCAATGCGTCGTACGCTTCCAGTGCCAATGAGAGACCCTTCAGGCAGGTCCGCCAGACTCGTGTAAGAAGATCTCTTCTTGAACACCAAGCAATCCGTATTATTCTCCCTTGGGAGAACAGGAATTATCTCGCATCCCTCGCGCACAGTGGTCGGGCAGTCTTTGAGCGAGTGCACGAGCACATCGAGCTCGCCGGCGATGAGCGCGTCCTCGAGCTCGGTCGTCCAGAGGCTGGTGGCGTTCGCCTGAGCGTCGCGGTTGAGCGAGCGCAGCGTGCGGACCTTGTCGCGGTCGCCGGCGACGCTGATAACGCGCGCGGAGAGCTCGAAGTCGTGCGTCGGGAAGAGCGCGCTCAGCCGCTCCTGCACCATGCGCGCCTGGATCTTCGCGAGCACCGACGGCCGGCTGCCGATCCGCACAATCGGGCGCGCGGAGCTGGGCGCTGCGGTCTGGGCGTCGGTCATGCTGGTTCAGAGAGTTGTCGGAGGCAGCGGGCGACGTGGTATGCTGCAGAGCTTTAAAGCAGTGCGGCTTGCGCGCCAGTCAACGTCCGGCTCTGGCCGCACCCGGGTCGCCGCCACTTCGGGCAGCCGGCTCACAGTTCGGGGATTCGGGATGAACGGTCTCTATGCATATTTTATTTTAGTTCCCTGACTGAGCCACGCGGCATTGGAGCAAAGAGAGCACAAGCTCAACAAGTCAAAGAGTTCTGAACTGGATCCGGTGTCACAAGTATCCAGCGCAGCCACTCTATCGCAACTTACGAAGGACTGCATAGCCGGTTATGCTCCTCGACTGGCAGCAGCACAAGCTTGCCGCCCACGGCGGACCCGACGGCAATTGCGACGCTGAAGGGCGACGGTCCGAATTATCTGGAGCGCAAAGGCTGCTCCTCCACCGTCGTTTGTCGCTGGAGCAGCTGGCAGGTCTTCGGTAAAGACGAGAGCATACAGCGACGCGCCTCGAGCACGGCACGGCCCGCAAAAATGTTTTGTCGACGGCTGCTTCGATGTTGAATATCCACATTAGATCCGTCTCGCGCTGAGGGGCGTTCAACCCAGCAGGAGGCCCGGATGATGAGATTCCCAGCGGTGACTCCGAGACCTAGGTCTGTGTACGTATGTCTTGAACTGGGCCGTCTAGATCATAGTGTGCACTAGAATAAAGTTGTAAGAGAGAACGATGAAGCAACGACCAAGGCGGAAGGGAAATCAGGCAGTAGTTGCCACTCGTGCGGCCATGCTATCGATGATAGACACAAAACCAGATAAATAGTCCGATGTGCTGGCATTAATCCATGGAAAGTCCAGAGTACAATGTAAGATTACTTTTTCGAGGTGCTGCAAAAGAAGTCAAAATCAAAGAACGACAAGTCGAGAACGGAAGATGCGCACCATCATGCTATAACTGCAAGCCCTCCATCTTCTCCGCGTTTCTCGACGCCTCGCTTTCGGTCTTGAGCTTGCGCATCTTCTCCTCCTCCTGCTTGGCCTTCCGCCGTCCACCGTGGGCGAGCGAGAGATAGTCGACGCCGGCGAGCACAGGCCCGTCCTTGCCGTGCCGCAGGTCCTCAAGCGCCGCGCGCGCCTTGCGCTGCTTCTCTTTGCTCGGCGCGGCAGCTTTCGCGCGCGCCTTGGGGTCCTGCGCGGCGCTGGCAGCGTCTGCTGTCGACGGGTGCGATTTTGCGGACGAGGACGATTTTGACTGAAATGGGCGCTTGAGCACCGTGACAGCAGCTACTGGCAATGTGCAGACTTACGACGCGCTTGTGCACCTTTGCGCTGCGGCCCATAATCGCGATACAAGATGGTGGTGGAGGTCACGTTGCGAGAACGCGTGGTTCAATCTCCGCCCCAAAATTTCACTTGACCATCATGCGTACTGTATCCACGCCGACATAAATCCATCCACCCCGTTTCTCCTCTTACCTTTGGGCCAATGACACCTCATTTTCCCTCAGTAATACAATCAAACATCAATTTCATGCAGGCTGTCTGCAGATATATATATATATATTTACAATACGGAGGTCGATAGTAGATGTATACGATATACCTGTATATGTAGCTCAATGGAAGAGAACGGACCTCCAGTGCCGTTGCACCACTGGTGCTGTGAAGCGTCCACTTCGCGCCGTGGCGGAGGTGCCTGAAGAAGGCCGCAAGCTGGTCCCTGTCAGAGTTGCTGTTCGGTCGTGTTCGGGCACGGGGGTTGAGCTCTACAATGACGCGGTCGCGCTCAGTTACGCCTGCGGAAAGGTCGGGATCGGGCCGCTTGGGCTAGTAGAGGCGATATGGGTAAACCTTGTCAGCGGGGCTGCGCGCGTTCTTCCCGCGGAATGGCGGCGCGTTTCGAGCTTTTGAAGACGTGGACCTGAAGACGGGCCGCCCGCTACGCATGAAAGCAATGCGAGAGATCCTGGCAGTCAGGTTTCAAACTCGGGTGCCACGCCACGGAGTGTGTTCCGCAGTCTGCGGAAGCAAACAGGCCTTCTGACCGCGTCCGCGACGCAGATGCCATTCTACCGGCTTATCCCCTAGTTCGCGACACCAGACCAGGTTGTCGTCTTGCTCGATTACCTGGCCAAGAGCGCGCAGGGCAATTGCGTGACTCCCGGACCCGCATACGACGTTCTTTAAGGCGTAATGCCTTTACGCTTGGATACGCGCGACGGGAAATAAGGACGCTAGGCCATTCGCAACAAGACCGACAGCGGGCCTTATCGACTATTCTCTTTACTTGTGCGCGTCGGTGCGCTTTTGCTGTATGAAACGGACACAATCCAGAGCTATATTCCGTCTGCGCATAGTCGGCGACTCGCACTTCAACATGAAGCTCAGGCAAGCCTGGATTGCTTGCGCTCGAGTGAACTGGAACGTTGCAGCACTCGTTGCCATTGCCTATCGTTGCTTTGCGTATACCCGCCCGACTGCAGCTCTTCGTCATCATCTATTCCCCACCGCGACACTCCTCCAGGGCCTCATACTACTACGCTGCCTCGGCTTATCGAAAATATCACGGCGTCCTTTCCTTGTATGCCTCTTTTGCTGGCTTCCAACTTTTCATGACTTAGCCTCTGAGAGCTCGCCGCCTGCCCAACCTTCTTGCACCGCCTGCATTCTCCAGTCCGTGTGCCATCGCGGCCGAGCTTTCTTTACGTCATGGCGTGCGAGCGCTGTGTTGTGGGCGTCAGTGTGTTCGTCACGCGCATCCGGCCCGCGCGAGACGGTATGCGAAGTGCCATTATGTTCTAGTCTGTTGGGGCGTGGGGCCGACTCTGCGTGCGTTTGACGCCATTGAGTTGGTGTCACCGCCATACGGGCGGCAACATCCCTCGCGCCTCGACTTTCTGGCTCCATATGTACCAAGGTCTGAGAGGCCGAGTCGGGGATATCGTATCGCTGTCTGAGCGCCCACAAGGACGGTCACTCCAGGCGGGTATACGAGTACATCGAGCGGCGGACCCTGCATGAATCAGGGCTTTCGGAATCTCGTTGGCACTATGGCAAATCTGCCGTCCAGGATGGCTGGCTGAAACGCAGCCTGCCGCTCGGAATGGTCCCTGCGATCTGTTGTTATTGGCCGCGATCGGGCCGTGCTCGTCTAGCGAAGATACGTCAGGAAGAGCAGCAGGATATGTAGCAAGAGTCTCTTACTGGCCGCCATCCACTCGGGAAACAGGTCCGTCGAACAATTCTGCCATTCTGACGGACTGGTAGTATCTGTTTCTGAGGTGAGCATTTCGAAAAGCTGCACGACGCGGAGCCGCATACCATTGTGCTCTGCTCGGCGGGGCGATATAGGCCCTCCTGGTTATTGACCGCCGTGGTGGCTGTCTGCGTCGGCGTCGTCACTACGGCGGGATGCGGGCGAATGCGCTCTCCGGAGGGACCGTCGTGAGCGTCGTGCAACGGAGCGTACATGATTCCTCCTTCATATGGCTAGCGGGAAGCTTCAACGTCATGGCGCAGCCTCGGGGACATTTCGACGTACCCCCTCATTGTATCGTATCTGGGGGCCGAGTCTGCACGGGTGCAGCGTCCGCATCGGCTCATACGGAGACGGGGTGTCTGCGCTGCTCCATCCGTGCGAGGGCGAGCGGCTACTGGAGGCCTGATCCTCGCTCTGCGCGACGTATGGCATATCGGGCAGTAAAGGGAGATACTGGAATGGCTGGTTTGACTCCGTATGGATGGGCACTGAACAAAAGCGACCCACCTGCTCTCTGCGATGAGATGGGTCAGGCCCACCACGTTGGATCCCGCCGTTGCCGCCTGTATCCTCCCACATCGACAGGCTGCTGCCGGACGACATCTGCGGGCTGAGGTCGAGGTAGTCTTCCTCTGTAGATGGTGAGTGACGGTCCTGCCGTATAACCGCCCCATACTCACGAGCAAAACTGCGACAGAGGGTCAGTGACGGGACCTCAAAACGAGGTATTAGGCCACTTACAATGTCCTCGTATGTGAACCGGGCCAGAAGGAGTCCGGCTGCGTCGAGATGCGATGGTGGTCGATCGATGGTGAGGCGGCGGCAGGCTGTTCAACCTCGAACATCCAACGCTGGTCATGGTAGGAGACACTAGAATTCCTAGTTAAGCACCGTACAGAACTTGACTCGCAAAGAACAGAAAAGCTACTTACCTGCTCTGATCGCCGGGGAGCTGCACCCGACGCGGTGTAGTCTGCATGCCATTGACAACATTCGTCACTTTCGATCACAGGAGGGTATGCTCCGAGAGACTACGCACCCATGGAGCTGTGCCGCCAGCCCCCGCCTGGATGGATGGGTGGGGATATCGACTGAAAACGCTGGTCCGTGTTGGGCTAGCAGCAAAGTGATGCTTATTACTGAATGGCATTGCTGTGACTGGTGGTTGGGACGGCTACAAGAAACGGTGAGCTCCCTGACGGCAGGCAGAGAGCTGATACTGACCTTGTACCGGTTCTACAAGAAAGGCGTGCAATGGGTGGCGTCGAGTGCATATAGGAGTTGGGGTTGTGCAGTCGATCGACGCATTTTGCTCGGCGGGACTTGGGAGCGTATGACCTTATAACGCAGCCTCGCAGCCCTTCTGTCTCAGCGGATGATGATCACAATTATCAGCCCATTGAAGGACAATCATAGTAATTGCACAATAAGAGTTCTCAGGTAGAATTGTCAGAGGCACAATGTACGCGCAGCCGGACGTATGAGAAGCAACGGTCCGAAGGTCACGTGGAGAACCGATGAATCTCTGCGTAGCAAGCGCGCTGACTGAGCCGTGCATATATTCATTGCCTCCCCGACCTGCGAGATGACGTGCAGCGAGCCTCGGGTGCGTGGAACCCGGCTGAGAGCCTGAAGAGCAGTGAAGCGGCCTCGGAGCTGTCTGGGAATTTACTCGCTCTAGACAATACAAGATTTTTCTGTCGATGTACGTGTCAAAAAATCAAGTAATATTGTCTGGGTAGTCGACGTGGCAATGCTTTCTCCGGCAAGTTGCGCTCTCAGATGGATCCATAAACTACATTATGTGGCTTACTCGTTCCCACGAGGAAATCGAAGCCTCTTTCGAGTTTCCAACGCAGTGCTTGGCATCCGGCACGATTGCTTCCGAAGCCTGCCAGCGCCCGCTTTGCTTTCGACCGCGATGGGCATTCAGGCGGAATTGGCGCGATATTGAAGCCCTTCTGCCAGGCGGCGCACAACCTGGAAGAAGATACCGTCTGGCGGTCTCTTCGTCTCGCGCTTCGTCCAACCGATGCGTTAAGGCCGCAACTCTTTGTCTGCGTCATCTCACAGCTCACAGTCTAGGCTCTAGTATTATTCGCGGTGCGGGCCGCCGAGAAGCGCTCACTTGATTCCCTATAAGCTGTCGGATCGCGTGGACACTGGTGTGTTGCCTCACCTGAGAAGCCTCGGTTTGCTAACAGCATGATAGCTCGTTCGGGACACTGCCCACGATATGTGGTATGCCTGCGCACTGTACATTAAATCTATATCACACTGATCCTGTTTCAGTTCTTTGTCGCATCGCGCGGTCGTGGTGCGATGGCAAATGAATGAAAGCCTCGCCGAACTGCGAGCATACCTCAGATCACCCAATCGCGCTCCAGGCTGGAGGTCACGAGCATAGCAACACGACAGTTGCTGACACCCGCATGCGATAATGCATCAATAATCACCCGAGCATGTTCAACGAGGCATGAAGCTGATTCGCACTTTCTCCGGTATAAAATGGACATCGCCCGATGCGACCTTCGTTTTCTCACATTTTCTCTTCATTTCCAATGGCTCATGCGCCATCATAGATATTCCCGGGTTCAACGCCAAATCCTTCGACAAGACTTGGGTTTCTCGCACTCGAGCAGACCAAAACATCGTATCCCTCGCCGCCGTCGCCCATCGTACATCTGCCAGCGACTTCTGCAACCTATAGCTCTATATCCTCACCGTTCCCCCACTGAGGGTGCTCGAGCACATTCCACACCGTCGCCCATACCCTCACCAGCCCCGGGCCATGCTCCTTCAGCGCGTTGAATGCTACACAGTGCCCCTCCCTCCTGTGCCGCTTCGGTTGGTCGCTCCGGCCTCCAATCGTATGCCCGCAGAAAATGCAGGCTACTAGCTCAGTATGCGTCTTGAGATGCCTGTCATAGTGCCTGGGGCCTGGCCTGTGCCAGCTTGTCCGCCCCTCGGCCTTGCACGTCTCGCATTCGACCGTGTGCGTGCTGGAACGCTGCCGAACCTTCTTCCCGTTGTTCGCTGAGAGCGCGGCACGGCGCGCGTTGGGCTGTGGGACGTCGTCCAGGTGCACTGGAAGGCGAAGGACCAACAGCGTTTTGGCCACGACGATCAGATCGTCGGGCGTCGGTGCTGGCGGGAACACTATGTTTTGGTTTGATTGGGTGCGCGGCCCAAGTCCATCGGCGTTCAGCGGCGCGTTTGCGTTACCATTCTCGCCTGTGGTGCCAACTACGAATGAAGGTAAGCTGGACAGGGACGAGAGGCGAAGAGTAGCTTACACTGTACAGTCCACATGAAGTAGTGGAAGTAGAGTTGATTCTCATAATCTAACGAATTCGCGCAGGTGCCGCCGATGAGGAAATGGAAACGCTGCGCAGGATAATGCTCGGTAGCGTACCAGTTAGGCCAGGATGTGCATATATTGTTTCACTCCTCGGATCTTCCAAGGTGTCAACGAGCGCGGTTGTAGGGGCCGTGGGCTGTGATGACGACGGGGGCGGAAGATGGAACGTGAACGCGGGTGCCACGCGCCCAGCCTGGAGGATGCAGTGTATGAGTACAATTGTAGCCAACTGGAGCCCGCCAGTTACGCACATCGTCTTCCCCGAACACAAACGCGGCTTCTGGTTCTCCGTGGCGTGATTGAGCTCCGAATCGCTGCATCTGAATCTCGGTGAGGACGAATGGTAGAGCCTGCATCAAAATCGCATACCGAATGCTCCAACTGGCCAGTGCCTCGCGCAGGGCTGACTGGGACAAACCTGCTGAAAAGATTGAGCACGGATGAGATGACCGATGTAAACTGAAAGGCTTACTGGTCCGGCAAGCCGCTTCGCTCGCGCGCAGAATAGGAATGCCAGGGCTGAGATATATCGTGATCAAGCGCAGTTGGCATGGGCAGTTACTGAGAGCTGTAAAGCGGGACTTTGGGTTCTGGGAACGTGGCGGAGAAAGGATCAGGTTCGAACTTGGGGGCGTAATTCGCAGTCCGACGGTTCTGAAGGACTCATCGGATGCCAACCCCGGTTTATTGTCTGTCACCGGGCCGAAACATCCTTCGCACCACGGAATTATAACTGGGCGTTCTTATCTAGTCTTTTCTTATGAGCACTGTCCGCGCTCAGAACTGTACAAACTTCACTCCGTGCAGCGCGTTTTGTATGACAGTGCCTCGACTCGTCGGACAGGCTGTATCCATGGTATCTACTCAGAGGATTGAAAGAAAAACTGCACACGGTAGTGCTAACTGCTGTACGTAGTGCGTGCCATGGGCGCCTAAATCCACCACTGTGTCTGTCTTGCGCCCACCACCGGCTACCTGAGGCAGTCCATAAAGTCAGTCTAATCTTGGGCGTACATATGTGAATGCTGCTAGGATACATTTTGCTTATGATTCATTGGAACCCGCAAGACAGAGAACAAATACGGACGAATTGATAACACTCGTCGAGGACATGATTTGCAATGAGAATATTCGAAATTGAGATCTCGGCGACGAATATGGGTGCATGAATGCGCAGTGCAAAACAAAAGGACGGGAGAATCGATTAGGTCAGTTGCACCTATCCCGGTGAGAGCCGAATGCCCTCGTGTGCTCTTCCCGCTACCTCAACCTCGTTCTCAGTAGTTTCTACGCCACCACATGGATTTCATCTTCTACTACCCTGGACCGAGCGCGGGCACGAGCGCTACTACCGCAAACCAATATGTAGACGACCTCCGGCACCCCGCCATGGACGGTCAGGCTCAACTGATCATGGAACTGTCGCCAACGGACACGACGGCAAGCATCGCATCACGAGACTCCGCCCATTCCGCTGGGGGTATAGACCTTCAAGGCATCCTATACGTGAGTGGTTACGTCGTGCTGAGCAAAGAGCGGGATGAACTCATCTTTGAACCTCCAGCCTGCGCCGTATTCATACGGCAACTTCGACAATGAAACGTGGTTGGGTCTACCTGCGTCAGGTGGTCAGCACAACCACGACCCATATGCGGGCTACCTGCCCATACCATCACTACCACCACGCTCTGCTGTATACCCGGGCCCTCTGCCGTCGCCATCGTTAGCCAGCGCTGGACTGGCGATAGCACCGCCGCAACATCGCACATCGCATGGCATCGCGGACATCCCGACCTTCGAGGCCCCGGGCGAGCCCAATGAGATGGACGACGGTAGGCACGGCCAAGCGGCGAGTCGTGCTGCGGGTTCGGGTCCAATATGGCCTACAGATTCGATGAGCGCTGCCAACGCACCAGCAGCGGCGCCGCCATCCACAACGATACGCAAGCGAGTGCCGCTGAGCCAGAAGAAGCGGGAGCGCGACCTTCTGTCGAAAAGGAGCGACGCGGCGCTGCTGGCGCTGAAGCCGTACGGCGACGGCGCCCATCGCCCTGGCGAACGGGTCCGCGGCGATGCGTCGCTGCTCTACGCACTGCTGATGAAAAGCGGTTGGACAAGCTTAGTCAAGAGCTGGCCTTCTCTTGTGGAGCTGGAGGAGAAGAAGCAGACGGTCCAGGATGAGGCCATGGAGATGCTCAGCTTCCTCGGCCACGATATGAAATCCAACGCCGCCATCGTCGAGGCTAGGGACATCGTCGTCCGACGGCTCAACGAACAGATCGCGCTTCTCCATGCATCGCAGTCAGGGCAGGATACCGCAGCCCAGGGCGCAGAGAAAAGCAAGGACGAGATCAGGGCACTCCTGCGACATGTGCGCGAGCGCGACCCAGACTGCTGCGTTTGGTGTGGCGAAGAGCGGATGGGGCGAAAGGCCAACTATCAGAAGCGGCACCTGGGATCGTACGGCGAGACGAGCTGCCCCGTGTTCAGTGTATTGAAGGAGAGGGACCTGCTTGCTGCCTGGCGTGAGAGGCACGAGGCAGACATTCTGGCGCGCGACCGTTGGCAACTCGATGCACCGCGTGCCAACAAACCGATGAGCGACGCTGCCGCGGAAGATAGCGAGCCCGAAACTTCGACTCCGAAGACGCACGCCGCGACGCGACGCGGACCGGGGAAGAAGCAGCGCCAGCCGAGTCCAGCGGCCGCCAACGACTCTTCGACACCTGGCCCCAGCAATGCGACTACTAGCCGGAAGGCCAAATCGCGCGCAAAGCGGTACCAGCCCTATTAGCTGTTGCTGCTCTCGAAGCGCGCCGCACCTCCATCCGTTCCTCGCATCCACATTCTTCCACGAGCTCTGGACTCAGGCGCTTGCTGCGCAAGCATTCAGTCTCGGAGTTCCAGTCAGCCTTCTCTTCACATTGCAACATATCGCCCGCCCCTTGTCGATGTCGCGCCTGGTGCCGCCAGAATTGATCGCTGGGATATCGCCCGTCGAGACCCAGCACCGACCACGATTCCTGTCTCTAGCTCTTCAAGCTCGGAACCAGAGCAGACGCTTCCACATAACTTATTCCCTATCGAATTCCAATCCGTTTGCCAGTACGACCGTCAGGTGCCGGCATTGCACGCGGAGCAACATGCACGTCTGAGGTGTATGGTGCTTCGCGAGCACCGCCAAGTGACGACGACCGCCGCCGAAAATACGGACGCCAGAACGAGCACGTCGAGATTTGGAACAGAAGTTGCTGCCAGACAGCGGACCAGACACGAGAGCGCACGTCGGTAGCTCCTTCAGCTATCGCGCCAGAGTGCGGCCTGCTCGGCATCCATTTCCTGGTGCAGCCAGGAGTATATGGCGCAACGGCGGCCAATCGTGGGAGATGACGGCCATCTATGACTCTCAAAGGCATTGCTCAGGCGTGCTGCCATGCATCTGTTACGGTTTTCTCGCAGTTTTTTTAGTTCTGCTCGTTGGTTATCTGAATGGGACTTATCTGGCGTCTTTTGTAGCACGCATGTACCGATACAAGTCTCAATGCCAATTTCCGTGTCTTCTGCGTCAAAGCTCTTGTATGAGCTGAGCCAGAGATCGCAGTGGATGACTCACGGTGAAGAGGAGCGCTTCCAAGCTCCGACCGTCTCCCTCTTCCACACGCTGCCATGTCGTCGTTCCGCCGCCTGCTCAGCACAAGTACGCGGACACTTTCGCGTCCTAGTCTTATGAATCGTCCTGGACCACCGCCTCTGCCCGCTGCCGAGCAACGCGAGTTCGAAGAGCTCGTGAAAGCGGCGGATTCATCAAGTCAAACTTTATTCCACCCCGATGCTCGCCCAAAGCCTGCGCCCGAATTTGATGGAAACATAAACCCGCAAACAGGCGAAATTGGGGGACCAAAGAGAGAGCCCACGACTCATGGCGACTGGAGCTTTGGAGGACGTGCGACAGACTTCTAACTGCACATCTGGACATTTCGTTTTGGTGCGCACCTAAAGGCCATTGCTCATATTTTACTGTGTTGATAAATTGAATCCACAAGTACCCCTTTGTGACTTTTGTGCGCTTGTGCAAGACCTGGGACCGACATGGTATCCTTACCGACCGAACGATATTGGTGCAAGCTCTATACCCGGCCAATTTGGTCTCCTAACTTGCGTGCCTACACTTCTTGCTTTCCGACCCTGTATGCGGGTCCTTCGGAGCTGTGGAGAAAGCCTAATGGGCAGTTACGCGCAATTGTAATGTCCTCGTAGGACGGTGTCATGGTGCAGCGGTCCCTCTCCGCTCAGATTTCATCGTCGAGGCCATCAGCACGACCGCGATGTGTATTAGCAACGCCCTCACTCAAGATCTTATCCGACATATCCAACCCGTCCTACCTCGTGTCGATGATGCACACTCGTGGCCACCAGCCACCTAGGCCGCCATGCTCCCGCAGGGAGTGGTTGCATGCGACGCTGCGTCGCCGCCACTTTTGCAAGACCATGTTCTGGCAGTAACGGACTGCCGAAACTCCCCTTCGGCGTCGGCGTGGTGTCGCCTGTCGAGCACAGAGTATCCTGCGCGCCGCCAACGTGTTTGAGGTGTTTGCAACTGCGCGGACACTCGAAGCGCGGTGCTGCGCCCAGTCGGTGCATCGTGTATGTGTCACGTGTGCGCTGGTGCTCGAAGCGCACGAGCTGAGTGACCGGAAGAGCTTGCGCGCTGTCGCGAAATTTCTGGCGCTGAACAAGACCTGTCCGTCACGCTCTGCGGGCTCGGGCATCCGAGGACACTCTAGCGCCAGTGCCTGGCCGAGATCTACGGGGGATGTCCAACGCGCGCGCTATTAGTTGGCCCGCTCTGCTTTGCGGGACGCTGCGAAGTACCCGCTGCAAAAACAAATTTCCAGTGCGCATGCCTGACCGGTCTGGAACGCCATTTGCTGCCAGCGGCCTGAGAAGGTATGTAGCTGGCTCTGTTTGTCGTCTTATGCAATGCTTTCTAACCCGCCCCTTCTTGCAGTTTCGAGTGGCCAGTCATGGCTCAAAGCAGGAGGATGCTTACGAGCTGCTGACCAAGTGCATACCGGGCGCGGTCGGGTCTTGAGCAGACGCACCAGTCCACCAATGGTGGCCGGCGAGCGCATGCTCCGCGCTTCGAAGATCCAGGTTTTGCCAATGCTCGCGACTGCACCCGTATTACATGACGCTTTGGGACGTTGACGTCTGTGCGACTATAAATACGGGACCTCGCAGAGCACTGCATCCACAACGCAACGAGGTCAAGCATGGCTCCCATCCAGAACACTCGCATCGTCTTCAACTCTATCCCCGAAGGTGCGACATCCACGTTATAGTCGTCGTCTTCGGGGCTGATCAAATGCAGGGTATCCCATCCCGGGCGAAACCCTCGTCGTCGACAAGTCGCAGACTCTCGATCTCGACACTGCGCCCCTCGACGGTGGCGTGCTCGTCAAGATCTTATGCATCAGCGTCGACCCGTACTTGCGCGGCAGGATGCGCGAGCCGCACATCCCGTCCTACTTCGTATGCGGCCAGATCCGCCCTGCCGGTCGCTTTCACTGCAGCTGACGATCCCTTTTCTAATCAGCCTGCCTTCCCTCTCCATGAACCGTGCGCGCCTTCTCTTTTCCGCAACGCCGACAGACACCCGAGCTTAATTTATTTATCTACTGTAGGATTCACAACTTCGCCGTCGCGCGCGTCGTGCGGAGCGAGGACCCCGACGTCAAACCTGGACAGCACTTATATGGATTCTTCGGTGCGCGAGACTCTATGATCGTGTTGCAGGCGTGAGATACTGACCGTTAACCTCACGGTCTGCGCAACAGATTTCACGCAGTACCAGATCATCAAAGACGCCAAGAAGTTCCGCGTGCTCCCCGAGGGCACCGGCGTACCGTGGTCCGCCTACGTCGGCGTGGCTGGCATGCCAGGTTAGTCGTTGCCGCTGTCTTATATGTGGCCATATGTAGGAATGCTGATCGTCGGCCAGGTCAAACGGCGTACTATGGTTGGAAGGAGCTCGCGCCGAAGAAGGTACAGTCTAACTATATTCCATCGCCAAAAAAGAATGACCGCGTTTGACGTATTAAACGTGATCACTCCACTGGCAGGGCGAGACGATCTACATCTCGACTGCTGCTGGTCCAGTCGGAGCGTCAGTTATCACGCCAATTTCACCATCGATGTGTGCTGACACCTGACGCAGAACGGTAGTTCAGCTCGCCAAAGAGGCGGGCTTGAAGGTCATCGCGTCCGCCGGGCAGGAGGCGAAGCTCGAGTTCCTGCGCAGCCTTGGCGCCGACGTCGTCGTCAACTACAAAACGGATAACCTCGAACAAATCCTCAAGGAGAACGCGCCCATCGACATGTATGTTATCTGCGCTCCTTCTTCAGATGTCAGCATAATTTTCTAACCTGCCGAATACTGTAGCTATTGGGACCATGTTGGTGGAAAGACCCTGGACGCCGTTCTGCCGCGCATGAAGCTCCATGGTCGGATCTTGGTGTGTACAGCAGCAGCGCGCTCTGTGCATCTGTTTGCTTGACCTGAAATTTTTCCAGATCGTTGGTCACGTGTCGTCCTACAACAACAAACCCGATCCCGTCTACGTTAGTCCACATCCGTCCCATCTACGGACATCATCTAGCTAAACTTTCATTCACCACCGGCAGAATCTGGACCAATTCCTCGCACTGCGCATCAAGATGCACGGCTTCCTCGTCACGGACCACGAGGAGCAGTACGGCAAGGAATTCTACGACGTCGTGCCGGGGAAGGTTGCGCGCGGCGAGATCAAGTACAACGAGACGGTCGTGCGGTCGCTCGACGAGGCGCCGCAGCTTATACTGGACGTGCAGCAGGGCAGGAACTTCGGGAAGGCTGTGGTCGTTCTCGCAGACGAATAGCCTG
This sequence comes from Auricularia sp. M12, assembly GCA_037042885.1. Lineage (NCBI taxonomy): Eukaryota > Fungi > Basidiomycota > Agaricomycetes > Auriculariales > Auriculariaceae > Auricularia > Auricularia sp. M12. The sequence goes on from CM073209.1 coordinate 588,664, forward strand.
AGGGTGCTGAACTGTGTACGATTATTGACTTGTCCAGAAATGAATGTGTAAGTTCGACGTTAAGTTACGTCAAACTGCTGCAGCGACCGGCGACCAGATGGTGCACCCATTCCTGCCAACTACAACTGAGCCACGCTACTGGCAATGATCTTCTCATGTAGAAGTATTAGTAGCTAAGAAGCTGGCCGTATAGTTAAGAGCCTGTTGACACTCAGAAAGAACCGTTGCTCGAGATGCTGCCGCGGGCACCGAACGACCCGTGAGCCTGTCCAAGCCGTCGACGAAACTGTCTGGATCGTCACCCACCACCATCATGGCTGCTCGAGCGTCGAAAGCTCGGACGTGTGAAAGTTTCCAATCGTTCCGACTGCCCCGTCCCGTCTCGACGGTTTGCACTGGGACAGCTTACATCCCTATCCCTACACCCCTGGCAAACCCGATTCGCGTGCAGTTTAAAAAGCGAGAATAAACAAGAAACAATGCCTGCGGGCATATTTTTGCGATCCCAATGTATCTACAGCGCAGAGATACATGGGCATCCATCTACAACGCGGAGATACATGGGTCACCATCTACAACGCGGAGATACAAGGGACACATCACCCATCTATGTACTTAAGCGCCGTTGAGCGCGGCGCGCCGGACGGCCTCTCTGCGGCCCTGGACGCCCTTGCGCAGGCGGTCGAGCACGGGCACTGTCGTCTCCCACGAGATGCATGCTGTGAGCGTGGAGCGAGTGTCAGCGGCGGTGAGCACGGAGGGCGATGCGAATGAAGGACAAGGCGCCTCGCACGAGGGAATAGGGGCGGGTTGTTCATACGAGCGTCTGACGCAGGGGAGGGCAGGATGCGGGGGAGGGAAGGATGCGGCTGACTGACGCGGGGGGGAGGGCAGGATGAGGCTGACGCGGAGAAATGGGAGTCGCGCGTCTGGCGCATGGAGCAGACGCGGGGAAGGACGCACGCGTCTGACTACCGCAGGAACCGGGGGTGGGGGGAGCGGGGAAGGAAGGAAGGAAGGACAAGGACAAGGACAAGAAGGAAACGAACGCACCGTCCGTAACGCTCTGGCCATACTTGAGCCCGGCCGGGCCGGCGGGCGGGATGTCCTGCCGGCCCTCGAGCAGGTTGCTCTCGAGCATGACGCCCATGATGTGCGCGCCGGTGTCGCCGCCCTCGAGCTGCGCGGCGATGTCCTCCGCCACGGCCACCTGCCGCGCGTGCTGCTTCTGCGAGTTGCCGTGCGAGCAGTCGATCTGCGGGAGTGCGTTAGCATGTGATATGTGGACGCGAAGACGAAGGAAGTCGGCATATATGAGCGCGAAGAAAGGGCGGGGACGGAGGCGACAGCGGCAGGAGGGCAGCATGGAGGAGGCAAGGCGGTGGCGTAAGCATGGCGGGCAGGGATGGAGGGCAGGATGGAAGGCAAGAAGGGATGGGAGCGGACGCGGGTACGTCGGCGACGGGAGGGCGGGGGCCATCGGCGATAGGAGCGCGGGATGCGTTGGCGACAGGAGGATGGAGTGCGTCGGGGTCGACAACAGGGGGACGAGGTGCGTCGGTAACAGCGAGAGGATGACGGGGTGCGGCAGCGACAGGAAGGCGGGGTGTGTCGGTGAAGGGAGGGAGGGTTGGGAAGAGGCGGGGAGGATGGAAAATGCGAGGGAAACGAAGTGCTGATACTACGCGACGCCCTCAGAAGGCGCGCTTCAACGCAGATGCGACGAATGGAAGTAACCGAACGAAAGCTGGGGTGGAAGCCCACTCTCGACGAAGGCATCCATTAATCAACGGGGAAGCAGAACAACGAATCAGGAAAGAAATGGCGGATTTCCGTTCTTCTTCCCTCCAGGATGAAAGCAAAAGACCACAAAAGCAAACGACGACCCACCATAATCTTCTGCGCCAACCCGGCCTTCCCGAGCCGCGCGGCGCACTCGCGCACGTGCTCCGCGGCGTAGTTGGGCCCGGCCGAGCCGCCGCGCAGGATGATGTGCACGTCCGGGTTGCCCTCCGTCTCGACGATGGACGAGAGGCCCTCCTGGCCGACGGAGAGGAAGACGTGCCCCTCGCGCGCCGCGCGGCACGCGTCCACTGCCACGCTTATCCTGTGTGCGAGGGCGAGCGTAGCACGCGAGAGCGAGCGGTGGGTTCAGCGCACGGGAGAGCAAGGAAGAGCAGCGAGGAAGAGCAAAGAAGAAGCATGGAAGAGCAAAGTGCAAGGGTGCAAGAAGGATAAGGCGTCAGCGTCATTCCAAGACACCACAAAGCACACGAAGACACGCACGAGCCGTCGGTAGAGTTCTTGAACCCAGTAGGCATGGACAATCCGCTCGTAAGTTCGCGGTGCACCTGCGACTCGGTCGTGCGCGCGCCGATGGCGCCCCACGAGACCAGGTCGGCCGTGTACTGCGGCGAGATCGTATCTACGTATCCAAAGCCGTCAGCGCAATGCAGCGCGATCGCTTCGCTGCTACGAGCGTACCGAGGAATTCGCAGCCGGCGGGCAGGCCGAGGTTCGCGATGTCCAGCAGCAGCTTGCGCGCCATCCGCAGGCCCTTGTTGATCTGGAAGCTGGCTCGATATTTCAGCACGCTTTTTGCGAACACGACGAGGGTGGTGGGCCGACCTGCCGTTCATTTCTGGATCTGCGAGCGCGAAGAATGTCGGGGTAAGCATAAAACATGATTACTGGGATTATCGAGATCGTACCGTTGATCAGGCCCTTCCATCCGACCGTTGTCCGCGGCCTGCAGCACGCCTTGAGTATACGCGTACTGGGGTGAGTGCCAAAGCGTACTTTTCAAAGTAGACGCGCATGATGATGTGCAGGTCGTCTTTGGCGGTGTCCGCGTACGCCTTGAGCTTGTGCGCGTATTCTATCGCCGCGTCGACGTTGTGTACGGAGCATGGACTGTGAGTAATAGTAATAGCAAATTATATGAATTAGTCCATCCAAATTGGAACGGCAAGAACGCACCCAACGATGACGACCAGCCGGTCATCGTGTCCACGAATAATAGCCTCTGCAGCGCGGCGGCCTTGCAAGACGGTGTTTGCGGCGATAAGGGTGCTGCTGTCGCCGTCAGCGTTGCCCAGCAAGATTGTATGCACTGGCAGGCGGCGCACAGAGGGTAGTCTTCGTGCAGGATCTGGGGCGGGATGAGCGGGCGGATGTTCTTGATGCGCCGGTTCCACAGCTCGTTCGTCGCGCTCTTGAATGTGATCCCGGACATCGTGCAACGCGGTGAGGACGGGATGTTGACTGTCGAGTCAGAGATTCAGAATGTGGCCGGAGTCAACCACGACTTTTAGGCGCCCGTGCATGCTTTGCGCCTCGGCCGATTGGTTTTTCGGTCGAATCCGTTTCACTTGCTCTTGCCAACGTTCGTCGAGCTCTATACATTACTGGATATCCTGGTTATTATACCCTGTGCTCGTTCCCTCATCTGCCCTGCCCTGATTGGGGAAAAGGACGCTGGAGCCGGCCACTTTGACTTTGGTTTTCGGTCGAAACCGTTTCGTTTCTTGCCAACGTTGATTCTTCAGCCCGTCGAGCTCTCTGTCAGCCCCTGGTCATCTTGGAAACCCTGTGCCAATTAAACTACGGGCTGATCTGCCGCGCGAGCGCCTCAAACGGTCTCCACAACTCGGGGCTTTACTGTAGCGACTCAGAAAGCGCTCTACTGTCATCTGGGTGATACGGTGCTTTGCACTCTGGGGTCTGCCCTTGCTTTTGAAGGCGGCCCCTCTCTTCCGTCGGCTCCGCGACTGCAACAATACCTGGCAGTACACCAAGCGGCATACGAGTTTCAATCAACAGCTGCTGGACCACTCGGATCGCGAACAGCAGCTGACGCCTGCCAAAGTACTACTCTACCACTCCGCCGGTGATGTGGAAATACTGTCCCTTTCTTCTACACTACACAAATGGCGTCAGCTGCAGCGGTGCAGCGCGCCGAACTTGTTACAGTTGATCGCACTGAGGCCAGGGGTGGGACCGACGACCGTACTAAGTGCGACGAGTTGGCGGCGCACGAGGACCGTCGCATTCAGTGCGTTCGCCACCAACGCCCAAGCTGCTGCAAACTCGGGTTGCTCTGCCATTGACAGCGATTTGCCTGGCATCCCGGGCCTTCGCCGCGACGCCCTCCCCCAGCCTGAGGTCACTTGGGCGATACGCCCATGGTCGTGCATTCATTGTCAATGTCAACGCGGATCCATATGATACCCTTAGCTGCATCAGCGCCCGCGCTAAGTAGTGTGCCGTGTTTCTGCATTCCTGGTCTCAATCTAATCTAATTGTTCGTCGAGCCATCTTTGACGCGGGAAAGGGCGCGATGCTTCGAGTTGCTGTGCGGAACCGACTCAGTGGAACTTATGCATGCGATCTTTCCCAGCCTGAGAGTCTGCAATAGGCATGCAGCAACGCAGTGCCCCACTCAGTGCCTGCCTAAATCCGCGCATGCACTCTCTCTCAGTCTGCAAGCGCATGCGGTGCGGTGCACAGAAGTCGGCCGTGGTCTGAGCCCGCGCCGCACCATCGCCAGCGCTCGCCGTCCCAGTCTGACTCTGACAGTTGCACCTAAGGTTACGGCGTTCGACGCCTATTCCTGTCTGACTCTTCCGCCGCCTGATGCGAGTGCTCGGAATATTTATCAGCGTCCGAAATTGCACATACTCACCTACTCATCAGCGTCATTGTGGGAAAACGAGCGTCCGACTTTGACCTAATAGGACATGCTTTCAGCTTGGTCTCGTCGAGGTCGGCATACTGTAGGTACGCCCATAGACTCGAGTTCGAAGGACATGCCCGATCATTGAACTTAGGCAAACATGATGCATGATGCTACAAGCGTGCCTTCTTCACCGCGCCCACGTCCGACAGTCGGACGTAGCTCAAACAGCGCACTCCACAGCGGCAGATGCGCGCGCGTGCCTGGAGAGATGGGCAACTCCACCCATACAGCGTTGCTAAGATCTTGCAGCAGCGAAGGTTAATTATAAACGCCACAAGCAGTATAAAACCGGAAGACGCGCGCACTTTTCATCTCGCTACGCGCCTCGACGTTCCCTCGCTCTTTCCTTCGCACCACCCACTACTTACCCACTCGCCATGCGTGTCGCTTCCGTCGTTCTTTACGCTGCGGCCGCAGCACTCGCCGTTGCCACCCGCGGCCCGAAAGTCGCGCACTGCGATGTGTCAAGCCTTACCCTCCCGCTTCCCGAGGGCACCACCGCACTCGCAGCCCCAGCTCCGTCTGACGCCAAGTTCGTTCTTTGTCCGGTGTGATTGTGCAGCCAGTGACGCGAACCTTTGCTGCTGCACAGGCTGAAGTACGTCGCGGTCGGCCTCGGCGTCCAAAACTACACCTGCGGCGCGACCGGCGTCTTCGCGTGAGTCTGAGTTTTACGTTCCCGATCGAGTCTGACAGCGACATTCTGCCTGGCATGACAGATCGGTGAGTCGTTCTCGCAAGACTGACTGTTGGGGCGATGTTGACAGTGATGGCCGCATCAGGCGGGCGCCGTCGCGAATCTGTACGACATCTCCTGCCTCGCGCCCTCGCCGCTCTTCCCGCACATCCAGGAGATCGCATACGCACTCGCCGAAGCGGGCCCGTCCGCGGAGCACGTGCTGGACAAGGTGCTCGGCGCGGCGTGCGTGAAGCTCGGCGAGCACTACTTCGTCACGGCGCCCTCGGGCAGCGGCATCGCGCCCAAGTTCGACTTCACCAAGGCGCTGCGCAGCAGCAGCGCGTTCGTCCTCGCCGCCCGCGCGGGCGGCATGCCCGCGCCGACGGGCGCGGCGGACGTCGACTGGCTCCAGCTCAGCAACGTCCAGGGCGCGCTCGCCAAGGACGTGTTCCGCGTGCGCACCAAGGGCGGGCAGCCCGCTGCGTCGGTGAGTCAATGCGTCTGACTCTGAGATCGTGGATCGAATGTGCTGACGCTGCACGCTATCAGTGCACTCCTGGTCAATTCTCCTCGGTCCCCTATGCGGCGCAGTACTGTGAGCTCCTCGCACCTCTTTTGCTCACCCATTCCCCTGCTCACGCCTTGTGTCTATGTTGAAGGGTTCTACGCCTGAGCGCAACACCTTTGGGGACAATGTCGCACTGGAAGAGTTCGATAGATTGACCGCGCCTTCCTCATCAATAGATTACTGCATGTCATGCACGTTAATATGACTGAAATTTCGGTCAGAGAAGCTGAGAGCAATGGCAGAAAGTTTAGAATGGTCGCATACTGAGCTAAGTATGGCACCTATGCGTGTTATGTGTTGACTCGATTCCTTATATGCGGTCCTGTCTGGGGAATGTGAGCGTGAGAGACCCACGAATGCAAAATGAACTGATCCACCGAAATTTGAAATCACAAGGGCCGTTCGCAGACGGCAGGGTCATCATCCGATGTCTGACATGACCTGTCAGAACCAGGTCAGAACGTTGGCTGCGGATTATCGGGACTCGGGAGATTCTGAGAATGGCGACATAGTAAGCTCGCACCATGCATGGCCGTTCAATGCCTGTGGGTTATCAAGACCTGGAGCAGGAGGTTACGTGCGGAAGACGACGGTATACTACTACTGCAGGGGAACGTCGCGCCGTTTGACTGACTGGAAGGAAGGTAAAATTAGGCTCGGATAACGGGAACTTGCGAGGGTTCGCTGCGCGTATCAATTGGGATCCACAGCACGCTAGGGTCAACGCGTGTCAGCGTGATCACTACCGCAAGAGGCTCATAGTCCAGTCTCTAGTTCTTTTGGCTCTCCCTGGGCTGCCTGTGGAACCTGAAGTATCGTATTCTCCCCTTGCACGGGGGCCAATCCCATCCTGTCGAGCTGTCGTGCATGCACAGGCGAATCGGAGTGCTGATTATGGCGCTGATTGCATCATGGAAGCAGATGCATGCAGATGCAATCTATGCATTGCGGCGCCCCGCGTAAAGGCCGAAAGGAAGTCTCGCATCTCGTTCTCTTCGTCCTGCGCGCTCTACAGACTTCAACGCCAGGCTCAATCCCTATTTTCTGAACGCACGATTCCGCGGCACGCTTAGGTAGGTAAGTAGCGCGATTCAGGCGCGATCAGTTGCGTAGTTACAAGCCAGGCACATGCAGGGTCCACCGATCTATCGCGTTTGACATGGATCTCTCCGCGGATGATGCTCCCGAAGTAATCAGCCGACGCGCGTGGCGTGGGCGTGGGTATAAAGGTTTCCACTAAAATCGCATGGCCCACCATCCAATCTTCTCTCTCCTTTCTTCCCCACATTCTCTCAGGCTAGTTCCTCGCTCCATCCACCCACCAGCTCAGGCAGTTCGGTCAACATGCGCTCTTTCATCGCTTCCTCCGTCGTTTTCGCTCTTGCCGCCTTCTCTGGCGTTCAGGCCGCTCCCGTCGCGCAGGCCCAGACTGCTGCTCGCGTTCCTTCGCGTGGTTCTTTGGCCCCCAAGTTCTCCGGCTGCGACGTCAGCAAGCTGGGCCCGAGCTTCCCCGCGGGGCAGACTCAAGTCGTCCAGCCTACTGACAGCACCACGTGCGCAGGTTTCTCTGTTCCATTGGACTTTGCTGACGCTTCTCTCAGTGCCAAGTTTGTGGGCCTGGGCGTTGGTGTGCAGAACTACACCTGCACTGACGCTGGCACCTATACGTACGCACGCCGAATTTTTACCGCATGCACCGATTCTGACCCGTTTGTGTAGTACTGCCGGCGCTGTCGCCCAGCTATACGATGTCTCGTGCGTAGCGAGCACGCCGTTGTTCAAGACGCTCCCGGGCCTGGCCTTCTCGCTCTCGTCGCGCGCCTCCGCCATCTCGGCCATTACCAAGCAGATTGGCTCTTCGCCTCTGAAGCTCGGTGACCACTACTTCATCACGGCTGCGTCGGGCACTGGTATCTCGCCGAAGTTCGACTTCACTGCCAGCCAGAAGAGCGCGACGGCTTTCGCGACGGTTTCGAAGGCTGGAAACACCGCCAGCCCTGCGGGCTCCGCCAACGTCGACTGGCTCTCCCTCAACACGATCGACGGCACGCTCGCCAAGCACGTCTTCCGCGTTGACACCAAGGCGGGCCAGCCTCCGGCATCCGTAAGCGCCCCTTCTTAGACGTCCCTAGTCACAGTTTGCTGACATCGTCGCAGTGCACGCCGGGCAGCGCGCTCATCTCGGTGCCGTACGCCGCCATGTACTGGTTCTACGCGTAAGGGCGAACGGCAAGGAAGCATTAATCCGAAAATGCGCGTCGCGTAGATCGCGATCGCATCGTCATTTCTCCCTCTGGGATGGGAGCAGCGCGCTCCGACCAGCAGTGGTGGATCTACATAGGCTTGCGCGCGTCTCTACGCTACAGACGCTCAAAGTCGCTCATGTAATTACTGAACAAGGAGCTATTAATGGGAGTTTTGTGGAACATAATTGCCTGTGGAGACTTTCTTGCATTTCCTCTGTATTGCACGTGGTACTGCATCCAAGGTTTCCAGCACGTTAAAGGCATGCGGCTCACCGCTCTCGTTGTGTTTTTTTTAAACTTAGGATCGGAATTGTGAGGAGCGCCGGCGAAGTACCAAACCTCCCTCACGGTGCTATTCGCAGGCTGGTCTTGAAGCACGCTCCATGGTAACGCGCATTGCTATCTGCCCCTCATACCGTCTACGGACTATCTTGCAGTTATATCAATGACCAGCTGAAGGAAACGACGACAAGCGATAGTCTACGGGACGAAGACACTACTTTCAGCACCCCCTTATACCGGCAAGCGGACGGGAGTTAGACAAGCGAACCCAGTGGGAACTTTGCAAAGATGACGCGAGTGTTGCGAACAGGAGACAGTGCTAGGCTTCTGAGAGAGAGAGAGAGCTATGAGATGAGGGCACCATTGGGTGCGATTTATTTATATTATTTTCCGAGCGAGCCTCGTCAAGCGAATACTTCGTCCGTGTCTGGCTCGGAGATAATACTTCCCGGATAAAGCCACAAGTGTTAAAGCTGAGTGAGTTCATCTGCTCATCAACGAGGATACACACTTACGTCAGCATGCTACGCTACTGCTAATCTGCTATGTTCACTGAGTGCTGGGACACTAAAAAATTAGCATAGCTCATCGAAGATACATAGAGGTGACACCAAAATGCGTTGGGTGCGACATCATCTACATGCATGACACTGACGGCTCTCTTTCCTAGTTCGGATATGTAACGTAATTCCGGTTGCATGTTCTCTTGAGATATTACGTCAGCAGGTTGTTCTTGCCTGCTTCATATTGGCAAACTAAGTCATTGCTGAAGCGCTGAGATTTTGCTAGACTCTCAATCAACAATGGGGCATCACAGCATGCAAAAGCAATCGATACCGAGTGGCGGATACAAGGCGTATATGCTCAACTGCGTCGCAGTGGTCAAAGGTATATCTGGTTTGAAGTGGGGCTTGGGGTTACGTGGTGGTAAGGTTACTGTGTGCGCAATGTAGTTCTGCTCTTGAAAGGTGTAATTGCCGAGCGTGGTGGGCAGCGCCGTCCTCTGACTGCGAGGGATGTTCGATTATGGCTTTATCTGCCCTCAGCTAGTAATGCGCACAGTAAAACCCTGGTAGAACCATTTATGAATTCTTCGGAGCGATCTAATTAAATGTCATTTACAGAGCCCAGAATATCGACCGATAAAGCATCTGGTCAGCTGAATTATGGTGCCGCACTGTGGTGCGACGGAACGGATGCAATGGATGTGCTGTGCAAAACAAAACAAAAGGGAGAATCGCTTAGATGCTGGAAAAGGTCCGGGTTGAGCCGCGCGCCTCGTGTACTTCCCAACCAACGACCACCTCGTCCTCAACCAGTACTGCTACGCTCAATGTCCTTCTACTATCCGTTTCCCCCAGAATTTTCCGCGGCGTCTAGTTCTGCAACCCAGGACACCAGCAATGACCAGCGGTGGACGTTCGAGGTTGAACAGCCTGCCGCCGCCTCGTCATCCATCGACCACCAGCACATCTCGACGCAGCCGGACTACTTCTGGCCCGGTTCGCATTCGAGGACATTGTAAGTGGCCTAATACCTCGTTTTGAGGTCCCGTCACTGACCCTCTGTCGCAGTTTTGCTCGTGAGTATGGGGTGGTTGTACGGCAGGACCGTCACTCACCATCTACAGAGGAAGAATACCTCGACCTCAGCCCGCACATGTCGTCCGGCAGCAGCCTGTCGATGTGGGAGGATCCAGGCGTCTACGGCGGGATCCAACGTGGTGGGCCGGACCCAACTCGTCGCAGAGAGCAGGTGGGTCGCTTTTGTTCAGTGCCCATCCATACGGAGTCAAACCAGCCATTCCAGTATCTCCCGTTACTGCCCAATGTGCCATACGTCGCGCAGAGCGAGGATCAGGCCTCCAGTAGCCGCTCGCCCTCGTATGGATGGAGCAGCGTAGACACCCCGTCGCCGTATGAACCGATGCGGACGCTGCACCCGACCAGACTCGGCCCCCAGATAGGATACGATGAGCGGGTACGTCGAAATGTCCCCGATGCTGCGCCATGACGTTGAAACTTCCCGCCAGCCATATGAAGCAGGAATCATCTACGCTCCGTTGCACGACGGTCCCTCGGGAGAGCGCATTTGCCCGCACCCCGCCGAAGTGACGACGCCGACGTGGACAGCCACCACGGCGGTTCATAACCACGACGCACCCACCACGAATGAAGGGCCGGCAGTGGGCGGCACATCGACCACGCAGAGCGTCCAGATCCGGACCGACGTCGGAAGGGCGCAGAAGAAGCGCGAGGCCGCGGAGCTCTGCACACGCGACGACGCTAGTTTACTAGCGATGAAGCCGTACGGTGAAGGCCTATACCGCCCCGCCGAGCGGCGACCCGCGCACAACACCAAGCTCTATGAGCTTCTGACAGCGAAGCGGTGGTCCGACTTCTTGCAGAAATCCGGTACCGCCATGACCGTGGGAGCGTTGCTGGCTACCAAGCGGACCGTCGAGGACGACGCTGCGCTTCTGAATGCTCGCATGGACGACAAGGGCTGCGACGCGGTGGCGCAGGCTCTCGGCATCATAACGCGGCGGCTGGACCAGGAGATCGCTCTGTGCGACGACAGCGTGCCATCGGAGCAGCGTCAGCCGCTCGTCGAGCCAACCGAAACGCAAATAAAGGCGATCGAGCGCCAGGTTCGCGAGCGGGACCGTGAGCCTTGTGTCTGGTGCGGCGAGTTGCGTCTCGCGCGGGGCGGCGACTATGTGGCCCGTCACCTGAAGACGCATATCGGATGCCCCTGGTTCTACGCGCTGAAAACCAAGGGCCTGTTATCCGGGTGGCGCGACATGCATCGCGACGAGGTCTTGGAGGGAGACCGCTGGCAGCTCGACGTGCCAGCTGCGCAGGAAGATCCGTCTGCTGTCGCCTACGGAGGCAGCGAGAAGCACCGCAAGACTAAAAAGCGCAAGTTCACTGGGGACTCGGAAGACGACACGCCACAGATGAGCAAGGCCAGGGCAAAGCGTTCGAAGCCCTCCGCAGCCTGACGGATGCCCTGTCAAAACACGGCGTCGCCCGCAGGATTCGCACGAACAGCCCAGTATTTCACCGACCTTATAGACTTGCTGGACAAGCATTCGACCGTCCATTCCAGTCCCACGAGACGGCCACGACCGCGAGACGCTTGTCGCCCTCTTCCAACGCCCCATCGTAACTTATTCCAGCCCGCATTTCTGTCCATTCCCGCGCGGCCGTTGTTGCCAGTGCAGTCGCCGCGCATCGGAATTGCACATGGGGCAGCATGCACGTCTAAGGTGCATGATGCCTCGCGAACAACGTCCAGTGCCTGCAACAGTCCCAACTTCATACCAGTCCACACCCAAACGCGTCGAGCATATCAAGCAGGGAGCACGCAATATCCGCCACGATGGATTGCGCAAACCAGCACCGACCGTTCGTCCCGGGAGCCGATGTTGCCTCTGGTATCTGCCCGCCTGTCGCGAAAATACGGCTTGCTCTGGATGGAGACAGCCTGGACCGTTGGCGCAAGAGGCTGCGCGGCGGAAGTTGGATAAGCAACTGCGACGTCTTTCTCTTTAGTATTTCTTCCTTTTTTTGCTCGTCACTGGTCGTACTGGATTGGACTCATCTGGGGACTCTGTAGAACACCTGTACTGATACAATGTCAAATTCACTTGCTGTGCTGTCCGTTTCAAAGCTGGAATAAGGAAGGGCAACACCAGAGGTTGCAGCTGGTGAATGACTCGAGGAGAGCATCTAAGCTCCGACCGTCTCGCTCTTCTTCCTGCTAGCGCTGCGTATACCATGTCGATGCTCCGCCGGCTGCTCAGCACGACCACGCGCACGCTGGCGCGTCCCAACCTGATGTCGCGACCTGGACCTCCACCACTGCCCGCCGCTGAGCAGCGCGAGTTCGAAGCGCTCGTCAAAGCTGCCGATTCGACCGAGCAGACCTTATTACACCCCGACGCACGCCCAAAACCTGCGCCCGAGTTTGAGGGAGACACGAACCCGAATACTGGCGAAATTGGAGGGCCCAAGAGGGAGCCTACGACTCACGGCGACTGGAGCTTCGGTGGACGTGCGACCGATTTTTGACCCATGAGCTTTGGTCTTTCTCTTCGTCCGGACTCCGGATATCCTTCCCGGTGCGCTTTGGACAAGTACGAAAGCTAAATAGTCACTAATACTCTGCAATATCAAAATAGGCCGCTACTACGCTGCTGCGAGAGCCGGATGCAGGCTGTAACCTGCTTCTCATCGCGCTCCAGGACGCTACATCAGGTGTCCGGATGGCACTCGAATGTAACGTTTCCTTGCGCGCATGACCACCGCTGTACACAATACTGCTCAACTGGCATACGGACCTGTTTCTCGCCATGGGCTGGTCTCACATCCTAGGCTCGGCTTTCGCATGCACAATATCAGACTCGTTTTGCCGTCGATATTCTGGAAACTGCCGTATCATCCTACTCGCTCTCGAGGTCACGCATGATATTATCGAATACCTCGACAGATTTGCTTCGTCGCTGGCCGCATAGCGCTGAGCTGCGGAACTCCCAGTTTCTTCGACATTCGCATTTTATCAACACCTCAAACGGCAGCAAAGCATGGTGGGCGAAGGCCAAATCTCTACGTTGGTCTTGATATATCCTCACGCTCTGTCGCTCCGGCTTCTTTGCGTCATACCGCAAGAATCTGTCTCCGGAATCCCTGCTCCAAGCTGACAATGCGCATGCGCATGCTCGGCAGCACAGATGTTTTTAAAGCGGCGGACGCATTGATAATTCGCTTACTGGCTACCGCGCTCATCTGTGAAGCATTTCAATTCATTCGACGATCTTCCCTTGGATGCTTCACGAAGCTATGCACAATTTTTAGCATACACCTCTCTTTCAGGTCTATAGTATTCCGAGGCACGCTGAAAATGAGCGCTTCAGATGAAGGTGCAATACCTTGTCGCTTTATTTGTTCGCGTACGACGGAAGGGCATATGCTGCATTCGAATCAATCACTGATTTATAATCTCCCTTGGCAGATCTCCGTCTCAAAAGGCTTACAACTTCAGGTTGCTGACAAAGTAAACACCGCTTCGATGATTTGGCATGCCAAATTCACCAGCCGGTACATAAGGGCCGAGTGATGTCTTCCGGTTGCGCCAATACCACACCCAACCCGTCCAATGGCTCCCGTGCAGAATACTCGTATCATCTTCAACTCCATCCCGGAAGGTTGGGCATGTCTACCCCAACGCTGAGTATACTGATCACCATGTAGGGTATCCTGTCCCGGGCGAGACACTCGTCGTCGACAAATCGGAGACGATCGACCTGGCCAATGCACCGCTTCCAGCTGGCGGCGCACTCATACAAATCATATGCATCAGCGTGGACCCGTACCTGCGCGGCAGGATGCGCGAGGCCCACATTCCATCCTACGCTGTACGCTTCCCGCTTCCGCCATTTGTTGATTCCTCGTTCGCTGATGCTGATTATTAACTGCTAAGCCTGCGTTCCCTCTTCATAAGCCGTGCGCATCTGCCCCGTGACTTCAACAGGGTTCTGAAGTTGTCCAATTGAACAGAATCCACAATCACGCCGTCGCGCGCGTTCTTAGGAGTGAAGATCCCGCGGTCCGCCCAGGGCAACATTTATATGGTTTCTTCGGTAAGCAAGATGTGCAAGGGCGCGATTCAGTCCTTAAATCGAAGTGGGTTGGTTCCAGATTTCACGCAGTACCAAATTGTGGAAAACGTCAAGCAGTTCCGCGTGCTCCCAGAGGGCTCCGGTGTGCCATGGTCCGCCTACGTCGGCGTGGCCGGTATGCCAGGTTATTCATTGCCGCCTTTTCCCAACATACCACAGTTAACCGAAGTTCAGGTCAGACGGCGTACTATGGCTGGAAGGAGCTTGCACCCAAGAAGGTATATTCCATCGCCAAAATCACTGCGTTCGACGAATTGAACGTGACCAGGGCGAGACGATCTACATCTCGACTGCTGCAGGTCCCGTTGGAGCGTGAGCTATCGCGTCACTTTCACACTCAATGTGTACTGACATCTGGCGCAGAACGGTCGTCCAGCTCGCTAAAGCAGAAGGCCTGAAGGTCATCGCGTCCGCCGGGCAGGAGACAAAGCTCAAATTCCTGCGCGACATCGGCGCCGACGTCGTCTTCAACTATAAGACCACGGATGTTGCAGAGGTGCTCAAAGAGCACGGACCGGTCGACATGTACGTCGCGTGTCTCCTCTGTGTCATGGCACGTTTTTCTCACACATCGGGTAGCTATTGGGATCATGTTGGCGGAAAGACCCTTGACGCAGTTCTTCCTAACATGAAGCTTCATGGCCGTATTCTGGTGCATGGCCGCTCGCATTTCATCTCTAGACACATCCGCTAAACAATCACGCATTTCAGGTTGTCGGTTTCATGGCGAGCTACAACAAGAAACTGGAACCCGTCTACGTCAGTCTGCCACTGTTATGCTGCGCTACAGTTCATCTAACCTCACATGTTGCAGAACTTGGACAAATTCCTGGCATTGCGCCTCAAGATGTACGGCTTCATGGTCGTCGACTACGACGAGAAGTACAGCAAGGAGTTCTACGAGGTCATTCCCGGCAAGGTCGCGCGCGGCGAGATCAAGTTCACCGAGACGATCGTACGGTCCCTCGATGAGGCGCCGCAACTCATTCTCGACGTGCAGAAGGGGAATAATACTGGAAAGGCGGTGGTCATTCTCGCTGACGACTAATGTCCCTTCTCTCCTTTCGCTACCCAGAATCAACACAAATTGAAGGCCTGTCTGGACTCTTCCGCTGATATCTGGCTAATCTCGTCAAGACAATATGATGCGATTCTCCAACGAATAAGTATTCGACAGTAACTTCGTTCAGTCATATCCTGGAGGCGCAAAGCTACAGTGGCGGACGATACTCGGCCAGTTCTCCGCAGCTTCTGAATAGGCAGGCGCTATTCCGGCCTCGCTTACCACCGTCGCAAATGAGTTTCGTCGGTACGGTGGCACCACCTCGCCCGTCGTGGAAGGGTCACTCTCTACTACCTCCGGTCCGGGGGTTTCAGCCCGGCGCCTATGATTCAGCGACCTTTGCTGTGGGAGGCCTACATTATCCCCCACCGCCACGCAAGACCCTCTGTCTGTCGACTCCTGAACTGGTTTTCCGGTTAGATGCCTGAGCTTCAGCAACGTCTGCGAGGGCGAACCTGCACTGTCCACCGTGACCTGAAGAGACTCGGGTCGGCTCTCATTCGCTTGTGAGGGCATCTCTTGTCGAATGTTGGGCACAATGAATAACGGACTGCGAAACGGGATGCCCTTGATATTTCATTCCTTTAGGTCGTGGTCCAGTATTAAGGCTTGGAAAACGGACCTCAGCAGGATCTTCTGCACCCTTGACGCTCTTCCAGAGCTCTCTGAAAGCTTTGGATTCGGGGTACACAAGTCTCGCGCCCGCGATGACTTCGAGCATGCGCGAACGGAGGCCGGCGTGACCGTCCGTATCCTGGCAAATCTTCCTTATCGGTCGCAGGAATGGTGTTTGGGTCGTCTTTTCTATTTTTTTGTATCAATCAAAATGCACTGAAAGCCACGCCGCGCCTTCCTCACCGACGAATGCGTTCGAGGAGCAGTATCGGAGTATGATGCCCCAGAGCTGTAAGAATATTACTCGGTACGCCTGGGATGGAAGCTGAGACCGTACCCTCGTAGCTCTCAACTTCTTACCGGTGGGATTGTAACTATTTCATGTTGTGAGACAGGCTCGTAGCTGGTGAGCTCGCGACGTACCTGAACGAAAACTCGAGGACTTTCGCCACCTGTGCCGCCTGCGCGGCGCTGGCGTCGACCCGAAAGCAGACCCGCCGCACGTTCTCATAGTAATTGTCGCCGCTAAGGTTAGCCGAAATGATTCTCTCTGACAGGAACCAGAATTCAACATCGTGAGCCGAGCTGCGCGGAATTGAGCTGACCCGCGTGTTCAATCGTGTCCGCCCAATCGTGGTCCTCGATATGATAGTCGCCATACAAGTCTCTCCAATGGTTCCTTCCTCCTATATGTAATGTGTTGAGGCAATGAGTATGGAGCCTCGATGGATACAAGCGCACCAATAATGTCACCCGTATCTGGCCGTTTTTTGGCGTCGACGACAATTCTTTTATGCGCTGTCCATGCGATGAGCTCACATTCCCGCATTTTCAAGAATAACTTAGACCGACCTCTCTTGTTATCTGGATCGTATAGGTTGCCAAGGACGTCGATGCGTATCCCCGATCGATGCTGAGCTCCATCCGGTCGCTTAGTCCAGCCGCGCTCATCCTCGACGTTCTCCTGGATGGCTTCGTTGGGTGCACAAGCAGCCGGGGCCCTAATAGCCTCCTCAAGGGTTCCCGTCTTTTTGCCGAGTAATTTTGACCTCGAGATGCGCGCGAACATTTGGGACTGGGGGTGCGGGGAACTCGCTATGCCCTAACAGAGCTATCTATATATTTGGCAGAATTCAATTCAACTGCCGCATCGCAAAAGGAGGGAAGGGCGCAGGGACACGGAACTGAAGGAAGCAGGAATTGTCCAATGAGAATGTGCGTGGATCGGTTGCGTTCGGCTCCGCGCAGTGAATGCTTCTGCAGATGTCCGACATCGCATCCTGGAATAGACAACGAAAGACAGCGCAGGAAGGGAACCTCCAGACTGCTCACGACTGAACTTCATTCTTGCACGTCGATTGGAACGTCCTGAATGGGAAGGATTGAACTTACTCACGCGAATATGTATATGTGGAACTTGCTATTCGCGCGTCTCAACTCCTCGGGAACAGTAGCCTGTTGCACAGCAAAGCTCCTATGTAGGTCCAGGGCTCGTGCAGCCGCATCTGGTCGGATGCAATGTCTGACAAAGGAAACACTTGGCTGTGCGCTTTCTGCTGGAATACGAATCAGTGAGCCTCCGTGTTTTTGCGCGACTCCCTACAGATTACCGCACCCAACAATGTATATGATGACTAGAGATTCGTTCAGGCGACGAGAGCGACAGCAGCAGCAGTCAACACAGCAAGAAACACGTGGCACTCAACCGATAAACCCACGGCATTCTGACTGACACCCCCTTTGCTTCGACTCTGGTCATTAGAGTCTTTGGCAAGCAACCCGGGCTTGACAAGGAGCTTCCTATCCGGATCGTACTCATAGCACTGCACTGGCGCAACCGCATCCAACGGCACGCTGAAATCGAGCGGTGTGAACTCCTTGCCGAGGAAGCTGAGCCCGACGTTGAAACCCGACGTCCTTCCCGCCGGCGCTGAGGCTGATATTTCCAGTTGAGGAGCAGGGCGAGCAGTCGACTTCAGGGTTCTGCGGGCTGTGGCGAGTTTGAACGGGAGTATAATGAATAATGGAGGAGATAGGCTGGAGGATGTGGACATACAATTCTTGCCCGGGCACAGCGGGCGGAGGGAACACCTTGCCATTGACCGAGATGCCCTGATGACCGCTGCCCTCTGGCGCGGGGTTTGCCACGAGCGCAAGGTCGTTCAGCGGATTGGGAGTGGGGGATGCGAGTGTGACGCCGAGCGCGGCCGTGACAATGGGACGAGAACGTCCTTCATGGGGATCACAGTCCTGCGAGTCGCGAGAGGTTCTGGAACACTCCTCGTGGCGTGAAATAAGAAGCCGCAGACCGAGAGGAGGAGAGGTGGAATAAAAGCATTGTTCACCGGGCTGCAGGTTTATATGCACCTTGATATCGCACGCCGCGGGTACCAGGCTGTGCGCGAGCGAGCAACCAAAACCTGAACCCTGCGCGGCGATCATGATCTGCACGCTATTCAACATCACTTCAGCCGCCCGAGGTCTGTACAAAATCGAGGTACGCACTGAAGAAGACTCCGCCCTGCACCGTGTTTGCTCGAGCAACAGGGATCGATGCAACAGCATGCTGGATTGATTCCGCCGAGTTGACGCGTCCAACGGCGATCCTGACTGTTGAACACAGGATGTGTGCAGGGGTGACTCAACTATGTTCACTACCGAGGTCGCAGGTGGCCGCAGAGTATGGAACTTTGTACGAGAGATGAAGTGCCGACGCGCAGAAAGTCGAGAAGCAGGACATTCAATGCGCGCCCATCGGGTACTCGTCAGCCAGGAGTCGGGACTGGATACATCGGTAGGCCCGCATGGTGAGCAAGCAAGCAAGAGCAACGCTCCGAGCACAGGAACGCGGGGCCCTGTGATTGCCAGTGAACACAAGGTAGGCAGTGGCGATTCGTACACAGCAATGCAGTGTCGCGCGCAACAGTGAAGCCGAGCAGAGCCACCGAGCACTAAACCGGTGGGTTAGACAGTGCCTGGTTGCGAGCAGACGCGACGGAGTCGTACCGCCCAGTACCTTCCACGGCGGCGATGCGCGCAGGTGCCAACTTCCCGTCCGGCGTCGAGCACCGAGCGGCCAACGATTGCTGCGCAAGCGCGAGTTAAGACTCGAAGGGTAGAGCAGAATGTGTGTTATGGCGCACCCAAAAACCTGCAGCTCGACGGACGCCGGGCATGGCAATACAATGACCTCACGTAGCGTAGACTTTCTCGAAACGCTCTGCTCAAGTGGGCAAGTTTCAAACGGCCCTCCGCAGGCGGGCCGCGTGCAGGGCTCGGCGAGTGCACCAGGACGAAGAGGCGGCCGAGCGTCCTGCACCGTGACGATACCGTTCCGCGTGAAGATCGTCCCGTACCACATTACCCCGCGCGGCAAACCATCACGATGCTGTGTCGCTCGCTGAGCCCGGACGAAGCTTCTCGATAACTGACCGCTCCCGTTGCTGAGGCCTGTTCAGAGTCCTCTAGAGGTGGAAGTCCTGTGCTGTCGCTGAATGAAGCTTCTGTGCCACAAAAAAAAGCGTAGGGAAAATCGCGGCTGCACAAACAGAGAGGATAGAGAAGGCTTGCAGGACAGAACAGGGCCAGGCGCCATTACAGATTCAGTGATGAACACGCAGCAACGGCAAACAGCGCAAGGGAAGAAAAAGCCCACCAAATTCAAATTCAGTCTCCGCTACTTTGCTCCTCAGGCTTTCATTCCTTCCTCGCTGTCGCAAACCACTCGTTCACAACAGCCTGCTCAGGTCTATCCCGGGACCCAGTTCTGACTGCACCTGCCGAAAAAACTTCCGGTCTCGCGTATCCGGGCATGCTTCTCCTCCGACGGCTCGCACGGCCCCGGGAATCCCAGCTCCTTGCGGTCCAAGGGGCTCGCACCGAGACTCTTGACGGGGATGCGCGCGTATTATACAGTATGCGTTCGTCTGCTATTGCCAGTGGTCTGAACAGGCTCATAATCTTGCTCGTCGACCTCTTCCGCCGAATCTCTGAGTCGCGCGACCAATGCTTGTCCATCCGCCGCTGTTACATCCGCCGCCGCATTGCTCCTTCTATAATGCTGGTGCTTCCTGAACTTGCAATCGACGTGCCACGAGTACGACAGGGGCACACGTTGACAGGCCTGGGGGAATGTGAATGACTCTGCGTGCACCTCGTCGTCAGGCAGGCTTGCGCTTGCGCTGGGTTCTCGTCCTTTGTGATTTCCGCGACACCCCCAGTGCTGCTGCTGTTTTCTTGCCAATGCGGCGGGTCTCGCCGCCGCCTCCGCTGTACTCTTGGTCCCCGCGTCCAGTGCCGTTTCAAGTGTCAACAAGCACCCGCGTCTGCTTCACGTTTTAATTCAGTACCACACTCTGACCGACGGCGTTTTGGCCATCTGGCCTTTAAGTGCGCTTGCGAATACGTGCATCCGTAACGCCATGTCCCGCCGCCAGTACTAGTAGATCGCGCGGGGTAGAACCGTACGGGGACTCATGATCAAATGCACATGTTCTGTCACGGTAGGCCGGCACCGTGACCATTCGGATGTGTTCTGGTTTCGATTTGGGAAAATCTGCCTGGCAGTGTAAACCCCGTCGCTTCGAGTCATTGTTCATGCTTCCCGCGCGGAAACTGTACGCGTCGTAGTCGAGTCCGATGGCGTGGATGAGAGCGGTGTGCCGAAACACTACAGGCCGGGAATACAGTACAGTAGGATGTTTGCCGGCTTGACGGGACGAGACCATATGCAGCAGACTCGGAGCTGGCGTTAGGTATGTAAGTAGACTGAGACTCTACGTCGCGGCGCCGAGAGTGGAATACCTACAGTATGTGGCAACCATTGCTAGCGGCGAGTATTGTTCTGCGCCCAGAGCCGACGGCCATTCGTCGCAGCCCGGACTGGCCAATTGAAAGGGCTCCACTGGCAGCGAAACTGGGTTCGAAGTGCACGCAGTGCCGCTCGACTTGAACTTGGAAATGCAAGTGCACCGTACCGTAACTGCGGGACCGCCAGTGGGAGACTGGGCGTATAGTGAAGTGGCGGCTAGTCCGCGTACGAATGGCCGAACAAGGGATGACTCGGATCCGGACTCGCCTCCGTGGGAATGACTGTACTGTAAAGGAGCGCCACTCGCTCCGAGTCTGGTGTAATGCAGCTGGGAGTGCATCACGCATGTACGCTCGGCAAGGATGCCCCTGCTGCCGCCGCGGATACCATAACATATCAGACAATGCGCGAAGGAGAAGGAGAGCGGGGTGCTAGTGAGTTTGCATGCAAGACTCACCACATGCTGTTGCTGGCGGGCTGTTGTCCAGGCTGCGCGGGTGGCCGTCCCGCGTCCGATTCGCAGCATTTGCGCCGTGTACCTATAACCCGCGCTGGCGTCTTGCCAATGAGCCATGACTCCTAAGGGGCGCTCTTCGTGCACATTTCCCCCTGCCAATGCATTTGGATCGGCTTGAGAGACCTGCTAGTACTGAAGAATAACTTGAATGTTCTCGCTCACCGTCATCGTCAGTAGGGAAGCGGTGCCAAGGCTGAGATGTATCGATAGCGGGACGCGGACACGCGGCGGAAGCGGTGAGCAGGTTCCAAGCGCTTTTGTCTGCGGTCGCGGCGTGGGGTGCATATAGCTCGGTGCTGGCTGAAGCGAGCATAGTGAGGATAGGAGCATGGGAGGGGGTCATGGGCAGAGTCGGACAAAGGGTGTGCGGCCGCGAGAACGAGGGTTTTATATGAATGCAGAGCGCAAGGAAGTGGCACAATGGTGTAAGCCAGCTAGTTGCAGAAGAATGCAAGAAGATCGTCACACTGCGCGCGCGCCTATCCCGTCGAGCGCTCGCACGTGACGCCATCGATTCTCCGCGGCATCTGATGTCATACCGCGCGCGCGATCGACCGCCGCTCCTCCCCGCGATGATAAAAGCACTCTCAACTGCGTACGCATACACCCACTGAGAACGATGAGCACCAGCTCGCAAGCAAAGCTAGCCGCGGCGCTGTCGGCGAGCAACACGGACCCCGAGCCGACGCTCTCGCTCGAGCGCCAGCAGGTCGTCCAGGACGTCATCGAGGTCTGCTCTCTGCGCCCCCGGTGCGCGGTGCGCGGTGCTGATGAGGGCGATGGGCAGCTGTTCTCGTCCAGGCCGCGGATGGAGATATTCAAGCGCTCGTTCAGGCCGGACGGCGCGTTCGAGGTGCGCGCTCAGCAGCCAGATTGACCGGTGCCTAACGTTGGCCCGCAGGACCCGCTGTCGGACTGCAAAGGCTACGCGCAATTCGGCGCGCAGTGGTGGGCAATGGTGCGCCCTGCCCTTTGCGTTTCATGACTCGGATGACGAGCGGCGGGCCGGGCAGCCTAAAGCGTTCCCGGTCTCGCGCCACCTCTCGCACCGCATCCTCTCCGCGTCCGAGCGCCGGATCGAGTACGCGCAGGCGCAGGAGTACACCTTCCGCTGGCTCGGGACGAAGAAGACGATCTACTCGCTCGTCGTCATCGACCTCGACGACGCCGGCAAGATCGTCAAGGTCGAGGACCGGTGGAACGGCGAGGCCCATCCGACGCGGTTCGGCGCCCATGTGAGTACTTAGTTCTACACACGGGCAGGATGGAGGGGTCTGTGCTGACGCCATGCGTGTAGCTTTTGCGCAAGCTGAACGCGATGATGCTCCCGTGGCTCGTGCATGTGCCCAAAGACGCCGAGTTCAATTGAGCGAGGTCATCATGTCGAGCATCCATCTTGACTTCAGCGCCGTGTGATACGAGGTTGGCGTCAGTCAGCGCAGCTTGCAGCGACATGGTCACGGTGATCGTCGGGGAAAGAAAGAGAATTGGACTCGGAGATTGCACCAGTAAACCCGAAGATGAAAACTTGAAAACTCCAGAGCTTCAGATTCTGCTCCCGTTATCGAATCTGAGCGCAGTAATAACCTAAGCTTTTAATTATCAACCCGGGGAGAAACCCCACAAATGACCTATATAAATTACAAAATCCCCCACTTTGGATCGAAAGCCTCGAAAGAGCCCAGCTCAGACGAAGACAGCAGCCACAAGGGCAGAGAAGACGGCCAGAAGAACGGAAACACGACTCGAGGAGAGAGCAGCGTTCTCGCCATCTCCGTCCTTGGTGAGGGAGCCCGGTGCAACGAGGATCTTGCCCCTGGGGTCGTACTCGTAGCACTGCACGGGCGCAGCACTTTTCAACGGTGTGCTGAAATCGACGGGCACGAACTCCTTATCGAGGAAGCTGACGCCGATATCCATCCCGATGCTCGTCTCGAGCTTGGTCAGCTGGGGAAACACGGGCCTGCTGCCGCCGTCGCCGCCGGCGACGCATGCGGCGTTGGCGTTGGTCACTTGGGACACCGCGACGTCCAGCTTGGGCAGGTCGGTGTGCGCCTCGAACGCCAGCTCGTCGTTCAGCAGCTGCAGGGCGATCGTGAACGTCGGGCGGAAGGACAGCTGGAAGTTCATCTCGAGGTCGCCGGTCGTCGATTGGAAATCCGTCGTCGTGATCACCGTCTCATTGCTAAGTTACAAAGTCAGCGTCGGGCGGAAAAATCAGCGCTGCGCATGGTCTTCTGGCGGTATTACCGAGACGTACAAGCCCACTGCGATGCTCTCGTCGACATGGGCGACGGGAATGAGGAGCGTCGAGCCGGAGGGGACGGTGAGGTCGAAGCCGTGCGTGAACGTCACGGGCTGCGAGACGTTGACGAGCCCGTGGATCTGGGGATCAAAGGTGACAGAAAGCCCCGGGACCTGCTCATTGCCAATCAGATGCGCAGTCAGCATCTTATCGTGCCCAAATGCGGCTGGCAAGGGACCGGTACTGACGGCAACGACGGGAATGGTGAGCGGGACGCCCAGGAGATGGATCACGAGCTCGTTGGAGGTGTTGGCGGGCGTCAGCGTGACGTCCAGCTCGACATGCGCGGTGAAGCCTTCCATGGCGAAGCCGACCCAGTTGCGCGTGAAGTCGAAGTGGGCGGCCTGCACGAACGGCGACGTGAAGTTCGGCCCGGGCGCGAGCTCGTGCCCGAGGTCCTGCCCGCCGGCGCTGATGCTCATGTCGCCGCGCGCGAAGCAGTTCTTGCAGTCCACTGCGATGTTTTGCGGGCTGCAACGGCCGCAGAGCCAGAATCAACACATGACCTCCCCCCGCGATGGCTGGGGAACGCGCACAATTCCTGGCCGAGCACATTGGGCGGCGGGAAGACTTTGCCGTTGACGGCGATGTCGATGTGTCCGTTTCCTTCGGGCGCGACGCCTCGTCCTGCAAGGCTCTTCGGGCTCGGGGTGGGGGACGCGGAGGTAAGCGCGAGCGCGGAAAAGAAGGAGGCAATGAGAAGCTGCATGCTTAGAACGAAGAAAGGAGGCGTGAACGAAAAGGAGAAGGGAGAAGCAAGAAACCAAGTCGAGAGCTGGTGGATCACGTCGTGCTGCCGATTTATATGAGCATCAGTTTGCACGGCGCGGGCAGTGCTGTTGCTTATCACCGAGGCTTATGATGTCTCGGCTGGCCGGCATTCACATCCAACACCAACAAACGTAAACGTTTGGTTCGGTGTGGCTCAACGCTTGCAGATCAATTTCTAACGGCTTACGGTGGCAGTACATTTAAACTCAAATCCTTCAACTGCTCTCATGCCTCACGGCATGCCTTATGAGCTGAGAGTAAGATATAAACTCTCAGCATGTGGCAGATCGGCCGCCGTCTCGGCTTAGATAGTGCGACGAGGAACAGTGACGACGTAAAAATCTATAAACGTATGACGTTGGTTCAAATGGGTGTTATGTATGTAAATACGTATTTATTGATTGCCTACTAGTAGACTCACTGGTATCCGCAGAACAGCTGGCTTCGTGAGAAGTCTCATCTGACGTGTAGTCTCCTTCGCAGACTTTGACGTTCGAAGATAATCGTTCGAAGTAAAACCGCTGCTCGGTCCACGCAGGAGATCTCTGCCAGCCCAAGGGTCCGATTTGAAGGGAAGGGACAAGCGTCGGGTAGCACGTCTGCAACGTGGTAATCTGAGATCACAATAGCTACATTCTTCTCCCAAGGATTACGGGCGAGCGCCGGCGCCTGATCATGGACGACAGCTGCTTCCGAGCCGGGATAATGCAAACAATCCCAGTGGCGTGTTCGACGTCAGATACCACAGGGCGCGTCTCACCCGCACACTTGTCATGCCAGCCACAGCCCGCTATCCTGGGCCGTACATTTCGCAATGTACAGCCACGGCGTGCTCTCCACGGTGCGGGGTCGCTCCTTTGAGGTGTCAATCGCTCAGGAACATCAACACCTGCATTGCGCACATGCCTACCATTGTGTGCATAGTGTGCAGACAAAGAAAAAAGCGGAGCTTCGGACCACATGAGCCGGCCGTCTTTCCCTTGTTGGGGTCCAGAAACGTGTTCGCGACGGGGGACGGATTGCCTTTATAACACGATCAAGTGCTTAACGGCCCTTCGGAGTCCCCTCTCTCCTCCTCCAACCACCATCAGCTCTTTCCCCTCGTCCCACTGCAATGCCCTCGTCGACGTACGACAACGGCCGTGGGCAGGACTGCCCGCCCGCCCCGCGCTTGGGCCCTATACCGTTACCTGAGCTCCCGTCGGCGAACATCTGCAGTACGTTTCCTCTCTACCGCTCAGTTCTAGCCCACAAACGCACGTCCATCTCTCAGTGCCACCCCCGCCTGGGCCGGCTCCAGGCGCACAGCGCGCAGCGCACGCCCAGGGTTACGCAGCATTCCAAGGGCCTATCTCTCCTCCTCGTGCGTAATATCGCTGGATTTCACAAATAAAAGGCTCACTAGTGAACAGCCTCTCCTCGTCATATTCCAGGGGTGCACTTTGCGCTCGCCCAGCCCCTCGTCGACGTTGTGTTTGACTCGTCCGTTTACGAGAAGCCGCCTAAAGTCGTTGCCCATTCCGCCTTGCACCTTGGCATCATGGTGTCGCCCGCTACCTACCCAGGCATGACGCGCATTATCCTACGCTTCTCCGACCTGCATGGGAAGCCCACACTCGCCGTCAACCGTGCAGCCAGCGTCACGGTCCAAGATGTCGTCTCCTCCGTCGAGCGCTTCCTCTCCTTCGTGGACGATGGAGTACCTATATGGCGTCTTTTCCGCGCCCGCCATCCCTTCATAAAGGCGTACCCGCTGCGCATGGAGTGGGTGCAGGAGAACGAGTTCCAACTCTACATCGGCAACTGAACGTCCCGAAATGCCCCCCTCGCGCTGAGACGAACAATTCTCTCGCTATGCACGCTGCTCTCACCTCTCTCAATTTGTTCTCTGTAGTTCTTCCGCTCTCCGCGCTTTGCTCTCATCCTCTCTTGCCTGGCTTTCGCGCATGTCGCGTCATTTGTTACTGTGTTTTGTCTGTCCCCGCTTTCGTGCTTTTCCCCAGTTGTGTATCCAATAGACGGGCTCTCTGCCCTCTGAAATTACCATTATGTGTACGATGTGAGTTTCCCGGGGTCCCGATTATTTAGTGCCACTTCAGCAAGCAGTGTTGTGTGTGACGCTGTCTGACGCCGGGTCAGACTGTGACTTGACGCATCAGCTTGACGCGTCAAGTCAGGTCAGGCCGGCACGGGCGAGCCGGATACAGGAAAGCTTCTGCGACATGCTTAGCGTTGGAAGGTGCTGCCAAGACGCGGGTAGGATATGTTTCCAACATTGGATAGAGAAATTGACGTAGTCATGAACCTCAAAACTAATCCTACTGGCTCCAATAAGCCTGCCCTGCAAATGATCTGTGATTTGACTCCGAGACCGTCAGGCAACGGTGTTTGATGTGCACGGAGATAAATCCATCAAGGCCGTGTTCTCACGCATCTGACGCACGTCAGACGCGTCAGGTCCGGCGGGTTGACTGGCGTCAGACTTGACGGGCGTCAGGTCCCCTGACGCCCTTGACTTGACGCCGAACAACACTGTCAGCAAGACGCCGGCCTTGGCGTTGCGGCGGAAGCAAAATAACAGTTCCGGCTCAGCTTGCTCCTCGTCGTCCGCCATGTCTGTCTGCCCACCGTACGCTCCCTTCTTCGGCTTTGCGGGCGTCGCTGCCTCTGTGAGCGCTTCCTAACTCAGCGCTGCATATTCTGACTATTTTATTAGATGATTTTGAGCAGTACGTAGCCCAGCAGGCCCGCGCAACCGAACGCTCACACGCAGTCTGCTCGTAGCCGTCGGTGCTGCCTACGGCACGGCCAAGTCTGGCATTGGCATTACTGGCCTGGGCCAATTCCGCCCAGAACTCATTATGCGGTCGCTCATACCGGTCGTTATGAGCGGTATCATCGCGGTCTACGGCCTCGTCGTATCCGTGCTCATTGCGGGCTCATGTACGCTCATACGTGTTTCTGTGAAGCTACACTTCATGCTGACCGTATGACCGTCCGTTTCAGTGAGCCCAGACAACCCTTACTCGCTGTTCGCGGGCGCAGTACACCTCGCGGCTGGGCTTTCGACCGGCATGACTGGCCTCGCTGCAGGCTACGCAATTGGCATCGTAGGAGACGCCGTACGTGCTGCGCGCTCATTTTAGCCTATTGCACTCATTTCTGAATGCTTGCTGCAGTGCGTCCGAGCGTTCGTTCACGAGAACCGGATTTTCGTCGCGATGGTCCTTATCCTCATCTTCGGCGAGGTTCTGGGTCTCTATGGGTGCGTTAACTCTTCCACAACTACTAGCGCATGATTCTAAGTGGCATGGACGCAGGTTGATCGTGTCGTTGATCCTGAACACTCGCGCGACGTCGGTGACCGCCGTTTGCTAGTTTCTGACCTGTAAACGGATTTGGTTCGATGCTCTGTTATCCCTCTCGCTGTCGCCTCCCCACGCGCACGACGTAAGCTACG
Organism: Auricularia sp. M12; assembly: GCA_037042885.1. Taxonomy (NCBI): domain Eukaryota; kingdom Fungi; phylum Basidiomycota; class Agaricomycetes; order Auriculariales; family Auriculariaceae; genus Auricularia; species Auricularia sp. M12. The sequence goes on from CM073209.1 coordinate 616,401, forward strand.
TCGTCTAATTGTGAATACAGGCTTTGCTCGCATCCGTTGCCTGAAAAATTGCCTATCCCGCAAGGGACGAACGTAGCCGGTGAAGTCGCGTGCGACTTCGGCAGCGTGCAGGTAAGTTCCCTGATTAGCTGTTGAAGATCACGAACCCAGGCCTGCTGTCTGGCTCTGGTTCTTGATGGTGCGGTCAGTCGAGGACGGTAACTGCAAGCTTCGAGAAGAATGGGCACAATAGTCTTGGGAAGCATGTTCATTTTCAATTACTGCAGCATCAGTTCTTCTGGACGCACAATACCTCGAAATGCATGGCGGAAGCCACGGTGCGTTACAATACTGCACCTATCCGGAGGCGCGCTTAACTCGGTTGTTCCTCCACCACGGTGCAGCCACATGAAAACAAGGGTCAACAGCACCCGGAATCAACAACCTTTCGACCACATAAAAGGATGCATCGTGCGGCTGTGTCTTCGCTTCCCTCCCCTTGGCCTTGCCCATCCACCGCTTTGTGGCATGGCCGTCTTCACCTACAATACCGTCGACATCGAGCAGCCGCACGCACCCGCCACTACGCGTAACGCGCGAGCTCGCGGGGTTGGCACGCGCGTGGTTGACGGTGGCAAGCCTGCACAAGACAAAAAACCATCCACTTCCGTCGTCGCTGGCTCGTCTGCGCCGTCCTCCAAGTTCAATCCATCTTCGCGCAAACGCAGTGGCGTCGCGTCCACTCAACGCATTGCGCAGCAGCCTGAAGGATCTGGTGCGAGCTGGGGGGTCGACGGCCCATCGCCTTTCTCGGACGCAGAACCTGCGCAGACATCCACGCCGAAGAAGTCATCGCGACGCGCGGCGCGTTCCAAGGCAGCTCGCAAGCGGAAGGCCGGCCAGGCGGCCGCAGAGGCGCCACGACCGCCAGACGCATTCGAGCGGCCAGCGCCTTCGCGTCCGCTGTTCACGCCTGGAGAATCGCAGCCCAGGCCTGAGGCCCCTCCCGCTTCACGTTCGCCGGAGACGCGTCCGGGGGGATCGATTATCGCGTTCTTGCCCGGCGCCAACGTCATCGTGCCCCGATCGCGCGCGCACGCCTCGCGCGTCGTGCTGGCTGCAGCGGGAGATGCCACCCAGCCGGCGGCAGCGAGCGAAATCGAACGCAGAAGGCCCTTGCCCCGGCCAGAATTTGGTCCGCGCGATACCCCCATTGCGACTGAACGCCATATCGCACCTGTCAATGTTACTGTGCCCGTTGAGTACTACTCTCCCTCATCCCCCACTCTGATCGTCACAATCGATCGTGCATGCTGACATACCCTTTTCATAGGATGAAACTCGAGAGGCTGTTCGTCCCCAGCCTGCTGGTCGTCACGCGCGCTTTGACGGCATGTCGTCGTGGGATTATGAATCGCGTACCCCAGGCGCAGGCAGCTTATCGCAGAATGTTTTTCCTCATTCTCCTTCTGTCCGTGTTACTCCTGATGCAGCTCGCCCGAAGGTTGCGCCGCTGCGAGCTTCACGCGTCTCTCCCACGCGTCTCGGCTCGTTACCTTCTGCACCCGCAGACTCTGGTTCTCCGCCATCGTCTGCAATACCCTCTCGGCCTTCCCAGTCCCAGGCCGGCATTCTCCCGCCGTCAGACCCTCCCCATTCCGTTCGGCCGATACGGACCATTTCTGGGGGTGTGATGCTATCGCATAAGGCGCGCGTCAATAATCCCGCCCCAGATGCCACGAACCCCATACTCTCGAGTTCTCGGGTTGCTCCAGATGTTTTGCCTTGCGAACCATGCCACCAGCCTCAGCCTCAGGCCTGTACCTCTGCCGAAGAATCTACTCCAGCGGTGGCGTCATATACCAAAATTCCTATTTCTGATTCTTTTCGGCCTGGCTCTCAGCGTTCCTACGATGAAATGTGCTCTGCTAGTTCTTCCTCTGGTAAAGGCTCTCCTTCAGACAATGAGCCTCATCCCCTTGGACACGAAGAACTCGCCACATATTCCGGCTCTTTGCTCTCTGACTCGGTCATTCTGGACGAGCCGAGCTGTACATACACCGAGGCCGCGAGGAAGGTCATGGTTCGCTTCGAGCGCCTGATGCTAGAGCGCGGGCTTCTTGGGATCTTCATCGTCAGCAAGAGGACCGTCCTTCTGGGTTCGGGTCAGGAGCCGTCTTCTCAGTTCTGCTGCGTGCTGCATGTCGTGGTGCCGTATACTTCTCGCGCCCCTGCTTATTCTTCTCGCGACGTCGTGAGGGCTACCAGAGCGGAGGCTACGGCTGCCGCGGCGAAACTTGCTTTGAGTTCCTTGCTTATGCTGCCAGACGGTGTACCGCTGGCTAAGCCTGCCTCACACATTCCGGGCCGTAATCACAGCAATTCTCACAGCCATATTTCTTTACGATGGACGCCTCAGCGCGACGATCATGCTGGAAGCTCAGGTACGCAGGTGAGCACTCCATTGCACTCTTCGCTAACAAGTGGCCCCCCTTCCCCCTTCAGACGTAGCTGGCTCCAGCTCGCAGCTGCGAGAATCGGATGCTGCGACCTACAGGGATGATGGTTCGACTCACAATTTGCGCTCGTGGGCTTCAGAGAATTACCAGTCCCTGGCACCTTCCATAGTCATCGAGGACCATGACAGTCCGGATGTTCACAGCTGCGATAGCATGATACTGGGAGACACCGTCGAACCCACTGGCGGCAAGCGCTTCCTCCATCCCCGACGTGGCCCTGCCAGTGGCGTGCAGCGGAGTGTGAGCGCGAGCGCAGGTCAACGACGTTGGGCCGGAGAAGAGGGGCTCGATGAACAGTTGAAGCCCGTTCTCGCAATGCGGTCCGTCACCTATTGAGTGTACTTTGCGATTCTATACCAAGTACTCTATGTCGAGCTGCAATGCCATAATCCGCGCTCGCGATTTTACCACGATCAGAGCTTCGTCCGGCCTAGACCTGTGCAAACTCTCACAGAGGTCTTTCCATTGCCAGCGGTTCAATATCAGGTGCGACAATGGTAATTGTCTAAGCCAGGCGCAGCAGCATTCGAAATTTGTGCATTACAGCTGGGAAATGAGGCTCTGAAGGTCTGCATCGTCATGCATTCGTTAATGCGCATATTTACCTACAGAAAGCGAAAGAACTGGAGAATCATGGGTGGCTAACAGTTGCGGATATCAAATGGGTAGACTGTTCCCAGAGAGTGGTCAGAATTCGGAATGAAGGTATCGTCATCCGGCTGCGCTCATTCATTGAGAGGAAGAAGGATTAAGGCAAGGACATGGAGCTCTATGCACGCTTAATATATCATTGGACGTGCTCTCCGCCGCTCAAGCCTCTATTTTCACTCGCCTCTCATAGGATTAGCAAACAGAAGGCTTCGTTATTGCTCCATTAAGCATCGCTTTCCAACCGGACCGATAGACAGCGTCAATGAGGGAACCCTCCAGGCCCCCTCATTTGATCACGATGCACCCAAGCGCCTCAGAGGTTTGAATAGTCGTTGCAAATAATGCTTGTACCCACAGGTGTCTAACAAATCCGAATAGGTGCCTCGATAGATCGGCCGGGAGCAGTCTCCACAATCTGATTAGCAGTTGGCAAAGCCGATTGCCGCTGTACAGTCAAAGATGATCCCGTGAGCGCTGGAGAGAACGACAGATGGGCAGAATTTCAGCGAGCCATCCTCCGGCGGGAGGTTCAGCCTATCTGCTGGCTCCTTCCAGGGTGAGAAAGGCAATGCTTGGCCCTTACTGCGCACTGACTGAGTACTGGACGTGTATTGGATGGACAACTGCCGTCGGAACGGCTCGTCATGCTCATCGCCCAGAAAGGCTAAATGAGCCGGGCCGCGTGCGTCTCACGCGACGACACGTGCGCCCCAAAAAGCCACGTGGAAACCACGAGCGTTGCGACGGGCAATTCTCTCGGGGCTCGGTGTGGGGAAAGGTGAGCGCGACAATATTCACGCTGTGGCTTTCCCAGCGGTGTCGGCGCTGTGCGCAATGTCGGACTTGCAGCGCATCCGAGTCGGCTCTGCCCCGAACGCTGCCATTTTGCTGTCGCACCGAATTTGAAGCTATCTGCAGCCAGTCCTGCCGCGATTCGGATATGCATCGATCTGGCGCGGCCTGCTTACTTTCACGAATCAGGTCTAATTGCACAGACACTTGATCGCCGCACGTGCGGATGGCAAGCATGGAGAGAGCGGGCGCTCGCCCACAGTGACACCATCGTCGAGGCCCTGCTTCTGATAACGTGAGTGCTCGCGTGGTGAAAATGGATTATCCGTATTCGTATCATTAGTGCGGCATATTTCTCGGAAGCCCCTATATAAGGGATCGCAGGATCTTGGTACGAGCATCATCGCTCACTTCTTACTTATCTCATCCCAGCATGTCGCGCACCATGCAGGCAGTCGTCGTTGACCAACCTGGCAAGGTCAAGGTCGCCACCGTCCCGGTTCCAGTCCCAGGAAGTGGCCAAATCCTGGTCAAAGTTGAAGGCGCGGCACAGAACCCTGTAGATGGTGAGCACGCAATGAGTCTTACGCAGTATACATCCTCAACTGGAATCAACTGGAAATATTTAGCATTCTTCATCAACATGGTCGCTCAACCTGGAACCGTAGTGGGCTGCGACTTCGTCGGCACAGTCGCCCAGATCGGTCCCGAGGTCCCGCACGGACTTCGGCGCGTCGGCGAGCGCGTCGCTGGCTTCGTTTACGGCGGTATGTCTAGCGCTCGGTAATACTTCGTCTACGATAAGAGTACTTAATATACCCCGATAGGTGTCACTCGAGCTGCTGGTGGCTCATTCGCGGAATACGTGCTGGCAGATGCCGCAGTGGTCATTTCCGTCCCAAACTCGCTCTCCGTTGAGGAGGCCGCTGGTCTCGGCATTGCGCCATTCACCGCTTGCCAAGTTCTCCACCAGACTCTGCGCCTTCCGCTGCACAATCTCCTCTCCAGGGGCGGCTCGCCAGTCTCCACCCAGCCACAATACCTACTCGTGTGGTCTGGTGCGAGTGCCGTGGGCCAATATACGATTCAACTCGCGTCTCTTCTAGGCTTGCACGTTATTGCGACCGCATCTCCTGGACGTCACGACCTACTCCGCAAGCTGGGAGCGCGGGCTGTTGTCGACTATGCGGACGCCGATGCCGTGGGTCGCATCCGAAACCTTACGTCCGGTCGCCTTAGTATGGCCGTAGACTGCTTCGGAGCTCCTGAGCAGGTGGCAGCGTGCATTAGTCCTCAAGGTGGAGTCATTGCGCTCCTTCGCCCGAACAAAAACGGGCCGTCCAGGTCGGACGTCGAGGAACGCATATGCCTGGTGTTCACGTTGCTCGGAAAGGTGAGTCAGCCTTGCCTTACTTACACGTCGATAGCTTAGAGGTGTAATATATCGGCAGGCTACTCAAGTCCCCGTCGCCATCCCTGCCATACCGCCGCATCACGCGGACGGGGAGCAATACGGCCGCCTCCTCAGCACCCTACTCGCCCAGCGCAAGCTGAAGGTGGTCGCGCCGCGTGTCTTCCCTGGCGGATTTAGAGCAGTGCAGGATGGGCTGAGCTACGCCGCTTCTGGGAGAGTTCACGCAGAGAAAGTGGTGTTTGTGTTTTAACTCGGTTGCGAATCTGTCGACTGTCGAGGATGATTACTCTGTACAAATACGCATGATCCCTCAACCTCAGCCAATCAATATAGCCAACGCAGTCGTAAGCGCAGTGCTCCATTGCACTTGAGAATGTCCCATTCCTACCTGGGCGGTACACGCATGTCAATGGCAATTCGTCCGTTGAATCGCTCATATGTGCATCGCATTGTATACACTCCGCGGTACGTGCGCTCCGAGGTTCGCCACCTAGCTCCAAGAGCGAGATACGAGAGCAGGCCTTATCTATGGTCCTGTCGTCGAACAAAAGGAGTGCCAATAGTCGACGGACAAAAGGGCGCTGGACGATCTGCCGCCGAGCCGACGTGCCGCAACTGCTCCCGAACAATAGGCGTTGTGGGAGAGCACAACGCACAACGATGTCAGCTTCAGTCACGGTCGAAAATACAAATTCACTGGTATATATACTAAAGCCGGGGCCAAAGGGGTATGGACATGCAGACAAGAAAAGTCGTTAGACGTCAAATGTGGGCGGGGGAAAGTGATGTGCGCGGGGGTGATAGCAAAAAGTATAGCAGAAATAAGACGCAAGCAGAACATAGCGCAGAGCAACAATAACCGAAACAGACAGAGTCCATCCTCTCCTATCCTATTTTGAGCGGGTGGCAGGGAGCAAAAAAGAAACCAACGTGAGAGAGAAAAATCATGAAAGGTCATACCAGGGCGTCCTGGGTCTCCGACTCCTCCTCCAGCGCTGCAGCCTCGCGTTCGGCGACCCAGTCGGCAAACGAGACCGCAGGCTTGATGGCGTCGACCCACGTGACGTGCGCTGGCGGCGACTCGAGCTGCGGGGATGGCAGGCCAAACAGCTCCCTGGCCTGCTCGGAGTCCAGCGTCAGAGTCACGTTGTTCTCGTCCGCGTTGAGGTCTGGGGAGTCGGTGCGCGGAAGGCTGGAGTCAAGTCGCAGACCGGCCGCGACGAGTTGGTCGCTGAGCGTCATGTCCACCTCGCCGATCGGTTGAAAGGTGATTGCGGCCGGAGGTGCCGTGAGGTCAATCGAGGCCGCAGCGTTAGCGCGGAGGTCGTCCAGTGAGATGCTCAACGAAAGCGCTTGCGGCAGCGTGGCGGACGGGGAGTCGGACCAGGTAGAGGGGTGGGCAACAAGGGCAAACAGGGCGCGATCGGCCGTGTCGAGGCGCTCCAGTGGCGCATTGCGCGGGACACGCGGCGGGGTGCGAGGGCGGAAAGGCATTTCGGGCGACAGCGAAGGCGTGCGCACGCTGTCTCGCGGGAAGGTCGGGCGAAGGGGGGTGCGCGGTGGCGACGAAGGCCCGTCCTCCTCGTCGGTGGTCTCCCAGTCCGAATCGCTCGTGCGCCGGGTACGAGAGTAGCTAAGTGGGCTCTGCGGCGGCGGTGGAAGCACCGCGGGGCGTGCCTGGGCAGAAGGCGATGCCTCGGACTTGTCATCCGGGCTACCCCCGAGCTCGTGCTCATCTCGGTCGGCGCCCGACGTCGACCTTATGGGTGTGCGGGGCGGCGAACTTTGATCGTTGCCGGCCACATATACGCCGTCGCGACGCATCGGCGATTCCGTTGGCGGAGGAGTCGTTGGCCTCTCGGAGTCCGGTGAAGAGGCCGCGAAGTCGGCGTCCTCGTCAGAAGCCTCATCGTCAACTTCATTGGCAACGTAGCTAGCCCAGTCGATGGCGTTGAAAATAGGAGTGCCAGACAGGGATGCATGGTCGAGTTGCAAGGATGGCGCGGCGTCGTACCGGCACGTGGGGCAGGTTGTGTTCGACTCGAACCAGGGCGATATACACCCCTCGTGGAAGAGATGTCGGCAGGGGATTGCACGGATGGGCTCCTCGTTATCCGTGATATCGGCAGTGGTGGTTGTTGAGGGCGAGGATGTACGGTCCGCGCTCAAGAGCGCCTCCTGGCACACATAACAGAGGAGCATACCTCTGAGGGCCTGCAACCTGCGGATGAGGGCGCTAGAGACAAGCTCCAGCGACTCCACCCGAAGGCCACGAACCCTCATCGAGGCCAGAGCGGCCTGGTAGGTCTCGTCGTCGATATTCGGCTCAATGTTGAGCGTCGCGCCATTCATATCGACCTGCACGGCGCCGGGTGAAGTGGGTTCCGACTCTGCGGAACCAGACGCGTCTGCTTGCGCAGGCACGCCCGGACCACGTGCCGGAGCTCCCACCAGGACGTACCGCTCGGGGCTCATCCACGTACTCGTCGGGGGCGGCGGCGATGAGTTCAGCGACGACGCGCGCGAGTGGCGGCGCGACAGGGTTTCAGCGAAGTGGGCGGGCAGCAAGGCAGGGGGCTCGTCGAGCAGCGCGGGTGGCTCGTCGTCGGCGTCGTTCGCCACAACCGTTCCGGAGACAGCTACAGACGCGAGCAGCTCGGCGTCTACGACGGCGTCAACATCGAGAGGACAAAAGCGGCAACGGTGGCTGACCTGTCTGTGGCTCGTGGTCGACGCTCGGGTAGCTTGAGCTCGCGAGCTCGTTGTGCGCGGCGGCGGGCTCGTCATCGCGTTGGAAAGACATGGGCTCGACCTGGCGCGACACGGTCGTGCACCGGGAAAGATGGCAACGCGGGGGAGGACAACGAGCTGGGTTGTTTTTTCCGACTGCCGTTTTAAGCGAAAGCTAAGCGTGAAGCGCGGGGTTTGAACTGCTCCCGCTCTGATGGGCCGCTGTCACTGCTTCCGGTAGACGCCCGCAGCTTCCGAATACACAGAACCTTGGGGCCAACCCTCTCGCCGATATCCTCCCCCTCTCTTTGGGTGGGATATACTCCGAGCTGTATGAAGACATTGAATTTCCCCCTCTGAGGAGCCCCAGACCGCGCGGTGGGCGGGAATACGATGCGGACGAGCACGGATGCTCCGGGCAAAAACGAGGCACGGGTCCCCATGCCGAACGTGGTGGACAGCCCCAGCTCATCCATCAGACCAGGAAGCCTGATGCTGCGTCCTGACCAATTTTCCAACAACGATTTTCTCAGGGCCCTGTGTCAATCGATGAGCGAAGCACGATTTGCCCGCCCAAGGCCCATGCTCCAGGCCCTGCAAAATCACTGCAGCATATACTCACTTCACATCATGCTGGTAGACCGGACGTCTCGGTCGCCGCTGCCGCATAAATGCAATATTCCGCACTTACAACTTTGCTCTATTCATAAATTTTCAAAACTGAGAGATATAGGTCTCAGGGCAGGGTTTTGCAGAGAGGTAGCGTTCTCTAGAGATTGAATCCCCTTCCGTGCGCTGCACGTTGGTTCCGGGTCGCGCTACGCCTTGACCAGCGCCCGTCGTACTGCCAGTTCAGTTCGGTATGCGCGCCTGCCCTAGCACCTATCCCAGCTCAAGCTTATATACGGTGCAGATTCACAGCTCCAGCTGCAGAGTACAGGACGACTCGAGCATCCTGCGGGGACGCTGCCGTGTTGGGAGATGACCGGACGACCAATCATCACTCGAGTGTGCCAACGCCTCACCCCGCACCCATCTCCCTACCTGCAGCTCTCCAGAGAGTCACCCGCTGCCTGTGCAGAACGGCCGCCATCCCTATCGTACAGAGCGATGTTCATCGGCGCAACCATGCTGCCCGTCGAACGCCGGCCCCCGCACCACGTCCGACCATTGGCCAACGAGCCCTCGCCCACCCTCAGCCGGTCGCTCGCACCTCCCAGGCTACGGTGCCCCGGCCCACCACGCGGCACGACCTGTGGTAACTACGGCCGCGGGCGTCGATGATGACCTCAAGCTCCGGCGCTCGGGCCTAGCTGCCCACCACGCACCCCGATATCTTTTACAGCTCTCGCCACCATCACCTCTACAAGCACATTGTGCTGGCTGCCCTGCCGCGGCTGGAGCACGTACTGCACGACCCATCAACTTATCAGCCGCACTGTCGAGGAAGACGGACGCTGGGGCCCAGGCGACGACGCACCACCCTCTACTGCACGCAACCTCATTCTCCTACCACGCGGAAAACCATTCAATTTTGCCCTGTACCGCGCCCGCCGACTGCCTCGCACTCGCTTCAGCTCGATTGAGCACTCCACATCGCACAATTTTTCTACTACATGCTCTATGTGCAGGGCACGGAAGCACCGAGCAGCACTCAGCGGCTCTATATACCAGGCTACTCGCATGCTTTCTCGTACCGCCCGCGCCCTCTGCATGGCCCCATCGAGTGAGGTAGCGCCCGACGCGAAGACGGCGGCGTATGACGATGCTACGCCCGGGGTACCCATGCAATCAAACTAGAGGAAAAGGGAAAGGGTTTGATCCTCTCTCTGGAGGTCCCGTTCGCGAGGCCTGCCAACGGGCCGGCGGAATCGACGAGCAGACTGGGAGAATGATGGTGTAACAACCGTCGCATCGCCGAGGATGCTTTATAGCGAGGTAATTATCTGGGCTTAAAATTTTCAATTCTTACTGATATCCTTGATAGAATCAGTTGCATTTCGACGACGAGCGACTGGCCCTGACGCTCGCAAGTCGCCAATTGCTCTCGTATGGCGTCGTATTCAATGCCCAGAAGTCACCTCAGAGCCATAATACCAATACCATGAATTTTTGGCATGTCGCCTTCCGCATGTCCAAGCGTTCGAAGCCGATTCTACGTCGAGGCATGGAAGGACAACGTCGGACACCGAAACTGCGTCTTCTGCGTTCCCGAGCCATCATCCAGGCACGGTGCTCGCCACCGCCCGCGCCCCCGCTGCTGTCGTGCACACCAATGGCATTGCTGGGCGTATATCCTTTTCTTCCGCGCGTAACTCTGCTGTCCTGGTCGCCTTTACCAGCCTTGACCGACGCGCACGGCTCGTCCTGGAAGGCTCCCATGCTTTAGAACTCTGCTCTGCCTGCGCAAGGATATCATCGCTCGTAGACCCCGGTCACAGACGTTCGGAAGCCTTCTGGGCCCCCGATTGTCCGAGCATCGCTTTCGTTCAGTCACGCCTGGTCGCCACTTCTGTGAACAACTCCGAGGCCTTGGATGTTTGCGCAATTGCGCCTTGTTTGCAGCGTAGCTCATGGCGCGCCGACCGTGACGAATTGCATCGCGAACACAACATCGACCATGCGGCGCCTCATCGAGTCACGCACAGCTTACAGCGGCTCTTCTTTTTCTTGGCCGCATCAACTTTTTGTGAAACGCGAAAAGAGTCGTCCCAATCGGGACGCCAAACACCGTTTTGCACCGTCAAACACGCCAAGAATAGCTCCCAAGCCAGGTTTTCCTGGCGGAGGCTCAGAACACACCTTTGGGTGACCTTAAGTCCGTAGAACTTCTCAATATGACCGAAGGACGTATCCCGAACGCTCAGATGCTGCCCGTTGTCCCGACATGGGATTCAACAGGCCCGCTCACATTCGGCTCACTTTGCTCGCGTCTCACTCGCAATTTTTGGTGAGGATTACTTATAATGCTGAAATATGAACACCTCACATGCTTGGCATGCACCTGGACGCGCAGGACCATCGAAAGTACATCTGGACGCTGCTGGACGGTCTGCCGGTGCATCTGCCGGGCTCCAGTTTGCATCGCCGGTGTTTGGCGTCCCAATTGGGACGACTCTTTTCGCGTTTCACAAAAAGTTGATGCGGCCAAGAAAAAGAAGAGCCGCTGTAGCCTTCCTACGTCGAAATCCTGAATTTAGCGCGCACATCAAGCATGCACTTCTCTGCATACCAAACGCCCTGTCCGCCTGCTTCGTCGACATTACTTCACCGTTCGCCCCGCGCCCTACGCCCATTGCGCCAGCGCTGCTTTTATTCGCGTTGAAAGAACCTCAGCGAGAGATGCACGCGAAGCCCATGCTCTAGTCGGACTTGCGTGCCGTTCTTTGCGGCTTGACGACGACCTGTGGCTTGAGGCCCGTGCCGCGTCTGCTCCCCGGTGTGCAGCGACGAATCTTCAGTCGTGTGCGCCGACTTGTCGATCATCGTACCCTACACCTCGTTGACCCGCACTCATGTGTTTGCGGACCTTCCCTCCGACAGGGGCATCAAGTAATTCACTTGCACATTAGCGGCGGCGGCAAGCCTGTGTCAATGCGTTGCTGGCGTCGCGCATAACGGATGGCTACCCAGCGCACGGCGTGCCCTCGACTCAAATCCCACTACCCGGTACATCTTCAGGGTCGTCCACCAATTGCAGGCGTCACCGGCCAATACGGGCAGCATGAGAAGGACTTCTTCGACAAGTTCATACCCAAGGTTCAGCGCGGCGAGATCAAGTGCAATTATCACGTCGTGAGGTCTTTGGATGCGGCGCCGCAGCCAGTCAAGGACGTGCAGATGGGCCAGGTTCGTGGCGAGGGAGGCATTGTCCTCGCTGAGAACTGAGCACATATTCGCTACAGCTGTATCTGCCAGTGTTGGACAGCAATTTGATGCTATATTACAATCGAGACACTATGGTCCATTCCGGGCGCATGCTACATACAGGCACGAAGAGTTGATACATTCTCATATTCGGTTTATCGTTACAGACGCCATTCCATCACCTGTTTAATAGTACTTGGGGGGCGCAACGCTCGGAGAATCAATACCCTCGTCAATAATAAAGCAACGTTCTTCAGAGTATGGTGGAAGCGTCGCCGCACTTGCCACGCTCGCAATTGACAGTGGTCGCAAGATACCACGCGATGTCGACGGCTTTGCGATACTCTTGGGCGAGAGAGGCGGTGCGGGAGCTGCGTGCTGGCACGAAGGTCAGCACAATCGGCACCGAGGCGAGAAGATCACATTGCATACGAATTCCCGATACGGCGCAAGCTCGCTTTGGGGCGATTCGATGAGGGGACTCGTTGGCGGACTCATTGGATCGTCCATTGGGCCGTGAGCTCCTGACGGCAGGACGTTGGGAATGATGAAAAGCGGGTTGCGAAACGGGATACCCTGTCGAAATCATATAAGCTAACTGAAAGAGCTCTAGAAGCGTTGTACTCTGTACCTCGGCAGGCTCTTCCTTGCGCTTCACACTCTTCCAGAGATCTGCGAAAGCACGATCGGGATATAGCAGGGCAGCGCCTGCTACTAGTTCGCGCGTGCGAGTGTAAAGCCCCGGATGTCCCGCCTCGTCCAAGCATATTGCCTTGATAGGGCGAAGAAACCATTTACTGCTAGTTTCTCCTGTTTGTGTTACGCTGATGTTTTAGCAGAAACACCTCAGCGCATCGAATATCACATACTAGCAAGCGCTTCTGACGAGCAATAACGCAGCATTATCGCCCATAACTGAATGGGATGTTGAGCAGCTGTATGGATGATCATTCTGATGGGTCGAGTCTCACCCTCGCAGCTCGTAGTTTCCTGGCCGTGTTCCCGTAGCTGAAACGCACGTGCTTCAGACAGGCGGACAGACGAATGCACCTAGACTTCCAGTGCAACATACCTGAAGCACAAACCGAGCTCCTCGGTAGCGAGTAAGGCATTCTTGCTCCTTGCATCGACGCAAGCGCAGATGCGCCGCAGAATGTCGTAGTAATAGTAGGGTCTTAAATTCTGCGATAGAACATCCTCTTGAATCCATGCGCATGTGCTTGAATGAGTCGCCAGCGGCCCAATAATCAATACTCGCTGCTCACCCATCAGATGAGATATGTCGTCGCCGGCTGCAGACCCGACATTGAGGACCGCGTAAACTGGCGAACAAGAAGTCAATTGTGCATGTTAGCATTGTAAAAAGGCATGTAGTGGATGCAAGACTGACGCTGAGCGGGCGCGTCTTGCCAGATGTCCACCGGTTGTGAATGGCGACGACGAGGTCTGTCATCGACTGCGCCCTCCCGTCGTGCGCTAGCCGGAGTGTGGGGCTCAGTTTCGGGATGAGGCAGAGGATCAGGATAAGGTGTAATATCCGATTGCTTTCCGAGGAGTGACGATATCAGGGTGAGCGAGGGCATGTTTCCCGATGGCAGAACGCTGGGAAGTCGGGGACCAAGGACTGCGCATTTTAAACTTTTCTAATATCGTACTGCCCCCGACTGGACGATCACCGGTTGGTCGGGGCCGTGCGGGGCGTGTCGAATATGACATCTTCCCTTCTGGAAACTGGAAGATTGGCATTGGTCACTCGCGGCAGAAGCTTGCCACAGCGGCGCGAAGATGGCAGCGGCTCAAACGGCGGACGGCCCAGATAAGGAAAAAGGTGAGCAGGTGCAAGCAGCGCTAGCTTGCTGAGCGCTGAGCCGCGAGGCAGTGACCGGAGTCGACATCTGACCGTTTCTCCGAGCAGTATGAGAAGTCACGACGATTGTTTGTGTAACTCGGCAGCCGGGTAGATGCAGTTATCGAGCGCCGTCCGCGGTCAAAGTATGCCTAAAATGTTAGTGGATGGACATATTGCAGCTGCTGGAAGCCACTGAATATTCGTGCAGACAAGAGGTGACAGCGGACACTGAAAAGTCAAATCACTGGTTACTCCGCTCTTGTGCGTGCCTTTCTTGCAAAGCCCTTTCAGCCCATGAGTACGCTCTATCATACTGGCTCGCTCATGCACGACAATACCGCTATCCCAACTACGTCCTCTGTGCCGCCCGTGGCGCGGCCCACCCCCGCCTAGCTCGAGCCTCGCGCCAATGTTGGTCCCCACGCTGCGGTCGTCATGCCGGGCGGCTTTCTGGTACAAATTTTTCTCCTCGTCGAGTGTTACAAGAGCGATCGTCTCTATGCTCATTTCTCCGACGATACTAAGACGATGCGCGTCCGACTTTGGCACCCGAACACACAACCGATGCTGACGTCCTCAAGGGTTTGCTTGCTGGATTCGGAATTTTGCTATCTAGTGCGTCGCACATGATCTACATTCTAGAGCTAGAAGTCAAACGCCCGAAGCCTTGCTTGGACTCGAGCGCTCGAGCCTTATCCGATCCGTAACGAATGCAGACCGGTTCTCTCCTGCTCAATATTTCTTCCGTACCCACCACGTCTTCTGCTTGCCTTAGGCCTCAAGCGCGGCTGTGATGAACGACTCTCACGACAGGCGATATGGAGCAAGCGTTGCACGTTTTCAACATCGAGCCGCTATATGGCCATACCACGTGGCTCACCCATCCGCCATTCCGCCGTGCACAGGTGATAATACCCGGCCTGCCGCCAGTGTATTCTGTGGAGACGAGGTGCTGCACCAGGAAAAGGTTTTCCTTCCCAAGCCCATCAGCTGAACCGCCCACTAGCTCGCCGTTGCAGACCGGCCCTTGCCAAACGCCAGATCAAAAACCCGCGCTCGCCGAAGGACGGGTTCCCTGGCACGACGAATATTCCCGTTGCACCGACCGCTGCACGTAAGACAGGCGCGAGTTTGGCGGCGAAGAAGGCGGCGCGTGCTCAACCGCGACCTGCAACTGTATTACAAGCGGCTCACGGCATCGCTTCTCCCGCAGGCGGACGCGACGAAACGCACGGCGGCGCCGGCCTCGATGTGCATGGACGCCGGCCTGCAGGCGCTGCTGCCGTACGCTGGGTAGGCGAGCGCGTCGTGCACTGCCCCAGGTCTCCTGGCTTGACCGAGGCAAACAACGGGCGCACACTCGACGTCATGCTCAGCGTACTGCGCGCGCTGGTTGTCGAGCCGTACAGTGACTCAAACAATTGATCAAGTGTTTGCCTGATTTGGAAAGCGGCCGTTATTTCTCTCCTCACAAGGGGTATGGTACCCTGAGATTTTTTTCACATATACTATACCTTCCTGGCTACATAATTGTCATAGGAAGTACCACGCTATCTGTCAGGGTTGGAGCGCTAGATTTCGAACAATTGGGGCAGTGCACTTGATCAATTTCTTTGCCAGCAATCCCGAATCGCATTTGCACCAGGTAGGAGCCTGGGAAGCCTTCCCCATGATCAGAAGCTAACCTTGGGGTGCTCATGGGATGTCATGGATGCAATTCCATGGAGTCTCACCCATTGTATATGCTACCAGTGTTCCGGTTGATGTTCGGTGGTCAGAACCCAGTTATCGTGCTGCTGCACACCAACACGAGCCACAGGTGGTGCTAGGCTACCCCATATGGTCATAATACTAGCTTTGGTCATATTCTCAATCATTTTCACGAGGTTCCCGGCGTCCATACCCTTTATGTCAATATTCTGATTCTGCAGGTGATCAGGGTCCTCGGAACTCTCCCTCAACTTCGTCGCGCAGCTACTCACGACACAGCACGACGTACTCCTCGCTCGCGCCGTATGACGAAGACTGTGCTTGCGAAGAGAAAGGAGGCCGGCATGCGCGAAGGAGGCCGTGTGCATGGGCCTTAGGCGATAATTGTACAGTATGTACCTAACGACTGCATGTTGCCCACGTGATATGCACTCGCGTTCATCAGAGCACTGGTCTTTGTACACGTGAGTTTCTGGGTGTTATATCAATGTTTCGCAAGTGTCGTCTCAGTCCCGTGTAGATATGTTTTCCGGCTCCTCATCCGTCGCTGCTGTATTAATCAGAGCTTCAACTCAGATAAAGAAGTTTGTTTTCTTCAGACGTACATCTATAGGCTCGGACGTCCTTTTCTACAGCAAAACAACAGACTTTCCTGGCTCCGCGGCACCGTCTCGGGGATTTCCGGCAGCCACTTCGAGCTTATCCCCGTTCCGCCATGTCCTCCGCGGCGGTTTCAGCCTTCCTGGGCTATGTCTCGATGGGCTGCTGGATCGTCGCCTCCGTGCCCCAGTTTGTGGAAAATTATCAGCTCAAGAGCTCTGAGGGCCTTGCCCCGGCCTTCGTATTCATCTGGGTTGCGGGCGACCTGCTGAACTTGATAGGCAGCTGGTGGTACGGCGTTCTTCGCGTACTTCAATTCGTTCTGGATAACTGACACCACCTCCGCTGTTACTATTAGGCAGCATCTATTGCGCTCAATGGTGCGTTTGCGGCGTTCTAGCACATGACTCGGCCAGGCGCCTAAATTCTTGCAATTCGAACAGGTGGTTTTGGCTATATACTACGTCGCCTCCGACTGTGTGCTCGTCTTCCAGCTCTTCTACTACCGCCGCGCGCCGTCCGAAGAAAAGGATACCACCAACGAGCACGACGAGCGGGACCCACTGCTCGCGCGAGCTCGGTCGCCGTCGCCAGCAGACGCCGCACGACCGCGGTTCAGTGCCACGCTGCAGAATATCGCACTATCTGTCTTCGTGCTCGCCGTGGGCATCATCGGCACGCTCCTGGACGACTCCATCAGCGAGACGGTCCCAGATACGACTTGGGTGCCTGCGGCGCAAGTTATGGGCTGGATCTCGGCGTGTCTCTATCGTGCGTATCTTGGAGCGGCTCCAGCAAGGCCCAACCAATCTGAAATACTGTGCAGTATCCGCGCGCATACCGCAGATTATCAAAAACCGCATCACGCATTGCGAGGGCCTTGCGCCAGGCATGTTCGTCCTCAGCGCGGTCGGCAATACGACGTACTTTGCGAGCATCCTCGTCAAATCCCTAGGTCAGTGTCCCGCCCTGTTTCTTGTTGCCGCCCTAGTTAACTGTCTTCAAAAGACCCGGACTACCTGCTTGTGAATGCGTCCTGGATCATCTCCAGCGGCGGCTGCGTCTTCCTAGACTTTGTGGTGCTGGCGCAGTTCGCTGCATACGCCCGCCATTAGATCCTTAGACCCCTCGTACCCTCATCTAGATGAAGCGCAGGCTTTTCTAGGTAATGTAGCCCCGTAGAACGCAAGGTTCGGACAGTTCACTGATGGGATATCGCCCACGAGGCCGACGCCCAGGATGGACGGAGGTAGATTGTATTCGTCTCTGGAATGTGGTATGACACTCATGTTACCCTACAGTATATAGTAGTATAGCAGCAACATTGAAATTATACAGCATAAATATCACAGGAAAGAACGCACTCCTCGAGACTCGATGCTCGAAATCAACCGATATACTTGACGGTGACGCTGGACTGCCCGACCGTGGTCTTGGTGAGCACCTTGTCGTTCTGCTTGATGTCAATTACCGTCGCGTTCTGGGGCCCGATGTTGCCAGCGTTCAAGCGGCCTGCGACGGCGCCGGCGATCGTCACCTGGCCGAAGTTCGCGAAGGGGACCAGGCCACCTTCTGGAGTTCGCGGAAGCGCAAGGCATGTCGTCAGCGCCGCGGCGGGCGACACACGGCCCATGGCAGAGTCAAGGACGCACCTGAGGTGAAGTCCTCTATGATCCACTCGGCGTCGGCCTCGCACAGCGCGGCCGAAGACGTGATCTGCTGTGTCGCGGACTTGCCCGTTGTCAGGTTGCGCACGGTCGCCGAGCCCGTCTTGGTGCTCGTCGCGGTCACCGTCAGCTGGGAAGAGGTGGTCAACGTTGTATGAACTGGCCAGCACTGATCAAAGACATACCTCGAGCTTGTCGCCGGCCTTGATGGTGATACCTGCGGATTGACCATGCCTTTAGCTTAACCAGACAAGCATGCGCATCGATACCACAGCGGGCCACGTACCCTGTGTGAACTCGTAGGCATAGTCTGGCCACCATTCATACCAAGCTGCCCGTCGCATCAGCAACGAGCGTTCTTCGAGCCCCTCGGAGGCTGGCTCGATGCACACCATCGTAAGAAACGTCTTTGCCCTGGACTATAAAGTCGACGCCCGTCTGAAGGATAGCAGTTCCGCACGAGTAACCGTCGATGCCGACCCACGCCGACGCGTAGTAAGTCTCGGTGCTACTACCGCCCGCCGGGATCTTGGGCACGGGCACGGTGAATGTGCCAGTAACGGTCCGGAAGGTGCCCTGCAGACAGGTGTGAGCGGGGACGGAAGGATTGTGCTCATTGCTGGCGGCAGGACGCACCGAGGCGAACCCTTTGAGCGCGGCGCCGGCCCAGTTGGTCGAGTACGCCTGGGTCGCGGTCGTGTTCGCGTCGGCCGCGAGCTTCGCCGCCGCCGTTGTCGAGCCCACGAGCCGCACGGGCTGCGAGCGATGGCCGAGCGCTGCGCGCCGTGCAATGCGCGCGGCGTGGCGCTCCTCGCGCGTCGGGATCCCGGCCGCGAGGGCGCTTGAAGCGAGGAGTGCGTAGGAAAAGAGAGAAGTAAAGAACATGACGAGGGGAAGTAGCAACCTGAACGGAGACGGTGACCGGGGAGACCTAAGAGCCAGAACGCGTGCTGATGATGCGCAGGTCGCGCTTTATATTGACGCGAAGGCGCCATGTGCACTCTGTCGCGAAGGAGCGATGCGGTCACGATCAGCATGGCCACCGGGGCCCTGCGGCAGTCAGAGTTGCGCTCTTTGCTTCGATACACGCCTGGATCATCGTTCCTGAATGCTTTGCGAAGCCACAGCGGGGAGGTCGTCGCGTCGCGGGTCATCGTCACGGTCCCTTTGATTCAGAAGGCCACATGGATATTCTACGTGTCACGAACATGGAAGGACTCGCAAAGCACCTCTCTTCTAGATAGTGCAGAGGTCAATTCCGCTTCAGCTGAGTCTCGTCCGTGAAAGGGGCGTTGCCCATGCCCAGAAACCTGTCAGTGTCACGTCACGTCAATGTCAAACCGCTGGTCGGTCAAGCACAGACAAATGCCAGCCAAGCAATGGTCCGCCAGGGAGAGCGTCGTGTGTTCGTCGGGTTCGTCGAGCAAGCGCCGGCGCTGCTGTCCCATGAAGAATCCAGGCATAGACTTGCCAAGATATAATCCTGGGATAATGATCGTGCAAGAACAAAGATGGATTCCGGATCATCAGCGGAACGGGTCGATAACGATACCAACGGAGATGATCAACGTCAACGTCGCAATGAACTGTTGACAAGATTCGAAAGAGATCATGAAGACCGTGGCTGCGCCCTTCATTCAACTACCACGCACTACAAGTGGCCGAACCCGAGACTGTACAGTTGCAGATATGAAGGAATCTATGTGTATGTAAAATGTCCGAAAGCAAAAGCACGAAAGCGATGTAGATACTGTGATAAGTTAGGAAATAACGATGCGGCGATGCCGTGCCGTCACTGGCGCAGTCTCCGTGCAGGAAGCGGGGCAACCTGAGCCTGAAGACACGGCACCCGACTGCAGCTAGACGGCGACGATGGTCGCCGTGGACGCGGAGGCGCGGCGCAGCTCGCTCTCGGGGATCTCAGGCGACGCGGAGCGGCGCTGCACCTTGGCCCGCAGCGCGAGCAGCATGCGCGTGCAGACGATGGACGACACCGCCGACGGGGGTCTATACGGGTGCGCGCGCGTCAGCGAAGCTCTCCCCGCGAAAAAGAGGGTAGAAAGGACACGTACGTCGTGACGGGCGCGAGGATCGCCGAATGTACTGTCGTCGACTGTTGCGAAATGAGATGTGTGGAGGGGGGTAAGAGGGGGAAGCAGGACGCACCCCGGCCCAGTGGAAGAGGAAGGCGAGGAAGGTGTTGCACGCGAGCGTGACGAGGTAATATCCGACGCCCGTAGTGTACAGGTGCGTGATGATCGGCGTGTGCTCCTGCTCTCCGAGCCGGCGCGCGCGGAGGATGGTGAGGATGACGATGACGGCTGTAAGTCCAACGAACCTCTGCGTTAGCACTCCAATTGTAGAGGGTTTCCAGCGCCAAATCGTACTCACTGTCAAACAACACGGTCGGGAGGATAACGAGCCACAGCTGTGGGCTGGGCGGAGATACGCACGCCGTCGGGTAGTCGTCCAGCAGATTCGGCGACACCTTGATTCGCTACGATTGACCATTCAGTCAGCCACTCGTTCCCCTGCTACATAAAATACAATTTGTTACTCACAGCGAATGCAAGTGCGATTCCGACGAGGCTGGCCGTCGTGCAGGCGACGTACGTCGCGAAGAGGAAGAGCAGAAGGCGGCACGACCGGTTGTAGAACGCGTAGAGGCGCAGGAGGAGGATGACTGGTCAATGCGCTCAAAAGTCAAACGTGGCTCGAGACAGGGGTAGAGACAAACGCACATCCGACGATGCTCGACGCGACGACGGTCGTCGCGGCCGTGATGCTAAGTCCGTACGGGCACCACTGTCCATGATATCAGTCAGACCACGCCGTAGACAGCTAACTTAGGAGAAGTGGGCGTACGGGGCGCATATCCATCGGCCAGGACAGCTCTGCTCGCCTCGTTGAGAACGCTGATACCGAGATTGGGGTCTGGATGGTGCGGGACTCACGGAGGTTCTGGAAGATGGTGAGGAGCAGCACGAAGTAGCGATTCTGCATGAATGCCCGCGCAATGAGCATCTTGCTATTAAACTGCGAGAAAGGCCGGTGACGCACGACGAGGAAGGCGACTTTGGGCAGCGAGCGCTCCGCTTTGTAGATATACTCGAACTAAAAGGACCGTTAGGACTCCAACGGAGATGTCACGATTGAAGGATGCAACATACCTCGTCGGCGAGCGTGAGGACTGGTTAAGACGCAGCAGTAAGCCTCTCTAGTTCACGCAAGGCGCAGACCGCGCGACCCACAGTATTCGTACAAGACGAGGGCAAGGGTGACGGCTGCACAATGCGTCGTCGCCGTTATTAGCACCCCAAGCATGCCGCATTGAAGCCTGGCGCACCAGCAAAGACATTGCTCCTATTCTGGATCTCCGCGAGCTCCCAGGCGGCGACGACATCGTCTGCGATGGCGAGGGGAGCAGCAGCGACTTCCATGCGCTCATGCCAGCGTGCGGCGGCGAGGTGGAATGAAAACGAAGAAAGAAACGGCAACGAACAGCAGAGGGGATGATTAAAAGAGGAGGCAGCAGGAGGCCAGCAGGAGGCGCTGCTGCGCCCTGTTTAATGCATTCAGATTCTCGCCGGGCATGGCGTGTGTGGGACAACGCGGAAGATCTCATTCAACAGTGGCGGCACCGGATTCGTGATGAAGTGCTTTCCGGCTCGATTGATAAATGCAACACCGCGGGCGGTGATTCAGATACAGATTGAAGATCGAATCAAGAGTTATACTTAAGAGCTCGACGAGCAACATAATTGCGTGAATATGTTGGCGGGACGGTGGATTAGCTGGTAATGAGTTGCTTTCATTGCTACCGTTCTGGCGGAATTGCACCGACCCTGAATCCGGGACGACTCCCGAACGCCTGTCAGAGCTCAGGAGGCGCTCATGTCCTCGCATTAGACAGATCTAAGTCAACGCCCGAGGAGTCGACGGGATATGTCACCCGTTCGAGGAGTCGTCGAGGAGATGTCGACACGGAAAGCCGTCGACGCCGTTCATTACGGCCCCGGTCCCGCTTGAACACTGAAGTTCCCGAACTGGGCTTCGAGCCGGGCACCCGCGAGCTTCAAGCCGCGGCTACATCTTCGTGATCCAAGGATGGCGTTAGAAAGAAGGCAGGGTCGACTTGTTGTCAGACGAAATGTGCAAATTCAGACCTTCATTATTACACGAGTATGTTCCAGATGTATACGATACAGCATTGTCGTTTGATTGATCCCCTCCTCGGCATTTTCGAGCGCAATTCGAAAGCAATAGATGGCGGCCATATATCACCAGTAGGCCACGGCGTTGCGCCCGGTGAACTTGTGCATCTCGGGATGGTGGCCGTCCTCGTCCTCGTCTTCGACATCTCGACCGGCCGCTACACAAAGCAAAGGACGTCAAGCCAGGCCGGGACAGCGATGTCGACGGTGCGTACCATAGGCCTCCGGGTCCTCGATATAATCTTCGTCGCCGTCCGAGAAGCGGTCGTGCCCGCCGTCGCTGGTGCTGTCATCGCTGCGCTCGTCGGGGTAGTCGTTCCGATAAAAGTCTTCGTCTGCAGCGAGCGGTGTCAGAGTCGAATACGAGGAAGAAGAAATGGGAGCAAGACGTACCATTGGAGTCCTCATCCTCCGTGTCGCCCGCAAATTCGTTCTCGTCAGAGTCCCACGCGTCGTCGAACGCGGTCGGCAGGCCGGACACGCTACCGACGTTTGTGTATGTCGCGGCGCTTTGCATCGGGCGGTGAACATATACGTCGTAGACATAGTCGCCATCGCCCGCCGCGCCCGCATCTGGAGGTCGATCCAGAAGGTTAACCTCTGTGTGCGCTACAAAGTCGATCAGCGATATGCAACTAGGAGGGCTGCAAGCAGCACGGACATTTCAGGTAGCTCTCGAGCATGGGCAGGAAGTTCTTCAGCTCCTCTGGCGCGTCTTCCGGGTCCAGCGGCGCGTCGTCCGGCACGGCGTCGTAGACGGTCAGTTGGTTCGCGCTCGTCGTCCTTCAGTTATTAACAGAGTCACAGTCAGCAGCCAGCAGATGTGAGAGGCAATATGCGTACTGCAATGGAAGGGCGTTATCGCCATCCTTGTTGCGCACGACCGTATACTTGCGTGACGGTTGCGGCGCAATGAGGCGCTCGGTCGGTGCAGGGTTCGGATTCACCGGCGCCGGTTGTGGCTGGGCGGGCCCATTAGCTTCTGTAGCACCCTGCCCGAGCGCAGCGAGCTCTTGCTACATATTAACCGCATTGGAATTACCATTCAGAGCGTGAGCTGGACTGAAACATTACCTGAATCGCACCCAGGTCCGCGCCCTGCTCCAGCGTGCCAGCATAAGTGAACAAACCTGTCGAAGGCCGCACGCGTTTACGGCGCGCGGGGTCAATGACTTAAAATTCAATCAGTTCGCAGTTACATTAGTGCGAGCTTTACGGGTGGCTCACCGAGCGCTTCCAGCTGCTCAGCATCGCGTTTGCGCTTGATTCTGAGGATAGTGATGCTGGCACTGCTGGTAACAGTTGTCGCCTCGGCCACAGACACGTCGATGTCCATGGAATCGGTCATTGTGGGTAGCGAGCGGCGTCTGCTGAAAGTCGCGGTGGCGGGAACGGAAAGACCGAGAACGTAATGCCGGCGTCTGCCGACCTTGCTGTTTCCCACCTGTGCCACATTTCGAATCGCTGCCTGGTCCCTCGAGCGCCGGTTAAAACAGCCAAATGATTCCGAATCCTCATGTTTTCAGCGCTCTACGCGTAAACAAAGGTCCAGACGTATTGTACACATGTAAATTTCCACTGGCGGCATCCGTACCACGTTTCCCACGTACACTACTGTAACAGTATCTAGTATCTGTGTTCTGAGGCTCAGTACTAGTGCAATCTCACAACAAGACAGCATTCGATAGAAGTTTCGACGCTGAGCAAGTGCCGCACGCCACCCAAACGATCGATTCTTCTCACACCAGCAGGCAGTCCATGCCCGTGAGCATTCTGCCAGGGAGAGGCACTGGGAGTCCCCGCGTACACAGTCGTCAGTGCTTGCCTCACCGCGGCAAGCACGTCCCCGATGGTCACTCCGCTAGCGCGCTCGATCGTGACGTCCCAGTCTCGCGGGCAACCGCTGAACTGGATCGTAGCGCGACTCCAGGCCGGAGCAGTTGCCGGCAGGTCCAGCATATCTGCGCTGATTCCCACGTGCCCGCTTCGGGACGCGATACGCGCGCTACTGGGCGGAAGAGTCACGTCGTAGTTCATTGCGCCTCCCGCCAGCAGGAAATGCGTGTTGACGACTGAGATTGTGTGGGATGGGATGAGAAATCACATATTGCCTTCACAGTGGGTTAAATAGACGCACCAGGCGGTGCGGCAAGAGGGAGTGGCATGGTGCGAAGTCGCGGCGCTTCTGGGAGAGACACATGACGTGTAGCGGCGCTTGCGCCGGTAGTGATTTCTGTGGAAGTATGATGTCCATAGAAAGTGTGAGCTGAACCGAGTGCTGCCATTGAGTACAGGTACTCTGAGAGGGGGGGCGCGGTGCGCTGGTTCTCCCAGTGCTCACATATATACTAGCAGCCACGGAACCCCACGCGCCTCAGACTGCGAAAATCTCTCGGCATGCCTGCCATGCCTGCCTCCACTGGCAGCGGCTATCCCCATGCAGCCCACGGACACTGACGACCCTGCAGTAGCTGGTCCAGGGACCGTGGCTCTTCCAGTGTGCAGCGTGCAGGGATGTACGGCCCGATGCCCTCAGGCTGCAAATCAGATACTGAAGCACCCACGCCACCGCCGTCCTGCGACCAATGATGCAAGCCGCACACACCTGGCGACAAAAGAGGTCGTCTCCTCCGCTGAATGCCCCCTCTCTGGCGTGCACACCCAGCGTGTTACGCTCATGTCTGAGGTCCAAAATTCAGGCTCTTGGCCGTCCGAGTCGAGTCACGTGCCAGAATGGTGCCATCGACCAAATCCGGTGATTACCAAAGCGACTATCGTCGGGGACAAGGGATGAATTGCAGGGAGGCATCGCGCGCCCACTGACCCCTTATCGCGTGTGACGGAGATGAGTGCCGCAAATTGAAGTAAGATCCTCCATTCCGCGGGGTCAATAAATTTACAACGTGGCGCACGGATGCAGCAGTTCATCTCCGAAACTGCAGCGGAGGAGATGGCAGAGCTGGAACAAGTTGGCACTTCGGGAATATCCGTGATGATGCCGCGGAGTGCTCAATCGACACGGAAACGCGTGATATCCGTGTGCTTGCTAAGTAACCAATTTCCTCCTGGTATTATCTATATACCAAACATGAAATCCATGAAGTGAAATTTACATTGAAGCAATATACTTACAACTGTATTGCAGCTGCCATTGCAGCTGCACGTTGATAGTAGACACAAGCGAGTCCTACACAGTCCAAAACGCAACAGATAACATCATCTTATTGTCGTTGCAGCTGGTGCTTCTCCAAGCCGGAGAGTGCAGACTTCCTATCTTCGGCTCCGCTCCGGGCGCAGCTTGGAGGGCTGGCCCAGGGAGGACTGCCACCACTGGCCTTCTCCCAAGAAGCCATTCCGAAGCCAGTCGTTGTATTTTAGCAGCTTCTGTGTCTTCTCCCTAGTTTCAACTGTCAGCCGTCATACGGGATTGCCACAGCGTCAATCCCAAAAGGGAAGACCCCGGCAAGATGAGAAATGTTTGCTGCTGCTGCTCACTGATAAAGTTACACCGCTTCCCGCCACTGACACCCGGCAGAGAAGGCAAGAACCCTCAGCATTGCAGGGTCTCACTGCCTGTGGCGGACACAGCTGACAATCATGGTGTCGCGAGTCTATCCCGATGTCATATTCTCTTGGGAACTACAGTAAACCATGGCAGTCGTATTGTACACAGATTAGACCCTATTCCGTACGATACGTCGGACAATTATGTTGAACAGTATCGTAACATTCGAGGCGTTCGTTCAGATTCATGGCGACGTCAGGGACGTAGGCGCGAGAAAGACGACAAAGTCCTCTCCCGCCATATATTCCAGACGGACGGTCCACGTCCCGTGTGCGAGTGCTCTGGCCTGCGGAAACACGTGTAGGATATGCGCAACGGTGATCGGGTTCCCGCCCGGTGCAGCGACCGTCACGTCCCATTCGCGTGGAAAGCGCGCGAAGCGAAGACGAAGCGTGTGCAACGCAGGGTGCGTTGCGACCGCGTCGAGGATGCTTTTCCCCATGGGCTGGGCGCGCGCTGCGGTGCTGAAGCGCGTGGTCGACGCGTCGTAGATAAGTTGGCCAGAGCTGAGCAAACTGTGTAAGCAGAACGCGTGTGCACCTACGAATTGAGTGATTGATTTTGAGTTTGCGCGCAGCGATACAGCAGCGAGACGCACCCGAATGATCTGCTCGCCCATCCAGTGGAGGCAAGGGCACGGTGCGCAGGCGCGGCGTGGGCGGGTAGGTGAAGTTCCCCGTAGCCATGGCTCAACGACAAGGCTCAGACATGAGTGGGACAAGGACGGCCAGCGCGGGGTTATATATCACCGTATGATTGCTAGTGAAACGCGTTCTCCTGCTCATTCCGGGCCGTGCACGCTCGACGTCGAAGTCGGACTGTGGCCCGTGCTTCTATGCCGTGGCTTCGCTGCCGCCGTCGCAATCGCAGCCGCCGAGAAGAAGGTGCAGCGACTGTGCACAAATGACATTGACACTGCAGCGCTTTGGCACTCCCCCACGTCACGCGCGAGAAACGAAGGCCGTGCGGCCGGGCTCATGAGACGCCTGTTGATTGAGCTGTGAATCGCGGGGTCAAATGGCTGTCTGAAACGGCATTTGCACCAGCGCAGGTTGCCGAGCGCGAAAGCATGGCGGACCCGAACCTTGGCTTCCTCGCCCGCGCACACAGGCTGCTGCTTTATTTCGGCGGGTTCTACGCCTCGGTTCTGGTGCTACTAGCGTTCCCGAGCGTCCAGCGACAGTAAGCGAAGCAACATTCAATATGCAGCGCGACTGATAACAAGCTGCAACCAGTGCAATATACCTGCATGCTATACGCATCCCGTTCGGCGCTCAGCTCGACAAGCCGCACCTGTATGGTCTTGCGCGTACGTACTGCGTGTTTCAGGCGGCTATATACGTCGCTAATGCCGCTCTGCAGCCTACCGCGCGCTGGACGTCGGCCTGACAACGTCGGACGGACTGCGGCTAGGCGCATGGTTCGTGCTCGCAGACGCGTCGTACACGCTCCCGCCGCGCGCTTTGGACGACGCAGCAGTGCGCGCGGCAGTGCAGACGCACCCGACAATTGTGTTCTTCCATGGCAACGCCGGGACGCGCGCCGCCGTCTTTCGCCCGCGCGTGTACGGCATGTACACCAGCCGGCTGCGCGCCAACGTGCTTGCGGTCGACTATCGCGGCTTCGCGGACTCGCAGGGCGTGCCAAGCGAGCAGGGGTTGATCACTGATGCGCGGGCGGCGTGGGACTGGCTTGTTGAACGCGGCGCGCGGCCGCAGGATATCGTGCTCATGGGCCAGAGCCTGGGAACGGGCGTTGTCGCTGGGCTGGCGGCGCAGCTGGCGGACGAAGGTGCGCGCACTCTTGGATGCTATGCTATGGGTAACCGTATTTCGTAGGAGTCGACCCGCGCGGCGTCGTAATGATCGCCAGCTTCCAGTCGTTCCCGCTCATGCTGGAGGAATACCAGATGTTCGGCTTCGTACCACTACTCGCTCCTCTCAAGGCCATACCCTACATCACCAGTCAGTGCAGCCAGTCGGTAGCCCGTACCATTATCAGCAGGCTAACCTAATCGGCAGAGCTCCTATTCATGTTCCTCGAGACGCATTTCGACTCTGCAACGGCCCTGCCTGTACGTCAACGGCTTCCTGAAACGCAGCCGCACGCTGATCCCACTTCTCACCTTCTGTAGCGGGTGCGTGCGCCGATCACGCTCGTGCACGCGCTCGACGACTCGGACATCCCGCACACGCAGTCGATCGCGCTCTTCAACAAGCTGCTCGAGAGCCGTCTCACGCCCATCCCGCCCGAGCTCTCGCCCGCGCTGGGAATTGGGCTCTCGAGCGAGCAGGTGCGCCAGCTGCATCGCCTTGCCGATACGCGCAAGAAGGAGCGCGCGCTCGTCGTGCACGCGGAGGACGCGGTGTTCGCTAGCGTGCAGCGGTTCGAGCGGCCTGGGAACTTTGGGAACGTGTCGCTACTGTTGCCTGTCAGTGGACGCCATAACGAGGTCCTCCTGAGCGAGGGAGTCGTCGACTTTGTCGGCGCTAAGCTGGGCATCGACAGGAGTATCCCGGCCTTGTCGTCGTCGTAGACGCTATAGTTATGGTTTGAGTATTTACTGCTGCTGAGATAGATCAGTGTAGGAGAATGGACGGTATAATAATTCCACTGTATAGCACAATTTTCAGCGTTCCGTGGGCCGTGGGTGTGTGCGTCGCGGCGACTCAGCTGTGTCGGGACATTTCGGTTAACCGAAACCCGCACTTTGAGCAGCGTATCGGTTAACCGAATCCCGCACTTTGGCACATTTTTGCGCCCCTAGTGTAAGTAGTAGTAGCTACTTGATAATATTATATGAATCGCTGAGAACCGGTGAGAACCGCTGGAAATCGCTTGGTGCCACTTAAATATGAGCACAGTCAGTCATCAGCTCTCGCCGCTTGGAATCGCTGAGACATCGCTGACAATCGCTGAGTATTGGAATCGGTGAGACATCGCTGACCATCGCTGACCATCGCTCGCTTAGATACTTATAGAGTCACAGCTCCCACCGGTGAGCATCGCTGAAAACCGGTGAGAATCGCTGAGAACCGGTGAGAATCGCTGAAAACCGGTGAGCATTCTGATGTTGTGCGGCTGGCCATTGAGTTACTGCTGGCCTACTTCAGCATCATGCACCTTCAACGGGTGCAAATTCATTGGACATATTAGCATTGCTGCAGCAGTCAGTCATATACTCTTTTTGGCATCACGAAGTCACAAGAAGCGATTTGAGAACGTATCTACATTACATCACTTGACGAACGGATTGGGGGGCATCACGGTGGGCATAGTGGGAAGAATCCCGAAGTAATCCTGGAAGCTCTGTGCGTAGAAGCTCCAGACCTCGCGCTCGATATCGAGCAACTTCTCCATCGACAAACCGTCTGTCGCAGTGTAGCGCCGGAGGTTGGTAACCTCGCGGCATCTCGGCCACGCGCGCACAATCTTCCAGAGGCTGTATATCGAGACCTTGCGGTTCTCGGGGTTAGGGTCGGTGTGAGGCGGCTGCCGCAGACCGGAGGGTACGAAGCCGTCCTGTCCACCCCAGCACTTGAGCCATAGGGCCTCCCGATCTTGCCGCACGGTCTCGTTCCAGACCTTCATCGACTTGAGTATGTACGTGTCGAGGTCCCGCAACTGGAATCGAAACGCCGTTTCCTGCACTTCCCATACCAGGAACGCTCGCACGCCCCACGCTGAGAGATCATTCACAGACAGAGGATGTTGACCGATGAAGAAGGCCGTCGCTGCGCGTCCGTTCGGCTGCTCGGCCTCGTAGCCGTACACTGGATCGGGAGGCGGCTTATTGCCCGTCCCAGCAGCTGCACCCTGCACCATGGGCTCCGGCGGAGCAGCAATTACGCGCCCGAGGAGCACTGCAGTTTTCTGTATTCATGGATTAGCAACACAGCAACACCACATAAGGATAGCACACACCTCACGAATGGGCGCCACAGCCATCCACATGGCGCGAGAGCCCTGGGCGAGGCCATCCTCGTCTGTCGCCGAGTAGTGCCAGGTCAAGGCATTCTCGTTGAGCAGAATCTCCTTGTCTGGTCCCGAAGCTGCCTCATATGGTACGCGTGACGACGTGCGGAACAGGAGTATACGACGGCGCTCGTAGTCCCAGAATTCGTCCCAATTCCCAGCGAGTATGAGCTCCTGGTCCGTGATGTCCGCAGCGTACATGTGCCGCGGTGTGCGCTCGAAGAAAACCGCGGTGAGTCGCACCTTGTCGTTCCATCCATGCGGCTCGGCGAACGTTCGCTCGCGGTTGATGATAAGGTCCTCGCCAACCTCGGGCACACGAGTATATGCGGCGCTGGTCCCATCCTCAGCGGTAGACACGGGCGGCAGCAGCGAGCTAATATCACTATTCACGGCAAGAGTCGATGTGACGGCGTCGGGGTGTGGCAGGACATGCACCGCGCTGGTCGGCGCAGAGGCTTTCTCCACGTCGCTGGGCTTGATGCCCAGGCTCGTGCAGTTCTCCTGGACCCAGGCCTTGTGCTCAGGCGTCGTATGGTACTTGTCGTCGAGAACCTTTCGCCAGATTTTAGCCGATAGGCCAATGAAGCCTTCGCGGATGATACGCCGCAGCCAGAAATTGCGCAGTGCAACCCAGGCCCTGAAGACAAAGACCACGCGCTCCTCCTTTTGCGCAATCAAGTGGTGGAAGGGCGGCATAGTATACTGCAGAGGTTCTGCGAATCGCGCCTGTGGAACTGGGTGCAGAACATCGGCCGCGCAGAGTCGATATTCACGCATTTTCGACCGGTCGACTGAAGCCGCGACGTGCGCGAGCCATACTGGCGGTCGCGGTACCCAACCCGGAAGAGGATGGTTGGCTGCGGCCTGGTGCCCTGGGTCGGTTTCCCAGGTCCGTGCGATCCAAGCATCGGGCGCCTCTGCAGACCGACGTGACGTGGAACCTGCTGAAGCCAACATCTCAGTAAGGGTGCCAATCAGGAAAACCTGCAAACCTACCAGGGAGACGAGGCTCTTCATGCAACATATATCGAGGCACCCTCGACGCTGGTTCCGTCCTTCGTGTGCGTGGCGGTGATCGTGCGCGTGCGCGTCCTGGCCTTGGAGACCGGGAGCGATCATGCGAGACCGAGCGTGTCGCATGTTCACGGCCACGAGCAGGTGCAGGTGCTTCATCGGGCTCATCGTCCTGCGGTCGTGGTGTGCCCACGTGCTCGTCGTCATCTGGGTAATACGGCGGGGTGGGCGGCCGATACACCACCCCACTCCAATCTCGTCCCTCAGTATCGAGAGCGTCCCGCGGCGTCATCTCAACTTGGCGGAAGTGTTCATATACACGGGAGAGCTCCTCGTGCTTCATGTTCGGCGGCATCGACTTCGAGACAAACCAGACGGGTATCCCGAGACGGTGGAGGAGGGTCACCATGGCGCTGTCCGTGCTGAAGACGCCGACACACTCATACATGCGATCCGATACAAAAAGCTCGTCTCCAACATGATACTTCACGTCCAGCCTAAATAGCCGGAAAGCCCGAAGCTCAGCGATCCCGCGAAGTATGCGGGTGACGGACACGGCCGTTTCACGGAACGTCGCGGTCAGGCTCTGGAAGTCGGCCAGCAAGCGGATGCATTCGGTGATGGTCGTGGTGGGGAGGAGGACGCGAGTCCTAGCCGACCGCAGAAGAGGCAGGACAAGCGCGTGTATTTCGTAGAAGCAGTCCTGCAGCCTCGCCAGCAAAGGCCTGCCCAGGCGCCCATAGCTAGCACCTTCCTGCACGGGCAGCCAGTCGTCAGGCTGCATGACGTATCCCGTGATATCCGAGCCGTAGAGGTCTCGGTGCAGCTTGACCTTCGGGATCCAGGCCATGTGCGGCGCCGTGTGCTGCCAATACTGAGGATACAGCATTGGGTCGTGCACACCCAGCCGGAAGTCCGTGCGCAGGCGCGGGTACTCGTTGATGGGCAGTTCCGGGATGTGCTCGCCCTTGGAGAATGAGTAGATATACCGCTTGGCCTCAGAGTCGTACGCGACAGCTTGCAGCTTGCAGGGCCATGGAGCCGTGTCGAGCCGAGGGCGCCATGATGCAGAAAGTGTGGCCACGGCCTCCTTTGCGTCGCCACGGCGCGAATGGTATCTAGGAGCATCCTAAACCCGACAAATAAGTATCATCCTAACAGTTGAGCGGTATGCATACCTGCTCCTCGACGGTGGGCAAGGGCGCGTCTGCAGAGTGCGATCCACCGTGCCCGTCATCCTGAGAGAAATGTTAGCCGCGCGCCCATCTCCTGCGCTTGTGGATGCGACCCACCTGCATGTTGACGTCGTCGGCAATATCATCGAGTCCAATCTCGATTTCTTCGGCTTGGTGTGCTGCTGGCGGCGGCGGCGGCGGCGGCGGCGGTTTCGAAGTCGCCCTCGTGCTGCTGGATGCTCGTGTCGTCGGCAAGGTCACCCATGTCGATGTCACGCGGCGCGATTGACCCCGGGCGATCCCCAGCATGTCGTACACGTCGGGTTCGAAAGGTTTCTGCACTATGTGTCAATTGGGCCCAGCAGCAGACAGCCAGGACAGTACACACTGCGGTCATTGTGTGTGCAATGCTTGAGCTTTAGATGTCGGGGGATCACGCGGCTGGGAGCTGCATATGGTTAGACATTTGCTTTGCAGTTGAGGATCCTCCACGCGTCTGCCATGCATGCCCTGAGCCCACATATTGCTCGAAGGTGCATGCATGTCGCACGAGGCGAGCAGGAGGTACTCGCCCCACGCGATGTGATACTTCGCCCAACTGTTGCGCACGCCTGGTCACGATCCGCAGTGTCTGAGACTCGTCGCGCCAGGGGCGCCTGTCAGCTGCTCGCTGCGTGCGCGCTGCAGCTCTCCCGGCCCACCGTAACTGCCTCGGGCTCGATGTACCCGCCTGTAAACATCTGCTACACGCCCGCGGCAACCGTGCGCCTGCCGCCGGCCTGCTGCTCGACGTGCGTGCGGCAATGGTCTGCGGCGCGCCCCTGCGCCCGCGGCGGCCGTCAGCCGCTCGTTCGCGCGCACCAAAGAGCCTTCAGCTCTCCCCGTTGGCCGTGACCATCCCCGGCTCGACGCGCCCGCCCGTAAACACCTGCCGCACGTTTGCGGCAGTCCATGCTTGCTTTGCGTGCGGTGACTCACTGCCGCTTGTTGCGCGCACGGTCTCGCGTCCACCGCGCGCGACAAGACCTTCGGCGCTGCATGCGCGCTGCGGTCTCCAACTCTCCCGGCCCACCGTAACTGCCTCGGGCTCGATATACCCGCCCGTAAACATCTGCTACACGCCCGCGGCAACCGTGCGCCTGCCGCCGGCCTGCTGCTCGATGTGCGTGCGGCAATGGTCTGCGGCGCGCCCCTGCGCCCGCGGCGCCGTCAGCCGCTCGTTCGCGCGCACCAAAGAGCCTTCAGCTCTCCCCGTTGGCCGTGACCATCCCCCGGCTCGACGCGCCCGCCCGTAAACACCTGCCGCACGTTTGCGGCAGTCCATGCTTGCTTTGCGTGCGGTGACTCACTGCCGCTTGTTGCGCGCACGGTCTCGCGTCCACCGCGCGCGACAAGACCTTCGGCGCTGCATGCGCGCTGCGGTCTCCCGGCGTGCCCCTGCGCCCGCGGCGGCCGTCAGCCGCTCGTTCGCGCGCACCAAAGAGCCTTCAGCTCTCCCCGTTGGCCGTGACCATCCCCGGCTCGACGCGCCCGCCCGTAAACACCTGCCGCACGTTTGCGGCAGTCCATGCTTGCTTTGCGTGCGGTGACTCACTGCCGCTTGTTGCGCGCACGGTCTCGCATCCACCGCGCGCGACAAGTCCTGCGGCGCTCATCGCGCGCGCAGTGACTATCTCGGACTCGCTGGAGATGGCCAGCTTCCGCTCAGCGCGCCCGCGGGCAGCAGTCAGCCGCTCGTTCGAGAACTTCATTAAAAAACCGTCTCATGCCACATCACGCCCGTACACTTGCGCGTGCGAGAACTCGAGCCAACCCCAGCAAACGAAAATCAGAGAACGCACCTTTAATGCGCCAAGTGAAGAGCACAAGAATTTTAGAGCCGGGGGCGATTCTGTCCCCACGAGGTTTGCACGATCTTGCCGCTGTGGTTGTCGATGAGAAGCAGCACGAGCACCAGCGAGCACACCTACCGTGCGATCTGGCCAAGAAATGGGCCACCACTCTCGAATGAAAGTAGCAGCGAGTAGGCGGGACGTCGATGCGGCCTTGCAGCCTGGGGTCGAGGATGAAGCGCAGGCCGGCGCTGGCAGTGGTACGAATGCACACCTCCGAATGGAGGTGCGCAGATGATATCGACGCGCACGAATGCACGCGCCGACGGATCCTGGTGCTGGTCGTCGCGGCGCGGGGCGCGGCGGGCGGTGGGTGTCGGGTGGTGAGCGGTGGCTGCTGGGGCGGGACTTGGCGCGAGGAGGACAAGATTCGGCCGGAGTCCGAATCGGACTTGGCCAATCTCACTCTCGTCCCGTCTCGCCCCGCCACCACCCCACCACCCACCGGCGACGGGCTCATTCGAGCGCGGCGCCATCGACACGTCTGCGCCGCCGGCGCCTCTGCCTCGCTGTTGGGGCTGCTCCCATTCGGGAGCGGCCGATCGTTTCGCGCGGGCCGCGCGCCCCTATCTGCTGCTCATGCCGACCATCGGCCACCATCGCCGCATCGTGGGCGGCTGCCATTCGGCAGCCGCCCTCAGGAACCATGGGCCAACGCCCTGCCTTGGTATGGGCCCGCGATCTGGCATGGTTCGCGAGTCGAGATCAGGTACGTGCCGCCTTGGTAATCTTGCCCGTCGTGCTCGTGGCTGACGCAGCCATTTATTCATAGGTAGCTGCCTGGCCTCTCTGAGCCTCACTTATCGCAGTTGACACAGTTTGTAAGGTATGAGTATTTGTTGTATGCGAGTGGGACGCGCGCTGACGTCCTACGAGGTCTTGTCTCTCCGGCGCCAATGCCTGTGCCCGGTACGTTGCACCCCACCCTTCCGTCTCCTCGGCCCCACTCTCACGCCGTGAACTCCCAGATCGACTGCCATTGTATCGGTAGAGCAGGTATGTTTTGACCGTGATCCTTTGATGTTTGGCGTTGCCCTCACGCGCCGCAGGTTGGTGCTGGCCATTGTCTCAGAATCTAAGGTCAGCTGTACTACCTCTCTCGCCCACGCCGGTGCTCATGCTCGTATAAGATAGGCCACGGGGTGTCGACGAGTCTTCCAACAGTTGTCGCATGTGCTTTGCAGTATTACCCCACATTTGTATTTGTATGATATGGGCAGATTTAGGACTACATCCTACCAGACCCAAGGTCCGTGCAGTCGCCGACATTGCATCGTCCCACAAGCCCGTCTAGCATAGGTTGAATCTCATCGAGCACAGGTGGTGTCCCAAAGTGCCAAGTCCGAAGCGCCCGTCCAAGTCCGGGCCGCCCAAGTCCGAAGCGCCCGCTCGGGTCCCCAATCTCTAAGTCCGAAGCGCCCGTCCAAGTCCGGGCCGCCCAAGTCCGAAGCGCCCGCTCGGGTCCCCAATCTCTAAGTCCGAAGCGCCCGTCCAAGTCCGCGCCGCCCAAGTCCGAAGCGCCCGCTCGGGTCCCCGATCTCTAAGTCCGAAGCGCCCGCCCAAGTCCGCGCCGCTCAAGTCCGAAGCGCCCACTCAGGTCCCCAATCTCTAAGTCCGAAGGCCCGGCGACCAGCCGGTGACTTGCCGCTGGCCGGCAACTTATTGCACCGTGCCGGCGCGCTCGTGGTGCAGACAACAAGGTAATCAAATTATGCTGTATGTATCTCAATAGCTAATACTGAACTACGCAGGCACCATATGGAGAGCACCATGAGAGTCGCGGCGAATATACGGCGGGAGTTCGCGCATGCCGTCCAAGTTCAATAGCGGCAGGTACGGCTGGAGTTTCTGAATGCGGTGGTGGACGAAGGGCAAAATCTGGTCCACCTTGTGCTCCATCAACGGTTCGTCACCGTCCAGCGCAAATGCGTTACGCATCACCGTCAGCTCGAGCTCGCGCTGATCCCCTGTCAATAGGTCAAGCGTGGCGCGGTCAAGCTCGGGAATGGCGGCGTCCTGCTCGGCGCGCACGGTGCCATGGTCGAGCGCAATGCCGTAGGCCAAGCGGGGAAGATGATCTGCCAGACGCTCGAGTCGAGCGTTGCGGATGGCGTCGACCAACCGGGCTATCACACCGGCCTGGTCACCGGATAGATCATCAAGTATGTCCCGATATTCATAAGTCCACAACGTGAGCTCATCGGCGCAGCCAGTTAATAGGTCAACCGTCGCCGCGGGGACGGGCGGATCGAGGTGAAGGTCGCGTGGGAAATGATTGAAGTAGTCCAGCGTCACCGGCAGCTCGTCCATCCGATCGTCCTCTGAACCGTCGTCGTCGTCATTCTCGAGCATGTCGACGTCGCCATCGTTCGACCCGTGCTCTTCGTCGCTGGGCTGATAGTCGGGGTCAGCTGGATCGTCCGGTGCCGCTGCGGCGGGTACGAATCCCAGCGGGAGCGGCAGCTCGTCGAGCATTGGCCCGTCGTTGGGTACTCTACGCGGTGCCGCACGACCCCATACAACGCGATCCAGCCAGGTTGTGTCAAAGTCCTCATCCGGGTCGGCGTCTGGGTTTCCGTGCTCGCACGCCTCCCGCAAGTTCCAGTTCTCCACGGGCTTCTGCCGTATCGTGGCACGGCATGTCGGGCACTGCGGCGCCCGGTAGAGGTAGCGGCCGTGCTGCGCATGAGCTTGCTGCAGGCAGCTCAGATGGAACGGGCCGTGTCCGCATCGCAAGCTACATCTCGAGTAAGTATACTTTGCGGGCGCTACAAACATAGAACTCACCTATAGTACCTGTGCACCCGCAGCGCGCAGAAGCACGCTAGGCTGTTCTCTTTGACCTCGCGCTACAAGTTGTTAGCTCGCGGACCGTCTCGATGCATCTGCATGTACGTACCTCGGCGGCCAGATCGGCTTTTACTTGCTCTAACTCCCGCCGCAGTGCCGCCCGCTCCAACTGAAGCAGCTGAGCTCCAGCAGTAGGAAAATCGACCTCCTGCCCGGTGACATAGTAAGTAGGGTCTCCTCATTGCAACCCTGTACTCACCATACGCTCCAGCGCTACCAACTCGGGGTCGAATTCCTGGTAGGGCAAAAAATGTGAGAGTCGGAAATCCTGGCGCAGCTCGTACACTTACCTCCTCGCTCTCCCCGTTAGCCATGTCAACTTCTTCACCGACGAGCGCTGGCGACGCACGACCGGCATCAGCATGAACATCGGCGCCTTGGCTTGCCTGTACTTTGAGCGTGAGTATGGCTCGACTGAATACTTGTTGACTTACCACATCGTTCACGGCAGGTGCGCTGATGTTGTGCTGGCCGCCGCCGCCGATGCCGTTCTCCTCTGCCTGCCGGAAAAGTAAGTACAGGGCGCGTATGTATGCAGCGTCCGACTCACATCGTCTTTTTCCACCAGCACGCCATCAATGAGCTCAAAGCCAAGGTCCTGCTGCGTTGGCTTGGTGCAGTCGTCGTCGTCGCTGTCCGGGATCTCAATGTACAGCGTGGGCTTGCGGGAGCCAGGGGCCGTCGCGCGTTTAGGGTGGACCCGCATATGTGCCACGTCTTCGTCAGAGTCCGACGATATGACGATCACGTCGGATGGTTGAAGCTTGACACTGCGCGAACGCTTGCGCTGGTGCGCACATGTCAGTATGTTTTCGCTGCGGTGCCTGCCACTCACTGATCCTTCTGAATTTGCGTTAGCACCGTTACGTTGTCCTTCCGGCGCAAGCAGGGCGCGCTGTACCCAGGAGTTAAGCCTGGCTCTGAAGACAACGGCCCGACCCACCCGACTACTCGAGGCAGTAACAGCATGTACGTGCGAAACCTGAGGCTATGGTCAGAGTGCTGAACACACCGCGACAGCCGTATTTACCGTGATGCCAATACGAGCGACTGACCCGGCGTGCGGTTGAGGGTGACGGCGAGGGGCGGGAGATGTCATGGTGCTCGAATGCAGATGAACGATTGCATGTCCTGGGTCTTTTATCATGAGTATTGTCGGGTTCTGCGTATCCGCGTGTTTCCATCCTTAGCGAAAACGTTTCACATTCCTCGCGATCGTTGCCGCAGTTTGGAAGCGCCGAGTCTAGTGATATATTATCGGCCGAACACACCCCTGAAGACCCCGAACGTGCCATCAGCACGATGTCATTGCCGATGTGCCAGCAGCACGCATACAGTCGGCGACAAAGTCGCTCAGCGTAAGTTCTCCTCGCCGTCTGCAACGCAATCCATTGACCTCGGAGTGCGCCCCAGCTCCTATACAATGCCGAACGGTCCGACGATATCCGACCCCTGTCCAAGTCGTCCCATATAACATCCACACGCCGCGGGCGAGGGCAGCCGCACTCGAACATCATCCCACCAACATGGAGCTACGCAGCAAGCGCATCGTCGACGGCACTCCCATCATACGCTCCGACTTTGACCTCATGGACCGTGCCGCCTCCATCAGCGAGTTCGACGGCTTTACCGCCCGCAATGTTCGCCCCCACGCCAACCCTCATCTTGCCGTCGAGCTGTTGCCCGCCGAAACCTATGAATTCGACTTTCCCACGGACGACTCCGGCTCTGAGTACCAGCCGGATTCATCGGATTCGGACAGTTCGGACGGCTGGGAGGAGCCATTGCCCCCTAGGCGCAAGCGTAAAGGTTCGCCGTGCGATTTTTTTTCGCGCCATTGCTGATACTGTTGTCGCACAGCTGCCGCCGCGGTGTCCGCTATCGATGCCGAGCGAACTGGTGAGGGTCGTCTTATGCTTCAAGCTGACATTGACTTGCTCTTCTCAGGTGCGCGGTTCAACTTCGATGGAGCGCAGTCGGCTATGCCAGCTTCATACGGTGCGCAAGGTCTTTTGTTGCGATATCGTGCTCTGACTATCCGTCAGGTCGTTCCTCGACATCGCAGCCGTCGAGTCGAGAGTTCTGCGTCGAGGTCCCACTTCTCTCCGCTCGCGCCAAAGCTCTGTACCACCCTCCCTCCCATCACGCTTCTCTTTCTGGCCGCAATGGTATGCCTGCCTATCATCGCATGCGCGAGCGCGACGCTTACGATCTCAAGGGCGTGATGTTGTGTTGGACAAGGGACGAGTAATTCGCATGGCACCCGAACGCGTTGACAATTACAAACTGCGTCGTGAGTATCTCCTGGGCTCGACGTCACATGGCTCATCGTCTTCCCAGGTGCTTTGCGCAAAGCACAGCAGCACGCAGCAAGACTGGCTGCCGCAGCTCAACTTGACGGTGCGTCGAGCGGTGATGTTTCTTCTCGACTAACGTTATGTTTGTTCAAGTGCCTCGCCCGGCAAAGGCACCCCGCCTGCAGAAGAAGAAAACCAAGCCCAAGAAGCAAGGCAACGCAGGCGCAGCTGCTCAAACGCCCAAGAAGGCCGCACCTGCTCGCGGGACACTGCCGACAGCTGCGCCCAACGTCAAGTCCGACGCAAAGCGCGAACGCCGACGCCGTCACCGACAGAAGCAGCGCGCGCAGGGTGGACCCAATGCTACCCTCGCGACACAGCACATTGCGCAAGCTGTGCGCGTCGAGTCCAAGATCGATGTCAAGACGCACGTCACCGGCAAGAGCGTGTTCACGGCGCCGTCCAAGTTCCGCGACGAACAGCTCAAGAGCTCGACGTCGTCTGCCCCTGCACCACCAACACTGCACCCGGACGTCTCTACCATGGTGCGCGATCTCGTCGACCAGGGCGCGCTCTACGTCGCCGCGGACGACAGGTGGGTCGTGTCGTTGTTCGAGGTCTGCGGCGGACTTACCGTGTCTAGGGGCATAATCATGACCGATTCTCAAGGTCGTATCTATTGCGCGAAGCCGCCAACGTGCCAAGATCCCGACTTCCTCGAAGCTCAGCGTCACTGTGGCCGTGCGATTATGCGACTGAACGAGCAACTCGACATCCGACACGAGGACAACGTCGCTAGTACTAATACTCGCGGTAACTTCAACAAAGTCCAGGTCGGCACGTCCTTTGGCGGCGGACAAACCGTACGTTGTATTTGTGCTGTGCATATCGCCGCTAACCAGCCTCAAGCAACCTACTCGATTTTCTACGGATATTGGCGGCGAAGATCCCCACGCTCGCACGCAGCGCCAGGAAAATAATCGCCGCCATCTCGCCCGGTTGAAGGATGAAGGATAAGCAAGTCCGTCGCGTTGTCAAGCACATGCAGAGTATGTGGAGTTATGTTGTGCGCACGTTATACTGATGTGATAGCAGCATGCGCTGAGAATACTTTCCCGGAGGTAATGGAAGAATACCGCCAGCTGAACGACGATCTGGGGCTCAACGACGCGTTCCGTCTCGACGACGACGACGACGACGACCTCGACATTAACTACTACTTCGCGGCGATGACGTTTAATCTTGGCCCGCAGGTGCGTGCCACAGCTTGTACGACGCACAACATCTCTCACACGCTGCAGGTCGCGACCATCTTTCACCGCGATGCGATGAACCTGCAGCAGGGCATCTGCGTCATCATGGCGTTCGGTAAATACAACCCGAAGACTTCTGGCCATTTCATCATGAAAGAGCCGAACGTCGTCCTCGAGTTCGCCCCGGGTGATATTCTGTTCGTGATGTCGGCGTTGATCACACATGGCAACGCACCGCTGAAAGCGCACGAGTATCGCGCATCGTGGACATTCTACACGGCCGGGGGCTTGTTCCGTTGGCGTGCTGCTGGTTGTCGTACGTTGAAGTCCTTGTCGACTGACGAGGAGAAGTGGTCGTATCTGCGGGCGGCAAAAAGCTGGTGTGATTTGGCCTGGGCTAATCTTTTAACCGTCGAACAGCTTACCAATTACTTTTCTCGCTCTTCATAGATACAGAGTATTCATACATCCTGTTCACTTTTCGGCTTGCAATCACAACTTCTACTGCTATTCATCACACATGTTTGACCGCCGCGTAAAAGGTAAGTTGTGCACTCGTCATAACTGTGTGAAAAGATATTTAATTAAAATACAGCAGTTGTCAGTAAAGGTGGTGTGACGTGAGCAAGCGCGGGAGGCGAGCTCGAGTATCTAAGTATGGTGGCGGCGCGCGAGCTCGGGAGCGGGCTACAGCGCGTGTGGGTGCCGTTGCACGAGCGCGAGCGCGAGCTCGAGTGCGTTGGCGGCGCGCGAGCTCGGGAGCGGGCTACAGCGCGTGTGGGTGCCGTTGCACGAGCGCGAGCGCGAGCTCGAGTGCGTTGGCGGCGCGCGAGCTCGGGAGCGGGCTACAGCGCGTGTGGGTGCCGTTGCACGAGCGCGAGCGCGAGCTCGAGTGCGTTGGCGGCGCGCGAGCTCGGGAGCGGGCTACAGCGCGTGTGGGTGCCGTTGCACGAGCGCGAGCGCGAGCTCGAGTGCGTTGGCGGCGCGCGAGCTCGGGAGCGGGCTACAGCGCGTGTGGGTGCCGTTGCACGAGCGCGAGCGGGTGCCGTTGCACGAGCGCGAGCGCGAGCTCGAGTGCGTTGGCGGCGCGCGAGCTCGGGAGCGGGCTACAGCGCGTGTGGGTGCCGTTGCACGAGCGCGAGCGGGTGCCGCGAGCGCGAGCGCGAGCTCGAGTGCGTTGGCGGCGCGCGAGCTCGGGAGCGGGCTACAGCGCGTGTGGGTGCCGTTGCACGAGCGCGAGCGGAGCGTTCGAGTGCGCGCGGCGCGCGCGCGAGCTCGGGCGCGGCGCGCAGCGCGTGTGGGTGCCGTTGCACGAGCGCGTGTGGGTGCCGTTGCACGAGCGCGAGCGCGAGCTCGAGTGCGTTGGCGGCGCGCGAGCTCGGGAGCGGGCTACAGCGCGTGTGGGTGCCGTTGCACGAGCGCGAGCGGGTGCCGTTGCACGAGCGCGAGCGCGAGCTCGCGTGCGGTGGCGGCGCGCGAGCTCGGGAGCGGGAGAACGAGGGCAGGGGACAATGCTAGTGCGGCAAGCTTGTGCTGCATTATATAGACTTCACAGGATAGGGGTGGATAAGGTACTTTATTCCGCAATCACATGCCGACACTTGGTATCTAATCTAATCAAGGTCTATGACCTCAGGCAGGGGCGCGTTCACCTGTGTGGCGAGCTGGATCCAGAGCCCATCCGTGCTGCGACCCGCCGAGACGAACGCCTGCTTCACAGGTTGCGGTGCATACTTCCAGGTGCGTGCAGCTGCCGTATAAAGTGCGGCGGACCAATTGCAACGTGGAAATGCGGCCAGGAACGCCTGTTTGAGTGTTTGATGGGGCTGACGCTGACTGCAGGCATCCATGCCGTCCGCCATATCCACAGCATACAGCAGCGGAAACGCCAAGCGCCGCACGGCCCGCAGCAGCACGGAGCGCGCACCTCGAAGCGGTATGCTATCGTCCAAGCCGACAGCGAGCCAGTCGTCCGCCTGCGCGTCGAAGACCTCGATGGTGTCCAATACGACGTTGTGCAGCTGCAGGCCGACGGTATGTACGGAGACGACGGTGCGCAGGCTGAACGTGCCGTCGTATACGGGGAATCGTACCGCCATCGTTTGCGCCTATAAAATTCATGTAAGCGTGGGTGCTGGTGCTCGCAACGTGTCGCCAACCGTTGACCCCTGCTCAGCGTCCACGGACAGAACGATCTCGATAACGACGGGCTGGGCAGCAGGCGTGGCAGGTGCAGCTGGGGGGCGTGCGCCGTGGCCCGTCGCGGGGCAAACAGCAAGACCGCAGCAGTTGATACACTGCTGCAGGCGGCACCGATGGTTCCCGGGCTTTGGGTGCGGGAGGCGACGGCGGCAGCCTGCGCCGCCGCAGGCAATGCGTGGTGGTGGGCCTTGTACCATAGGACGAAGACGACGCGGGTCGACAGAGCCGAACGTCTGAACGTTCCACGCCGCACATATCGTGCCGAATCTAGGACACTGCAGCACGTGAGTTGCGGGTGTAAGCGGCAGGAAACGATGGCGCTCACAATGACGATAGCATGGCCTGCATATGCTGGGTGACGGTCGGCGGTGGCCATGACGGTTGGGTGGCGGTCTCGACATGCAACCTCCACGCACATGGCGGCGCGCGGGATGCCTCTGGGAACATGGCGCGGTACCGTGATGAGCGGCATCGTCAAAAGAAGGACTTGGTGCGATGCCGGGCGTGCTTGGTGAGCCCATGGCCATTATGAACGCGTGACTTTGCTGACCCAGGGCGCTGTGCCAGGACCCCGAGGACTATCAAATTATCCATTGAAACGTGCATGAGAGCGTCGCAATATATTGCTTAAGCGATATCTGCAGTTTGCGGCTTCTGACATGCTCATGATCCCGACGGGACTTGCCGTATTATTTTCGCCTCTCGCATGAGACCGTGTGACCGGCCGTACCTAGCCCGCGCGTCCACATACATATATGGCGACTGTCTTTGCCTCCCCCGACTGTCCGTACGCACTCCACGCCGCCTACAGCAACGCACGATGCCCATCCCATCCACCATCGACCGCGAGCCGGCCGTCCTCTGCCCAGTCGCGCGGTGTACAGCTACGGCGCGCTGGTGGCTTGTCTATCATGGGACGACGTCCATGCGTGTCGCTGCGGTCAGTGCGGGGCGTGCAACGCGTCCATATTCTTACTGACGTCCCCGCAGTGCACGGGCCACGGCATCGTATACAAGCTCTCTTCTGCCAACACCGTCATCCCGTACGGTTTCGCTCGCGCCCACAGCCCGGCCGAGGTCCAGCACGCGCTCAACCACCCGGGGCTCTGCATTGTCTGTCACAAGAACCCCAACCTACGTTGCACCATCATGCTCTGCAGCGACTGCTGCGCCAGGCTTCGTATTCGATGCCGACTCCTTGACCACCGTGCACTCGGGCAGGCCATGTATCCGCACATCCAGGAGAGCTCTTTCCAGGAGGTCGATGTCCGTGACGTCCGCGCCGGCGACCGTATCAAGATGCGTATATCCTGCACTCACGTCTGGCCGGTATGCATGGTGTCATGTATCGGTGGTGACGGGACTCATTATTATCTGTAGGACACGCCAGTTCGGGAGGAAGGCTGGGAGACGTACAGCATTACCGTGTGCACTCGCGCCAGCCACCGCCACTATACAAGGTACCACGAGCTCGCCGACACTGAGGACACCATGTGTGCGTTGCGTCTCGACGGCATCGCCATCAACCGCATCCTCTACACAACGCCAATGACGAGGACGGCGACTGGCCTGTGGCGGGCGTGCAGGCATTCTACCAGGGGCGTGCCATCTACGATGTTGTGCAAGGACACATGGCTGAGCTCCGGCTTTTGGTCATGGTGGATGTCGAGGAACTTGGCCGCCATGTCACGCCGCTACTGCCTGAGGAGCTCGATCTCGAGCGGGACTGGACAACGTTGGGCACAGTTTTTGCCCACGTCCAGTGCAAGTTCGCATCGCAGTCCGAGGTACGCAGCGCTTTTACATATTTCATCTCTTGCTGTTTGCTCATCGGCGCCCATGCACTAGGCTATGGGCTGGCGTACCGTTGAGATGCCTCGCCGACGTTTGAAGATGGCGGATTGTCTCTTCTACCTCACTGACTTCTCAGCTGAGGCCCGCGCTGTCCTTGGCATCCAAAACATTTCCGATGAGCTCATCAACGACGGTCCCAACGTTGCACTGGTTGTCGAGCCCTATGATGAGGGTGGGGAGGTGACCGACATTGAGATCTGGCTGTATGTCAAGGACGCATAAAATTAGTCGGAGGTACCATAGGTATTCTCCCATAGAGATCCCATCAATTCTAGACGTCTGTCAGCCAAAGTGCTGCAACATGAAACATGAATATGTCATGGGGAATAAGTTACGCGGTGAAGGTGCTGGGGATCGACCATTTC
This sequence comes from Auricularia sp. M12, assembly GCA_037042885.1. NCBI lineage: Eukaryota > Fungi > Basidiomycota > Agaricomycetes > Auriculariales > Auriculariaceae > Auricularia > Auricularia sp. M12. The sequence goes on from CM073209.1 coordinate 660,838, forward strand.
ACAGCCCCATCACTGATGCTTCTGAGTAACAGGATTGTAGCAACAGGATCTTCCTGCGCAAATCAAATACCAGTCCGTGGGAATCGGCCAGGTTTGTACGTTATGATCTGATGGTCGGTGGAGGCTGATGGTCGGTGGAGGATAGTGCTTATATGGTTTCTACGGCACATTTATCACGCTGCGGGCAAAGGTAGGGGTGCCGGGGAGTTTCATACAATTCTTGAACTCTCGCCGGCAGTTTGTTGGTGCGCTGGAGTGCTCCCCATGTCCCTGCCGCCGGAGGACGTCCAGCCAAAACGCAGTGTTGTGCTGCGGCCTACCTGGACGATCCGCGAGCCGAATCTTGCCGTTACCCCCGCATGTATGCAGGAGCTCAAGCCTCTGCTGTACCAACTCTACCTGTTGAAACAGTCGAGCGCACCGCCCGCTGCCGTTCGGCAGTACACGTCGGAGCACATCATTCCCGTCTGGGAGAAGTACGAACTGCACAAAGTCCACAAGTTTCCCGATTTGTACACTGGAGAGTGCACATCCCAAGCAGCGCGCAGCGTAAGATCATTTAAGATCATTCAACTGCTTTTATGCTACCAGCTGACAGCCGCGCAAGGCATTTCGTCAGGACGTTCGAAACAACACCCTCCGAGTGTGCCAATGGATTAAGATTTACGAGAGGTCCCTCAGCTCGTCAACGTCCAGGTGTGTTTGTGCCTGCCGCTGTAGCAGATTTGTTCTGACGGCAAGTCAGCGCTGCTGCGGCAACATCGGCCGATGGTCCATTGCATCGTGCGGACAACAAGACGCCGGGACGCGCTGATAGTGCCCGCGAGCTTTATGCTCGTATGATCAAAGCCGATCTGGACCTCGAAATTGCGGCCGTGCTCAAATCCGAATTTGACGCTGCAGATTGGAACACGGAGCGAATGGCTGTCCGTAATCGAGTTCTTTCCGACCGGTGGGAAAAGCTGGGCGCTGAGGAGCGGGCCCGGTATGAGGATACTGCACGGGAGTTGTCGGCCGAGCGAAGTTCGCCGGCGAACCTCGAGGCCCAGCAGGCACAGTAAGCATCCCGTACCCACAATTCCACAGACTCATGTTTGATGATATTTAGGATTGAGCGGGAGCTAGTGCAAAAAATCGCCGACTTGATGGCCAAGCTTGCTCACCGCTCAACGACGATGGCCGTTTTCAAGTCGCCAAACTCGATCCTGCAACGGGAAGTGTCACCGTCAAGTCGTACGTGTAGAATTCAGATATGGTAAAATTGCTGACATTGTGATAGGTTGCAGGCTGTCGGGGGCAATGGCAAGGTGGGCGAGTGGTATCAGAGCGCCGAGAAGCCCAAGCACGACGAGGCGTTGCGCGATTACTGCTTGAGGGTTTTACCACGTACGGTGCTTCCCGCAGGTGCGACGGACGGCTGAAAATTTTCTAGGTATTCATTCCGAGCAGGTCAAGAGGTTGTCCAAGGTCGCTGTACGCACGGGCCGCAGTAAGTTCATCATGCGTCTGAAGCGCCGATCATGACATCATTTGCAGGTGCGAGCTCAGAGGTTGGACACCATGAAGGTACTGTGAGCTCTGCTGCGCACGCCAACATTCGTTCATTGCCAGCAGCACCTGTTGGAACAACACCCGTGCGGGACAGGACGTCCCAGTATGAGACGCCTGAGAATCAGCTGGCGCCCGGACCGCCGGAGCAAGAGCCGCCGGTGCCGCGAGAGCAGGAGCCGCCGGAGCAGGAACCGCCGGAGCAGGAACCGCCGGAGCAGGAACTGTTCCCGGTGCGTCAGCTGGCAACAGCATCGGAGCAGCCAGAGCTCGAGCATCAGCTGGTGCACAAACCCCCGGAGCAGGAGCCGCCCGAGCCCGCGCCGCCGGAGCAGGAACCATTCCCGGTGCGTCAGCTGGCAACAGAATCGCCGGAGCAGCCAGAGCTCGAGCGTCAGCTGGCGGAGCAGGAGCCCCCTGAGCCGCCGGAGCAGGTGCCGCGGGACCGTCAGCTGGTGCCGGAGACACCGGACCAGGAGATGCTGGAGCAGGCACCGATTCCCACGTCCCGACCGCCAACTTCACCGCTTGCGACTTCCCCACTTGTTGTTGCAGCTGGCACAGGCGATGCTGTGCCAAGCACGCCCCGCAATACTTCTGCTGTTCTCGACACTGGATCGCCGCTCACGCCCATACCCACAGCGGCTGCTGAAAAGACCAAAAAGTATGTATCATTTCCACGTAATCTGGGCTCAATTAATTAGTTCACCTAGGCGCAAAGCCAACGACAGCACTGATGGGCCGTCCAAACGGCTGCGAGGCTCACAGCACCAAGCTTCCGATCGTGCCATGCGCACACGCGCTGCAGTGCAGGCACCGCCACCTGTCAGGAAGGTCGGACGCCCTGTCAAGCCAGATGCTGTCACGGTGCCTGGGAGTTCAACTGCTCGACCGAAACGTGGATGCACTAAAGGGATAGATTACACGGATAGCTAGGCTCAAACTTGAATGATATAATAGATTGGCATATTATGCGTCCGTTAACCGGGTGTTCCCGCTCAAATTGAAAGTCCGGACTTCCGTTCTTTGTTGCCGATCCACTCGCCCGCTATAGTTCATCACCGCCAGTACTGCGTGCTGCATCTGCATTCGTGGGTGTACACTCTGTGCGCCTCCATTGGGAGACGTATCACCCATCCTCGGCACCAGAAGAACTCGCCTTTGCTTTTTATTACAGAGAGCCTTTTTTTGTTTTTTTTTTTTACAGGATGCCGCCGCGCAAACGCTCGCGTTACAGAGCCCCAGAGCTCACTGAAACCGTATATACAGCTCCGTTGATCGATTTTTCTAGTATAGCAGATAGTTCCTCTCGGTCTACAGATATAACTTGTGCCGGCCCTCCTTCCCCTCGCGCAAATCCCCTTGCACCGAGTGTAACTAGCCCCAAGAAGCGAAAGTCCGCTGCAGTGCATGTAAATAGTATAGAGTACAGCGCACCACAGGGTGTACAGCCCGAGAGCGATGCTCCTGCCTCGGTGGCTGGTGCAAGCTCGGCTCATCGAACTACGGGAAGGGCGCGGGGCGTTGGTACATCCCATGGCAAGGTACGTTGCATCTCGTCACCACCGCATTTCACATTTACTGATACCTTGCAGACAACAACCGAGTACAACAAAGAATTTGAAGCTGTACAGGCACAATTACTGGAAGGAATGATGAGTTTAGAGTGGAATGAGCTGGTGGGTAGCATGTGCGACTGCGCCGAGCATGGTCAGCGTCTTTACCGATGCCTTGACTGCTTTGGGTCCACGGTCCACTGTCATGCATTTTCACCAACGCCATGGGAGTTTGCCGTTGCATGCCATCGAGAAGTGGAACGGTACTGCATTCGAACCTGCTGCGCTTGGAGATCACCCAGAGTTCCGGGTGCATCTAGGACATCATGGTGCAGCGTGTCCCACAACATCGGCGGAGGTGCATGCGCGAGAGTTAAACTTGACACATTACACCCACGAGATGACCGTTGTGCACTTGAACGGTCGGCACACCTTAACCTTTGTGCTCTGTCGCTGTCGGGGTCCTCGGCAAGAGCTTCCCAGCCTCGTTCATCAGCTCGTTCGAGCTCGAATTTTTCCGAGCACGTTTAGCCGGCCGACCATCGGGTATACGTTTGAACTCATGGCACACTGGCATTTGGAGTCGCTTCAGAGCAAAAAATCAACATGGGACTATTGGCAAGCGGTGTGCCAGAAAAATAAACGCGGGCAGGAGAGGGTAAGCAGACAACAGAGCCCACAACTCTCAGCTGACGGTGCAACAGAAAGGCTACCATGGGTTCCTTCGGGCGGGCCATTTTTGGCGTGTACTTAAAATGCAGCTTCGCAGCGGTCAGGCTCACGGTATCGATGCACATCTGCCAGCCAACCGTTGGCCTCGCTCAGTGATCGTTGCTTGCCCCGCGTGTCCGGAGCCAGAATTCAATCTGCAGCCCAACTGGAACAACTTGGTGAACGACGAGAAGCACAGGTAGTCTATGTGCCATGCCTTTAATGGTGATACTGATGAGACTCGAGGTTTAAATTCATACTGTGGCATGGTACGGATGCATCGTTCAAGGTCTACCTGAAGGTCAAATTGCGAGATGCTGGAGACACTTCGCTGCTGGATGGACGGGCCTTTCTGCCGACGCGATCTGATTGGGAGGCATACACTACTAAGAATAGCAATATCTCGCAGGCAAGACATTATTATGCTAACATATAACCGTGTGCTAATGAAGTATCAGGAGGCTGGGTCGTGTCCCGGCTATGACAAGATGCATAAAATTCAGGACATCGGCGACCGGGAAGTGTCTGGGCTGTCTGCAGTGTGCTGCATACGTCATAGTAGCTTTCCGGCAATGGGGATGGTAGACTTAAAGCTCGGGGAAAAGTACGTCCTCAACTACTGGCCGAAAAATATTGATGTCTTCAGGTACTATATGATCGATCACGGCTGGGTGTATGCGCAAGGACCCAAGCCGGACACAAACTTGCCCCGCGCGCTGTCAAGTGACCGAGCCTGCTCGTTGTGCATCAACATTATGCGCCGATTACGTGCCGAGTTTCCCGACCGAGATGACGTTCAGCAGATCGCGAGAGAGCTCGTGTGGGTCATTCCAAAAATGCACATACAAGGCCATTGTGAGAAGTGTCAGTATCTATTTCACCTTCTGTACACCCCAGGTGCCGGGAGAGCATGCGGAGAGGGGGTGGAGCGCCCATGGGCGGAGACAAAGCTCGCGGCGGCCATATGCCGGGACGCTAACGCCGGTCATCGTCAAGACATACTCAATGATGTCCATAATTTTTGGAACTTCAACAAAGTCGTTGGACTGGGTGAGCACTGCTAGGTTTTGAGTTGGCTATGGCTCAGAAAATTATACAGGCAAATATCTATATACGAAGGCCGAGGAGGCCCACAAACATGTCGCGGTGGCAGAGGCAGAGTTTCAAGAATTTGCGAGCTCGATCGCTCGGGATAGGCTAGCTGCCTGGGAAGAAGAGTATCCGACGGAGAAAGCTGTTGTGGAGGAGGATACGATCCGGGGGCGATACTGCGTAGACCCGGCAAATCGTAAATTTACATTGAGTCTCTCGCATCTGTGCTGATGGCTTGTGTGCTTCTACGTAGGCCCCAATCACAAGGACATTATAGCACGGCTGGAAGCAGAGGAACGTCTACCGGGCCAGGCACGCAAGCGCGGTGTTGTGGGCATGATGGCTAAAGGTGTACAGTTGGCAGAAGATCAGTACGTCAACTATACAATTCATCGGCATAATGCTTAAATTCATACAGAGTGCGACTCCGTCGGAAAGCCGAGAATGCTAAAAAGAACAAGCAGGATAAGGATGCCCAACAGAGTCTGCGACAAAAGCGTCGTCACCTGTCGGAGCGCATATCCAGCTTTCGACGCTTGCAGCTTAGATACATGCCTGGCATAGCGGAGGCGATTATGGAGGGTGAAATGGCGTCTGGTGAAGCCGACGATGACGATGGCCTCGAGGAGACCAGTTATGCTGAGGATATTCCGTTGATGCTTCCGTCGTGGTTCAGCGAGCAGGAGAGGAAGGAGAATGGTGTGCCGGAACGTTTGGTCCATATGGAGACGGAGCTTCGGAAGGCACATGCGGAGGGTGCTCTTTCCAATCTACGATTCAGCATTCGACTTTTTGGCTCAAACGCCGACGAAGCTCGAGATCAGGTGGACAACACGAGCGGCAAGACTAGGGCACGGGCGTATCTGAAAAAAATGAAGTCCAAGCAGACCGTATTCGTCAATATCTATTCGGAGCACCTGGGTGCGCTCAGGGCGTTGGGTCTATCGCGGGACGATTCAACCTATCAGAACCTTGACACGACCATGCTGCGTGCACATCCCCCTGCCGACAAACCCCAGCCTCTGAGCGTTGGAAAGTCCAAGGGCGATGTTGCATGGTTCTGGCGAGGGGAACTGGATGTTTCTCTTATTTCAAAGCAGGAGAAAGCCAAATTAGCTCTGCTGACAGACGACGGTGCGTGAATGATGCATGACAGACTCCACTTAAAATTTGTTTTAGATAACCGGGTGCGGTACTTTCGTTTGCAGGGTCACTATAGGCGCTGGTCAGAACAGATGGCCATAGTGGGTGCCGAGTTTGGACGCAGCGAACGGCATTTTTCAAAAATGGTCTCTATTTGGAAGACCATTGGCGGCGAGCAGCGAGCGAAGGCAATGGCGGGTCAGCTCACCGCCGATGCTGCGGCAGCAGGCTATGGCCCGGACGTTCTTCCCTGGCAGCGCCTGCCTGCTGACGAATTGCGCAGCTGGCATGATGCTGAAGGAGCGGCAGCCTATGCCTTCCAGAAAGTTGGATTTTACAGTACTCTGCTTCAGGAGATAAGGGATCTTCGGGCTAGAGCCTGTGCTCAGTTCAAGGTTGCTGAAGACTGGAACCAATTCGACGCTGACTGTGAGCGTATCTTAGTTCAAGCCGCCATCGAACCAACTAACATATTCTTATACAGTGTACACGGTAGACAGTGTTACCTCGGTGTAGTTTCCAGCCACCGGTTTTCAGCGATTCTTAGGTGTAGCGATTACTACCGATTGTCAGTGATTCTTCTTCGCCCGGAATTCACCGGTTGTCAGCGATTGTTCGTCCGGAATTCACCGGTTGTCAGCGAAGTTCACCGATGGTCAGCGATGTATGCAGCATCTCACGATGCGTCCAAGCGGTTCTCAGCGGTTTATACGACAGTATTGAGCCACTACTGACATGCTGATAGCATTTGAAAGTTCACCGGTTGTCAGCGAAGTTCACCGATGGTCAGCGATTTATACCGAATCTCACGATGCGTCCAAGCGGTTCTCAGCGGTTTATACGGTAATATTGAGCCACTACTGACGTGCTGATTACATTTACTTACTACTCCAAAATGTGCCAAAGTGCGGGATTCGGTTAACCGATGTGCTGCACGAAGTGCGGCAATCGGTTAACCGAAAGTCCCCGGTACCATTGCGGCGACTAAGCGCACCGCAGCTCGCGACAAGATAGCCACGCATTGCAAATGAAACGATGCACACTGGGTAATGCCTGTGCTCAATGCAGAGCGCGTCGACGAGTATTGCGGACAAACGTCGCGCCGTGCGAGTCGGGCCAGTGGTCGTGCGTGTTCGTATTAACAGCCGCCAACGACTGCATCGGCGGAGTGAGCTGCAGCTCAGCTGACGGTACCAGGAAGCAATGAGGAAAGCATCAAAGGCCGTTGCGGGAAGTGAGGCAAGACCACAAAGCGGAGTGCGATTTTGTGAGGCGCAAATGGGGCACTGGGGAAGCGAAGATCAAGTTGAGGCACTTTGCGCCCCATCGATCGATTTCTCTCCCAAATACAGATATGCGAGTATACACGAGTATTCGATACTTTTCGGGGAAAAGCTACTGCGACATTTTAGGTTGTACATATTAGTCTGTACCGACCAAAGTAGCAATGAACATTATACAACCTGAGGACAGTCCATAAGTATCCACTGACCCTACCGGCTCGCAGCCCGGATCACAGTCCCAGTGTCCAAGAAGGGGCTGACTGGCCGGGCCTCACCAATCCAGCGCAGGCGTTCGCCATTTGCGCTGACACTGCGCTCCGGGGACCAAGCAGATCCAAAGCCCAGAAGATCCAAGTCCAAATCGCTAGCATTATGCTCAAAGGGCGTCAGACTGCCATGACTGGGAGTATGTACGCCGATTGAACCCATGTCAAAGTCTACGCTTCCAGATTGAAGCTCCATATCGGCTTCGTGGCTGTCCAGGACTCGGATGACGGGAGGAGCAGCTTCAGCAACTGGAACGGCGTCATAATCATCATAGAGCACCTCGTCGACCTGCATGTCGGCGAGATCTGATTCAGAACGGGTAGCTCGGGGCAGAGACGTAGCAGAATGGAGCGCGGGGATGGGGGCGGGAGCGCATGATGTCGTCGTAGTCGACAACAGACCGTGATCCCGGGCTTGCGCTTCCAACGCCGCAAGAGCCTTCGCAGCCGCAGCAGCCTTCGCCTCACACCGCGTGCCCCGGACGACCTGCGCGCCGGGTAGTACCCACTTTTTGGACGGATAAGGCTCGACAACGCTCAGTGTACAGCGCCAGCGCCAACAGTACTCCGTGCCCGAGTCACCATCGCCGTCAAGATCTTCACCTGGAATGCGCTTCCGAAAGCTGCGCAATGCAAAGACACCGACAAGCCCGCGTTGAAGCATCAGCCTTTCAAACTCGTACAGCGTGCGCCGCTCAGATTCTGTGCATAGCCCGTCCCGTCCGTACAGTACGCCAGCGTCCTTGGCGGGTTCGTCCAAGTCTAGCAGGCTCATACGCACGGCAGTGGTAGGGACACGAGGCACATGGCGTTCAGGACGGCTGGGTACGGGATCCGTGGAGGAGGAATCAGCGAGAGGAAGAGCAGTGACAACAGACAGATGCGGCGAGCTACTGGGTGAATGTTCACTAGCAGGAACGCCAGCGTCTGCGTGCGCGTCCTTCGCATCGCGCAGCAGACTGATAGTTGCGAGGTCGCGGACAAGACCGATGGTAGCATGTCCGTTAACATCTCGATCAGTAAGCAGATGGGCGCCAGGCGCGGCCCGCGGGATGTTGGGAGCGGAATTCAGAGAGTCGGCGCGTTTTGGATGTATTGCTGGACTGTTGACGTTCGCAGAGGATTCGGCGACTCTCCAGAGCGGCCGATGACCCCATGCGGGCTTGTGACGATAGGGACTAGGCGGGCTGAAAGATTGTGGGATATGGGAACTAGGGGCACCATGGGCACCGCGACTAGGAGCAGGAGCAGCAGGGCGTATCCGCATTCCAGAGCCATAGTCATTGTCATGAGGTGTGTGTCGGCGTCCGAGCCAATGAGCCTGAGCCTATAATAAATGTGAAGTATTTAAGAGGTGAATCAGCGTGCCATCGATTGTAGTACATAAGATCAGCGAACACTCACAGTTGCTGCGGTGTCGGCATCGGGATGCCGCTGGGGGTCGCGCGGACCAAAGTTCTGAACTGCAGCCTGACTTTGATTTCCTTGTTCGGGACGGTGGGAATACCAGCCGCTCGGAGGATATTCCCACACTGCTTCTGAATATCTTCTGCCTGTGCCAGAGCGCGCATCCACCGACATGATGGGTGTCACGGGTAACGAGGCGCGCTGCGGGCTCGACTCGTTACTAAGGCCCACACCCGCTCCGACGACAACGCCAGCCTCGTGATCCCACACATGAGCGCCCGCAACGTTTGCGCCGGGCAGAAATCCCCAGCGTGAGCCGACGGGGCGACGTAGTTGCGAGGGCCCGCTTTCCGCTGGCGCTGCTGGCGGAGGGCCAGGGTAGGAGTACCCAGCGTCGTCTGCGCGCCGAGCACTGATGCGGCGCGCGAGGGCGGCTGCGCGTGCCAGTTCTGCGCGGTCGTCGCGGCTGGGGGTTGGGAGCGGTGGACTTGGCGGTGGTGGAGGGTAAGGGTAGGCATTTTGGAGGGGGGGAGATAGATATGGTGCGTGTGTATGCATAGGATGTGCGTCAGGCAGACGCGACGGTCCTGGTGTTGGCAACGAGGGATTGTTATCGTTGGGATACGACATCGACATGTCTTGTGCCAACCCGCGGTAGTAGTCGCCGATATCCCTAGCTTCATCCTCGGCCTGAGCGTACACTACCTGCACGCCGGTGCTGTTGCTGGCGGAGGCATGGCCTGCGCGGGGCACGTTCATGTAGACGTGTGACGGCGGGAAGGAAATGGATCAGGGACGCACTGTTATGTACTCCGTGTTCAGTGGCTTTTATTTGGTTCAGGCCTCAGGGCGGTTGTTGCTCCCAATCCACATCCGAAGCGGGCCTGGGCGTGCATACCATTGTACTGGTGTTGCGCTTCGATCTTGCGAGGGAGAAACAATCATGATGGAGAGTCAACGGTAGGCGCCTCGGTCCCAGTAAGTACTGGCAGTGGTTTGGCGAAGGTGCCCTCTTGTGCGTCTTTGCCTTTTGGAGGCGCGGCGGCCTCACGTGGCGTTGGGCATCGCATGAGCGGGTGCCGTTACGTTGATGGGCTTGCTGGGGTAAGTGAAGCGGCCTTCTATGTCTCCTGAGACTCCGGTAGGGTCCACATGCTGTCGGCCGATTCAAAAGCATAAGAAGACCACGAGCCAAGATTTGGTGGTTTCGGACGTTGACCTTGTGGCATCCCAAGAGAACGGGGAAGGGAAGAAGGAGAAGAGCGAGGTCGGAAGCTAAAAGGTACTTCGTTCCGCCTCGCCATCTAACTTCCAAGCTGCGTAGATAGTCACAAACTGTCGATACCACACGAAAAAAGGCCTTTGTATCTGAACGAAGTAAGTGACTTTGCAACCTGAGCTTGGAGGAAATCGGATTAGCAATGAGGCAAACTAAATACATAGACACTCAAGATCTCTCATCCAGACTAGAGGAATGCGAGAAAATATGAGGTAAATGACCATGAAACAATTTAGGACGTACGTGTGAGGCCTTGGGGTCCAAGACGACACTCGAAGGTCAATTTCAACTGATTAGTCAGCAATTGGTCACGCGTCTTCTAATCACTTTGCCCTAGGGCGCGACAATGTAAATGAACGAGTATACGTGCCTCTGAAGGAAATTTACGCTGTCTCCGCTTGTTATTGACTGCGTTGAACAACTGAGGAGCCAGGGTCCTTGGTCCAGCCCTTGTAATATGATTATGGCTCTGGAATTTCAGAGAAATTGGCATACCCACTGGTTTTCTAAAATCATGTGATGGAATAGAAATGCATTGTCGTGAATAAATTGGTGGCTGCTGAGACTCTGAGAACAAGTGGCTGAACGGCCAGAACGGGAAGAAAAGTCCGACGCCCGATCCGTTCTCATTTTCGTTCAAGTCCGCCACGCGCGTCGGCCAACGGCAACGGCAGCGCCTACGACTGCAATCTCCCGCTCCTGCTACCCGCTGCTCGCCGCGCAGCTCGATGACCAGCTGTTTCTGAACGCATTCACGACTCCAACGATCATTTCTCTCAACCACCATAGAACGAACGATGAATACGAAGGTGGCCACGCCGCCGGCGGGCTCGGGCTCGAACAAGGAGCTCACCAACTACGTGCGTTTATTATATACGCGTGGAATATCCTGGTGCTCATTGCGGGGCTTTGTAGCAACTGGGCGATGTCCTCGGCAAGGGCGCGTCGGGCCAGGTCTACCGTACGCGCGCTGAGCAATTATCCTGAGATTATCCGTACTCAGAAATCATAGGCGCACTCAACTGGACAACTGGCGAAACGGTGGCTGTCAAGCAAATATCGCTGGCCAATATTCCTAAAGCCGAACTCTCTGAAATTATGGTGCGTATTGCGATCAGGGGTACCGCAGTGGCCATCTACATTCGCGCGCTGCACACACGCCTGGGTGCCAGAGCAGCTACCATACACGTCGAATATCCTATTTCGATGCGGTGCCGTCGATCCATGTCGGGATGCACGCCGTGCTATCTCCGTCTGCATATGTGCGACGACCATTTAGCTGGCGCATTTTCTGCAGCTCAATTGGCTCTTTTCGACGCTTGCATATGCTCGGGCACCGCCAGCGCCCGTGTATGACGCGTCTGGCTGGCGAGAATCCTGACTGCGTGCTGTGGCGCAATGGCAGCTGTCACTATGCCAGCCTCTACCGAACTACCTGAACTCTGACTGCCAATCATCTCCGCCACTGCGTGTACCCCGCATTCCTGTATTTGCATTACTAACTGAGTCTTCAGTCCGAAATCGACCTGTTGCGCAACCTGAATGTGCGTGCAAGACGACGGCTCAGCCGTTTCATTTGTGCTCATTTGTCGTCAGCACCCGAATATCGTCAAGTACAAGGGCTTTGTCAAAACGCGCGAGTTCCTGAATATTATTCTCGAGTGCGTTTCCGCTGCCGACTCGGAGATGATAGGCTAATCCTCTCTAGGTACTGCGAAAACGGCTCGCTTTCGCACATCTGCAAGCGTTTTGGCAAGTTCCCCGAGAACCTAGTCGCCGTCTACATCTCGCAGGTGCTCACGGGACTCGTCTACCTGCACGACCAGGGTGTCATCCACCGCGACATCAAGGGCGCCAACATCCTGACCAACAAGGACGGCTGCGTCAAGCTGGCCGATTTCGGCGTGGCGTCCGCGGCGGGGGTGAACGACGGCCAAGTCGTCGGGAGTCCGTACTGGATGGCGCCGGAGGTCATCGAGCAGTTCGGCGCGACGACGGCGAGCGATATTTGGAGCGTCGGCTGCGTGGTCATCGAGCTGCTCGACGGCCAGCCGCCGTACCACCAGCTCAAGCCGATGCCTGCGCTCTTCCGCATCGTCCAAGATGACTGCCCGCCCATCCCCGACGGCGCGAGTCCGATCGTCAAGGACTTTTTGTACCATTGTTTTCAGAAGGACCCCAACCTGCGTATTTCCGCGAAGAAGCTGCTCAGGCATCCGTGGATGGTCAGCGCGCGCAAGCAGATGGGCAGCGAGGGCAGCACGCGCGAGATGCGGCCCACGAGCAACTATGGCTACGACGAGGCCGTGTCCAAGGTCCGCGAATGGAACGAGGCATTGAAATGTGCGCCGTCATCTGCTTGCTTGCCCTCTCATTGACAAGTGCTGTTGTAGCGCCATCACGAACGGCCAAGCACGCCGCTCCGCGTGTCTCCCGGCCGAGTCTGGGCGCATTCAGCGTGGCGTCGCCGCTGATGCTGCCCGCGGACCCGCCGGGGATGGTGCCGTCGCTATCGACGAGCTCGACGCTGTCCTCCGGCTCGGGCGGCGTGCCCGTGCCGAACGGCGCGTCCTCCGCGGCGGGGCGCACGCCCGGCGTCGTCGCGCCCGCGCGCGTGCTGCAGGCAACCGTACCCGAGGAGGAGACGGACAACTGGGACGACGACTTTGAGATCACGGGCGACGGCGGGCTGCACATCAAGAAGCTCGCCCCTTCGACGTCGCTCGAGAGTGTGCAGACGCCGGCGAAGATGGGGCTGGGCCTGCGCCCCCCTGCTGAGGAGGAGAATACGCGCACGATCCGCCCGTCGCGTAGTCCTGGGGTATCGATGAATGGCAAGCCCGCCGCGGCCGCGCGGTCCACCGTCGAGCCCATTGTGGAGGACTGGACGAGCGATATGGACCTTGGTGGCGATGACGATGATACGCGGATGGAGTCGAAGGTCAAGGAGTACAAGGTGCGTCTTCTCCTTGCGCGTTTGATCTGTGTTTGGTGGCTCACCATTGTGTTTTGCATTCCGGAATGCAGATGAAAAACTCGCGCCGCGGGCTGTTCCATCCGGACGATATAAAGACCGTGGGCCTGCAAGTGAGCCCTGGCCCGCAGACTGCTCCATTACCCCGGACGACCTCCCCCGCGCCTTCGCCGTCGCCAATGCCGCGGACAGCTTCTCCTTTACCAGATGAAGGGAAGCGCGCGTCGCCGCTGCCGCGGTTCAACAGGCCGTCGCCACGTGGAACTCATACCCGCTCGTCGAGTAGCTATGTGGGTGGTAGCACTTCGCTTGGCCGCGCGGATGGGAGGCGGATGTCGACGCCCGTACCGAGCTCCGATGTGCAGCTTGGACGGTATACTGAGGATGAGGACGATGAGGACTACGATGATGTCTTCGCCAAGGTGAACGGTACAGGTGTGTCTGTTTTATGCCGGTTCGTTTTGACCTTCGTTGACTGTTCGTGTGTACAGCGCAGGAGATGACGGAGACGCTGCAGTTGAATACCCGGCTGTCGAACAAGTCGTGGGTGCGTGTTCGACCCCTATTTTGTTGTTATTCGGGATTTGCTTTGCTGATAATTCGACAGTTGGGCGATGAGGACTGGGACGAGGAGGATCCATTTGCTGAGGTACGCATCGCTCGACCGCGTTCGGATTCCTCGTGGTTGACGACCTCCGCTATTGCAGATTGACGAGGGCTTCGCGGAGGAGGATCTCGAGTCCAACCTTGTGCGCGACAAGTACGCACGGCTATGCACCACCGTCAACGGGCTGGTGGACGACCTCAAACCCGACGCGCCGGACTTCTCGTTACGGGAGACCTGTGACCAGCTGGTAAGCCTTTGGACCATCCTCCACTTTTTGACTGCGAGGTTGACGCGTGCGCCCGTGCAGCTGATGATTATAACGGACGCGCCGGAGATGCAGATGCAGCTGATCTCGAGCCACGGGATGCTGGCTGTCCTTGAAGTGCTCGAGGCCAAGCCGAGTCGCGATGTTATCCTCAAGCTGCTGCAGATCATCAACGTCGTGCGTTTTGTTCATGCTTTCTGTGCAGCGACCTCGTCTTGCTCATGTGCTCCCTCATAGCTCGTGACCGCGGATTTGGGCGTTCTGGAGAGCTTCTGCTTGATTGGGTGTGTTGCATTTCATCGTGTCGAATGAACATGCTGATGAGTATTGCCGTAGTGGTATACCTGTTGTTATGGGTGCGTGCCGCGCTTCGGATACGCTGCGGTCGTAGCTGACTTGCTGTCAGAATTCACGAGCAAGAAGTTCTCGAGCGAGTGCCGACAACAGGCGTCGAACTTCATCCGGCTATTGTGTCATTCGTCCGTCCTGACGCTGCAGATGTTCATCTCGTGCGTTCCGCCTCGCGAGGCTCGCAGAATCAAATTACTAATTGGTTGGCTAGGTGTCGAGGATTGAAGGTGCTCGTCGACCTGCTAGACGAATCCTACGCGGAGCAGACCGAGCTGGTCGTGCATGCGCTGAACGGCATCAGCTCCGTCTTTGAGCTGCAATCACCGACGACGAAGAACGACTTCTGCCGGATGTTCATCCGCGAGGGCTTACTGGACCCGCTGACCGCGGCTTTGACAAGCGCGCTCGAACACGGCTCACCCGTGTCGGAGCACAAGAACCAGGTTATCGGCATTCTGCTCGTGTTCTCCCAGGTTTCGCAGAGCGACGTGCACGTGCGCACGGCGCTTGGGACGCGGAAGGTCGTGCGGAGGACGCTCCGCGCGTGCGAGGTGCTCGAGCCGGAGTACCTGGTCGTACTGCTCAAGGCGGTCAAGCACCTGTCCATGAACGCCAACTTGCTTGATGTCCTGCAGAATGCGAACGCCATCGAGATTCTGATACGGATTATGGTCAAACAGAGTTCCGGGCCTCATAGCACGGTGGGTTTCTCTTCGCCAAGTATTGGCATGTGCGCTGATGTTGCGCGCTAGGAAATCTCGAATCACATCTTTCAGACGCTGTATAACCTCTGCAGACTCAACAAGTCGCGGCAGGAGGAGGCAGCGCAGGCGGGTATCATACCGTGCCTGAAGCGCGTGAGCGAGGGCACGTCGCCTCTCCGACAATTTGCGCTTCCCATTCTTTGCGACCTGGCGAGCGCGGGCAAGGCGTGCCGCGCGTGTTTGTGGCAGCATGACGGCCTGCGGATGTACATCAAGCTGCTAGCCGACCCGTACTTCCAGGTCAGCGCGCTCGAGGCGATCCTCGCGTGGCTGCAGGACGAGACCGCGCGCGTGGAGGACGTGCTCATCCAGCCTGACGTGCTTGGCGCGATCCTCAAGTGCTTTATCACCGCCAACGCCAACTCTTTCGAAAACTTGCTTGACCCGCTGCTCAAGATCATTCGGTTGTCGACGAACATCGCGCTCGGCCTCGCGAAGGCGGAGTTCTTCAGACGGCTTATCGACAGGCTGGGGCACCACAAGGCCGTCGTGCGGCTTGCGCTGCTAAGGATCCTGCGCGCGGTGTGCGACGTCCATCCCGAGCGCACGGGCCTCATCGAGCAGTTCGGACTGTATGTCATCGTCGAGAAACTTGCGCGTAAGGACGGCGCGGTGCTCGTGCGCGAGTTGGCGCGCGAGATCATGCCCACGCTCAGCCGCGCGCCGTCGCCCGCGAAGCCGCCGAGCAGCTCGAGCGAGAGCGGGCATTCGCACTCACAGTCGCACTCGCGGACGAAGAGTGTGCTGGCACCCAAGAAGAAGAGCGTGCGCCGGACGGCGAGCGAGGCGAGCGTCGTGCTGCCCTCCGGGACGGGGCCCGCCCCACCGATGCCTGTGCTCATGGGAAGCGCGACGGCGCGGCACAAGCTGAGGCCGTCGCGCCACCGGCTCGAGGACGTCACGTTCAGCCCGCCTTCGCAAGAGGCGTCGTCCGGGCAGCGCAGAAGATGAAGGTGAAGCTGGGTGTGTCTGTCGTGCTACTTGTACTGTTATTGCTATCGTTGTTGGTCCCTCTCTGGATTCCTCGGCCCGTCAGCATGATCGAGTTCCTTCTTTCTCTCGCGCTCGTCAGCTCGTTTTCTCACAATTCTCACCATACAACCCAATGTCCTCTCCCTGCACTCCCTTTTCTGCACTCTCTATCCATGTACACCTTCGTCCCCCCTCTAAAACTCCACCTTTTCCTGAATCCTCTGAAGATTCGAGCTGCAACTGGAAACGCTCATTTACGCCTCGTCTCGCCTCCCCTCATTCCTGCATTCTGAAATGCTGTCTCATACACATGCAATATTATTCTTCGCCTCGCCTGGGGCGAACACTTGCAAGTATGTTCTGCTGCGCCCATGGCCATATGGCAGACGGCAGTATGGCCCGGCCACCGAGGATCGTCATGGCAGGGCTGAGTTTCACGGTGTTGAGCCGTTTTTGCATCTTTGCCCTTCACCCAGCCATCGACGCCTGCATTTCGCGTTGGAAGCTGCTTGTCGTCTGTTTCAGCGTTCAGGCTCTTGCGTGCGGATGGCGTGCAAGCAGCGGCTGTTCCTGGGCAGGGATGTTATCTGGTTCCGCGCATCTAGGCGATAGGTCCAACCAAGGCGCCGGCTGGTCGCACGAGCTGTTCCACGAGATCTGGGGCTCTCGTATGCATGCCGAACTCTTTGCTTTTTCGGGTGCTCGTAGAACTGCTGCTGCTCTACTGCGTCTTGGTGGGAAGTTTACTGGGTCCCTGGCTGTCAGTTGGGTCAGTTGGGTCTCGACGGTCTCGAACGCTGCTCGATTCTCTACCAGGATCTAGGGCAGGATTCTTTTCCTCTGGCTTGTTGCTCTTGTGACGAACTGGCCAGGATCCGTCGAGGGTGCTGTACTGCATGATCAATCCAGCCATGGCGGCCGAAACGGACAGGGACTCGATGGATATGCTCCCTTACAATATTTTCCCCTCTCAGCTGAATTCCGGCGACGGTTTTTGGGGTCTGTATGCATGCGCCACGCCGTTTGCGTGCTCCAGGATTACAATTTAGACTGGACGATTGCTCATGGGACGCGCGTCAGCGTGTCCGTTGACGTGCGAGGCTCGATCACGTTGTGATCACAAGGGACTCGGCTCCCGCGGACTGGCCGCTGCCTACATTCTTTCGAGCTCTATTTTGCAAATGGGTGGCTCAATGGATGCATTGAGAACGACGACGGCCGGGCAGCTCTAACAATGCAGTCACTACCTACGGCGTGGTGGCACTGGAGGAGTGTCACGGCGTCTTGGCGAAAAGTCTCGGCAGGCGGAGCAGGATCCCGCCTCGCGTCATCGCCTCCGATAAAGAGGCTTGGCGCTTGCTCAAGTAGCGGGTGCCGCGCGGGAGATGCCGCCCATCTATGGTGAAGAGCCCCTCCGCTGCGACGAACAACAATGCCACAGCTGACGCCAAGGGCAACCTGCCACGACATTCCGGGTCCACGAGCGCTGCCCCGCATGTACAACCTGCTGACGACGTCGTGCGCGAGCTCGGCTCCGACGCTGCCTCTGGCATCTCGTTCGAGAAAGCTGCTCAGCTCCTCGCAAGTCATGGTCCCAACGAGCTCGAGGCAGGTGGAGGAATACCCATTTGGAAGGTCAGCAATGTTTCATGCGACGCGTATCGTAATTGTGGCTAACGACTTGCACTTAGGTTTTCCTAAAACAAGTGGCTAACGCGATGACAATCGTGTTGCTACTTGCCATGGGACTGTCTTTCGGCGTCGAGGACTTTGTCGAAGGCGGCGTCATTCTCGCCATCATCGTCCTCAACATTACCATTGGCTTCTTCCAGGAGTACCGCGCCGAAAAGACAATGGAGTCGCTCCGCAATATGGCCAGCCCAACCGCGACGGTCGTGCGTGCGGGCCAGATTGAGCAAGTCCCCAACAAGTCCGTCGTTCCCGGCGACATCGTCGAGCTCGAAGACGGCGACATCGTCCCCGCGGATATTCGCCTCATCGACACCGTCAACTTCCAGACGGACGAGATGCTCCTCACCGGCGAGTCTCTTCCCGTCGTCAAGGACGCCGACGAAGTCCTCCCTGCGGAGGACGTACCGCTTGGTGACCGGATTAACATGGCGTACGTATTTGTTCAGACTGCCGCTTGTGACCGGTCTCACGTGTTGCTTAGGTATGCCTCCTCCACGGTCGTCAAAGGCCGCGCGCGCGGCGTTGTCGTGTATACGGGTATGAAGACCGCCGTCGGCGAGATTGCTGGTTCCATCAACAGCAAGACCGTCAAGCCGGGTCGCTCGCTCGACCCGCGCGAGGGCGGCATCCTCCAACCCTTTAAGGGCCTCTTCTGGCGTATCTGGGACGTTGTCGCGGGTATTCTGGGCATCACCGGTGGCACGCCGCTTCAGATGAAGCTGTCCAAGCTCGCCTTCGTTCTGCTCTGCTGCGCCGTTGTGCTCGCCATCGTCGTCTTCGGCGTCAACGAGTTTCATCTCTCGCATGAAGTCGTCCTATACGCCATTGCCCTCGGCATTGGCACCATACCGGAGTCGCTCATCGCTGTGCTCACGATTACCATGGCCGTCGGCATGAAGACGATGGTCAAGCGCAAGGTCATCGTGCGCAAGCTCGACGCTCTCGAGGCGCTGGGCGGCATCGATTCCATCTGCTCCGACAAGACCGGCACGCTGACGCAGGGCAAGATGATCACGCGCCGCGTCTGGCTACCGGGCGTGGGCACGTACACCGTCGAGCGCTACGGCGCTGCGGCGGACCCGTCCAAGGGCCGCGTGATCTTCGACGAGGACGAGGAGGACCACTATAAGGAAGGGCTCAAGGTGCCCGGCACCGGCAGCCCCGGCGGCGGCTCCACGACGACCTCGCTCACGCACGACGATGGCAAGGACAACACACCGCTACCCGTCGAGGTGCCCGAGTTTATCCCCCCGGAGGCGCACACATTCTTGCGCGCCGTCGCGCTCTGCAACACTGCAACGCTGCAATACGATAAGGAGGATGCGCAGTTCGAGACGGACGGCGACCCGACGGAGATTGCGCTCCAAGTTTTTGCCCATCGCTTCAACAGCGCCAAGATGCACCTTAAGGACGCCGGATGGCATCAGGTCGCCGAGTATCCCTTCGACAGCGATATTAAGCGCATGAGCGTGCTGTTTGAGGAGCCCGAGACGAAGCGTATTCATATCTTCGCGAAGGGCGCTGTCGAGCGCGTGCTCAACACCTGCACCACGTACGGGCAGGCGGACGGTGCCCATCCCATGACGGAACACGACAAGGCGCATATCCACGAGCGCATGAACGCTTTGGCAAACGAAGGCCTGGTACGTTACGCCATTTGCTTGCGCGAACTTCTCTGTGTTGACTGTTCCTTCAGCGTCTTCTGGCTGTCGCCCACCGTGTCGTCGACGGCGACGCCGCGGCGTGGGAGGAGCGCGACCGCGCAGACGTCGAGAAGGAATGGACTTTCATCGGCCTCGCCGCCATCTACGACCCGCCGCGCCCGGAGACGCGCGCGGCTGTGGAGGAGTGCAAGCGCGCCGGCATCACGGTGCACATGCTCACGGGCGACCACCCCTCGACTGCGGCCGCCATCGCGCGTGAGGTCGGCATCATTCCCAAGCGCCTCGCGCCCACGGAGAAGGAGAACCTCGTGCGCAGCGCGAAGCAGTTCGACGCCATGACCGACGAGGAAATCGACAATCTGCCCGCGCTACCGCTCGTCATCGCGCGTTGCGCGCCCAAGACGAAGGTCAAGATGATTAACGCGCTGCATCGCCGCGGCAAGTACTGCGCCATGACGGGCGATGGTGTGAACGACTCGCCGTCACTCAAGCAGGCGGACGTTGGTATCGCTATGGGCGAGGGCGGCAGCGATGTCGCCAAGTCCGCGTCTGATATCGTACTCACGGACGACAACTTTGCCAGCATCGTCGCTGCCATCGAGGAAGGCCGCCGCATGTTCGACAACATCCAGAAGTTCATCCTTCACCTCATGGTCGGCAACGTGTCTGAGGGCATCCTACTTGTCGTCGGCCTCGCCTTCCGCGACCGCAACGACACTTCGGTCTTCCCGCTCGCCCCGCTCCAGATTTTGTGGATCAACCTGATCACAGGCTTCCCGGCTTTCGGTCTTGGGCTAGAAAAGGCGCAGGCGGACATCATGATTCGCCCGGCGCAGAGCACGGAGCGCGGGATGTTCAGCTGGGAGATCATCACTGACATGCTGCTCTACGGCACGTTCGTCGCAACGATCTGCTTCGCGACATTTGTCGGCATCGTCTACGGCCACGGCGGCGGCGAGCTGGGCGAAAACTGCAACGGCTCGTACAACCCGACGTGCGATGCCGTGTTCCGCGCGCGCGGCGCGATCTTCGTCGAGCTGACGTGGCTGCTGCTGCTCTTCGCGTGGGAGGTCAAGTCCATTCGCCGCTCGCTCTTCCGCCTCGACCCCGGCGCCGGCGCGCGCTTCACGTTCTTCCGCGACGTGTGGGAGAACCGCTTCCTGTTCTTCGCCGTCGTGCTTGGCATGCTGACCGTCTTCCCCGCGATCGAGATCCCAACGCTCAATACCAAGGTCTTCCGCCACAAGGCCATCACTTGGGAGTGGGCCATCGCCGTCGCCAGCGTGCCCACTTTCATTCTGATGTGCGAGCTTTGGAAGATGACCAAGCGCCGCTTCAGGTTGTTCGAGGTTCGCCGCAACGTAGCTAAGGACGCACCGGCCCCGAAGGGGGTTGAGAACGGTCACCAAAAGGTCTGATCTTATGTTTCTTGAAGTCTGCTTGATGTTTCTCATACGACCAAACATTGAACGAGCCGGAATATACAACCGAATGTGGGATTATCGACTATTGCGTGATCAATCGAATGAGCTCCAGCTCCCGCTTCATCCTCCAACTTTCATGTTCAGTTCCAGTTTGTCGTCGCTGTCGGCGTTTCGCGTTTCCGGATCCCTCACTGGGAAAGTCCGAGAATTGACAGATGGCTTCGCGAGCATAGGCATGCAATAGCTCCCATCGACGCACACACGTCCCTGTGCTCTTGCTGATGTCTTTCCGATAATCGATTCTGCCAACCTGCCGGCCAGCCCCGCAAATTTCCGACGTGCTCGAACACGCAGCCGGCCTGAAGAATAACAGTGCTACAATTCCAGGCTCACGAGGCACTGTGTGTCGCTGCGCAAGACCCTGAGGCCTGTGGCTGGTAGATCGTGTCCGCAAGCAAAAGGCCGGTGTTTGAAATGGAGTCAGTCTCTTGACCACTGGCCTTCTCCTCGCCGTTGTCCCAACGCGATGGACGGCAATGCCGTCGAGACCTCGTCCTGGAATCCTCATGCTCGTCGGGTGTGGGATGCATACAATCTGTCAGATCGCACAGCGTGTCCGCCGGCCCCATATATGGCCCCGGTAGCGCTGCCCGACTTAACGCCATGCTTCCCCGTGGGCGGTCGTGCGTACACTTCCCACAGTCTACTGCATCCCGTGCGATCTGACCTTGACTTCGGGCTCTAGACTACGAGGCATCCGTTCAGTGCATCCTCCACCCTGTTCTTCGCGAGGGCAACTTGATCTACTCTAGCAGCGCGGCGTCGGCAGACGTGCGTCGCTGGATCTGCGACGCTCCATCTGAGGCAGGCCAACTGGATGGCGAATCTCTGGAGGCGGATGCCACATTCCCACTCATGCATGTCCTCAACCTCCGTTTCGCTGGCCTGCCCGAGGACTGGGATGTCCAGCTTAAGATCCGGCGGCTTGAGCGCGGCGCTACTGTCAACGCGGTATTGTTCGCGATCGAACAAGCACTCAAGAAGCCTTTAGCGGAGAGTCCGGAGAGGACTCGCATGGATGTGATGCGTGCGTTGACGCATGCTGAACAATGGCGCGTCCGGATCCGTAGCGACGGCGACGATGAGTTTACGGTCTTTTTGGCATGATCACGAGTCCACTGCGGAGGGTGCCAGGCTCTGTGGCACTTCTATTTGTTGATAACCTGCTGTCCTTCGACTCTGAAGCTTGTATGATACCACCTGTGTATATATAAACGATACCTTCTACTTTCGAGCCAGGACTTTGACTGGAGCCTTGGGTGTCGACGGTACGGTGAAACATCGGCTCTTGTATATGTAGCTTCCCGCTCACGTGAAAACACGAGCGTCGTCAGTTCCCCAGAAAAGGACATCGCCATACGCGTCTGGCCCGGTGAGACGAGCCGGTCGCGAAGCTCGGATACTATTGCAGTGTTCTGCATCGCTCGCATGCTTTTGATCTGGGACGACGCACAGCACGACGCGGAGCTGAGTGAGGCGCTTGGGGTCCTTGCTTCTTCAAGCGACTAGCAGGTAACATTGCGTATATCGGACTCTGCCACATGAAACAGTTCGATTCAGAAAAGCAATGCAAATCGTCGACTCGGCATCGCTTCAACACTGTACAACTGGGGATTGAGCTACAACCGCACCCATCTTAGCCGCTCAATGAGTGGAGCTGGCTTGCTCATCATCAAGCGCTTGCTGGTGTAGACCCTGCCGGCGCAGGCAGACTATGCTGCTGTCTCATGCATGACGCTGAGCGTGCGTGAAGCCAAGTTCCCGCGCGCTGGTCTCAACTTCGCTTACGGTCGTGCAATATTTCACACTTTCTGACCAGAGTACTGTACCCGCAATCTTTCTGTATTCTCGGTGGATACAGCTTTGTGCACCATGTGGCTTATCCGATTAGATTCTTACTGCAACCCGAAGAGACACATGGCCAGCTCGCGAAGCTCGCACAAGTCAATACAATACCGCAAACGCCGTCCTTCGAAAGGGGTGGGCAGGGCATCTCAGCTCGGTCCCATCATCTGATGCTTCAAGGTGAAGGTTTGCGCTAGAGCCGTGCCGAGATTCAACAACTCAGAAGTGAGCGAGAAACACTGGCAATGCCCGGGCATCCTATAAATGACTGGTCACTGGAGAAACCAGGGTGCGGTATTGCATAGCTCTGGCGCCTTCATGGCTTGGCCGTTCTCTTCTCGCTATGCATACACACATCTACCAAGAGCAATGCAAGGGGCCCCTCGATGTCCCGATGCGCCGTACGTTGTCCCAATACCGTTGCCGCCGTACAGACGAGATGGTTAGTAACGAATATACATCGGAAAGTTACTCACTGAGCATTCGCATCTACGTAGTGCACGTCATGCCTCATTATCTTCTTACGGGCGGCGCACTAGTATACAACGTCTCTCAGCCGCCTTGGACCGCCCAGATTCTGTCCAGAGCCGGCTACCAACGCGTTTCCCTCTACATGCTGGGTCAGCCAGCCGTGGATCCACCGTGTGCCCACACCACTCTCCATTTCGGCAGCTACCCGCATTGGCAAGGCTGGAGTGTGCCGCTGTCGAAGACGAGGGGCTTTATCACCGTCGGAGACGTTCTCTACGCTATTCACAACTCTCTGACCCGCGTCATGGAGTTTGTCGAGCAAACTCCATATGGCCCCCGGAGACGATGGGTGCGGCGACTCGATTTTCTCAGAGGCCGCCACATGCTATTATCTGTGGCAAGCGTTGGCCGAGGAGATCTTTGCGTACGGTTGCATTAAAGCGTCATATTGAGATGTATGTAAAATACCTCCTACTAACAGGAGATCTGCGAACTCACCCGTCTGTTAGCAGATTGCCTACAGCGCAAAAATAGACGATTCGGGATGTTGGACCACATCTGCAGCCGATGTTACCAAAAATCCATTGTTGAACGCTGGCTCACCTGAATCCCGAGTCCAATACGCAACCGCAGCGGTGATGGGAGCGCTTCACAGTCCTACGGATGGACCTTGAGCTGTCGGAGAAATTTTCTGCGTCCAGCGCGACTTCTTTGAGCCCGGTCTTCGGCGCAGCGTACAGCGGCTGGGTCCGAAAGGAGCGCCCTTGACCAGAACCTGTCGCACAGCCAGCTCCGACCACCCAGGACTGCGACGCATTGAGTTTCTCGCGTGCCCTCTGGTACTGTAAGTAGTGAATGCTGGCGCCAGCCGTCCGACACGGCTGCAAAACCGCCACCGCCGCGTCACCGGGCTGTGTTTTCCTAGACAAGAAGTGAGCTGCAGAGCATCGACTCCTTGCACTGAGACACCCTGGAGTCCGGCGCAGCAAGCATGCCGGCTCTCGCGCAGCAGACGCGGGCGCGCGCGCGCGTATATAGGTGAACGCGTTCATGGGTCAGTCAGAAACATTCACGCCACAGTCCAGTTGTGCAATGGCAGCAAACCGCTCACCGCAGAGTGTCTTCGGCTGCTCTGCTCCCTCATCAACGGTTGCCAGCAGCTCTGCACGCCCCAATTCTTATCCTGGCGCACCTCGACTTCGCACTGTGCCGCTTCCACTGGACACGCATCCTGGTGCGTCTAGACCGTGCGCGAGCAATAGATTCTCATTCCATTTCCTTAAACAGCGATTGTAAACACGCACTTCCTACTGGCGGGAGGTGCCATGTTCTACAACTTGGCCTTGCCGCCCAGTACCGCCCAAATCGTGTCTAGGAGGGGATATGTTGCGATTAGCGCAGACATCCTGAACCTTCCTGCGACGTCTCCATCATGGAGGCACGCGACCATCCACTTCAATGGCTGTCCCCGCGAGTGGGATGTTACGATAGCGCGCTCCAGCGGAGTAACTGTCGGCGACGTTCTTGCTGCTGCCTGGCAAGCGCTCACAACTGAGGAAGTCCTGGGATTTCCAACGACGCACGATGTGCGGATGCGGAGAGTCCCACGGATTCAGCGCTTGCGCGGCGTTCAGCACCTGCACAGCGTCGAAGCTTCCATCGACGGACGTTTAATCGTCAGATTGCACTGAACTTGAGCTGAAGAAAAGAATAATGATATTTATTCGGAGAACGGCGGGCGCTAAAAATGTGTTGTTCAACACTGTGACACAGATGCCTAGCTGCCGTTGTTCAAGATTCAATTCATTAACATGCTTGTTTATAGATTCTGTTTCTCTATGTATACACGGACTTGATTCTTGGTGTGAAGCAATTTCTATGTGTATTCCTTCGGTAGTGAGACCAGAGTTCGCCCTTAACCCCTCAATGTCGGGCGGGCCAGTTTGATGTCGCCTTGGCCAAGTGGGTGAAGGTGGTCATGGTACGATGAGGTTGAATGTCGTGTGGACGGCCTTAGGCCTGCTACGGCCGATTATTCCGGTATGTCCGAATCTCCGGCGATTGTGTCCAGAGTTTTTGTCTGTTTGGCCAACTTCCTTTCTCCCTTTGCCTCTCATCGTTGGCGACGAAATGGCGCCACTGGACGCGTGTGCTATGTCACCATTCAGTGCTGTTTTCCATCTGTCCCCCTCGCCTCGGGGTTTCCGCGCCACTAGTTCGTGTTCGCAGCCCAATTCAGGCCCCCCGAAAGCTCCGATATACGTTCTGGGACCATCATCCGGGGCAGATTGCGGATCGGACCTCAAATGGACCTTTCGGGGGGCCTCCCAATTCGTATTGCAGCCATCATGGCCTTCCCACGATACCCCTCAGAATGCCGAGCCACTGCGCCACTGATCGTACGACACGCGCACGAGGCCCGCAGAGGACACCGGCGGCGCACATCCCCGCTGCCGGCTACCGCTGCATGCGCTGAGCAGGGCAACCATTGTACATTGACACGCACATCGGCATTGTGCGGGCGACGTCAGCATACGCCAGGCCCGCCTTATCGCGCCCTGCAGGCACGCAGTCACCGCGCGCGATGCCTCATGCTTGCCACCCACCCGATCCCGCCTCATACTCTGCCTCCGCTGTCTCGCGCGAATTGGCCGGACCCGCTACCTTTTGCGCTCGCCGCTACCCCGTGCGACCGTATGGGTCGTGTATTATTCTGCATGTACCCATCATTCCAGCCGCGCTACTTGTCCAGTCAAACGCGGGGAAATCAATACACTCACCTTTGCATGAACCACTTTCCGAGTTTGCTTGCTGGTCGATTCTGTTTGCGCCGTGTCTTTCACTTCAACATTGACAACTCGCGGCCAGGCGGTGTGAAAGGTCGCAAACTCGCGCGCTACCCAAGGGTCGCAGATGGGGATCTCTGTACCTTCTTCCTTCCTTCCTTTCTGAGCCCTCTGAAAAGACCCCCTGGCCGCAAGTAAATAGCGAGGCTGTTCAAGGACGACACCCGTAAGTGCACGGCGTTCTCGCGCAAGCCGAACGTGTGATCGGTACGGGGTTCGAGCGGGACTTAGCGCTGAGAGCGGTTTCCTGTCACACCGTGAGCATTGACCAAATCGACATAGCAACGCAAGCGAAAGCCGCGGGTGGCCAAAAACAGGAAAGATTCTCCAGGGAACATTGTAAACAGATGCCTCAAACGGAACGGCGTCAAAGGTAAGACGTGATGATCAGCCTCAGCCTTGAGGTAGTCCGTCTCTACGTGATCTCCTGGGCAGGGTCGAAGAGAATTTCTTAAGGGTTAGAATGGACGTCGACGCGTCAAGCACAGACTTGCATGCTGAGCGCTGAGATTGAGTGACGGAATGCGAGCTCTGCCGCCTGCTTCGTCTGGATATCCGCCGATTTGGTCAATGCGATGGAAGTAAAAGCACAAACGGTCCTGCAGAGCTGGTAGGGGTTTCGCATAGCTGGAGTCCGAGCCTCTATCATCCATAGTCAAGGGACTGCTCCATCATCCGGAGCCTTACAGTATAATATCACGTACTCAATAATATACTTTCGATGCTTCTTATGTATGGAGCTAAACCGATGGTTCGGCGAAGCTTGCATTGAAAGTACGTAATGCACTCAGGCAATGACAGGCATCGTGTATACCCCCTGTGTACCCCGGACATGGTGTCCACACAAATCCCCTGGGGGAAGCGACGCGTGATGTGTAGGCCGTGGAAACAGGTGGCGTAGGAGAAATAAGTACCGTACTGGTAGTATGCGACTGCGAGTCACATCGACTACAGATCGTCTGAGCTGTGCCAGCGTGCAAGTGCTGTCGTCCCGGGCGGAAGGCCTGACAGGACCGATGCGCGGCATGTCAATGTCTAGCTCAATGGGTATCCGAACGTAAACCCCATGCGGTGCCAGTTCCGCCGCGCTGAGCTGCTGAGTCTACAGGGGGATACGCGCAGAAAAGGGGTTCCTGGCGATAGGACATCTATCAGGGCCGTGCCTCTGACGCGTCGAGCGAGACCTTGCATTGCAACCAAATGGACGCCATAGTAGCTCCCGACGCGCGCCGACACGATTGCGCTGCATTCGACTGTCATAGCCACCAAACATTCCACACAGTGTTTGTCAGGCGCAAGAGGCGCAAGAAGCTGGAAGGAAGAGCGCCCTCGCGTACTGCCGCGGGGTAGCCCTGACAGGATGATTCAGAGTGCCCATTGGGGAAGTTTCTCCATCGCGTTGCTGTTGTTCCGCCCGAACTACTAGGGCGCACTGGCGAGAATCTCGCCTTATTAGAGGCAGCATGTGTGACTGAAGCAGGCCAGTGCACCCATATATAAGTCAAAGCGCTTTGGGTCAGCAGAGCGTTCGGACCAGACCACCTGATTCCAATGGCTGCACGACGTTCAGCTCACACGTTCTCTGGACATCGTTCTCCTCATGGGACCACTGGTAGCAGCGCCGCTCCCCCAGACGCGCCACGAGTTCGCACAATACCCCTTCCGTTCGATATGGGGCACGGCGCTGGTACGTCTATACCGCCGCGAAGTTAGGGTGTTGAGTCTCATATCATCCCATCCGACCACAGTCGTCACTACGCATTTTCTGCTGGCCGGAGCTGCTATGGTTTACGACGTCACCTTACCACCGAGCACCGCGCGAGTCGTTTCCCGAAGAGAACTCATCCCAATCAGCGCGGACATGCTCGATCTCCCCGCGACCAACCCGTCGTGCGGTTGCGCTACGATCCACTTCAGCGCCTGTCCCCGCGCCTGGGATGTCACGCTCCAATACACTCGGCCAGTGACGATCGGGGACGTACTTGAGGCCATGAGGCAAGCTCTTACGACTGAGGAGCCTGCGGTGACAAATAATACGCCGGGTCATGGACTGCCAGTGAGAAGAATTGACCGTTTGCTCGGGATGCGCCACTTGCTCAGCGTCGTGGCATCGATCGACGGGACGTTGATTGTGAGAATGCACTGAGCGGAAGGGGGGACGGACAACAAACAACAAGTGTGTAGTGACGCGACGCTGTGCGGACGCTAGAATGTACAGTACCTGTATACCCACGGACATCATATATGGTGTGAAGCACGCTGCGGACGAGGAAGAGGCTTACAAGGACGCTGAGAGAATAGAAAAAGAGTAATGGGGTGCCGCGAGCTCCGACATATTCTGGCCGAGTTGCGCCTGACAGCGCCGGCGCTGTAGGCTCGCAGAACTTCAGAGCGCTGGCCCCCACGAGCGCACCATAAACCAAGGCATTCTAGATCGTCGTACAGTGCGCCGAGCGCTACTCTTGGCAGAGGGAGAGGCGTTCATAGGCGCCCAGAGAAGGATCGTTTGACTGTTGGGGGAGCGGTTGCAGAGGATGATGAGGATCCCGAAGAACGTCGTTTTTGTTTATCTCTCTGCGGCGTGGGATGTCGCCAATTTCGACGGTTGCGAAGGATCACAATGTTTTTGAAGACGTGTCTAGTCACGATGAACATAGCTCCTAGCAGGTGAAACTCCAAAAGGTCGAGCAGACGCCTAGTTGAGTTGCAGGTTAACGTCCCGCCGTCGGCTCTCGGTGAGGAGACGGTGCCAGAATAGAATCAAACAATTCAACGGAGAAAGACCAGGAGCACAGGCAAAGCCAATATGAATTCCGAACTGGCGCCAATGTGAATGTGTACAATAGCGAGACATTTGAGGAGCATCTAACGGCTGGAACTGCGAGACGAGCGCCGCACGCGCTTTCGACTGGGACTGCGACCGCTCGAGCGCGACCGGGACCTCCCTGAGCGTGTGCGAGACCTCGACGAGCGCGAGTCTGAGTCTGAGCCAGAGCGGGAGCTGGATGAGTCACTGTCGCTGCCACTGCCACTGCCACTGTCGCTGTCGCTGTCGGATCCCGACGAAGACGAAGACGACGAGGAGCCCGAATCTGAGCGCGAGGAACTACAGCAGCGGATATGTGAATCAGTATCAGTATTCGGAGCAGTAAAGCACCACGCACCTCCTGGCCCGCTTCCGCTCGCGCTCCTTCTCCTTCTGCTCCAGTATCTTGTTCGCCGTACCCTGAGCCTCTGCCGGCGGCGGGGCGTCCAGCGCAAGCTTTCTGCGCAGCTTCTCTGCGAGCTCTGGTTTCTCAAGCTGCTGGGTGCGCGATGGGCGCGAGATGTACGGCCGCTCGCCCTTGCATTGGTATGTGAAATGACCTGCGGTATTCTGAGCAGCGCCCACGCATACGGGTAATCATAGACGTACCTGTTCCAAGGCATCTCTGGCAGACGGTTGACGGCGTCGCGCGCGCGTTGTTCGTGCTGCGGCGGTGGGGAGCGAACTTGGACATGGTTCCGTCGGCTACCTCCGAAACCTCAGCTGAAAACTGACACAATTCTCCGGAATTCAGACATTGGCATCAAATGGACACTAAAATTGATAGGAAACTTAATTGAGGGCTCAATTTACTTCATTAAAGATCCTTGTGAGAATATATTTTGCCGAAATCCGACCTAATTGCCTCACAAAAAATCCGATTCAATGTATGATATGTCCTTTAAATCTGTTTCCCGGGACTCCTGCTCATTCAGACTAACGGTCTGTCTCCCACGCGGAGGCATCGCGCTGTTTGATGCGGGGGGACGGCGATCGGGCTCCACGTGATGGCGGACTTTATAAAACGTTCCTCCCTACGATGACCATCCCGCAGGACAAGCTGGCCGCGCTGTACAACACGCTCGCGCGCGGGTTCCTGACGACGGTTTTGGTGACGGGGCCAATGCAGTTCTTCGTGAACGCGCCGTTTGGGCGCTTCACGCCGGATTCCAAGTGGACGGTGGACGGGATCAAGGCGTGGATAGTCATGGAGCTCGTCTCGCCCATCTGCCTGCTCACCGCGTTCTTCAAGCACCCGCTCTCCGCTGCGACTCCGCCGTTGCGCAGCCCTGCGGGCCTGCTCACGGGCCTTTTCGTGGCGCACTACACGAACCGCGCGCTCGTCTCGCCGCTGCGGACGCCCGTGCGTTCTCGCGCGCACGTGATCATCCCGCTTTCCGCGATGGCATTCAACACGCTCAACGGCTCGCTCATGGGCTCCTTCCTCTCCTCCTCCGTCCCGAACGACCTCTGGAGCACCAATAAGTGGTTCTGGCCGGGCGTCGCACTCTGGTTCGCCGGCTTCGTCGGCAACATCGTGCACGACGAGATCCTGCTCAATCTGCGCCGCAAGACGCCGCACGGGCACGACGGCAAGCCGCACTACGCCGTGCCATACGGCTACCTGTACCGCTGGGTGTCGTACCCCAACTACCTCTGCGAGTGGCTCGAGTGGCTCGGCTTCGCGATCGCCGCCTGCCCGACCCCAAAGTCCACCGCCGCGCCCTGGATCTTCTTCGCCGCAGAGGTCTGCACCATGCTCCCGCGTGCCTGGAAGGGCCACAAATGGTACCACGACAAGTTCCCCGACTACCCGCGCGAGCGTGCCGCCGTCATCCCGTACCTGCTGTGACCGCAAAAAAGTCCATGTATACACGAGTATTATCGGGCGTATATATGTGACGACGATGCGTGTGTTGACTAACATACATAGGTTACAGAGCGTCCGTGATTCCAGCCAAGTAAATTACTCGTCTCTGTCGTCCGGACCCCGGGTTCAGACGTTGCCGCCCCCATTATGGCGCTGACAGGCTTACAGCTTCGCCTTCTCCTCCTTCTCCGGCTGACCCACTTCCGGTGTGCGCGTCCAGCGGGTATTGCTCAGCAGGCCCTGCTCGCGGACGGCCCACCATCCCACGATGGCGCGGATGACCTCTTCTCGGTCCTATTATCGCATTCTCAGCAGAGCCTTGGGAGAGAAACATAACACGCACGTTGTCGAATGAGTGATTCGCACCCTCCACGAGGTAAAGCGTATGCCGTCCCGGGGAGCGCTGGCTCAGATCGTCGTCGTACAGTTCAGCATCCAATCTACCAAATAGAGGTCTAAAAGCGCTCGATCATGCAGCTGAAGGACAGACGTACGGGGAGACAAGCTCATCCGCCTTGCCGTGGATGGTAAGCACGTCTATGTGTGGCGGAAAGTCTGTGCGCGTGCGCGCGGTGTCCCACGCCGCGAACGCCGCGATGTCCGCCGCCGACACGCGCTCGGCTCTAGGCTTGCGCGCGGTCGTCGCCTTCCAGAGGTAATCCCCCGTCTCCGGGTCGCGCTCGCCCTCGGTGAACCCGGCCTTGTCTAGCGTGCAAGTCGGGCTCAATTGGGGTTTACAATCACGTGGCGTGCAAAAACGGCTTACCGTATATCTTCTTCATCCGGTACCTTGCAGCAATATTCACGAACGCCTGGACGCGCTGCGCATAGCCGCTGGTCATGAGCCATGTGAAGCAGACGAGGCTGCCGCGCGAGTGGCCGATGAGTAGCACGGTGCGGTATCCAATGACGGTGTCCAGATAGCGCACGACGGTCTCGATGTCGGCCACCTCGTTTGGGAAGCCCGCAAAATTCCACTGGCGGCCGCCGCTCTCGTGGTTCCCGCGGAAGTCAAAGCGGAACGTGTCCAGCGGCAGCGCGCGCGCGAGGCGCTTCTGCCACAAGTAGTCTTTGTGACCCATCACGCCGTGACATATCTGCATTCAGGCTGTCAAGCGCCAGCCACGACTGCTATGGGCACGCACCAGGGCGAGCTCGCGCTCCCGGCTCGGGTGCGGGTGCTGCTCGAGCACGCCGACGAGCTCGACGCCGCGCTCGTCGGGGTGCGGGATGACGACGCGTGTTGATTTGAAGCCAGACATTGGCAGGTGCTGAGCAAGGGAGTTTGGGCTGGGCTGCGACGAGTCAGGCCGTCATATAAGCCGCCCTGGAAGTGTCGAGGCTGTGAGCGCGCGCGTCACTTGCAGTGACCAAACGGAAAACGGTGCAGTGGCAGCTGAGTTCCGTGTGCCGCGGCGCCGTACTTATGTATGCTTACGGGGCGCGCGGTCCGGCTGCGCGCGCGCTATCCTGTAACTGTAATGTCATTGACACCCCGGGAACGATAGGGGCGAATGGGGACCAGCTTAGTACGCGCAGCAGCTGCGCTGCGAGCTTCGTCGAATACTTTCAGACATGGTACCGTAAATTATGCCACAAACAACCACTATCCCGGTCGCCGGGATCTACAATGGCTGTGCATTGCTTACAGTAAGAATATCTAAGCGTAGGCGCGGACACGTACAGATGACCGTGTACGCTGCGCCGGCGCCGGCGTCTGCGCGCGCAGAATGCCAGCTGGCGGGGAGGACGAGTAGTTTTCCAGCAGCAAGCGCCTGTACCAGTAGCATTCGTCATTGAGATATGAACCCAATTCGGACAATCGTCGTCATGGCATAGAGTTCCCTCTTTGCTGAGAGCTGAGAGTGAGATCACTTCTTTGCAGACAGTAAATGTAGGTACGATGATGATGTTACACGGCGCCGCGGCGACTGCGACGGAGTTTTACGAGCAGGGAACGCAGCCG
The DNA here is from genome assembly GCA_037042885.1 of Auricularia sp. M12. NCBI lineage: Eukaryota > Fungi > Basidiomycota > Agaricomycetes > Auriculariales > Auriculariaceae > Auricularia > Auricularia sp. M12. Next base: position 693,700 of record CM073209.1, read on the forward strand.
CAGCGCTCATGAAATCCGATTGATAAGCTAGTCGTTGGTCTCCTCGCCACTATATGATAACCGGTGACTCGTTCGCGCCCTTCGGGCGAGAAGCCGGCCCACTAGTACAGTGCAGAAGCTTGGGAGGACAAAATATGTGCAGTTGAGGAAAATATGAGCACGGCCATGGAAGAGCAGGAGTTGTATTCATACAGTAAGCAAACGGATACGGCTATGAGCGTCATCGTGTCCGGACATCAACAAGATCAAGATGTCGAAGAACGGTTGGTTTGTCGGACTTTATCGGACTTTCTATGTGGACCTCCTGCTCAAACCACCCAGGACCCACCTGCCAGGCCGCTTATAGCCGCTGCGAAGTGCCAATTGCATCGCAGATGTCAACGACTGTACCTAATCCCCCGCGATTTCCTGCAGTTTCGTCCAAGTTCCGCGCTTCTCGCTTTTCATCCCCTGAATTGTTGCTTGCCTACGGTCCACCTTTCTCCAATCTTCTATGACTCTGCCTGATGAAACCGCAGACTCCTTTAATTTAGCAGCTACTCGTACACGCCGTCCAGAACCGAATCCATTCTTCAGAACCCGACATTTACCTATGCTGTCAGCCTGACCACCCAAATGTCCTTCACCCTCTCGATCGCCTGCACGCGCGTCGCCCCGAGCAGCCAGTCTATCCTTTTCAGGCTCTCCGCGCCTTTGTACACCTCGCCGTGCGCCGCGCACCGCTGAGCGCTCTGCATCATCACGCGCGATCGGTGCTCAAAACTCGGCGAGCTCAACTCAAGCTCAGCATAGGACATCGGCCAGGCCAGCATTTCGCGCATTCGCGCGAGGACGTCGCGCAGCGTCGCGCCCGGCTGCACCGTCACCTTCCAAAACGCCGGGGTGCCCTGGACGAGGAAGGTCGCCACAGTGCGAGTCGCAACGGCCGCATTGAGCGTGCTGCTCTCCGTTGCAGTAGTAGACGGTAGTGCGTGACTCAGGTCGTATCGCATGCATGGAATCCTCTGAATGTGGTGCGGCGCTGCAGACCGGCGTCTCTCGGGTGCAGTTGCTGAAGCTAGAGTCATGGCCCGATTCGGTCAGCGATCACTCTCCGATTTCCCAAATCGGTCAGCGAAGACAAACCTGCAGCTTTCCGCTGAACGACGCGCTCGACCACCGGCAGCGGAATCGTGTGCATGCGGGGTGCAAGAGGGGGTAACGGGTTCGAATTCTCCGTGCGGTAAGCCATTTGCAGTCGTATCTCGTCGCTGATGATGCCTATAATTGCGCGCGTATAAAGCAATAGCAGATGTGCCGAATCTGGCTCTGAAGTGTCTATTTCGCGGTCGTGGGTGTTGTTTCGTTAGTTGTGGAAGAAGACGATGCAGTCCGGGTGGAAGCGGGGGAGATTTGGGGGGCCTGAGGCAGAGGGCGACTTGACCCCCGCCTTTTCTCACAGGCGCATGGAGCGGAGTTTGGTGGCCGGGTAAACACGTGTAAACATCCCCGCACCGCCCTCCGAACTGAGAACACGCATTTTTGAGTGTTCTGGGCGCACAGAATGATGCCCTTTCAATATAAAATTGCCGTGATAGAAAGATACTCGCCTGAGAACCGATTTTCTTGAACTGCTCGGTCTGATAGGCTGTAATCGTAACAGCACATGCGCTACGCGTTACTTGGATCACTCCTAGGTATGATGAGCTTCAAATTAAGGCTATATGGACAGATATGTTATGTATATGGCGACGCCATTGGCAAAGCGTGCGCTTGTCCGGGATACCCGCCAGTAGTTTGAGAAACGCAATTCTTCTCATCTCGCGCACAGCCTTGAGCAGCGGCGCAAGTCTGTCACGTAGGCAAAGCGTGGTCTAGTTCTCATATGTCTCATTATTATCTTATCATAGGTCAAGCCTGGGATGAGCTACTCGATACGTCAGATCTGGCTCTTAGTCGTTTTGTGGGCCGAAGCTGCTGTTACCGGCCCCGCCCTACCCTTTTCGAAACATCCCAAAAGCATAAAATATGTATAAGCCAGTACAAGTTAATTCTCTACTGAGGATAAGCTCGAACTGCTCCAGGCAATTCCGGACGCAGGCAAGGGTCGGGAGCGGGTGTGGCTTAGACAGTCGCCTCTCCTTCTGTTCAATTCCTTTGTAGCTCCATCTTATGGTTCAACGCTATAGTCTGCATAGGAGGTCCTTATGAGAGCTTGGGTCAGTCGTTCCCATGCGACAGACTATTTGCCACAGTACGCGACTCCAGGTTGACTCCAGGTAACTCCGCGTTTCCCGTGAGATCACAAAGCAATACGTGCCACGCTCATCTGTTATTTTCTCTGTATATATCAAGAGAAAGACAGTGAATCTCAGTGTCTCGATATTTTCCAGTACAGACTAGGCAGCAGATTGAGGCGGCACTTTTTAATTCGAAGTCCGTTCGTCGGCTCTCTTTCCGTTCGTTCACCTCGCTCATTCCCGCACATTGCTACTATTGCGCCCGACGCGCTTCGTGAGTGCATCGATGGGCTGCGGCCCTGAAACTTGGCAGTCTGCTATTGGTCCATGGTCTCGTGGTCCTGGGCGCCAGCCAGCATCAGACTTTCTGTCGTATTTTCTGATACTCACCGACCGCCCCTGGCGCCCACGCCCGCACGCCATTGGTCCACAAATATTTCCCCGACCGCCGCTGCAACCTGATTGGTCCGCTGGTTTCCCTCGGATCATTGCGAAAACGCGATTTCTGATTCGAACGCGGTGAGCGCGCGGCGCATCCAGGAGTTTTAGTGTTTGGCTATAAAGAGTGGCGTATGCAACGGCATGGAATTCTCACCTTGACCGCCCAAAATGCAGTACGACGCGCCCCAGCCCGGCTCTCACGACTTCGAGCGCAAGCTCCTCTCGACTGTCTTCACCCTTGCTTCAGCACGCGACGCGCTCACGGCCATCGCGATCTCCCACGTCTCTCGCCTTTGGCGCGACATTTCGCTGCAGACTCCCGGTGTTTGGTCGTCTCTCGACGTCGTGGTTGGCACGCACGGTGCCGCCGCCTTCATCGAGCGGTCGAACGCGCAGCCGCTGGACATCCACATTCACTTCGCCATTGTCGAGGACGACGCGCCATCTCGCATCGACGCATTCCTGCAGTGCATTCTCCCGCAGTTTCGGCGCTGGCGCACCTTTTCCGTGGATGTTCCCCTTGCATCTTGGATGGACACCGTCTTGGAGGGATGCGCCGCTGCCTTGACAGGCAGCGCAATCGTCCTCGAACTCTTGAGCTTACGCGTCAACTCAAACTCGGAACACCTTGGTTATTTCTCGCGCCGTCGTGAAGGTCATCACCTCCCACCTCTACCTTTCACAGCTAGCCAGCTCGTTCTCGACGCAGTACCCGCGTTCCAGCCCGCGATTTTCTCTTCGCGCCTCACCCACCTCACATTGCTCAACCATCGGATGCCCTACGCGCCGGGAATGGCTGCTGCTCATAAGTTGATCACTGTCGCACCTGATTTAGCGGAGCTCCTCGAGCTCCTTCAGCAGTGCTCTCATCTCCGCACGCTTGTCATTGCGGCGTCCTCCCCAGTTCTATCTAAGCGCGTCGTTCCAAAAATCGTCCTGCCAGAGCTTACGAGCGCCGCCTTCAACACGATTGACGTGCCGACGCTCGCTGCGTTCTTCGAGCACACAGCGGCGCCATCTCTCGCCTCGCTCGATCTCGAGTGGGCGGGCAAGGCACACGACCAGGTTGATCCCTTTTTGGCCAGCTTGCCCGGCATCGTCCCGCATCTACAGACACTTCGCGTTGCCACCGTGGCGGAAATTTCTGTCGACACGTGGACGAGGGTCTTTACAGGACTGCGCTCTCTGACGCACGTCACGCTCGAGGCTATCGGCGAACCGTCCAACGCGGTGCTCCCCTTGGTCGAGGCACCGGCGCTTTCGAGCTTGGCGCTTGTGCACATCGACGATTTGACGCGTGAAGGTCTAGCGCACATCGTCAAGACTCGCCTCGCACGCGACGATGTTGCGTCGCTAGACCATCTTGAGGTCTCCTGGTGCGAGTCGCTCGATTCCGACGACGTCCCAGCTCTGCGCGAGCTGGTGCGCTCCGTCAAGTGGGTCGACGACGGCGACTTCGACATTGACCGCAGTCTGGACGAGATGGAGCTGGACGACTCTGACGGCGACTCCGACGACGATTCAGACGAGGACGAGGACGACTGGGACATGGACATCAACGCCGAGCTGGCCATGCTTAAGGAGTTCGTCCGATTTCCGCTGTTCCCACCAAACGAGGAGGTGCTGACTTGGAGCTTCCCACGCGCAGGGATATGGCTGCCCACGGAGACGCTGTCCGCATGCACTGACTGACGCAAACTCTTCGGGTGTTGCCAATCGGGGCTCGAGCTCACGATTGCAACTGCTGACTGCTGTTGACTCTTCCGTGTGTGCACGTAATCTTGCCATTATCTACGGACCGACGATTTAATCCATGCTCATGATATTGATCCATGTGACTCGTTCCGTCTCAACACTGCTATCATCAGGAGGCTCGAAATTTCTCGGTCGCAATACCGACTGCAAGTGAAGGTGTTACCTTTTGGGAGTGTACGCATACCCCGCTCGTCCCGTCTTCGCTCCAAGTTGACTGTCCATATGAGGTTCGATAAGTTCTAAATCCGGCACTGATGTCTAATGCCCGAGCCCCTAAACCGGTCTCATCACGCCGATCCAACGGTGATGGAACGCTGCCAGCGCACGGGCAAACTATCCGGGTCTAATCACCCGCACTTCCTGCATTGCTGAAGATTCCTGAAGGCGTAAAGTGGGCCTGACAGCCATGCATGTACGAGTTGGTATAGCCTGATCCAAGATTTACAGGTGGAACACTGCCACAATGAGCACTAAATTCACGAACTTTACGATGGGCGATCCGGAAGTAGATCACGGTCCGGACAGGTGCGCTCTGCCGGGAATGCTCAAAACCGAAAGATGGCAGGTCGTGTTCTCCTGTAGGTATTCTTTCTCGCCGAGAACGCCACGTTCGCTAACTTCGCACCAGGCCAAGGTTGGCTTGTTGATAGGCAGGTGCACAGGCAGCACAGCGCGCGCGAGCCGATAGATGCCGGCGAATGATATGCCCAACGGAGCTGTCCCCGCACAACTCCGCAACTCTCCCTTGACCCAGCTTCCCGCGCAATGGCGCTTTCGCACGCCGTTGTAGCCGTGGTTCTGGCCACCTGGGGAGGCCTCGCTCTGGCCGCGACTGAGGTCTGGCTGAACAACACAGATTCCGCTCTGTCCTTCCATCCGAAGGGAGACTGGACCAAGGTGCGCGCCGCGTCCACGAGCGGACATGTCACGACATGCGGCGACCAATTCGCGAGCATATTCGTACGCCTTCCTCGTCAGTATCAACAGCTCCCCTGGCCGCCTTGCACGCGCTGATGCGAGACATGTCCTCTTAGAGAACGCAACGAGTGTGCAGTGGCACGCGTTCCTTCGCGACGGTGCCGCTGCCTATCTCGTGTGCTTTGACTGCAGTCCGGACGACAACGCGCACGATGGCCTCCTCGTTGATGCCCATCAGCGCAGGTCGCCCGATCAGTCGGTGAGCGGGATCGGCGCGCTCGTCCTTGTCTTCTTCGTCGGTCGGTAGCGGTCACTGACATGCACAGGTGCTCATATGGACGTCTCCACCGCTGTTACCCAACATCACGCACACGATGCTGATTCGCAATGCCGTTGACCCAAGGTTCAACACGTACTCGCTAGTGACCATGGACGCGCTCAAGGTCAATGTGGCAGAGGGTGCGCCTTCATATCATCGCTTTCAAACGGTAGACTCATGCTTGAATTAGAAGGGGACCAGTCTGGTGTAGACCCCGCGCCTGCGGACAACACAGACGGGGGTGGTATCTCCAAGCCTGCACTGATTGTAGGCGTGATCGGAGGGGTGGAAATTATCGCGATCTTGGTTGCCGGTACTGTCTTCCTATTGCGGCGAAAGCGCTTCAAGAAGCGAAATCTCTGGGCCAGAAGTTACGGGTGGCTCGGTAGCGACGACAAGCAACGCAACGGCCAATATTCGAGCGTTCGCAAGTCGGCTGACGCGGCGGAAGCTGCGCCCGACTTCGTGCTGGATATCTACGATCCCACGGTAAAGAGAAAGGAGACGAGCTCGTCGTTCGGGAATATGGGCGGAGGTACGGATTCAGTGGAGGACACTAGCGTCTCGCGAGTCTGATTTCCCGCGTCACTGTTTACAGATCTACCGCCGGACACAACGACAATGCCCCCGCATGGAACCGGCACGTCTATCTCGCCTTCCCGCACTCCCGCGCCGTCGCAGCAACAGACTAGCGGTAGCAGCTACAGCTACATGCCGTCCGTTCCCGCCGCACAACACGCGCCGCAGCATGCCGCCGAGCCGTCGGCCACATCGCAAGCCTCGCACATATCTCTCATCTCTCCCGGAGTGCACGCCCAGACGCGGGCACAAACGCATATTGGTCGCGCAACTTCTGCGAGTCCGAGTGGCTCTGCTGCGTCTTCCTCGCCGGCAAAGCCGAGTCCGGTGGCAGATGTAACGCCGAGCGCCGAGGCAGGGCCGTCCTCACAGCCGCTCATTCGGTACCGCGATCCGTTCGAGCTGCGGCCGCCCGCCCCGCCCGCTACGGGGACGTACGGCCGTCCGTGGGAGGGCGATGAGCGCGAAGGCAGCGAGGAGACCGCCAGTCTCAGCGAGCACATCCCGCCTCCGCCCCTGCAAGCCACATTCGCCGCTGCATACGCCCGGTCGCAGCAGCAGCCGCACATCCCGCCACTGCCCTTCCATCTCCCCCCGACGCGTCCGGTGTCTGAGGTGCAGACCATCTCCCCCATCGACGATCTCCCGCTGCCCGAGTTCAGCTCGCCGCCGACCTCCGCCGACCTCTCGCACTCCTTCTCACCCACGGGCAGCACGACGCGTCCCTCCTCCGCCATTATCCGCCCGAAACGTCGGCCAGGAGGCCCGCGATATCCCTCAGGTGTGGGAATACAGGGCCGCACGCGCAGCTCCAGTCTCGGCGGCGTCGTGGGCAGCGTCATCCCCGAGGCGGAGGAGGGCTCAACGACAGCGAGCAGTCCCCCGCCGGAATTTACACCCCCGCCCACTGCAGAGCTGCCGCTCACAGCGCATACGCTCGCCAGCTCGCAGGGGACGGGCGGGACGCGGCCCGTGTCCAAGGTGCTGCCGCCCACGCCGGTCGCGTCCTCGCCCATCGTCGAGAGCCCGACCGCCGCAGCCTTCCCGTCTGCGTCGGTGGCGAAGGGCAAGGCGCCCGAACACGCGTCGCGCATCCGCATCCCGTCGTTCCGGTACGCGCGCGGCGGCCGCCCACGGCGCAAGTCCACCGGCTCCTCCGCCGCGGCGCACTCCACCTCGCACTCGGGCGAGTCGCCGACGGTGATGCAGTGGGAGCCGGAGGACTTCCTCGACTTCGAGAGCACGCCCGAGAGCACGCTCGTCACCGTGCGCAGCAAACACAGCAACAGCAACGACACGACCGCCAGCTCGCCGCTCGTCCCGCGCCTGGTCGAGGAGGAGATCGACGATGGCGTCTTGACGATCTCGCTTGCCGGCGAACAGCCTGAGGAGCCTGAGGACGAGCAGATGGGGCCTCTCAGTGCGCGGGAGCCGTCGTGGCGCAGCGTGCCGAGCACGTACGACATCGCGACCGCCATGCGCCGCGTCATGCGCAAAGACAGCCCGCGGCTTGTTGAGACGCAGCCGCGGTACGCGCCGCTGCCATGACGCGAGGTATGAGTAGTTGCCACCCGATTCTTTGGTTCTCGAGACACAGACTCTAATCTCTGTCGCTTGCTTGCTTTCCCGCGCCCGTCCCCGATTGTATTATTCAGTATCAGGTATTCCTCAGGCTCTCAGTCTCCGTGACTCCCCACGCTCTCGCTCTCGTTGCATCGTCCCTCGCCCTACGGCCCTCCCCGCCGCATTTTCACTCCACTGTCGTTTTTGTATGTACACGCTCATGGTCGGAACTTAGAACCATCTGTTTTATCATGATTTTAAGCAGTAGGGATTGAGCGAATTGCCACGGCGGCGAAGCAAGGATGAGCGCTGAGCTTCCTTCCATCCTTATTCAGCAGAGAATCGGCGGTGGCTCACACCACGCACTGCGGAGATAGCCTCGTCACTGGGAGCAGGGCTGAGGATCCCGTGAGTAGTTATTGAGTATCTGGCCCTGATATTCAGATAAATGACACGAGTCTCCCAAGAGTATGAGAGCCTGAATTACTCCAGAGATACTCTATTAGTGCACAAGGTCATATATTGAACCAGTATCCCTTGAGGCCCAGATAACCTCATGGAATACTCGTTCGATATATCGCATGTTGCACAGAGTATCTCTAGAGTATTTCTGGCTAGTATACTCTTTGGAAACTTTCGTGCAATTGATCTGAATGTCATGGTGAGATACTCAATAATTACTCAAGGGATTCTCGACCGTGCTTTCAGTGCGTGTACCACACCCATAGTCCCGTACACAGTGATTAAAATGCTTCGCCTCAGTCGTCCGAGTCGATCCAACTTGAACCTGCTTCATCCCGGCCCACGCTGATTATCCAGCGCAAGCGGGCCGCGCGTGACTGCGTTCGGTACTGTACACCCCGACCCAACGCGCTCGCCTCTCTGAGGACTGCAGCCTCGGAAATTGCCTGGCGCCACGTAGTCTCTGGGGCCGGACTCCGACTGAATGCCAGCGACTCACACTGCGCACGATCAGGTCAATTCAAGTGGGAGGTGTTATTGCTCATCACAGTGTGGACAGGAGATTTGAAGGAGGAGGAAGAGAAGGGGCAGGCTCACGGTTGGTCATCCGGGCGGATTCGTGTGATCGACTATCATCACATCCAGTGTCTGCCCAGGGAGACTGGCGGGAACCTGAGGGAAATGTGAGCGTGAACCACTGCCAGTGGAAGAACTGGAATTAGAGAACCAAGAACGACTGTGCAGACCAAATGATACTGGACGAGCAATTGCCGTGCGATCGGAAGTGAGGAAACAGATTGAGACAATCGGGCCAGGTTCTTTAATTTTGTGCCTCGCCGCCGCGGCCCACGGCATGCGCTATCAAGCGAGTCAGGTAGATGTTGAGGCTTGAAGCTTCAGGCTTGAGAGTTGAAGTTGAAGGAGGACCAGGAGCCGCGCCATACGTGTGGATGAACTCCCGCCGGTGAAAGGCGCTATCTAGTGAATGGGCTCCGTAGTTAGAGATTGAGGCAGTTGAAGCTTGAAGCTTGAAGAATTCGGGGTCGCGCAGCCGGTCAAAGATATGTCCATTGTCTGCCAGCGGATATGACGACACCCTCCAAACAAGCTGCCCTGCAGACAGGCGGAAGCGGCCAAGACGACGCCGGTCACTGGATTATTCAGGACTTTAGGAAGAGATGCCGGGAACCCGCGCTATGAAAGTCGGAGGAAACGAAGAGCATCGAGTTGCCTGATCACAAGCACTAGCAGCTTGTTGATTACTGCCAGGCGGATTCGGAATTTGACAGACGGTCCCGTAGCTTAAGAGGCGTAGTGTAGCGACGGAGCTGCATCGTCAAGGGTCCTGTGAAGCTCCTAGGAGATGCGCTGTGGAATAGACTTGTAGGAGCGCTATAGGGAAGGGAGACGGAGCTTGAGGACAGCCAGGAAAGACGCTGACTGCAAAAATGACAAGTCCCTTGTCAGAATGAAAAAGGGTCGGCTGTGTTGAGGAGGGCATCTGAGATTTGGACTCCGCCATGCAAGGCCGCGCCCGCCCCAGTGTAGTGCCCCCCGCGCGGATGTCGTCGGCGAACGGACACGCGCCGATGAGCGCGCCGGTGCAGTCGCCGTCGATAGTCCGCAAGAAGCGCAACTTCCGCGACCTCCAGCTCAACGTCGCCCAGCCGCCGCAGCCCCAGCCAGAGCCGGAGCTCATCCCCTCGCGCCTCGCTGCGCCCGCGCCGCCCGCCAAGGGCCCAAAGAAGAAGCCGCCGGCGATGAACCTGGCGGCGAGCAAGGCCGCGCCCAAGGCCTCCGCCGACCTCGGCGCAGACGGCATGCTCACCATGCAGCCCTCGTCCGCGCCGCCGTCCGGCTCGGTCACCAGCCAGCGCGCCAACTACCAGAACATGCTGACCGAGAAGATCGCCGACATGGGCCTCAAGGACAGCAGCGAGCGCCAGGCGGGCGCACCGGACACCCAGCCGCGCATCGAGATCAAGCAGGACGAGCTGCGCGAGATTGGCGAGCTCGGCGCGGGCAACGGCGGCAGCGTCAAGAAGGTCGAGCACACGCCCACGGGCAAGATTATGGCGAAGAAGGCGAGTTAACTAATCTTGTTACTTTCTAATTACTTACTTTTTTTGACTACATTCGCAGATTGTCCTCATCGACGCCAAACCGTCAGTGCGCAAGCAGATCCTGCGCGAGCTCCAGATCCTGTACTCCTGCAGGTCGCCCTACATCGTCTCCTTCCACGGCGCCTTTGTCGCGGACCCCAACATCTGCATCTGCATGGAGTTCATGGACAAGGGCTCGCTCGACTCGATATATAAGCGCATAGGCGCCATCGACATCGACATTGTCGGCAAGATCGCCCTCGCCGTTCTCGAGGGCCTCACCTACCTCTACGAGATCCACCACATCATCCATAGAGGCCAGTCGCTGTCCGCTCATTCACAGCCCCGAGCGCCGCTCACCGTGACCGCAGATATCAAGCCGTCCAACATCCTCTTCAACTCGCAGGGCCAGATCAAGATCTGCGACTTTGGCGTCTCGGGCGAGCTCATCAACTCGATCGCCGACACCTTCGTCGGCACCTCGACGTACATGAGCGTGCGTGGGTTTTCCGCCGCGTTGCCATCGCGAACGCTAACGCCTCCTGTGCCTGTGCGCGCCACACAGCCCGAGCGTATCCAGGGCGCGCAGTACACGGTCAAGTCGGACGTGTGGTCGCTCGGCATCTCGCTCATCGAGCTCGCGCTCGGCCGGTTCCCGTTCAGCGACGCGTCGGACGACGACAGCGACCTGTCCGAGCTCGAGGGCACGCTCTCGCCGCAGCGCCCCACGCCGCGCGACAAGTTTGGTTCTGGGGCCGCGGGAGGGGGCGGCGCGACGACGAGCAAAAAGGACAAGAGGAAGAGCAAGGGCGTGTCGCTGCAGGGCGGCGGCATGACCATGTCCATCCTCGAGCTGCTCCAGCACATCGTCAACGAGCCCGCGCCGCGGCTCACGCCCGAGGGCCGCTACCCGCGCGACGCGGAGGAGTTCGTCGACTCGTGTCTCGTCAAGGACCCCGACCAGCGGCCCGCGCCCAAGGACCTGCTCGTGCGTCCCCATCCCCGTCCCCGTCCCGCTTTACCTTACCTTACTTACACCGCCCGCCGCCCGCTTTGCGTCTAGAAATTCGCGTGGATCCAGAACGCGCGGACCACGGAGATCGACCTCGAGGCGTGGGCGAGCACGATATAGCCGTCGTGCCCGCGTGTGTGTGTGTGTGTGTATGTGTGTGTGGACTGGCTTTTCGTACATACCCCCTCCGCCTCCCGCCTCGTGGTTTGTTTTGCCCTTTCTCCCGCCCGACCCCTGCTGCTAGCGCTGCTCGCCCCCCGTGTACTGTACTACACGCTTTGTCTCGCCCCAAGATTGCATTCACGACTCTCTTTATGTCCAGCTGTCCAGGTCTCGCGATCGGTATGCGTTCCGGGGTTCTGGACTCTGCTGCGGGAAATTGCCCTGCTGATCGTTTGCTGCCTGTCTGGATGGCGGGCGCCGTTTTCCTACAAGCGGTGCTGGTCTGCTCTTGCGCGCAAGAGCTCCGAGCACATCTACGGTGCTCTCTGTTTCAATATTCCTCCGACGCCTGGACGTTAGACTCGTTGCGAATGGACAGAATACTACTATGTAGGTCCGACTGCCCGGAGTGCTTCTGCCTTCCTTCCCGCGTTGCCCAGGGGCCTCTACTCGACCCCTGAATGCTCTGGATGTTGAATGTGATGTCTACACAGCGCGCCTTCCCTCGGCTCTCAGGACCATACGTATGTAGTCAAAGTCGCGTCGATTCGAATGCCTGCAATTTTTTCTGTTACTTCCATGTAGCTGGCGCCTTGCAATGCGGCTCGTCTGCATGGCTGGAGGAATGTGTATTAATCTTCCTCAGGCTCCGCCGCGGCTTTGCTCCGAGTCGAGACGGCCGACTCGGATGCGTTCCCGCCTCCACCAGCCTTTGCCAGTCTACTTATTCAAAACGTGCAGGCTGTAGGCTGTGCGTATCTCCGCGCCTGAGGCCTGAGTTCCCTTTCTTCCATCACATTGGCAGACTGAGTATTGAGGCTGAGGGTGCGTTCCTCAGGCTGCCAGTGGACGTGTCTTGTCCGCCGACTCGTTCCTTGACCTATGCGCCCGTGCTTTTTTTAACCCGAATCGACGACTTGACGCTGCACCGTAGGACTTGTAGAGTAGCGCTCACCGTTGGTAGGGCGTGCTGTGACGCTGCTGCCTAACTCGACCTCGTTCATTGTCAACGGATTCGCTCGCTCGGCTGGAGGTGGTCCTCAAGATGCCTAGTTCAACACACTGGCAGCCAGCTTGCGTTTTATATGGAGACGGCGTCCGAATTGGAGTACCCTGGCAAGCATGGCGAAGGCCTCGGCTGCTTTTTTTTTGTTCGCCCAGCAACCTGCACGGGTGACCTGACTGTTGGTGCAAACTGGGCTGATGGGCTCCAACGAGGAGTCGAGCAGCTCACGGATAACCGGATGAACCTCTTTCACTGAGCCTGCGTAGGGCGGAGACTGCAGGCAGCGGTGCCCAATTGAACACCTGCCGAATGCGACCTTCCTGGACGTTGGTCATCCTCCCGCTAAGCTTTCAGCGCGCAGCGTCCCCTGGACTCAGAGCTGATCATTTCGCGACCTATGCCCTGGTCAGATGCGACACGCATGTCGCTATGGACAGGCTAAGTAAGAAAACCACACTGAGACTCGAAGGGAGGCCGAGCCGCCGCCGAACGGGCTCGCCAAACGCCGAAATTGCCATGCTCCGTGGTGTTTGCGCGACGGGTGCGGTTTCCTTCTGCGCTGGGGGAGGGGCCGTTCTTTACTTAGCATTGTGGCTGAGGGCTGACTAAGAGAATAGTGTAAAGTGTATCTCGGGGTGCGCTCCAATTAAATTCCGATATGCTCAGGAGAATTAGAAGTCGAACCTTTCAACTTCCAATACGTACTCTCAGGGTGTCACTCTGAGGTCTGTATTGGTCACCCGAGTATGCCGCGCATCTCGTGAGAGTGGGAGCGGGTCTCCAGGCTGCATCGCTTATGTCGGCTGGTGAGAATCATCGTCACATTGGGAACGGTTCGAGGATCTCAGATTAATGCGCGATCGAGGCAACTTGAACTTCATTGAATCAGTGAGGCGGGCACCGGCAGAAGGAGCATTTTTTCAGACCAAGCGTGAGAAGCGATCTGAGATCAGCATCTGAGCGTGAACGCCGGAAGTGCCAGGACTGGTGCTAACGTGATAAATTCACAAGCAGCCATTCCATCAGGTTTCTCTTGTCAAGTGACGGGACTGAGTGAGTGTGCGAACAAGGTCTCGAAGAAATACTTTGAAGTGGAATACAGGGAAGCTGGAAACCATCCGATTCCTCATCCTCCCCTGTGCTCACCGCTGCACTCATCGGCCCCTGGGTTTGCGCTACAAGGGTTTCAGGCCATTGGTCCATGGGAATAAACCATCCAACGGTCGCTATGACTCCGGGATACCCCGATATGTCTAACTCCGGCATGCCCCGGTGATTCGGTGATATCGGTCAGCATCACCGCCACAGGCACGATAAGTTGGCGCCGCCTCATGAGAAAAAGATGCGGAGGACAGCGCGTGGTTGCCACGGGAGGAGCACACGCGAGCTGTCCACCGAAAATCGCGTTCTGCACGCTTCGTCTGGGTTAGTCTCCTGCGCCATTACGTCCACGCGCGCCTCCGCCGATCAGCTCGCGTGTGCATGGATATGGTACATTGCCCGGGACCGATAAAAACGCTGCAGTCCCTCCCCCTCCAACGGCTCGTAAGTAACAGCGTAACAGGGAACACAATGCATGACAAGAGCAAGAGCAATACGAGAGCAGCAGGCAGGTAACGGACGTGTCATTGTCAGGGCTGGGAATCCGAGCGACCACTGTGGAAGTGGATGCCCGTGGAGATCTCAGCCAGCGGCGAGCGCAGGGGGTACTCCGCGTCGGGCGTGTGCGGCGGCCGGTCGTCCATTTCGAAGTTGTTCGATGCATACCCGTACGCGCCTGACGAGAGCCGCGGCGTTTTGGCGTCCTTGAGCTCGGCGCGAATGTACAGCAGCAGCCGCGAGCACATGATCGATGTGAGCGCTGCGAGAAGTCTGCAGGAAAGCGTTAGCGAGGCAGAGCCTGAATGGATGAGGATGTACCCAGACGACGGCACGGTTGCTGCGAGCTGCGCTGAAGCGTTAGGAGCAGAGTTTGGAAGGGTGGAGTTGCGCACGTGAGGGTTTGCGAACGCAGAAATCGTCACAAAAGCCGTAGTGCCGAAAATAACGACATAGTATCCGACACCGGTACGCAGCAGGTGGTCGACGATGGGGGTCTGACGCTGCATCATGGGCCCCGAGCCATGGAGCAGTCTTCGTGCTTGTATTATGGTGAGCAGAAGCACGACGGCTGCCGCAGATGTCAGATTCAGCTGACCGGAGCACGCGCGGCGTGGGCTTACTGTCAAAGAACAGGACCGGGATGAGAGACGCCCACACTTGCGTTGGTGGGACGACAAAACATCCGCTTGGCACGCCAGCTGTCGAGATGTGAGCCCGTGTGGCCAGCATGCAGGGCATAGAGACGTACGGGCAAACTTCGGGGTGATCTTCACGCCCTGGAACGCGTTACTCCCACGTGCTCAACGGATCGCTGAGCAACCATGAGCGACGTACCTGAAAGCTCATCACGTTTGTGACGATCGACGACGTGTCGCACAGCGTGAGCAGGACCAGGAGGAAAGTGAGAATCGCTTTACTGCGATGCCAGAAAGCATAAAGTCGAATCGTGAGGCTCACTAAGTCCCGTCAGATGTATGACTCTCTTCTATGAGGGCACGTACGGTTCACGGTAGTCGTAATGATGACCCCACTCCCCCCTGCAAATTTAACCGCGTTCAGGCAACTGCACCCTGTCATGAGATTGGAGTGCGCAAGGGTATAGTACTACCCACAACTGTAGCCGATTTTGTGAGGGCCGGGAATGATTTTGAGAGCTGACATACGCACTGTATCTGGGGGATCCGGCCAAAGAAGAGCTGCATGGGCATCTAAGTCCATACCATCGTCCCGATTAAACCTCATATAGTGCTCACTAAGGTTGCTCACGATGAGCACCACAAATATAAAGTAGCGATTCTGAGTGGCTCATATGAAGGTGGCGCTCGCTGAAGGCAAGAAAGGCGTACCAATAGAAAGAGGAAGCTGGGAAGAGACCAGCCTCCTCTCCAATGATATATGTAGTCCGCCTGCATTGACTGGCATGAGCAGCCATATTGGAAAGCCGAAAGAAATGAGCCGACCTCCTGGTCCACTGTGAGGACTGAGTTGGTCAGTACCGCGAGGGACGCGACCAAGATGAATGCGCACGATATTCATACGCGACGACAGTGATGACGGCAACTGCAGGGTGATGTGAGAGTTGGAATAATTTTTATAAAGCACATCGCTTCCGCACCAGAGAAATATCTCGCGTCTCGTTCAACTTCGAGGAAGGACTCGACGAAGGTAAGAACCTCCTCGAATGTCGGCTGGTACGTCGACATTCATGCGTCGCGGTCGCCGTCGTAAGCCGCGCGCGCAAGTGATGTAGCGTGCGAGCACAAAAGGCAAACCCGGGGCGCCGTGCCAACCCGACCACTTTATACGCAATTCACCGATGTCCTTGCATGGTTCCGGAAATGAGCGGAAGCTCTGATCGGCTTCGCTTCCGTCGTTACGTTGTCTCCGCCACTCCCCACCAGCTGTATGGGTCTGGAAGCTGCAATTTAGGCAACATTCGGGTCCGGGAAGGTGCGGCAACTGTTGCATTTGCAAAGTCAACACGCTTCAGGGTTTCCGTACATACTATTAGCAGTCGGCTACATGCGCAGCATCGCACCCATGCCTCGGATGCGAGTTCAGGCCCGAGTAGCTGCAAGATTCTGTCAGCGTTTCTCCAAGTGCACGCGGTCCGAAGGGTTGCACGGTCCGGTCTCAGAACCATGTCCACGTCTCTTACCCCACACGCGCATCGGCATACCAGGTACCACTCCGGAAAGGCATGGCTTGTGTTTCTCCGACGCTTCGCGTGGACGTGTTGTGTGAGGTTCTTGATACATCAAAACGCCAGGGAGCTTGCCCAATTTGAGACTGAATTGACCATAGCGTTGCTCGTCTGTAACGTTCGCGGGCGCATTCTGCACTGGTGGCAAATACTTCGGTATTCATCAGACGACCGTACCTCACATGATCATTCCCTTTGCCTGCAGTTCGCAGCGTTCCCTCGGGCGTTCTTCGGTCCGGCGTGCATGCGAAGCCGGCGAGCCCCGTGACAAATTGGGTTGGTTCGTGATCTCAGATGATGAGAGCACTGGTACACGTCCAAAACGGGCATCGACACAGGGCTACTTATCATCGCAAGTTGCAAATACCGAAATCAGGGGAGGGAGTACGATAGATTATCATCACCATCACCGGAACCATGTACAGTATTTTCCAGGCCAGGCGAGTTGGCGATGACGAGGGCCCGGGAGCTGCGGGCAACTTCCTTAAATCCTTTGGTTCACAGATCGATGAGACGCCAATCTCCCAATCTCACCGATCGGAGATCTCATCAATCTCAGCTGACATTGGTAAGCGGAGTTTAAACATCTTTCTCCGAGTTCTCCTTAATAGCCGGCCACCTGCATCCAATCCACGAAGTGTAATATTCTGCGCGCCTCGTCTGAACTAAGCGCCGCGGGTCGTTGGCCGAGGCCGGCGCGCGCCTATGGTCGGGCATGCTACCCCGTGGGCCGTGCGGCCGTAGGCGGCTGTTGAACACTTTTAAAACTGATTCTAATAGCTGTCCGCGTTCTGCCAACCTCTGCTATGGCTACCAAACTGCTCGTAGAAGGCACTCTCGTG
Source organism: Auricularia sp. M12 (assembly GCA_037042885.1). Classification (NCBI taxonomy): domain Eukaryota; kingdom Fungi; phylum Basidiomycota; class Agaricomycetes; order Auriculariales; family Auriculariaceae; genus Auricularia; species Auricularia sp. M12. The sequence goes on from CM073209.1 coordinate 710,885, forward strand.
CTCACTTGCTCGTACTTGCTCGTTAAATGGTTGTCGCAGCGTCCGGGTCTGCCGTTGCCTCCTGGTCCACCCGCGTTGCCAATCATAGGCAACTTACTGGACTTACCCAGTAAAGATCCCTGGGCGGTATATAAACAAATGGGATCCATATTCGGTGCGCGCTCCCGCTGTATTCTCTGCTCTGGCTGAAATAAATGATTTTCAAGGACCGATCGTTCATCTTCGTGTACTGTCAAAGCATTTCGTCGTCTTGAACGATGCTGCCGTCGTCGCGGACCTTCTCGAGAAGCGTAGTGGGATATATTCGGATAGACCCTCACTTCCTATGGTCTGTGACCTGTAAGTGATGCTCTCGAGATGTACCATCGCGCATTCAGCCTCGGGCAGAATGGGATGGTCGTGGAACATTGGTTTCATGAAATACGACCACGTTTGGCGCGAGCATCGCCGTGTTCTGCAGCGTTACTTCGGCACGTCCTCGTCTCCACGACACATCGAAATTCTACGCCAGAACAACCGTATTTTCCTGCGCGCCGTGCTGAAGGATTCATCCAAACTCGAAGACCACATCCGGCGCTCTGCGGCTGCCAATGTGCTAACGATGGCGTATGGCATCGCCATTTCACGGAGCGACGACCCTCTCATCGTCCTGGCCGAGGCAGCGGAACATAGTATCATCGAGTCGGGTCTCCCAGGCTCATTTGCAGTGGACGTCTTTCCAATCCGTATGTACTATCATTCCCCAGCAAGTCATTTGTGGCATAATCATGCTCATCCTACCAAGTCAAGCATTACCCTGAATGGGCGCCAGGTGGCAATTTTCAACGGGTGGCACGCTTGGCCAGGAAACTGGCTGTCGCGATGAAGGAAGTACCCTATGCGGCTGCGAAAGAAGCCATCGTGAGTTTTTATGGACTGTCAATTTCGCGAGGGGCTTACGGGTGGATCCAGAAGAGAGGACATGCTTCGTCTTCGCTCGTCGTCGATATGATCGAAAGAGAAGACGACGGCAAGACGATTTCGGAAGAGCTCATCAAGAACTGCGCGGGTGCTATGTACCTAGGTGAGCGTGCCTTGCATTGCATACCCATCCTTGTACGTTTAACCTTTGTCAGCTGCTGTGGATACTGTGAGTGGTATGCCTCCTGGATTACGACATGACCCTGAATTGGTCAGACAACAGCCTCGATAATGGCATTCATCCTGGGAATGCTCAGGAACCCCAACGTATACGAAAGAGTATGCGCGGAGATTGACGCTGTTGTCGGTACTGGTCGCCTGCCTGAGTACGGCGATCGGCGCCTCATGCCGTACATGGATGCTGCGATCCTTGAATCTCTGAGACTCTACCCTGTGGCCCCCCTCGGTACGCACATGGACTCTGGCATGGGCCCATTATAACTAACACGCTTGTCTTAAGGCGTTGCACATAGCCTTCAAAAGGATGACGAGTACCGCGGATATAGAATTCCTGGAGGTTCGATAGTCATGGCTAACAGCTGGTGAGATTCATTATATGTCTTTTCCTCAGGCTGTTTAGCTAAGGGATACTTGAGGGCAATCATGCGAGATCCTGCAGTCTTTCCGGACCCAGACGCATTCAGGCCCGAGAGATATCTGACCGATTCTGGGCAATTGGACCCTTCCGCAGCAAACCCAACGGCCACGTGCTTCGGCGCCGGAAGGCGCATCTGCCCAGGACGCTACTTTGCCGACTCGTCCATCTGGTTTGCCGTGACGGGACTCCTCGCATGCTTCGATATTTCCTGCCCAATTGACTCCGAGGGAAACAAGATTGTTCCCAGCGAAGAGATGCTCAGCGGACTAGTTGCGTTAGTATCCGGGCAAGATCACAAAAGCGTTATTTGACCATTGACTCTACAGTGTTCCGGTGCCGTTCGCTTGCAACATTCGTCCTCGGACGGATAGGGTGCCAGAACTCATTCAGGGGCAGGACGATGAGTGATATCATAATATCTCGAGGTAACACGGCTCGATGGTAGACTTCGCGAGAATACCGTAGCTACACGGTGCGCCTAATACAGAGTACAGTACTAATTAGAAAATGCGAGCCGTTGGGACTATACCATTCGGTTTACTTCCCGTTCGGAAGTTCCCACGTGTTGAATACGCTCGATGGCTCCCATACTTCTCTTTCTTCGTCTCGACCTTCTCCCGCTCCGCGTTTGAGTTCCGACATTTTGATCAGAGTGCGTTGCGGGAATTCCATGATTATGGCGCCGGTTGCAGACCGAGAAATTAGCAAGCGGGAAGGAAATGTGGAATCGACGCGGAACGAGGTAAGGCTCGGGCAGTATGCTGCAAACGGTCGCGCGATGTCGTCGAAACTCGTCATAAATGTATCGTCCTCGTCCTGCCAGTGGGCCTCGCCTTCGCTGTAGTCCGTTGCGCTCAGCAGGACCTCGATCGCCTGGGGACTGCGCGCGTCTTCGACCCAGTAGAAGTTGGCGCCGAAGTGGCGGAGGCGGGTGAAGCGGCGGAAATAGGCTGCGTACTCGTGCAGAGGAAGCTCCCACGGCACACGCTTCCGCTCGTGGTAGAGCTTGGCACGCTTTCCGGTGTACCGATGTACGCTGAGGCCACGGAGATCAGGGAACAGTTGCGAAAGCGTGTCGAAGAGCTCTCCGGAGGCGGGCATGACGCCGTCCAACACCAGGACCTCCAGCGGTGCATTACACGAGTGAAGTGTGTGTAAGAGCTCGACAACGGTGTGGCACTGCATGTGGCGCTCGGACTGCAGTTTAAAATGCGTAAGTCGAATCGGGCCGAGCATTATCGTCGCAAGGAAGCAGTCGTTCAGATCTAGAGTCAAGTCAATGCCCTCCAGTAAGAGCCGCTCAATGTTCCTGAGCGTTGGTGCAAGATGGAACCAGAGGTGGCTCTCTGGGGCTCGATACGCAGCGTCATGGTTCCTAGCGGAGACTTGCAGCAACTGTAAATTCGGACACAGAGCGAGAAAGAGCCAGAACGAGCAGGTGGGATCGCCGAGGCGGGAAAAGATCCGTAGACCACGGAGTCCCGAATGGCAGGTAGCAGGGGGTAGTGACAGAATATGCTCTTCGAGGGCTGCGTCTGGCGAGCATCCATGGAGACCGCACATAGAAAGCACAGCCAATGCCATGAACTGCTTGGCGAGAGCGAGGTCGAACTGCACGTTCATAATGGTAAGATCTTGAACTGCTGATTGCGCGAGCAGCGACGTAATGCGCTGGTTCATCGCCAAGAGTTGTGCCGCGCAAGCGTCCTGTACCAAAGCCACGAGGCTCAGTGGCCAGAAGGAACCAACGCTCAAGTGAGAAATTCGCGCGCAGATGTACTGGCGCGATAGCAGGAAGTCGAAGTCAGAGAGGAAGGTGGTCAAGCTTCCGGAGAGGCTATCCGCGACCCGGCGGGGAAACTCTGCGAGACCGCAGACTTCTGCGTTGGGAAAATCTTGAGGGAATTCCATCATCACGCTGCGTCGCTGACTGAAATGAGCTACGGTGTAGCGGAGTGGCCGATCGTACGCACCTGAAAGATGTACGCATGCCCAATGTTGCGTAGATAATGGCAAGTTGACGATAGCAAGCGACCATCTTCAAATGTATCGAACGTGTGGGAGAATATCATTCCAAGGATTTCTGGAGGAAGGTCAAGCAAATAAATGCGCTGGAACACGGCATGAGGGAAGGTTCGTAGGACCTCGTTTGTTCTCGCTGAAAATCGGGCTTCAGAACGAAGCCACTCGACTACGGACCGGTATCTCACCAATATAATCACGCATTTCTTCAACAGAGACTGTACGAGAGATGCCCCACTTGGCGTAAAAGGCACGCCAGAGCCTCGTGCCATTATCATGGGGTGTTCCTGCGGAGGAGCCGGGCGCGGCATTTTCTACGCAGGTGGACTGGGAAGCGGATAGACACTCATGAAAGTCGGGGACGAATCGTAACCAACCAATGATGAGGGGTTTGTAGCGCTGTGAACGATTTGTTGGACGACGGAAACTGGACCATCGAACAGGACTTGCCTCGGGTGTACGGGCAGTGAAGTCGAGTTGACCCTGTAAAGTGTTAATATCGAGGCAGCGGGGCGATGATCCAACCATACCTTGTGAAAGCCCTGCAATTCGAGGCAGAAGCGGAAGAAGCGCCAGCGTCGCCAGTCGTAGCAATGGTGGGACATGAAATTGATTTTGGGGTAGTATTCTCGTAGTATTTGTTTATCGGGGACATATTGTTCCTTCTCGCCGGGAGTGTTGCTGACGTTGTCGAGACGATGCATCTCGCGAATCATGTAGCAGGCTTTTTCGCGCGCGTCTGACTCCTCGCGTTGTAGGAGGCGGTCGTAAGGCCAGCGAGCGGCGCGTGCAAACCCAATGCCAGTGTACTCGCTGTCTGATTCGTCTTCGGCGAACATGGAGACCAGGCGAGCAGGCCAAGGCCAGAAAACAACGCCGCGGAGTCGTGCGAAGCCAAGAGACGAAATCGGTGGCTGCCGGTCCGACACTCCGAAGACCCTGAACTCCGACTCTTTGGCCATGTTCCTGTCCAATTTGTGTCTGCTATTCGGGCCCGTTGCAAGAAATAGGCGCGATCCAACGTTTGACCTCCCAGTATAACACGCAACCATGGCACCACTCAGGTTTATACTCTTTTTTTCATTGCTAAACGGTCTTTTCTGCACTAAGTAGTCTCTGAACGCCTGGTCTCCCTGAACCTTTTATCCTCAGGCTTTCTGATGAACTGTCTATCCTCTTGACGTCTGATGCTCGATGGTGCTTGGTGCACCTTCGATGTCTCCGGACCCGGTCACATGCAGGCACTGGACCCGATTGCTTCTGCCGCGCCCCAAGCTTAGCTCCCTCAAGGCCTCCCTTGGTCCTTGAGCTTGGTCACCCACGCTCTTCTGCATCGAGATCCAGGGCCTGTTGCTCCTGCTTGACTCATGGACCCACGCGCCACCGACATCCCACCCCCACAGGACGATCCCCTGACGCGCCTTCTCGCACGCACGCCGACGCTCGACATCGACGCCGACGACTCCCAGACTGTGACTGTGAGCGCCTTTCTCGCGGAAGGGGGCGAAGGCCCGTTCAGCGCGCGCTCCGACTCGTCCTTCATCGACCTGTCTGACTCGTCCTCGTCGTCCGCAACGTCTCCGCAGCATGCGCCCTTGCCGCTGCCATTTAGTTTGGGCGACTTTGCAATCGACGAGCACCGCCCGATGCGCGTCGTCGTGATCGGCTGCGGCTTCAGCGGCATTATCGCGGGCATTCGGATTGCGCAGCGTCTGCAGAATGTGCAGCTTGTTATCTACGAGAAGAATGCGGGTGTTGGAGGGACTTGGTGCGCCTTTTCTTAATAGCTATGCTATTACTGTACTGGACTGACCGTGTTTATGTTTAGGTACAAGACGCGTTACCCAGGCCTTGCGTGCGACATTCCCGCGCATTGCGTACGTCTGACACAGCAACGCGCGATGGATGTGGAGATTGACGGCTAATCAAACAGTACCAACTTACATTTGAAGAGAACGTTGGTTTGTTAGCTTCGTGTCGTCGTGCAACGGACTGACACGATTTTCGCGCTCAAGACGCAATGGTCACAATTCTACGCTCCCGGCGAAGAAATCCGCGCGTACCTAGAACGCGTGGTAGAGAAGTACAAGCTCATGCAGTACATCAAGGTGTGCCGCACCCTGAGCGCATCGAGTCAGTATCTAATGGCCGCACTGGCAGCTCTCGCACGAAGTCGTCCAGGCCGAATGGTCCGAGTCGCAGGCAAAGTGGAATCTCACGGTCCGCCCGGACGGTGGCGAGCCGTTCATTGACACGGCGGACGTCGTGCTCAGCTGCATGGGCGGGCTCGAGCGGTGGACGATGCCCGACATTCCGGGGCTTGAGACGTTCGAGAGAAAGCTCATGCATACTGCTCAGTGGGATGAGAGTACCGATGTGGCGGGCAAACGCGTTGCCGTTATTGGTGTGGTGAGCATCAGTGCCGCGATTTTCAAGCATTCATGGATGACTCTTTCACTGGCAGGGCTCGAGTGCCATCCAGGTCGTCCCTTCTGTTCAGAAGACCGCGTTGCAAGTGGATAATTACGTCCGGGGACAAACATGTGAGTCACTCTTACTTTAACCACGCTGGGAATGCTGATCAGAGATAATTCAGGGATCGCCATGCCGTTCGCATCTGAAGAGCTTCGAAAACGCGACCCCGAGTGCTCTAATTGTGAGTCGTTACAGCATCTCAATCAGAAAGGCTTACATGAAGAAGGGACCTTCACTGAGGAAGAGAAACAGAAATTCCGTGACGACCCAGAGTATTATCGTCAATGGCGACACGGGATGGAGTCGGAGTTGAACGTGAGCTTCACCGCTTTGCGCTTACAATCTTCCATCCTCAGGGTGCCAACTGCTGACTGCGTGAAGGCCGTGCACGGGTCGACGCTCAAGGGGTCGCACATGCAGCAGTGGGCCGTGGGCGCCTTCGCAGAGATCATGCGCAAGCGGCTGGCTAAGAAGCCTTGGATTGCGGATCATTGTGAGTTAGCTCATGCTGTTACCTCGTCGTTCACACTCGCTGATAATGATGTCGGTATATGAAGTGATACCAGATTTCCCTGTTGCGTGCCGGCGGTTGACGCCTGGTCCGGGATACCTCGAGGCGCTGGTCGAGGATAACGTGTGTCGAGCACTGCAAAGCGCCCCGGTTGGGGAACTCATACAGCATGGATAGGTCGACTTTATTACGTCGCCCATCCAGGAGATCACGAAGACGGGGATCAGGACGGTCGACGGGCAGCACCGCGAGTACGATATCATCATCTGCGCAACAGGTCCGTCTTCCTCCGTCACCTCTCCGTTATACACTGTCACTAAGAACGAAGACACGACTGCATAGGATACGACACGAGCTGGAAGTATCCCTTCCCGATCGTCGGGCGCAAGGGCGTCACGCTCGCCGAGCGCTGGCACCCCCAGCCGCAGACGTACCTTACCATGGCTACTGATGGGTTTCCCAATTGGTTTGTGCTCTCTTTCTCTTAATCATTTGGGTGATTGCAGAATGCTCAAAGATACGATTCTGCGTAGGTTCCAAACGATGGGCCCGAACGGCGCGATCGGCAGCGGGTCACTGCTCGTCATGTTCGAGCGCGAGGTCGACTACATCGTCGCGGCCATCAAGAAGATGCAGCGCGAGCGGATCCGCACGATGGAGGTGAAGCGCGAGGCCGTGCTCGACTTCGACGAGTATCTCGAGGTGCGCATCTCTCTTTATCAGACTGTGGCTAGTGAACTCACACTTTACTTCCGACCCAGCATTATTTCCCTCAGGTAAGGAGTTTCATAAACATGGTGGAACGGGAGCTGACTCCCACTTGCAGACGGTATACAGCGAGAAATGCCGCTCATGGTACAAGCTGGGCAAGGAGGAGGGCAAGATCACGGCGCTATGGCCGGGATCGTGCCTGCACGCCGTCCTCGCGCTGGAGAACCCGCGCTGGGAAGACTTCAACTACACGTACCTTGACGGGGTCAGGAACAGGTTCCACTGGCTCGGGAATGGCTGGACTGTCAACGAGCGGGATGGGACGGGTGATCGTGAGTTTCTTGCTCAGATTTCTTTTCCAGTGACTTCATGAGTTGACTTGTTGCTTTAGGCGCGTGGTATTTGAACAATATTGACTATCCTCCTGGTGAGTGACGTACGTTCAAGTCTATTAGCGCCTTGAGTAACCATTGCGCAGTGCCAGAGTGATTCCGGGCTCCGGGTGGGTTAGGCGAGAGCTGGTCTCTCTCGTATTTTCATTCTCTTTATCGAGTATGTTGGAATCAAGGATCTGTAAATATCATCTATCGTCTGGCATGCACGGGACTGTTGTCTGAAACTTTCCTGAGCAACTATCCGGGAACAAATAGCGCGCTTGGATGTGCGGAACGCGGAACCGCGACACGTTTCTCCGACCTACCGCTTCATGCCAGCACGAGGATCCGTGCAGCCGCCATGAGTCTGCGCAACCGCAAGCCCGAGGACGCGCGCGAATTGAGCTCGAGCTCCGCCGCGCCGCGACTGCTGTCGCGCGACTCGTTCAACAGCTTGAGGAGCCATGTCGCGTGCGTTCCTGTTCCAGCTGCACATATTATTTACTCTTATATCTGAATATCTGCGATATTCTATTGCAGCTCAGAAACAACCGAGCACTCCGAAATTCACTCCCCAACTCCACGGCGACACCACGCTTTCCCGCCCGCGGCGCCGTGGCTGCTGGCTGGCGGTTCATACTCGCCGATGTCGTCGCGCGCGGGCTCGCCCAGCAGCACCTACACTCACACTCATTCGCCACGCGTACATACTCTGAGCTTCTCCGCGCTCAAAGACCATTCAAACTTGCACTCTAATTCTCATATGAATAATGCGCATTCAGCCAGTGGTGAACACCGCGATCCCGGCCTCGCGCGACGCGCGGCGCGCTGGATGCGCGCGGCGGGCCTGCGGCAGTATGTGCAGCCTGCTATTGTGCTTGCGGCGTTGCTTGTGCGCTGGATTGTTGGGCTGGGGTCGTATTCTGGTCAGCCATTTGTCCTGGAAGCGCGTTTCGTCAATTGACCAAGTGTTGGACCATCGTAGGCTTCAATACGCCTCCGATGTACGGCGACTACGAGGCGCAGCGACATTGGATGGAGATAACGCTCCATCTCCCGATGAGGGAGTGGTACAAGTACGACCTGCAGTACTGGGGGCTGGATTACCCGCCCTTGACGGCGTACGTATCCTGGCTTTGCGGCGCAATGTTAGTACATTCAGAACTGCACTCCGCTCATATGGATTCTCATAATAACGTTCTTTGCGCTCAGAGGCTCCTGGATAAACCCCTCCTGGTTCGCCCTGGATACCTCGCGCGGGCTCGAAACGGCTTCCAGCAAAGTCTTCCTGCGCGCAACCGTACTCCTCTGCGACGCTCTGGTGTACATTCCCGCCCTCCTCACCTTCGTGCGGCTCTTCTCCGCTCCTGGGCGGCGAACACACGCAGCGCTGGCGATGCCGCTGTTCCAGCCGGCGCTGCTGCTCATAGATTTCGGGCACTTCCAGTACAACAGCGTGATGCTCGGCCTCGTCGTGCACGCGCTCAATGCGTTTGCGCAAGGGCGCGATTTTCTGGGCGCGGTGTGCTTTGTGGGCGCGCTTGGGTTTAAGCAGATGGCGCTGTATTATAGCCCGGCGGTGTTTGGGTATCTGCTTGGGCGGTGCTTTGCGCTCGGGAGGCGTGACGGGTGAGTTGCACCTCTCACTCGCCAATTCCCTTCTCCACTCCCAGCACTCGCGTACTCATGAGTGCCCTGAAACAGCGTTCGACTCTTCATCCAGCTAGGCGCCGTAACAACAACCACCTTCGCCCTCCTCTTCGCGCCCTGGCTCCTCCCACCACACGAACTTCTCGAAGGGCCCGTGGCGCGCATCTTCCCGTTCGCGCGCGGCCTGTTCGAGGACAAGGTGGCGAACTTCTGGTGCGCGTCGGACGTGCTGCTCAAGTGGCGCCGCTGGCTGCCGCGCGGCGCGCTGCTGCGGCTCGCGACGGCTGGGACTGCACTGGGCTTCGCGCCGGCGTTGGCGTTGTTGCTGCGGGCGGGCTACCGCGCGGGCGTGCAGCCCGCTACGACGGCAAAGGAGCCTGCACAGAGGGAAAAGGATGTGCGCGCGCAAACGGTGGGGGAAACGGAAAGGGAGGGGGGAAGGCACGGACCGAGCGCGCATCTGGCGCTGCTGCCGTACGCGCTGTTCACAAGCGCGCTCTCGTTCTTCCTGTTCTCGTTCCAGGTGCACGAGAAGAGTATCCTGCTGCCGCTGCTCCCGCTCGCGCTGTGCATGGCCGGCGACGCGGCCGTGTGGGACTGGGGCGTGCTCGTGAATAATGTTGCTGTCTTTAGGTGCGCGCTTTGCCTTTCTCTTGCATTTTCTTTTTTTGTGCTGACTGATTGATGACTTTTATCTTCGGTGACCTTTCTTTTCTTCGCGCTCGCTAACTCGCTCAGCATGTGGCCGCTGCTGAAGAAGGACGGGCTGGGCACGCAGTACGTCGCGCTGACGCTCTTCTGGAACTACCTGATCGGGTACAACCCCCTGCGCGTGCCCGACCGGCCGTTGCGCGCCGTCTCGCTTGTGGGTCCTCGTGCAAATCACAGCCCTCCGGATAAACTGACCTCTCCACACAGGGCGTATACAGCGTGATCGCACTGCTGCACGCGGCCGAGCTGGCCGTCGCACCGCCCGCGCGCTATCCCGACCTGTTCCCTGTGCTCAACGTCCTGCTCAGCGCGGCGGTTTTCGCGGGCGCGTGGGTCCTGGGCACGGTGCGGCTGTTGCAGGTTTCGTGGGCGCTTGGCGGACCCGCTGTTAGATGATGTTGCGTTCGTTCGTTCGTTTGCTTTGTGTGCATACTGGGACTCTAATATTACGCTCTGAGCGCTCTGAAGCCGGAGATTACTGAGCAAGAAGTGCGTGGGCTGTTTGGCATGGATACGAGACGACGCCCACGCGCCCGTGACTGCGAGGGCGCTCGAGCTTCCGTACAGGGCTTCTGGTGCGTTCCCGCTGCCAGACTTGTTGCTAGGGACGCGCGGTTATTTCCCCGCGCTGGGCTGCATGCATGGACGGCGTCCTGGGCTATCTGACGCTGAATCTGCTGTGTTGCAAGCTGCACAGTGCAAGCGTCTGGAGTCAATCTTGAGATCCAGACGCGCTGCCGAGACTCGGGATCGGGCGGCACCGCCACGGATTGCTGACCCCTGGCTCCCCCATGACGTGAATATTCCGACCCCTCGTTGCTTACGACCGCCATGAACGACAACGACGACACGCAGCAGCTCATCGAGCTCGGCGGCGGCGGCGGCGGAGAGCTGCGGGCGCGGGTGTACCGACACGCGATCCCCGTGCAGGGCCATGCGGCCGTGCGCTGCCTCACGTACGTCTCGGACGGGCTCGCCTTGCACGGGCAGAAGGAGGTCGTCTGGACCGTGCGCGACTATGGGGGCACTCCGCCGGAGCCGCTGCGGTGGTTCGAGATGCTGCTGGGGTATGCGCGCGCCGGGCGGGTCGTCGACGCGTTCGGCGTCACCGAGTTCCGCGCCGACGGCTGGTTCGGCCGCGGCGACATGGCCGCCGTCGTCTACATGCCCGCCCAGGTCGTCGCCGGCGTCCCCGAGCCCCTCCCGGAGTCGCGCCTGCACGCCGTCCCGCTCACCGCCGCCGAGCGCCCCGCCGGCCTGCTGCGCGTGCTCGCGATGCTCGGCTACGCCGCGCGCTACTTCCCCTTCCCGCCGTGGTTCGACTGCAGGCGGCCCAGTGTGCTGAGCGACGAGCAGCTCGCGGAGAGCCTGCTGACCAAGGCCGGCGGCGGCGTCGGCATCCCGGGCGTTAGCGCCACGCGCCGCGTCACGGTGTCGCAGCCCGCGCCAGAGGTCGTGCTGCGCATACGGCCCGGCGCGACGGAGGCCGTGCGCGCGGCCGTCGAGGCGCACCCGCCGGACAGCGTGCTCGCGCTGCGCATGCTCGAGCTGCACGAGGACGCCGACGCGTGCATGGTCTGGACGCCCGGCTCGCCCAGCTTGCAGGCTATTGGCAGCGGCAGCACGATGAACGCGCTTGGGATGTGCTTTGTACTCTTCTGTCCGCAGCAGACGCACTTTGAGCTGCGCCAGGTCGAGGACGGGTATACTGGTGCGTACCGCATGGTTGTAGAATCTGAACTGACACTGCACAGTTCTGATTACGGACGAACTCTGGGAACGCGTCCGGCACGCGCTCATAACGCGCCAGTCGCTCTTCCTGCCCGCCGACCCGGGAACAGGCCCAAACGGCACCTCGCTGCGCATCGAATGGGTGCACGAGACGCTCCCCTCAGCAACCGCCACGCACGAGCAAGAGGTAACACTCAACCTCTCCGACTTCCCGCAACAGCCCGACGCGCACGTCTTCCTAGAGTCCATCACACTGCAGGAGCTCGACACGCCGCCCACCGCGGGCCACGTGCTCTCCATCCTCGCCTTCGCGCGCGCCGCGCTCGCCGCGCTGCTCGCAATCATCCCTACAACGCCGCCCACGGTGAAGCCCAGCGCGGACGTGCCGCGCGACGTGTCGTACCGGGACGACGACACGGACCCCGAGTATGAGCCCGAGGCCGACGAGGAGCGCTGGGTGCTCGCGACGCTCGAGTTCGCCGACGGCGGCGGCGCGCTGAGCGCCGCGAACGTCGTCTGCAGCCCGGGCGACGGCGCCGGGCTCGACGTCGGCCCGCTGCTCAAGAAGACGCTGCGCGCCGTCGAGATGCCACGCGGGACGCCGCGGTGCAAGTTCCAGATGGTCCTCCGGCTTTGGCGCCCGGACGCCGTCGCAGTGTAATACAATGAATGTACTGTAAGTTAACCGTTGTATGTACTGTGCTCTGTGCTTTTGATTGAGTCGCTGTATTATGCTTCCTGTATTTGAATCGTCGTAAGACAATAAATGGCTAGAACTCTTAAAGCAGGACGACTTGGGTGCCTTGAAATCCGTGATCGGCCGACGCTGCCAGTCAACAAACTTCCGTTCTTCCTTTCAATCCGCTACTGTACCAACAGCGTACATTTTTGGGAGCGCTTTTTCTGCAGCATGCACTATCGCCTCTGCGACGCGGTCAGCTTGGAAGCGCTGCCAAAGTCCCGGTCAGGCTGCGCACCGTTTTCTTCGCCTGTGGGCACTGGAAAGCCGCTTCGAGCTCGAGATCTCCCTCGCGCACCACTCGCACCGTCGTCGGCTACACAGGCTTTATCACTTCTTGCACATGCGCCGTCCCTGCCGCGCACTGGTCCATCGTTTGTTGTTTGTGCTCGGCTCTGAGGAAGCTGCGTTTTGCTAGTAGCTCCTCGAGAGCTCATCAACACCGTTCAACTTGGTGGTTCCAGACGCTTTCCCATCGTTGATTCGAAAAAACTCAACGCAGCGGAGACTACGCGCAATACTTTTTATCCCTGCGCGACGTTGCAGCAGCTGCAGACCCTGCCAATCGCACCTTCTTTTCTGCCAAGGAGCTCTGCGAAAGAAACCGATTCGACCAGGAATTTTCGACAACGCCCCTGCCATTGTCAGGACTTCGTTCTAGTAGACTATCGGTCGTCTTATATTTCGCAGGCTGGGCTACTGACACTGTCAGGCATTGCGCCCTGGACTCGGCCCTGGACTGTGCTTACCTGGAGCTTTGCGCGTCCCCTGGAGTCCTGTATAAGCTTGAATTTTGCGCGAAATGCTGCTCCAAGACCATGGAGGCCGCAACCAGTATTTCGAGCTCGGAAGTCCCTACCCGTACTACCGCTGGCTGCATGGGATCTGTTTCGTCTCTCGCGTTCATAGCGTGTGCTTGCTCATACAGTATGCGCTCTCACGTGCGCTGGCTCGCCGTTCCGTGTTTGGGTGTTTGAACGCGGACGGTGCTTCAATCTTCAGCCTGTGTCGGAAACACCGTTTGACGGCGGCCTGAGTTCCACAAATCGGCGGATTCAGTCAGCTTTCTTCTCGTCTTCCCGTCCTCAATGATCCCGTTCGAAAACACCTCTCTGCTCGGAGTCGAAGATCCCTTAACTGGGCTGTTTGGTCGTTTTACACTGCGTACTGTACTGACTCGAGCCAGTGTAAGCAGGTCTGCTCCTCGGAAATGCAAGCGCAGTCGGGCTTCTTCGCGAGCGGATACACTGTGGATTCTCGAAGCTCAGATTGTTGCGTCGGGAATCAGGGTCCCGCAAGTATTCTTTCAGTTTACAGTAACCCTGACTTTTGCGCGAACATGCTCCATGCTGCTCTCGACTCGAGCTCGATGTTCCCTTCCCCGTCGGCGAACCGCTGCATGCACGGCTCTGGTAATCGGGCACCACTAAGTCTCTAAGTCTCGTACACAATCCACTCTATGTGGCCCTACAAGCTTACACCCTGGTTAGTCGTTGACTGGTGTTGACTGCTTGGGCTCGGACATCGCTGCCACCTAATAGTGTCACCGTTTGAGCTCTTCTGCCAGCAGCCAGACCCTTGTCCTTCAATCTGGTTCTTGCTTTCCCATCTTCGAACCCAAGGAAAAATATCGACTGCGACTCTAGAAGCTGGGCTATTCTCAAGTTTGGCACTGCAATCAATCTGACTCGGGCTGCCGGCGCGAGGAAGTCCTGCTCCTCGGGAATGCTCTTTTTCGGCCTTGCAGTCCTCGGGTAGCCTGTGGATCCTCATAACAGTCCATCCGGGAACTCCTTGCTCGTGGTACCCGTCCCGCAAACTCCCGGTTTTGCTGCAAGCGGATCCACGCTGCAAAATCGTCGACTCGATCGCGTGCCAGTGCCCTTGGTTTCCCTCTGCCGCCCCTGCCTTCTCAAGTTCCCGAAACATACGCGCCGCCGCGCGTCGGATTAGGCTGCCTTCGTCCTCGCGCCATGCGGCAGCAATCTACGGTCCGGATGCGCTGTCACTGTCAGATCCCGAACGAAGTGTCGAGGGTGTGCTTCTTTCCCCAATCGCGCTCCCCTCGCCAGTTGGTGCGCCATGGCCAGGGATGACTCGCGCTGTTACCCGTTTCATGCGACGCGCCGGCTCGTTTCATCTCCATCGATTGACGTTGGACCCTGTGGTTCTGGGGCACCGGGCATGTGGCACGGGCATCGGGCTCGCATCCTGTGCATGCGCACTGGTCCTGGTCCTGGCATGCGGTGAATTGCTCGTTCTCTGGCGGGCAAATCGATTCGGAGGCTTGGGTCCATTGTATGTTACTGTGTGTTCAGGTCCTCAAGTCTCAGCTAGCTAGCACTTGATTTGATGGGCTGTCGGGTGCAGTGGTTCGAAGACGAGTCAGGTCAAGTAGAGTCAAGTCAAATTACAGCAGCTACTTCTATCTGGGACACGAACGCGAATCGTGCAGCCTGAGAAGGGAAAATGTTGCCGTACGCAGCACAGAACGTCAGAGCGGGATCGTAGCCCGCAGACTCGGAAAGGGTTAGGGGGATGCTACAGTACTGATACAATCGGGGAATGGTAAACTCAAACACTGCGAGGTATAGCGAAAGGGATAGCTCGTCCATAGCAAGGGAAGCGGTGTGCGCGTGAGACTCCTGAGTGGAGTCAGACGTCGAAAGTCGCAGCCCAGTGCTGGGTTGCATCGTTCAGCGCGAGCCCGGCGAACTTGGTCTTCTTGAGGAAGAGGTCGACGACGCGTGGCGTGCCGCTGAAAGAGTCCCCTTTGGCCGCGGCGCAATTGAGGATCTCCTGGAAGTTCGAGGCCTTCGTGTCCCAGGCTTTGGCGTCGACGGGCTTGCTCATCGCCTTGTGAAGCGCGCCCAGGACGTCCTCTACGGTCAGGGAGTTTGCGCCTTTCGCCGCGACTACGTGGACGGGGACGTCCTCGTGCCCGCTACCGCCTGGGACGAGGATGATAATGTTCATTTCACTTGTGGCGGGCTTCGTCGCAGTCTGCGCCATTTGCTTGGGCGAGAGGAAGACCTTGGGCGGCTTGTTGGCATCCCACAGCACGAGCTGTTTGCCGGGAGTGAGTAGCGTGCTGAGCTCTGCAACACATAAGTTACTCGGCAGCCGCGAGACGCAAGCTCCTCACCGGGAACCTGCATGGCTGTAGATATGTCTGCAATGGCGGGAAGGCAGAGGGGACGAGTGTGTGGAGCAAACGGTGGCCTGGCTTCACTCGGTGTGTACTTATAGGTGAGCGCACCAACACTGTGACACCGCGACGGAAACCTCATCCCGTCCCAGCACTGCGAGGCTGAGAATAAACAACACCTCGACGACGTATTCCTGACGGAATCCCTCAGGTCAGTCTCGAAGCACCGCTATGCACTACCCCGGATTCAATCAACCAGATCGCTATGACTTGTGCTGATTGTTCCTCCACTTCGTCGCCGGGATTTATACCGCCATGGAGGATGCGACTGACTCACACACAGATACATCTAGACCAATACTCAAACCCCACAGGACACGCAGTGTGCTTCTGGGGATGCCGTTTTCCGGCACTGCTGATGATGGCATAGGATTTCCATCGCGAGGACGAATGCATGCCGGGGGTTTTTACCTCGTTTTGGCAATGACACATTGGCGCCGGAAGGAGGGCAAAGGGTATTTCTGCCTGTCCCTGCGTCTAGTATTATAAGCCCAGGTTTGGGTGCGATCAGATGACTTCGTTCGAACTTCAAGCTCGTCAGGAGCCTATTATCGTTCCCAAATTATTCCCTGCTGCGATTGCTGTTGCAAATACTGTATCTTTGAGGGGCATCGAGGATTGACACTCCACAAGGACGTGGAATAGATGCTCTATTGATACATGTCACGCAGCAGCTTGCTACGCCGATCATCGCCGTCCGAGGACAAATATTGCAGAGGTGGCGGATGGGCATTGAGAATCGTCAAACATCTCTGAGTGTACGGTATGTCAGCAGTGATGGACAGCAGAATGCGGACGCAATGGGTTTGCTGAGCAGGCCTGGATAGGAAACCTTGATTCCCGCGGCTTCAATCAGACGGGAAATGTCGTCGTGACAAGCAACGAGCGGTTCCGCGACAGCAAACAAGATGTCCAGTCCTCGAGTGACATCCTGGGCACTTGGGCGTTCGAACCCCGAAGCACGTGGTCGAGAATTTGACGTGCCAGGGTCTCATGCATGTCGTGGCCCATTGCACCGTGGGATGATCTGTCGGGTTCGGAAGTACAGTTTCCCACAGAGTCCTCATTATACATAGTCACGGGGATGTATAATAATGCTCGACCTCAGTGAACAGTCCTCTAGGGATCCTAGGTCTGCCGAAGAAGGGTCCCCGTAAGTTAAAATTCATAGAGCTCACGAAATATGATGTGTATGATGACTGTATGTAGCTTGTTCAGACGCAGCATTATTTAGGTGAGTCGCAGCAGAAGATGATAGCAGAATCTTATTTCAAGGTCATGCGCAACGCAACGATGCAGTAGTATCGCAAAGCAAACGCATCGAAAATTAACCACAGATCAGAAACCTCAAGCAAGCCACGTCATATAAGAAGTAAGAGAAACTTTCGTCTGACAGTGAGACCATCCAGATCACCGCTTCGGATCCTTCCCAACGCGCCCCTCCTTCTCCCTGCGCTTCTGGCCGGTACTGCGCTCGACGATCTTGTCCTTCTTCGACGTCGCGCCGCCTATCAGCTTCTTTTTCTTGAGGTCGGACGCAGGCAGGTCGAACGTTGTGTGCTTCTCCTTCTTGTCCGACGCGGGTTTCAACGCGGACTTCAGCGCGGACTTGGGCTTTTCCGAGGAGGCGGGTGAGGACGTAGAAGTGGGTTTGAGCGCGGACTTGAGGGCCGATTTGGGCTTGTCGGAGGGCGTGGATGTGGATGCGGGCTTGGAGGGCGTCGAAGCTGCGGCTTTGGACGGTGTGGACGCCGGCGCCTTGTCTTTCTTTGAAGATACTGACGCGTCGTCCTTGGGCTTCTTAGCGGAAGGAGGTGCGGCGACGTCGTCCTTCTTCGCCTTTTTCGAGGACGCCGACGCTGGTGGGTCGTCTTTGGGCTTCTTGGAGGTGGACGCTGGTGTCGACACTGCAGCTGCAGCGTCGCCTTTCGCCTTTTTCGCAGGCGTCGCCGCGGCCGCGGCGTCAGCCTTGGCCTTCTTCGACGCGGCCGCATCTGACGTCGAGCCGACGGCAGCGGCGTCCTTGGCCTTCTTCGCGGGTGTCGCCTTGGGCGTCGTGTCGTCCTCTTTCGCCTTCGCCTTAGCCTCCTCGCCGTCATGCTTGCGCTTCTTGGCCTTGGGCGTCTCCTCGTCGTCCTTGTCCGCCTGTGCCGCGCGCTTCTTGCCCTTGTCCTTCTCCTTGCCGCCCTCCTCCTCGACGCCCTCCATCAGCCCGTCCCACCGCGCACCCTCGCCCGCGCCGAGCTCGCACGTCCAGATGGGCAAGCTCGCCGAGCTGCTCGTCTTGACGTGGAGATTCTGCACGTTGTCCCAGCCGCCCTTGATGGCCGCGACGATAGCCGGCAGGGCGCTCTCGAGGTTGTCCAGGAGCTTGGCGGGCGAGAACGACGAGGAGAGAGGGCCGAGCTTGACGGACGTGCAAGTACCCTTATTTTGGTGGAAATACGTGCTCTCGACGGCGCGCTCGAGCTCGTGCTTCAGGTCCTTAGCCGTCAGGTTTACCGGAATCGGTTGCCTTGCAAAAAATGTCAGAACATATCTTTTACTACAGTTAAACAATGGCATACTTTTTCGCCTGGAAAAACTTGGAGCCCAGAAGCGCAGGCAGGAGCGGGATAACGCGGTCGTCGGCGAGGAACATCCCGTTCTCCTGCAGCAGCGCGCGGCGGGCGTCGAAGCCCTTAAATTTGCCCTTAAGTTTTGTGATGCCGACGACGCGGGAGATGAAGTTGACGTTCTGCTCGGCCAGCTTGTCCTTGTACTCGCGCTGTGGGTCCTTCGTGATGAGGCATATGGACGTCGAGCGCGGGTCGACGAGCGGGTGCTTCAACGGGCTGAAAAGCAAAAAGATTACTAAGTATCCGAATTGAAGAGACTTCAAGTGCATGAGAGCATACATTCTGTGAGGCTTGAGCTTCTTCTCTGGGTGCATGACCTTGGTGCCGATGACAAGCCACACATGCTCTTCCTTCGACGGCAGCAGCTCATTGGAGTCGCGTTCAGCCTGCTTTTTCGACGCGTAAGAATGCAGCGCAGTAAGTGCTTTCAGGCTCTGGGCGCGGGAGACGTGGCCGTCGATGAGCGAGTCTGCGGCCATTGCGATGTGAAAAAAGAAAGCAGGAACGCGGATGTAATCAGGAAACTGCCGACGCTCTGGGATATCCGCTAACGCCGACCTCACTTACGGAGCCCGGAATTCCATTGATCATCCGACAGCTCTTGTTTGTAGCAGATATATTGAGTATTATCTGAATCGTGTAGGCACCGAGGAAAGAATGGTACGTATCGAAGCAACTGCAGCCTACGACGCAGCGGCGCCTTTCAGCAGCGCTACGATTAATGAGAATTAAAGAAGGGCTTGTTACTCGTCCAGTACTCCATGATGAGCTTCGAAAGCGCTGGCTGATCCTTAGACACCTGTTCCTAGATGAGCCCATTCACTATAGAGGGGAAAGCGACTCACGAAATGACCAGCTTCCGCAATGAGCACCATTGTAAGGTTGCCGGCGCCAGGTCCAATGGCCCTCACAGTAGCGACGTCCTCGTGCGGCCAGGGCACGTCTGGGGCCGCCCGGAAGGCTTCCGAGAACGGTGAGTCGAGCAGTCGGAGCTGATGAAAATGTGAGAAACTTCAATAGCCCGAACATTCAGAGTCCTCACGAATGAGAGAGTGCCTGGCCAACCGGCGATCGTGTCGAGCTTTCCGAGATAATCTGCACTTACGTGAGCGAGAGTAACACGAAGTGCAGTCAAACACATACGAAGGACGCGGATTCCATCTCTGAGGAGCGGCTCGTGGAGGCGGAAGGATTCTTGAATGCTTCGGGATCATCAGCATATGCAGGAGACGAGGACGCTGAGAAGCTCACTGGTCCCCGTTCTCGATAAACTCCATGTAAACCGCCTCAGTGACGCTCTGGTACTTGATGTCTTTCCGTGCGCCGAGTGTGGCCTTGGTTACGTTTGAATTAAGGAAGTCGAGCATCCAGCCGAACTCGGGAATACATTCGATGGGATCGCCAGTCTCGACTCGACACTACGCCGCTGAGCATCAGATTGCGGGAGAGGTGTGGGACGCACATTGCGCTTGATATTGTCGGTTGGCACACCGTGCGAGTCGGCCGCGAGGATCGCTATGCACGACTCCAGCGCTGCCAAACGATTCTCCGCCGTCGAATGCTCGTAGGCAAACTGCACAGCCTCCAGACATCCAGGCAAGATCTGGTAGAGCTCATCGCATTGCGTCGCGTTGTACAAGTTCTTGATCGGATTGTGGCACGTATTGTCGAGATGCCACCCGAACCACGACCGCGCGTCCTGCGAACGCGTTTCTCAAGGTTAGACAATGAACGGTTCGGTCAGATGAGCCGAGGTGCGCGCACTGATAAAGGATTGGTCAGCATGAGCGATTCCAGGTTGAGGTGACGTGCGCCTGCAGGCCCGCGACCAGCCGCAATTTCTTTGTTGTGCTCGTGGATCACGGTGGCGATATGCGGGATATATATGCCACCGTAAGACCCAGACGCAAGGACCAAGTTATTTCTGTGTGCCCGGAGACTGAGATTGTGCCAGCCGCTGTGACAAAGATGATGATACGTACCCCGCGAACTGTGGATACACCGCAAAGAACTTCTGCAAAAAGTCGTAGACGTCGTGTGCAGCATCCCGACTGTTGTTGACGAGCCTTCCATGGGAGTAGCCGACGCCTATGGGCTATAGCATCGTCAGCATTTCAGTTCTGTGAAAAAACCACGCAGAGGCTTACGTGGTCAAGTGCGAGAAGGTTGACGTTCTCTGACCAGGCATCTGGATTAGGGACTGGACCGTGTTGTGAAACCTTGCAGTGGGATTCTGAAACGCAATATGTTACCTATACTTTGAGAGATGCAAACTGTATGACTTACGAGCGAAGAGGGGGTTCAGCAAGCCGGATGTCCCTGGCCCTCCTCCAATCGTCAAGCTACCGATCCTCATGAGTACGCGCTGACTGTCAAACCACTTTCAGGACGCTTACACTACGGGAGCAGTCTCGGGGTTATGCTGAGCCTGGAAGAACCTGCTCGTATGTCAACTTTCCTGCGTGTTCAAGACGATGAGAGGAGTAATACCAGTAGAACGAGCGACGCGGCGATTCGTCGCTATCATCGTGCAGCCCGATGTAACCAGAATACGAAACATTGTTGTGCACGCCGGGGCAGAGGGCGCTCGCATCGTTTCGTGTCCAGAAGAACTCGTCCAGCGAAAGATCGCTAGTGCGTTGTTTCGGCGCATTTGGTGCGGTCAAGTGGATCACAGCGATACACAGAAGCGCCACCCAGATTACGACTTTGGAACGCTTTCGCGCTGTCTGCGCAGGCTGGGCACCGACGCTGACCGGTAGCACTGGAGCACACTTCTCGTCGGTGGGATACATGTCGCACGCGCAAATCGCGACTAATGCGGACCGTATTTGTACCTCCCGCAGCTCCGCAGCATCGACCAGGCACCGACGCGCGACCAGGCACTGACGCGTTCAAGATCATAACTGACTATTGCGTGATTACTGTAGTGGCAATGGAAATGGAGACGTGGAAAAGCATACGCCTGAGCAAAGCTAAAAATAAATCATAGGAATCAACCAGAATGCCCCCCAAAGGGCGCAAATGGCTCGGAATCAATCAATCCCTTGCTCTATCCGCTAACTGAGATATGTAGAACTAAAACAATGCTGTATGTGGCCACTCCAAACCGAAGGGACCGGGAGTTCCCGATCACCATTGTGGACAACCCTCCGGAACAGTGCAACTCGAATTGTGCCGTCAATTCTGCACCAAATGCGCTGAACTTTGCGTAAAACTGCTCCTTGTATTTTTCGGATTCAGACTATAGAAGATCCACAGGTGTTGTGAATGCTGTCTGGTGGACTTTGCCCGTCCATGGAGAGCTAAAAACTACATCCTGAAGTCCCAAACTAAATAAGTAAGCATATATAGTCATTATTAGCTTCTCTGAATGCTTACAGGGGCGAAATTAGGCCTTTGGGGGGTTTGCTGACTGCGTGAGAGTTAGCCGGAACACTTGATTCATCCATAGCACTCAGAGGAGACATCGGGCCAAAACGCTTGGACCTAGGATTTGTTGGACATGTATATGTAAACGATTGGAGGTCCATTTGGAAGGGAAAATGTGCGACTGGGACTTGTTATTAGAGTCGGGAAACCTGCCCGCAGGAATTTGCCGAAAGCGTTTACATCCGATTGAATGGGGTTTGGAGTGGCCACTGTATGTACCGTACGGGTGGAATAGGATTGTCGGCCGAAGTTCTTCGGCGCTGAGCGCTGAGCGCTGAGAGCTGCGGTCCCGTGAGATGCTGTGCCAAGTTCTGTGCCAAGTTCTGGCACAGCATCTGCACTGACCTTCTTAGAAACCTATTCACCTAACTACTCACCTCAACTATGCGCAAGCTCATTCCCAAGGCCAAGGCGCGAGTCAGTCCCTCAACCACAACTCCGTATGATGCGCCAACATCCGCAAGTGCGCCCGCCGGCCAGAGTGAAGGCCAGCTCAGGACCGCCGATTCATGGACCAAACTTTCGATGGGTACTCTAAGCCCGCATCCCGTTGGAGATTCTGCTGGGATGTATAGAGATAGAGACTTGATTACTGTGCTGCCGCGCATTGTGGGCGAGCCAGGCGAGCTCACACGGCTCATCGGTGAGTAGCATGAGCATGTGCTCTGTATGTTCTCACACTCAGTCGTGTAGAGCGCCTGAACTCGGACAACCCGCCGGAAGACTATGTAGCAGCCGTCCGCGAGGTCTGCATTCGAACCGCGGCCAGCGACGCTCACGCCCGTGAAGCGTCCGTGGCCCTGTTCAACCAGATCAGGTACTACCATCCTGCAATCGTTATCTCACAAGTTATTGGCGTTTGTTTACCCACGAGCGTGCAGCTGCGGTGCTTCTATCCATCGGCTCCGTGCCATTCGCGTGCGTGCGTTCATATTGCATCTGCTCATAGTCTAAGCTAGTTGGTTCGTCGCACGTTGTAGCTGTGGGCACTGATGCTTCGATACTGCCACTCTGAGAAGTTCGTCCGTAAGTATCCGCGGTCAAGTCCTCCCTGAGTTCTTACGATAAAGTCTGGCTCTTTTCCGCAGACAAGACAAGCCGTAAAGACTTCCTGGCAATGGTGAAGGAAATATGCTTGAACCCGGATGTGACGAACCAAGCGCTCCGCTCCCGGACGCTCGAAGTCGTTGCGGGCGCGAGATTTGCATACCCTCTCAACCTTGGCTTCAAAGAATTGTGGAATCGCGTGGGGGATGGTGACGATTCCGTGGAGGTGAGCTTGACATAATTCAGTCTTTTTCCCCGAAGCAGGTGGCACTGAGATGAGCACTGATCAGGGAATCCGGTTCAACAACCCACTATTCTTCCTCCCGAACGTGAAATCGAAGTTCGACGCTGGCCTCGCCGCGGATCCTGAGGGCCATGTGGCAGTCATGCAGCGGCTCGTCCTGTCGTGCGAAATTGCTCACAAACGTGCGGCCATGATGAACGAGCTCCTCTCGGTCGGCGCTATTGACCAGACACGAGACGTCGTCAAGGCAAGTCGCATTTTCCCTGTCCTTTGGAAAGATCGATTTCATGATGAAACTCACGCATGTCGCTTGAACCGGCAGGATCTGCTCAGTAAATGCGTCGCATCCAGGTCTTTCATCCAGTCGCAGTTGCCCTGGGCAACTGTCAATGCTGAGCGCTCGACGCAGCGCTTCGAAGGCCATGAGTTAGATAGCCCCGCCGGCGAACGAAAGGGCGACCAAACCTTCGAGGAACAGTTGCTTGGCATGCTACTCCATGCCAACGAGGAGCTCAATGAGGCGTTAATATGGTACAACGAGGCGACCGCTCAGCCGTTGGCTGGTCCGTCAGGTCATCACGCAGCGCCTGCCTCTGCCGGAACCACCGATCGCTTTTCCGGGACAGACTTGCAGAGCCCAGTCCCCATACCGAATTTCCTGGCCACACCAGCTTCAGGTGCGGATGGCACAGCGCCAGCAACAGTCCCGATCTCACCGACGAGTGAGCAACCTCCACCGTATACTTTGGCTACTGCGCGGTCTGGGGAGCAGCCTGACAATGTGCCTGAACCTCCCCACTCAACTCCAGCGTCTGACACCAGCTCCGACATCGACATCGGGCACGCGCTCCCGAAGAACATACTCGCGTACCTCGAGAATCGACGTTTTACCCGCGACGTTTATTATGACGTAGAGCTTGCGCTCGAAGGGTCCAGCACGAGAGACTGGCTTGCGGCGCTCGCGGATATTGCGCAACTGAATCCGACTGACTGCAAAGCGATCGCACTGCTGAAGCGGCGTGCGATGGTAGGAGAACAGTTGTCTGGAGTCTAAGTCTTTCCATAGCCTTTTGTACTGTTCTGTATGGTCCTTCGAGAATTTGCGCAGAGTTATGTCAGTGCCATTCCACAGCCAGATCAAGCTACAACAGCCCTTTGATCTATTATAAAGGCTCTACGATAGATTGCGCTGATGGGACCCAAGATCTCTGGCCACAAACTCAAGTCATCGTGCCAGAAGAGCTCATCATACTTTGCATGCCCATGGGTCCCATACCGTTGGGCGCACCAGCACTGGAGTTCCCAGCGCCGGCTCCAGGCATGCTTCCAGGCTTCGCTGCGGCGCTGCCACCTGCACCGGAGGCGCCGTGCTTGATCATCTGCAATTCCTCAAGCAACGTCTGGTGCCGGAAGGCGAGGCGAATGTTTGGCACGTTGGTCTGCATCATATCTCAGCACAGAGCAACGCTGCAGCGAGCGGTAGGCGCGGACCTTGTTAATGTCGTTTCCTGCTGCGCCGGGCAGGTACCACTTCAGACCAATCCAGTGGCGCTTGACCTGCATTTCGAACCCGGACTGGAGAACGGAGTTGCGCGCCAGCTCGGCGAGAGACGCTTGGCTGAACTTGTATATCTGTCGAATAGCGGTCAGCGAGATGCTGAAAGCATGACGAAATAATATCTCACGTGTGCCGCAACGCTGTATTCCTCAAGAAGCGGTTCCTGCGCGGCGTCAGTACCACCAAAGTATCGGGGACTACTACGAACCTTGGTGAAATGGAACTGCAGCGGATCGTCCGTGCTCAAGCTGACGTTCAACCCGACCCTGAAGAAGTCTGGCAGCGGATTACGCTCATAGGTGAGGAAGAGCGCGTTGTTGCTCAGCGGGCTCATCGCGAGACCGATCTGCTTGAGGTAAAAGAGATATTGCAGCGCGGGCACCTTGCGCAATAAGATGCCATGGGATATCGAGTGCGACGTGAGATACGCAGACGCCAGATGGTCTGTATCGCCCGCCTCTCCGCTGTGCGGGCGGAGAACGAACGTATCTTATCTCAAGGTCAGCCAGCACAAGGAACGGTGGTGAACGACGCACTGAAACCCCGAGCACGCCGCCAGTGGTTGAGGCTTGCTATGTTAGCGTATAGGTAGTAAATCCTGTTCAGGACGTCGGAAGGTTAAACCCAGAAGTTAAGACCATTCGTACCAGTATGAATACGGAGGATTCTGCCGTGTGTCCCAGTTTTGAGGATAAGGGAACTTGCGGTACAACCGACGTTCAGGCTTCGACTCGTCATCGACGCAATCGATGCCGATGACGCGTTGCAGGAAGACGAAGAGCTCCGGGTGAGACGAAGGATCGAGGGTAGCCTCGAAAAGGGGATTAAAGACATCTTTGATGAATTATCTTCAGCGTCAGAAAATGATCAAGTAGGCTAGACGAACTCTTTAGGATGTCCTGAAAGCTGTTTACACTCCCATTTTCTTTATAAACGTCGTACAAGCGTGGAATCTGAACGAGCCAGCGGACGTTGTGCGAGTAAAGTTTGTTATTGACAATCCACTTGGCGAGCTTATCCCATTCGGACTGGGAGCGGCCGTAAATGCTGATACGCCATTCGCAATTCTGCAGCGATCAGACTCAAAGAGGACGCTGCGCTCAGAAAAGACTCACTTGGTACTTGCTCTGCTCGAGATCCGTCATAACCTCTGCGCGCGAAAGATCGTTCAGAATGACTGAGCAGTGGGAACTACGGGCACAGTACCTTTCGTCAACTCGGCCAGGTACCTGCCCTGGATGAAGTTGTCTGTCTTGAGGAAGATCTCACGCAAGCGCGACTCGCCGATGGGATTATACTTCAAGTTGAACTTGTCAAACCGGTGGAACTCCTGGTGCGCGTGCATGTCGAGCGTGTCGATCGAGAGGTCGTAAGCC
The DNA here is from genome assembly GCA_037042885.1 of Auricularia sp. M12. Classification (NCBI taxonomy): domain Eukaryota; kingdom Fungi; phylum Basidiomycota; class Agaricomycetes; order Auriculariales; family Auriculariaceae; genus Auricularia; species Auricularia sp. M12. The sequence goes on from CM073209.1 coordinate 736,850, forward strand.
GTCAGATGCAGACTTTGGAACACCTGGATCCACACGGGATCAGCAAACGAAGGAGCACGGGGTGAGATCGCACCTGCTCGAGCGTTAGCTCGGCGCCGTCACGGAAGATGACCACGTCGTCCGGGGAACGCTTCATTTTGGACTTGATGAAGCGGAGCAGATGTTTTTGGTTCATGCTGCTGCTATGGTGCACGTGCGTGTCGACCTTGCGGACGTTGTATAAATCTCTGTGAGGTACACGCTGCAGGGCTGTCAGCGGAGATCTCCTTTCGAGAGAGGAGTAAATGGTGGCAAATGCATGTGCTTCGTGGCGAAACACCAGTGGCGCAGGGTCTGGCGGTCGGGAGAACGGGACTCGCCTTCATTGCAGCCATTTCCTCGTGCTCGTTCAACAAGCTGTACATCGTCCACTTGCTTTGCAGGTACTTGAGCTGTCGGAAGCTGAAGCTCTTTGTAGGGCCGTCGGATATGACGCTAAGAACGAAGTCGAGATCGACGTAGTATTCGCGTAAAGTTGGAATATCGAAGATAGGCTTTTGTTCTGTCTCGGGCTGCGTGTCCCCTAGTGAATGTGAGCAAATGAACAACATAGGGCATTGAGAGTGGGAGAGCGTAATCTACCGGCGAGGCGAAGCTCACCGTCGTAGACCTGATAGACGCCGCGCTCATCCAACCGGTATACCCATCCATTAGGATCAGAACCCGGAATTTCGCATTTTGAAAAGTCGAATTCCTCCTCTTCGTCTTCGTCTGGCCTTGGCGTCCAGTGCCAGTGTGGCGGCGGAGGTTTCGGGTAAAGGCGCCATGGTTTCAACGTGCTCGTCCCTTCTTCCTTCTCACAGTTCTTCGGCGCGTCAGGACGCGCTCCCGCCACGTCTCCATAGGAGGGATCCGAGAACCCGTCCCAAGCCCCGTCGTAGTCTCGTGGATTGTCGCCAAGGCGCTGAAGCGACGCGGAAATGTAGCGGTCACGCAAGTCGAGACAGCGTTGCAGGGTGGCACACACACCATCTGGCGCGTGCTCTGCTGCCATCTTACTGTGCGCTGGAGGTCCGTCAGCTATCGAACGTGCGCGATCTAGTCGTGCCACGTACGTTGCAGGGTCTCTTCGCCGTCCTCCGCAACCAGTTCCGCAGCGTTCAACGCAGTGCCCATGGGCCCATTGACTGGCCGAGTGTTCGAGGACGAGATAGACACGTCAGGGAACGCCATTTTCTCGCCGTCGACCATGGTCATGGCTGCGGCAGGCAATTTGAGGACCTCGTCTGCTGGGAGCTGGGGAAGGGAGCCAGACATGTGCGGATCCAACGGTGACAGCGTCGAAGACCCTGCGGGCTGCCCCGGTTGCAGGAGCGGCGATGTGCGCACCGATGGCGCGGTCGTCAGAGGCGCCGGTCGGTCTTGCGCGCCTGCGCCCGCGCTCTGTCGCCGATGTGCCCAATACTTTTCTTCGATCTAAATGCATAGCTTGTTAGACATTGCCTAGGACTAAACCTTACAGATCATTGATTCGTACACTCTTCAGCGTCTTTTCCTGAGTATAATCGAAAAAAGCGTCCCTCGTGGCATCCGGTGAGAGCGCGACAGCAACATGCTCGCTGCCGGGAGTAGGCGACTGCGCGCCATGAGCGAGCATAGTAGCGGGAGGGGTCACGGCCGTGGGCGTGTCTGCCACTTCGTGCGGCAACTCAGAGCTGGTGTCCATGTGCAAAGCAGAAAAACGTGTGCAGAGGCAAGGCGTTCGGCGTCACGGGAGAAGCCTAAGAGCTGTGTTTGACGCTCAGACGGCAATCACAAAACGGATTTAGCGGCAAATTCGACCGTGGATTTCACAGTGGTTACATCGACACCGAACCCCAGACACTCTATTTTGAATATATGAAACCCGCTAGAGGTTAAATTGAAGCTGCGGTGGGCGCGCCAGAAGCAGCATTGGGAGGTCCGAAGGCTCCGCCGCCAATACAACGAATGGGACATGGATACTTCCTAGAGAAAGGACAGTAATGGCACAGGCCGCAAACGTAGGAGGCTGGATAGCACAAGGGCAGTGGTACTTGCGGCCTGGAATGCAGGCCTTCTCAAAACGAGCGATATGATTTGTCCGTCCGTCATCCAGCACCTGCGGCGAGTGAGCTTATCGTCTGAGCACGCTGCAGGCTCGCACTCACCAGTTCCAAAGCTTCCACTCGCGATGCTTCCGCCTTCCCCGATGACATTGCCGCATTTGCAGCAGCCAGGTGGGTCGTTCGGTCGGGGCCCAACGCCCTCGCGCGCGCATATTTGTGGGATAGGAGCAGCGTCGGCGACCAGAGCCACCAAAACTAACGAGAGGAGGACGGCCGTGAATTCAAAGCGCATTACGACGGTGTAGCATGAGAAGAAGGGGTAGTTATCACAGGTGGGGACCCCGCTTATATCTTGCTCTCGCAATGATCCCATCACGCGCTGAATGCCCCGAGTCAGGCACCATTGCCGCCGAAGGAATCCGCAGTAATGATTCCGGATTATCTCGTCGCCCGCGAAGGACAAATCATAGGAGGTCTGTCTTGTCGAGGCATCGAGGCGGCTCGCGATGTGCGCACTGCCACTGGCACACTCCGGACTGTGGCACAAGTGACACAAGCCCCAGTCCGGCGCACGAATGCCATGTATGGATCTGTGAACATCCACGAATGAACTTCTGTATTTTTCTCTCGGTGTCTCTAAGGACTGCTATGGCTCTGACAAAGACGGGGAATGCTGACAAGGAAATTTGCATGTAGATCGCAGTCGAAAGTCGTCCTTCTCGAGTGCTCCGGATGGCACTTCTGATCGCTTTTGGAAGGTGACTTGTCAGTTAATGTGATGGGCACGTGTCAAATGCAGATATATTTATAAAGCAGTGATCCTGCTCATGCCGCATGCGACGACCCGTGCATAGGTAAAGGTAAAGTACCAGTTGATGCATGGGCACCACGAGCGCCATGGAGTCACCCTCAGATTGGAACTTTGTACCCACCTCATCCAAGGATGTCTCGGCTCCGTGCTGCTGCGCGATCTCATGCCCGTGTATTGGCAAGCTCTTAACCCCGAGCGCTCAGAACCTAAGCTTATGAGCGTTGCGAAATGCTCTGTTGAGGTGATCTATCAATAGCTGACGCCACGGGATCGTTGGAAGCGCCGAGGCAGGCCGTGACCGTCAAGTTTGACTTGCGTGGTGCCGCCGAGTGCCGCACTTTCATCGTCTTGCCCTCATAGAGAACATCTTGCAGTAGCTGGATAAAGAAAGAGACGAGACGAGCAAGGACATGGACAATTTTTATTTACGCATGATCATGGGATGAAACAACAGATCTTTTCCTTAGTTCCCACGCGCCAAACGCCGGCCACAGCGCGCAGAATCATCAGCCCTCCCTTCTGCGCCAATGTATAGCTCACATGTTTAGTTGATCGTCCGGCCTTCGGACATAAGATGCCGCTTGCGTGGCGTCTGAGAACGGAGCAGAGCTTGTAAGCAGGTTCTACATCTTCGCATCGCGGAGACTAACATGAGTCGCCTGCTGGGAGCCAAGCGCCGTTGGAATGAAAGAGCACTGGCACTGTATATAAACCCAAGGGACCGCCACAAGATGGCTATTGCACTCTGAGTCCGTCAAGAATGCGCATCATCATCACTGTGACCGTTCTCATCGTCCTCTCGCTCACTGGCGCAGGGAACCTCGTATTCGCAGCACCTGCACCCCAAACCTGCGCTCGTGATGACGTGTGCTGCAAATGCGAGCATGTGCTTGATTGTTGGCGCTTGCGTAGCTGAATATCTTCACTCTAGGCCTGAAACGGGAGGAATATTGCCCTACTAACGCGTAGAGACTGCGGACACGTCTGGTTCTCCATATACGGGAAAGAGGCCAGATTTTATGACATAGCAATATACTCTCTCTTCAGAAAACCAGTTTCAGTGTCTTTGGGATAGGTCACCATGCTCTAAGCTCAGCAAAGCCTGAAGCTTCCTAACCACTGAGGCACTCAAGCAGCCAATGACCTCAACGACTGAACAACTTTCCATCTGAGGTAGCCGTGGAGCATGCCTAGAATGCTAAAACGGAGTTAACAACATGGATTGTAGCCAGTGTAGGCTTCTTCTCGGCACAGTATCCCGCGTAACGCGGAACACGGAGCGCACTTACTCGGCTGCAATCAGAAAAAAAAATTTCGTGGGAAAGCAGAACTATTCTGGCCGGTGTGTGGAGATCCAATCCCTGGTTCTTGTTCTCCTCTCCCAGAAAGGCAACTAGTGTTGTTCCGAATAGGTTCCGAAGCAAACTCCGCAGACACGGCCGCCTTCTCTTTCATCCAACGTGAACGCCACATCGGTGGAGCGAGCGTATGCCAGCTGTATTGAATTTTCTTCTTGCAATTCCGTTGATCGGGATCAGGAATAGCGTTGTTCCTGGCATATTGAATGAAGCTTGTGCGATGAGCCCTGGATCAATTTCAAGTCTCTACTAGGTTCTCTAAACGATATCGCCCAGGGAGATTCAAGGGTCTACGTTTCTTCCGATGCTCTGTATCGTCATTGCTAGAGCATCGTTCATGCATATCCGGTCATACGACATCGTAGCATCATTGCCGGCGATATCATCCGCCAGAACCGATGCACCGCAGGACCAATATGTCGTCTGCGGTGCCGTTCCAACACACGTAGACTGCTACCACTGCTCAGTTGGCTCTCAATGTCTGTCCATGATCATATCCCGATTGTACGAAATAGACCGTCGCTGCTGTCGATAGCGGATTACTCGGAGACACCTTTCTCTTCGTGGCAGAGCGCTGGGCTTCCTCTTTCGGAATTCGGATACCTTTGAATGTATCGCGTAGTCTATGCATCGAGGTCGAGAGGGCGTCAACAGTGACGTTGCGGGTGCAAGTTCCAGATGAACTGTTGCAATAGAGCGAGAATAAGCTTCAATAAACAGACGGTTGCCTGAAAAAAGCTGCGCCGCGCGCTCCCCAAGCAGGTGCAGGTTGTAAAGCATGTCCGAGGCGGAGTTGGAATGGACGGACCGGCCTCCGACTCATACGTCCTCTCACCGCGTCCACGCGTCGACTTCCTCGCTGCGTTGCATGAAGTTCTGGGGGATCAAAGGTAGCGCACAACGGCGTGGACTGAAAGTGGCTCTCCGGATATGTGTTCGTCTCTAAGTCTGCACATCCTGTCTCGAAAGCCGGCTGCTTGGCCGGCTGTGGTGCGAGAACCTGCAACTCCCAGGCTGGATCTCCGATTGCAGCCTCGATACCGTGCAATACTGTGGTGGAGCACTGCCGAATCGTTCGAGGCTCCACATCTTGTGAGGATAAGTAGATATCGCCGGACCGCCCACGGAATTTACATTCGAGCTATCAGGATAGCGCGTTTCCCACTCGTCTAGGGTTCCTCCGGCCTCTTCTGACACCGAATGAGTTCATATCTAGATTTGGAACTGAATCAGGTCACCTCCTACGACTCTTATCGCGCTACATCAACAAACACACCTCGAATTCGTCCACACACTCGGTGCTCACCCGCATAATGCCTCATTGGCATGCTATCTCACTCGCTGGCGTTTTTTTTACCTGTACAGGGCGCTGGGATGACTTTGTACAACACTTGTTTTATCGGCGTCGACCCGCATCCATTGCGAGACTGCTGAAAGCCCTATCCTTGCGCTGCCAGTGCAGGCGGCCATTACGTCTAGGATTGATTCCTTACCTCCTTCTGACGCTCGACGGACGCCGACGCCCCGTAGATCTCTAAACACACTTCACTCCAGGTCATGCGTCGGTGGAGCGATCATTGCATCCTAAATGCCGGTCTTCTTTTCCAGGAGAGCTACCTGTATAAAATGCCGTCTCTCATGGTTTGACACGCTCAGCACATTGCTCTCAATCACTCAATCGCACTCCACATCAATGCGCTTCGCCCTCGCGTCCGTCACCGTCCTGGCAACTCTGCTGGCTACTATGGCGTCTCCTGTCCCCCAGGGAGGTGGAACGTGCAACCCCCTCCCTGCCTGTCGCCGTGACCTCCCTGACGGCGCGGTCGGTACGTTGCTCCTGTCTTCCTTTGGCAGTCGAATAGCTCATTCAGGATGTTGTCCAGCCGATTCCGCCGCGTAGAACTGACGAGAGCAGTCGCGAGCTCGCCTGTGTAACTGTGCCTTTGTATTCCCGTGATGCTTGAACAGAATATGACTTGCCAGCTGCATCACCTGTCAATAGGACTCATTATTGGAGTCCATGCGCGCTATGATCGGCTCGTCTACAATCTTTTCGCGCAAACATACCCTCCTCCCTCAAACTACACAGGCAGAGGCTGCTAATTCCGCAGTTTGTCTATGCACGAGAATGTGGCATCAGGCGGCGCCGACGTCGTTGCTATCACACACCGGCAGGCGCGCGATGGGAACTGAAGTTCTTTTCCTAATCCGACTCAAAGCGCCCTCAACGGCAAAGCTGCCGTTCCCCAGTTTTCCCAGCTGATACCGAAGCACTTGCATTAGATTTCGACGCATCTGTAGGACCTCGCCGAACCGTCGCGTGGAGGCGCGCAAGCTGCCGAACGTGAAAGCAGGCGAGTCAGGACAAGGAAGTGTACATCGGACTGGGCGGAATGAACACAGCATCTCCGCGCAAGAATTAATCTAATGCACCGCTAGGATGTCATACACCCCAAGCTTTACTGTGCCCACGAGACTAGCGGTGCCTATGGCCAATATAAAGGAGCTGGGTATGTGTGCACGCTCTTCAAAGAAACACTCTGTCTCTCATCTCTCGTCGCTTTGATTGACAATGCGCATCGTCCTCCCATTCATAGGCGTGCTCTGCACCATATTTGCCATTGGAGTTGCCACACCTCTGCCGCAGACATGCGGCGTGATACTCAGTGACGGCACTTTGTGCTGCAAGGGATGTGATTCTATGGTAGCCCGGGTATGATCTATTTCACTTGAATGACCACTGCTAACTCCAACCACACAGTCAACAGATTAACCCCGGCCCTATAACCTCCACGCCCGACGTCCACCAAACTCGGAGAAACCTCACAATCCCTCAGACTATCTCCATCTCGCCTCAAGTAAATATAGCTGCCTTTGCACGTCCACAGCTGTACCTGATATTTCTGTAATCTCCATTGTGCCTCTATTAAACGTTTAACAGAGTTCCACGAGCCTAAGAAACGATCCATCGTGAGTACGGTGCCATATCCGTACAGCCGCGATTGTATTCCGCTGAGGGCAAGAGACAACGACTTTCGTATCGAGTGATTGGGCGATGCCAAACGCCAACCTCTTCGTACTGTGGGCACAATGTTCGCCGCCTGTGTCTGCGCCATAAGCCCATGCGGACTCGTGAAGCGCGCGCTCGGAGCTCAAACAAGGCGGAGCCGTCGAGGTATGGAGGCGGGAAAGAGGACCGCCATCGATAATGCGTCGGTCCGTTGTCTCCAAGGCTGTACGAACCATATCGTCCTGAAACGGGCCTTGTCATGGCAAAGGATCCGCGTCCGTATCGTGCTTCTGCACTCTGGCACGGATGACACCGGTCATGGAGGGCCTGCGAGGATAATTGAGCACGATTCAACCGTCGTTCGGCAGTTCAATAATTTCCCCTCTAATCCCTACTAGCACGCCGTGTTCAGAAGTAACGCGCCTTGCCGTCCTTGCCGCAACGCAGTTCGAGGGGCTAATGCGAGTTCTGTGCACATGAACAACCGAAGAGATCTATGCCGAACAGAACCACTGTCAAAGCGAGAGCACGTAGGCGTGCAGCTCCGTTGTCGCCCCGCTGGGCCTCCCTAACCGAGCGGCGAACAAGCGTCGCGCGCGGTCCGTTCAAACGTCAACGCACTGAATCAGCATCAGCGCCCAAGAACCAGCGAGGACCGGAGTGCGCATAAAGGGCATAGCCAAACTTCCAGTCAGTGAGACTAGACTCGCAAGCAGACACATCGGGATTTCAGCGAGCGGAGCGAAGCATGGCAGGTCGTCTGTGATGAACGGCGGTTCGGAATCCAAGAGTACCAAGGGGCGCTGAAATGATCCCTGCCATAGTCACCATATGAATGGAAGAGGACGAGGCTGCGTTGGCTATTGGGCCAGCACGGCAAGGGTTTACCGGGAGAAACTGCCACAATCCCAAGAAGCACGCTAGCGCCAGATATCATGTACCGTCACCTGGTGCGAGCAATGTGTGTGTGACTGCCTGCCCTGACGTTGGGCACTGAAAGCGGGGAACGGTAGTGCGGAACACGGTCTGGCCAGATGCTCCACTCATGGCGCTGCCGTAGACAGCGAGCGCAGACCAGGGATGCTGTTGCGTGACACTGAAGGAAAGCACAAGTAACTGATGCCGGCGCGCAGATGTGGACAACGCTGCTATGCGGACGATGGCAGTGGTTGAGCGAGTCGACGAGCACGAGATTTGGCCTTGTTTAGATCGCCTGCCGGACCGGCTCATCACGTGATACCCTGAATTTCAGGATCGGACCTGGTAATGAAGGAGACGCAGAGGTCTCATTTGCGACGGAGACTCGCGCATGCATGTCTATGCGATACTTTCTGCAGGGATCCAAGCAAGAGCAGTTGTTGTCGGCAGCAGCTAGTAATACCGATGCGCCGGTGGTTGCGCTCGACGGATCTCATTGGACAAGTTCTCATTGGCGGCGAATGACTAATCTCGGGTTCATTGCCAGTAATGAACCGAAGAAAAGAATGTCGAGCGTCAACGCGCCAACAATCCGCCTCTCACGGAGTCAGAGTCATCATAAAGGTTAAAAAAACGCCCACTAACAAACACGCACTCAAACCGCACTCCACGTGATACGCGTTCACGATCGGCCGCTCAGGGGAGGGCTTACGACAGATGAGCGCAGCCCTAGCGGTCCTTAAGCGTGACTCGGATTGAACAAAACAGCCTGGGCACAGTGTATCGGCGATTGTGTTCGCAAACACCGCCTTCGCCGGCTATACGCTACTGTCTCAGCACGGTGCGTTCCGGCGATGTGCTGATGAAACCCATCGTGAACATTGCCAGGATCTGTGCCGGAGCTGTGGGATGAGTAGGAGGAGTAAGAGTATAAAGGAGAACGCATGTGCGCTGGGGAGGGCTCATCATCAGTTTTACAGTACTCTTCTCTTCTCTTCTCTTCTCCACTACTCAACACTCTCTCCTACCTATCTAACACACGCCAATAATGCGCTTCATCCTCGCCATCTCCGCCGCCCTCCTCAGCGCCCTCACTCTCACGGCAGCCTCTCCGCTAGGTGCTACTCCCTCCGACTCGCCGCTCGCCAAGAGGCAAGCCTGCGCGCGCGACCAATTTGGCACTCTATGCTGCAAGAACTGCGGCGATGCTATCCCTTCAGGGTGCGTGCGCCCCAGCTCCTACCCTAACCTCCCATAAATTCTCTGACGCGGCACCTCATATCCCAGGACCCCCGCCGCAGCTGTGACCCTTAACTAGATGAATATTTAACTTTGCACCACTGACGAGTCTGACTCTGATATCATTATGATCCCAACTTGTAGCCCTAGCGATATTCTTGTGCATTGCGCCCAATTCCTGTAGTTCCCGCTTAGCCAATCCCTGTAGTAGCCGCGTTCCCAATCCCTGTAGTCCCCATATATAATCCACATACTCTTCTCCCACTTAACCCGCGTCAATCGTTCGCATTCTCAAGCTCAAACACTCCGAGCCTCCGATTCACACGCACAGCACCGATGGGGACCGACGATCACGGCGCACCGGCAGAAACACCGTGTTCGCACTGGATTTAACGACCGACTATTAGAGATAAGCTGCCCGACGAAGAACCATTACGTACAGCGGACGCGTACAGATGCAAATCCAAACGAGTGCAAATAGTCTGCCGGTCGCCGACGACTGAAACTTGCGAGTGCCAAGCTTAGTTACCTGCTTGGAGCACTATAAACGTTCTGCGGATTCAGAGAGCTCACTCCGATGACTCACTCACCGGCGCGTGAACGTCGCCGAAGCTCTGACAGCTCGCTCGTTTCCGCGTTACACCCCTACAACGCACCCTGCCCATCTTGCACCATTTCCCGCTCGTCAGACTCACCGGCTCAAGCCCACTAAACCGATCAGATTGAGAAACGCAAACAGTTGTGAACCGGCACATTGACAAACACAAACGAGTACAAACAGGGCAGCCCACGGCAATGGGCCTATGTCAGCTCGTCCTCCTCGGAGCACAGTGCTCTAACGAGGGGAGCACAGTGCAGGTCCGAGCCGAGACGGCCCTAAACGACAAACACATCCCGGTCCTTCACATCCTTCTCATACGCACTCGCATCGCTCACGCTCGACGGACTCCACATCCACCCACAATCAGCCTCCCAAGTTCCAACCCATCACAGCACGAAAGGACGCACCTATGCATAGCATCGCTCCCACCTCCACCACCCATCCTCCGCATCGGCATCCCATCCGCGCCCAATCCCACAGCACTGCGCCCCTCAAAGTCGTCGTCGTACTCGTCCACAAGCCCGCCGCGCATCGTCCCGCGCGCGCCGCCGCCCAGCACGCCCACCGTGCTGTCGCCCGGGCCCGGCCCCCCGCCGGGCTGGTCGCGCTTGAATTGGATGCTGCGCGCCGGCGACCGTCAGCGAGCGACGGGGAAGGCGAGAATGGTGTGGAAGGAAGACAAACCTGATGCTCGCACGGCCGACACTGAATCGGTCCCCGCGGCGCCCCGCCGTGCGGCGCGTGCCCATCTGCGTCTCCTCGCTGTGACAAATTGAGTGGACATTTCGTTACGTGACATTCGGACGCACCCCGAGATGATGTACCGGTTCGCCTCGTCCTCGTCGAACACGCTCAGCTGGCGGTACATGCGCGTCGCGCAGATCACCATCGTCGTCACTGTCGCATTGAGAACCAGAAGTCAGCGCTCGCGACAAGGGAGGGGTGAGGGAGCGGGCACACGGGAAACTGTTTGCGGGAGCTTTGATTTGAGGCCGTCAGCACGCAGCTCAAAGCAAAGCATGAAGCATGCGAACCTCGTTCATCGCATCTTCGAGGCACTCCAAATCAGCAAGACATGCCCGGAACGCATCAACGCATTTGCTGACCATTCAGGTTGAAAATTAGGAAAATCTGCCAATTCGGGTGAGTTGAGCAGCGCATTTTACAAGACATGGCTTACCGAGGGCAAGAGATAACTGCCAGTGGCCACCAAGAAATACACGAATCCCTGGTTAACAAGGAATCGCCAGAAGCCGCCGCCGGGCTGGCGCAGGAGGAGGTAGAGCATGAGGAAGAGACAGGCGAGGTCGAAGCCAAACGAGGCCCAGACGTTCACGCGCGACGCGACGGTATTTGTCGCGCCGCACAAGAAGAGCTCTGGCACGTAGATCGAATGTGCCTGGGGATTCCCGAGGTGTCAGCAGAGAAGCCGGGGGTTGCGGGGACTTACGACCGTGACGCCTTCGGTGTTGTGGCGTTAGGATTGGTCAGGGGCACTCTGAGGAGGAACAGGGAGGACGGACCGTGGATGAGCAGGCCGAGGTTGACGAGGTAGAAGGTGCCGAGGAAGCCGATGATGTACATGTTCTTCTCCGCGATCGCGATGACGCGCAGGAGCAGCAGCAGCGACGCCATCGCGAAGCAGCCGTGCGCGCAGGCCTAGAAATTGTCAGCGCCGGTAACGCCGGGGGAGACGGAGGGACGCACGTAGACGAGACGGTTCCAGATGACACAGTCTATCGGGGATAAGACGTTCGTGACGCGGATGCCGGCGATGAGGCCGAGGAGGAGGAGGTAGCGCGTGAGGAGGTAGGCGACGAACGTCCACCGGATCGGCCGCTTGCCCGTGAAGTGCTCGATGTCAAAGTCGAGCGAGATCAGGACCTCCCATCTGCCCCGTCGTCGTCAGCCAAGGAAAAACGGAGATAGGGGATAGACGGGACGGACATGTAGATGCCAAACGCGCAGCACACGACGAGCGTGAACGCGCCTGAGAGCCGGGGTCAGCGGAGATAAAGAAAAAAATGGCGGGAGACGGGCGCACGGGCGCAGAGGTAGATGACGACGGGGTCTGTCCAGTTGACCATCGTGGGCGGGGAGCAAGAGGCGTGCGGGACAGGAGGCTGTCATTCGCCCCCTCCCGAATTACTCCCGCAGCCCGTAATTGGGGGGCTAAATCCCCAAATTCGCGCTCATCCGCGCCCCTGTCTGAGTTCTAAAGCGCGACGGGGGGACACGTGGGCAACGTGCTTCTTCGTCTGGTTCTGTGCTGCGCCGGTCGTCGTCGTTGTCGGGGTCGGGGTGCAAGACGCGTTTGCTTCCGTCCAACCCCGACGATCTCTTCTCCTCCGCCCGCGATGATCGTCTTCTTTTTTTTCCATGACCGTGCTCGTCCCTCCGTATGAAGCCCGTCGCAGACTGCGCGTGGTCCGCCTGTGCTCGAGCCTGGCGAGCCCTGGCGGTTTCTGAGGTCCAGGCCACGGCTCACCGTCTGCGCAGCCGTACCGGCGAAACGTACATGGCTCTGCAGCTGTCTCACTCTGCGTCTACGCGCGAAAGGTCTGCGCTTGCCGCTGCGCGAGTACAAGCGCGGCGCCGCCGGCCCGGCACGCCGTCCACCTGCCAGCACCGCTCGACGATCCGCGCTGTTTTGCGTGCACGCGCTCCGTTAGACTTTTCGTAAACACCAACTCTGCGTCGATCTTTTGAGTTGAATACCAGCGCCAGGATACGCAGGCCCGGGATGCCGTCTTGCGCCGGAAACAGCGAGGACCAGTCCCGGCCCACAGGCTCACACCTTGCAGTACTGCGGGGAGAGCGCTCGTCTCGTGGTTCAGAGTATTTAACCAGCGTCCTCCAAGTTCTGAGAAACTCACTACCAGCGGCATCCTAGACTTCAGTCCTCATCATCCTTTACTTTGCCCACTTTTCCATTCACTAATAATGCGCTTCACCTTCACCATTGCGCTCGCACTTCTCGGTACGGCAGCCACCGTGGCGTCCTTCCCCACCGCGGCGCCAGCCCTCGCGGAGCGGCAGGCCTGCGGCAACTCCACGAGCCAGCCATCATGCTGCAAATGTTAATCATATGCGATAAGAGTGCGTTCCACATGCGATCCTACGCGTGCAGAAGCTGACTGTCGCACAAGCTCTAGGCGAGAAACAGGCTCCGAGTCAGAATGCAGTATTTTGCGTTCGGCCTGCTGTTGCGCCTCGGATTCACGGACATCCCCTTGGACTGTATCTCCCACCCATACGCGTATAGCATTTAGTTTCAGTATTATAGACTTCCCGCTTAATCTCAAATGTTCTGTTAATGACATGATCTTACTACTTTCCCGCGCGCCTCGCCCCGAGAGTCAGGAGACAAACCACTGCGGTGCCTGGGCCCTCGCCTGGGACTGACAAGAATAAATCATAGATATAACGAGTCTAAATATGAATAACGGATACACCGGAGCTCTATGTATGATCTACTGTATCAATCCTCTCTGCGTCTAGAAATCTAGAATCCGAGTCAAATGATTATGAACTCAGAAGACGGCCGTGACAGTCTACTAGTATACTGTACCTCCTGCTGACGATTACTCTCGGTTCGGAGCCACGGTCGCATCTGCAATGGCGGATACGGTAGCTGACGCTGTAAGGATTGCGATGTGAGCCAAAGCTCATCGTGAGAAAGTCGGGAAAAGCTTACACGATACCGTGGCAGGAGCTCCAGGCTGGGAGCTAGGTCCGCAATTGCAGCAGGGCGGTATGGCGGCGCCGTCGACGCCAGCAGGCTGGTCCCTGCGGCAAGTCTGACGCTTGCCTGCCGAGATGGGGCTCGCTGAGACAGTCACGGTGGAGAGAGCGAGAAGGACCGTGACGAGGTCAAGTGCGAAGGCGAAGAAGAAACGCATTACTAAATGGGTGCGGGTGTCAATGAGAATATGAGAGCGACTGCGTGAGACTGAAGCCACCCCGCAATAATTCAGATGCGTTTATATACCCAGCCGACCACTGGCAGCGCGTGTGAACAACATTGCCAGTTGAGTATGTACGCCGAAACAGCCCGGCGCAGTAGAACGGCTCCGACGTGTGCGCCTGATCGTCCAAGTTGCAGTCCGCGGGAAAGCTGCGAGTGTATGGAACGCGCAAAGCTCGGTGGCGATCGCCGACGTATGCGCAGCCATCAGCGAAAGTCCGTGACGTTGTCGTGTTTAGGCCGCTGCGGGACTCGCGTCGACTCCGTCCAAACTTGGAGTTTGGGCGTCAATCCAGAGCTGGTTGGGGAGCAGTCACGTCAAATCAACGGCTGTGGCACTCTTGTCAAGTCTGACTCTTGTGAATTGATGGAATGCCGGGTGGCGCCATAGGACGATGAACGTTGGATGCCTCGGAGGGATGGATACGGCTGTTAACGCTAGAACCTGGAGCACGAAGCAACAAGTCAATTATCTCCCAACCAGAGGCCTTTGAGCAACAAGTCAATTATCTTCCAACCAGAGGCCTTTGAGATACTGCACGATACTACTCTTACACGCCGATATCATGGACGCTTGGACTATTATTCGGAAAGAAAGCCGTCGTCACGTGATCGAGCCATCCTTCCTCATCTGCGCATGCGATGTCATTTGCGAACCCGCACGCACAATGTCTTCCACAGCTTATTGCTAGCTACATATTCCCCCAAGCGCAGCGCATTTCTTTCTGGAAGACTAAATGCCGTCCTTTCTGTGCTCAACGCTCATGCAAGCGCTGGATTCGATCTACAATCTTCGCCACGGCGAGCAGCATTGTGACTCCCAACACAAGTAGGTAATGGCTGTACTCGAGCACGAGTGTCGCGCAATACCCGCCGTGCTCACGAACGATCCGCGGTCGTTACTAACCTAACAAGCTGCGCAGTCTTCGTCGATCTTACGCCCACGCGTACCTGCACAAGGCCATATGTATTCACGGAGATAGGAGCTATCTGCATGACACTTCTCAATTGTGACATAAGTTTAAAGTTACCTCAGGATGCAGATGTTATCGCTTGTGAACTCCGATGTCAGCACGAAGTTAGTCACGTGACCGTGTCTTCTTGCATCGGGGCCGAATGCCGAACGGCTTTTCTGTCCTCCTCAGCACAAGCAGAGCAGCGCCCAGACGCCGCTGCGTCCGCGCTCATTGTGCGCATCTTCGACATGTAGTCCAGAGCTCTGTCCGACATAGCCGTGCACGCCGACGACGGCTTTCCGCTGTACGGTACTTCGCTTTCGCGGCGCCTTCTCTTCTTCGCTCGCGCACAGTGCACGCTAGCTCGCTTTGCTCTCGGAGGCGAAGCGCTTTTGCCTACTGTTAGCTGTGAAAGACCATACCATCATGCCGACATCGGGGCGTCCTGAAGCACTCGTTCAACAATGGTTGGCCAGTGTACGATCGCGATGTACCACGCCTCGCTTGCTCCAGTACTTGCCCGTACCCTCTGGACCACCCTCGTCGGTCTCGTGCCATCTGCCAAAGCGATGTTGTTGGGATCGGCAAGATCGACCTACTCAAATGCTAAACAGGCCTGGCTGATCTTCCAACACGGTGCGACGCGCAGGCGCAGACTTGCACCGTCGTGCATCGGCTCGGCTACTACACACAGCGACTGTCCAGCCTTCACACATTTCTTCGTTTGCGATACAATAGCGGGTTGGCGATCAAGCTGGCTTTTGGACTGCTAGGTGCAGTCGTACTACCGTGCCGTACATTCATTCGAGCAAGCTAATGCGATGGTATTCTATGCGAACTGAAACGCCTCTCTACTTACAGCACCGTCCCGGTTGGACGCCACGCGCCGTTGTACACGAGCTCATGAGGACGGGTTGCAGGTCTTGGCGGTGGACGCGTCCTCAACGGCGACTTCGGATCCGTATTCGCTCTGGAACAAATGCCGGACTCAAGCTGTCCCAAGGCACGTGGCATTGCGACTCGCACGCTTAAACACTGTTTGGCATCTCGTTCGAGCCATGACCGGCGGCAGTGCCAGCGGTCGGTTTCATTCTGCAGCGCTTCCGATCGGTGAGCGCGGACTCATGTGCTCAGGGTCTGTGAGCACGCCACGGTGATTCAGGTCCAATACAGAGCATTGCGGTGATTCTCTCCCGTATGGGAGATCTGGCCTTGGAATCGATATTTAAGCCCAGCCCGTTCGCCGTCTCAGAGATCCATCAGTTCAACAGTTTCCCACCTCATTCAAGCCTACTCTACTTTTTCTACTACTTCTCCCTCATATTACTCGTAATGCGCTTCACATTCGTCACCGTCATCGTCACTGTCTTCGCCGCTGCCCTCACGACGACAGCCAACCCCGTTCCTCAGACGTGCAAGCGCGACTCGATCGACCCGGCGGACTGCTGCCAATGCTAAAGATCGCTCTGGACCTTGCATAACTTGTAAGTGGCCCCTGATCTCTGCGTTCCTATTGCTCAAGCTTCAAACAGAACTGCGTGTTTATTCATTATCCAGCCACTTGGCTCCCATGGTTCACTCGCTGTATCCATAGTGTCTCATACATTATATCAGCTTATAATCATGTATAATTCTCATAAATTGTACCTTTTTTTCCGTCTGAAAACCTGCGCTCACGTGACCCAAACGGTCGGACCGAAAGCCGACTGCGATCAACAAACAGTTTTACCGCTCCTTCAACTTGTCCATCGCCCTGATTCTACTGTACTGCAGCGACGGGCATCGTTTAGCTTGAGCCTGCTGAGTAAAGCTTTGGCTTACCAAGGTCGCGCTATTAGGATCCCTGAATTGCGGTGCATTGGCATTGGCTGGCTCATCGAAGACTCGAGGTCTCCGTTCCTGCTCCGTTCTGTGCAAGCGTTCGCCGACCCGTCGCAACTGGAAGCCAACATGCCGCATTGACCAATACGGTCCACCTTCCGGTTGTCTGCATGCCCTCATGTTGCTCTTCACTCGACGGCGGACACTGAAGGCCTTGGTCTACGACTGGGTGTACGGCGAGGTTCGTCACCGCCCGCGATTTGCGTACATCATTCTCCTCCAGTGCATCTCATCCGCTTATTGCGCATCATGATTTACATTTCTCGCTCCTACCAACTCGGGTCGGATATCTCGATTAATATTGGCGGTGTGGACTTCGGCATGGCACTCGAACACTTTTGTATACCTGTGTTAAATCTGGTTTCTCTGCTCAGATCTGTCTCGACGGAGAAACACATCCCTGCACCGCAAATAGGACCGCCTCGTCCGCTCAGACTCCAATAGAGGCTCTTGCTCCGACGCATTACTCAGCATCTACACCGAATAATATGCACTGCTGAATGACTCGACATTCATATAACGGTCAGCAGGCGCCGTCGAGTCAGGGCTTCACTCTGCATGTGCATCACCAAATGCCAAACCCAGGTAGCGTACAGGGCTGTGCTCGGTTTCAAGTCGCGGCGCTTCATTCCTTGTCACAGGGATTCTCCGGCGAGCACGGAATCATGCTGTTGTTCTCCTACGGCGTCCAGCGTTTGGAGGCTCTTTGCACTGGCCGGTATGCTTGCGTAAGGCCGTACTTTATAAGGACCTTTGCTTCGACCACTTGGCGACATATAGATCCCAACGACAAGCCTCACTTCTTCTTCTTCGAACCTCTGACACTACTTCTATCCTTATAGCCTCAATGCGCTTTAACTTTGCCGCCGCTGTCGTTGCCGTGCTTATCGCTGCAACTGCGACGTCAGCAAATCCTGTTCCGCAAACATGCAAACGCGGAGGAGCATCGACAGACTGCTGCAACTGCGGATGATCAGAGGAACTCTAGCTGTATGTGCACGCTGCACGCTGTTTGCCCGCCACTGACCCACGATCAAGTTGCTCTATCTGTCTCGTCGGCTTTGAACGCAGCATTGCCCGAATCTGTAGCGATATTCTTCTTACATTACTGGACAAATTAGTTGTATTGAATATGTATAATTATAGTGTTAATGTGACCTCCAGTCTCCCATGCGACGTGAGATTTTATGACATAAATAGTCCCGGTGTTATTTGACTCCGGAACCAACAACGACAAACACCCCGAAACTCTACCTCTTGCCTACCCAATCGCGCGGCACGCGCGCGTTTCTCCGAGCGCATCGGCCCTCTACTTGCATCCAGACTTTGCGCGGCCCCTACGGCGCTCGTGACGAAGCCACATCGAAGTGTGTTGATTGTGGACTCTTCTGTCGAGGCTCCATGGTTCACAGTGCCAACCGGCCAGCGGCCTACAGAAGCTTCGGGTTTACTTTCAACCAGCACTGCGCTGTTTTTACAGGTCTTGTGTCAGGGACGTATCAGAGTCTATCGTTTTTCTGTCGGCTCCGATGCGCACTCTCCGGCAACTTGGCAACTTGCACTCTCTGTATCTGTGAAGACTATTCATACATGCAATGTACGCATGACATACACCACTTCTAAAGTATCTGCGGCGCGACTGGAAAGTCCGAATTTCTACGGTCTCACGACGTTTGCTCACCGAAGTGTATCGGTCTGTCTGTTACATTTGATCGTGGAAGCTCTCGCGATGTCGGAGCCACTCAGCGCGCTTTTTATCTGCTTATGCTGCTGTCGGAGGGCGACGGAGTCTTGGTTGAACGGGGACTGGGAGCCTGTCACAGTCGGTACGGGCCTCGGGCCTACATTTCCGCGGCGACCGCAATCAGGTTCTCGCGGCCTATATTGTATATACCATGAGTTGGCTTTAGAGCTCGTTCTTCCTGTACGGGAGTTTCGGAACGTTGTCTTGCGGATTACGTGCTGAGTGCTATGAATGCTCCGCCGCAAAGAAACGCTTCGGCGCTGCACCATGATGCGAGACTCAAACACCACTTGCCCTTGCGGCTGCGCGTTGAAGGCTGGTTCGCGCAGCGGCGCCGCTCTTAGTTCCGAATAGTCAATGCGGAGTGACTCTGGCATCACCGCGGGCCGATCGTCTGGAAGCAACGTCCATGCAGAGCGCCCGATATCAGCAGAACAGTGCTCAGAGATATTCATAGCAGCAGCGACTCTGTTCAGCTCGTAGCGCCGGCTCTGTTCGGTTCCTCTCTGCCCTGTTTTTGATCGGCTTTACGCTGCCGGACTGCGCGGGCTCGTAGGCGTCAGAGCACTCCTGCGGGTGTTCGTACAGACGCTGTGGCCGTGATCAGGCTCCCTCCATGGGCACCACTGATGCTAAATTCCCGCGCTACATATAAAGCCTGAAGGGTGCTGCACCACTGAAGGCAACCCAACTCACACTTACTCTAATCACTCCTCCCACTTCATTTCATACTTCGACAACCAATCATGCGCTTCAACGCAGCTGCTGTCCTCGTCGCCGTTCTTGCCGCGGTCATGGCCTCGAAAGCCAACCCCGTTCCCCAAACCTGCAAGCGTGGCAGTCTATGCTGCAACAACTGCTAATTTTTGGTAAATATTCAAGTAATTCACTTCATGTTGCTGTTTTATCTAACATGCCTGATCTAGCTTCTTGCTTTGCAATCGAAGACCTTATTGTAACACGTAACACGCCACACGAGGCTTAGTGATATCATACTTTCCCTCAGCATGATCTATGTCATCTTGTATTGCCAGTGGCTTGACTGTACAGTATCTGCATCGTTGTATTCGAGCCTCGCCAGTGAGCAATCAAATTATACAATAACTCGGAAGTCGGTACATTTGCGAGAATTTCAAGATATCTACATCTACTCACTTTTTCTCTAAAACTTGTAACGGTGGGATTACTTTGTTGATCCTCTCCGTAGTAGTAGTAGATTCGAAATTCTCTGATGGTGCGCGACCAAAGTTTGCCGGTCCGACCCGGCCGAGTTGGCCAGCGACCATAACCTCGTTGTCTGCGCTGCCCGCCCACCGGCCCCCAATGCGGACCAGGTGCATGAGCATTCATGCAGGGCAAACGTCAATATCACGCGCACGACAATGCCTCCTTTAACTTCTGCTATAAAACTTACGCTGCGTTCAAAACCGCGACAAGTGCCGAAGGTCGCCTTGCTTCCCAACCATTGACGCATATGTGCAGACCGTGCATTCGGAACCGCATGTTGCTGGCCTGGTTAACTTGGCCCTCACTGTCGCTGGGCCCTGTGTCTCTTTTTTTCGACGCTGCATCCTGTCGACTGGGATAAATATTGTTCTGCCTTGCCGTCGACAGCTTCTTCCAGTCAGCTCAAGCCCATACAAGGAGTCGAGTTTTTTTATCTGATAGTAGGCCCTGTCTGCCTACCGATCTGTTTCGAAAGGCGGATGGCTGTGCGCCGGGAACTGCTTGTACTCTTGCGGTGATTAACGGTTAACGGTTCTCATGGCTTTGCCCGATGGGCGCTCTCTATCCCCCCTGGATTGCTTGCTGCGAGATCTCACGAGCACGGGCGGTCTGTTTGAGCACGGGCGCGCACAGCGTTGCGGCCTGATGATATTTTGCAGCGCTAAACTTTCCCACGGCCCATCCAGTTTTAATGCATTGTTGGGTCACCGAAAGCTTCGCGGAGTCGTGCAGTTCAGCTGGCACTTCGCTGCAGCAGTCCAAGTTATACTCCCTGCGGGCATTGCCCGCCGGTTTGTTCGACAGTTTGAATGCCATGGCAAGCCTTCATTCGTTTAATCTTATCCACAACGCCTAACAATGATATGCAGCTTAACACTGCTCTCTCCTTTTCGCGGTGCCGCACAGATTCTCAACCGGGGGCGTGAAACCCATGACTTAACGGACAGCCGTGGATCTCCTGTACACGTTGTTCCCCCGCCACGCACCGCGGCCTATATAAACCCTACTGTGCCAGAGGAATTGGCATCATACAACTCTTGTACTTTCCGCCAGCCTCCCCGACCATAATGCGCCTCTCATTAACCCTTTTCATCGTCGTCCTTGCCTCTCTCTGCACAATATCGGTTGCTACTCCGGTCCCCCAGGTCTGCGGGCGCGTCGTACGGCGCTGCTGCAAGAACTGCGGTAGCCTCGCCGAGAGGTCAGCCTAACAACGCCGAGGCTCTTGGTCTAACTCTACAATAGCCCTTCTCCGATAGTCGAAGCTTGATTGCGTAGTATCATTGCAACTCGTGCGCGCGCTCGCGCACGTTAGCCACTCGTTGTGAGAACCTAGCGATGCTACTGCAGAGTTGACGATAATTACCTGTATTGCCATGTCTGTATTACTACTCCCTACCTATTGTTGCAGGCCTACGGACTGCTGTCATACTTGCTGTATCACTGCTGCACTATTGTCGTTCCTCGTAGTGGATCTACGGCGTACTATCTATCACATATTTCGACTTCTAAAGCATATTCAGTTTGAATGCAACCTCTCGAACAGAGTTGATCGCGTGACTCGTTTGACATGAAGCTCAAGAGAACACCACTACTAGTCAAAAATGTCGAGCAAGGCCTCAGGGCCATGAATGCTCAACCAATTCCGACTCGTCAGGATCGGCAAGCACAGCCTGACCGGTTTGTTGCAGATTCACACAGCAGCTGGCACATCGGTCAAAAATGCTTGCCCCTATTGATGAGCAGGCAGTGTCGTTTAAGGGGCCCGCCAGTGAGAATTTGCGGGAAGGCAAACCAGAGGCAAGCTACTGCGTTGATACCAGGGAATCTCCTTGCACTGAAAGGCGTTGAGGCTGAGCGGAAGATCTAGTTCATATACGTATCCCAATGGGTCATGAGGCTGAACCGGACTTGCGTGCGTAACTCCGCGTCAGGCCGCACTGAAATGTCCGAAACGGGAGTGATCCTCACACACGCCGCCTGAGAGCACGGACGCGAACGGGCCGCACGATTCCCGATCATAGGGACGCCATGATGTCAGTCAGACATCTCTCACAGCTAGGATGTCCAACCTTCAAGCAGCCGCGCCTCGATCGCGTCGCACATTTCCTTCAACTCCAGTGTCTTGCTGCCCAGATTCACGATCGTATAAAGGCGGCGCCGACCTCAATTGGCCCCGCTCATATCCAACAGCACCTTATCTTCGAAACATACTACCCGCCACTCATTGCGATAATGCGCTTCGAGCTCGCCACCCTCCTCGTCTTCGTCCTCCCGGCGGCCTTCCGAGGCGTGCATGCGGTGCCGACTCCGGGACCGATATGTGGACGCGACAGTCTTGGCGAGCTCTGCTGCAAATGTGCACTATCTACCACAAGGATGTGAGTCCGTTTAGAGTACATGCCCTGCAAAATTGATTGTCGTTGACGCCGGCCTTTCAGTGCAGTTCCCCTCCCAACTGCATGAGAATCGAGATTGCAGTCCTACGTGAACTGCTCCGGACATTTATTATTTTACATTATAGGAATCTCACGGCACTTTTGCATAATTGCATGTCCTACTCTATAATAACAAAATGTATATTCTACAGTACGTGCCGCGTTTCGCGCATGTTGGGACATCTACACTGTTATATATGCGCCTCGCGCGGCATCATTGGAGGTCAAAAGTGAAGGGAGGCAGTAAGAATCTAGTGCGCGAAAACTAGACTGAGATTGTACTAGGTGTGTTGTTGACATTCCTTTTCGCGGGTCGTCAGCAGGTGGGACGGGTCTCAGCAGTGAGCCAAACATACGCGATGCTTGCCACCACGACCAGGCCGCAGCGGCAACAAAGAACGCCGTGGATGTCGCGCCTGCACGCCTGCGGAGCGGGAGCCGCGAAGGCAGACATGGCGCAGAGAGCAAGAACGGCCTTGAACTCGGTGAGGCGCATCGCTATCTGAGGACTTGGGAGTGGAAACGATATATGAGCTGGGGTCGGTCTAGCGAGTGGCTCAGCAGCTTTTTATATAGGCGATGTCGCAAAGGTTCCTTGCTAGCAACGCTTTGCTACTTAACGGCTAGACAGATGCGACAAGTGAAAACTTGTCGCGCATCACCGAGGTCACGGCGTTAAGGGTTCTTCGATCCAGCATACACATAGATCGGACCAGGCAGCGCAATACACGGGACAGATTCGGAGTTGACGGCGCCGGGAAACCACAAGAAGCAGCATTATTTTCGGGCGCGCTCCCATCAGCAGCACAGCATGCGAAGTCAGGTAGCAGAGCACGCTGCACTGCGGCGCGTCACTGTGCTCGGGGTATTCGTATTGCTGTTCCAAGATCGTGCAATGAGCAGCGCGGCCGAAGTCTCGGAGCAGAGGAGCCCGTGAACACATCCCGGTACCGCCAGCGTTTTCGGGAGAGGATACTGCAAGCTCGAAGGCAGCGATAGGGCCCAGATTCAACTCCTCCTCGAAGCACGGTTGAGTAACGGACGTGACGCAAAGCTCCGAGCCGTACAAAGGCGCAGCGGTGTCAGCACAGCAACATGCGGGGACGAGCAGCCGTGGGCCAGTATCCATAAGCGCGGTGCACCTGCGTACCACATTTCTCGGCCGTTATATGTTGACGGTACACTGCAAGACGGCCTCGTCGCCGCGTCCTAGAATTCCTACAAGTGAAACCTGGTTCTGGCTAGAACTGTAGCTGAGAACGACGGAGCTGCCCGCAAATAGAACGTCTGCCACATATGAGATCTAGGGCGCTGCACCGTGTTTATGCAACACACCTTTTTCCGTCCCGCAGCGGTTCGAGATGATAACAACCCTGTCACCCTTGCTCTGATCCCATAAAGGGTCCAAGCGTGCGACCCAGTAGCGAAGATTGTGCATGTCCGGCCCCGTGTCCCCTGGCTTGCCGAGTTTCGAGTCAAGCCATGCACAGAGCAGCACGAGGACTTTGGCCTTCTGCTGCACAACGAAGCTTGCGAGTTCAAATGGACCATCTTCGAACGTCCAAGTCGTAGCACTGTCAGAGGGCACAGGATTAAGATCCATGCAAATGCCCAACGCGACCCGTCTGTCCAGCAGGTCAAATGATGCGAATCCCGTGCCTCAACAGCCTAGATTAGTGCGGGATGTGGAGGCATGAGCCAGTTTACACTCACCCGGCAAGCACCAGGGAATATCATCGGTGTAGAGATTCGTCTTGCGGTAGACGGAGACGATCTCGCCATCCGGGGCGCATACCACGGCGGCATTCGCGCCAACCTGGTGTTCCTCACGCACTTCATGATCTTCGAGAGCCTGCGGATAGCCCGCAATGACAGCGCACGCAAATCTGGTTGCCAACTCCTGTGCAAACACCGTCGTTGGGCCGGTCTCGCGGTGTTCAAGATGAGGTCGTATGGCGTCTGGACTACGAAAGACATAGCCTATCTCGCGATGCGCAATTCACCAAAGTATCAGGTTGGGGATCGGCAACACGCACCAGTGAAGGCCATCTCAGGCAGTACGATCAGGTCAACTGAGCCGCGCTCGATAGACGCCGCCGAAATGAGCTCCTGTACTCGATCCATGTTGCAGCGCACGGCGCCTAGCTTCGGATTGAACTGCACGACGGCCACGCGAAGCGCCATGGCGGCGCGGGTGATGGAAGACGCTCGCAGGACGGCCTGAATGATGTTGCTGAGAAGAGGCACCGAGGCTGTTTGTGTTTGTTTGTCGTTCGAACCGAGCAGTCCGGACCCAATTATGAATGGAAAATCAAAACTGCCCCCAGAATTATATGGCATCTAGTATTACAACATTGCTTTATGTAGTTTCCGGGGCTCAGGCGAATACTATCGATCACTAAGTGCACATTTATTCCGGCCCATATAAAGTCGGCTCCGGCCGACACAGAACTCAGGCGGCCGAAACCGCATCCACATAACAATTACATGCATTTCGGTAAAATGCCAGCCTCATGTGTCTATCCACATGAGAGGATGTTAAATAGAGTAGCCACAAATTTTCAGGGCTATATAAGCAAATATGAGTGAGCCTCAGGTGATTGATTGCTGGAGGATTTTGATGGGAATCTCATTCAACTGCCTGGTAGATCTGGTCATGTATTGGAGCTATCTAGCAGTTATCTTGAGTGCATTGAAGATGTGGGAAGGAGAAGGGATATCAGTCTCACCCTGACAGCCTGTGTGAAGCTTGAATTTTCAGTCTGTGATTGATTACCAGGCCAATTGAGATGAGATTGAGTTCTAAAACGCATTTATGCAATATATGCACCTATATATACATGTAATATTTTCGAACAGACCTCTGAGCCATGAGGAAAGTCCGATGGTGTGAATCGGCTAGGCTCGTAACCAGCCGCTACATTCAAACTCCGACAAATGTCCTCGTCATGTAGCGGCTGGGACGCACCGTCGCGGTTTAAATAGGTCAGAAATCCCAGATAGCCGTGTGAAAAAAGACTTAGCCGCACCGACTTTGCCCACCACTCAAAAACTGTTCTCTCAGACCCGTAATGAAAAATTGATATTATCGCTTTTGGAAGCGATTGGATATATGAATATTTTGACCTCCGGAAAATACACAGTAATTAGCTGGAGCCCCGGGGAAGGGTTTTATGCATTCCAGGACGGTCTTCAATGCTCTAGGGCCATACTTGGGCTTATTGTGAGGGTTAAACTTGTGTTTTCGGGCTTCAGTCGGTGTCGGTGTCGACGGTCACGGTGATGCGGCCCTTCTACCGCGTTACCAGGACTATACTATCCGAGCAGGCATGGGATATAACTCAGTATACGTCATTCTGTGTTAAAAGCTCTTATGAAAGCTACTAGCTCAGCAGAGGGACCTCGAGGCTGGATTTTGGTCGGCTTACCAGGGTGCCGAATAGTAGACCGTACCCTCGCGAGACAGCCGTACCCTCTGAACCCTCCAACTCTCAATCAGAGTGTTAGCAATGACCCAGAATAGTGTATTCCAAGTTGACAGAGGTTTACATAGCCTGTACTAATTACTGTGTATTTTCCAGTGGTCCGAAAATTCTTATGTTAAATCGCTTCCAAATGCAATAATATCGACTTTCTATTATGGCTGTGAGAGAACATTTTCCGAGTGGTGGGGGCAAGGTCGGTGCGGCTAAGTCTTTTTTCACACGCCTATCTAGGATTTCTCACCTATCTAAACCGCGACGGTGCTTACCAGACGTTCGTTGCCGAACGGAGTTTCCAAAACTCCGTTCGGCAACGAACGTCTGTTCGGCAACGAACGTCTGGTTACGAGACTATGAATCGGCCGTCGAACCGCACGCGGAGTCGGAGTTTGAAGCGCGACATCCGCTACAGGAGAAAGCCGAGATCCAGTTATTCTGCTGGCCCCCAGAAGCAGATTTGAAATCCAAGATGAAATTTCTTACTTTGTTGGCTGTTTATTCTTCTGGTCATGCAACGTATCCATGTCCTGCCAAGCTCGGCCTTCTCCGGTAGCGGATGTCGCACTTCAAACTCCGACTCCGCGTGCGGTCACAACGTCGGAGATCCGGACAAAACCGGCCAACCAAACCAACCATACCAACGACCGGCTCACCGAGCTCGTTATTCCGCGCCGCAATCTCCGCGTACAGCGCAAAAGCAGAACGGTCGTTCCTCACTGCGACCTCCCCACTCTATCGACATAGTAGCCTATCCGTTTTATTACGTGATCCAGCATTACTTGAAAGGAGCCTAAGCAATGCACTACCATCTTGCTGTGGTTTACAAGGCAAGCCTGCACGAGAGCGGCTGCATGGGAGCTATATAATATGGGAGCATTGATTGAAAAGAGATCAATGGCCAGAGCCGATAAACTATGGTACAGTAAAACGCACGTCTCGGACTCGGACAAGCCAACGTTACAAATTCGATGTTCTGCAGCAAAGCATTGTCGTGTTTAGGTAACATGACGGAAAACTTGGACAACGGCCAGACCGGGTATGTCATCACAGCGAGTCGGCGACAAGCTCGGGAGAGCCCCGGTAGCCGTGGATGGGCACAACGTCGGGAGGTGTATGAATAGAACGGACGTGTTGTGGGATGGGGGTAGGACGGGGGGATTGAAGGAAACCGAGGCCGCGCGAGCGCTGGACGCGTGCGTATGCAACGCGATACGGTGAACATGGCTTAAGTCGGCGTCTCGAGCGCTCTCGGCACCGACGTAAGTGTCTCATGCGATGGCAGCTCGGCGCCCCGCGGTGCGTGAAACATTGCAACAGCGGCGGCGAAGCATACCATCGTGCGTGCGACGAAGCACTACGCGTACACTCACACACGGCGTCAGCGGCGCAACATCCTGGTGTACAGCGAGGGGAATAGGACGCGCACTGCACGCATCGCGGCAGATGCGGGCTGGAGGCCGGGGGCCTGTGGGACGAGGATGACGGGCTATGACAAGATCTTAGGCGATGCGGGCAAAGAACAATAAGAGGGAAGGTGGTGCGCGACTATCGCGAGTGAAGACGGGGCCGAAGACGCCCGCGTCGTAGAGCGCATCAGCGGCGCCATTGCGTCGACGACAGGGACGAGGCAAAAGTCGACGACAGCCAAACACACAAACATCGGATGCATTGCAAAGCGGCTGCGGCACCGGACATTCGGACATACCGGTATAATCGGCCATAGCGGTCATATCTGGCCGTTGGTATGTTTGGCATGGTTGGTTTGGTTGGTTTTGTCAGCAACTCATACGTTCTCCGTGCGGTTCGACGGCCGATTCACACCATCGGACTTTCCTCATGGCTCAGAGGTCTGTTCGAAAATATTACATGTATATATAGGTGCATATATTGCATAAATGCGTTTTAGAACTCAATCTCATCTCAATTGGCCTGGTAATCAATCACAGACTGAAAATTCAAGCTTCACACAGGCTGTCAGGGTGAGACTGATATCCCTTCTCCTTCCCACATCTTCAATGCACTCAAGATAACTGCTAGATAGCTCCAATACATGACCAGATCTACCAGGCAGTTGAATGAGATTCCCATCAAAATCCTCCAGCAATCAATCACCTGAGGCTCACTCATATTTGCTTATATAGCCCTGAAAATTTGTGGCTACTCTATTTAACATCCTCTCATGTGGATAGACCCATGAGGCTGGCATTTTACCGAAATGCATGTAATTGTTATGTGGATGCGATTTCGGCCGCCTGAGTTCTGTGTCGGCCGGAGCCGACTTTATATGGGCCGGAATAAATGTGCACTTAGTGATCGATAATACAGGCTGAGGATACAGATAACAAGGCGGCATTGACCCATTATTCATACAGAGCGAAGGAATCTTATGACATATCTGTCGAGCAGAGCATTGTATGAGTAGGCTCATCTCAGGCTCTTCAGAGAAGGTACTAACCTCCGCCTCAGCAATTGCAGCACTCGCTTCCCTGACGCTTGCATGTCTGTGGGACGGGTGTAGCGCCGGTAGTAAGAGCTACCGCGAGGACGGCAACAAGGGTGGCAATAAGGTTGAAGCGCATGGTTATAACGGGAGGTATAGACGAGATATTGCAGTAGAAGAGAGTGGGTGATGAGAGGAAGACTGTGTGTTGAATCTCACTTTACAGCAAGTGGAGAGCTTATATACTGTACATACGCACACGAGACAGACATCAGCAGTGAGACGACTACAGCGACAAGGGCGTTAAACATCCAAACGCTGCACGACCATCATATGGTCCCGATGCGTCCGGAGGCATAAAGCCGATCGGGAGCACTGCACATTGAAACTTGGTATAGCCACCACGCGAGGATTCGCTTCTGTGCCTGTGTTGACCGCGTTCGCACAACGATCGTGATCCGCAAGCTTGTATTCCTCGACGCATTACAGTCGCAGTCACCGGCCACGCGATAATATGCGGGAATAGTGCCAGTGAATTCGTCCCTTTGGAACACCTAAACACCTCTCAACTGCCCGGGGTCTGTACGTCTCAGGCGGCCGACACTGTAGCTAGCAGTGAACACCGACTCGTTTCTGCTCTTTTATGATTGGAATACTATGATCGGGCCACTGTTTGAGCGGCTAAAGCTTAACCTGCGTGGATCATCGTGGCACAGGGCGCGCAGATAGTGAGGCGTCCTAACTCTCTGACGTCCTGCAATTGGAGCGGCATTGTATATTTTCGAGGCGCGTGGGAGAATTACATTGAAAGATACAGTAACTGTGTTGTACATTCTCAAAACCACTGCTCACGACGCCGCGCCCATATGAAAGCACCATACGCGGACGCGGCGGCTTGCAAATTTGCGGAGGACTGCATCTAACTCCTCCCCTGGCGTCGGGCAGTCCAGGATGAGCAGCCTCAGGGCACGCAGCCCATCCGGAAGATTTTCAGAGCCCGGCGGATACTCGCGCGCCAGTCGCTCGACGAGAACATGCGACAGCTGGCGCCCGAGCTCCAGAACGCGCAGTGCAGGAGGCGAGGCGTCCAGCACAAATCTCGCGATATGTTCGAGCTCATCCGTACGCCAGTTTGTCGGCAGGAGTATGAGAAAATGGAGGCGCGGACACCGCGCAACGACGTATCGTATCGCGGACGGTTGCAGCTTGACATTGCGGCCGCGCATAAAAATTGTGGAGTCGTATCCCTCGAGTACGAGCCTTCGGAGATTCGCGCAGACGGTCGAGATGCATTCCATCTGGCCAGACTCAAAGCTGCCCCCTGGCGTAAGCCTAATGGTAAGATCCTGCAGCGTCGACGCGCTGTTCATTACGGGCATATGCCAGAATGGGAACCTTCCAGAGCCGTGGTAATGATAATATCGCAGTTGGAAAGGTGGGAGCATGTTCGACGCAGACAACGAGGGAGAGCGGGAGTCACGCAACTTGCCATAACCGCCGTCGGATACTTCGATGAGCAGTAGGCTCTTCAACTTGGGCATGCAATGGAAGAATTGGAAGAGCATAATAGTTCCGGATGTACGGTTGAGCGGAAGTTCGTGGTAGCTGAGGTACGTGAGCTGGTCGAAGCGGAGCGCGAGCAGCGACGGATCGAGGCGCGTGAACCTGAGCTCCAAGGAGAATAAACGGGAGAAAAACGACACGAGGTCGGCGTCCAAAGCTTGTCTATGCCCGCGGCGAGGGCCATGGAAGGCGACGCGGAGATGTCGCGCGAATGGGACCAGTTGCGCTGTATGGGGTGCTGCTTCTAGCTGGCGCGCGGCGTCCAGCAGGAATTCTACGGGCGCTGACGACTTCGACTCGAGCATGGTGCACGGTAGATGGTGTAGAGGAGAGTGGGAGGACGCGCCACCGTCACAGTCATTAAAAATCAAATAAACAAGGAAACAAAAGACGACAGAGCGGCACAATCGGAGTGTAAAGTCTTTTCGGAGGTTTTCCACGCTCGCCGCAATTTTTCATGATGCCTCCGTCGAATACCCCCCAGCGCCCAGCGCCACGCACGTCGCGATGCTGGCATAAAACAATGGCGGTAAATCAGGCAGCTTGCGGTGCTGCTTGCGCCGGCGCCGCGGCCGCACGCGGCACGTCACGATCGGACAGGTGCTCCAATCTGGGAACGCGGGCCTGAGTCGCTGTTTGCACGAAATTAATGTCATGACTCGTAGCAGGCACATCAATCCTGCGGGCGCGCGGCGGTGAATGCTGTGGGCTAGCCAGTCGTTCCCAAAGTCTGGTGGCGTCTTTCTCACTAAGCTTTCTTTCTCGTACAAGCGTTGTATTGTCTAGGACAACCACGACGTATCCCAGACGCCATCCAGTGCCGAGAGAAGCTGCTGCACGAGCTTCCTCGCAGAGTGGCGGTGGCGCGTTTCAACTGTCAACACGCTCCAAGTTGCAGTGCTCTTGCAGGTACCCGCGATCGGCCTTACAAGTCCGGATGCGCCGGAGCCATATGCACTGTACGGCCCTTGGGTGGACATACGCAACCGCCAACCACGGCTCTCATGTTGATCTGACGACTCTGCTATACTTTCTCGCCGCCTTGCTGCTTATAACGAGGAGTCCTGCGTTGCTCGACCGCAGAACTCACCGGCCACGCACTTTCGATTCGTTCGACTACTTTCAAGCATCTTAATTCTTCCTCACTACAGTCGTCGCCTATCACATAATGCACTTCAACGTCGCTGCCACTTTCGCCTTCGTCCTCGCTGCCGCGCTTGCGGCACCGACGTCCGCCAACCCCGTCCCGCAGACGTGCAAGCGCGACAACACGTGCTGCAACTGCTAAGCTACGCTCATGTATTGGTATATCCACCCCCTCACATTTGCCACCTTCTCCAGAGCTGACTCGAATAGCAAAGGTCCCTCGTGCCTCCTCCATTGTAGCCTTATCACTGCGCCCTTCATATCCTTATTTCTGTCCCGCGTATAATCGTGAAAATTCTACACTGGCAGTCGCTTCGTCCTCAATGATGTACTGCACGTTTCGGAACCATCTATAATTATATCATATCTTCGTTTCTACTCCAACCTTGTCAAATCTTCGGAACACTTAAGGCCTGTCTTCTGCAAATGTTCAACGTCCCCGAGAAATACGCACTTCGGTCGGCCCGGGAAGCCTGAGGGAGAGTACCTGCAAAGGTTTTCGTCTTGTACAAGTTATGAGTGGTCCAGCACGAGGTTTAGCATTCGCAGCACTCCTTGGGATCGACCTCGGACCAAGTCGCGCTTGCAGATCCGCGGGGCGAGGATTTCTGTCCGGGAGGAGGGTGGAGAAGACGGAGACGACAACGGCGATGAATGTTTAATCTTAGTATGAGCGAGCGATCAGCAAACGATGAAGGAGCGTAGGTTTCGATGAACCGGATTCTTCTGATGATGCAACTCTGAAACAACACCTTGACTGCGTTGAATGAAAATCGAACTCCCACATCGTATGAGGAACCACACGCCAGCCCGATGAACCTGTCTCCCCCAAGACGCCTAAAGATCGTTGCCTGGTAGGTGGAGTCCAAAAATCGTGCAGCGAAGACCGCAGCCTGAGGCGGACGTCCCGGCCGCAGACCACCATGCCGCCGCGATTTCCACCGGCAGACAGCATCTTAGCGCCCGCACGCGAGTCGCCTGCGCCCAACGACAATTGCACCTTCCATCGTGATGACGAGCCTCGAGATGCAGGCGGCTGAGTGCCTGCTGCAGATATGCGCCGGGAGGCACCAGGACAAAGGTCAAGCCGAAGTGTGGGCGAGCCGCTATAGAGTATAGGTTGGCACCCATTCCATCCATAATGCGAAGATGAAGATTCCGCCCGAGTCCGCTTAGATGTCGCTCGTGCAGGACAGCAGCTCCGGCGGCGGCGGCGGCAGGCCAGCTGCAGCCAGAATCATCTCCAGGGCGCTCGCCCCAGCATCCGCCGAGTCGCCAGTATCAGAAAACAACGCAGCACCACCCAACAGCGCCGTACATCCTCGAAGCCGCGAAAAAGATGCGCGCATCCGGTGGCAGGCAGGTAGGAGCGCAGCGTCTGCTTCGGGTACCTTCAAAACGCGGTACGTGCGTATGCGACACCGAGTGCGAGCGGGCCCATGTGGAGAGGGTCGCCGGGGACGGGAGGGATTGTGCCAGTGCTGGCATACTGTAGATGAGGGGGCCGAGAGTCGAAGAAATCCTGAAAAACAGCGACGACTCCAGCGCAGCTGCCGGCATTCCTTCGGAGCAAAAAAAATATCGCAAAGAAGACAGGGATTGCACGATGTGTCTGCGCTCAAGCCTCAAGCGCTCGCAGTACAGTGCAAACTGAAACCAGCCGATAGGCGTGGCCCAAGCGAAGACACATGCCAGGGCCACAGCTCGAGTCGGGCGTTGCGTGCGGAGCGAATACTAACCTGAAACCCACCGTCGATGATATTGATAAGGTCCGCCAGCATACTGTATAAAGAGCGAGGGTACTTGAGAGCTGCTGCCAGTGTGGGCTACAGACTTCAGGTTATTGCGCGCACTAGTTGGGACTGGCAGAACAAGACGCAGGTGGCAGAAATATCGGCGCTTGAGCAAGGCGATCTTATCGCTGTCGGTGGAAAGGCATAGACGAGTGTGCGCAGTGCGAGAGTATTGGGCAGGCACGAGGACACTGGAATTCGGATACAGCAGAACTCCAGTAGGCCACTATGTCGTTCGGACAGCAGTGATCTACAGCCAAGGTCGTCGCACGCGTCGGCAGCCCAAGCAACACCGTGCGCAGGCGAGCGAGCTGCGATGAAGCGACCGGGCAGTTCACAACGGAAGCCATCGTCGACAGGCATAACTTGGGTAGCATACAGACGCACCGCTGCAGAGCTGCCGAAAGCTTCGTCGGGCATTAAGACGGCGGGTTAGGCGTGGATAAAAACTTCAAGGAAAGAACCAGGCTTCGGCTCCGAATGACAGGTGCTCAGTCACGGGATCGGATGTCGGAGTTTGCGCGCGACGAATAAGATTGGGTCGAGCGAATGATAAGGTTGTACCTGTGCGATTATCGATTCTTTTACGGTCATTCCAGCGATGGTGCGTTGCCAAAATGAATTGCAGATGATAAAATACATTGACATTTGCTTTGCTGCTGGTAAAGTAACAATGTCGCGCTTTGACGAGCGTTTACTTAGCCTTATCTAAAGTAGGAAGAAAAAAGGGGGAGAAATTAAACTACGACCTCACGAGGCGCCACACCGAGTCTACTAACCCTTGGTTCCGACCTGCGCGTGGTTCGCGAGCTGCTCGTTGGACGACGGCATCGACGCGGCGTTCTGCGCGTGCGGGCTCGGGTCATTCTTCACATGGCTGCTGGCGCCGTGGTGGCTGTTGTCCTTCTTCAAGGATTCCTTGGCCGCGCCCTTTGCCGTGCTCGCCGCCGCTTGGCCCGTGCCGCCGACGACGCCGCCCTCCTTGGCGCTCTAATCGCTCTATGAGCTAGAGAAGCGGGTATAACGGCGGGGAACGCACGAATTGCTTGCCGATGGCGCCGTCGCTGCTGAAGGGTCCGCCGACCTTCTCGGCCGTCTCGGCCACCTCTCCGCCCTTCTCAAACTTGGACCCGACCTTTCCCGTATTCTGGAACTATGCCCGCCGTCAGAGTCAGCGCCGGGAGCGAGGGAGAGGGGCTCACGGCGGCGGCGACGCCAGCGGCGGTCTCCTTGACGGACTGCGCGAAGGACTTGTCGGCCATGCGCGTGCGCGCGGACGTCGAGAGCGTGCGGCGGACGGTGTGCGAGAACATGTTTGCGTTGAGGGTGAGAGTGAGGGTGGGAGAAAATGGTGAGACTGAAAGGACCGCGGGAAAGGGTTAAGTAATGACCGACGGCGTGACGTCACTTTCCTCGTCATCCCGCGCGCCCCTCGGAGACTCGATGGCGCTCCGCGGCATCAACTGTCACGCTTCTCAGTGGCTGGCGATCGCACACTCTAAGTTACTACCAGTGTCGACTATTTGCCTCGGAGACATGCAGGCACGCGGACCCGATATAGCTGCTCTTCTCCTGCTCCTCTCTTGACCCCGGCAACCGATACCCGCCCACTCGATAAGCTCATAGGGTAGCGATCGCACGATCGCGTTTGCGCGAGCACGCCTCCATTTTCGGACCCCCGCCCCACCTCGCGGGATCGCATGCCCATCTCGACATCCCGCGCGACGCTTCTCGTTATCCCGCGCGCAGGTCGCACAAACATGTCTTACCCTCGCCGGCGTTTTATACGCGCCGTGCTCACCGCATGAGTCCGGCACCAGCAACACACCGAATACTCCCCAAAGCACAACCTGCAAAAAATGCGTTGCACTCTCCTCGTCACGATCCTCTCCGCCTGCATGTTCGCATCGCTCACCAACGCCGCACCGATCCCTCTCCCACAAATCTGTGGACGCGAGGTCTCCGGGCCCAACCCGACATGCTGCAAATGCAGCGGCCTGCCGTGAGTGATCTCACCGCCGCGGCATACACATGCTAACAGAATCTTCGAACTGCAGGGACATCCCCGTGCCGTCTTGAGCCCATTTACAAAACGCGCGCTTGTTGCGAGCGCGCTACTCGGTGAAATAAAAACGCGTGCTGTGATATTGACTACAATTTTGGGTGTCCTGTATATGGTTCACTATCTTCAATGTTTCATAATAAAGACGGAATTGAATGTAGCCTCTGAAATTGTCTACCCAAAGCTGAAATGAAGGATGAGAAATATTTTCCTTGTCACTGAAAACGCTTTAATAGACCCTACATCATTCTTGGGGAGTGCCCTCGGAAGATTTTACGCCATTGACACTACGCGCAAACTCCGCCACTCGATCACGTGACTATATACGCCAGTTGAACCCGCGGTTGTCTCCCTTCTTCTCGCCACATTCCTTGCTCCCTGAGGTGCCTGTCGACAATGGCTTTTATCACCTGTGGCTTTCCAATTGTCCATTCTCTTCACCGCTCGCCAGCGCATAGCTCGTACGACGACATTACTGTACCGTATCGACCGTAGGTTCAGTATCGCGTAACGCGCACCTCTGAAAATTAAGGTTTGATGTGCGGAATCGACCGCTATCTCTTATCGACGCTCACAAAGATTAGATAAATTTTATATCGGACCCCGTGGGAATAAACCTACGGTCGATACGGTACAGTAAGAGACGTCCGACCAACGTTGCGGCCCCCAGTTCTGTGCCCCAGCGGCTGTCCATTGACTTGCACTACAAAAGAGCTATTTCAGTCCACTCAAAGTCGCTCCGCGGCAATTTCTGTCACACGGGCATCACACTGTATCACGATCGCCGATGTGCGGACGTCCCGAAGGGGCAACGGACGCATGGCAAAGCATTTAAAGCAGTGCAAGGCGCTGCCGGATTCGCATGGATCACGCATCATATGCCTTTATAGGCGCGTCGCCAGCGCGATTCTCCCTTTCCTCCCATTTTGCCCCTCTTCCACTTCTTCCCTTCTTCCCTCCTCAGCTTTTTTTTTTCGTTGCAATGCAGCTCCGCCTGCCTTTCTTCATCGCCCTCGCCCCGCTCGCGCTCGCGCAGAGCTATCCCAACCCGTTGCCAGGGAGTGGTGCGTTCGCCCTGACCGCATGTGTGCGCCGGCGCTGACGCGCGACTCGGAGCAAGATGGCGTCCAATGTCGCGACCCCGCCATGCTGTATAACCCGGATACCAAGGTGCGCGTGGAGTCTGCAGCTCAGGTTTTGGGTTTCGAGGGAGCGTGCTCACTGCTGATTGGTGTGGTGCTGTTTAGAATTATTATATGTTCAGCACGGGCAAGGGCATGCACATCTTCAAGGCGCCGTCTATTACGGGGTAAGTCCAGTACGCAGCCGCGCTCGTCAATCCTCGAGTTCGCTACATATGCCCTTGCCAACCCCTTGTCATGCCCTCTCAAACCGCTCGCTCATGCGCTCTCAAACCGCTCGCCCATGCGCTCTCAAACCGCTCGCCATGCGCTCTCAAAGCGCTCGCTAACGCGCTCTCAAACCGCTCGCTAATGCTCGCGCAGGCCGTGGGAGCACACGGGCGAGGTGATGCCGAACTGCTCGATCGTCGACAACGCCGGGCACTGCGAGCTCTGGGCGGCGGACGTCGCGAAGCTCGGCGACCAGTACGTGCTGTACTACTCGTCCTCGCGCATCGGCTCGCAGGACAGCGTCATCGGCGTCGCGACGAGCGCCAGCATGGACGCCGACACGTGGACGGACCTTGGCGAGGTCATTCGGAGCGATGGGAGCAAGCCGTTCAACTCCAGTACGTCACGGTCGTTTTGCTTTTCTTTCGCGTTGAGGGCGCCGGACGCCCCGCGTTGAGGTGTGGATATGGATGTTGATGTGTTGGATGGGTGCCTCCAGTCGACCCGAACATCATCGACGACGGCGGGCTCAAGCTCACCTTCGGCTCGTACTGGGACGGCATCTTCCAGATCGACATGCAGGACTTCAAGACGCCCGCCACCCAGGTCCGTCCATCCGTCCATCCGCGTCGTTTCGTTTCCCGCTCACCCTGCATGACCGTATGTAGGACTTGACGAGCCGCCATCTCGCCGGTGCGTCTGATTTGGAACGGGTGGGAATGTGCGTGCTGATGCTAATAATACTGCAGGCAACGGCGGCCGCCCCGCGGAGGGCGGGTTCGTGTACAAGTCGCCCGACTCGGAGTTTTACTTCTTTTTCTTCTCGGACGGCGTCACGCCGCTTGGCGGGGTGCGTACTTGCCCTCCTCTGCTATCTCTCACATCCGGCTTTCCCTCACCTCCTCCAATTTGAAAATGGTTTCATCTCAGTCGCATCCCTCCTTCCCTACGCATTCCTCCTCTCCGATAGATTTCTCCTTGCTCCACCCCCGGCACATGCTGCCTCTCCTCCCGCCCACGTCTCTCCCGCGATACTCATCTCATAATCTCTCAGGCGACGTCGAACCCGGAGCCAGGCAAGGAGTACAAAGTGCGCGTTGGGCGCGGCACGAGCCCCAGCGGGCCCTTCACGGACAAGAACGGCGACGACCTGACGACGCAGAAGGACCCGCCCACCGGGTGGATCGTCCTCGGCTCGCACGATAACGTCTACGCGCCCGGCGGTGCGTCCCTGCGTTGATTGTTCCTCATTTCTCACTTCTCCCGCTCGAATGTAGGCCAGAGCATCTTCCGCGACGCCGTCTCCGGACGCGACGTCATCGCGTACCACTACGTGCGTGTGCTCCCAATCCCCCCTCTCCCACCATTATTTGCTTACACTCTCAATTCTGCCCCACCGCCCAACGCCCAACAGGTGAAAGCAGACGGCCCGATCGGCGGCCCGTCCTTCCTGGGGATCAACTATCTCGACTTCTCCTCCGGATGGCCCGTCGTCGTCGACCTGCCCGCCGTCGAGCCCGCGCCCGAGCCCACTCCCACGCCGACCCCCGAGCCTGCGCCGGAACCCACAGCGGCACCGGAGCCCGAGCCCACTGCCGCGCCAGAGCCCGCGCCGACGGAGGAGCCGGTCCCGGCGCCGACGCCCAGCAAGTGCGCGAAGAAGGCGAAGCGCTCGCGCGCGCATCTGCCCATGCGCGCATGAGCATGATCATCTTGCCGCCGCCATGTATTCTAATTTATTCATTCAACACGGTTGCTGAACAACTCATGATCAGAGGCTCTCATATGTAGAGCAAGTAATTTCAGCTGCAGACGTTCACCTTCGCGACTTGGCGCGGGGCGATAATATATTGGTTGCTGGCGATTGGACAAAGACTCTGGGAAAAGATAACTTGAGAAGATGATGATGCAGAAGAGTTGGAGAGGGCTGGCTCGCAGCCCACTCGCCGTCGTTCTGCACTGCGAGCCAGCCACTCGTCCTTCGCAGAAAGACGCCTGGAGTGCTGGAAGGAAAAAGACTAGAGCGCGATATTGGAAACGATATGGCACTGAAAAGTGGGCCCTCGGACTTCCGGGACGGCATGGTTAAGCCGCTTGCGAGGCGCTGGGACGCGAGCTCCAGGCGGACGTGCGCACGGGGCGCGAATGCGGGCGGTGGTGCCAGTGTCCGCCATGCGTGTGCGTGCGCGTGCTGGTAGAGCTCGAGGTCGTCGCCGAAGGGGCGGCGGTCGTGCTGCTCTCGGTGGTTGTGGCTCCCGACTCCGTAGCTGTTGACACAGGCACCTCAGTCTCGGTGGAAGGCGCCTCAGTCTCAGTCTCGGTCTCATCGGACGGCGGGAGCGCAGGGCCAGGCGCGTGCGGCGCCTCTGAGGTCACCGGCGGGGAGGGCGCGGGCAAGGTCGCAGTCGGCGGTGCAGTCTCAGTGGGCGCATCCGTCGACTCCGGGTTGGGGTCCTCCGGGAACGGCTCCTCTGGTGCAGGACGACCAGGCTCTTCGGGCGCAGGCGTCGCAGGTTCCTCATGCTCGGGAGAGGGCTCCTCGGGCTCTGGGGCAGGCGTGGGCTCAGCTGGGGCAGGGGCGGAAGTCTCCGAAGGCGCAGGCTGCTCAGGCTCTGGCGCCGGGGTCGGTTCCTCGGGCACAGACGTAGGCGCAGGGGCCGGGGCAGGAGCTTCGCCACTACACACAACAAGAACATAATCAGCTTCTACCGCCTCGTTCCAGGTAGATATGCAACGCACGGTGCAGTAGTGACAGGGTTGTTGCCCGGAAGCGCGTCAATGATGGACCCGTCGAGCCCGATGTCCTCCTCATACACCGCGGGCACCTGCAGCGGCGCGGGCCCACGGCGCGGCGGCTGGTCGGGCGTCGAGCCGAGCGTGTTGATTGGGCAGTTGTCCGGGCCCAGGCAGGTCTCGTGCGCGTGCTGCAGCGCGTCCAGGTCCTTCCACCCGTTGATGAAGTCGCCGTGCTGCAAGGCGGTCAGATGAGGAAGGGATGGAAGGGGAGAATTACGTACGAATCCGAACCCGGTAGCGTCGCCGTTTGCAAAGACCAGGCGCGACTTGGCGTTGGGGTCGTTCGGTCCGTACATCGACGTGTCGAAGAAATACTCGAAGAAGATGGAGAGCAGAGCTACGGGGTGCGACTTGGGGCACACGCCGCCGCCGAAGTGGTTGTAGTACTCCGTGGGATAAGAGACCTGCATAAAAATTAAATGTGCCAATCAGCTTGACCGAAACAGCGGCTGAGAATGCGAAAAGTAAGGTATGTCGACGCACATGGCTCTTGTGGTCCGGCGAGTCGAGGTTGACGCCGTCCCAGCAGGACGGGAAGAACACCTGCGCGCGCGTCGTCTTGCAGCCGCTAGTTGGGAAGCCGTGCACCTCGTGCGACTCGTTGTCGTTCATGCACATGTAGCTCACTGCGTTGTGCGATGCATCCGAGTCGTTGTGGTACCTGTGCGTGCTCGATGAGCGAGACGCCTCCAGCGTTGTGAATGCATTTCAATCTCACCGACGCGTGCTGTCACCTGCGATCATGCGGAAGCTAGAGACGTTCGGCGAGCAACGTCAGCATATTGCCACCCAGACGATTGGGGATGTTGCACACCCCATAGGAAAAGCGAGCGCAACCTTGTTCTTGTCGCAGTCCCTCTCCGTCGCGGAATAGTTGCACGCGCGGTTGAGGTAATAAACGGCCTATTCGTCGTGTCCGCACAATCAAATTTCATTAATAAGTCTACACTTCAGAATTCACGTACCGTGCCGAGCCACTTGACCATCTCAAAGCGGCCATCCTCATTCTGGTGATAGAGCATGGGCACCCAATAATTGGAATGGTCGAGCTTCTTGTCGCACGTCGTGGCATTGGATGCGAGCGCAGCGTCAGGCGCGCTCATGTCGCGCTGGAACGCGTTGCCGCCGATGACGGCGTGCACGTGGCCGGATGGGGTGCCCTTGCTGATGATGGGGTCCGAGCGCTGGATGGTGAGCGGGTCGCAGTTCACGACGAAAACGTCGCCGAATGCGAACGCGGCACCGGCCGCGGCGAGCAGGACGAAGGAACGCATTGTAGAAGCAGAAACCGCAGAAGGAAAGGAAAGCGCAAGGAGAGGGAGAGGGCGAAGTGGAACGGGAAGGAGAAACCTAGGAGAGGAAGCGAGGCATGTCTGCGCTCTTTATCTGCGTTGGCAAGTGATCATGATGCACATGCGACACCGGCGTAAGACAAATCCGGATTTGGCATGTTGCTGCACATGTCACGTGGATCGCGTTACCAGGGACGAGAATCTCGACAATCCTGATCTGCGCTCCGCATTGAGTTGCGAGGTGAATTATCCCTGCGTGAAGGACTTCACCACGAGCATATATGAGCGAAGGTTGTTCCGGCGAGTTTAAGGGCGCACGTTACCAGCACATATTTGACCTCATTCAATGGGCTGAATAATCGTCATCATTGATGAGCAGAAAGAAATCGCGGACCAGAGGCGCTGTGGACATTGAAATTCCATTGCATGAGAATCATGATATCATCTCCCAGTTCTCATCGCAGACAGATTCAGTCAGAGTACCGAGCAGCCAGACTGTTCGACCCAGAAGTGCCGACGGGCGGTCAAGAGTCCCTTGGGATCGAGCCGCACTTCGTCGGTGGAAAACTGCACGAACACAGTGTAGATGCCCACCGAGTGCGCGCTGTCCATCTCAAGACGCGTCTCGTTGGCGAATGCGTCGAGCACGACGCCGTTCCGCTGCCATTCGATCGTATAGGCCTCGTTGTGGGCGTTCGTGTAAGGCGAGTCGCGGAATTGCGCGAGGTGCACGAGGGTGAGTGCCATGGCGAATGGGCGGTCGCAGGAGGGGAGCGTAATGTCCAAGGAGTCGATTAGGTCGACGTGCCGTAGTGTAGCATACCACAGCCCTTCAATGCAGACGCTGCAGAAAATCGGTGTGGTCACGAGGCGCATGAGGCAGCCTTCGTTGGTGGGGCGGTATGTCGTCTCGTTCGCGTCAGAGAACCTGAAGAGATATCATCAGTTTGCTCGATGAGTGATATGCGTGACACACGTTGGGTATGCAGAAATGTGACCTTCCGTCTTGTTGAACCTGTCGATCACAGCGTGAGAAGACTGTGATTGCACCGAAGATCGACTATGCAACTGACTCGTGCTCGCTGCCATATTCAAGGACCTCGACGCTGCAGAGCTGCGCACCCTGTCCAGTAGCGGGATCGCCCTCCACACCATCCGGTAAGAGTTCGAACTGGACCTCATGCTCGCCTTCCGAAAGTCCGCGGGGCACTTGCAGTCGATAATGCCATCTATCTTGTCCAATGCCCTCAAGAGGCTGCCACCCGAGGTCTTCGCCGTCCAGTGTGACGCGCAAATGCTTCGCTTCCGGTATCCCGCTGAGGGAGATGACGACGACGTGCGAAGAATATGTCCCAGCAGAGGTGAACTTAGTCGAAAATAGGGTCGAGTGGTTCAGCATCGTCCATGCGTATTCTTGCAGCGGCATAACAGCGCGCTCTTCGCGTACGGGAGGCGACGTGAGCCAGTGCCCCCACTTGAAAGTCGCATTTGACGACGAGTCGGGGAGAGTGGCTTCTGCGTTGACGCCGAAGTAGGCGAATCCGCCGTCGTATTCCTCGCCCACTTCGATGACGGAGTGGCCCAACTCATGTCTACGGACGGTCAACTTGCATACAATGTACTCGGCAGTGCTTACCTTAGAACCAAAGGGCCGTTCAGAGCAGATGCTGTGACAATTCTAGACAGATGTCAACTGCGCCGGTACAAATCCAAGAGATGGTGATCTCACGTGAACTCGCCACCGAGTCCTGGTTGACTTCAGTGGATGCTACACCCAGGGAAAGGGTAACGAACCTCCATAGCGAGGGTCATTGCCTATCAACTTCAGTAAAGGTCGTTCAGCGCCGGTAAGACATAGGTTGACCTAACAGAATAGGATAGTCGCAACCGACGGAATCTGCAGCTGCTTCACAAGCCGCTCTCGCAACGTCGCGTTGACTCGTATACACGCCGCGGAGCTCGGTGCCATCGCGATAAAGACCGAATACCGTACTGCCCCATGGAAATAAGTGCACGCAAACGAGCCTGAGCCAGAGGGTACGTACTCCTTTGGCTTCCCGCCAATGCCGATGCCGCTCTACAAATCAGTCAGCTCATTGATTGGCCATGTTGGAGAATATATGGACCTCGTTGCTAGGGGAGAATGCTGCAAATATGTTCAGGAGCGGCTGCACCGTCGCGAAGGTCTGATTTCCTGCTATATCCCATGCCAGCTTCGTGGCGTCGTCGATAAACTTTTGTTTCTCATCGGCAGTATCTGGGGCGAGATGCGTCAATGCGCTGGTCAATACCAGAATACGGCCATACGCACACCCATCCGAGAAGAATACGAGGTTGACGCGGTTCGTGCCGGGTCCAGAGGTAAGGATAGGTGATATCTCCAACGGTGGCGCGTCTGCGAGCTTTGCTGATACCAATGGGGCTTGAGGGCTGGCGTCCGAGTCCGGATACAATGAGTTAATGCACTCGCGCTGGGCCACATCCGACAAGGCCCGATAGTCATAGCTGTAAATGCGCAGGCGCTCGCCTTGAGCTGGCTCTACCCTCTCGAGAAGACGCGACGAGCTGCTCTTCTCGACATAGACGGATGATAAGGTCGTCAACTCCTTGTTGATGGCGGTCCCGGAACGCCCAATAACGCAGGAGCCGTCCTGCTCGCGGTACAGCTCGAGCAGATAGGCAGGACGAGCGCTGTCAAACTGTTCGGCGGAGGCTGAGGCATGAACGGTTCGCCACCGACAGAGCAATGCTGCTGCGAGCACGAGGTGACCTAGACTTTGCAACATGGCTCGTCGTAGATACTGCTTCAGGTGCTGCCCTGCTTGAAGCAAGGTGGAACTGAAGAGCGATCCCGCATCATCAAAGCACCGGGCCGGCTGTGGGCGCCGGTTCAAACCTTCGCGGCTTCAAGCTTCAAGCTTCAAGTTCGACTCGAACCTGCTACGCGCGTTATACCATGCACCTTTCAGATTACTTGTTGATTCTTCGTGTACGACAAGGCCTGCCTTTGTGTATGTACAATTTTTTCCTTACAGTACAACTTGAAGGTTGAATTATACTCAGGCGAATTCAAAGGTGGTCCCAGTCGCATTCGCTGGCAGAACCTGCTCGCGCTGCGATTCCTCTCGGAGATTGAGCAGCTGCATATCACGTCACTATGGCTTTCTTTCAGATAAAGAAACCTACCCAGCGCGAACCCATCAGAGCCAGGAGGACCGTGGTAAGTGGTTGAATTATTCCTGCGAGGCTTGGCTGAAAGCTTATCAGTAAAAGTTTGCAAGAACGAACGCGAGGGTTCACTGACGTCCTTGTCCCCAAATAGCACTGCGTTACCGACAATCAACATGAAAATGCTACTCGGCGTCAATGGAGGTGCTATCAGCCGTGTCGGGCTGCTCACAGGATATAGTACGCCATCAGGTCGCGCATGAAGATCAAAA
The DNA here is from genome assembly GCA_037042885.1 of Auricularia sp. M12. Classification (NCBI taxonomy): domain Eukaryota; kingdom Fungi; phylum Basidiomycota; class Agaricomycetes; order Auriculariales; family Auriculariaceae; genus Auricularia; species Auricularia sp. M12. The sequence goes on from CM073209.1 coordinate 780,432, forward strand.
TCAGGTGCGACGTCCATTCGGGGCCGTATTTACGCCAGTCCTTCATATACTCGTAGACTTTGCGCCCGACAAGATAGCAGACGGTTGCCTCATAGGCGAGGATGGGAATCCTTAGTCACGCGTGTGAGTTCGTCGAGCTAGAACGGTCGCGGTGACACTGACCAGTACGTCCACAGAAAGCCGTATTGCGTAGTGACAGTGCAACGCTTTCTTCCCGGGTATGGGTCCGCCGTTCCTGATTCGATTCCCAGGGCTATGAGCAGCCTCTAGACTGCGTGGGAGGACTGACCTCTCGAACGCTTGGCCACCATGGCAATAATGGTCGTGGAACCGATATTAGCGACCACGAGGAACGCCAGTAAAAATCGGTGCAAGGTCTTCTGACCGTGGTACAGGGCGCAGACGCGTATGTATATGATTATCTCGGCAAGGATGACCTGCGCCATTCCTAGAAAGAACTTCAGTTTGCAGAGCATCCCCTGAGCGGCGAGGGAACGCGAACCAAAGCCGAGGAGCCACACGCCGATTGCAAATTTACCTAGCCCACACTGTGTCGGTGAGGTACTCTTACTGACATGCTGTACTCACAGCTAGGTTGGATCAGATGCGGGGTCTCGAAGAACACCGTCCGGTAAAACTCACAACTGCGAAATTTTGAGAACTATCTCGGTCAATCTTCTTAAGCGACGTACGGAGTAGGTAACGTTTGTACTGAGATGTGCTTCGCATGGTGTTAGACCTCGACGAGCATGACACGCCATCGACTGACCATATGTGGTGAGAGACTGCGAAAGGAGAACCATGTAGCGGTTCTGCGAGTGGGTCAGAGAGGGCCGTTTGGGCATTTGCTCGCAGCTTCCACGTACGACGTAAAACAGAGTGGATGTCCAGGAAAAATCCTGGCCCTGGCGGGAGATCAGCTTCCCTGGAGACTGGCCTCACTTCGCATGATTTCTCACCCAATATAGTTGGATCTACAGGGTAATATTCAGCGGGCATCCGTTCTAACTGTCTGAGAAGCACATACCTCGAGATCCATCGTAATCATGTAGTCCCATATCATGAGTGCGGTCCCAGCAACTGTCAATACCGGCTCGTGAGATTGTCCTGGGCTTAGCACAAGAGGAAAACCGTGACGTACTCTCGAGAAAGGCATGCTGCATCCAATGCAGCTCCAGGGTGAGGTACGAGATCGATAATGCCATTTTCGAGGTCCTCGCTAACATATCGCGAAGCATTATATATAATTGTCGAACTGATGCGTGCCCTTGAGGCGCTGAACCTTCGAGTGTGGGGTATCAGGCACACAGGTCTGAGGCGGTCTCGTATTCCATGCCCTTGGCTCTGAGGTTCTATGGCTTACAGAGTGGCCAAAAAATAAACCGCTGTATGTAAATCCGAATCCTGTATCTATCGGGTCAAACACCGCTGTATATCAGCTCCGATACCGCTGTATGTTTCACCTTCTGCAAGGGACCACCTCCTATTGTGCTTCTTACGAAATGGGAGGCTTCCACTCCACTCTGTGCACATAATGGCCATGCTCCCAGGCCAGCATCGGGTCTGACTGGTGTCCAGGAGCAAGTGCAATCCGGCGCGGAGATACTTTGGATATGTCCGAGCTTATCGCCGATCCTTGATCCGCGGCCGTCTGTGAGGCTCCAGCTTCCTTGAAAGCTCAGGAGTACGTCTCAGCTCTTGTAATGAATCTCAAAAAGGCTAGAAAGACCCCACACCGCAAGCCGAAATTTATTCTCATCCCATGACGAGGCAAAGCCTCTACAAGGCCTCTTGTGAACCACGAGACAGATTTAAGCTCCTCAGGGACTCAATATTAACAAGAAAAACTACTCAGAGCATTTCCTACCAATATCACGACTACAGTCGGCCTCAGGCTCAGTCATTGCTTGCCAAGTGATTCAGGCAGCAGGTTCTGCATGAAATTGACCATGTTCATCTCTCACTGCATCTCATTGCTCCTCCACATGCCCCTCAGAATTTTAATCAACCATCTGAGCCTGCAACATGGACGAGACGCTGACGAGACGGGCTTTCGGGAGGTCATGGCCGGAACCATCCGGACCCAAATGAATACACCGGATCATGTGCGAATACAGCGGAAACGTGCTCACACTGATATATACAGGTCAACCAGATATTTACAGCGGGATCATTAAATGGCCAACCTAATGGACGTAGAGGTTCCATCCCGGGTACCAACGTGCGTACAGCAAGGAGTGAACAGCGGATTGATCTCAGTTTGCCGAATGCCACCGGACAGCGTGACCGCAATCCTCGTAGTGGACGAATGGCAGAGCCACGAAACGTCCACGACACGGTGAGCACAGCCGGGCCGCACAGCCCGTCGATCCGACGGCGATCAAAGGGAATGCACGTCAATCAATACACCGGTTCACCCGAGGTCGGACTTCGATGTTTCACACTTGGCCTTCTCTTCACCCAAACCAGCAGTAGCCGTTTCTGGACGCACACATGTCAGCACTCCTGCTCGTACTACTCCTATTCTTCCTGTACCTTGGTTTCGTGCGGACTCTGCGGTATCGACGACGCGACAAGCTCCTCGCAAACTTTTCGGCGGACGAACTGGCGAATATGACGCCAGCTACAGCGCAAAAGATTCTTCTTGAGTCACTGCTGTATGAAAGTCCAATGATAATGCTCCTGGGCACGCAAATTGCACTCTTCAAAGTCTACGGCATCGTACGACCGGGCTTCCGCGGAGATGGCCAGGAATGCTGACGGTCGTTAGGCCAACATTGCGTCTTTGCTCATCAAGACGGGCCAGTTGAATACGGGAGATCTCATCAGCAGGCGCCTGGCAGACGTTCGTGCGTTCGGTTCCGTGGTCATGACTTCCTGACCGTTGCAACAGACTGGCGTATTGATCTCTACATGGATTACGAACCCAATGACAGGACCAGGGTCTGGTAACGACAAAGATGAGGACATTGCGGATCCTCGCGGCGCAATTGCAATTGCGCGTGTAAATTTCCTACACGGGAAATATCTCATCGTGCGTAGTCGCAGAGGCTGGCTTCGCGCGTTTTAAATTTGTCCTCTTTCTGACTCGCGGCGAAGAAAAACGACGATATGAGGTATAACCTCGCGTTATTCATGATCGAACCTTCCGTGAGTCCTCGTTTAGTTCGAATTCGCTCCTCTCTCAACTCCTCATCCTTCGAAGAAATGTATCGATCGTCTGGACTGGAGGCCGCACTCTGCCATAGAACGCCAGGTGCGTGTTTCATCGTGTGCTTGTCCAGGAGGCGTGACGATAACGAATAAATTAGGCCATGTTTGTCTTTTGGAGGGAGATCGGGCGACGCATGGGCATTGAGGGTCTCTGGGAGACGCGCGACGAGATGACCGAATGGACGAGGGTATGCCTCTTTCTTAGATTGCTCAGACGGGCTAACATCCCCTTAATTGCACAACCAGGCGTATGAAGAAAAGCACTTGCGGCCCTCGAAAGCCTCAAAGCAGCTGGTTCAAACGCTCCTAGAGCATTTCAATGACCGGCTTCCATCCATCCCTGGAGCGCAATGGCTTCTGCACAGCATAGCTATCTCCCTCTTGGATGACCGCACACGTAGAGCAATGCAGTAAGCACTCACTATGTCTAGCACACTACTCTGAGGCTTTTCGTCTTAGGCTGAGAGACCCATCTCCGCTGATCAAGCGATTTGTTTACGCAGGCTTCCACCTGCGCGCCTTCATCGTCCGGAATCTGTGTCTCCCGCGAAGCAAGCCGTCTCACTGGACACAAGTAGAGCCCGCGTGGCCGGACGGACGTATGCATGCAGTCTAGTGAGTCTTGACCATACATGCCGTTTAGAACTGATGCTCAAGCACGCTTGCACCTGCAGCATGCGCCGCGCTGGTCCATGGTATTACCCGGAGCCGACGGGGATGGCGAGATTGGTGCAAGACCTTAAGCTCAAGCTTGGCCTGATGTCCCCGCGATTCGTGCCTGGGAGGAGATGGAAGAGTGAAGGATATCGCCTAGAGGAAATTGTAAGTTCGAACTGCTTGCGCTGATGCATCGAAACTAACCTCCCATCGCGCAGGGCCCGGTACAGTTTGAAAAAGGTTTGTTCTGACTGCGAGTTTTGCTGGGATATTTGCTCAATTGTTCATTTCAGATGGTCATCGCGAAGTGGTGGAAGCTGCCGAGCGGATACACGGTCACGTGATCGGCGCGCCCTACTCACTGGAGTCGCGATCGGGGAGTTCCGTGGCAATGTAAAGACGCGAAGAGTTACTTTACCCTTCAATCAATCTCAGTATTCCCAACGGTCCCCGTCGCGTCCTCACCCCTTGCAGGGTCAGCGGACGGTTGAACAACGTGAACAAAATGTCCCGAAGCGGCGCGCACAGCCCGGCGAGCGAAGGATCCTGTCTATCGGGCCCGTCAAGGCTGCCACCGGTGCGCCACTGCCGCAGCCCGCTGTCAGACCTCAGGAGGTTGGGCGTGCGACGCGTAACCTTTCTCCTCCACTGCTCACCGCAACCGGAGTACCGATGAAAGCTCCAGTACTAATAGCAGGTGTAGGTGCACTCTACCTCGCGTTGGTGCGCGTTATGCGGTATCGGCAACGCGACAAACTGCTTGCGCAGTTCTCAACGCCAGACGCGCTGGAGAGTATGACGCCGATAACTGCGCAGAAGATTCTGCAGGGCTCGTTGCTGTACGAACACCCAATGGTGTATCACCTCGGCTCGCAGATTGCGCTCCTGAAGGTCTACGGCATCGTAAGTTTGACTCCAAACATTTTCGCAGGTCAGGTTGCTGAGTTAAACCTCACTTCCAGGCCAGCGTTGCATCTTTGCTCATCAAGACCGGGCAATTGAACACCTACGAGTTGATCAGCAAGCGTCTCGCAGACGTTAGTAGTGCATCTATCTCTTGAGATACCTATAAGCTCTGATTGCTGAACTCTGGCAGACTGTTCTTTTGATTGCTACATGGGTCACGAATCCATTAACGGGACCTGGATCGGGCAACGACAACGAAGACGACATGAAAGACCCGCGCGGTGCGCTCGCGGTAGCGCGGGTCAACTACCTGCACGGCAAACATCTCATTGTACGTCGTTGCTTTGATTGACTCGGAAGCTGCTGCCAGAGTCTGATTTCGAGGAAGAGAAACGATGACCTGCTCTACAACCTTGCGCTATTCGTCATCGAGCCATCCGTGAGACTCATCTTCCTACTCAGTCGTTTGCATGTTTGAAGGTCTCACCTACTATACTTTCCTTCGTAGAAATGGGTCAATGCGTTGGACTGGCGACCGCACTTGCTGGTCGAACGACAGGTTCAATATCCATTCCTTCCTCAATGTGTGACCTGATTGAATATTGATTCAGGCGCTTTTTGTATTCTGGAGGGAGATTGGAATGCGCATGGGGATCAAGGAACTCTGGGACACGTATGACGAGATGTATGAATGGGCTATGGTGCGTCTCTGACATCTCTCAGCGGGGTAGCCTCTCATGCACACAGCTAGGCGTACGAGGAGAAGCGAATGCGGCCTTCTCAAGCGTCTAACGACCTCGTGACTACGCTCATGAATCATTTCAATGAGCAGCTTCCGCCCATTCCGGGAGCGCGTTGGCTCCTGCGCAATGTTGTGCTCTCCCTCCTGGACGAACGCGCGCGAAGGGCGATGATGTGCGTAGCAGATCGTCCCATTAACCTCTGATCCTCTCATAATCCTCGCGACAGGCTGGGAGACCCGTCTCAGACCGTCAAGAGACTCGTCTATGGAGGCTTTCACATCCGAGCATTCGTCGTCCGGCACATGTGTCTCCCACGCAGCCAACCGTCGCACTGGGTGTCAGCAGAGCCCGCGTGGCCCGAGGGACGCATGCAGGCAGTCTAGTGAGCTTCCGTGTTTCTCGATTCCCTGGGCCGCAATCGCACTGACAACACGCGTAGTAAATTGCGAGCAGGCCCGTGGTATTATCCAGAAGCCGCTGGCATGCGGAAAATCCTGAAAGATGCGATGATCGCTCTCGGACTAATGTCATCGAGGTTTGTCCCTGGTAGGAAATGGCAGAGTGAGGGTTACCGGTTGGAGGGAATGGTAAGCCTTGGCCACGTCGTAATCCTCGTAGATTGACAGCTCTGGTCGCACAGGGACCCTTGAAGTTTGAGGATGGTATGCACCATTGCTCGAGAAGCTCGATGGACATCTAACGCTCAGTCATTCTTTTCAGATGGTCATCGCGAAGTCATGAAGCAGGCAGAGAGAATACATGGGGATGTAATCGGACCCCCGTACTCCTTGGAGTCGAAACGATGAGATTGGATAAATTGGGACGGTCGGGACGATTGTTCGATGTGAAGTTAGTGTGAGAAGTTTTTGATGAGCCAAAGTACCTATTTGCCTCTATCATGGGACTGGGACCGACAGTGTGAGAGCTGCTGCATCGCAGCGGATTTCCCGCGCCAGGATCCGGGAAAAGGCTCTGGAATACTCGAGAACGCGGTGCGCGGAAGCACGTTCCCGGCGGAATCCGACGGCTCTGCAGCTTGTCTCCCTTATACTTGCGCGCACTCACGACTGCTCCCAGTAGCACTCGTACCATCTCAACATGCCTCTGAACTACTCCAAATGGGACCAGCTTGAGGTGCGCAGCTGCAATCGCGTCCGATCTCGCCTCAGTTACAATTGTACTGACTCCGTGGCGCAACGCTGTCCAGGTCTCAGACGACTCTGACATCGAGGGCCACCCGAACGTGGACCACAAGTCGCTCGTGCGCTGGAAGCAGCGCGACATTCACGAGAAGCGCGAGAAGCGCAAGGCGCGCATCGCCCAGCTGACCGCCGAAATCGCCTGCAACGACGTGATCCTGCCGCGGCTCGACCAGGCGCTGGCCGACACCGAGCGCGGCGGCCCCGAGGCCTTCTCCGTGCTCGTCGAGCGCCTGAAGACGAACCCCAGCCCGGACAAGCCTCCGTCGAACGCGCCGAACCAGCCGACGTACGATGCGCTGCTCGAGGCCAGCCTACTCAAGATCTATAACGATTTGAAGAACAAGGGCGTCGACAAGTCCGACCCCAAGTTCGCCGAGAAGCTCGTCCAGGAGATACGGGACCATATCGACGAATTCAAGGCGCACCATGAACATATCAAGAAGGAGCTGGCGAACGAAATTGCAGAGCAGAAGAAGAAGATTACCTCGGACGACATTCATGAAGGTTTCGAGTCCAAGGTGAGCCTTTCTTTATTCTTGTATAGTATCTGAGTCACTTACAATTTGTAGTACGTGCCGCCGAAGCCAGAACCGGCGCCTTTGGTACCACCCAAGAAGACCAAGAAAGAACAGCACACCGAAATCGAAGTCTTGAATCCGAAAGCATCCACTTCTGCTGCCCCTGCAGCGCCAGCAGCCGCACCCGCCAAAGACGACTCGGATACTGAGGAAGAGGACGACGCGGAGAGCCTGCCCGAGATGACGCCCGAGCTCAAGGGCTACGCGAAAATCAAGATACACGACTACGCCGCGTCCTACGAGTACATTCAGAAGCATCGCTCCGTCTACGTCCCGGGCGCGAGCGACGCGCTGCTCGTCGAGGGTTTCAGCGCGGAGCAGCGCGGCAACTACAAGTACGCGGCGCAGTGCGTGCACCAGTCGCTCACGCTGCAGTACTGCGAGAAGCTGGGCAAGGACGGCGTGCGGGTGTTCTTCCAGCGCATGATGAACGGCGATCCGCGCGCGGAGAGCGTGTTCCGGAAGGACTTCGAGGATACGTACGCGCACGTCAAGCGGCGCGCGGCCATCGTGCGCGCCGAGGAGGAGGAGATCCGCGCCAAGGGCGGCAAGGAGCAGATCCAGCTCGTCGCGCAGGACCCGTCGCAGAGCATCTCCTTCAACGTCCCTGACGGCCCGCCGCCCGCCGACCTTCGCCTCGAGGGCGAGGGCGTCGAGGACCTCGACATCGAGGAGGTGCGCAAGGCCCTGCAGATGCGCTGGGACATCTTCTCCGGCTTCCCGCCCGAGCTGCAGAAGGCGCTCCAAAGCGGCAAGCTTGAGAAGGTCAACAAAGTCCTCGGCAACATGTCAATCGAGGAGGCCGAGGCCGTCGTCGAGAGCCTGCAGATAGGCGGCATCCTCTCCTTTGCGGATGAGGGCAAGATACGCGATGCTACGCAAGGCGAAGGCATCCCAGCTGACACCGAGGCCTAAATTTTTTCTCTGCTTTTCCTTTCTTTGAATTCTGTGTAGGATTGGGAGCTCTTGTGTACACGCTGTCGTGCAATGAATGAATGAATGAATACAATCTGTCCACATGCAATGAGATGGGGGTATCAGGCCACTCAGACGCGACTTCCAATCGGCGATGTGAATATGGTGCTGAGTCGAGCATGGGTTGACCATAGAAATGCGCCAAAGCAGGGCAGGGATCGGATTTAGGTAGGTTTTGCACATGTTGCCAGGTCTTCAGGCTCGTTGAGTCGATTGTGCTTGTCCCTCGCTTAATTTAGTCCGGACACTTGTATAACGCAGCCGCAAACTGTCTCGAAATCAGATGTCGTACAACTCGGAGGGTGAGGATATTGGTTCCTAAGCACGGGACGACGGTGTCCTCGATGGCTTTCTCGAGGGTCCTGGCCCTTCTTCGATCGTTGAGCAAAGTCCAAGCAGTTTCGAATACACAACTCAGCGGAACTGTCAATTTCTCTTGTGCGAGCGTAACTCAACAGTCAGGAGAGCAGTCCTGTGGACCAATGCCCCGGAGTCGAGTCTGGAGAGGCCAGCGTCCAGAGCCGTAGCCCATGCAGCTTCAAGTAGCACAGCTAAACAGGAGTGCAGGATGTCGACAACGTCTAGGATGCCGTGATTCGAGCTGCGCGCGCGAAGTATTTACGAAATTACGCGACGAAGACGGGTCGCAGGGGGGCAGCGCGTGCACGGAATGCGGTAGAGTGAGGTCTGCTGATTCTGCAGATGAGGAGTCCGAGTACATGGAGCCACCAAGCTGCACATCGAAGAAAAGAGCTCCACTGTGAGACGGACGTAGAATGCGTGACTGACGAAGTCAGACGAGCGACCTGCAGGGACGGGATGCGACAAGACGGCGACATTGATGAACGAGAGGATTGCAGACCGGCTTCGGATGGAGCTGACAACGCGCGGGAAGAGCTTGCAGAGGCCGTCCCTGGGTCACAGGCGAACTCAGAGCACGCAGGTGGTGGTAATTTCTGGTCATGTGCTCGTTCGCAGCGCACCACGCCCACGCCGGAAGCGCGCAGGAGTGACGTGTCGACGCTCTCGAACTGAGGGGGAGGTGGGCATTCAGCAGCTCGCTGGGCGCAGGCAGGCTCGTTCAGACACAGGCCAGGAGGAAGATCGGGCGGAGCGCGGTTTTAATCTGGAATCCTAGGCCCGGGCGCTTGTTTGATTTCAAACCGGACGCGGACGCGGACTCGGACGCAACTCTTTCTGCCATATATTCCGGGGGCGCCGTCTCCGCCACCCAACCACACCCGGGTCTCAACCAGCCTTCCTCACACTCCACACTACTCAGACAACCACCCCCGCAGACATGAGCAACACCCTCGCCGCCGCGCGCTCGCCGCGCCACACCGCCAGCAGCAAGACCGTCGCCCGCGACCTCGCCGCCCTCCCGAGCTTCGTGCACTCGCTCGACGAATTCCCGTATGTGGAGATCGTGGAGCCTACCATTCTCTCCTGGTCCGGCGACGAAAGCTCGCGCAGGGCGAGTCAGGCTAAGGTGTGTGGATTGGTTGATGTCGCCATACTGGCGCTCACCCCCGTCCATAGCTCGCGAAGGTCCTCAAAGGATCCAAAAAGACGATTGCAACGTCGTCGTCAGAGGACGACGAGCCGCCTCTTGTCCGTCGTGTACGTCCCCTTCGTGGTGCCGTTGATGCTGCTAGAGCTCATAGATGGCCGTAGTTACGCATGACCGCGATGCCGGCGAAGGACAACACAAAAAGCAAGGCGATTGGGACCATGCCGCCTCTCACGACGCGCAACAGCACGGACTCCACATCGTCAGCCTCGACTGGTCCGCCAACGACGCCGGGCGAGGCGTCTAGCAGCGAATACTTCGCGCCCTTGCGCAGCGGCCGCTCGTCCGCCACCGCGACGCCGTGCTCCGCGACCCCGCGTACGCACCGCACACCGCAGGCCTCGCCTAGTCGCCGCCTCATAGCCAAAACCAGTTCCGGCACTATCATCCCCTGTGCCTCCTCCGGGACTGCCCGCTGCATTTCCGGAAGCCTCCCAGCCCAAAACGCGATAGCGATGGCCGTGGCCTGCCGCGGCCCGTCTCCCACTTACAAAATCTTCAGCGTCGGCGTGCAGGACGACGACTCGGACCTCGAAGACGACGAGGATAGTGACTGAGCGGCGCGCGCCTGCGTCGGTTCCACATTCGCTCTCCCGTATCCTCGTCCGCTCCCACAGCTTCCTATCACACTCCCCTAATTCGCCGTTACTCCGGCATTCACATCGTCTCTCGTACTCTACCTCTCCCTCTTGCACACGGCCCTCTCATTGTCATGTCTGGTTATCGCCCATCGCATCATCTCACTCGTACATCGCATCACCCTTCATATTTTCATACACGAACCACTACACCATGGACATCTGCTACTCGCTGTAACTCTTTCCCAGGCTCTCTGTGCATCCGCCCGTCGCGGCTGTCACCTGTGCATGCGCATCCATAATCTGGTCATGCGGCCAGTCGGATGCCACCCCCTTCCTCCACACGCGGACGATTATCGCTTGCTGTGGGCTCCTTGGGTTATTATGAACTTGTGTCTTTGTAGCTACTCTAGGCTTTGTTGTCGTCCATATCTTATTTATCGTCCCTGCCCCCAAACCCAACTCAATGGCCTGCTTGTCTCAGATTGCCTTTGTTCCTGCGAAGCCTTGCGAAGCACGCTATCGTGGGATAAAACGAATCTTCCGATCCGATCTGACGTTCCTCGCCCATCGATAGAGCCCAGTTTCTGGCTTAGTCAAGGGAACCGCGCACGTTCAGGAGTATCAGAGACTGAGATCTGCAATTAATTGAATTATAGAAGGTGCGGTATACTTAGATCCATGCGCAGGGTCTTTGAAGTCATTTCTCTTTCGGACCAAGATGGTCTGCGTTGCACATTTCCGTCCGCCTGGCGCCGGCGCTTGCCACCCGGAGCTATGCACGGATTTGACTCCCTGGCACAGTTTTTTGTTCCGACTACAGTGCACTGACTCATTTATCACCCATAAATCGCCACGGGCAACAGCGTTGGCAGAGTCACAGTCATGGAGGGCTTCAAGAATGTAACGCTCACTGCGCCTGGCGCGGTATACGAAACTGCATACTCGGCCTACGAGGCAGTCATCACGCTTGTGCTCAGCTTGCGCGTCGTCTACGCGTATATCATACCGCTCCTTCAACAGCAATGGTTCCAGGATGGCGCGCGCCTGTTGCTCCTGGGTTCCGTAATGGAAACTGGCCACCGGCTTTGGCAGCAAGTCAGCAACAAGGTGACTGCGAGTAAGTAAAAAGTCCTGCATCCACCCCTACGCATGCTTACTGCTCCGCAGGCATCTTTACAACGGCTAAATTCGAAAATGGCGACTTTGCGTGAGCTTTGCTTCTCCGTTTTCAAGTCATTTCCGGCCCTGAACTTGTCCGTAGCTATGACTGGATCGACGATTATCTCGCATCTCAGCAGGCATGGGGCTTCATGACCACATTCCGCGTGACTACATCCCTCTCTTCCATTTCCAATGACGATGGGCACCCTTTACCATCGTACCAAACCGCGGCCAATCAAGAGGATTTCTGGCGATGGCGTGGGCAATGGCTGAAGATCAGCAAAACTCCAGGCACCAAGCACTGGCGCACGGGAGAAGAGGTCGACGGCGCGATCTCCGTTTCGTGCGTTCTTTACGTTTCATGCGTGCCATTTCTGACTTTGTAAAAGCGTGTACTCCTGGAAGAAATGGGTTCTTACGGCGCTCATTGATGAAGCTCGCAAGGAATACATTAGAAAATCGAAGCCGCGCCTCATCGATGACACAGGACCCAAGGTGCATGGGGGCATCCATGATGATTCCATATTCTCACGACTATTCTCTAGTCTGAATCTGTTATCACGGCCTATGTCGAGCAGCCGGATAGAATCTTCGAATGGCTCTGCGAGTTCTTAGTACGTTCAGCTTTTCAGTTACAACTAGTATAGTCTGAATGGCTCTTCAGGGCAGTGCCAATGCATGGGGCAACGTGCGCCAGCTATACGTCTCCTCGAAGCAGCAAGGTTCATCCTGGGGCATCAACTCGGCGCAGGATCTTCAAGTCGTCGTTGATGAGGAGATGAACGAGGAGCTTCTCAAACGTCTGCGCAAGCGGCAAAAGCTCGTTTATCGTCCTGCTCCAGACCGTCCGCAACTATTCAAGTGGAAGGAACACTGGATACAGGTCACGCGTGACGCTGGCTCCCGCGACTGGCGGACCGGTAAGGAGGAGGGCGGGAAACTAACCCTCATGTGCGTTACCACCACCTGCCCACTTGCGCACGCGCATCTCATTCTGATGAAACGCGTAGCCTGCATAACGCCAACCGTGCCGTGCTGGACGACATGATTGAAGCCGCGCGGGTGCAGTTCTCCAAAGCCGCGATGCATCACGTCACCGTCTACCTTGCAGATCAGGTACGGATACCGAGGATCCCAGATATCCCGCAGTTTGAGTTTCTGACGTCACCCCGACCCTCGTATAGTATGGTTCTTGGTCCAAGACGATCACGAAGGCGCGACGGCCGCTGGAGACGCTCATCTTGCCCGCGGGGGTTCTGGAACTTCTTCTCGACGATGCGCGCGACTTCCTGGCCAGCGAAAAATGGTATCGCACGGCCGGCGTGCCGCATCGCCGAGGTTACCTGCTGCATGGTATGCCTGGGACGGGGAAAAGTTCGACGATCCACGCGCTGGTAAGTGACGCGCTGGCGCTATTTCTTTAGTTGCTCATGCGCTGCGCAGGCAAGCGAGCTCATGCTGCCCATATACTCCATTTCTCTAGCCACAAAAGGGTGTGTCTTCTTCAGTCCACTCAGCCGGCGCTCCGTCTCACTCAATTTCTCAATCAGCATGGACGATTCGGCTTTGCAGAGCCTCGTAGCTGAGACGCCACCTGAATGCATTCTGAGCATTGAGGACATCGATTGCGCATTTCCAGAACCGCGGCGCCCAGAGGACATCGAGGCTGAGAAAGACGAGGAGATGGAGGAGCGTGGGGCGCGTCGACGCGCACGGGAAGAAGAAGCTGCTGCCCAAGGCGTGGAGCTTTCCGAGGAAGCATTAGCCGAGCTGGACGAGATGGCGCTGCCGCCGAAAACGAGCGACGTCACGCTCAGTGGGCTCCTCAACCTTATAGACGGAGTCTGGAGCGAGGAGGGACGTCTGCTCTTTGCTACGGTTCGTGATCCAGGACGCCTATTTATTCAGTGCTAAATTCTCGTCTGTTACTGCGATAGACAAACCACATCGAGAAGCTCGATCCCGCACTCATTCGCCCGGGGCGCATCGACGTCAAGGTGTCTTACACAGCATCGACCCGCGACCAGGCAGCACGCATGTTCGAGCGCTTCTTCCCTCCAGATTCGTACCCATCGGCCGCCGCAAGCGCATCCTCGGGCCCACCGCGACTTTCCTCCGCTCACGTAAGTGTATCCGCGCCAAGCCGCGCAGCCGATCCCGACGCGCCGCGCGCCTACCTGAGCAAGAGCGAGCTGCATGTGCTAGCCGAGACGTTTGGAGATGCTATCCCCGAGGGCAAGTTTTCTGCGGCAGCGCTGCAGGGATTCTTGTTGCTCTGGAAGAGCGATCCTCTTGGAGCTGTTGGAGCTGTCTCCGAGTTTGTCGCACAGGAGGAACGGGAGGAGAAGGAGCGGGAGGAGACACGGCGAAGGAATGCTATCGCACGAAGGAAGCTCAAGGCGCAGCGGCGGGCCAAGGGTCTGCAGAGTGGTTCTGAGGATGAGCCATAGAGGCGCTCTCAGGAATGTTAGCGCCATGTATTACGTGACGAGATGTCCGACATACAGTATTTCTCTGCCATCTCAATTCTCAGTTTCTGCGGTGAGCGAGCCTTGAATATCGTAGCTTTGCCCGTTCCGACTCGCGTTTCGACGCGTTTCAACTCGTTTCGACCGCTGTGACACCCCCTAATGATGTTGAATGTTTTGCGGTCAGCAATGGGCGGGTGCGGCCTCCTTGCTGTCATAGCTGCTGAGCCAGTTTAACTACTTGGTCTGGAGAATATGTAATGCTTTCGGCCTGGTATGCTCCAGGTACGACGTTGGACCAGGCGCCGTGTATTTTAATACTAATTATAAATATAACGGAGGATCCGCAGCGTTACAATCGATTGGTTAGTCATGCTGATTGGTAATCTGAGCCTGGAGTTAAATACAGGGCCGTCGCTCTCGCCTCTGTCGTCGATCTAACAGCATCTAGTCAAATGTCGTCGTCCTCTGCCTATCTTGTTACCGGTGCTACGGGTGCTCAAGGCGGCGCTGTAGCTCGTGCACTGCTCAAGGCTGGCCAGCGCGTACACGCTCTTGTGCGCGATCCCGCCAAACCTGAGGCCAAGGAGCTCGAGAAACTCGGCGCAGTGCTCTTCACAGGAGACTTTGACGACGTTGAAGCCATCAAGAAGGCCACCGTCGGCGTGAAGGGCGTCTTCATCAATCCCTACCCGACATTCACCGATCCAACTGGCGAGGGGAAGCAGGCGCAGCGCTTCGTCGATGCCGCGCGCCAGGCGGGTACAGTCGAGTCGCTGGTGATCAGCACGGTGCAGAACACCGACAAACACGCTCAATGGGTCAAGGAGGTGCCCGACTATCCGATGAAGCAGTACTACGAGTCCAAGTCCTCCGCTGAAGACGCCGTGCGTAACAGCGGCATCAAGTACTGGACAGTCCTTCGCCCGCCGTGGCTCTTCCACAACTACACCGCCCCCCACAACCGTTTCCAGTTCCCGAAGCTGCACACCGAGCGCAAGCTCTCGACCGCCATCCGCCGCGACATGCCGATCGCGCATCTCGACCCGGCGGACATCGGGTCCTGGGCGGCCGCGGCACTGCTCGAGCCCGCTAAGTTTGCGGGCAAGGAGATCACCCTCGCTGCAGAGAATCTCACTTTGGAGCAGGTCGTGCGCGCGCTCGAGAAATTCGCCGGTGTCGAGATCGCCACCGAGTTCCTCGAACCCGCCGAGTTGGCCAAGGACACGTCGAACCCATTCGCCCCAGTGACTGCCGGTTTTGCGGATTGGATGAACAAGACAGGACTCGTTGTCCCGGACGAGGAAATTGCCAAGCTCAAGACCTACGGCCTCCCCCTTACCCCGTTTACGGAGTACCTCGAGAAGAACAAGGCCGCGGTTTTTTCTACCTTAAAGGTGGATGCATAATTTTGTGTAGTATCGGAGTAGCACGAGCTGGCACTTCTGTGGAATCAACACATCATAAATATACGACGAACGACCACCACCGACCTGAGTATGATGGTTGATTTGCCTTAGTGTGCCACAATTCGTATGCGACGTGCTCTTTGACAGTGGTCCTGTCGATTATAAGTAGTAGCCTTTGTTTTCAGGCCCCCATCTAAAGCCGGAGCTACGATGCCCGTGTCCTGGGCTGTCGACCAAGCGCTCGAGGACTGGTACCGCTCCAAGATGCTCATACGCAAGTGGCCGCTGGAAAATCACCTGCTTCACGCGGCCCGGTTCTGCAATATGCTCGTCCAGCGATGCGAGCTGTCGCTGAGACTGATGTCAGGCAATGGCGGCGCTGGCTTTGCCTGCGATGCTGGACCGTCCGCAGAAACGTTGACTCTGTCGATTCCGGACGGCATCGAGCAGTCCCTGAAACAGACGGTGGTCGAAACGGCGTTCGAGCTTGTGATTTCTGGCGGCCGAGTGGGCTTCGCTATCGACGAGGCCATCGAGATTGTTCTCCACCAGGTGAACGAGAGTCTCTATGCCACCGCAGTGCGGTACGCAAGGGAAGGCAACGCGCGCAAATGCCGCAGCATGCCGCCCGAGGTGCTCTGCGCCATCCTTGTACACGCGCCGTTCCGCGATCGACTGGCCGCGACGCAGGTGTGTAGCTCGTGGCGCGCAGCTGCGCGAAGCGCGCCGCGGCTGTGGTGTGATCTGGAGCTGTTCGCGCGCGGGAGGCCGGTGTGGGACCACGAGTGCTGGGCTGGCTTCAAGACGGACCGTATCGTCATTCAGCAATTCCTCGCACTCAGCAAGCGCCTGCCGCTTTCACTCGCCATGCACGATCTGCGCCCTTGGCATGTCGATGTCCTCCATGCACCGCTCGGCGAGCATGTTTCTCGTCTGCGCCAGCTGGAACTTCAGGTGGCCGCCGACGCCGGACAAAAAACAGCTATGGCAATGATGCACGTACTCAGCAAGAAAGCTGCGCCGCTATTGGAAAGATTTGTGCTCACCGCGCCGCGAAGCTCGGGAAATTCGATACCACTCAATTGCAGGATATTTGAAGGCACCGCGCCGCGTCTAACCGAGGTCGTGCTGTTGTCGTGTACATTGGGTGACTCGCAGCACTGGGCAGCCGGCGCATTCGCCAACGTGCTATCGCTCTCAACGCCATACACAGCAGGCGCAGCAATCGCGCGCGCGACGCAGCACTTGCACCTTCTGCGTGTGTTCCCGAAGCTCACCGAGCTGACCCTCTGGGCGGTACAAGCGGGCGCGATGCTGCCGTTCATCGACCCAGACACGACCCTCCGCAAGTTGACGCTGGAGGTGCCGCCATGGGCGAGCCCAGAAGCGCTGACGGAGATGCTGGACCCGCCTCACGGGAAACGCGCGCCGGCCAGGATGCGCGACCACGACCACGTCAGGGAGCTCGAGATGGTCTTCGCAGATATAGCAAGTGGCGCTGCACTGCGCGCTGCGACGCGCGAGCTGCCGCATTGGACGCATGTTGGCGTCCTTTCCGATGGAGCTGCAAGAGTGCGCCTGAGCGTGTGGTGCGGCCCAGACCGCGTGCGCCACGTCGTTTTCCGGCGCCCCGACGCTGAGCTGCTGAAAATCATCTGCGACGGCTCACTTTTCGCAGGAGCATATGTAGATGTGGGATGGGAGACGCAGTTGGCCCGCTGTAGACAGGAATTGTTGGGGGTTGCAATGCTGAGCGCCATGCGTGCTCAGTTTTCGCGTCTTCTTGTTGCACATCGGCCGTCGTTGTTGGCATGAAGACGGTTGATGTATAAGTTTCTGTATAGTTACAGTAATCCGGTCGGGTCTGCCTGAATGAAATATCGTCTGGCCACAGCCGGAGCAAGCTCTGAGTCCTTCGGGACATCGGGTGATGAGGAGGGGAGTGTACAAATATACACAAACTACGGGCACTGGTTACCGTCCTCTTCGAGTCCCGCTGCGACCAACGGGCAAGGTCCACCGCATAGTCATCACCCATGCGCTCCGTGCGATTGGTAATGTGCGGGTGGGTGCGCTTACAATTGTGACGGACGCGACGCGGCGATGTGGTTGACGCTCAGTCGGCACGTGCTGGCGTTGCCAATGGCGTTACGAAGAGACAGTTCCGCCAGGCCCAGCGCGGATATTGCTTGAACAAACTCGGCCTCTAATGCTGAAGGTGACTTACGCAATTTCTGTTCTTTCGGTAAACGTGTCTCTTCGGTCATCCCAGCCCCCCAGCGCAACATCAGGAACGCGATCCTAGATTTAAATACCTAATGCGATATCCCCAGCACACAAGATCTATCGACGTGTAACAAGCCATGGAAAAATTCTACCTGCTGTTTGCCCCCAAGACAGCTCCCAAATCCTGCTCGAGCTCTCGCGTATCACCTCCCCGTTTTCCTGTCACTGGTGTGACCGATCATCAACAGCTGTTGCAACCACGTGCAGGTTGCCCCCTTTTAGGAGCGACCATGGTGCTTTGATCGGGCCTCCGTGAATCTTCTCGGCTGCCTCCATGACCTCGCGATGTCCCTCTGAGCGTACATCAGCACCGTTCGAGTGCATCTCACTCTAGCGTACTATCTTCGAATTGGATTGGGCCCTTGTAAGTGCTTGTCAATACTGAGGGTGGTTTCCTGCTGACGAAAGCTCACCAATTCCTCGAGCCTATATCCCTCGCTCTTCCAACGCGGCCCTGGCACATTCTCCCGCCGTAATAGCCCAAGCGCGACCTTGATACCCTGCTTTATCCGGGCTATCCCCGTCGGCTCTGGATAATACCATGGTCCAGCTCGCCGTTGGCTGGAACATGGATGTCAATGCAACTGTGACGCTGGGCCAAATGGTGGAACTTACTACACAGCGTGCATCCGACCATCTGGCCACGCCGCCTCCGTTTGAACCCAGTGTGCGGGTCTTCTACGAGGTAGGCACAGGTGTCGTACGATGAAGGCACGGAGGTGGAAGATGCCATGAATGAGTACTTTCACGACGGCCGACGGCTCATTCAGCCTGTTGAGAATCCCCGTATCAGTGAAGCATTGAAGCGCGGACTGCGCACTCGCATCATTGCCGTGCGAGTTCGGTCGTCTATCAACGAGAGAACCACATTGTTCAAAAGGCGTCGCGCGCCGGGTATGCGAGGAAGGCGGTCGTAGTAGTGGCTAAGCAAGGTACGGGCAAGCTCAGCGGACGCGGCGGACGGCACCATGTTCTCCCGTTCGTACGACTGCATGGATGTTCAGATGAATGTTAGAGTGATATCAAGAAAGCAGTACCTACCAGGGCCCATTCTTGCATCTCCTGAAACGACGTCCAGAGGTCCTGAATGCCCATGCGCCTGCCTATCTCGATCCAGAAAACAAAAATGGCCTGGGGATGTTCAGAGACAACCTTCCTAGCCCAATAGGACTGGTAGTTACCTGCTGCTCGATACTAGAGTGCGGCCGCCAATCAAACCGAGCTGTCCATCTCTGGTTCATCGTGAGACAACGACACATGTTCAGACAAGTATGATACGTACTATGGGCTCAATCATAAATAGCGCCAGATTATAACGCATGTCATCGTTGCTCTTCGCCTGCTCAGACTCCCGACGGTCGGAATGGCGATAAGTCTCACGCACGATAGGGTATTTACGATGCAAATAATTGACACGAGCTAGTGCTATAGCTCCACGGGCGTCATCTTCCGCCTCGTCGAGACCAGAGCCGGGACCGGTCAGAGGGTTGGTGATCCATGTTGCGATTAAAATGGCTGTCTGGAACCATAGTCTGGCTTCAACGATCGCAGGACTGCAGAAATGTGCATACTTACGTCGGCTAGACGTTTGTTGATGGAATCGTGTGATTTCAGCTGGCCGGTCTTCAGCAGCAGCGATGCGACTGACGGCTTGAACATGTGAGCCGTGATATTGACCGTTTTGCGTAGAAACTTACGATCCCATAGACCTTGAATAGCGCAATCTGAGTTCCCAGGAGCATCGTCATTGGATTGTCATAGAGAAGCGAGGTGGGAATAATATTCTGGGCCACCGCTGGCGTGAGTTCACGATCATGAACGTGTCTCGCTACATCTGCGAGGAGCCTGTCGCATCGACGGTAACGCAGGACGCGCACGAGCGTAAGGTACGCAAGCACGACTCCCGCGAGAGCCTGCCGCCACATTGCCCAAGCGTGTCTGGAGTCAAGCGGTCACAGAGTCCTGGGAGGAGGCAAAGAAGGCTATCTCTGCCGAACTGCTGCCAGCGATGTGTGTACAGGCTGTGCCTAGAATATCGATCATACCACCCGAAGGCGGTTCCGCACAGGGTGAGACTTCATCCAATGCCTTTGGCCACGGCCACATCACAGTTTGGCTGTAGTTAAAGCGAAACTGGAGCGCTGGTACCGCAGAAATATCCTCGGGTTCCCGATGCAGCTATCGCATCATCTACCCTGAATCAGAAGCCCCGGTGCCGACTCACAAGACAGCGCCCGCAAGCGCGAGAGGAACGCTGACATCGCCATTGAGCCGAGGTCAGATAAGGGGGCGTGGGATGCGGCATTGATCCTTCCCTCGAGCTTACCCACGATGTTGCCACCGACTGAGATATTGGAATTGCACCGGCAGCAACATGCATGCGTGGAAAGTGAGTGCGCTAGCCACAGTATCCTCGGGGAGGCCCTCATGAAACTTCTCGATTTTAGTTGCAGCCACCGCGCTTCTGGCGTGGGAGTATCTAATTGCATTTGATCGCGAGGTCTGTCCCTCAGAGGTTCAATGCTACCTTCTCTCAACGCTCACAGGTAGAGCTCTTCTGGGTATGGATTATTCTGCGAGTCTTCTGAGTGACAGGCGCCGATCAGACTCCCCTTTGCTTCAGGGAAAGCGCTGGACACCGACCTCTGTCTTATTCTTCATCGTGAGTCCGTCCAGAGAATACCGAGAAACCGTCTCACCGATCCTGTGATCAGAATCGTTACACGGCGATAGTCGGCCAAGTAGTGAACACGTACTGTTCGTTGCATCCCGAGTCTACCGCCAGCGGTTGATTCGTGCTCATATACGCCAGCACGCGTCAGCACAAATGTAACTTATACCGTGCGTAATATCCCATACGCATCGACAGTGGCAGTACTGATGCTAATCTCAGTTGTGAGTCCCATGCCACCTGCATCGATGCTCCCCTCACTCCTGCATTGAACGTACCATCTGCAGCTGTGAGAGACTCATACCTGCTCGTTTCTTACATACCTTACGTACTGCTCAGGCAAATTTGCCATCGCGTACTGGCTCTTGGCATTCTGTAAGCGGCCCTGGGAGCCAGCGAAACGAATGTTCCGGACCCCTCACCCTCAGTGACTCCGAACCGCAGGCGTCATCCAACTCCTCCTCGCGGAAACAATCGTCTACATCCGCGTCTGCGCGATGTACACCGGGCGGAAGCAGCTGCACAAGTACCTGCTGGCCTTCTTTATCTTTTCCGTGGTTGGCTCGACGGCAATACTCGGCGTCGTCGGTAGCCGCACAAAAGGTACTAGTACTTACATACCTACCTGAATAAGCTTGTTACTTTAAAGCCGTTTGACCTGCTGACCGACTGGAATCTCTGCAATGGCAGGCACCGCGCATCCATATACTGGAAGGCAGCAGTGTACAGTAACCACTGAATATGGCTTTCTCTGGACATTCTGGTGAGGGGATACGCAGTACCCCAGCATTCACTGAGGACGGTTCAATACACTGGCAGGCTCCCCATACTCGCATACGAAGCGACCATGTGCTTCCTGGTCATCCGCAAAGTCGTCGAATACATGAAGGAACGAAGCAAGATCAAGAATGCCAGTGCATCCGAGGGCGGGTGGACGTCCGACCTCATCCATGTCATCCTGCGCGATTCAGTCCTCTACTTCGTGCTGTGAGTTCGCACTCTGGGCCTCAGGCACTGAACTGAGATCGGACCCGGGACAGCATGTTTCTCCTTTCTGCCGGAAATGGCGGACTGTTCGGCCAGAAGGATGTAAGCTGGCGATTTCACACTCTCTGTTGGATACGATATGCTGAGCACTGAATTACCGACACCAGCCCACCCTGTCGGGCATGTTGGAGCCTGTGACCCTTGTTATGCTGGCTGTCATGGGCTCGCGGATGGTACGGGCATCATCATTCCCGCTGAGCCACTGGCATGCTGATTTCAAATACTGCATGCAGCTCATGAACCAGAGAGCCGAGCTCCTCATTCGAGACGTGGCCGTAACGCACGCCACGACGCTGGCATTCGCCGGACAGCGCGATGAGGAGACGACGCTTGAGGACGAGCCCGAGACGCGAGAGGGCCCGAGTCACGCTCCCGGGCTCGGTGCCGCCCCAAGCGGCTCGGCACCACCGTCGCAGACGACCTCGTCCTCGGAGCCGTCGACCGTGGTGTAAGGCGGGGCCGGATCCGTGCCATGTAATCTCGTACGCTGTAGAGTCTGAAGGAGTTAGTTCCTAACTTCAAAGAAGATGGCCGAATTCTACTGGTTCCCAACATAAGTACATATATACACCCGCCCAACCGATAGCTCTCGCAATACCGGCCACCGCGGAACGCCCAGTTGAACGCGGGCTCGAACGGCAGGCTGGCGGATAGCTCTTCCGCCGGGGAGATTAAAGACGTGCGTATGCAGCTTGATCATGATGAGCGTCGAGAGCGGTAAGTTAGAGTACGTGCCCTACCATCCGAGTCGGGCACACCGTCAACGGCCACGATATGGGGCATATGCAGCGGCAAGCATGATGGACGCGCCGATACGGTTGCGCTGCCGCCCGCTTCTAAGTTGGACCGTAAGCTTCAGCGCCTAGTAGCAAGTTGTCAGTCACGGTGAGCAAAAGAAGGGAGAACATGCGGCGCTGTGAACGGAGACAACGTACCCTGCCCAGATAGCGCCGAGTCCCGACGAGCAGCATGCCGCGGCGCAAACTCGCATCATGCATATGGTGCCGCGCAATAATCATAATCATACTCTGCGCGTTCTCCGGCGCTGCAAGTTCTGGCAGTGTACATGCCACGGTGCCACTAGCAGAAGACTGAGGTGCACATCAGATTAGATTCGGCCGCGGCGTGAGTACTGTATGAGTGGGGAGACGGTAACGCACGCAGCCTCCCCCGCGCGCATCTCCGTTTGCAGGATCTTGGATACTGTAAGTTGTGCGCACGAGAGAGAAGCCGAGCATGACTCAGAGTGGGCGAATGAATAACTTACCGGGAGGATTGAAACGGTCGTTCGGCAAGCCCCATGCATACTTAGACTCGGAGGACAACCGCAAGAGCCTTCTGCCAGTGACAGAGCCGCCGAGCCGAGAGAGAGAGAGGTTCGCCGGCAAGCCTCACGCTCGGGCAAATTGCGGAGGAGTTCACTGGTCTCGCGATCGCCATTGAGTTCCTCGAGCCTGCGGAGGTCGCACCGATGCCTGCCAGCAGCGCGCGGTGGATCGACGAAAAGACGAACACGCTGTCCGACGAGGAGCTCGTGGAGCTCAAGACGTATGAGCAGCCCCTTGCGCCTTTCACGGAGTACCTCAAGAAGAATAAGAAAAGCTTCAAGGTGAACGCGTAATTCTTTTGACACGATTCAGCAAGAGCAATGTCATCGTCAAGTCGGCCTCCAGAACAGATCAGCCGTGCAAGCGCCACAGATTCACATGGAGTCAGGCGGCCGCTATTCCGTGCAAGAGGTAGTCGGAATAGGGAATACAGGGACTGCATCCGAGCAGGCCTCCGCTGATTACCCAAGCGCCATCAGCGAGCACGTGATGTGCACATGCAGACCACGCAGCGAGAGCGTGGCAAGGAGCGTGAAAAAACTGCTGGCGGAGGACGTTCGTCGATAGACAGACAGACAGACATCCGCCACGTCGTCCACCAGATGAGCCAGCGACACTGCTTTGGCCCTGACGGTAGAGATATGAAATTGAGAGTCGGCCAGACCGATTTTCGCGCGTGGACTAGCAAGACTGCAGATAATGGAGCGCGAGATACGATGGGAAGCCCGCGGGAACAGATGGTGCGGCGAGATCAAAGAACTGGGCAAAGTTGCCAGGAACGGAGATGTCGCTTAGACTGGGCGGGTTGCTGGCGACTGTTTTTTTTTTTTTCTTTTCGCTGAAGAAAGAAAAGCTCGGAGAGGCATTTGAGCGATGCGGGGGAGATCCTAGGGGGGATAGTAAGGGATCGAGGAGGTGGAAGGGGCGTTGCAACTCCGGCGGCAGGAGAATTGAAACCGACGTTGTCACCTTCCTCCCGCTCGCTGTGCCGTGCGCTGTCTGTTCGCTGTGGCCAAAGCGCCAGCCGGACACGCGCCCTCCCTGTATTGACCCCGCTCCTAATACCGCCCGTACCCAGTGCGCCCCTGCCCGTTGTCGGTCCCAGCGCTGATGCCAGCCGTTCTGCTACTGCAGCCCGGAGCGACTATGGCGCTCACTGCGACGGCCCAGCCAGTCCCGGCGCGCTCCTGGGACGAGCAAATTGTCCCCGCCTTACGAAAACGTGCGTGACCGCCGTTGGCCGTTGCCGGCGCTGACGACCAGACAGGACTGGAGGCCGAGTCGCGGATGCTCACCAAACGCATGTCCATGATCTCGACCCACTCCGACGACGACGACGGCGCCGGCGGCAACGGGGCGTACCAGCCGCGCGCGACGATGGCCAGCTTGGGCCCGCCGCCGCCGCGGAGCCCCCGGGTCGAGCAGGCCCGGCAATCGCCCGTCGCGACGCGGCCGAGCGCCATCCCGCGTCCCAGCGGCCAGTACAGCCGCAGGGACCTCGCCGCCGGCGCCAGCGACGACCGCCCGACGACCCCGAGCTCCAGACAGGCCCAAGCGCGGCCCAAGCGCTCGCGGACCGTCTCCACGCCGTCAGTCTGCCCGCGTCCCTTTTTTCCCCAGTCATTCTCGTTTCTCACATTCCATTCACCCAGCGGCCTGCACAACGGCGGCATGCCCACGCCCGCCTCGTCGCGCTCCAACTCGCCCATGGTCGCGATGAACCCCAAGCCCAGTCGAATACCCACGCCCGCCACGCCCAGAGGCCCCGCCGCCGCCGCCGCCTCGCCGTCCGTCCCGCAGGTGCCGCGGCTGCCCACCAACGTGCGCAGCAAGACCTTCGCCGCGGGCCAGCACCCGCCGTCGCCCGAGACGTCGCCCGATCTCTTCCCCGCATCTCAGGCACGGCAGGCCCAGGACGTCCGGGCGGCAGCAAACTCGTCGCACTCGTCCTTCGAGCACGGCTACCCGTCCGCGTCCGTGCACACCAAGCTCAGCACAGAGCTCATGCGCGAGCCCCCGCCGTTCGAGGCCGCCGGCCGTCTGTCCTTCTCGAACGACGAGGGCGAGCGCCCCTTTGAACACTGGTATCGCGGCGAGGCGCGCCGGAACGGCGGCGTCGGCGAGGTGCGCGTGGCGCGCCAGGAGGAGATGCTGGAGATCGCGACGTACGGCCACCGTCTCGGCTCCAGCCCGCCCTCGTCGAGCTCCTACGCGAACACATCGTTCACCGGCCGCCGACGCGCGGGCACCATCGGCAACCGCGAAAGCTGGTTCATGGACGACGACGCCATACCACACGCGCACGCGTCAGGCGGCGTGCTGGACGAGCCGCCGCTGACGGACATCGACACCGCGAACGAGCTGAGCGAGTTCGACGTCTCGTCGCCCAACTCGCGCGCGGCCACGCCGCGGTACCCCCCTATCGGTCTCCCCGGCCAGCAGCAGCAGCAGGAGGCGAACCAGAGCTGGGACGGGCTGGAGCTCGACCGGCGGCCGTCGGCGATGTCGCTCGCGGCCTCGCAGCGCTCGCAACAGGTACAGCAGCAGCAGCAACAACTCGGGCATGGGCGCGCGTCTCCCGCGATGCCGCTGCCGCGGCAGCCGAGCAACAACTCGTTGCAGGTCAGCACCGTCGCCGCGAACAACAACGCGGCGCGCTCGCACAAGCCCATGAGCCCCGCGCAGCAGATCGCGTCCTCCGCGCAGCGCGGGCGCAACGCCGGCGCGAACCGCTCGGCGCAGCATGCGCGTACGAAGCAGCAGCAGCAAAAGCCGCGCAGCAAGAGCACGCCCGGGCTGGGCAATTCGAGTCCGGGCGGCGGTGGCGGTGGTGGGGGAGACGAGATCATCGAGTACGAGATGGATGCTATCCCCGTTTGGACGCAGCCCAAGCATAATGGGAACTGGGATGATGTGCGTCTTGATGCGGTTCTGACGCTGACGCTGACGCTGACCGCCCCTACCATTAGGTCGTGCTGCCCGCGGTGGCAAAGAAGATGGGGATTAGCGACGGGTACGAGGAGTTCGACGGCAGCAGTCCGCGCCCGCCGCGGAAGCGCGAGTCGAGCGAGCGCGTGGCGCCTGTACGTCCTTTCCGTATCGACTTCTTATTCATGCGCGTCGCTCATCGTTTCGCTAGGCACCGGGCACATTCGGCTTCGACGACACGAAGTACCGGCGGCCGCAGGCGCTCGACCTGGACGAGTTCGGGCGGCGCGACCGCTCGGACCCGGAGTCGGGCAGGGGCGAGTCGGAGGAGGAGCGCCAGCAGACGGAGCCCATCCTGCGCCCCATCTCGCCCGGCGCGCTGCTGCGCCGCGGCCGGCAGACCGCCGAGCCGCCGCCGAGCCCCGCGCCGTTCAGCAGCTACCAGCACCCGCCACACCCGCCGCGGCCGGTGCCGCAGCAGCCGAGCATGCAGCAGGCGCCCGTCGTCGCGCCGCCGCCCGAGCGCTTCGTGCTCGAGAAGCAGCCCGAGGAGAAGGAGGAGAGCGGGTGCTGTCGGTGCACCATCATGTGACGCAAAATATTTCGCTCTTCCTCTCTGTTCGCTCCTTTCGCTTCGCAACGCGTGTACCCCCGCTTCGTTTCGCATCGTCATTTCGTGTCGTCTGGCCTGCCTTTGCTGTCGTCGTTACTGCCCCCCACCCTCGCCGGTCCCTTCTCGCCGCCCGCTGCATGGCATCCGCTCGCTCCCTCGCCCCCACTACACACCCACACACACCCCTACACCTACCCATCCCCTTTACCTTACCTTACCTTACTCGCTCCATCCCCTATCTTTCGCGCCCGCCGCAATTACTACGCCCCAACCACCATCCCCATCCCATCCCATTCCGCCCCCCATGTTGTGTTCATTCGCCCAATGTAGTTTTATATCCCGGCCGCCCGACCCGCGCGCGGCTTCACATTTTTTCTCCTCCGTCCTCTCTTTCTCTCTCCGTCATCGTATTCGTCGCACGTGGATGGTTTTCCTTTACGTAAACTCGTACATCGCTATGGTCTTTTCTTCTTTTTTCGCCTGTTTCCCCGTTTTCTGCAGACAGAGTTACCGGTACCACCAGTTTTCTTGGACCGTCACCTCGTTTCATGTGTTCGCTCGCGGCCCCGTTACGTCTCTCGCTCTGGCATCATCCTCCCGTTTGTTTGTCTGCTTTTTCCCCCCTTTTTTCTTTCTGTTATGAGGTTTGACTTGACCTTGAACGCAATCTGCATGCAC
This sequence comes from Auricularia sp. M12, assembly GCA_037042885.1. Lineage (NCBI taxonomy): Eukaryota > Fungi > Basidiomycota > Agaricomycetes > Auriculariales > Auriculariaceae > Auricularia > Auricularia sp. M12. The sequence continues at coordinate 807,446 of CM073209.1, forward strand.
AATACTTGTTTAATCATCTGATGGAGGCTGATTGAGTAAGTGGCGCTTAGCCACAGGCGACATCTGCCAGAAGTTCATCATGGAGCTCAGCGGTTGAGTTACAGATGGAAACAACAGTCAAGATTGCGCATACAGCCTGGACACGAATGCGGGGCACAACACGGAGCGGCGTGGGGGGGGGAGCGTCTACATCCAGTCATCTATGTATGGGACAGGGCGGGGGAGAGCGAAACATGTATTTACAGACCGTCGGGCGGGCCTCAGGCGGCGACGGGCGTCTCGGGCGTGGAGGTGAACATGGGTTTGTAGTACACCGTTGTGATATACTGCGGAGAGAAAGAAATATGAGAGATGGACATTGAAAGGAGACAAGGACGCACCTTCTTGCGATACCGCACAGTATCAGCGACGGCGATGACGCCGTCTCGGATGGCGCTGGTGCCTAGATGGTGCAGCACGACGTGGCTGGGGACGGGCAGGACGGCGTCGTCGTCGCCGGCGGCGGCGGCCTCGGCAGCCTCGCGCTCGCGCTTGGCGCTCTTGCTGCTCCCGCGCGAGCGGCCGGCCTTGGGCGTGGTGGCGCGCGGTGCGCGGCTGGAGAGGATGACCTTGTCGAGGTGGCGCGGGAGCGTCGGCGCGGGCGGGTGGATCGGGACGGGCGGCGCGGGCTGGGTGCGGCGGGTGTCGGCGGGCAGGGCGCGGTGGGCGTTGTAGGCCTCCTCCTCGGCCTGGGCGCCGAGCAGGTGCTTCGGGATCTCGCTCGTCCAGGGCGGCGAGCCGCTGAGGCCGTCGCCGGAGGACGAGTACGAGTCCGAGGGCTCCTTGAGCCAGCGCGAGGCGGACCACATCGGCGGGTGGTAGTCGCGCGACGGCGGGGCGTCGACCGAGCCGGGCTCGAACTGGACGGGCGGCGAGACGGTGATGTAGTTGACGAGCGCGCCGTCGTCGTCCGAGGCCATGGGCAGGTCCGGGGAGAGCTTGAGCTCGTCGTCGACGATGAACTTGAGCGACATGTTGCCGACGGGCAGCAGGATGGACTCGGCGAAGAGCTCCGTCTCGGCGTTGTACGTGAGCCGCGTCCGGCCGTTCCACGTGTCCTCGACCCAGACGTCCTTGCCGCGCCCGGACCACGTGACGAGCGTGGGGACCTCCATGCTGTTGGCGCCGGCGCGCGCGCCGAGCGTGACCTCGGGCGTCTGGAGGCCGAGCGGGACGCTGCTCTTCACGACCTCGGGCTGCGCGTACTCGGCGACCCGGGCCTTGGCGCGGGGCCCGCGCGCGTCCGACGACGGGTGCAGCTCCTCGCGCGACGCGACGGGCGACAGCGGCGGCGCGGGCATCCGGCTCGGGTGCGGCCGCGCGGGCGCGACGAGGTCCTGCATGCTCGCGCTGTCCGGGTCGACGGGCCGCACGAACGGCGACGGCCCCGCCACGCCCGGGATCGGGATCGGCTCGCTCGCGACGAACGACGGCTGCCGGCGCTGCTGCGCGGCCGTCATCGGCGCAAAGTCCGGGAACTCCAAAGACCGCTTCTGCTTCCGCGCCTCGTTCAGCCGCGCTGACGCTGCCCCAGACACCACGGGCACTGGCGGCGGCGGCGGCGGCGGCGGGGCGCGCTGCGACGACGCTCGCGACGGGGTGCCCTGCGCGTTGTTGCTGCTCTGGCCCTGCGCGTGCTGGGCCGATGCCGGCGATGCGTGGGCCGCGGGGTGCGCCGACGGGTGCTGCTTGTTGGCCGCTGTCGAGGTCGAGTTGCCCATAATCCTGCGCAACGACGCCGACACTGTCCAAGACGCTTGCACCGTCTTCAAGCTCCGCCCATCCGGCCCGGTCCTTCCGCACTCTCCCCTGCTCGACCACCACTGCTCTTATACCTGCTCCCCAACTTGGTCCTTGCCATACCTGGACACCCCGCTCGCAATCTGGGGTCGCTTCCCTATCTCTGTGCTGTCATTGGCCTGTCCCTGCACCTGCTTCAACAGATCCCGCGCCATCCAGGACTGCACCCGTGCCTGGTATACGGCGCCTACACAATTATGCATGCCGTTTAGCGTACCATGGCGATGCTCACATGAACCATGGCAATCTCTGTCAACCCGAGACCTGCAAGAAGATCCAGCCAGTTGTGACGAACCGCAGTCCTGTCTCCGTGCTTATACGATCTCGCAAGAGGCGTACGCGGTCGACAACCCCTTCTGAAAAAAAGTTATGGCTCTGGCGCTTTGATGTCTTGCTGTCGACCCCTCTTGAATCTGTCTTACAGCTATGCTGGCTATGGCGACTGTTGATATCGAGCGAGAGAGAGCATTCAAGGAGGTCTGTTTTTACAGAAGGGCCGGTATGGTATCATGTACCACCGACTTCGCCTTCAGACAGCTACAATAGGTTGCCACGGTCCACGACACAGACACGACTTCATTAGCGTCAGCTACTGCTACTGCTGCTGCTCGGAGGCGTTACAGTGCGAGACAATGGCCTGAGTACTATCCACCGTGACGCATAGATTGTATGCAACCGAGCGACAGCTCTGCCGCTGATTCAGATCAACCTCTAGTAATGGCGGGTCGTTGTCCAACGCGTCATTTTGTCTCTGGTTTGAGCCCACTCTCCGATATCCATCACAGCAACGAGTCTGCGCATGTTCAGTAAGGCGCCCTCATGATCCATCTGAATCGGGATGAGCGCCTGGTCCTGTCACTTTCTACTGCTCTAGATGCGCGTCTCCTCATTGCAGCGAGCTATAGGCAACACACGTAAGTTAGTCATTTGAACCTCTCCCTCGCAATCGCGGACGCCCTACTGGAATATAATAGGTATTGCAGAATGTATTTGTTTACGTCAGCCGCTCTACTATCGGTTCGGTGGCGTAGTTGGTTATCGCATCTGTCTAACACTTCGGCTATTGCCGATGACCACACAGAAGGTCCCCAGTTCGAACCTGGGTCGAATCATTTTATTTTTGACGTTCTGGCAATCCCTAATTTGTCCTCAAGCCCAATCGAAAGCTTTTTTTGCCCCTCTGAAGGGTGTTTCAGGCCCTGTGCAACAGTTTGTCATTCCGCGGAGCAGCCCGTTCGCTCTCCGCCTCGATTTACCCTAGTACTCGCCCCTGGACGGCAGCAGCATCATGCCCTGCTTCTTTGTATCCAATCCCCATGAAAAATCCCTGATATTCCTCTCCTCTCAGCATCCGAACAACCGACTGCTCCCATCCACTTGGAACGGACCGACGCCGGCGTTCCTCAGCCTCCAATCGCCATGTCTACACGTCCCCCCACTAGGCCCATCCGCATAGCAATCATGTGAGGGTCCGCATTAATATTCAATCTCACGACCGCCTATTCAGGATGATTTGCCCGCACCAGCGGCGCCGGGGTGGGCGGTTTGGTGCTCGCCACTGCCCTGCGACACTTCGACGGCTCGGCGGTGGCGATAAGCATCTACGAGGCGCAGGCGGCTGCAGAAGAGAGCGGTGCGGGTATTGGGTGCTTTGGAAAGTCTGTGCAGGTGCTTTGTAGGTTGGGGCTGGCGGACGAGATGGCGGACATTGCGACGTGCCATCCACGTGACTTTGAGCGTACGTGCGCCGCGCCACTCCGGATTCGTTCTGACTATCTGACCTGTGTGGCTGATGCTTTGATTTGTGTAGGTCTGACGTTCCGCGTGCGCAAAGCGGATTGCGAGCCGGGCTGGACGTTCGCCACGCGCAAATTCGGTGCGGGACACCGTTCTCTCACCGCACTGCAGTGACATTGATCGTCTTCATCTGAAGGCAAAGGCCAAACCGTGCACCGCACGCCCTTCCTAAACCTCTTCCGCACGCCCTCGCGTCTCCCGCCGGCACTCTTCCACTACGGCAAGCGTCTCGTCTCCTACTCCCAGTGCAACTCGCAGTCCGAGATCACGCTGGCGTTCGCAGACGGCTCGACGGCGACGTGCGACCTGCTCGTCGGGTGCGACGGCATCCGCTCCGCCGTGCGCCGCTGCATGTTCAAAGAGAGAGACCGGGAGATGGTGGACGCGACGTGGAGCGGCTCGCTGGCGTATCGCGCGCTGTTCCCCATAAGCCGCCTCCCCGTCCCAAATGGCGATGCAGGCGCGTTGCATCCGATCGCGGCGGGTCCTACTGCAGTGAGTCCCTCCGCTGTCTCAGTTTTCGTTTTCTTTCTAAAGACTGTCAGTATTGCGGGCAGAACAAGGTCAGCTTTTCTATAAGTGAGACCTCTCGAAAGTCAGTCTAACTCCCCCGATACTGCTAAAGAACATCATCGCGTACCCCGTGGCGCAGGGGACGATGGTCAACATGGTGATGTACGTGACGCCCGACCCGGCGCGGCGCGGGACGACGTACGCCGGAGGAGCGTGGGTCGCGGATGCGACTGCCGATGAGGTCCTCGAGGTTCGTCTGAGTCACGACGGCCTAGATTGGGCTGACAGCAAAACGGACGGTTTAGCATTACGCTGAATGGGAGGAGGAAGTGCAGAGCCTGCTCAGCGTAAGTACGCTCCCCCATCCCTGAGAAAGCGCGAATTCTGTCTGAACTATTCGACGCTGACCAGTGTCTCACCAACGACGAGGTACATCTCACCAGATGGGCAATTCACGAAGTGCCGCCTCTAGAGACATACGTGCGCGGGCGCGTCGTGCTGCTGGGCGACGCAGCGCACGCGATGCAGCCGCACTCCGGCTCCGGCGCGAACCAGACGATTGAGGTCCGTCCGCACCCTTTTTTCCTTCTTTCCCCAGCACAAACTCACAAGCCCGACGTCAACCTGGCAGGACGCATACATGCTCGCGCGCCTGCTACAGTCATCACGCAGCATCGACGACGCGCTGCGGGTGTACGACGCCGTGCGCAGACCGTACACCCAAGCGGTGGCGGCGTCCAGCGCGCGCGCGGGCGAGATGCTGCAGTCGCTCGGGACTGCGGACGGCGATGCCATACGCGCGCTCGGCGCGGAGCTCGAGACGTTCGACGAGTGGCACAAGGAGGGCGACGTCGACGCCGACGTGCAGGCTGCGCTCCGAATGCTCCGCGACGAGTAATTCATAAGTAGTCAGTGAATGCGGCGAAGAGGGATGTGTGCGTGGGCAACGTTACTGTGCTTATTATGATTGCGCGCGATGTACATTGATGAGTTCCAAGCGAGGAAAACGATGAGCGGTGGCATAAACATCCAAGCGCCGTGCGCAAACCGAAAAAAATCGTGCGGGTCGTTCGTCGACCTGTCCGGTGTCGTCCCTGTCAGACTCCCTCTAGAGTGCTATATACTACCTAAGCGCCGCGGGGCGTCAGCGCTTCGCGCTCATTGCGCCTTTTTCACTTCGACCTCGTTGAGCGGGTCGAACTTGGGGTCCGGGTGCTTGTACGAGCCGCCGGTCTTGTCGGCCCATGTGAAGTACTGGCCGTAGTTGCAGGTAAAGTAGAGGTGGTGCAGGGTGTGGTGGGCGGGGCCGTTGATGTAGTGCTCGAGCGGGTGGCCGGTGACCATGTCGCTGTCGTGGATGAAGATGCTCCAGAAGTTGACGGCGACGAAGAGCGCGAGGTAGGCGATGCGGTGCATGGGGAAGAGGAAGACGAAGAGGTGGTAGGGCACGCTCTGCAGGTAGCCGTCGATCGGGTGGAAGGCGTGCGAGGCGAACGGCGTCGGCACTGGCGTGTATTATGTCAGCAAACCTCCGATGCCGCGAGGAGCACTGCAGCGGCTAACCTAGCCATTTGTGATGCGGCTTGTGCAGGGTCTTGTAGAGCATTGGGTGGTGCAGCAGACGGTGTACCCAGTAGATGGCATAGTCCGTGAAGAACAGGAAGCTGTGTACTGGATTAGAGAGTTGAACTCGGGGATGAAGATGAGCACGGACAATCCCAGGGAAAAGATAAGATATGGCCATCCATAGTCGTCGACGTTCTTGTAGAGCCGCGAGTATCCGCGGACCTCGCCAATGAACCAGGGCAGGGTGAGGACGGTGATGGCGGGGAAGGCGCGCAGCGAGCTCTGGATCTCGAGCCTGACCTGGTTCTTGAGGAAGCGCGGATGGCGCATCATGTCGTGGTTGAAAATGAGGTAGTACGACGCCGAGGCGAACAGGAAGTACAGCACGTGGATGCCCAGCACCGTCAGCACCGACAGCGAGAGCACCTGCCGCGGCGCATAGTCGCGCGGCCAGGCGCTGGCGGCGGCGGCGAGCGTCGCGTTGCTGGCCGCGCCCAGGCCCGACGACGGCGCGGCGGGGTACGCGGGCGCGGCGGCGGGCAGGACGGCGGCCCAGGCACGGTCGAAGACGTACTCGTCGGCGAGGTCGAGCACGAGATCCATGGCGGGTGGGTGGAGGACGGCGCCAGGCAAGGGGGCCGTCCCATGTTTGTATATGCCGCCAATTTCCCAAAAATCATGCCACCTGTCACCTTACACACGCTCTGGACTCCGCTAACCGCGGCGACGACCCGCGTCTAGCTCCGTCCCACCGTCCAGCCACCTGCTAATGCTCCGTCGACAGCACTGCAAATCCGTATTTATCTAAAAATTCTGTGCTTCATGAAATTTGGACAAGTGGGAACCCACGGCAATGACTAGTTAATTAATTTGGGCAGCCACTGTGCGTTGAATAATGTGCTTATGGGCATTCTCTGTCATCTGAATGCGTGCTGTAGGTTGCCCGGGCAATGGGACCTACTGAGTGTAGGACTAGTACCGTAACTTCTGAACATCTACTTGCTTCCGGATTGCTCCTCCTCGCCTGGCTCCCGCGGGTGGCTCAGACGCAGCACGGCGCACTCAGAATCAACCTTTCTGGCGCGGTCGAGACGGTCTTCATTCTGGCGCAGCGTTGTAAAAATGCGAAGGTACTGCCTCGTCCTCCCAGTGCACGTTCAGAGTGACCTGTACGGCGGCTTCGTGCTCGCCTGCCCTAAGTAAACGTCTTAAACTTGCGTGTGCTCTCGCATCTGACAGCACCGCTCTGACGCGACGCCGTCGCTTGCGCGTCGCCCGGCCGGTCAGCAATGGCCGTCCAGACGCTATAAAACCGCGCACTGCGATTGTGGTAAGCCTTATCCAAGCCCCCTCCCCTTCTGCCCTCATCTCAGTTCCCAGCCATGAGCACTTGTTCCGAAGGCCTCCCGCCGCCAAAGCCGACGTGGCTTCCCATGGAGAACATGCCCGACTGCTCGGGAAAGGTGTACATCGTCACCGGAGGTGAGCGCGGCTCTGAGCTTGTGTCCCCTAAGTCAACTTTCTTCGTAGGCAACAGCGGAATCGGCTATGAGACGGTCAAGGTATGCATCATGAATTCATGATGCTTCCTCTCCCTCACTCTGGCCGGGATTGCACTGGCAGGCGCTGCTGAAGAAGGGCGGCAAAGTCTACATGGCCTCGCGCAACCGCCAGCTCGCGGAGGAGGCCATCGCCGAGCTTGAGAAGGACACTGGGCGCCGCGCGATATTCCTCGAGCTCGACCTCGCGAACTTGCGCTCCGTCCGACGCGCTGCGGAGGAATTTGTTAGCAAGGAAGAGCGGTTGCATGTTCTATTCAATAACGGGTGCGTTCGCCCGTCTCAGCGCAGTATGGGGAATCGTGAGCTGATGAGTGTGTCCGCTTGATGTATGCAGAGGCGTGATGGTCCCGCCCAAGGACAAATTCACGGCGGACGGCTACGATCTGCAATGGGGCACGGTGCGTCACGGTCTGTCTCATGCCTCCGAATCCCGAACCCACCTCACCACCCGCAGAACGTCGTCGGCCACTTCCTCTTCACAAAACTGCTCCTCCCAACGCTCCTTGCGACCTCCTCCGCCCTCCCCGCCATGGACAAGCCACGCATCATAAACGTCTCCAGCATCGGGCACAAGCTCTTCCACTCGCACATCGACTACGGCACGCTGCGCGACTCGCCCGCGCGCGACAAGCTGGGCCCGTGGGCGCTCTACGGCCAGTCCAAGTTCGGCAACCTCGTGGTGAACAAGGAGCTCGCGCGGCGCTACGACGGCCGCATCGTGTCCATCGGCCTGCATCCGGGAGGCATCAAGTCGAACTTGTATAAGGGGGCGACGGTTATGAAGACTATTTCTGTGAGTGTGCGGTTCGAGGCGATTGAGCGATCATTCATTTAATCGGGGTGCCTCTTGTTTTTGTAGAATTGGCTCTCATACGAGGCGTGGCAGGGCGCGATCACCTCGCTCTACGCCGGCACCGCGCCCGAGGCTGCCACGATGAATGGAGAGGTGCGCATCCTCGTTTAATTATGGAGGGAAACTTGCTGAGATGTTGCATGCAGTATCTCATCCCATGGGCGCGGCTCGGCAAGGCGCACCCCGGCGTCGACGACCCCGAGACCGGCAGGAAGTTGTGGGAGTACCTCGAGAATGAGGTCAAGGATTATGTCTAGTGCTCTGCAGGCATGTGATCGCGTTTCTTGATTAGCATTTTAGTCTTGCTCGCCTTGTAAGTATCTGATAGGTAAATCACAATTAATGTAATAACGCGAGTGTCTATAATGTTACTGTGAGTAGCACTAAACTTCCATGATCATGAGTAGAAGAATTAGCTTTTCGTTTTCCGTTCCCCAGAATCCTCGTCCGCAGCACCCGCACCCAAATCCAGCCCGTAGGCAAAGCCCAACGCGACGCGCGCCGCAGCGCGCCGGCGCTCCGTATCGTCTGTGATCCCGCTGATTTCGTCGCGCATGGCCTGCAGCGCGGAGAATGCATGCGCGATGTCGAAATCGGGATCCTGTTCCTCTGGGTTGGGCCCGAAGATGCGCGTGGACGTCGAGCGGATCTCGTCGTGCGACGGCAGGCCCTCCTCGTCGTCGTCCGAGTCCAGCAGCGCGTTGTATCCCGCATCGTCCGGCGTGTCGAACGAGGATTCGGACTCGGACGCAGGCGCCGCGACGAAATCTGCAAAGTCGTCTTCGAAGCCTGCGGGAGTGGCGCGCGGCGAGCCCGCGTGCGGCGTGGAGGCGGAGGACGAGGCGGCGGGGACGAAGGAGGAGGGCGAGGGGTCGGGCACGGGCGGGCGTGCGGCGACGAGCGGCGAGGCGAGGCTCGTGCTGCTGCCCGAGGGGAAGTGCGTCCACGCGCCGTGCGGCGGGACGAGGCCGCCGTCGCCGCCCGCGCTGACGGGGCTGGCGATCTCGTGCTGCTCGCCGTCGTGCTCGTCGTCCTCCTCGAGCCAGCGCTCCAGCGCAGCCATCTCGTCGCCGCGCTTGCTGCCGTGCAGCGGGCCGCCGGCGCCCGTCAGGAAGGACAGCAGCGCGTCCTCCTCGCCGCTGCCAACGACGATGGACGGCCCGCCCAGCGCGCCCAGACGGGAAGTCCGTTGGCCGCCCTTGCGCGTCATGGACGGCCAGAGGATGGTGCTGAGCGCGTCGACGATGCGCGGCACGCCGACATTGCCGTCTTCGGCGTCTGCGCCGTGCGTCGCGTCGCCGTCGACGAACTCGAAGCCGTGCTCGCGGAAAAAAGCTTCGGCGTCGCGCTCGTCTTCGTGCGCGCCTGTTACTGTAACGCCTGGAGCGGAAAGCGCGGCGGCGAGCGAGACTTCAAAGTCGTGCTCGGCAAGCGCAGGCTGCAGCTTGGCGAATTCATCTCGGAACGGCTGGAGCAGCGTATTAGCAATGATCCATGAGGCAGCTGCTGGGCGCCGACCTTGCCTTTGGCGAACACGTAGACGAGCGCTGGCGGACCCAGCTCGACGCCCTCGACGGCGCTGAGCGCCTGGATGTCGAAATGGACTAGCGCTGTGTAATATTTGTTATCAATCGTCCATGCTACGTTGTCGCCGTTGTCGCTGTCGACGCTGGGCGCGCCCGAAGCGTGCTCAATGATCCCTGCGCCACAGTCAGCGATAGCACGGGCATTGAGCGGCGCACGCACGTGACACCAGCGCCCGGGCCAGGCTCAGCGACGACGAAGTCGCGATGATCGTACACGATGGCTGGGACGACATGGCGCTGGCGAGCGGGCAAGAGAAGAATTACAATGGCAACGAGCGGCTGCGCGGCGATCATAGCCATCGGAGCTCAACCATGCTGCGGACTTCGGATGGTTATGTCCGGGTCTCTTCGCTTCAGAATCAAAAGTCCTATCCCTAGCCCCGATCGGAGCTCCTCGGATGGCCACTAACCCTTTCGCTAAACACGCTAAAGGAAGAGCTGGAGGATCGTCGGAGTTATATTCAGACCGACAATCGGACTTTGCGCGTTGGGCCGAGCAACACGGCTTGTTCTCCGCTTTCTCTGTTCCACGTCTTCGCCTGTGACCGTCAGTCATGGCGTCCAGCACGCTCGTCGAGACCGCGGCGCTCGCAGCAGTACGGTGCGCCCGCTGCAGCATACAGCCAGCCCTCCAAAGCTTAATTGCTGCGCGTCCAGGCTGGCGCTCGCGTACGCATGCAGGCAGCACCTCGGCACGCTCTTTAACGACCTACGCGACCTGTCTGCCGGGGTCGACGCCTCCTCATCCTCGTCCGACGGCGCGCTATCGCCGTGCCCCGCATCGCCCATGTCCGAGCACTTGCCGTCGCCCGCGCTGTCCCCGGCGCCGACGCGCGCCGCATTCGCGCGCATGCCGTGGACAGTGCGCTGGCCCGCGAGCGTCTCGCGCACCGTTTTTGGCGCGTGCTTTAGCGAAAGTTGCGTGCTCTTCTTGCTTGTAACTTGCCAGGCGCTGGGAGTTCTGGACGCGCGGTGAGTGCTCATTATTTCCGATATGCCGTCTCGAAGGTCGTCGAAAGTCAACGGAACGCTATGAAATTGATATGGGATATATCAAGCCCCCAGACAGGAATATGCCTTTTGTGTTTGGTGGTTCATGTCGACTTTCTTTCTCATACCTCGACGCGGACGATAGTCCCTCTGAATTTCTTGCAACAGAACTAATGATAGTTTATCTACTTACAGGACACGTCTACTAAACTGGCGAATATCGCTGGGCCTCCTCATGTGTTTGATGACCATCGTCGTGCCTCTCTTGCAATGTTTATTAGTGACATACCGCTCTCCCGTCAATCGTGAGCAAGCCTGTTCATCTTCCTCCCTTAACATGCTCGCTAACACACCCTCTGCGCAGTTGTAACACGTATCATACTAACTCTGGTCCCCTTTGGCGGGTATCTTTTCCTCCTCTCCTTTGTAACGCCGCCCCCCACACTGGCATCTCGTGCGTACCATTCTTCCAATCCGCATCTCGCATCAATTTGAGCTTATGTGGTAGACATATCCACGGCATATCTCGCCCGCTACATCGTCCTGGGTGTCTGCATCCTCGGCCTCCTCTCAGGGTTCGGCGCGACGAGCGCCGCCTGGGAGTTCCTCGTCCAGCCCTTCCTCTTCTCGCGTTCCGCCAAATGGTACCTCAAATTCCACTCACAAACTCGAGCATCGCTGAACGCTGAACTCTCCCAGGAAAAATATCACGGAGGCGGATATCGCGTCCACCGAGCTCGCGCTCGCGCGCATCCGGCAGGATCTGCACAAGCGCGAGACGGAGCTCGAGCGCCAGGCTGCGAATGGCGCCGCTTCTTCCGCTTCGGGCTCGCAGGCGCAGCAGGTACGTACATACCTTGGCTTATCGCGGAGGCTCTCAGGCACTCAATGCGATGCGGTGCGTCAGTCGAAAGGATGGGTGTCTCGTGTGTTTGGCAGCGGTGACAATGGTACGTTTGGCAGCTTCGGCGAAGGGTCCTGGAGTTGTACTCTATGCATGGGACGGTGTCAAGCCGAACGACAGCGCCGGATAGGCTGCGCCGATTCAGCTGCTGTGTCTCCCGGTATTGCCAGAGCCCACCCATACATTTCATGCTCAGCCTCTCTCTGTATGTTTGACATTGACATCATTACGCAGAATCCAAGATCCTGCAAACGGAGATGGGCGCCCTCCGCGCGCTGGAGGGCGAGATGAGCGGCAGCCTGGCGCGCATGCGCGCGCGCCGCGCCGAGCTGGACTTCCGCGCGAGCGTCGGCGGCGCGCTGTGGCTCGCCGCGGGGAAGGCGTTCGGGTGCTACTGCGCGCTGCGCATCGTCAGCGTGCGTGCAGCCGAAAATCACCTCGAAGTGAACTAACGTCCTCTCCGTGCTTTCGCCAGACAATCCTCGCGCTGATTTTTCATAGAAGCAGCACCGAGGCGTCGTCGCGCTCCGATTTCGGCGCGCACGTCATCGGGCTCGTCCTGCCGTACGTCCCGCTGCTGCCCATCGCCCCGTCGCCGGAGAATGCGGAGATTATTGCGCGGCATGCGAGTCTGCTGCTCGTCGGCGCTATCGTGCTGAGCAGCGTGCGGCTCGTGCTGCGTGGTGTTGGCAGGGTACATCGTCTTCAATTTGCCTTACAGCACGTTCTACCTTCTTTTCTTCGCTAACATCTTGCGATTAGGCGCTGAAGCTCACGGGCAAAGGCCGCCGGAGCGGGCAGCGCAACATCGGCGCGTCCATCATGCTCCTCTTCCTCGCGCAGATTATGGTGCGTGTCACATTGCAGCAACTTGCATCTCGTGGGTGTTCTGACGGTGTCCCCGCCCCGGATAACAGGGCACGTATCTGCTCTCGACGCTCATCCAGCTGCGCACTTCGTTCCCGGGCCGGAAGACAGAGCTGGAGCTGTTCGCCAGCCTGCCGCGGTACGAGCCGTTCGAGCCCGCGTTCAACTGGGCCTTCCTCGGCGCGGCGCTCGCGACGGGCGTCGCGAGGGCTATTGGGTGGGCTGGTGTATGATTATCTGGCCTTGTCCCGGATGAAATAGATGGATATTTTCTTGGATACTAACTCTTACAGGTACTGTCCACTGACGTGATCTGCTCGATCGTACTACTCTACACCATGGTTGAGGGCCCCGATAAGGACGTCGCCTGCGACGCGTTAGAAGACCCGCCGACTACAGGGATTCTCGCGCTTTCTTCCGCCTCGTCCTCTTCGCTCGTCGTCTCGTCGGGCTGCGGCGCGTTTCGTGCAAAGCCTAGCGTCGTGACTTGTGTGGCGACTACATCTTTTACGAGAAGCTCGTCCCGCAGATTCATCAACTAGATTGGGTCAGCTCCGAGTTCTGTGGGCGTGTCTAATGACTCAGACACTTGCCATGCGTGAGCCCATGAGAGCCAGCAAGACGAACGTCAGTGGCTCCAGCATCCCTGCCAGGCTGGGCTGGCGATTTGGCAAGATCAGCTCGTCGCACTACGAGTCACGACCAGACGGAATGGACTTGCATCTTTCTGCCCAAAGAGGATTCCATTGCCGGAGAAGAGCACGAACATCCTACCTGCGATCAGCGAAAGGCCACGGAGGGCGGACTGTCTCACAGGACGAAGTAGATGACGGAATCGCGAAGGATAACCTGGACTAGATCTGACGTCCATCCGCCAGTCGAGTTCTTCGTCACCTTGCGTCTTTCTTTCAGGTAGTCGACAACTTTGCGCATTACGAGGAACCACATGGTGCTTTCGTACGCCAGGATGGGAAGCCTATTCGCGGTGATGGAGTCAGCGTCCGTATGAACTGCGCCGGCGCTATGCCTCACCAATACGCCCATAGAAAGCCGTAGGGCGTGGAGACTGTACAGCGCTTCTTGCCGGGGTACGGCTCGGACGTTCCTGCGCAAATCTCAGTCAAACGTGGACCCACAGCGACGAGTGACTTTGCTGAACCTTTCGACCGGCTGCCGACGAGACCGAGGATCGTCGTAGACCCTACCGTGGCGATGACGAGGAAAATAAGCAGCCGTCGATGAAGTTGCTTCTGACCGGTGTACATCGCGCAGACCCGGATGTAGATGATGATTTCCGTGAGGAGGATTTGAGCCATGCCTGGATCAGACGTGAGATTCGCTTCCACTATTGAGGATCTACCACGGTTGGACACCTACCAAACCCCGTGAGCCAGTATGCGATTGCGACTTTGCCTGTGGGAAGATGTCAGAAGCTGCCACCTCCGTCGCTAGTTTTGCTCACAACTGTGATGGGCTGTAAGCCGGCGAAACATTACAAACGCCCATTCTTGGTGTTACTCACAACTAGGACATGTTGAGCAATGATTCAACGTGCGAGAGCGCATCACGTACCGTGTATGTTACATTCGAACTGAGATGCGCTGGAAGACATCAACTGGCGCTCACAAAAAACACAGCGTGGACGGACAATACGTATTTCCCAGCTGGCCGATTATCACCATGTATCTATTCTATGGAGGATTTGAGTGATCTTCGCAGGCGAGAGTCGTCCGACGAAGGACTCACGAGAAAGAACAGTAGAGAGGTCGCGGTACGACGTCTTCCCTAAGCAGGTTGTTCAGATTCCTTGTGCTGAGAAGCGACTCGGAGCTCCTCATACTCAGAAGAGATCAACCTGTAGATGCATGAGACTGGCGTTTCTATTCGGCGAAGAGCAAGACGGACCTCGCGATCGAAGGTGATGAAATAATCCCATATCATAACGGCTGAGGCGGCGACTAAGGTGGAAAGGTAAGCGCTAGAGCCAGGCCAGAGGGCCGCTTGCCTACTCTCGGTGTACGAATGCTGCAGCCAGTGCAGTTCTAAAATTTCTGTCGAGGGCATTGCGAGAACTGAGATCTGTGAGGACTTGTGCCTCCGTGTCAGTGGCATTGGAGTCCTTATCTTGCTGTTCTGTGAGGGCGATGAATGATGCCGTTGTTTCTCCATGCATGCCTTTGGGCAGGGCCCTTGATTCAGGGTAAACGATGAGACGCATACCCCAAGCAGCGGGCTGTGGGATGAAGCTGTATTCAGCAGCCAAGAACGGCCGACTGCATTGCCAAACTGCGTCGCTCACGGGGAACAAGCTGTCGTGCACCAGAAGGAGAATCATTGTGCACCGCATTTTGCTTGCAATCGGCGCCGATCAGGAGGAGGCAGTGCTCGATTCTCCGGCGGCATTTCGGGACAAATTTACTATTCGTGGGTAACACCGCTCTACGGTCCTTTTGCCTCGCCTTAAGGGCACGTAGTCCTCTGATACTGCTGTCCAAGCTCTGACACTGTGCCACAATGTGGAAGGCGACGCTTTCAGGCATCTTTCTGGCGTATCTCGCGCTCGTGCGCGTTCTACGCTATCGTCGACGCGACAAGATCCTCACCGACTTTGCGCTACACGAACTCGACCACATGACGCCAGCAACAGCCCAGAAGATAATATTTACGACTCTTCTCTACGACAACCCCATGATAATGCTCTTGGGCACTCAGATAGCCCTCTTCAAAGTCTATGGCATCGTAAGCTCAGACCTAGACTACATCGTACCAGGTCTCACGTGGTAATTAGTCAACTGTCGCGTCGCTGCTCTTGAAAACGGGACAGCTCAAGTCGCATGAGTCCATCAGCAAACGTCTAGCCGATGTGAGTGTTTCAATATCAGGGCTTCGACTGTTTGCCTGAGCCTTTAATGGACCTAGACGAGTACTCTGATCGCGACATGGATTACCAATCCTTTGACAGGTCCTGGATCCGGTGTCGAACTAGTAGAAGAGGATGCCCGTGGCGCCATTGCTGTGGCACGAGTCAATTATTTGCATCGTAAATACTCAATCGTGCGTGAACTCCGAGTTTCCATCATGCGAAGCTGAGATCACCAAGAGCAACGATGACATGCGGTACAATCTGGCGCTTTTCATGATCGAACCCACGGTATACAATCTGTAGTGCGCTGCAGCATTGTCTAACGAAGATCTAGAGATGGACAGCTCATTTCGACTGGCGACCGCACTCAGCAATCGAGCGTAAGGCAAGCCCATTTCATCCATGAAAGGCTGTCGCTAAACGTTCCCAGGCCATTTTCGTATTTTGGGTTGAAATTGGCAGGCGAATGGGCATTCAGGACCTCTGGACGACCTTTGAGGAGATGTACGAATGGGCTCAGGTTAGTACTCTCTTATGACAGCGTTGCAACACTAACTTCAAATTATACTCAGTCGTATGAACAAGAGAACATGGTCCCTTCAGATGCTTCTGCCGAGCTATCGCGTACTTTGCTTAGCCATTACTACGACCGCCTTCCTCGCATTCCCGGAGCGCGACGCTTGCTGCACAATGTGGTCCTCTCCTTGATAGACCACCGCACTCGTACGGCAATGATGTGAATCCCCGGTCCGCGCTTACGATGCACAACTGATGCACTTCTCAACAGGTTGGATGAGCCGTCGCGCACCGTGAGAATACTCATTCATGGCATCTTCCACCTCCGCGCTTTCATCGTACGACACCTGTGTCTCCCTCGGAGAAAGCCTGCGCACTGGGTACAGACAGAGGTGGCCTGGCCAGACGGTCGAATGCATGCCGTGTAGTATGTCCCTCGATTCGCCCCCGCGGCACGGTCGCATTGACATACACGTTCAGCCAACATCAGGAAAAATTTCCTGCTACAGATTTTGTCCGCCTCTGTGTAGGCGCTGGTAGGACTGCGTAGAACGTTCAATATTTGTACGCGCCTGTAGCTGTCTGTAGATTGGTCGTTGTGCAGTAGTTCACTGTAGTACTTTGTAGTTCGTATTTCTACAGTAGTTCACTGTAGCACCCTGTAAAATGGCCTGAATACCAAGCTCTATGGATGCAGCTTCTTCTACAAATAACTATGTTGGGCGACGGAGAATAACCGAAAGTCAGGCAACTTGATATGTATTCTCATCGAGGAAATCATTGAGATATACATGATTACAAAGGTCTAGACTGTTTGTAGCTGTCCAGCTGCGTGGAATGGGGTGCGGGCCAACATGTGGAAAGAGAAAGCAGCTCCGGATGACTTTGTCGAGCCGAATGACCCCCGCACGATTGCGGCCACCTCGGACAGAGCGTGAAGTGACGAGGAGAGAAACATCTGCAGCCCTGTTCTTACGGAACGGATTGAAGAATTCGACGTAGGCGAGTGGAGCGATGTAGTCGAAGCGCGGAGGGAGGCGGAATATGACGCGAACTCGGACGGCCTGTGTTTCTGAAAATGTGTCAATTACACCGGGACAAAGTGAGTATGGTGCGCACCTGTTGGGGAGGTTGGATAGCGTGCTGAATCCATGTCCAAGGGAATGAGAGCAGTGTCGAAGTATGGAGGAGGGGGGATTATGCGTGGGTTTGCTGGGTTCGGAGGCGCCTGCGGGGTCGCGCGTACAACGTCTTCGAGCTTTGAGCGGTCCGCAGAGATGTATACGCGTTTGAAGACGTCAAACCTGTCATCGGGTCGAAGACGATAGCCTGTTGGTGTGACGAACGAGCGGACAAAGTCTTCTACGCAAGGAATGAAGTCCGGCGCACAATGAAGCGCAGTGATTGTCGCAGTGTCGCGTGCGGGAAAAGATGGCGCCTTTGGCAAACGATGCGACTCTGATATGCTGGCGGTGTCGTCAGATGGAAGTGAACTCTGGGAGCCGGCGCTGTTGGTAGGTGACAGCGGCATGGCGTCCGCGAGAGGATGACCAAGAGACCAATCAAGGTAGGACGCAAACTTATAGACAGCTTCGCGGCGGCGCAGCCAAGTCGTCATCTGAGCAATATAGTCGCGGCGGTTGGAAGCGCGGTATGCCTCCTTGCAGAAATCGATGTGAAAGCGCTCGGGGGCCTCGGTGTCGAATCCGTCTGCAGAACCAAGCCATCGGATAGGCTCAATGTAGTGCGAGAGACTGTGGAGCTTCGGGATGTTGAAATGCTCACGGACACCGACGTCAATGAAGTACTGCTTGTGCTGATGGAAGCGGTCGTAGGCATCCTGCATGAACGCGAGAGTGTCGTCGGAGTGGACTGGAAGGCGAGCACAGTAAATGAAGTCAAGCAGAGCCCGGACAACCTGGCCGAGGCGCTTGTCGGTATGTCCGGCGACGACACCAAGAAGGAGCTTCTCAGCGTTCCGGTATTCCGCACCAGTCCATTGCGAGATGACGCTGATGCCCTTCTTGAATGGGCGCACAGAGGGATGGAGCGGCATTGCCATGAGACGTCTGTCGACCTCCTCCTCGCCAACAATGCTGATACACCACTGAAGTAAATGATCGCCGAAAACGCCCTTGTGTAATTGGTGAAGAACGTCGGGAGGGAAGCAGCGGAAAATGTCACAATGCGGAAGATCAGCCCAGAACGGCGTAACAATGTCGGTGAGACCAAGTCGCTGAGCATCGGGATCGTCAGGTCCCCGCTTGAAGAGCCGGAGAATGGTGTCACGAGCCCTGCACGGCCACGTGCCTGGCTCGCCGCTATGCTTCGGAGGACAGACACAAACGGGACACTGGTTGTTCCTGCAGCCTGCGACCATGCAGCGCTCCGGATAGTCGCCGATGTATGCTGCAAGGACCATGTAGACACGACGGATATGACCATCTGCGCAGAGGACGTCGACGCCATCGGAGCCGGCCTGCTTCAGCGGCTCGAGGATTAGCGACATGCAATGGTGGAAAAGCCGGTGCTGTGCGCGGGAACGAGCCTGGCGAGTGGCAAAGATGCTGAGCTTCGATACAGGAAGGTAGCCAAGAAGAATGGAAGCATGACTGGTGGGCTGGCGACGGACGTCCTTGGGGAGATTCCCGATGGTGAGATAGACTGGGTACGCCTGCTTGTCACCACTAAAGTTGGATAGCTGGGTTTTGTCCGACATAACGATGACAGGACAAATTGTCACGCCAGGAGGAAGGCGTTTCTAAATTGCACGTTCAACGATAATGAACACGCCATTACGTTACGCACGCACCTGAAGATCCCACCACCAGTCGGCAGTCCACATCTCGCCGTAGCAGCGCTTCTGTTTGAGATTGTCGAGCCAGACACGAATGGGACTGTATACTAGAAGCTGTCGGAACGCGGGGTTTGCAAGTAGCTCCTTAACGAGGTCGACAGGATTGCGGTGCCAGAGCTCCAAGTCCTCCGTCATTGGCTGCTGATGCTCGTCGACGCGGTCGCCTTTCACTCGGATGGTCTTAATCTGCCAAGGAACGCCGTGCGGGAGCGAGTCGATCTTCTTGAGAAAGGCGCGGTTGTTGTGAAAGGACGGATTGGCGTCCCGAATCTTATTCGGAAAATTTAGTCTCTGCATTCAATTTTTCTTTGCAATGGTACTCACTTTCTTGAGCTTTAGCAGCTCGTTTGTCTCTTCCTGCCCCACGCCACTGGTAATAAGCCATTTGGCAAAATCCCAGTCCGGCTCGTCTTCGAATGGCGAGAACGGGTTTACACTGAGAGCATGCTGTTCACGCTGCCACACTTCGAAGGGAAGATCGTGCGTGCCGAGACTGTCCGCGGTGGGCTGCGGAAATGGCTCGGTGAAGTATTCATCCATCACCTCCTCGACACTAGGCTGACGGGATGAACGTAGAGAGTCGCTGTCGAAGAAGCCAGCCTCAGCGCCGGAAACGTCAACTACGCTTCCTGCATCGGACGGTGAGGCTGCTGACATTGGCGATGCTGACGGTGGAGACGGCGGGAGAAGATTTGGTTCATCTGGGGCGTGCACGCCCAGCAGCTGTGCGGTCTGCCAATCTGCTGCTGTCAGTGCAGCGTCTGGGTCCAGCGGATGCACAGCAGCAATGTGCATGTTGAGGCCCTTGTTTGTTTGGAAGGCCCGTGGGCAATGCTCACAGCGGTACCTCCCCTTGGCGAAGTTTGTGAGCCGACGAAGCATTTGGGCAGGCACGGAGGCAGAGGACGCGCACGAAAGGAGGGCAAGCAGCGAAGATTTTCAACTGCGGAGCATCACCATGATCCCTTGGCTTGCTTCCGTTCAGGCACGGGGAACACAGCGTGCGAGTCGAGGTAGTACAATACATAGGTATAAATATGAGGTATATATATCTACAGAATGACTGCATAATATAAGTTGCAGAGAAGTGAAAAGCATGGAAGCATGCAGAAACGTACCCGGCTGAGCCACCTTGTGTCTGCAAATAATGGGGAACGTCTGGATCTGTGCATCGATCCACTCGTTAATGCGCTCGACGTCCGCCGGACCTCAAGCGCGTCCTCCCTCCTGCGCGTCGTGACAGACGGCAAGATTTGCGACTGGCACTGGCTGAAGCGTCAGCACAGCGCAGCTATAGGCTGAGCGATGACAGGCGACGTACGTTTTGCAACGAAGCACAGCAGACAGTCCTGGGTGAGGATGGAGACGAGCGACTCATTACCAGAGATCGTGTCGCAATCGATGAGGCAAGCGGCGCGCGTGTGTTTTGATGAGCAGCCGGCACGCCTAGAGCAGCGGGTGCAGCGGGCAGCTTGACAGCAGCAGTGACGGGGGCACGTCCAGCGGCTTTGCCATGTCTGCGGGCTAGCGGTCAGCAGTAAGGCCCGGCGCCCAGGACACGGGGTGGGGCAAGACACGGCGGGGTGGGGCACCTTGCAGGGCGTAGACGTGGATGGTCTCAGCGTCGATGGACACCATCCCGCCTGGTGCCATGGAGGAGGAGAAGAGTGGCAGTGCAACTGCCAGCGTGCGGACGACGGAGAAGCTCGAGGACTCGGAGCGCAAGCGCAAGCGCCGTGCCCGCGCTATCCCGACCGCACTGGACGACGACGCTGACGCGGACCCCGAGCCCGAGGGCGCCCATGCCGAGGGCGTCGTTCCACCTGCAAAGGAGGGTGACGACGAGGTCACGAGCGAGTGGCGCGAGGGCCATTTGGTCGTCGAGAGGCGCAGCGCGGACGATGCGGGCGAGGTCGAGGTCGAAGTCATCCGCAACGCTCTGCGAGCGATGAGCAGCTGCAGCTCGAGCGCCACATCGAGCGCTTTGCGGGCAGCCCAGAGCGCGTGGCGCACCTGTCTGCTCCAGCACGGGCAGCAAAGCGCCACAACGACGGGTCAGCCGGAGTGGCAAGAAGCCCGCGAGGCGGGGGTCTTCGCCGAGCGCGTCCTCGCGCCCCTGAAGGACACGGACGCCAGCCGTCTGCGCGCACTGCGCCTCGACCTGGCGGACGAGGCGAGCATCGCGGCCGCGGCGCACACCATCCCGGCCGGCGCGCGCGTCCAGAGCGCGTTCTTCACGGGCAGCGTGCTGTACCCCGAGAAGCAGCCCGCCGAGCTCGACCTCGAGAAGATCAGGCACGCGTTCGACGTCAACGTCGTGGCGCACTTGCTCTGCATCAAGCATTTCGCGCGCTTCCTGCCGGGCGGGAAGGACAACTTGAACGCAGGCGGCGGGGACGCCGAGGCGCTGGCGAAGTGGGTGCACGTGTCGGCGCGCGTCGGCTCGATCTCGGACAACAGGCAGGGCGGGTGGTACAGCTACCGTGCGTCCAAGGCCGCGCTGAACCAGGTCGTGCGCACGTTCGACTGGCAGATGAAGCTGCGCAAGAACAGCGCCATGTGCGTCGGCGTCCATCCCGGCACGATGAAGACCGAGCTGAGCAAGGAGTTTTGGGGCTCGGTCGAGAAGGACAAGTTGTTCGAGCCCGAGTATAGCGCGGAGAAGTTGCTTGAGGGTAAAGTGACCATCCGCACACCACCTGTTGCGCGTTGGCGGGGCAGTGCTGGCCAGTCGGCGGCACAGCAAATAGAGAGAGGCCGCGCGAGCGCAGTGCCGGACAGGCTGGCGCGCCCCCGCGAGGTGCGGGATGGTGTAGCGCGGCTGGCTGATGAGCGCGCTCTGGTCCACCACGAGCCTTGGCTGTGCGCGCACTGCTTGAGCAATGAGCAGGCAGGAGCAACAGGGGCCAAATCAAGATGTTCAGCGTCCGAAAGTCCAGACCTGGACTTTTGCGCGCTAAACATCTCGGCTCTAACATTCCACGGTTATCGTAGTTCCTGTGCATAACGCGCCCTTGTGCACGATTCGTCTTCACGTCGCTGGCAATGGTACGTAACCTGAATTCCCAGGGAGTCTTCAAAATATTTTTGAGATCAGGAGACTTTGCGAGAATGATGCAGAATGCTGACGTGTCGGCCGCAAATTGCCGCTCGCAACTTGCACTTAAACCGCCACCATCCTTCCACTCCCTCACAACCCCTGCAGCCTGACACGCGTTTTTAACTGTCGCAGGTATGTTTTATATTTCCACATGCTCGCAATTGGCCGACCGACCACACAGCAAACTTGAAATGAGCACTTTGGCGCAGAACCGTAGCCAACGCCCGCGCAAGGAATCCGAACGCGGCCTGGCATCGAGGGAGTGTACGTATTTGATTATCCGTCGCTTAACGGATCTGTCTGAACTCGTTTGCAGATCAGCAGGCTGAAGCTGCGCAAAAGCGCAAGCGCGTCAGTCGCCAAGAGAAAGGTTCGTCCTACACCAAGTTCTCGTGAGCTGAACATTGCTAATGATTGATGTAGAAAATATTGACGAGGCAGCTCGCGCAGCAGAAGACGGAGCTATAGTATGTTGTTCGCTTTGCCATGGTTCCGACTGCGTTTACTGATTGCGCTCAGTTTCAGACGAGGCAGGTGCCCGCGGCCACGAAGGCGAAGCAGCCGCGGGCACCGCAGGCACCACCCGTCAATAAGCCTGCAGCGCCGAGGGCAGCCCTGATGCCAAAGGCAAATGTACCACCGGCCCAGGGCAGCAGCGCGAGGACAGCAGTCACGCCGAAGGAAGTTTGTCCAGTGGCTGGGACTGCGACACAGGCTGTGCCACGCGACGCAGACGGAGACCGCGCACGTGCAACTGGCAACACCGGCCCCGAGACACCAGCACTGCAACGTGCTCGCCCGACGCCGGTAACCATCGCCGTTGCTGGCGAGAATGCAGCCCAAACTGGCCAGGCGCGTGCCTTCTCTGCTTCAGTTTGCCAGTGTAGCTGACCGAGGGCGATAGTTCGACTTTGCGCTTCCAAGTGGCCTTGCCGGTGCTGTCAAGAAAGCTCGGAAGCCTCGGCCTGTCGCACGGGACCTGGATCCTGAGCGCGGCGCTCTCGTGCAAGATGCGTGCTTTGCATTCCGTGCACTCATTGCTGCGTTCAATCCATTCCCTAGTGACAAGGCGAAACGTAATATGTTTAATGCTGCCTGGCAATATGCGCTGTCCGAGCGCAAGCTTCGCAAGAACACACTTCCGACTCAGGCGGAGGTGAAGCTGGTGAGCACCAGTCATTCTTGACCGTGACTACTGCTGACTAAGATCCTAGGTTCTTATGCGCACGGAGCAGATGCGCGGTAACATCAAGACGATTGTGCGTGCGGCCTTTCCTCGCGCCTATGGCTTCAAGACTCCGGTTCGGCGGCGCGAGACAACGATGATCAACGAGAACATCAAGCAGTACGAGATGTTATCTACGCGTGATGCGTACGTCTACGAGGTATGGCCATATTCTCTTCCCGTATGTAGCTAATGCATCAGAATCCGCGCAAACGCGAGGGGCTGTACCACGCTCCAATCATTCTCGATACCATCATCGCCATCTGGTTTGCAAAACGCAACGACGAAGGCCCTGCATTCCCCGACCTCTTCAATCCGAATGGCCAAGGTATCAAGCTTGAGACAATTGCGCTGATCCTGGCTGCGGTGCGTCGTTCTGATCTGCCATTCAGAGCCTTACTTACGCCGCCTAGCTCCGCAACTGTCTCGAGGAATGGCAGACGGGCCAATTCCAGGAGATTCAGTTCCGAGAGACTGCATACCGGTCGTGGTACGAGCATCACCTGAAGCGACTCCAACGGTATGCCAAGCACAAGGCGCTCGCGCCCATATGCGCCCGTCATCGCAAGGATATGTACCGGGCGGGAATGTGAGTGCACGCTTCCTTCCTTCAGTGTTGGCTAATTAGGTAGGTTTCACTCGGGTGCAAAGCTGCAAAAGGTCGAGACCAACGTCGGCATCACCGACGAGGACCTTGACGCCGCGGCCGCCTACTACGCTGCCGGCAACGATCCTTCAGATACCGAGTCTGAATCCGAGGACGAGCCGAACGAGGACGACAATGTGCCGGTATTTGCGGTGCCGAACGACGACGATACCGGCGCTGAGCAAGATAACGACCCTGCCGAAGATGACGATGCAGAGGGCAGCGACGACGGCAAACTTTGCGATGACGGCGACCTTGTTGCGGACGGCGTGATTGACGAGCTGGGAGCTGGTGCCGAAGATGCCATGGATGTCGAGGATGGCGCCCCCGACGCTGGGAGCGCCGAAGTCGGTTTTTTTGACGAGATTGACGACGATGCAATGGGTGGTGACTACGATGCAGAAGATGGGGATGTCGAAGTGCCACTGCGTGTGTTGAACGAGGAAACGGACGAGGAGGAGGAGGAGCTTCCGCCGCCACCGAAGCGTCGCCGCACGCGCATGTAACGAATCTGCCATACAACCCAAATAACATATCATTTCTGCGCCCATGTTGTCTGAACGCTTTTAAATCCAAACAAAAAAAAAATTGCAAGTGAAACGCTTTTGAAAGCCGTAGAATATGCCGGGCTTCTTTCGTAGTCCTACAAAGATCTACAGCAACCTACAGAGTGCAAAACTACAGAGATCTACGTCGGCTCGGGGTAACTACAGCGTACTACAGCAAACTACAGTAGAAGCCCGAACTACGCTGTGCTACAGCGAGCTACCGTTGTGTTCTATAAAGGGGTTAGTCCTACAGCACTACAGGACCTACAGCATCCTACATGGTTCTAGGTGGTAACATAAATTTTTCCTGATGAACGGCGAGCTGGGCCCTGGTACTATCCAGAGCCAACGGGAATAGCTCGGTTCAAGCAGAATGTCAAGGTAGCCCTTGGGCTACTACGCCGGGAAAATGTGCCCGGCCAACGTTGGAAGAGCGAGGGATATCGGCTCGAGGAACTGGTGAGGCGGCAGGAAAGCATATCCATAATTATTGATGTGCACTCACCAGGGACCGGTACGGTTTGAAAGCGGTAAGCTGGGCTTGGAAGATGCTGTAACGGTGGTGATGTAGACCCAGAGGGTCATCGCGAGGTCATGGAGGCTGCCGAGAAAATTCACGGACGCCCGATTAAAGCACCATGGTCGCTCCAGTTGAAAGAGGAATAGAAGCGTGCACGTTCAGATCGTTGAAACCGCTGCCAATGTATTGGTGGTGCCAGTGACGAGGACAACGGAAGCTGGTGACATGAGGGCAGGTCAGGTACCTGTCCGAGCAGTAGGTAGATTAATTCTTAGAGCTTCGTGCATGGCGATGGATAATGCGTAATGGTAACTGCATTGCCAATGCATTGTGAAGAATCGCATTGGGATCGTGTTGCTCACGTTGAGTAGTATTTACGAGAGGGACGCGTGCGCCGGAGAACAGAAAAAACTTGGAAGAAAAGTAGTAAGTCGCTTCTATCAAACGAAACGAAGAATTCAGCCACGAAATCTGCTCAGCTCCGAGCCTGTGGTTGCATGGACTAGGTAGATTGCGGCGAGTAGGTGGGCAAGTAGGTTACCGTAGTAAGAAACTAGGTAGGCAGGTAGCGGGTGCTGACGCACTGACTCGTCGTTCGGTCAAGTTGCCGCTGGTTGCCGCCGGGACCAATGAAGTTCTCATCTTGACAATTCCAACCCGACGTACTGCCGCCGTCAACATGTCGCGCGCGTTTCGTTACGCGTTGGGACTGCATCGCTTGCAGTGCGCAATATCTGGATTCTGGACAATTTCGCTGCTCGCTAAGCAGGCTGCCTGCAAAAACCTGTAGATGTATGTGTTTAAGCATGACGTTTTCTCCGCCCTCACGTCCTGCCGGGCGGGCCAGGGTTGAATTTCAGGAATATCTGAGCTCTCGCAAATATGCCTGCACAACCTCCGTCATACCCGGAGCGGTGCCCGTCTTGGAAACGGCGCACGCAGCACGAGTTCCTGGTGTGCATCAGTAAGTTCTGGGTGGGAGTGATTGAATTGAAGCATATGCTCATTAGGCCTTAGGGAGTGAACGACTGCCAACGATGGCGGCGCGTATCCTTCCGATTAATCATCTCCCAAATTCTGGATGTAGAGGCCGCGACTCTAGCAGGCAGCGCGGGATAATTCTCCGTATGTTCTGGTGCATTAAGCCTACAGACGACATTGTTCATCCTAACCCATTGCAAACACTACTAGGCCCCCGGCTTGAAGTCAGCGAAGACAGCGGCCTTACTGTACGCACACGCTCTATTACCGGCTCCGCAGGCCCGTGACAGGGCGGAACTATTACCGCGGAGGCTTCGTGACCGTGACAAAACAGCTTTATTACCGCCGCCGCTCCGCGGCGGCGAAAAATTTGCTATATTTGAGCTCCCCGAGGGTGCAAAAAGCGTGACATCCCATTACCGGGACCCACCTGTGACGCGTGAAAAAACGACATTATTACCGGGCCGCGGCACCTCTGTGACGCGTGACGCGGTAATAGAGCGTGTGCGTACAGTATTCTTCTCGAGGAACTCCGTAAAGGGCGTAAGGGGTAGGCCATAGGTCTTGAGCTCCTCGAGTTCCTCGTCGGTGAGCGCGGCACCCGTCTCGTTCATCCAACGCGCGCTGCCGGCAATCATGGGTGCGATAGGATTAGACGTGTCCTTGGCAAACTCGGCGGGCTCGAGGAACTCGGTGGTGATCTCGACACCGGCGAACTGCTCGAGCGCACGCACGACTTGTTCCAGCGTGAGGTTCTCCGCTCCGAGGTCGATCTCCTTGCCTGCAAATTTGGCGGGATCGAGCAGCGCTGCGGCCGCCCAGGGCCCGACATCGGCCGGGTCGAGGTGGGCGAGCGGGAGGTCGCGGCGAATGGCCGTTCTGAGCTTGCGCTCAGCATGCAGCTGCGGAAATTGGAACCGGTAGTGGGGAGAGAGGTAGTTGTGGAAGAGCCACGGCGGGCGAAGGACTGTCCAGTACTTGATGCCGCTGTTGCGCACGGCGTCTTCAGCGGAGGACTTGGACTCGTAGTACTGCTTCATCGGATAGTCGGGCACCTCCTTGACCCATCGAGCGTGTTTGTCGGTGTTCAGCACGGTGCTGATCACCAGCGACTCGACCGTCCCCGCCTCGCGCGCAGCATCGACAAAGCGCTGCGCCTGCTTGCCCTCCCCAGTGGGGTCACCGAACACAGGATAGGGGTTGATGAAGACGCCCTTCACGCCGACGGTGGCCTTCTTGATAGCTTCAACGTTGTCAAATTCGCCGATGAAGAGCACTGCGCCGAGTTTCTCGAGTTCCTTGGCCTCGGATTTGGCAGGATCGCGCACGAAGGCGTGGACGTGCTGGCCGGCCTTGAGCAACGCGCGGGCCACGGCGCCACCTTGAGCACCGGTAGCACCGGTAACGAGATAGGTAGACGGCGACGACATCCAACTCGATGCGTCTGGGAAACGAGTTTCTAGAGGCGAAAGCGACTACCCGGTACTTATTCGATTTTGTCCCGCCCTTATATGAGTCACATATGGTCCTTTTATTCATCTATCAATAAATGCGGGATCGCGAAATCGAAACTGTGTTATCGATAATAACGCTGGCTTATCGAAACAAAGTGTAGTAATAATTGTTGGTGCAGTGTAGCACTGCCAATGCTTGCCAGTCCAGCGTCAGACTTACTTCAATACTTGGCCATGGAGCGCGTTGATGTTCGGCTGCTGTCACGTGCGGTCCGGCAGGGAAACTCGGAGCAAACATGCCACCACAACGCGACTGTTGCTCCTCGTCTTGCCGCTCACACACCGCTGACCCGCACGCGTAGCGCGGCCAGGCGGGCTGCCAAGGTTGCGCGTATACGCAGTTGTGTGTGCGTCTCGGTGTGTGGGGGGCAAGACAGTAAACCTTCGAACTGTATGGTCAACGGCGACGCGTACTGTGCATGGTGAACTGGCACGGTGAGTACATTCAATGAGCAGGCTTGTGCCCACAAGCCTTTTCTTATGTAATCGACCTACCAGGCTTGCAAAGCACTCAACAGTTCAGATACGGGGCTCAAGAGCGCTGTGTCTGCGACATAGGCTGGATGCTCGTGTGACTGTCAACGTGGTCTTCAAGCGCAACCCGATTCACCCGCTCGGCGTCAGGCGCACGCAATCGCAGCTCGACGTCCCCTAAAGACGTCGTTGCTGATATTGCGCTGCTCGGTACTCTACCCTGCTGCGCGGTATATACCTGCGACCGTCGCGCTCAGCAGCACAAATGTCATAGATGCCACGCCCACCGTCTTCTGCACCCGTGGCCGACCTATGCGATGATCAGCACGCGCTGCTCGCATGCCGCGTGCGCAATGCAGTCTTTAAGGGCAGTGTCCTCACTACCAACAAGTGCGTCCATTTTTCTCGACGTGTTGCGGGCTCGCGCTGATGCTCGCTATTGCTCGCAGTAAAGCAATCAACTTGCTCACAAGCTGCCGAGTCGCTCCCTGAGCTGCTGCCCGCAGACCGCGCAAAGCTAGAATGGCCGCTGTTACGCCCGTGCCCCGGTCCGCGGACCTCACGTGCTCTCGGCATCACTCGGCGTCATTCTACGTCACTCGGCCAACTCGGTCAACTCGGTCAAGCTCCCGAATACCCGGCTTATCTCCCCTCGTGTTCATATGCTCGGGATATGTTCTCCTCATCGTCCTCTACCTCTAGACCTCTCCCTCACTTCTCTAGCTTCTCTCCTTACTCGCATACATCCACCTAACTCGCCTTGTCCCTACTGTATCGATAGTGTTCATATCCGGTTCGCTCCACTCGTCTTAGTCATTCGCCTCTCGTCATTCGTCCGATTCCCCGATACCTTACCCACTCGCTCTTACTCATCCTATCGGCCGATGACGACGATCTCTATTGATCTGAGGCCCCCTCTCCTTCGTCTCTAGGATACACCCCGAGTACATCGGATCACCTCCCCAGGTATAAAAGACCCTCGACTTTGTATCTAGCTCCCCAGTTACGAAATCGACATAGTCGTGCCCCTCGCACACACTCTCTCTCTCTCTCTCTCTCGACTTCGCCTCTGGGTTCTCCCCTCGCCCGACTTACTCGTCTGAGTCCTCTGCTGCTCGCGGTCCCTTCGGTCGTGCTACTCGACGTAGCCGGTGTGCTCAATAACGCACCGAAGGCTCTAGTTGTTCGTTCGAGTGTTCTCTGCGCCCGGACGTTCGACTATCCTTGCAACCAAACCCCCAAGGCACAGCAGGCTTAACAGTATTTCGTAACTCGAGCTCCGCTCGAGTTGTATGGCCTTTGGGACTCGACAGAACCTCAGAAGAAACCAGGAAGAACCTCATCCTCTACTCGACTCCCCCGACGCTATCCTTCGCGAAGCCCGTCGTCAGGCTCGTCTTCGCGACCAACAACCTCCTCAGCCGGCTACGCCTTCGCCATCAGTCTCGATGTCGGGCACTAGCCGCTTCGGATCATCTCGGCACTCGCGACCGCCGAACGATGATGACGAAATCCTCTCGCAACACACTCTTTCCGGCTCGCTTCACACCTCGCGTTTCTCGCCGGCCCAGTCCACACTACGCGCGGACCCGAGCGGTTCCTACCCTCCCTCAAGTCGCACGACGCGATCGCCTTCGCATCCCTCGACTCACTCGCTCGGCTCTCGACACCCTCTCGCGCTCGTTCCGTACACCGGCTCTCGCTCGACTCCTCGCTTTTCGCAGCACTCCTCGTCGTTCCGCGGCTTCTTCCCATCCGGCACCCCTAACACGCCCCGGCGTGGCGGCGGGGGTGGCGGAGGAGGCGGCGGAGGTGGCGGCGGTGGAGGCGGAGGCGGCGGTGGCGGTGGTGGTCATCGAGGTGCTCCCTCGCCCTCGTCGCACCACTCACACCACTCGCACCACTCGCACGGCTCGCACCCTCCGAACCCTCCTCCCGGAGGTGGCGGCGGTGGGGGCGGTGGTGGCGGTAACGATCCTCCTGGTCCCCCGGGACCTCCCTTCGACCCTCCGTCGGACGGCTACGACTCGGACGTCGATCGCGAACGACAATTCCACGATCAACACGACAACGTCCCTCGTGTCTACTTCGTCGACCGCGACAGCGGCTCTCGCATCGACGCCGCCAAACCCGACAAATTCGACGGCGAAACGCCAACAAACTTCGCGGATTCCTCATCGACTGCGAAACCTACTTCCTCGCCAACCCTCGGAAGTACCAGACGTCCCGCGAGAAGATTCTCTTCACCGCGACCTATCTCTCGGGTCGGGCGAAGGAATGGTGGGGCGGCTACGTTCCTCTCGTCCCGAATCCGCCTCCCGGTTACGAGTTCCTCGAAGACTGGAACGAATTCAAGAACGAACTCACGATCACCTTCGGCGTCACGAACGAACGCGAACGCGCCGAAGTCAAGATTCGACGACTGCAAATGGCCGACAACGGCAAGGTCGCCCGCTACAAGCTCCAGTTCGACGAATACGCCAAACTGCTCGGCTGGGACGACGCTGCACTCGCCTCGCAATTCTATCGCGGACTCCCTCGCCGCATCAAATCTGTCTTCGCTGCTCAAGTAGCTCAACGCCCGGCTTCTCTGACGCCACTCGCTGCGCTCGCTCTTAGCATCGACGCCAACTACTGGATCGATAAGGACGAGCAAGCTCTCGAGCACGCGAACGAACCCCGTAAAGCGCAGAAGACCACCTCGACCGCGACGCCTCAATCGGGCTCCCGATCGAACACCAAGTCCAACGCGCGCTCCAACAACGGCAACAACGGCAACTCGAACAACCACTCGAACTCGAAGGGTCAGTCCTCGACCTCGGCCCGCTCGTCTTCGAAGACCACGACCAAGTCGAAGGACGACGTCGCGAAGAACCTCAACTCGAACGGCAAGCTCAACGACACCGAACGACGCCGTCGCCTCGATAACAACCTCTGCCTCTACTGTGGCCATGCCGGCCACACCGCGTCCGAGTGCCGCAAGGCCGCTCACAATCGCGAGTCGAAGGGTCGCGCCGCTAAGGCTCAACCCGCGACTTCCTCGACGCCGGCTCCCGCTCCCTCGGGTGCCACCGCTTCTGCCCCGGCGGAAGCGAAAAACTAACGGGCAGTTCCCCACGGGCATCTAGGGCCAACTGCGTCAAGCCCAAGATGCCTTACACTCGGTTGAACGCTGCCGCGCTCACCGATCAAGACGCTCTCATCGTCGTCCTTTCCTCCGACGCTGTCCCATCCTTTCGCACACTCGTCGACTCCGGCTCCGAAGATCAGTTCCTCGATACTCAGTTCGCCGAGAGTCTTCGACTCCCTCAAAAGTCTCTCGATCAACCGCTTCGCCTTCGGCTCTTCGACGGCTCCTATCGCGGTGTTATCTCCAAATACGTGTCGCTTCCCGTCCGCTTCCCTTGCGGAACTTCGATGATCATCAACTTCCTCCTCACCACTCTAGATCCGACTTGCTCTGCAGTGTTGGGATACCGCTGGTTGGCCCGCTACAATCCTAGGATTGACTGGTTCCATCACCGCATCTCTTTCCCCACTCGTGTCTCGCCCTCGGATCCCTCGGGTTTCGTCCCTGGGTTTCGCTCGACTCGGATCCTCCGAC
Organism: Auricularia sp. M12; assembly: GCA_037042885.1. Taxonomy (NCBI): domain Eukaryota; kingdom Fungi; phylum Basidiomycota; class Agaricomycetes; order Auriculariales; family Auriculariaceae; genus Auricularia; species Auricularia sp. M12. The sequence continues at coordinate 838,771 of CM073209.1, forward strand.
TCCGTCGTCACCTCCTCCCGCGCCACGTACTCTGCCTCCCGAACCGCCGATGGACGAAACCGCCCTTCGCGCGGCCGCTGCTCGCGTCGACATCAAGATCATTGGCGCCGCAGCCTTCGACACCTCTCGTCGACTTCGCGGCTCGATGGTCTCGGCCATCTACATTCGAGATCCATCGGTGCCCGCTCGCTCTGCGTCTGCCAACCCGGCCTCGGAAACCGGCGAAGGCATCCCCGAGTGTTATCACGAGTTCCTCGACGTCTTCTCAAAGGAGGCCTCGAATCGACTCCCTGAACATCGGCCGTACGATCTCAAGATCGACATGGAAGAAGGCAAGCCTCTCCCATCCGGTCCGATCTACTCGCTCTCCGAGCCCGAGCAACTCGCGCTTCGGGAGTACATTCAGGATAACCTCAGCAAAGGACACATTCGCTCTTCGTCGTCCCCGGGTGGCGCCCGGTTCTCTTCGTCAAGAAGGCCGACGGTTCTCTTCGCCTATGCGTCGATTATCGTGGGCTCAACAAGATCACTCGGAAGGACAAGTACCCGCTTCCGCTCATCTCGTCCACGCTCGACCGCCTTCGCACCGCCAAGAAGTTCACCAAGCTCGATCTTCGTGTCGGATACAGCAACGTCCGCATCGCGGCCGGCGACGAGTGGAAGACTGCCTTTCGAACGCGCTACGGCACCTACGAGTATCTCGTCATGCCTTTCGGTCTCACGAACGCTCCAGCCGCTTTCCAGCGCTTCATGAACGACATCTTCTCCGACCTCCTCGATGTCACGGTCACCGTCTACCTCGACGACATCCTCATCTACTCGGACGATCCCTCGAAGCATGAGGAACACGTTCGAGAGGTCCTTCGACGGCTACGGGAGAATGACCTCTTCTGTAAGCCCGAGAAGTGCGAGTTCCATGCTGACACCATCGAGTACCTCGGGTACATCATCAGCCCCGAGGGCATCAGCATGGACCCGAAGAAGATTGCCACCCTCCTCGAGTGGCCCGTTCCTCGCAACGTTCGCGACATCCAGTCGTTCCTCGGCTTCGCGAACTTCTATCGACGATTCATCTACGACTACTCCGATATCGTCGTCCCGCTCACTCGTCTCACTCGAAAGACCGCAACGTGGAACTTCACTCCGCAATGCCTCGCTGCGTTCAACGAGCTCAAGAAGGCGTTCACTTGCGCTCCCGTCCTTCACCACTTCGATCCCGCTCTCCCTCACGTCGTCGAGACTGACGCTTCCGACTACGCGATCGCGGCGATCTTCTCGCACGTCCTCCCGGACGGCTCTGTTCACCCCGTCGCTTTCCATTCGCGCACGCTCACTCCCACCGAGCTCAACTACGACACGCACGACAAGGAGCTACTCGCGATATTCGAGGCGTTCGAACTATGGCGACACTACCTCGAAGGGGCCGAGACCCCAATAGACGTCGTCACGGACCACAAGAACCTCGAGTATTTTTCTACCACGAAGATGCTCACTCGTCGGCAAGCTCGCTGGTCCGAGTACCTTTCTACCTTCAACCTCCTCATTCGCTTTCGACCCGGTCGACTCGGCGGCAAACCCGATGCTCTCACTCGCCGCCACGACGTCTATCTCAAAAGGGGGGATGGTGGCTACGCCAGCGCAAACCCGCAGAACTTCCGACCCGTTTTTACTTCGGAACAGTTCGCCGCTTCCCTTCGCGCGACGTATGCTGAAGAGACTTTCCTTCGCGCAGCCACGATCATGGACACTCAGTCCATTCGGGATGACATTCGCGCCTCGTACGACTCGGACGAACTCGCTCTCGACATTCGCTCGAAACTCGGCACCGATGACGCGATCAACTGGTCGGCCTCGGACGATGGATTCTTGCTGTTCAAGGGCAGGATCTATGTACCGAACGCTCTCGATTGTCGCCTTCGTATCCTTCGCGAAAAGCACGATCACCCGCTCGCTGGCCATCCGGGTCAAAACAAGACACTCAAGATGGTCGCCCGCGAGTACTACTGGCCCGACCTGCGCGACTCGATTCGTACCTACGTCCAGGCCTGCGTCACCTGTGGGCGCAGCAAACCTCGACGACACAAGCCGTACGGTCGACTTCAACCGCTCCCGATTCCGCTTCGCAACTGGGACTCGATCTCGATGGACTTCATCGAACAACTCCCTGAGTCCAACGGTTACACCGCGATCCTCGTCATTATTGATCGCCTCTCGAAACAGGGTATCTTCGTCCCGACCAAGGGCAAGATCACCTCCGAAGAACTCGCGCGTCTCTTCCTCATCCACGTCTTCGCCAAACATGGCGCTCCCTCGCACGTCTCTACCGACCGCGGCTCCGAATTCGTCTCCCGCTTCTTTCGCGCACTCGGCTTGCTCCTCAACATGACCATGCACTTCACCTCGGGTCACCACCCGGAGGCGAACGGTCAAGTCGAACGCACGAACCAGACGCTCGAGCAGTACCTCCGTCTCTACTGCAACTACGAGCAGGACAACTGGTCCGAGCTACTCCCTCTCGCCGAGTTCACGTACAACAACACCCCGAACGACTCGACTGGTGTCTCGCCTTTCTTCGCCAACAAGGGTTTTCACCCGAACATCTCCGTCTACCCCGAGCGCGACGTTGCCTCTGCTCGCGCCCGCGACTTCGCTGTCGACATCCACGAACTGCAGGACGTCCTGAAAGAGCAGATCGCTGCCGCTCAGAAACGTTACACTGCATCTGCGAACGCTCGACGCACTCCCCCGCCTGACTTCAAGGTCGGCGACATGGCCTACGTCCTCTCGGAACACATCAAGACGACGCAGCCCACCCGCAAACTCGCCGATCGCTACCTAGGCCCGTTCCCGATCGTCGATCAACCTAGCTCGCAATCGTTCACCCTCAGCCTACCCGACTACCTCGCTCGCGTACACCCGGTCTTTCACGTCTCGCAACTCGAACCCCACCCTCGAGAAGCGTTCCCCGGTCAACGACAAGAACCTCCTCCGCCCGTCGTCGTCGACGGCGAGCAAGAGTACGAGCTCGAAGTACTCAGCGTACGCATCGACAATCGCCATCGTCACTCGCGCCTTCGTTTTCGCATTCGCTGGATCGGTCACATCGGCACTCCCGACGACCCCGAGACCACCGAGATGGGCTCCGAAAATCTCGAACACGCGCAGGAAGCAGTTCAAGACTTCTATGCTGCAAATCCCAGCGCTCCAGGCAGTTATCAAGAATTCCAGCAGATCCTCAAGAAATTCGAAAACATCTAAGCACTCGCTTTCACTCGCTATCCCTTCGCTCACTCGCTTTTCACCCGATTCCAAGAAACAGTCATTTATTACATTTTTGGGCGACTTTGGTCGCACCCGCTACTACTCTAGCCTATCGCCTACTCGTCCGCGTCCTCGGTCGCTTCCTCGACCGCTTCCTCGTCCTCCTCCTCGGACTCCTCCTCGACCTCCTCCTCGGCCTCCTCTTCCTCCTCGCTCGAAAACGGATTGTCGATCGACTCGTCGATCGACTGGCCGAACTGCTGCGCTTGCCACTGCAGCATCCGGTACAACATCCGCTCGATGTTGTGCACCGAATTGTTCGTCCACAGGGCGTGGTTCTCCACGACCCTGCGGTGCTCGGCCGTCTTCGCGCGATCCTCGGCCGCCCGCGTCCCCAGCGTCGTCCCCTCGACGATCCGCACCTTCTTGGGGCGCTCGGGCGACGCACTCGGCGACGCCGCCCTCTTCTCGCCGCGCGGCACGAAGGGCTTGCCCGAGTGCGTGCACTTGCCGCGGCTCTGGTTGCACGCGGTGCAAGTGTTCGAGCGGTGTGCTCGAACACACTGGCCGCCGCGCTTGGCGCAAGCCTCGCACTGCTCGATGTCAGCCCCGGCGAGCAAAACACGAACAACCGAAAACTCACCTGACTCGGGAACCGCGTCCCGTACGGCACCTCCGGCCACCTGTCCGTGAACTTGCCGCCTGCGCGCGGCTTGGGCTTGGGCTTGGGCTTCGCGGCCGGCGCCACCGGGCTCGCGAGCTCCTCGACCTCGTCGTCGTCCTCGAGCGTCTCGCCCGCCCCGAGCGACGGCGAGCGAGCGACCGCGACCGGCGCGGGTTTCGGCGCGACCTTGCGCGGCGCCTGAGTCGTCTTCGCGCTCTCGACCTGCAAAATAAGCGCACCTTAGCAACGTCCCGCAATCGCGGGAGCTCGACCCATACCTCCATGGCCTTCCGCCTCTTCGGCGGCGACTCGGTCTCCTTCGCGTCCTTCGCCGGCGCCTTCGTGCTCGTGGTCGGCGCCTTCGCCGGCGACGCCTGGCTCTTCGTCGCCTTGGCGCCCGCGTCCGCCGCGATCCTGGCCACGCGCTCGGCCAGCATCCCGGCGTCGCTGCGCCGCCAGGCGCAGCTCGGCCTTCGCCTGGCGCCTGCGCGCGCTGAACGCCTCGATCGCGTCGAGGTCCTCCTCGTCGACGGCCTCTTGCTGTAGGCCGCCGAGCGTCTGCTTCGCGTCCTCGTGCGCTGCGATCAGCGCCTCCATCGTCGGGTCGTCCTCGAGCGACCTCATGACGGCGCCGACGGTCTTGCGGTCGTACGCGGCGGCGACGTCCTCGAGCGACTCGTATCGCGGCATGGTGGGCGGCGGGCAGAAGACAAGAGTGGTTCGACGATTCAACTCCCGACCCAACCACTTTTAATCTGCGTCCGACCCGTTCCGACCCGACCCGATCTTTTGGCCCCATTCGGACTCGAGTGCGTGCTATCTCATTTTTCGTATTCACCTTGCGTTGCTGCAGTCCTTCGTGGGCTCAGGACGTAAAGGGGGGATACTGTTACGCCCGTGCCCCGGTCCGCGGACCTCACGTGCTCTCGGCATCACTCGGCGTCATTCTACGTCACTCGGCCAACTCGGTCAACTCGGTCAAGCTCCCGAATACCCGGCTTATCTCCCCTCGTGTTCATATGCTCGGGATATGTTCTCCTCATCGTCCTCTACCTCTAGACCTCTCCCTCACTTCTCTAGCTTCTCTCCTTACTCGCATACATCCACCTAACTCGCCTTGTCCCTACTGTATCGATAGTGTTCATATCCGGTTCGCTCCACTCGTCTTAGTCATTCGCCTCTCGTCATTCGTCCGATTCCCCGATACCTTACCCACTCGCTCTTACTCATCCTATCGGCCGATGACGACGATCTCTATTGATCTGAGGCCCCCTCTCCTTCGTCTCTAGGATACACCCCGAGTACATCGGATCACCTCCCCAGGTATAAAAGACCCTCGACTTTGTATCTAGCTCCCCAGTTACGAAATCGACATAGTCGTGCCCCTCGCACACTCTCTCTCTCTCTCTCTCTCGACTTCGCCTCTGGGTTCTCCCCTCGCCCGACTTACTCGTCTGAGTCCTCTGCTGCTCGCGGTCCCTTCGGTCGTGCTACTCGACGTAGCCGGTGTGCTCAATAACGCACCGAAGGCTCTAGTTGTTCGTTCGAGTGTTCTCTGCGCCCGGACGTTCGACTATCCTTGCAACCAAACCCCCAAGGCACAGCAGGCTTAACAGCCGCTCGACACGGCGACGGTGCAAAGCTAGAATGACTGCTCGACACGGCGACGGGGCTTGACATCCGCGTGCGCGCGCGGCAATGCATTCTTAAAAATCTTCATGGTGACACTGTGCGTGTCTAGGGCTGCTCAACGTCATCTATCCTGACATAGGCATTAAGCAAGCTTGTGAAACAGGTGAGCGGGAACGAGTGTTCGCGGGTGTTCGCAGGACGGCTGACGCTATCTTGCGTTGCAGGCTTCAGGTCGCGCCTGCCGTGTACAGATTTGTGTACGGTGGCGCGGAGTCCTCACCATGCTTGAGACGCAGACTGAAACTGCATGGACTGCTGCACGAACTTGTTCATCCACGCCATCATGCCCTCCTCCCAGTTATCTACACATTATCTCCAGCTCCGCAACTAGTTCCTGCTCTGTGTCTGCCCACCAGGCCTTTCTCAAAGTTCATTTGCCGTTGGTTCGCGCTCTGTTGTGCCCCGAAGCATTTTATAGAAGATGGCAGTAAAATAACAGACATCTAAGGAGACTATTGTCATAACGCGGTCGTACAGTACGTAGCTCGTAAATGCCCGTGAAGCAGGTTAATCTTGGTTATCTTGTCAGGTCCGGGCATGCTCAACCGCGCGCGATGAAGCGCCGAGCCCAGTCGGTCTTCATTCTAGGCGGTGAAACGGTGAGGGCAACCGCAACAGCCGTGCTTGGAGGAGGGGAGGCTCGCGCGGAGGATGCTGATGAGCCCGCGTCGAGGTCCTGGTCTGCGAGGGACTGTACGCTGGTATCAGCGCTCGACTCTTTGGCCTCGACGTCAGCCTCTGGGTCGTCCAACATCTCTTGCCGTTCTTCGAGCCCAAGGTCGTCCATCTCGGCGTCACCTAGCTCAAAGCCGTCCACTTCAAGTGAATACTGCTGCTCCTGGTGCTCCTCGGTGGCCACTTCGTTGCTAGGCGTCATTGGTGCAGACTCCGGGATAAAGAGCGGCGAGTTGCCGCGGCCGCTGGATGGTCTGACATCGTCTGCGGCTAGTAGCAGCATTGGCATTAACTACAAGGCAGACTACATCGGCGGTATGGCTCACTGTTCTGGGTGGAATACGACTTGCTTCGCTTGCGCAGGTCGTAATGTCTTTTCTCGCCCTGGTTCGAGCTGCTCTGGATGGACTGACTGTCTTCACCTTCATCGGGACTCGGAGATCTGGCCCGCTTCTTGCCTTTCAGAGTGCCGTCCTCCTTGGCCACTTCATACTCGTCGTCCGTCGGTTCGCGTCTGAAGGCTTGTATCTGTGATCAGATTAGTCCGCACGCGCAGTTTCAGAGACTCACTGAACCAGATTTCGTGATTCTGGTAGCTCTGCGTGCGGTTCCCTTTTGCGAGATCCAGGTCCTCGGCCGTTGGTGTTCCAGATTTGCAGGACCAGACTCTGAGCTGATTCCGTGACCGATGCAGAAGGATCAGAGGACAATCGTCCGGGAACTGTTCTGCTGCGTCGGCAAGCAACACCGCGGCGGCGGGAATCTTCTCGCACAGCCAGCTGTGAATATCTTCGAAGTTGAACGTGGTACTAAATGTCAGCGACCTGTTTGGGCCGCGAACAGCCAAGTTCCGCATAAAATACTCGTTTTGCACTTCGTTCGCGTCTGGCTTTGGGATGGTCGCAGTCAAGTGCTGCATTGTTTGAGAATACAGTCACCTCAAAGCTGCTTCACTCACAGACGCGCCGCAATCCAGCATGATAAGCAGGCCAATTGGGATATCCTTGGATGTCTACACAGAGTTTCAGACACTGGGGATGCGGGCAACAGTGTACTGCTCACCGGTTTTAGTGAGGTTTTGCTGCCACGTGAGGTATTGTTGCTACCACGACCAGTTCTATCCGTCGGCCTGCGTTTCGTGCCACCAGCAAGGGTCGAGGAGGCCATGATGTTGGCCTCTTTCTTCCGGTACTCTTTGAGCGTATCGTTGATGATAACGGCTGGGTCGCGGGCCGTTATTGCAGGGGTCTTCCCCGCGGAGCTCTCAGCCACAGGTGGCTTTCCAGCAGCCGTCCTGCCGCGGCGGAGGAGGTCATCGACCATTGGGTCATGCTGTGGCTTCAGCTCCGAGACTAGCTTCTTGGTCGGCGGTGCTGGGGCAGGGGTGTGCGACGAAGCGCCTCGATGAGCGCTGATAAAGTGGCGGCAGTCCCAGCATCGACGTTCGTTCTCTGGGTCACGAACAAACTGTTCACATGGGCAGACCTCGTCAAGCTTTGGGTCGAGGTACGAGCAACGGCTCATGGCCAATATGCGACCTTGAGAGAAAGGAAGGCCAAGGATAAAACCTCCGACCATATCTCCGTCGTGCAGTGGCATGGTTACAGGTGTGCAGCTTTGCTCAAAACGCATTTTGAAACATTTTATGCTCCTGAGAAAGCCAAATTACAAGTATACTAGTCGTCTACATCAGACTCTGCTTGCTCTAACATGAGGGACATGATGTGCAGTCCCTGAACCCAGCGGACAGCGCGCGGATGCCAAATATCATGGGGAAGCTCCATTTGGATAGCACGCCGAAGCCGTCCAACGACGAGGGGTTCCGTCAGAGGATAGGTACCCGACTGGTGCTGCTCGCCTGAGAGCATGGAACCTTCAGGGGTGTAATCGTCCCGAATTACGGCTGCAAGAGCCCTTGCGAACGTAATCAGTCCGGCGTCAGTGAATGGACACCGAGCTTTAGGGGGTTCCACAGCGTCGTGGCGGACATTCGCCTCCTGATCTTCCAGAACTTGCTGCTCGAGGTCCGCCAAGTCAATCTCAGCCTCGTCAATGGCATTCTCCAGGGCTACCAAGTCCTCGTCCTCATCCTCATTGTCACTATCAGAGCCTCCGGGACATCAGCACTTGTCACCCTATGCGCGGAGAGATGGTCACCTTCTCCGTCGCTATTGTCAGCAGGCTCAATATGCTCCTGCTGTGAGGGTGGCAAATGCTCATCTGCTCCGTAATAGCGGCGGATGAGTGCTGGGTCGATTCCCTGGCAATCATCCGAATCGTAAACACCGTGTTGTAATTGACCCAGTATACGCATATCCTGCCAGCCAATAGTCAGTGAAAATGGTGCAAGACTGCCAGATCCCACCCTCGGTGATTTATTGTTGGTCTTTGGGCCAGATATTGGATGCAGGTTCCACTCGGCCTGGAAAGAGTCACAATCGGCATTGATCTCGTCAAGAAATAGAGTATGCAGTAGCCAGAGATGGTGGGGATTTTCACTGTCAAGCCCGTGGAGACGCTCGAGCCGCATGAAAAAGGCGCGCCATCGGCGGGCAAATTGCTTTCCTACTTCTAGCCACAGGCGCTCAATGCGAGTGTTCCGTGTTGATCTCATGAACTTAGCATCAGTAACTTGCTGTCATGTGCTGGAAAATATACATACGAGCCCCACATGAACGACGCGCGATTGATGCCCCGGTAGCATATCATCCACACTGCGACGAGGATGTTTTCGCCACCGCGGTCACCACGCACACGCGATGGTATACCGAAAAGGTCCATGGCCTTCTTGAATAGGGACAGCACCGTTGATGCACGGTTGTTGGTGTGAGCTCTCATCCCAACAACCTACAGCACATTAGTCCTGAAGACACTGGGGCAGAGGATGCGCACCGTGCGACAGTAGCCATCAACAAAGCCATGAATGACAAAGCCCCACCGGATTAACTTGTGGTGGCCATCCATATGCCATACTTTGTTGGGCCGCGTAACGTCGTAGGTCCGCTCAACCTCTGGGACAGAGGCGCGCAGCTGGTCATCGAGTGGGTCTGCTCGACGCATTGCAGCCTTGATGCGCGAGCGTGGAACCCTGAGATCGTTACGCCTCAGGAAGCCAATGAATGAGTGCAGCCCGCCGTCTGGTTTCTGGGTTCGGAAGATCTTGAAGATCTCATCCAGGTCGTCATCAGAGACGTCACTGAATGCCCGCCGGACACCGTGCCTACGCATGACTTTCTCAAGTGTATGCCGATGCATCCCGAGAAGAGGAGCTAGCTTCCGGATCGAGATCCCGCTGCTAGGCTCAAAGACGGTAGCAAGAAAGCCAGGATCAACATCTTTTTGTGGACGTCCGCGGCGACCAGTATGCTCCTCTGTTGTAGGATCAATATGGCGAATTTCTGCATTCTCCCTGAATGGTCACCAGTGAGTCCCAAGCTCTAGTATTACAACAGCTACGACACACCTAGACTGTGAGATCGACGCGGCTTCAGCAAGCTCTGGAAGAAGTCGGCCCAGCGCATGAGCCGCTTCCTGCAACCAATCTTGGCTGACAGCACCAGCTTCTTCGAAGGCAAGGAGTAATGGAATATACTCTTCCTCAAGCCTGAACTTGAGAGCTCGAAAGCGTGCGGGATCATCTTGCTCCTGAGCCAGCGCCTGAACTATCACTGAGTGGCCAGCGGCGAGGGTCTCATGCGCTCGGATGACGGAATTGGTCCATCCCTCGGGCGGTGGGGTCGGGAGAGCAGGAAATACATGAGCCATTCGAATAGGGTGCCTGGTGCTGGTGATAGGAAAGGAGAACCTTAGCGACGGTGGTGTCGGACTATCATCCTTAGCCTCCTCGTATGTTGACCGACGCTGGGCAACTGGTCACCAAGCACCCCGATTTCTCCATTGCCCAATATGACAAGCACCTTTGGCTGAGGGTGAGGGTGCAGCGAGGATGACTGGTGCCAGCAATTAATCACACTGCAGGCTGAGAACGTACTGTTCTGCGTTCACCAGTCCATCCTCAACTCCCAGTCACCACTGTTCAAAGATCTTCTGTCACTACCACCACCTCCAGGGCAATGCCAAGGATCCGTTGAGGAGATGCCTGTTATCCTCCCCAATATCAAGGCAGACAACTTGGCGCTTCTCCTGGGCATCGTCTACTGGAGGTGAGATTCTCTGCCGTTAGTTCCACGTCAGTTTGCTCACTCAGAAACAGTTATGAACGGGACAAAAGGCAGTTCACAGTAGAGGAGCTGCTGGACGTTCTGGAACTTGCCAGCATGCTTCTTGTCCGCGACTGTCGCAGCAAGGCCCTCGACCTCTTGGCGGGCCACAACATTCCCGCAGCCAAACAGCTTCAAGTCGCTATGGACTGCCAGATTCCGGACTGGGTTGAGCCCTCGTTCAGGCGGCTCGTCGACAACTTCGAGCACATCACTCTTGCCGACGCAGTCCTTCTAGGCCACACGCTGTTTTACCAGGTTTCCATGACGCGCCACCTCATGACGCAGTGTCGACAGGCTGTGGTGGCCTTTGTCAGCGAGTTTAAGGTCAACAGCAGCTGTGACACCAAAGATGCATGCCGCGCCGCATTCCGCCAAGTCATGGACTCTGGCTTCGCTCGCCTTTACAACAACCCGGACACTCCACTACGGGCAGAGGACGCACTTCCTTGGTTGGAACAGCACCTGCGACAGGCCATCTGCATCTGGTGTTGGTCAAGGAAGTGGGCCTCACTGCGCTTTGAAGACGTCGGCGATGTGAAGGTATTTGAGCTGGAAGCCAAAGTGTTTGCTTGATGCTGTCCGCGACCTACAAGCACGTATGGCACCATTTCCCATAGAGTAGCACATCAGGTCAATATATCCATGTCATGCAGGCAGTCACGGTCAATGCCAGCGAACATGACCTTTCACATTCAAGGCAATTGGACGCAGTGTTGAGCAATAAGCGATCAGTAGCCGCTTGAGGTCATGAGAGCTACAGCACGGGCATAGGCAGCAGCAAGTTCATGCAGGCCGTCCGCGAGCGAGTCAGACGTGCGAGTCGAGAGGCCAAATGCAGTGTCTCGCGCTCGCAGCATTTGCTGGCATGAATCGCGGTTGTACGAGCTTGACGGGCACAGCGGCTGTCGGCGCGCGCGCACACACACCACAACCCCGCCGAACCCATGCCGAGGCATCATTCACTACGGAATGACGCGGCCTGCGGTTGAGCAAGCACGCACCCCCAATTCGCACAGCGACACGATTGGGTTCTCCTCGAGAGGGTCAGACGGGCAAATGCCTCACGCGGTGTTACGCCTTCGAACAACGATGGGCGCGAAGGGCAGCAAAAAGCTACCGTCCGCAGGTAGTTACTTTCTGCGGGTGCTGCTTCCCCACATGCACGCAATTGCGCGGCGACTTGCTTGACGATGTGGATGCTGACCCATGACGAGCAAAAGGCAGGAGGGCACGCACCACCCGACACAGCATAACGGCGCGCTCAGTCAACATCAATGGGCGAATTTCCAGGCGCAGAGGATGCTTGAGCACCCAGCCAACGCGCGGCAGGTAGCTCACGACGCCTGAGGTCAAGCACGTGTTGCCTGGTTCGACGGACAATGTGCGGGAGCGCGCGCTTGGACCGGCGCGCACACAAGCTGGGTCGCTACGACAAAGCGCCCGCATCGCTTGAACACCCGTATGGAGCTCACGTAGCCCGGATAGAGCTCGCATCGTCCGGCGCGGCGGTGCTGAGTCAAAGACGGGCACGAGCCCGCGGGTGCTGCGCCATTGGGAAGCCGCGAGCCAGCTCGTCAATTGCCTGTGCGTGCACGACGATGGCGACCTCAGTGCCACACCACGCATGTCTGCGCCGCCGGAGGGCCCTCCTGAACGTGCGCGCGCATGGAGCTCGCTCGCACGGGACGGAGCCCGTATCGACAGGCGAGTCCAACCTGAGCTTGAGGGCGGACAATCTTCAAGTCGCGCTGCGTCACGTGAGAATCACGTAGCCCGTCAATTTCCCTTGCATGCGCGATGACAGTGTACTCGGGCGGCAACTGTGGGTGATGACGACAACGATCCTCCGGCAAAGACGAGGCAGCGCAGCGAGCAGCGGGACGACAGCCGTAATGTGCGGTGGCGCAGCAGATGTCAGCACGAGAGCCGAAAGGGGACGGTTTCAGAGCAAGCAGCCCAGAGCAGGGCTGACAATCTGCGCGTGGCAATTATCGGTGACACCCAACACGGGCGTGCGAGCGCAAGGTGGCAGAGGTGAGCGCAGGAGCGCAGCCGCAACTGCGTGACTGTGACTTTTGCGCGAGGAGTCGCGCAAAAGTCACGGTCACAGCACACCTATTTGTACCAGCGGCAAGGTATCGTCCAAACTTCTTGAGATGGGGTTTTGCAAGCCACCAAACCGCTTTGAAGAGCATTCTGATGGTACGCCGGGCGATTTATTTCGATACACTGCGTGGTTATATAGATATTGCTATGTTTATATCGATTGCAGCCAGTTTGTTGATAAAATTAATAAAAGGACCACCGGGAGAGGATACCCTTAGACTGGCTTACCAATCAACATGATGAATCGATTGTAGTGATCGTGCAGATCCATCGATATCATGACTAAAATGTGCGGGGCCCGGTCGACGGTTCCTGGAATGTCTGAGTTCAATAGGGAGCACACAGGTGGCTGAGGCCTTGCCCTCAAAATTAAGCAGATGAGCTCGAGCCTTTAGCACACACGGAAGGCTGGAATTGTGGTTGTTCGTTATTCAGAACAACTTAGTTGACCAAGTCGTGTTCACGGATCACAGAAAGTCAAAAATGCGAATGGGAACCAGAGGTTTCGTCACGTGATACACTGGCATCAACATTTCTACGTCGCGCTCGCCTCCTCCCTCTTCTTTTCCCGTTCCTGCACCGAGTGAAACTCCGGACGCCTCCAAATCTCCGAATGGGATACTCCTCCGGCGGATCGAAATTCCTGTAGCCCCTCTGTGAAATGAACCATCCTGCGGTCAAACAACACGCAGACTCCGTAACCGCCGCACATTCAGTTGCGCCGCTTGAGCACCACGGGCAGCGCGCCGCGAGCAAGGATATACCTGTCTCGCAAATCCACTTCCCACCTCTTGGGATCATAGTTGGGCGCAAATGCGATGTCGTAGCGTCGCACGAGCAACGCGAGGACTGCGCGCACCACGCGCTGCGCGAGTGTCTTGCCGGCGCACACCGTCGGGCCGTAGTTGAACGGGATGAAGGCGCGCGGGTCGTGCACCAGGCCCGGGATATTCGACTCCGCGTCGTCGAGCCAGCGCGCAGGGAGGAAGGTATCCGGATCCGAGAAGTAGCGAGAGTCGCGGAATACTGCGAATGATAACACAGGAGGTGCAGTTAGTACGTTATCGAGAGACAGAAGGGGTTTGAGGCAAAACTAACGGGGGTAATACGCGATGTACACCACAGTATCTGGTGGCATGACGCTGACCATGAGATGGTGTCGTTAACTAGTGAGAACCTGGGGAAGCACGTAGGCACGCACTGTCCAGCAACGACAGCCGACTCTCCGGGAGGGACCAGGCGCGGCGCGCCGTTGGGAATGGCGGGGGCCAAGCGCATGGTCTCGTTAATGACGGCCTGAAGGTACTTGCACTTCGCAAGTCGTGACGGGTCGGGCTCTTCGTCGTCCGTCATAGCACTGTAAAGCTCTGCCCTGAGCCTCGCTAGGACGGGAGGGTTGCAGAGAAGATGGTAAATTGCGTGAGATATCACGCTCGCAGACGTGTCGGAGCCTCCGACGATTGCCACGAGCGCATCTTGTGCGAGCGCGTCGTCCGGGAGTACATCTGAATCGTCGTCCCCAATCTAGAGCTAGCAGATAAGAAAAACGTTCCTAAGATATGCTGCACGCACGAGGTAATAGAAGAGATCCTTTTCTGTCGAGTAGCTCGCCTTCCTTTTGCGAGCCACTCGCAGCGCGGTGGAGAGAAGATCGTCGAGCAGCCCAGGAACGAGGTGAGCAAATGGCCGGACCCAGGGGATGCGCGAGCAGAGATCGGACATCCCCATAGCATCGACGATTGTGCGATGAAGGCCAAGAGTGTCCCGTCCGGCCGCCATAAAGCTGTGGAGGCCTCCCAGCGCGAAGTCGCCCATGAAATCGAGCATGAAGAGGCTGATCCACTCAGATATGTCAAGCCTGACCTCGCAGCGAGAATCGAGGGCATCCTTAAGCTGCGCAAGACGACGGAGCAGGAGATGCTCGTAGTGCTGAAGGGCAGGGCCTGTGAATGCCTTGTCCCAGCGCTGTCTCCGTTCCCTGTGCTTGACGGGGTGCGTGGCGGTGATGACCGATGGAATTCCCCCAGGTGGAAGAGTGGTCTCGTATCCGGCAGACCTATGCCAACGCGGCCCGAGAACAACGGGAATGGCTGCGGCGTCGCGAACGTGAACAAAGTTCGGCCCAGTACGAACTACGTTCCCATAGCGCTCATGAAGACGGCGATACATGAGGTACTGTTTACCGTCGAGTGCGTTCCACACGGACCACCAGCCGGAGATTCGAGCTAGGAAGGGCCCGGGGTATCTAGCCAATGGGTGGAACGGTGAGACTCGATACGCAGCGATCGAAATTGCAAGCGCGGCGAGGTAGGTAGCCAGATACGCAACGAAACGGTTGACGGGCAGTGCGTGTGATTCGATGGCAGTGAGCACAATCGGTGGGAGCAGAAGAACGGAGAAGATTTCCGTCAGTGACCGCGGGACAAAGCGATTGCAGATGGCATGGGCAGCCTGTACTCGGGCGT
The DNA here is from genome assembly GCA_037042885.1 of Auricularia sp. M12. NCBI lineage: Eukaryota > Fungi > Basidiomycota > Agaricomycetes > Auriculariales > Auriculariaceae > Auricularia > Auricularia sp. M12. Next base: position 853,857 of record CM073209.1, read on the forward strand.
TCAGGACCTTGCCAGAAAATCTAAAAATCGAACGTACCAGACCAGACAATGCAGATGGTAGGAGCATGGGGACGAAAGCTTGGAGTGACATCCGCACGGCGTTAGTTTATATGTAGGCAGATATAGCTGCACGTGTCCGGCGCGGCTATGTAGGGCTGCGTGCACCCTGAACTGAACGCCGGATGGGAAAAACGGCGACAGAGGTGATGTTACATAGCATTATCTGAGTGAAGTGCGGGGAGTTAATGAAGAACGAGGCCGCGTAAACCGTCGCCGACGTCTACTGTACCAGTACGCACAGCAAGTAAGTGTCGCGGGCCGCGGGCAGTTTAAATGGGCGTTCGATACCTAGTCCTCGCCGTCGCTGGCCGTGAATCTGCATTCATTCCGGCGATGTCGGTGGCAGAAGAACCCTCTGGCAGCGGCCGAAACTCCGAGTCCGACGCTCTCGCCGTCCCTTCTCTCCATGATTAACCCTCGTGCCCGGTGTGGCCGGCAGGCGCTCTGCCCGAGGACCACAGCCGTGCGGAGCTCTAGGATAAGACTGTACAGCATTGAAGCTACCCAGGGCCAGGTAGTTTGCATGCTCGAGTCTTGCAGGGTCATGCATTCCCTGCACCTTTTCGAGTTTCTTGGCTTCTGAGGGTTTCGGCGCCTCTTCTGCACGTTTGTTTCGCCTGGAACACCGGACTTCCGCGGTCACAACTGAAGCCCAGATAGCAGCACCTTGCTATATCTCCGATTCTCCAAATCTCCCCATATTTCTTTCATGTCGCAGTCACCTGAACGAGTCGTCATCATCACAGGCTGCAGTAACGGCTCCCTCGGCGCCGCACTGTAAGCTTCATCGTCCAACAACATGCTGTGACTTACAGATCTTGCCAGCGCAGAGCGGTTTACTTCACAGGGATGCAACGTGTTTGCGACCGCCCGCAACGTCACGAAGATGGGCAGCTTAAGCTCTGGAATCAGTAAGGTCGAGCTAGACGTGCTGAGCGACGCTTCCGTCAACTCCGCTGTCGAGGGAGTCGTGGCTCAAGCCGGAAGGATCGATATCCTCGTCAACTGTGCTGGCGGGAATCATGTCGGTGCGAGGCCCATGAACACTGGACTTCTTTCGGTGTGCTGATTATTGCGCCCTATTGTACCGCTCGTTTATGCAGGTGCCCTCATGGATTTCTCCCTGGAGGACATCGAGGCACTCTTTAAGACGAACCTCTTCGGAACTATGCGCGTGACAAAAGTCAGTGTTGCCTAAATTTCTACAGACTCCAAGCCCTGACAGTATACGCAGGCCGTTGTGCAGCACATGGTGCAGCGCAAGTCCGGACTTATCATTAATCTGGGCTCCGTGGCAGGCAACACGTGCGATCCATGTCTCCCCTTCATCGTTAAGTACTTACATACACCTCATATAGCGCAACTCCGTGGTACGGTCCATACAGCGCATCCAAGGCCGCGCTGCACTCCTACACCGAAACGCTGGACATGGAACTGCGTCCGTTCAATATCAAAGTGCTCCTCCTTGCGCTCGGAATGGTGCACTCGACCATCAGCAACAACACCGATCTGTCTCACCCAGCGTCATCCCTTTACAGCGCGTTCCGGAAGAACATCGAGGCGAGGCGCGGACAAGGAGACGACGTGATGAGCGCGGAGGTATTTGCGCGGAAGACGGTCGACGCCGCGCTGCGCGTTAACCCGCCGGGATATCTCTCTTTTGGAGGACAGGCGGCCGGTGCCAGGATGGTGGGTATGATTTCGCGTGGAATGCGGCTGGATTTGTTGTGGAAGATGTACTCCGCCAAAGAGCCGAAGTAACGTCGCGCATCCAGGGTCCAGCTGTGCATATCTCGACGTCGGGCCATCAGCGCTCCAGAGACAATTCAGACATATTCAATAAACAACGCGGACTTGGTGATACAAACTACACATCGTGAACCTCCTTGGAGCTTGCCACGTAAACCTGGGTGTTCTGTGCGGAGAACGGACTGACGAAAGCCGGCACGTGACCTGTCGTGACAATGCCCTGGCTGCCCATCTCCGAGAACATGTACGCCTCGTTCGTTACTCCCGGCCTTACACTGCCTTTGAGCTGCGCCCTGACGGTTTTGCGCGAGTTGAGTAACGACAGGAGCGCACAGGCATAAACTGTTTCGGTGTATGAGTAACATATGATGGGGTTCTTAAAGCCACTTACGACGAGCCATAATGCAGAAGAAAGGTGCGAAGATCAACTTGGTCTTATAGGCGGCAAGCATTGCGAGCGTTAGAACGTTGAAGATACTGGATGGTTTCAGTTCCAGGCCATTTGTTATGTCAATCACAGCTCACGTCGTTATCAGACCGGTATTGATCGAGTAAATCATCAGGGTATGTACGCTGCGCTTGGTCCTGAAGCGCAGGCACCGGAGTCAGTTGCGGCGCAAGGCTGTGGACGAGCAGCTTCCGTACCTCGTGAAACTGTGGACTTTCATCTTCGACAGATAATAAATCATCCCGCCGGTGACGAGCGCGTCGGCGGTCATCGAGCATGAGTAGCTGGCGACGGCCCACGGAACAAGCTCTTGGTCCTTGGAAAGTGTGTGGTATTGAATGCCTTTCACCATATACACTGTGATCGTGTTCAGTAGGACTTGAGGACAGTGGGATGTTGGACGCACTCAGCCCTGTGACCGTTGTGCCTATCGCGCAGGCAATGATAGCCGCTGGGAGCAGCCAGTTAATTCGTTCGCTCACTGCAACAGGAAGTCGTGAGATCAGAGGCGGGTGGAAGAGCCGTTCCAACTAACAACTATAAATGCGCCAGGCAAAGAATCTGATAACCATTGAGTTGAGTCTCAGAACCTGCTCGTGCGTGGGGGGGTGAGGAACGACTGTGACGTACCCTTGAACCAGAAATTCAACCGCATCCACAACGATGACTTGCCAGTGGTAACTCCAGACGGTCTTCGTCAGATCCTCATAGGCCCCAAAGTCTGTTATCGTGTAGACGTATGCCGTGTGAGCTTGCATGACCAGCTGGAAGGTCTCCAGACCAATCAGCGTCGCGACCTGCACTGAGACGTCAGTCTCGTGCAAGCTCAACCGGACCAACGTAGAGTCGTCCTCACCAAGATTCGGAGGAAGAATCTATCTCCCTCGGAATTCTCAGCGTAGTAGTAATAGGCCTGCTGGCTGTTATGCGGGACGAATCATGACATGCGCTTCGATGGGCAATAGCCTGAGACGGCGGGCTTACCAGATAATGCCATACAGAACAGCGCTGAGGACGAGAGCGATGAGTACGGCGCCGAGGGTATCGTCCAGAGCTATCGCGGCCGGCATCGCGAGCGGAAATGACGGGGGAGGGCGGAGTCTCTCTCCTCGAGCGCTGCGCACACGCCGAGTGCTATATACTTCTTCAGCAGGATGCCGGGGTAATACTTAGGCGCCGTGCCACTGCGAAAACATCAACGCAGCTGCGCGGCACCGAGTGCGTGCAGCTTCTAAGCAGCTTTAAGCGCGGCGTGGGGGGTGTTCTTGGATCGGGAAGGGGATCTGTTCCTGGCAGTGCGCAGTGCAGGGGCGCTCATGCAACCCGACGCGCAAGACATGGGTTGCACCCGCGCACAGCGCAGCCGAGATTCGAGGGATCGTCAGGCGCGAGCGCCGAGCAAACAAGAGCCTTTGAATGCGAGATGTCCGGAGCGCCGATGCGCTGTGGCATCGAAGGGCAACGTTATCGTCAAATGCGAGCGTCGAGAACTGGCAGGTCGAGCGACGATGCAAGGAATGAGCTCACGTGCACGTGGACAACGACGGGCCCGTAGGTACAATGCATGATCCCGTGGTCGCGCATGCAATGCTTTGCGGACGGCAGTTGCCCCTCATTGGCTGGGGAAGCGTTTTGACAAGCGCGATCCGCATGTGTGTGTGTTCGGAGAAGACCACCGTGTGTAACTGTTCATCAGGGTGCCCGTTTATAGTTCCAAGAAGCATACTGTTACTGTATCCTCGGTCCCGGTCGGATGGGGAAGAATCGCCGGCGATTCTGTCAGTGTCAAGGCAAGTCCCCAAGTTTGCCCCTGCTCGAGGAACCGAACAACGTTTGGCATAGCGATCACCGCCACCACTGGCAGTAGCAATGCGAGCTTCACGTTGACGTTCAAGTCGTCACACGTGCGCACCGTGCCACCGTCGTCTCCAGGAGCCAAAGCGGTATCTCGTTGTTCCACTGGCACAACGGATACGAGTTGCGAATTCAATCCGCGATTGGATAGTGGTGCAAGCTGAGTTGACGATTGATAGCGACAAGAGGGAGGCTCCGGGACGAAACCCCTGACCTGCTGGATCTGCCCCGACTCGGCGAGACGGTTGTAAAGAGTATGCATCGACTCCCGAGACGCACGTCGCACGGGTGTCCAGGCCTCTGCCGAGGTGCGGTGCGCAACGCGCGCGTCTTGACGCTATCGCTTCGCAGCATAACGTTCCCAACATCCGCGCGCGCATGAGCAGGCTTCGCTCGGCGCCATCGCCATCGCCATCCGAGTCCGTGTCAACGGGTCGTGGAAGGTCCGAGTCGGCCGCTTGCACCACTTCGAGCATCTGGCTCAGCCAGAGGGCACGGGTCTGCATGCTATTTTTTTTTGTCTGCCGAGTAATTTGCCTGTGCGTGCATGAGGGCTCGACAACCGACCTAATCGGAGCTGGCGCGGCAGATACTGTATTTCCGGCGCACAGACGGTACGTACTGTATATCGTTCGCGGCGCGTGAATCTGTGACGCGCTGGGCGTTTAGAGGATGGCCGGGGCAAGTAGTGCCGTTGACATTGTCGTGTGGTCGGGATTGTCGAGTCGTTCGTTCTGACGGAGGCCTGCAATGGCCGCGAACGCCCAGAGTCGGTCGTCGGGCGTAGTAGTACTAGTCGTGGAAGTGAAACTAGGTTTTGCGAGCAGTTGTGTGTGACTCTGGCTACGCAGAAATGTCTCCATTTTGCGGCTTCGGAGTCGAGTCGAGTCTAGCTGGTTATTGGACAAAAAAGCCATGGACAGAAGTTTGCGTGAAGACACCGACGATGAATGAGAGCATAGCAAGGACAAAAGAATCGTGGGATAGGCGCGGTGTTTGCGGAGTGTGCTAGAGAGACGAGGGTTGGTCGGGAAGCCAAGAGGACACGTCGGAGCTTCTAACATTCGATGCAGAGCGAGCGCGAGCAACAAGAAAACGCGTAATACAGGTGGGAAGTGTAACCAGCGGGAATAAGTACTTTCGTGCGTGGGGAGCCAACCAACAACAGCACCGGGGGATCCAAGAAACATGCGAGACAGTGTGTCTAGTATTCACAGCAGGGAGTCCATGCGGCTGAAGACCTCCATAATGGCGGCGATGCACTCGAAGAAGAGCACGTTAGGGCCGTCCTCCTCGCCCATCTCCTTGCGGACGTCGCGCAGGAGGGCGTGGACGGCCTCCTTGCCGCGCGGGACGGCGCCCTCCTGGCCGCGCTTGCGGGAGTTGGGCGACGACGACGAGCCGAAAGGCCAGACGGCAAACTCGGCGAGCACGTCGTCGCAGCGCGCGGCGGCCTCCTCGCGTTCCGCAAAGCCGAGCTGGGCGGCGTCGAGCGCGTTGTCGAGCACGCTGGCGGCGTATGCCGCACATACCAACGCCGCTGCGCGCGTTGCGGGGAACTCGACGCCGGGCTCGAGCGCTGCGGGTGGGATGGCGTTCGTGCGACAGGTGAGCAGGGCTGAGACGCGGTTGACGACGGCCTGCTTCGTGTGGGCGTCTGCGACGGGGTGTGTGGCCATGTCGAATATGAGGAAGGAGCGCTTCTCAGTGCGCAGGACGCCCTTGTCGACGAGGCCCTTTGCGAGGCGCTCGCGGACCTGCTTGAGCTGGAAGCCGACCTTGAGGACGTTCCAGGTCTCGCCGGAGAGCAGGTCGACCCACTGGCCGGCGCCCATCTTGTCGTCGGCGGCCTTGATCATCTTGAGGGCCTCGTCGAGGATGGTCTCGCCGGTCATGCGGCCGTCGACGACCTCGATGAGCCGGTCGGGCAGGGGCAGCCGCCGCCGCCCGGCGTCGCGCACGACCGCGATCCGCCGCCGGAGCGCGAGCTCGAGCAGGATGCAGCCGCGCAGCGCGTAGCTGATGTTGTCGTTCCAGAAGCTGAGGTACCCCGCCCGGTCCTTGAGCCCCAGCAGCAGCACCTCCTCCAGCAGCGTCAGCCGCGGCATCCGCGCAGCCTCGTCCTCGCGCTCCACGTCGCGCGGGTCGAACGCAACGGCGGCGCCGCCCGCAAACGCCGTCCCCGCGTGCTGCGCCCGTTCCGTGCCCACCGGCGACCGCGGCGGCGCTGGGGGCGCGTTCCCTGCGTCGTCAGTCTGCGACGGCTGCGCTACCCGCCGTCGGGAAAGGCCTGCTGCGGACGACATGCACGATGGCCAGAGCGAGAACGATGCACAGCGGAGATTCGGAGTCGGCACGCGACCAAACGGCTTGACTTCTTACTATCACTCAGAGTCTCTCTCAGCTTGTATACCCTTGCTCACTGCTCACCGAGTGCTCTGAAATGCTCTTGCTCGGTGGACCTTTCTCGCCGCCGTAATTCGATCTGGCGCTATCGGGGTCTAAAGCCCTGTACAGCCCTGTACCAGCTCGTCACCAGCCCTGAACACCCTGCAGGGTGCTCCCGCTACGCATCCACCTGCGTGGTCTCTTGCACGCAGGTCCGGTAATAGTATCCAACAGTAGCTCTGATTCTTTGTTGAGCGCGCTGCAAGCGCACTCTTTCCGAAGACCGACGAGCAAGCAAGTGGTTCGCGGGGGCTGACTGTGTTGCTTGCTCCTTCGTCTTGTGGGTCAAGGCGGAAGAGCAAGCGAGAAGGAGCTTGGGCGTGCAATTTCCGTCTCGTCGTAGCTCGTCGACCGGGGGGGGGGGGGGGGGGGGTTCGAACTTCGGGCGGCGGCTCGCACTGACCTTGCCTTGTCCCCAGGTGTCCCGCGCTCCATCCACCTTGGCTCTACGGGGCTGAAATGTACTGTGAGACCGCGTTCACGAAAACCGAAGCCCAACTTTTTTTTGGCGAGCGAGATATACCGCATCACCTCCGCGAAGGACTCCTTTTGTGGCGAGGCCCTTTGTCAAGCTCTTTCTTGCGATCCGATGTTGAGAGTGTTTTGAATCTCTATCGTGCGTGACGCTGGGCCTGCCATTACCCTGCCGGCTTATCGAGGCGGCCGACAACTGCATCACTCGTAGGAGCATGTCTGACCATGCACTCAAGCTAATTTACTGTACTCTATTTAGATCGTCGATGGCAGAGTTTACGCCAGCTAGTGATCGACCTGCTCTTCGACAACTTTGACATAATTGTGAGTGGTGGTACTATCATCGTAAGTGTACATTCTTGGAGCAAGAACATATCCTCATGTCATCACAATACTTTCCCCATTACCAGTCGGTCCCGTGGGACCCACAGCCTTTGCCTCCCAATCGTCTCTCCTGCGGGCTTCCATACATTTGCGCCGCGCCGCCTTTGCCTTCTCTCTGGCCGCCTCGCGTTCGGCCTCCTCCTTCCTGTGTTTTTCTACCATGCCCTGCACATTTTCCACCGCACCTTCAGGATCATTCTTCCACAGCAGAAGGTATCCTTGGAGCGCCGCGGCAGAGAATGTGCTCTCTGGCAACGAATCCGCAAACTGCGTGGCGAGCTCGGCTAGTTTTGCTTCGTCCAGTTCCGCAGTGCCGCAGAGGCCGTGAGGGAAGAAGCGCGAGAACATGCGCTCAGCCTGGTCGTGCGTCGTTGCCTTGTAATGTATTTTGACGTCCATGCGGCCGGGGCGGACCAACGCGGGATCTAGCTTTTCAAGATGATTCGTCTGCAATGAGAACAAATTATACTGAGGTTCGAAGCAATTAAAGGTGTGCATTGACTAGACTTACCGTTGCGAAGACAAGCCTGCCTTCCTCGCTCCACACTCCATCGATCACGTTGAGCAAGCCGCTGAGAGTGACCTCGCTGGTCTTCACGGGCATCCCCATCGCATTCATTTGCACAGGACGTGGCCCGAAAGCCTCCACGGCGCCACCGGCAGCACCATCGCCGCCGGCGTCGTCGTCATCCTCGGCCTTCCTCGGCTCAGGGAAGGCGCAGTCGATATCTTCGATGCTCAGGATACACTCCGAGGGTGTCTGCGCGACGAGCGAAAGCAGCGTCGAGTCGTCCATGCCCTTGTTCGCGAGCGAGATGGCGTATATCGGCAGCATCAGCTCGCTCGCGATGGCGTGGATCGTCGAGGTCTTTCCCGCCCCCGGGATGCCGTGGAGGAGGTAGCCGCGGCGGTACGGCACGCCGGCGTTCTTGTACCATTTTTCGCTGGCGAGGAAGTCGCGCGCGTCGGATAGAAGGTGCTCTGCCGTCCCAGTGGGGAGGATGAGTGTGTCCAGACGTCTGCGCGCTTTGTGGACGGCCTGTGCCCATGTTCCATGCTGCAAAAAGACGCTAGATTAGACGAGGAGAAGAGTACTAGAAAAGAGGGAACCAGGATTTACCTGGTCGGCGAGGTGAACGGAGACGTAGTGCCGCGCGCCATGTGTAGAATGCAGCCGAGCAGCCTCAACGAGTTCGTCCATGACCTCGCGTTGCGTGTGATGCAGACTGAAGGGAAACCATTAGAACAGTCCTGCGTGTATGGTGGAAGCGGCACAAACATCACTGTCAGCTTGCCACCTTCTTCGCGTCCCGTTCGCCAGTGCGGAGATCCCTTTTCCCTGGTGACCTGAACCCAGTATCCGTTCCACTTGAGCAGTTGCGGGTACTCCGCGGTGGGCATGTACGACAGCCTCCCCGCGACGGCAGAGCTTTCGATGTCATACCGGGCACTGGTCGACTTCTTAGCCATGACTTCGACCTGGCGGACGTCCTTCCATGCGTTAAGTGATCCCTGATGCGCGTTAGTTTGTCCCGAACTGAAATACAGAAGGAATGATGTACCAAGAATCCAAGCATCCAGTCGTAAGCTTGATCGGGATGTGTAAACGTTGCAATCACCACAGAGGGTGCCTACGACGTGACTTGAGCCAACGTAAACACAATCTTAGATTCATGGGTTCCTACCTTTCCCGCTGGAAATTGCGTCTGCATAAGCTGAGGGCGCGATTTCGTGAGATAGTAGGTGCGCGCTTCTTCAATAAGCTCCTTTAGCACCCATCGCTTCCAGGAGTATACACTGAAGTGAAAGGATCAGGACATAGTGCTGCGGACGTTTGACGCTGAAACTAACGATAAGGTGATAGAACCGCCCGACTCCGTGCCTGCAGAAGTGATAATCGATGGTTTAGCAGGCCCACTATATCGCATGGGTGCAGTACTCATTGCTCACCTGTTCGGTACTCGTAGTCGCCATGAAGTTTCCTCACCTTAATCCAATGGCTTTTCCAACGCCAGAACTCCGGTTGGTCAGGAGTGCTCTGATACACCGGGCGTGGGTGGCCAAGATCGAGCTTATCCTCAGGATGCGAGCCGGCCTGGACGATGCTCAGCACGCGGACCGACGTGGAATTTTCCCAGACATTGTGCGCTTTGAGATACGCATCGATCCAATCGAAGCAGAAGTCGCCGTTGACAAACCTAGCCTCGATAAACAGCCGCTGAATTGCGTGAGCAGAGAGCGACCTCCAGATCCCCCGCACGCCCTCCATCGCTGTTCCGAACAGCATCAGCTTCAGCCCTTCTTGGATCCAGCCGCGCTGAAAGAAAGCCCAGATTGCCCCGGCGAGCAGCGACAGCAGGTCCATGATGGTGAAAGGGACTTGCTGCAGGTAGTGCTGAGTGAATAGCAGAGTGCTGTTCGAGTTGTCCATTGTGGCTCTGGGTCGCAGTGGGAAGATAAGGATGGGATTGAAGAAAACCCGGACTCGGCGCGTCGCCCATAGTTTTGTCCGTGCAGACCAGAGCGCTCATGTGAACGCGTTAGCAGAAGTTTTACTTCCATGAGCGCTCGGAGTCGCGGAGTTTTTTGTGAAATTGAGTTGCTCCCAACGGACCGATGTTCCGATAGCTCCTCGACCTCCGAATTGTCGTCCGTATACTATACGTTGGACGCGGCGACAGTCTGACGAATTGCTGTCGCTCCCGCCGCGAGCGCGCTTTCAATGTTTTGATGCTATATCTGAATCTCTTTTTGCAACATCTCTTTTTGCAACTCCAATTTTATTACTCGGCGACCGATATCTAGCTGTCTTGGCCTCAGGCTCTCGGCAACCCAAAGCATGATGCACTCTGCAAGCGCTGTCTAGGAGCTTGCAGCGTTATCTCCATATATATGTCGCTACCTCTGACTTTTGTCTATCAGGTCACATATCACCTATGGTATCTCCATCACAACGGCGTCCGCCAGCCAGCCGCACTGCCAGCGTCGGGCTACGGGCATTTATCTATTTTCTTCAGCTGAAGGCTGGGATTGGCTTAGCTATTGGCTAAGAACGCCGACGGCTGTCTAGAGGGCGCTTGCTCACGGTTGCCCGCATGGCGACGTCGCCTTCCCGGCCCTTCCCAGCGGCCCACCTGACTCAGCCCGCAGGTCAGTCGACGTTGCGAACTGTGTTGACAGCGTTCATGCTGACTCTTCGAAGGATATTCCACTGGATGGTGAGCTGGACCTCCCCCACGGTGGCGTGGGACGGTTCTTGCACGATCCTCTGTCCTATTGGTCTTGCACGCTGAAGCTTGCCTGTGACGTGTCCAGTGCACGCACGCGGGCAGCTCTCCGACAGTCCTGGCGGCCAATCAGGAAGCCCGTCGTTGTTTACTCAAACTGAGGTGCCCGTTGATGTGCTCGCGGTGCCCCGACGGACCGCGTGTCTCGTCTACCCCAAGGCGAAGCGTCTGCCTACTCTGTACTTGCACTGAGCTTCTCTACGCGCTCGTATGCTCGATGGCGCGCATCTGACTTCAAGCCATAGCATCGTGACCCTGGACTTGCTTCTTTCGGATCTGCGATTGCCAGCTTCGGTACACGTGAGATCGTTGCCTGGGACTGCTATCAGCGACCAAATTTGGCCCGTTCTGCGTCATCCCACGGATTTCTTAAAGGGCAGAATGACCCTATTGCTTGCCGTGCGACGCCCCGATGCTCGGCATTCTAGCTTGCTTTGCCTTGGTGGGCTCACTGGCCGCCTCAGCTGGCGTGCCGCTCCAGCAGCGCGCAGGTAATTGCGTTTCATGCTCATGACCACTTTATCATTAACTATTCCACAGCTAACGCGAAGGTCGAGATCAGCAATGCGGTCTTTACGACCAAGTGGGTCGAGGGGTCCAACTTCGTGCAGATTGTCGAGGTTACCGTCTCGAACACCGGTGACGACGCGTGGATCACCCAGGCGGACGCGCTTGAAGTCACCGTCTCCTCAAGCAGCGTCGAAACTGTATCGCGCGGCACTCTCAAGCGCCTTCAACCGGGCGACCAGGCCATCGTTCAAGTTGGCGTAAGGAACAAGGCCGGCATCGCCCCTGGCACATCGTGCGACGCGACCGTCGTCGTGTCTTGGGCCCGCAAGTCGCAGGCTAGGAAGGTCCTTACGGGCCAGAGCTGCGGTGTCGGCACCTTCGCTGCCACGACGGACAGCCTCGCGATTCACACGACGCCTGACTGGTACAATGATGCCAAGTACGGCATATTCATTCACTGGGGACTGTACAGTGCACCCGCGTTTGGGAACGTTGCCCCGAATGAGGAGTATGCAGAATGGTGCGCTCCATGGTAGATCTCGCGCATGACTGCTGATCGCACCTTTCGCAGGTACTGGCAGCACCTGAACAACCCCGACGACTCGACGCAGACCTTCCAGTACCACAAGGACACGTACGGTACTGACTTCAACTACGACGATTTCATCGCGAACTTCACGGGAAAGAAGTTCAATCCGAACCAGTGGATGCAACTCGTCGAAGACGCAGGAGCCCGCTACGTTGTGCCGACCACTAGTGAGTCTGCATGGCACGAGACGCCTATGTGCAACTTCTGACTTTCGCGCAGAGCACCACGAAGGCTTCGCGCTGTTCGGCTTCCCCGAGACGATCAGCAAGCGCTCTTCAGTTCATCTAGGCCCGAAGCGTGACTTCATCCGCGAGCTATTCGACGAGGCCAAGAAGAACTTCCCTCACATCCACCGCGGTCCGTGTGGCAGCGTAATGCTCAACAATTTAGTCTGACGCATTGTCCTCCCAGGCACTTATTTCTCCTTGCCTGAGTGGTATAATCCAGCGTACGCTCGCTACAGCGACGGGGGGTCCTTCCCCGGAGGTACGTTTTGTGGTCTCTCATGCCCTCTGACAATGACCTACTATTCCAGGACCCCCGAAGAACCCTTACACCGGCGAAGAAGTCCCATATACTGGCTTTGTCGAGGTCAGCGACTTCGTCACTGACATTCAGCGGCCGCAAATGGACGTCCTTGCGTACGACTATGGGACTGAGATCATGTGGTGCGACATCGGCGGCCCGAACAACAGTACGCTTATGGCGTCTGCTTGGCTCAACTGGGCGACGAAGCAAGGCAGGCAGGTTACGTTCAACAACCGCTGCGGTATTCAGGGCGACTTCGATACGCCGGAGTACTCCTCCAATGAGGACATCTCGGAGCGTAAATGGGAGACTTGTCGCGGATTGGACCCTGATTCGTTTGGGTACGCCTGACTCTGACAAAAGGTCATCATTCGGAAACTCCTCTGACAACTTTTCAGGTTCAACTATGTGACGCCGGACAGTGGCTACCTCACGTCTGAGGAAATCGTCCAAACACTCGTCGACATCGTCAGCAAGAACGGGAATTTCTTGCTTGACAGTACGTTTGTCCCATTGCTGGAGATGCAACTCGCTGATCGAACATAGTCGGTCCGAGGAACGACGGCACAATCCCTGAGATCATGTCTAATAATCTCCTTGGCGCTGGGAAGTGGGTTAAAGCCCATGCGGAGAGCATTTTCGGTACTCGTTACTGGGCGCGCTCGCCGGGTACAGGCTCGGTCCGTTTCACTACGACACCGAGCGCGTTCTACATCCATCTCCTCGAAGCCCCCACCGGGGCAGTATCGATTCCGTTCCCAGTACCCTTGCTCCCGAGGGACAGGGTGACGATTGTCGGCGGCTCGTTGAATGGCCGCCCGGCCACATTGACGAAGAACGACGACGGCACATTCACGCTGCATGGCAGTGCTGCCATCGCTGCTGCTGATACGTTCGTGTGGACGTTCAAGATTGCGTACGCCAGCTAGGGGCGACTGCGCTTTGTATTCACGCTATGGTGCTTTCTCAATGAATCAATGGGTCTTTAGATTTCGTGACGGCATCTGCTTCCTCTGAGACAGTGCTCAGTAGTAATCGACGAGCTTCTTGACGGTCTTCTCTTCAGTGTCGTCCTTCAGCAGTCGTTCCAGAGTCTGTCGAGGCGTCAAGTGAGAAATTCTTCGGCGACAGTGACCGCGGCGTACATACCTCATTCACAGCCAAGAACCTCTCCACAAACGCCTCTCCAAGGTCAGATACGAGCTCGTGGTCCTGCCTGAGATAGTTCCTAGCCTCCTGCAAACTCAGCGGCATACGACGCGTGATGCCTAAGTCCGCGCGCTCGCGCTCGCTGAGCGTCGAAGCGACGACCTGGCAGTCCTTCGTCACCAGGGGAGCGGACGCCGCGACACCACGCATCCCGCCGGCGATCAGCGCCGCCATCGCGACATACGGGCACGCCGTCCCGTCGTGCGCGCGCACCTCGAAGTGGTATGCGTCCGGCTCGCCGCAGAGGCGGATCGCGGACTCGCGGTTCTCGCGGCCCCACGACGCCCAGGTGCCGCCGGACCAGATGCCGTCCTGCATCCGCGCATAGGATGCGTTTGTTGGGAGAGATAGCGCGCAGACGCCTGGGAGGTGGTCGAGCATCCCCTGCAGGAAGGATGACTCCAAAGCCGTTAATCCTGGTGCGCTTGCGACGTTTGCGAATTGGGTCGATAATGGTCGACTTGACTTGACGGAGAGATGCACGTGCAGACCGCTACCACCTTTTTGCGCTGAGAAGAGAATGCTGAACAGGGTATGACGACGTACAAGTGTTATTGTACAGGCGGGGAGCCAGAGTCGCTTTGAACCCATGTTTGCTGCTCAGTGTTATCAGATAATTTAGCCACTGTAGATATAATTTACCTGGCAACGTTGAAAATGGTCTCCCGGGTTGCAATCAGAGCGTCCACAGCTTCCAAGGGAGGCAGATGCCCCGTGACGAATTCATACTGTCATAGTCATCTCAGAAAATGCTCGGAATCTAGTAGGCGATGCTACTGACCTGACCAGGAGCCGCCTCCGCATGGTACATCATGAGTTCAATGCCGGAAAGCTCAAGGTCATCAGCAATTTCTTCCAAAGCAAGGGCGATGGTAGATCCAGACGGAATGGCCTGAGTCTCAGACCACCCGAAGTCGTTGGCCGCGACAAGTGGAACAACAGACTTCAGGAAGATGACCTCCATTTCAAAGCCAAGCCGGATGTTCACGCCATGGCTTCTTTGCGCGTTTCTGAAGTGACCGTTGAGCATGAATAAAACCTTGCAGATTTTCTTACTCAACAACGCGACGGAGCAGCCCTCGGGGGCAGAGGGACCTCGAGAGCGGGCGGGCCGGGTCCTAGGTCGTATATCAACTAGTAGCACATACCATCGTAAGAGATAAACTGATTCGTACCGGGATCGCGCGCTCAAACCACCCCATGAGACTGGCGTGTCCCGGGGCGTACCCACAGAGTCTCAATGAAGACGGATCCACGACATAGAGGTGTTCTCCTGAAGTCCCAAATCCTTCCGCAAGCTGCAGAAACACCAGGCCCAGCGACGCCTCGGTCAAGCGCACCCCAGGCCGCGCCGTCTTCAGCAGCTTGTTGAAAGCTTTTATCGGGATGACGCGATAACGCGTCCAGTTGATGAGATCGACCCATTGCAGGCGCACAAAGCGAACGTTTTCCGCCTCGAGCTTTTTGCGCAGGTCGTCGTAGGCAGACATGGCGGCCTTGTTGAAGGCTTTGAAGCGCCATGAAAATCTCCGACGACACCGCGCAATGCGGACTTCGGCGCTTATTTTCTGCTTTACCTTTCCGCCATCATGGTAGCCGCGAGTGCTCAGGAACTGCAGGCGCTGGAGGCGACGCTGCTCAACACCTCTGGAAGCACGCCGCTGGCGTCGCGTTTCCGAGCGCTGTTCACGCTCAAGGCTATCCCTGGTGAGGAGAGCATTGGTATCATCTCGAAAGGTGCGTCGGCCAGCCACAGATTAGATCTTTGCTCATCTAAGCTGTCTATCGCTCCCATTACCCTTCCAAATTAATTGGAATGGCCGCCTATTATAGGCTTCGCAGACGAAAGCGCGTTGCTGAAGCACGAGCTCGCGTATGTCCTCGGCCAAAAGAAAGACCAGAGGGCCCTGCCCGTCCTTACGCGCGTGCTGGAGAACACGAACGAGGATCCAATGGTTCGGCATGAGGTTTGTATTTCTCAAAAATAATGTTCGAGCAGCTTGCTGATGCTCTATGCTTGCGTGAAGGCGGCGGAGGCGATGGGCGCCATCTCAGCACCGTCCGCCGTGCCAATCCTCCAAAAGTACCTCAACGACTCGCACCAGGCAGTGCGAGAAACATGCGAGATTGCACTCGCCAAAATCGACTGGGATCAGAAACATCCTGCCGCGTCCTCGTCGACAGCGCCTACCACCACCGAGTGCGTCCCTTCGCCATTCCTGTGCTCCTTCGAGCCACGTTAACGACTTTGATTTGTTAGATATACTTCCATAGATCCTGCGCCAGGAAACACCTCGGGTCTCTTGCGGGGAGCCGTGAAGGGTACGTATGCGCCGGCGAAAAAATCCTATCAGATCAGATAAGATCAGATCTAATTTTTCTCACGCAGATGAAGAAAGCGTCCCTGAGCTGCGCGCCGTGCTGCTCGACACCTCAAAACCGCTCTTCGAGCGCTATCGCGCCATGTTTGCACTGCGCAACATCGGGACGCCGGCGGCGATCGACGCGCTGGCCGACGGGTTCTCCGATGCGAGTGCGCTGTTCAAGTAAGGACTGTCGCTCCCATTCCCCACTCCACATCACGCATTCCCTCTGATAATCTCTGACAAGTCGCTGATCCCCTACGCAGACACGAAATCGCCTTCGTCTTCGGCCAAATGTCCGCGCCGCACAGCGTGCCCGCGCTGCTGCGCGTGCTGCACGACAGCGGCGAGGACGAGATGGTGCGGCACGAGGCGGCCGAGGCGCTCGGCGGCATCGCCACGCCCGACGTCCTCCCGCACCTGCGCGACTGGGCGGCGCGCCCCGACGCGCCGCGCGTCGTGCGCGAGAGCTGCGTCGTCGCGCTCGATATGTACGAGGTGCGTTTTGCCGGTTATTCTGTGGCGATAAGGATGTGCTGAGGCATTTGTTGCGTAGTATGAGAATTCGGAGCAGTTCCAGTACGCCGACGGCCTGGCTACGAACGGGGATGGGGCGAAGGAGGTGTCGGTGTCCGCATGAGCCAAGCGAATGAGGCATTCGTAACGGTATCATGAAGTGCCAACCCCTTGTATTCTGGGTATTTCTACAGTAGCAATTGAACATGGCGTGGGATCTTGCATGGAACCACCACAAAGCTAATTAGAAGGCAGCCGTCACTGCATCCCAGGAGCCATGATAGTGCATTTGGGACAGTGTGAGCGATACAGCATAAACAGAACGTACAATGGTCAATAGACAGGGCAATTCTAGGCATGGGAAGGCGGAACGGTTGACCGAGCATCGCGCTCAAGCTTTCGCCGCTTGCGCTCCTGGTCCTCCAGCATTATCCGCTCTGCAGCGCTGAGCTGCTCACGATCGCGCTTCTGACCTGCCACAGGCTCCGTCTTCGGGGCTGTCTTGAAGACATTGCCCTTCAACGGGTTTGCAGGCGCCGCCTTCAGCGGGTTGGCCTTCAGCGGGTTGGCCTTGAGCGGGTTCAGGCCGAGCTTGATGGCAGGTGCAGCAGGAGCCGGTGCAGCGGGAGCGGATGGTTTGAGCGAGACGCTGAGCACGACCTTCTCCTGGCCCTCCTCGCGCTTGAACTCCTTCGCGTCGGGCGGTGGCGGACTCGCGTCCTCCGAGCCGCTACCACTGCCGCTCGCTGACGGGCCAGCCTGTGCCTCCTCGATCTCTTTGGCACGTTCAATCTGCTCGGCGAGCAGCATGCGCTCGCGCTGCTCGTCGCTCATCTTCATGCGCTCCTTCTTGAGCGCGGCGTCGGCCTTCGCGAGCGCCTTGGGCGAGTTGTCGATCCACGCGATGAACCAGCCCTTCTCCGTCTCGTCCACGTGCGCGATGCCCGCGCGGCCGAGGTGTTGGCAGAAGCCCGTCAGCGTCACCCAGCGCGTCGCGTTCATGTGCAGGTGGGCCTTGTCTTGGATGTACTCCTGGTAGACCCGGTTCGCCAGCACGCGCTTCGTGCCGTACCTAAATCGCACAATTACAACATAAGCCTCTAGAATATAAAACCGGTGCCAGTAAGGCGTACCGTCTGGACAATAGCGCAACAAATTCGGACTGGAACTGCTGGCTGAAGTCGGCGATGTGCTTGCCCGCGTGCTCGCCGACGACGAGCATCTGGCGCAGATGGCCCTCGGACTGGGTGTGGCACTTGAATCCGTTCTCGTCGCGGCACTGCTTCTCGCAGACTTGGCAGTACCAGCGCAGGCGCTGCAGCCCCTTGCTCTTCATCTTGTTGGCCACATACTTGGGCGTTCCTACTTCGCTGCAATGGATATAAGCGGAGTGTACATCGAGTTTAGAAAAGGAACGTACGCTCTAGGCATTGTTAAGGGCTAGGAATAAAGGTGATAGCAGGTGCGCGCGATTCGGATGGGTGACGGAGCGGAACAAGGTGGCGGCGCCGATTCGAACCCCGCCCGGACATTACTCGCCGAGATCGGCAACGGGCGGCGGCCTTCCCGAACGTTCTCCTCGACCACCACCAGAAAGCATGTCTGCTGCAGTTCCCGCCCCGACCAGCGCGCCCATGTACGCCCAGCCGCCGCCTGCGCCTGCCCCGACCAAGACGCAGACGAAGGCTAAGCCGCTGAATGTGTTCTCGAATGACGGCTCATTCTTAGAGCGCTTCCAGCGAAACAAGATGGTATGTGCTGCGACTTCTGGGCCGGAATATGTTCTCAGCTTCTCTGTAGGAGGATGCAGATGCGAAGAAGCAAGAGGAGGAGCTCAAGAAGTGAGTGATCAAGTTTGCGCCTTTGCTCATGCCGCTAAACCGGACAATCCAAGGAAACGAGAGTTCGATGCACGCTTTGTACGTGTCTCTTCCCTCTACCGATTCCACATCAACGCTCATGCATGATCCTCAGAAGAACCGCCGTAAGCGTCCCGCGCCGTCAGACTCAGCAGACGCGTCTCGCTCTGCCACCCCAGAATCCGCGCCTTCTGCAACGCCAGCGAAGAAGGCCAAGACCACGTCTTCCTCATCCGAACCCATGAGTACGTGTCGTTCCACCTATCCGCTTGTTTACTTTGCATACTACGTTGCCTTTCATGTGCAGGTCAGTACGCAAAGGAGGTCAAATCGTACGCCTCCCGGAGCCTCCAAGAGGCCAACACGCACATCGGCAGCCGCTCTCTGGTCAGATGATTACTCTTTTGCGTGGATATGCGCCCGCCGTCGTGCCCTCACGCGCCCATTTTCCAGTGCTCTCTCTTTGGGGTTTATTTCCGTCCTACTGAAATCCAAGCTGATCCCTTCCTGTATGTACTGGCTAGCTTCTCCGTGCTGAATTGATACACCAGGTCTTACTTGCATTCTGACATTATTGATCTATCGTACCTTCTCGAGTCTGTGCGGCACGTAGAGACAATGTTACGCTCGCCAGTTTAGCCGCTGCTGGACCGAGTTGCGTAGCAGTGTGGCCAACGTCAGGCCCTCACAATCGTGCCCATGTCCGTGAGCATCTACCTCCTGCGCCATCTGCGATCGCTTGAACGGTAGACCAGGCGACACAACGTCCTGAAACCGCAAACATCAACATTCAATCCTTCACACCGCTGCAGTGCACAGATACGCACGCAATTATTCTGCGACCGCGCAGCTCGCAGACCACATATAGTCGCCGTCTTGCACGCGCCTGTACAGTTGCTGACTTTGCCGCCGCGCGACAGCCGAGCATTGTACAACTGGAACGCCGCGTCGTCGCGCTCAAAGACCTCCGTCAGGTTATGCCAGAATGCTGCACTCAGCGGCGCAGTCCGGGAGAGGTTGACGAGCGGGCCATAGGAGGCGCGTGCCGAGTAGAATTGCGAGAAGACGGGGCCGGTGGTTTGGAAGGTGGGCGCGGAGATGTTCGCGCTGAAGACGCGCACGTCGAGCAGCTCGTAGGTGTCGGCATCCAGGTCGTAGACTTTGAAAGCCGGGTTACCGCCTGCGGCGGTTATCAGGGGGGACAGAATGGGTGGCTCGATGGCAGGACTTACTGGTAGGCGTTAGAGACGGCGCGATCATGTTCACGCTGACTGCGTTCGCAGCCGTCTGGTGGTGAAAATCGCTGTACGAGATCTCGAACTGGTCCTGCAACGAGACTTCAGCGCAAAGTTGAGCTGGCAGAGGTGCATGGAGCGTACGTACCACATGCGTGTGTCCGAAGAAGTTGCCGACAAGCGTATTCTTATACCTCTGCACGATCTGGTCGAAATAGTTCGACTGCGTCCTCAGCCGATAGTGAGCACGCGTGTCGACCAGTATTGTAAGAAGCGACCACGCCGCACCTGGTCCGCCAGGAAATCCGACTTCCCACTCGGCACATGCCCAATAATCCACGCCTTCTCCCCCCGGTCCTCCGCATGCTGCAACTGTCTTACAACGAAAGCAAGCAAGCCCTGCGGGTCATGCACGACGGCGTCCGTATCGTACAGCCAGAAGTTCTGCTTGTAATGGTACTGCGTGTTGAGCGAGATGACGCGCAGCTTCGTGCCCGGGACGAGCGCGGCGTAGCTCCCGCTGACGTGGCGCACCTCGCGCGCGCCCGCGGTGTGGATCCAGCGCGCCCAGCCGTGCGCCTGGGTGTCGAAGACCCATTGCGAGGAGGACGCGCTGTTGTTGCGCGCGCGGACGACCGCGTCGGAGCGCGGGAAGGAGTTGACGGGCGCGGTATCGTGGTTGCCCAGGGTGGGGAAGACGGGGATGCGCCCGAGGAAGGAGGCAAGCTCGTTGTTGAACGCGACCATGTCAGTGGTTGCCTCTCTGCAACGATGCTAGTTGAGCATTGGGCTCTATGGCTCATGGGTAGTCTGAAGCTTACTCTCGGTCCACCAGCCAGATATCATCTGTAGATGGTGATTAGATTTCGACGCAGCAAACAGGACACAGAGACGGACGTTCGACTACATCGCCAGTGAAGATGGCGAAGGCGGGATTGATTTTCTTGACAGCCTTTAGCATGGCGTCCGCAAGACTGACAGGCGCGTCGCAGGCGGAATTGCCGAAGGGCCCTGCAGGCACTTTAGCCGGGGCGTCCCCACTGCCTGCAAAGTTCCTGCAGCAGATCGGTTTCGTGCACTGGGCGTCCGCGCCGACCTGCGAATGGGCACACGACCATAAATTATACGTTACATGGCATCAAAGCCGGATGGGACTCAACGGTGTACTCCCGGTCGATGTGCACGTCGCTCATGTGCACCACCGTCAGTGGCGGCCGTCCAGATCGCGGGGAAGTGGGGTGCGCGTTTGGAGCTGGAGCGGGTTTCGGGAACGGGACGGTGAAGGCGTTGACGGGCGGCGGCGCGCAGAGCCCGAACAGCGCATCGCAGAGCTTCGTTGCCGTTTGGCCTTGCGTGTTGATGCTGCGAATCGCGTGCGCGATGATAGGCGCGGACGCGCCCACTGCACCGGCGCATACGTCGTCGTCTGCGGCCTAGGGTGTTGTATGGTTGATGCTCGCGTGCAGGAATCAATGAAAGGGGCGTACGCCAATGGCCTGGCATACGCCTACGAAGCCGTCCGTGAACGGCGCGTCGCCAAGGAGCGCGAGTAGCTGAATCGGCACGAGCAGCGCGTGGCACGCGTCGCAGGTTGTCGCCTGCGCGAGCTGCGCCACGATCTGCTGCACCAGCTGAGTCGCATTTTGAGCAGCCGCCGCCGCTGCAAGCCCAAGGAAACCGAGAATCAAAGTGACGAGCGATAGGGGACGCATGGCTGGGCGACAGGCACGCCGAGTGAACGGTGTCGCATTTATGTGTGTACCGCCGTCAGAGAGCGAATGCCGGCCCAGCGGGTGTTGTTAGCCGTTTGTTGCCTGCACGTCGGCGCCACCCCATGTATCTTTGGGTGGTAGTGTCCGGATTGCTGGCGAGGAGCAAGGCACATGCGTTTGTTTGTCCAACTGCAAGCGCACAGGACCCAGGTGGCCGTCTATTCTCAGATGACGAGGAACAACGGGCTGGGTGCACAGAGGCCGAGCGAGAAGCCGCATAAAATGACCAGGTGATAGATGGGGCCGTAAGGAGAGCGTTTGGTTTATCGCAGGCTCGCCGGGAGGCTCAAGACTGGTAGGTAGGAGGTCTGATACTCATACTGGCTGGGTTACTCCTGATCGCCGTCACGGTCACGGTCTATGGCAGATATCCGAGATGCCCATGGCGGTGGTGACCGCAGCCAAAGATACGCTTGTGCGTAGAAGCGGTATCATTCGATTTCGGCCTTATGCACGGGCGCTCAAGAAAAAGCAGAACAACATCAACATGTCGGAACTTGACTCGGAATTGGTCGACAGCTGTTCGTCCTCCACACCGCATCTGGGCTGCATCCCGCACTGTGTCCTATTCAGACAGCGTTCGTCCAACTGCCCTTCGACTGGCCCTCCACCTCCTTGCCACCGTTTTTCGTGGAACACACAAGGAGTCCTTGCTCGGCTTATGATCACCATGCCACTCGAGCCACTCATCGTGGTGGTCCCCGTCGTCTATATCTCCGCAAATCGCGTGGACAATACTCTGCACTCATGACTCTTACCACTGCGCAGACCCGTTTTGTCGAAGGCTGGTTCCTCGCCGAGTGGCATCGCAGACATCCCAATGATGCGGACACGCCCAGGGCACTTGCAGAGCGTTTGGCTGAGCACTCTCCGGGCAAGGTCTCGTATTGTCTGGGCGAGACGGACGGATGGCTTAACGATCCTGACGAACTAAATGACACCTCCACCCATGATCTGAGCCACAAGAGCAGGTAAGTGCAAGTCACTGCCACGCAGTTGGCGTACGACGTTGCTGATACGATGTCGGACGCTCTAGGGACACAACAGTGCGGGGTCGCAAGCTTGCTGCGCTTCTATCTGAAATACGGAAAGTCCTCTTTCAAACTGCCAGTCGTCTCGCGAGCGATTTGAACTCGCAGTGCCTGCTAGCAAGGCGACTGCCACTGGAGGTATTCGGTATCATTCTCGGCTTGCTTTCCTTTCAGGACCGTGTGGCTGCATCCCATGTCTGCCATGGATGGCGGGATGCTGCCCTCAGCGAGCCTCGGTTATGGAGCGACATCGTCCTATATGTGCCAAACCTGACATGGTCCTTGCCCGCCATTCCAAAACTGCTGTCTCGAAGCAGAGCCATTCCTCTACGTCTCACTGTCACAGGCTTATATTCCGAAGACGTCCCGCACATCGTCCATTGGATTACGCGGGATGTTTTGGAACGAACAAGCTATCTTGCGCTCTTCTTCGACGCCAGCTCTGAACTGGGACCTCTCTGGGATGCCCTGGCAACCCCAGCGCCACTCCTGGAGACGCTAATTCTCAGATCAACGGATGCGTCTGATAATGATTGTATTTTCCGAACACCCCAGGACCTGTTTCTCGGCTGTGCGCCGATGCTTCGGGAGGTTCATTCGACTGACGTTCGGGTCACTGCTGGTTGCCGGGCTTTTGACACCGTCGATGTTCTGGTTGCCGACTTTGTGGGCCTGTACACTGGCGATGTCGATTGTTTTCAACAGTCTTGGCCATTGCTGTCCGTATTTCCGTCGCTTTGTTATGCTGGTCTGAACGACGTGAGGGTAGGCGACTGTTTACCTTCCATGGCCGGTGTAAAACATCTCAGCCTTCTAGCATGTGACGGCGACGACCCGCCCATTCCTTCATTGCCGGCACTAGAACACGGCGCCGTGCAGCACATCACGCTCTACACTCAGCATCCCCATGTTTGCCTGCCCGCTCTGTGTGCGGGCCTTCCCGCGTGGACGAAGGTCCAAGTTACCACTGGTTATTGGCCAGCTCAAGAGGTCGAGCCTCATTCTGCATTGTCCATAAAAGCCTGCCACGGAGACTCGCCCACAGCATTGACACGAACCGTTGTCTTCGAAGAGTTCTGTGCCGAGCTTGGTGGTCTGGTTGATAAACGTCTCGCCTCTGACAAGGTCACTCTTGAGATCTCGGAGCACGTTCTAGTCGCGCATGGCGCGCGAGTGGTCGCTTTACTACCGTCTACGCGGAAATTGCACCTGATAGTCGAACCCGACGCCCAGGGCGATGCGCTGGCGTTGCCCGAAATGCCGCCCTCCCCGATCGAATTGCCATATCTGTTGGAGGTGGTCATCATCGTACCTACCGAGGCTGCCCATCGCGTTCGCTCCAGCGAAGAACTTTGCGAGCATTTCAGTCACATCTTTGATACACCGAATGTCGAAAGCTTGGTCCTCCAGATAGAGTACCTGTTCACGCCTAGCTTTGGTCGCTCAGGCGTCAGTTCCTCGCGCGGAATTGGAGCTTCGATAAATGTCTGATAGACAGGATTTCCCATCTTTGCTAACGTATTTGGATGGGAGGGATATTCCCTGAGATGTATCATGACTGTATGTTTATACTAGGTAGCTATGCATTGCGATGATTTGTCCATGGACCAGCTGTAATAGCGCTACCTCGAAAGCGTCAGACAGTGCGACGAGCCCAGAGGCCATGCCGGGACTTCCGCAAAAGCCTTCCGAGTGTAACACCTTCGCAATCATGTTCGTTGTCGGTGTCCGCATGGAGGAACCCTTCCTGTGAACGTTTGGAGGGCAAGCTTGGCTTGACAACATCCTGCAACGTTTTGTTAGGGAATGTCCTCGGCACGAGCTAATAAGCGAAGGTACGCACGCAGTTATTCTCGGCTCGAGCAGCACGCAGCCCGCAAATCGTGATGTTCTTGCAGTCGCCCGTACAGCTGCTGACTTTGCCGCTCCTCGATAGCCGCTCATTATAGAGCTGGAACGCATCATCGCTGCGCTCGAACGCTACCGTCAGGTTGTGCCAGAAAGCTGGAGAAAGAGGCTGGCTGGGGCCAAGAGGCGGGGAAACGAGAGGGCCGTATGACTCGCGCGCTGAGTAGTACAGCTCGAACTTGGGCCCTGTCTGGAACGCCGGGGAAGATATGTTGGCAATGAAGACTCGGGCGTCCAGCAGCTCGTAGGTGTCGGGGTCTATGTCATAAACCTTGAAGGCAGGATTGCCACCTGCCAGTCGCACCCATCAGCCGCATAATCAGACTATATAAGTGCGGGGTTGCGTACTTGTCGGAGTCAGTGATGGAGACAGGATGTTGACAGCGATCGCGTTTGCAGATGTGCGCGCATTGAAGTCGGTGTAAGCAATCTCAAACTGATCCTGCGAGACAGTTTGAAATGAATCTCAAGACGAGCTCGAAGCATTACCACGTGCGTGTGTCCAAAATATTGCCCTGCGATGGTGTCCTTGTACCTTTTCACGATTTGGTTGAAGTAATTAGACTGTGTAGCCGTTAACAGACGCCATGTTTTTAAGTGAAAGCGCCTTTGAGAACTGACCTGATCGTGCAGAAAATCTGACACGCCTGTGGAGACGTGCCCAATGATCCAAGCACGTTCGCCTTGGTCCTCAGCGAGCTGCAGCTGGGAGATGATGAAGGCCAGCATTCCCTGCGGGTCGGTCACCATGGTATTGCGGTCGTAAAGCCAGTAATTCTGTCTGTAATAGTACTGCGTGTTCAACGAGATGATACGCAGTTTGGTGCCGGGGACAACGGCGGAGTAGCTTCCGGAGGAGTGCAGAATTTGCTGTGCGGCAGTTGCGTTGATCCAGCGGGCCCAGCCTGCCGATTGGATGTCGAATACCCATTGATTCGACGATGCCGAGTTGTTGTGCGCGCTGGCAGCTGTATCTGCGAGCGGGAACGAGTTCACCGGAGCCGTGTCGTGGTTTCCGAGCGCGGGGAAGACGGTCAAGTCGCCGAGGAAACTGGCCATCTGGTTGTTGAACGCAGTAAGGTCCGTCGTGGCCGCTCTGTTAGGTGCTCAGCAATCGGCTTTGGATAGATCACATAGCAAGCTTGTCACTGACGGTTGGTCCACCAGCCAGACAGCGTCTGCGAGCGTGATGAGCTGTCATAGTTCCACAACGTCAGATGCGACTGGCGACGTACGTTCGATGACATCGCCAGTGAAGATTGCAAATGCAGGGTCAAGCTCGCGGATGGTCTCGAGCATGACGTCTCCCAGCCTGATAGGCGAGTCGCACAACCCGTTGCCGAAGGGGCCCGCAGGGACTTTAGGGACGGCGCCGCCGCTGTCCGCGAAGTTCCTACAACAGATGGGCTTCGTGCAGTTCGCCTCTGCGCCCACCTACTGCAGTGTTGAGATACGACAAGGTGAGGAAGGGTCGTAATACCGTGTACTCTCTGTCGATGTGCACGTCGCTCATGTGCACTACGCGCAACGGCGGCCGCCCGGATGACGGAGGCTTGACCGGCGTGACCGGGGCTGGCTTGGGGAACGTCACTGTGAAGGGGTTGACGGCCGGTGGAGAACACAGGCCGAAGACGGCGTTGCAGAGCTTGGTTGCTGTCTGGCCTTGCGAGTTGATGTTCCGGAGTGCGTGCGCGAGGATTGGGCCCTGAGTCTTCATCACGCCAGCGCAGACGTCTTCGTCCTCGGCCTGTAGATGAAACCCGTAAATAAAATGATGAGAAGGTACAGTATGGAGGGACGCACGCCCGAGAGATCGCAAACGGTCGTCAACCCGTCTGAGAAAGCATTGTCGCCCAGCAATGCCAGGAGTTGAAGGGGAATAAGCAGCCCATGGCACGCGCCGCAAGTGACGGCCGCTTCAAGCTTCGCGATGATCTCGTCGATGAGACTCGCAGCTTGAAGCTGGACGCTCGCCTGAGTCGCATTGGTCGCGCCGGCAGCAAGCAGCCCGAGCGGCAAGGTCGCAAGCAAGGGCAGGAGCAACATCGTCCTGCTGACGAAGGGACGACGCGGGGGTCAGAGCGGCCCGCTGACGATGCGCCGAATTTATACTGTGTGGCCACAGTACGACACGCGGGCTTCTCCCTTCTGTCAGGCAGGAGGCAATCCGTCGTCGTCAGCTGCTGTGCGCGTGTGTCTGAATGATGACGCTAAAAGTAAAACTGCCTGCGTTGCCGAGGCTCAGGCAGAATCCCATCCAAAGTTCACCGGTTAGGCAATTGCACGTTCGTCGCACCGCCGGGCGCTCTGGCGAACAATCTATCCAGAGAGAAAGAAACCACTGCGAACTAGTTATCCGGATGTCTTCATGGTGGACCATGTGTTTACGCCTTCCGGTGGGTATAGTGCGCGAGAACTGGATGATCTGGCACGTCGCGAACGGGGGAGCATTTGGCGACGAGCCGAATACGCCGTAAGCAGCGCAGTGCCCACTCTATCGGAAAACTGCCTGCGGCAAATCGGAAGCGCGAGCCCGAGCAGTTGGCTTGTGCTGTTGGACCATTGAATTTGCTATGCTGGATTTGAAGCGCTGATTAGCACACAGATGAGTAAAATGAGCGTTTTATGAGCGTTATACATTGTCTATCTTGATCGTTATAGTTTTCTTGACTTGCTGTCGGCCTATCCTTTGCGTGGACCTCCGGGGCGTGATCTGAAGGCAGCCGGATGTTTGGAAGGTTCGGACGATGTTGATAAATGTTTGCGGGTTCCAGTCTTCATGCGCATTCAAGCGTTGGGCCTGCGCACTGAGCAATCCAGCCATGAAAGGATGCATATTCTTGGAAGCTGAAGGCGACGCGAAGCTCGAAGGCAAGACGGGTCCATTTTTTTCGACCTCCGCTAGATACGCTTTCCTTCGTTTCCACCACTCCACCTGGTCCATTGACTCGTTTTCACCCTGGTATCCCGACGGCGGCGCTCTTGGGGATTTAACGCATCATCGCGGAATCCAACATGTTCGTGCAATCGTCTGGCCGAGGAGGTTGAGACTTTGAGGACTGACGGTTATTTGGTGCTGATTATGATCCTCCTCGCCTTGATTGGCGATTAGGCTATAGCTCCAATATGTGCAGCGCAACTGCCTTCGAACCTAGGCTATCACTGCATGGAATGATCGCATATTCCTTCTGGCTGGGCCCAGGATCGCGCATCGCACTGGCAGGCCTTGTGTGCGTTACGCCGTGCCAACTCACCACCCCTGCTTTCTGCTGTTGTTGGCTCGCTGAGACCACAGCTCGAGCACATCGAACCACGTCGATGCACGACGTGCAGCTTTGTGTCGGCATTGCATAACTCGCGCAACAGACACGTTGGCTTCCATGTTCCATGGCCATGCGGTGCCCCAAAATACCCGAAGAAACAGTTTCAGTGTTTGATTTGAAGGAGAAGATGTTGGACAGCTGTGGTCTCCGCGAGGAACACGTTGATAGTGAGCACTCGGCTCTCGGCGCGCCCGGCTTGATGGAGCTGCAGTGAGCACTCGGCGCTGCCCCAGCTGCACTGCCTGCCGCCACAGCGAGCACTCGCTTGCCAAGAAGCACGGGCCAGACCTCCAGTGCTCGGTGTGGCGTGAGCGAGTGCGCGGCCATCCTCGCGCGAGCGCACGGACCATGCCGCTCAACGGATTCAACGGCCGTAAGCGCACGGACCGTGCAGCTGACCGGATTCAACGGCCGCTCGTCTTACGCTCGTCTTGCGCTGGCCGCGACTGCTCCTACGCTATTGATGCATGACTCCGCCTTTATATACTCTAGCCCACGCTCTATTATCACCCAGGTGTTCCGCTCTGTGCGCAGTACCGACTCAGCGGGTGCACACTGCTGTCTGTCCTGAGTACGTTCGAGCGACCGAGTGCCCTCCGCCCCAGTACCGCGACTCTTGCACTGGTTGTCTTACTTGTTTTTAATGCTGTTATTATCATCATCTTCAGCAATTTGCAGTTGGCGACATCGATGCTGGGGTACATAGACTCGGACGCTCGACCGCGATCGCTACATGCATAGAGCTGTGCAATTACGTTCTGTACGCAGCTGGCTAGGTATAAATGAAGAGTCCATTCTGCTGAACGCAAGTCGCCCCGGGCAGGTGGTTGCGGATACTCGCAGCCCTGGTCGCGATGGGCGACGACGTCGCGTCCGGTAATAGCTTAGACGCTCCCTATAATCTTGACACTCTCGACGCATTCTCTCTCTTATTTCCTGATAATCCGCCTGCCCGCACCGGCCCTTCTGGTTCTGGCGATAATACTCCTGCTCCTTGCGTGCGCGCCCCCGTCATCTCACTCGAGCATTCCGTCTATCCACTTGCTCTGCCCGACTCGTTCACAGCACATCCATCGTCGCGAAAGCTCTCCGGCGACTGCTTTCCCTTGACTCGGGAGACTCGTGCTGCACACGTCTACGTGCACGATGGAGATGCAGTCATCGAGTACCCTCATACGGAACCAGCGGGTGCAAACAAGGACGCCGGTGGCGTTGCACACATTTTCCCGCTGCAGCTCGTTCGTAATTCCTCTGGCGATCTCTGCTACATCAGTCCGCTGTCCAACTTGGCATATTCACGCACTGATGCTGGACGCTCGGGCGCCGATAAGAAACGCACATGTCGTCTTTTCTCGTCTGTCCTCGGTGTTCCGGACGACGATTTCCGCTCTATGGACTTTATCCGTTCCGAATACACCTGTGAGTCCCGTTCCCCTCTGGTGCTGTTTTGCTAAGACCCTAATAACGCTCAGGTGCTGGAGCCAAGCTCTGTAGCTACGCCGCCAAGTCGCTTCTCTCCGCCGAGCACCGGTACTGCACTCCCGAACTGCTTGCTGAGCGCGTCTCGCAGCAGCGCCACCTCTCTCCAGATGGTGGACAGACAATTGCTCCTTCGGTGATGAATTTGCTCCTCGAGAAAACGGTCGCCTTCGCACAGTCATTGGGTCAAGTTGGCTGTGGCTCGCAGCTCTCCGCTGCAGACGCAGAATCCCTGGGACTAGGCTCGGAGGCCATGGTCTGCCCCGGTCGTCTGCTCTTTGACTATGACAAGGACGACCGTCCTTTTGTTCGGTGCGATGGTTCCATCCCGCGTAGAATGAAATCCTCACGACTTGAAAGATGCGAATATAGGATGCGTTCTCGCCCCAACCATCGCTTCGAACAGAGTCGGGTTATGGACACGCATGTGCCGTATTTGAAGCGCTCTTCAATGACGACAATGTTCGCGCGGCGCGATATGAAGAGATGCAACTTGAGGAAGGCGAAGGTGTGCTAGCTCCCTGCACCTTTGTTGCGTGCTCCAACGTGCGACGGAAACGATGCCGTATGTACCGATGTCATCTCAACAGCGTAAGCTCATTGTGTTCCAGCTTTCATACATCGTTCGAAAGACCCGGCCGCTGCGGACGCTCTCGAGCATGGGACGCTTGACAAGATGGAGTGTGATGCCCGCTTCATTCTCTTTACCCCGAAGGATGACTACCTCGAGAAATATCCGTATGTCGTCCTCTTCTGCACTGGCATCCACAGCCATCCGCTCCCTCTCCCAACAAGAACACCTGCATCCGTGGTGACGAAGCTGGGGCGACTACTCGACTCGATGGCTTTCAACATTGCGGATGTGACGCCCCGCCGGCTCATGCGCCATGAAGCCGTTGGAACATTGCTGCAGACCTTTCTTCCGGACATCGTGAACCCAACGCTCGCCGACCTGCACCCCTCTCTCGCAAATCTTGATCACCTTGAAGCGCTCATACGACCTGTCAAGAAGTTGAATTTCCCTTCGGGGACGGGGTGGAACGGTGAGCCCCTGTCTCCTCGTTAGTTTCTACTTCCTCATTCCCCACAAGGTGTCCAACTTCACTTTGAGCGTGAGCGCGAGCTGCCACTGCAGCACCAATATATCCGACGGGTCGCCGAGTTTCCGCTGGACGATGGGAAATTGGGGCGATATGTTCTGTGCATGTCCCGGGCCCAGTCAGAACGCTGTCGGCGTGCCATATGGCGCGTCTGCGATATCAGCTTCAAACGGGCACCTCCATGGTACGAATTCGAGCTGGGTGCCTGGGATCACATTACTATGCGCAGTACGTGGATCCTAACTTGAACTGAGCCTTTGTTGACAATGGATTGAACAGCTGACGTCTACTGCCGCGTGTTTTGTAACTCCAAGTCAGCCGAGATGCATTTCAACATTCTGCTTGCGATCGAACAGGTCGTGCTCGAGGACACGGGGAACCGCATCCTGTGGCGCCATATTCATTCCTCATCGCTCGACCAGCCAGTTGGGACGCTAGGATATACTGCTGATCTTGATCCAGCACAGGTTAAAGGTACGCTACTTGGATCTTGCTTTCTCATTTGACGACTCTGACTTTGCGCAGGACATGGGATGCTGTTTCATCATTTGGCCTGTGAAACTCCCCAGAAACGCGATCTCCACGACCCGACTAAGCTGCTAATCGAGTTGGACTGGAAGGAGCATGCGCACCGTACTTATCACGCATGCGAGTTTCATGTCTTGGAGTCGATCAAGACATCGGTCGTCAGCCAGGGAGAGAAGGCGCTGATGCGCTTCATGATAAATGGTACGAAGGAGACGATACAGAGGTCTGTTGCTGCTCTTCAGGGAGGGTCTCCTACTGCGCAAGGTGAGCTTCCCTTTGCTTCCCGTATGCTCAGGAGCTCATGCTACTCTCAGACTGGATCAAGCAGAAGGTCGATTCTGGCTTCATCTTGGAAGGTCTGTGCCTCGAGATGAACCATATTCCCGCGGATATCTGGAGGATTTGCGAGCGCACGAGCGGTGTTTCGGAGAGCTCACATGCAGACATCAACTTGGAAGGAAAGCAGCTCTCCCTTCTCTCTGCCATCGAGTTGGGACGGCGGTATGACTTGCACCGCACTCGGTCACTCCAAGTCCTCACTAGCTTCGGAATTGCGCGTTCATGGATCGAGATGGACGCAGAGAACCGAATCCTGCGCTCCATCAAGCGTTCTGGTACGTTTTCACTGTCTTATATCTCCCCTCTCACTGACTCTATTGAAGACAAGAAGAAGGCCAAATCGCTTCAAGCCAAGGAGGAGAAGAAGAACACGCTCGCCGCCAAAATCGCCTCCGCTGATGCTAGACGCCAAAATGCTGTGGCAAAACTCTCGTCGGCCAGATCCTCCAACGGCCGCGCCAGATGGGAGAAGGCCATCGTTAAGGTCGACGATGAGCTTCGCCGTCTGCGCACAGCTCTGGCCGCTCTGGCTCCCGAGCCCGCTCCAGCCGATGAACCTGGAACCTCGTCTCAAGCTCCACTCTACTTTGCGTCAGATACTCCTCAGTTCGGTCTTCCAGATGCCATGGACTTCCCCTTCGACTTTGCCTTCGCCATGCCAGGCGCCGACAACTCCTCTCATTACGTTCCCCTCGACCAGCCGCCCATTAATTGCTTCCCGCACGCCGAGCAGTCCGCCAACGCTTATTATCCTGACTTCGCAGGTGGCGTTGATCCTTCAATGATCTATAACGTCGATAACACACATAACGTCCAAATCTCACATTCACTCCCAATACCAACACTCTTTGCTGATCCCGACTTTGCATCGGCTTCGTATTTGACACACACAGATTCTGGCGACTTTCCACAGAGTTCTGTACCACAGACTTCACAGCTAGGCGATATCTACTGGGACAACGTGTTCCTGTCTACCGGTGCTCAGCAGGTTTCGACTTTCGAAGATGCTCCGAATACAGCTGCAACTGACCAGCCGCTGGCAAGTAGATACACAGAGTATAGCGAGTTAGCCAAAGCCCTAGTAGACTGGTAGTAGAGTTAATATTACCAGCTTTTGTTGCAAAGGTCATGACCGCAAATGTTCAGACTGCATTGAAATCTCCGGAGGCAAACGGATACTTCCGCTTCAAAACAAAATGAGTTGCGTGCTCAGTTTCCAATATATAAAAATTATTCTCCAAACACGAATTGAACATATCCTATAGTGGTGTGCAAGGATAAACTGGTTTCATGTCTTAACCACTAGACTATAAGGCCCTACAATCCTGGCTATCCAACAGTATCTAGATTCGTAACACTGACCCTTAGTATTTCCTCTTTCAATTCTCCTCATCCTCAAGCTATAATCCACAGTATTAAACTGTGCATGTTATGTATGAGCTTATCTGAGCAATGAAAATATAAGGAAGTAGAGTAGCTGCACCATCGGTCTGCACCAACATTACTATCACCCACCACGACTGGGGCAGAGCCTACTAAGAGCTCATCTTTTGCGGTTAGAGTCTCAAAGTGTACATAAATACCCTGCGAGAGTCTCTTGAGTCACACTGCCCTCGATCGCTGTGGGCAAGACATGGTCTGTCGGCCAAGTCCGCTTGCACAGTTGCGCTAGCACTGGGACTCTCTGCCATTCGCTGCGGCTTGTACAACATCCTGCGGCTCTGGACTGATGAAGCGCAGGCTTGATGCTGCTCGCGTCATTCGCGCATTCTGGTATGAGCGGAAGATGCTCTCCCGGCACCCGAACCTCGTGCTAACGGAATCTCACAAGCTAAACTTGTAAGGCGCATGACATTGTGTATTAAGTAAGGAATCACGGATTAGTGCAAGGATTGTGTCTACTAAAGAATGTTGGGATTGAACTGTAAGAACGGATTGATCAGTAGCTAGCGGCGACCTGACGATGACCGGCTGCCACTGGAAGGGCCTGCTTGAGGCTCATCTGGTGTATCTTGTTCAAGGTCCATCGCAAAGCGACGACAAAGACCAGAGCGAATGTGAGCCCTCATTGCCGCTGGAAGAGCCACGATGTCGCATGACTGGCAATGCTGCAAAATGCGATGGAGCGCAGGTAGATAATCGACCTTCAATCCCTCGGCACTATTGAGGGACATCAGAGCGCGTGTCTCAACGAGCGAGGCCGAGTTGGCGATCTGAGCCGGGATGCCAGGATTCTCCAAGTTGAAAACGGAGAAGCCCATTGCCTCGGGCTCTTCGTCGTCCGACTCGTCGGGGTCCACTGAGAAGGAGGATGAGACAGAGCTAAAGTCAGCTCGTGAGAGAGCTACCTTGCAGGTACAGATACGCGGGTGGAGCCTGGAACTGAAAGGCTACAGGTCCGAGTTAATTGCACACTCTTTGAACCGAGCTGGAGTAATCTCACCTGGATTGAACACCGAATTTCGCACGGCAATGGCTGGAGTTGTAGCAACATACACTAAGAAGAGTCTCAGGGAATAAAGCTGAAGGGCGACAAGCAGGCAGCGTACCTTCATAGAAGCAGTCGTCGGCTTCGTACTGGTGAGCACATACGAATTTGTAGACCTTTTTCCCGTCCTTTGTCTCAGGAACAAGTCTAGCTTGAGCTTCTTGACGCGTCACAAAGCCGCTACGGCCATGCAGGCAGACTGGATAGGCTAGTCCGTGCTCTGCTATGTGCACTCGAAGCCCGCTGGCAGCTACGAACGCGCCCATCCGAGCGCCTGCGCGTGCGCCGTGAACTGGCCTATTGTACCAGAGTTAATTCAATCCTAATGTCACAAGGAGTGCACATGCGTACCAGTGCCACGGACGAAGGTCGTTGGCATCGTGCGACCATTCCAAAACAGTCCCGAGCTGAGAAGCTACCTCAATGCGACGAAGGAGAGTCTGGGTCGCGTCAGGAGCTAGAAGAACGCGCGCCATGCGATGAGCCGGGGTGATAGGGTACGGGGCCGGGCGACGATATCCTGCCAGCGGCTGAGCATGGCGACGAGGACCGACTTCGCCACGACGAGGGAAGAACATGCTAAGGAACGGATTGGGAAGTCAAAAGGCAACGCAATGCGGTCAGCGTTTGCAAAGACGACCTTTATATATCCTCAGAGGCAGGAATCAGGGTCTATGCAATGTGAGGACTTCGACGAAACAGACGCGCTCTGGACCAGAGCACTCATTGAGCTTCGACGCGCACTCGGCTTTCTCCAGAACACGGCGAGCACTCGGACCATTCTCAGTGCTCGTACCAATTCCGCGGCGATGTGGCGGGCACAGCAATCCCAGCACCCAGTGCTCGCTCCAGCTCCATCAAGCCGTAGCTGCCGGGAGCCGAGTGCTCACTATCAGCCCCCTCCACGGTCTCCGCGGACTCTGGAGAGGCGATTGTCCTTGGCGCAAAACAGACCGGCGGTGGCTGCTGAAATCTCCTGAGCCTGAACGCCGTCAACTGAGTCAAACGCACTACCAGGACCGTTTATCCCCGTGATTGCCCCAGGATCAGGGAAGTGACAGGGAACCTGGGGGTGAGCGCTTGTGAATTCAAGGCGTTTAGTGCTTGAACACCGGACTACGAGCGTCTCAGCGGGAAATTGACACCAGATTAACTTTTCTCTTTGTTCGTTAGCGCTGCAAAGCGTGCGATTCATCTGGGGCGACCCTGGGAGCGCCTGCTGCGCCGGTTGCTACTGCATGGCGGCCGCTTCCGAATGAGACGGTCGATCCCGCGTTTTTCCCACCTCCCGCGCGCATAGCAGCTGCCCAGACCGACGATGGCAGACGCGCCCAAGAAGGTCGGCTCGCTGCGCGACCGCATCGCCATGTTCGAGCAGAAGCCGCCGGCGGGTGCGCCCAAGCCGGCCCCTGCGCCCGCGCCGCGCCCCAAGCCTGGCAACCTGCAGTGGAAGCCGAAGCCCGTCGAGCACGACCCGCCCGCGGAGGGCGACCACCAGGCCCACGCTGCCGCCGGCGGCATGAGCGCCAGCGACGCCAAGGAGAGCATCAGCCGCGCAGGCGGCGGCCTCAAGGAGCGCATGGCCGCGCTGCAGGGCAAGGGCGCATTCGGCGGCTTCGGCACCCCAGCCCAGCCCAGCAGCCCGCCGCCGCCCGCTGCGCCCAAGCCTCAGTGGAAGCGGCCCGTCGTCTCGCCCAGCGAGGAGAAATCCGAGCACGACGCCGAGGCTGCTGCTACGCCCGCCGAGGACGTGCCAGGCAGCACCGAGCATGCTGAAGGCGAGCCTGCCGCCGAGGGCGACGCCGAGCCCGAGGAGAAGACTGAGGAAGAAATCGAGCGTGAGCGGCGCGCTGCCCTTGCAGCCAAGATCGCCCGCCTTGGTGGTACGCGCGTTGGAATGGCGCCCGTCTTTGGCCGCGCACCGCCGCCCGTCGTCAAGCCAAAGCCCAAGAGCCTTCACTCGGACTCGACACCAGCACCAGAGCCCAGCGCTGCTGAGCCTGCGCCCGCTGCCCCCGAGGAAACGAGCGCTGCGCCCGCACCAGCGGCAGCCGCTGAAGGTCTGTCATGTTCCTTTGGTCACGGCATAATTGCTATTCTTATGTCCAACCTCTAGCTACAGTTACGACCGACACCGATGCGGACACAGCGACGCAGGCACCGCCTACGCACATCGACCTTCCTGAGCGCACTTTGACGCCAGCCTCGGTGCCACTGCCCACAGGCGATTCGACGACGTCGGCTGCCTCTGTGGTCTCGCCCAGCATGCCCATGCCTGCTGCTCCGCGTCGCGCCTTGCCTCCTCGCAAGAAGGCGACGCCCAAGAAGAGTGCGGAGGTTTCAACCCCTACTCCTGAGGACGCCCCTGTTCTGCCGACTCCTGATGAAACGGCCAAGGCCAACGACGAGCCTGCTGTTGTCTCTGAAAGCAAACCAGAATTATCTGTGGAAGGCCAGGACGAAGCAACTACTGAAGCTAAGGACGAACAGGCCGACCACGAACCTATTCCCGCCCCAGATGATACGCCCGCGCCCGATGTGTCCACGACGACGTTGCACAACGTGCCCGTACCCGAGAGCGTAATCGAGAAACGCGAGGAGCCCGAGCCGACCGCCGAAACACCTGCGACTGAGCACGAGGACGATAAAACCAAGTCGCCCATCCAGGCGTACAAGGCGCTACATGACGCAGACATCCCCGCACTCAGCGAGGAGCCTGTGTATCTCGAAGACATCGTCCCGGAGAGCGCTTACGACAAGCCTGACGTCGACGACACGGAAACGCATGTTGTAGACGAAGCGCCTGCCGCGCGCTCGCCATCCCCGCCAGCTCCTCCGCCGCGCGCAGTTCCCCTCCCGCCATCTGCGCAGTCGACGCTCGAACCCGACGACGACGGCGCGGAAGTCGAAGACGACAAGCAAGAGCCCGAGCCCGAGCCCGAGCGCCACTTCGTCTCCCCGCCGGATGTGCCCTTCGCCGCACCCGTGACGACCCTCCCTGTTGCCCGTCATGCGGAACCCGAAGAAGAGACACACGCTGAGCCAGAGCCGCATCGTGAGGCGGAGGAGGAAGACGAGGACGAGGAGACGGCGCGCCGGCGCCGCATCGCGGAGAAGGTGGCCAAGATGGGCGGGCGCAACCCCTTCGGCGCGCCGCCGCCGCTCCCCGGCTCAGCGCGCCCCGTGCCCGCGCGCCAACAGACAACTGAGAGCGCGCATTCGGCCGGAGGGGAGGAGGCGCAGGAGGACGACGATGACGAGGAGGCGCGGCCCGCGCGCATCGCCGAGAAACTCGCGCGCATGGGCGGGCGCAACGCGTTCGGCGCGCCGCCGCCGCCGCCCGTGCGTCGCCCGAGCGCTCAGCAGGAGACGGCGGAGAAGGAGGCTGGTAGCGGAGGTGAGTAGTCGGCCGCTCATGTCGCGCGTTTTCCTTCCGTTGTATCGCTCGCGTGGCAATATTCTGAATACCACCCACCCCTTTGCCCCGCCCTGAAGACCCAGAAACGGAAACGGAAACGCATGCGCAGGAGGAGCTGCTGCAAGAATCGGAAGCGGAGCTCGACGAAGCTGCAGAAGAGGAAGAGGAAGAGGAGCAGGACGGGCTGCTGGCGGCGGCGCGTGGGGACCACGAGGCGGAAGGTTCTGGCAGCGCGCGGGAGGAAGATGACTCGGTGCGGGCTGGAGGCGAACACGAGGCCGTTGCTGGCTCGGATGAGGAGGCAGCTCCTCGCGACGTGCTGCTTGAAAAGCACGCCGCGGACGCACCCAATCCTCCCGATTCTTCTGATCCTGACCTCCAGTCTGCCGACGCGCACCCACCACACGACCAGCAAGAGGAACACGAAGACAACATGGTGATTGGCCGCATCGCCCAGCCGCCCATCCGGTCGACGTACTCGCCCGTCTCGCCGCGCGCGTCGATGTACGTGCCGGCGTCGCCGACGACGGCGAAACCGCCCTCAAGGCGCTCATCGGCGTATATCCCCGCTTCGCCGTCGCCGCGCACTTCGGTCGTTTACAGTGCGCCGTCGCCGCCGAAACGACGCGTTAGTTCCAGCTCGGGGAGCGAGCGCTCGGGATCGTCGCCGCCTACGCCTCAGAGGCGGCCCAGCACGGATGGTGCGCCGCCACCTCCGCCGCCTGCGAGAGCTCGTCCACCTGTTCCGGTTGCACCACGGCCTTTTGAACAGCCTAAAGCAGAGATACAGCTGGAGCAGGACGAGGAGGAACAGCAAGAAGAGGAGGAGGAGGATCTTCCTCCGCCACCGCCGCCTCCTGCACGCCAACGGCCACCTGTTCCAGTTGTACCGCGACCAGCCGAGCAGCGCAAGGAAGAAACGGTAGAGCGGGAGCCAGAGGAAGAGCTCCCGCCGCCGCCTCCACCTGCGAGACGGCCACCTGTGCCCGTGGCGCCCCGGCCTGTTGCTCCGCCACCGCAGGCCACTGTTGCAGAGGAGCTCGCCGAGGAAGCTGAGGAGGAGGAGCAGGAGCGCGAGGCGCGTGTTGCGTCTCTCGCTCGTGTTCCCCCGCCACCACCTGCGCCGCGAGTGCCTTCTCCAGACGAGCAGGACGCAGAGGAAGAACAAGAGGAGGTGGCGCCGCCGCCGGTGTCCCGTGCTCAGCGTTCACGCCCGGCGTCGGAGGCGGAAGAAGAGGCTGCGCCGCCTCCGCCGCCGCGTGCAGCACGTCTAGTTCCGGTATCATCGCCTGACGTTGCACCACCTCCGCCCCCGCCTGCGCGCGCGCGTCCACCTGTTCCCGTAGCACGACCCAGCGACCATATCGCGAAACGCGCGTCGCTCCCGCCGCCGTCTGGTCCGCCACCCGTACCCCCGCCCAAGATCGCGAGCCCCGAAGCGGAAGTCATCGCAGACCTCCCCATCGAGATTGACGAGTCAGATGCCAGCGAGGGCGAACTTGCGGGCAAGCCTGACTTGCCGCGATTAGAAGTATCGCGGGCCGCGAGGGAGGAAGAGTTGATGCATGAGGACGACACCGGTGAGTTGTGTGCATTGCTCGGGTTTGAGTGCTGATGCTTTTCTTCTACGGAAGATCCCATTGACCCTGCGTTCCACACGCCGACGCGCTCGACACCCGCGACGCCGCACGCGCACACGACGCAGCTACCGTCGCCGTTGGGGCTGGCGTCGCCAACGTCGCCGAGCACAGTGCCTGAGGTGGACGAAGAGGCGGAGGACGAGGCGCCGCCGGCGCGTCCGCAGACTCTTGCAGAACGCATGGCCAAGCTCGGTGCGTTCAAGATCGGTGGACCGCCGCCTCTGCGCCCTCGGCGTCAGGTATCGCATGATCATGAGGAAGAGAGTGGACCTGCTTCTCCGGCTGTCGCTCCACAGACGCCGGAAGAGGAAGCGCCGCCGCCACAGGAGACGACTGAGGAGGAGCGCAAGCGGGCCATCACTGCTAGGCTTGCGGCCCACGGCGGTATGCGCCTCGGGATGCTGCCCATGGCGGGCCCGCCGCCGCCACCGCCGCCTGTTGCTCATCCGCGCGCGCGTTCGGACGATAGCGTACACTCCGGTGGTTCGCACCAGGCACATGCGCCGGCGAGGTTGCCCCCACCGCCGCCTCCGCCTCCCAAGGATGACGCTGACCTGTCTGCGTCCGAGAGCGATGGCGTGAAGGTTGAGCACGAGGAGAGCGAGGTGGATGATGTGTATGAAGAGGAGGCTATCGAGGAGGAAGTGGAACAGCCTCCACCGCCGCCGCCGCCCGCACGTCGTCCTTCGGTGCCAAGCAGCAGCCCGCCGCCTCTCCCACCTGGTCGTCGCGCATCGCATGTGCCCGGCCGGTCGCCACCGCCACCCCCACGCGCCATCCCCAGCCCACCGGCACGGATGTCGCGCGACGATTCGTATGTCGCTGTCACGCCTGCTGCTTCTAACCAGGGAAACTTTGTCATGGTCGAGGAGGAGGAGAGCGCCCCGCCTCCGCCGCCTCCGCCGCGAACGGGCCGGCCGACGTCGCGTCCCCCGCCGCCCCGCGCACCACAGACCTCGGGACAATGGCAGATGCCGTCAATTGGCTCTGCCAGCCTTGATCTGAGCCTGGGCGGTTCATGGGCGGAAGGTTCGACGGACAAGCCCGCATCGCCGCCTACCAGCCCGCAGCTGAAGCCCAAGCGTCGCTCGCTGAATGCGGACGCCCTCGCAGCGCTCAGTGTCAAAATTGGGACGCATGTGCTGCACAACGCGCACGCGCTCGCCAATCAGGCTAAGACCCGTGTAATAGGCGATGGAACCAGCGCTGGCTTTGTCAACGCTGTGCTGGACAACGTGCCCGACGCTGCACCTGCGACAGACGGCAGCTTCGGCCACC
This sequence comes from Auricularia sp. M12, assembly GCA_037042885.1. Classification (NCBI taxonomy): domain Eukaryota; kingdom Fungi; phylum Basidiomycota; class Agaricomycetes; order Auriculariales; family Auriculariaceae; genus Auricularia; species Auricularia sp. M12. The sequence goes on from CM073209.1 coordinate 893,674, forward strand.
TGGTGTTTACCCAGACGGCAGGCAGCGTTCAACTTCGCAAGTGTGACATAGGAGCTGGCGACATCGTTCAGCTACGCGAGACGCGGTTCCATGGGCGCAAAGGACTCAAGAGCTACAACCAGACTGTGGACGACGCGGTCGGCGTCATTGTCGAGTTCGAGCACAAGGGCAGCAAGATCCGCGTTCTCAAGGCAAACCAGGCCGTTAACGCCTATCCTGTATGCGCCCTCTCTTGACATGCTTGTATGGCAGCTAATCGTCGTCGTAGGCCGTGGAGCAAGTTAGCTATAGGCTAGACGACCTGAAATCGGGTACCGTGAAAGTGCGTGTTGTGTCACCTCCACCGCATTGCAGCATGCTGACTGAGCATAGGTGTATCGTGTTGCCGATGCAACGTCGTGAAGCACCACAACGTGAAAGTACTGATATAAATGCACGACTCTGTAACGAGTCTACTTGTTCCGATCGTTCTGTTTACTTTCCTATTTTCTGCGATGGGGTATTATACGCCGACACTCACCTGATCGAATGAATCTTGTTCAGCATTTGTTGTGCAGCGAAAGCTAGGAGATTGAGGACCGCGCGGCCGACAAGCTTCCTAAACTGCCCCGGGTGCTCCAGCGCGGTGACCATGTCTTCGCCGTAACAATCCGACCCTGGAGAACGTCGCGGCACCCCTCCGCGACATCGAGCTCATTACGCAATACGCAATGGACGCGCGCGACGACCGGCGACGTCCGCAGAATAACAATGTAAGAATCAGTCCCGCACGCAGAGGTGTTTGACGTTATGTGAGCGTGCAGCCGTCGAGGCGCAAGCATTACAGAATACCGCAATAAACGGCGCGAGTGGACGGCAGTGCTAAGAGAATGCAACAAGCAGATCTGGAGCTGAAGGTGCCCGTCGTCTCGGTGTGGCGCAGGGCGACCGGTTGCAGACAGTACTGTATCGTGCAAGGCAGAAAAGCGAGAACTGGGCGATACGGCTCAGGACGGTCAGTGTCAGAATGAACAGACTAAGCGGGCGGATGGACGGATTGATGCAGAAGAGTAGGCGACAGAAAAACATTGACAGCGACAACACGAGCGGGTTGGGGACCGAATCGCCGCGCGTGGTAACAGATAGAAGGCTGAAAGCAGTTGCAGGTCCAACGGCCATGGCAGCGCAAGTAAAAGCCAAGAGGCGGCCCAGGAAGGTGACCGGGTGGTCGGCGCGATGATTAATTTACTCCGACATTTTGACTTGGGATCATTCCACATGCCAGCCCTGTCATTCATACGGAACCATTTGACACTAAAGAAAATTTTTGAATGTCGGGTTTACTCGGACTTCTGTGGAGAACTTGTTTTACTTGCTTAAGTGGCAATACTGTACAGTTTCAATTTCCGTGGCACTGAGCTGCCCAGCGCTTGTGGGTTCCAGTGTTCCGCCGCTCTGCATGTATATGTAATTGCGGGCTATCATTCATTCTATTCTCTTTGTTTGACTCAAGAATACACACAGAATCCCCAAGTAAATGGACAGGTCAACTCGTAAAACATACCCACTACACGCACTCAGGCGGCGAAGATCGTGGAAAGAGCGGAGATGGGCGGGCTGAAGAAATATTCTCCTCCGTTCGAGACCACGAACTGCTGTGGGATGCTGATCGCCGCCGTGGGGTTGTTGACATCCAACCCAACGGTCGTGCGCACCGCGCTCTTGTTCTGGCCAATGATCACGTCGAAGCCGGGACTGACATTCTTGCGAGGAGGGAAGTTAGCGTTGTTGGACCAAGCGCGCTGCAGGAACTGGAAGCCTTTCGCGATCTGTGCTTGGTACGCGACGAAAGCTAAGCCGCGCAGTTGTGTGGTCGTATTGGATGCCGCCTCATCGTCGCTCACTAATAATGACGGCGATATTAGACGTGCTCGTGGTGAGCGTATCACGTTTCTTACCTTCCGGCCCGAATGGGATACCAGAGCGCAGAATGGTGTTCGCAGGCGCAGCGCCGTTCAGATCAGCACGAGGACGAACTTTGCTGAAGATGTTGTCAATGGAAGAACTTTAGCGGGGGCAGCAAGCATACCGAATGTGAGCGCTGAACGGGCAGTGGCTTTGGTCCGAGGTGATATCAGAGTCAGGGTGGGTGAAATCGAAATTGTTGTTGCGCTTCGAGACTGTCAGACGCACATCACGACTGTATGCGTCTATTGACTCACAAGAGGGTCAGCGCCAAGAGCAGGGTCATCGTTGACCGGTGCAAGGTCAACGGGGGCACCAGACTTCCAGCGACCGACAATACGAGCGCCGAAGAGCGCAGCACGTTGAGCGAGCGTCTTACCTTCGAAGGGAGGCGCGTTGTCGAGCATGAACTTATTGAATTCAGGCACGAGCTGCTGCAGCTGACGGAATACAAGGAAGGAACCGCCGGTTGCCCAGGCGGGCCGTGCGATTGCGTCTGAGAAGTCATCAATACATCTATCGAATGGTTTGCAGCGCACTCATACCATTGGTTGCACCCACGATTATCACACCAGGATCGACCACAATCTGACCCGGCAATGGATCATGGAACCCATTCAGAGCTGGTTGCGCGATACCGTCGACAAAGCCGAAGGCTAGGTACCATATTTAGAGGTGTGCGCGTCAACTTCGGGATACGGCTGCACGTACGTTCGTGACCAGCCTCGGCGCCTGGACGGACAGAGGCGTCGAGAGTATGGAGTGTTGTGATCGACGAGCCGAATAATGACTCAAGGAAGGTAACTTGCTGGTCGATGAGCGATTGCTGGTCGCTGGCAAGCAAGATAACGCCGTGGACCTTGGTGCCTACGAAGGCAGGTACCCAGGTGTCGGTCGTCTCGCCCAAGTTGTTGATGTCGTTGACCTGCCCTGCACTGAAAGCCGCGTCGTTGAGGTTGTCCGTGATGCCGAGTGCCGTCAGTCCGGTCTGCGAGAACGCGATGTTGAGGGCAACAAGTGGTTGAGCCGTGACATTCGACAGCTGAGACGCGGACGCGACAATAGGCGCGATGTCATTGGCCAGGTGCGTCTTGAAAGTTGCCGGGTCATTGATCGCGAAAAAGAAGAACAACTGCTGCAGCTTGTGCATGCCGATCCTGGAACGCGCGGTTAAATGAAGCTCAGGCACCGCGAAGAATGCTACTGACAGAATGTCACCCTGAATGTCGTCGACGGGCAGAGTAGCCGCCGAAATCTGGGCAGCATTCGGGATAGGTGGCAAGCCGGCCAAGTCTACACAAGTCAGACAGAGCTCGACGTGAGAGAGAGTGGAATGTCGCCTTACTCTTGAACATCGACGTTTTCCGTGTGCCTGTGACAGCCGCGGGGTTCGAGGATGCACGAGGCAGGCTGCGGGCAACGACATTGCCCAGCGCGCATGCGAGGATGACGGCGAACGGCGAAGAGAGACGCATCCTTGAACCTTAGACGACTTGGAGCCCGGTGGGATGAGGACAAGTGGTCTACAAGTCCTGGGTTTTATAGACAGACTGTGAGAGAGCGCGGAGCACAACCGTCATCGGAAGGTATTTGCCTCTATCCATGCCGAATAATTGAACGAGATGGTACGGTATGCAAATCCCTAGCCTTGGGGAGACGGTGAGAGAATGTCAATACGATAATTACGAGCCGAGGGAGCCCGAGCACGACATATGGCGCTGACAACGGATGGCAAGGATGCAGAATGACCCGATATGTCAGTGTACGTGAAGCAGGGAATACTAACAGACGATCCTAAAAGACGGGCAGCGAATCAGGGCAGTGCCAATATGCCGTGCACGCCTTTGAGCCCTCATCAATTGGTGGATAGACTGACTGCAACCGCAGCACCACTTGCATAGACACAAAGGCAATGTTGCACCAGGGCCAAAAATGCGCTCAAGTAGGAGCAGTGCCGTGGCATAGGAACAGTTCCGAGGCATAGGCTAGCTCATTGGGGCAACCTAAGAAAAGTGCTGTAGACTCCACTGTTCAACGCCTACTAGTGGATGCCGCAGGAGAAAAGTACCACCCGGCTTAACGCCTCTGCCTGCCGCATTCGAGATGGAGAGGCAGATCAAGAGGAATCGAAGGCGTAAGACATAACGTGAGAGCGCTGAACCAAGACAACGTCGCCAGTCGCAATCATGCGCAAATAGAGTTCTTAGGTGCGCCGCCGGCAATGTTAGATGCGTGATATTTCCTTTCAATGGCATCGACGGAGTTGGTGACAGTTGCGCAACCGCAGGCATTTAGCGTCTCCGTCGGTACGCGAAGCCAGACCTAGAGTCAACTTGGGTTGAACTCAGGCTGGCCGGGATACTCGACGGCGCGCCAAATGTCTGAATAGCATGGCTTCTCAAGTTCCGGACGCGCGCGGGATTGTAGCGAGCAGGCACGAACAGACGAGGAGGGCGCAAGCAAAAGCCATGTGGCCAAACATGGCACTGCAAGCGAATCGCCGCATACGGCTCTTTCCGCAAACCTGGCCCAGCTTTTCACCGGTTGGTACGAAAACCGAGTGCCTGACGATCTCGGGAAGGTGTTTGACTTACAAGATCCCCGTACGTGGGAGTGAACAGTGCGTCCCCATGTGCGCCAATGCTTCAGCACGGTTCATGGAACATGTCCGACAGTCCCGGGGCATCAAGCTGACTCAACGGCCACCGCTGACAGGGATTTAGAGCTCTTACCATAGGTGGACGTCTCTGGAGGCCAATGAAGGGCCTCCGGTGAATAATCATGTTGTTGGCCGCGTTCAGCGACTTCTCCGCGGCACTGACCCCAGTCCCGATACCCGAAAACTTGCTCAGGGCAAGAGGCCAGTCAGCGAAATCTAGGCAGTGTATGATTTGATGGGTTAGCTGCAACTTCTCATAAGCATTTTGGAGCCCAGCCCCTCTTCAGCCTCCCTGCCAGTGGCCGTCTAGACTATACGCGTTTATGCGCACTGCGGATGCGCCTCACATCAAAAAATGGAAAGATTTACGCTGTATTCAAGTATCACTACCAATTTTACTCGGAGCCTCGCTCAGGGAGCTACAATGCACGAGACTGGTTCATCTACGACGCAAAGGGTCCCGCCCCGGAGCCTTCAGAGACCATACAGAACCCTGGGTGTAGTCGCCTTTCACAGACTGATTGCTTGCGCTAGGGGTGCGCTGCAAGCAGTTGAGCCCTCCCCAATGGACCTAGTTGCGGCGAACTTAGGTGCAATGCTGCAGCGATCCTTGTCATGTGCCACAGTTGAACTATTGCAAGAGAAAGGGCCTTTTAGCGGGCAAGGAATACATTCATACCAGCGTCTGCCGCCGTAAATGTGCCATGAATGCCTAAATACATACAATTGTGACAATGGAAAGGATGATGTTCAAGGAAAGAGCGGTAAACTGCCCATCAGACCTGTTTGAGGATGCGGCGTCCTCAACGGGAGGCCAGGACTGGTCTGAGAAGGCGTGCGTGCATGTGCCTGCTGCTGGGTAGCAATCGCAGCCATCATGGCGGGTGTCATCGACATGGCCGGCCGCGGCGGCGGCGAGCGCTCCGCCTGGAATTCTTCTGTCGCACGCTCTTGCACAATCTTGATTAGGTCCGTGCTCCGCAGGAGACAGCGGGAGTTCTCCCACGTGAGGTCCTCGGGATCGGCTGGACAGATGAAGTAGAGCATTAATAGCTCGGGCGGGAGCGCTGGGAACGATATGGCGCCGCGCGTCTCGGAGAAGCGACGCAGACCGCGCGCGCCGTCTGGATTGCGCCTGACAAGCAGCAGGAATTGTTCCCAGACCGCGTCCCCGTGTGTTGGCCCGTGAGCGAGGATGGACAACAGCGTGCGAGGGAGCGAGCCGAAGCGATCCACGAGACGGTTGACTGTGACGCTGCTAATGCTATTAGAGCCGCTTCCCCCGCGGTGTCCGAGAACTTACGGTGAATCGAAGGCCATCAACGAACTGATACGGGTGAGAAATCATCTGCGACGGACAATGTGCTGCACGTACGTTGCACCGTCATGTACTTCATGGAAGCTCCATGGCGGGATGACGATCACATGCATTGTCGGCAGCCATCGTGCTTGCAGGTCGCTCCAGCGTTCCTCGAAAGGGCCGGTAGCCATGAGTATGCCCTTACAGAACTCTAAGAGATTGTAGGCCTCCGGTCGCAGCATGTGAAGGCGAGGGCTTGCGGCCTCGAGACTGAGACACCAATCGACAAACAGGATCGCATTCTCAAAACCAGTCATGTCGGACAGAGAGGTGAGGGGTATGACTTCGGCCGCTGCACTGCGTATGAGAACCACGGCGTCGTGAAGCAGCCAGGCGCAGGGCTCGCTCCGCGTCAGTCGTTGGGCTATCTCCAGCCATAGAAACATGGTCTTGCCTGGTGTAAGTGAGGCTCGCAGGTCTGGTACACACGACGAGCAGGCAGACGCACCGACTCCACTTGTTCCGACGACGACTGCGCTCTTCTTTTCCACTAACTGGGCGGTGATCGTGTCGTGGATCTTGCGCATGTAGGCTTTACCGCTGGTCAGCCGCATGCACTGCGGCAGCGGCCGTGCGGTCTTGTAGAACGAGAAGTCAACCACATTCGATGCGTTTGGGAGCAGAAGGTCGGCCAGGGCCTTGGGGCTCGCCCAGAGATGGGGTGCCATCGCAGTCAGCAGCTTCGCATCGCAGCTGGGGCATGCTGTGGCGGGCGCTGGAGACGAGACTGGCACAGACTTGGGCGATTTCACCGCCCGTGACAGGGCAGGAGACGGCGGCGTAGACTCTACTCCCATCGCGAGCGGTCTTGGATGGACGAAGGCCACGAAGCCTTGCGCCCGCCTCGTGGTGCGGTCCGGATGTCCGGGAGCTGATGCCGGGGATAAGCGCCGAAACAAGCGCCCAGTCTCAGCGTGTTCAACGAGAAACTTACGTATGGCGATACTTCATCTATACTTCCCGCGCGCTGACCGTAAACAGCGCACCATGGGCGCATTTGGAAAACAGTTTCGATCGTCGTAGCACTTGATGTTCATGAATCGCAAGGATCATCTCCTCAGCGGCAGCGTGCTGTACCACGGCGCTTATACGCTTCGCGAGGTGGGCCCTTCATGAAAGCTGCACATACCACGCCTTGAAGGTAGGCCGCGTCTCTTGACCACGCGAGTCACGTGGTCTCGGTCCTGTTTGGCGATGTTGTGGTGAGATTTCAGGCCCTCATAAAGAGGAGTCCCAAATCGACCTGTCTTACATGACGACGTTCTTGCAATCATCTTCGACTACGTCGCCGAGCACACCCCGGGCCCTATCCACGGCGAGGACATCCGGCGCGGTCGCATGCGCATTGCCTATTTTCCCGGCGCACCCGAACGCTCAGATATTCTGTGCTGGGCGGATGCTCGTGCTCGGAGTCCGGCACGCCCGAACCTGCCTCCGCTGAAGCTCAGGTCCAGGAGCTCCTGATCGCCCAAAAGTCTTAGCCCCGGGCCCGGCATCGACAACGACATTCCCCGAGCTGTCGCGGCCGAGCGTGTATGGCGCGATTATGGGAATCGACGATGCCGACGCGCGCAACACAGCACGAAAATTAGGCTCGGTTTTGCGAAGAGCTTCTCCCCGAGTTACGTCCCCTTGCCGGTCGTCGGCCTGTTCTAAGTACGGTGATATGCTCGGATCGTGACTGCCGATGGGCACATCTGTGTAAGCTCGATCTGCATTTCCCACTTCCAAGCTTGCGACCGAGCGTGCGCGTCGTCTGGAGTAGATCCACAGGCCGCAAGCGACGAGCAAAAGTGCAGTGAGAGTTGGAACGAGGACTGCGATGAGGAGTGTCTGGTTTCCTGCTGAATTGAGCACATTCCGCCGCATGTACGTGGAGGGAACCTACTCTGCGCAGCGCTTTTGGCTATTTCCGTAGGTAATGCGGGGAATGCAGTAGGAAACTGAGGGAAAGAAAGCCCGTCTGGATCTGCTGTACTCGAGTCTGACACGCAATCGGAGTCAAACACACAGGTGATCGCCCCAGGCAGAGACAGCGTTGCGGGCATCTGACTTGGAGGGCGACCTACAGTAGCTATAGTCAGTGTCTCAACTATATCTAGCAATAAGTACCAGACTGTATCGGCGCCCAAGCCGGAGCCGACGCCCACTCCACCTGTCGTGGGGAGCACCTTTCCAGGACCCCCGACTATGTCATCGGATGTTAAATTTGTTTAATATTGGTTCCATGTTGGCGCGACGGAGAGCGACCCATAGCATTTGGTGAATACGGTGAATGGCAAAAACATGCGCACTACATGTACCTTGACGGCCACCAGGCATGGTAGGCGCAGGAAAATTCTATCGAGAAACCGCTAGCTGCAATTTGTGCTCGATCGCATTCGGCAATTCGGATCTCAAACTCCGTAATCCATCATATCACCGCCGACAACCCCGTAGAACCCCCGGAAAGGGGGTTTCTCAATAGGAAGGAAGGAAGGAAGAATAGAATCGTCCAGGGACGACCTCCACGATGGTCGTCTCCTTGGACACGCGCTCCTCAACTCCAGAGCCGGCAAAGGCAGTGGGGTATGCGAAGATGATGGACGTGCTGGTCGTGCCGGGGAGCGTCGTGTGGGTCGTCGCGCACGGGGTATACTAGTAGGACGTCACCGTGCTCGAGCTCGTCGTGTAGCAGATACTATTCCACGAATCTCGGTTAGCTAGCGCTCAGGGAACTCAAAGGAGGAGGGGACGCCGTGGCGGGAGCGTCTGAATGATGACGGCTCCGCTGACCAGGGCTGCGAAAGAAAGCGTGAAAGCACGCATTGAGTTGAAGGGTTGGTGCAGGGCTGGTAAATTGTACCCTTTTCCATTCATGCTGCGCAGGACTGGCATTTACTTTACGAAGCCAGCAGGTGAAAGAATCTTGTCGCTGCGCACTGCGAGATTGCGCGCAGCTAAATTTTTCAGCTTCGCCAAGCGCACTGCTTCTTTGCTCCTCTTGATCGGACAAAGGAGATCTGACGAGTGAGTAACGGGACAAGGTAGCAACGCAAAGGCATGAAGCTGCCTACGCTGATTTTGAAGGTCTACCACAGTAGCTATGCCTCGACGGGGAGCGTGCTGCACTGCTGAATGAGAGGGATTACTCTGGGAGAACAAGCGAAGAGAACATGCTGCGGAGGAGTGCAACTAGATGCGAACTTTGCTAAGCAACAGAGCACTCAGCCCGACCAATGCTGACTACAAGCACGTACCGACAGCGTAGGGTTTGTTACCAGTGCTTGCTCAGAATTGCACGGCATGACGGACTGAGGAGGGCGTTGATACGAAGACGCATCTCCGGTGAATGCGAGTGTATATCACGTGCGCAACGGCCGCTGGGTAATACTGTACAATTATCGTCTCGCGACCCGCGACCCTCTATCTAAAGTTCATATCATACAAGCCACTCATACATACTCGAAAAGACAACACACCTAGCCTCAAACCACCTGCTCCATGGCGTCCTCGCCGTCAACCATCTCGAAGTCGTCTCCAGCCCCAACAGCAGCAGAGACAGTCTCGTTGAGCGCAGCGAGCGCGGCCTCCAGGGCGCCACTCGTGCTCAAGTTCCCAATGTCGTTCGGGTCCGTAGGCCGCAGCGCAGCAGCAAGGCCTGCGGTCCATTCGCGGTCGCCCAGGATGCGCTGCGCGACGACGTCGCCGAGCGTGGAGCGGACGAGCTCGGTGTCGGGCGCGCCATACACGGCCGGGACGGGCGGCGCGCTGGACGCCGGGACGAGCGCGCGCAAGGCGTCGTGCAGCGCGTTGACAAGTGACGCGTCCGGCGCGGGGTGCTCGCGCGCGAGCAGCGCGAGCCCGCCGGCGTCGATAAGGCCCATGCGCACGGCCTCCTTACCGATGCCCGCGAGCCCGCGCACGGCGCCCTCACGCGTGCCGGCCGACTTGCCCTTCGCGAGCAGCGCGACGAGCAGCGTCTTCGTCAGCCTGGGCGCGAGCGAGGGGTACGTCGTGCTGTGCGTTGTGAGAAGCCGCGCGACGATCTGCGCGGCATGTTTGCGCGTCGCGCTCGAGCGCGAGCTGATCGGGAGCGAGGACGTTAGGAGCGCGGAAAGTACGGGAGGCAGCATCTGGTGCAAATACGGCTCGACGAACAGCGCGGCGTTGTCGAGCAGCGCGTGCAGCACGTCCAGCATGACGTCGAGCGTGCGCCCGTTATCCGCCTCGGCCGAGCCAGGAGACTTGAGGCAATGCACGACGCGCTCGCCTACCCAGCGCACGAGGTAGGGCAGCAGCGCCTGCAGGCCGGCGTCCATGCGCAGCGAGGCCAGCGCCGCCGTGCGTTTCGTCGCGTCAGCGGGAGGGAGAAGCGATGCCGTGAGGCGGTTGTAATACAGCTGCAGCTCGCGGCTGAGAACATGGCGTGCCGCCGCCTTCTTCGCCGCCGCACCCGCGCCCGTCTTGCGCGCCGTCGTCGGCGCCACGGGTATCTTCGCCGTGCCAGTGACTCCGTCCTTCGGCGGAGGCGGATTTTCGGGAATCAAGGGCTGGACGCCTTCGACGGCGAGCCAGTGGGCGGTCCAGCTGACGGGCTTGGGCAGGAAGACCTTTTCTTCGTGCAGCACCTTGTCGAAGTCGATCTCGGTGTCCTCCACGAAATACACTGGCGGTTGGCCAGGTACCATCACGTGCGCACGGCGGAAAGGCGGGTGGGTATGCGTCGTGTGGCCATACAGAGGCTCGATGTTGAGCACGCGCAACGCTTGCTCGACGTCGCCTGTCGTGAGCGTCGTTCGTCGCGAGTGTCGCATAAAGCGGACGGCTTCCTGCGAGCAAAGAGTAAGAAAATGAAAATTTGGGTATCACGATGAGCTCGGAGGGCCTCGCAGCGATGCTCGCAACGAGATTTCGCGATGATATTGTCGCTGTCCATGCAGGCTTTGCAATATTCATCGCGGCACCTGACGGTTCAATACAACTTTGGCAAGTGAAATCGTGGAGAAAATAGGTGGCTTCATGGCTGACTGCTGAAGGACGGACGAGTTGAACGTCCTGAGGGCAGGTGGCGGAATCCGTTCCGAGCGCTGCGACTCGCGAGCGCAAAGTACTGCAACGGCGCGTCGGACACGATATGTCTTTCGTTCAGATACCGCGACGACGCGTTGCGAGCACAGTGACACCCAGCAAGCCCTGGCGGCGAGTTACGAGTTGCACGGCGCGGCGGTTCGGCAAGCACAGTCGCGAGTTCGTTGCGAGCACAGAGACGGTCCCAATAATAGTAACAGCCTTACCTCTACAATTTGGTGTATTCGATATTCGACGTCGCTGGCGAGAGCAGACGCGACACCGTCGGGCAGCGTGGTAATGCCCATAGCCTCTGCAATATCCTAGCGCCAGGGTCAATTCACCGCTGGGTACCACTGCGCGCAGGGCGTACGCGTATAGCTTCAGGCTTGAATATGCCGACTGGCGGCGGCGGCTTGGCCGACTGCTTGCCGGGCCCACTCATCGTGCGCGACGGCGAGAGCCAAGCTGGGTTTGCGGAGTTTGGACGCCGTGTCGCCGTTTCTTCTGCTTTCCGGTTCACTTCGCAAACTATGGCTGCTCCCAACTCGAAACAGGCGTCCAAAGCAAAGGACAAGCCCAAGTCGAAAGGAAAAGAAAAGGCAGCTGCTCCGGCGCCGGCACCTGTACAGTCGGACAGCAGCGACTCCGAGGACGAGGGCGTCGATGAGCAGGGCATGCAGCGACTTCTGGCGGCGCTGGGCGAAGACGGTCTGGACGATGTCGCGCAGGGCCAGCTTGCTGCGCTTGGCGGGGGCTCGGATGACGACGAAGAGGATGGGGACAGCGAGGGCGACGACGACGAAAAGTCTGTGTCTGGGGACGACGAAAGCGCTAGCGACGCCGAAGCCGAAGCCAACGAGGACGCCATGCAGCAAGACGGCAGCGACGATGCGGAAGAAGCTGAGCACGACGAGGACGACGTCCCGCTCGACGAGATATCCGGCGATGAGATGGACCTGGACATTGTTTCGACGCAAAAAGTCACCGTAGACGACAAGGCGCGTACTCTAGCTTGTTCAATCTGATTATCAGCGACTTACTCTGTCTTACAGGCTGCTCTGGAACGAATACATTCGCTCATTAAACTGCCCTCTGACATGCCCTGGACGGAAACGCTGACGGTCACGTATCCCGAAAGTATCAACGTGGACGTCGACAACGACCTCGAGCGCGAACTCGCATTGTCCGTCCCATTCCACCTCTCCTTAATCATTGCCAGGCCCAGGAACTGAAACATGCCGACAGCTACAAACAAGCGCTGCACGGCGCGCAAACCGCGCGCGCGCTCGCCAAGCAGCACAACCTGCCGTGGACGCGGCCGGCGGACTACTTTGCGGAGATGGTCAAGTCGGACGCGCACATGGAGCGCGTGCGGCAGCGGCTGCTCGACGAGAGCGCCGGCATCCAGCGCGCGGAGGCGAAGCGGCGCGAGCGCGAGGGCAAGAAGTTCGGCAAGCAAGTCCAGCAGGAGAAGCTGCGCGAGCGCGCGCAGGCGCGCAAGGAGCTGGACGAGAAGGTCAAAGGCCTCAAGCGCAGTGCGTCTTTCTCTCCCTTCTTCCCAATCGCTTTCAAATTCTAATTTTCTTTCGCTTTCTTCTCGCTTCTCGTAGAGCGGAAAGGCGCGCTGGACAACGACGGCGACGACGGCGGAAAGGAGGACTTCGACATCGCCCTCGACGACGACGGCCCGGGCGACAGCAAGCGCCGCAAGGGCAACGGCGGCGGCAAGCTCCCGCGCAGCAAGCGCGACCAGAAGTTTGGCTTCGGCGCCGGCGCGGGGCGCAGGAGCAAGCAGAACACGCGCGACTCGACCGACGATTTCCGCGGAGGCGGCGGGAAGAACAAGGCGAGGCCCGGGTTCAAGGCTGGCGCGGGCAAGGGCAAGGCAGCTAAGCCACAGCGCTTGGGCAAGGGTAGACGGCTCAGTGCGAAGAGCAAAAAGTAAAAGTATGGTAGCATATGTGGCCGTTCGGGATCGTTGGATGCGGTACAGTAATATTAGCATCGCTCCTCCGGAGATGCTCAGGAAGTTCGTGAGGCAGCCAGACAGTGGCAACGACTGAGGACGTGCGTATAATTTTCATCTCATTGGATCCATATCTTATCCCCACGAGAACTCGGTAAATTATCTTATAAGCGTTTAGTTGGGGTTGGCAATGAAGGTGAATAATCACCAGAAAAGGGCATGCAAATGCGAAGCGAACTCAGAGCAAATAAAGTCTGCACCCAGGTTGGCGATGCGCATACTTCGTCAATCCAAGGAGACGGTGCATTCATTCATATGAATCCGTAGTACATGCCGACTTCTCCTTACTCCAGAGTCGGTGGCGAGCGACCGCTGCCCATCATGATCATAACGCTCTCGCTCGTGACGTCGTCCACGGTGAGGAAAACGAACGCTGGGCCAGGAGGGAACACGCGACCGTTGGGCGGCGTGGTGAAGGTCAGCGAGCGTCTGTTGGCCGAAATGCGCGCGTCCATGAAGACCAGACGGGCCGAGGAGTGGAAAGCGTGCGACGAGAAGCCGAGGTCCATCAGGGACACTATTTTGTTTTATTTTTCGTGAGATGAACGGCATGTGGATTGCGGAATGCGGCGTTGCGTACCTTGAATCTTGCGTGCGGCGAGGTTACGTGGGATGGTAATCGGGACAGTGATCGTCCGCCCGAACGCGAGCTTGGGAGGTAGACTCGAAATGACCGGGCGGTCGACGAACATGAACGGCGGGTCGAGCGTCTGCACCCTGAATTCGCTAGGGAATTTCACGTCCGGCCCGACAACAGTCTGCGCGTTTGGATTACTGCCTGAAGAAAACGCGGATTCAGCAACGGGACTCCTTCCAGAAGTCGCAGACGTACCGGCAATGAGGAAGTTGCCCTGCGGCGTGAGGGTGACACTCGAGTGGTACATACGCGCCACATCGCTCGTGGGCATGCCGGCGTTGCTGATGCGACGACCAAGTGGTGCGTCTGGCGTGTACAGAGACGGAGTCAATACCGCGTGGTCAGCGTTAGAGTTGCCAACGGGTTGTCCGACAGAGGCGATAGCAGCATAGCCCGTGCGACCGCCATTGGTTATAAGAACTGAAGATTGGCACATTCAGGTTATATGAGTGCGGGTTTGTGAACATGTGCGCACCTTGGCCGTTAGGCACGTGCACGAGCTCAGGCATGATACGCGGCTCGAGCATATGCTCGACGACCCAGCCCCTCCTGATACCCTCGGGCGTAACGACCATGCGACTGCATTGAGTAGTTGCGGGATCCTGAGAGCTCAGCTCTTCCGACGGTTTGGTGGTATCGATAGCAATTCCACCGCAAACCAGGATTTCCGGGACGAAGTTCGGTGGCGAAAGAGGGAGTAGTATCGCCGAACCGTCCGCCGGGTTAGTCACGTGAACGCCATTCGGAATATCCGGGAGGAACGTCTCGGTATTCTTCTCGATATCGTAAATGGCTGTCTTGTTGCCCGCCACCATGAAAACGCGTCCGTCGGGAAGCGCAAAGGTTCTGAGCTCGATATAAGCACCACTGAGTATTTTCTCGTTCAAGCAATACCTTGGGAACAGGTTAGCAGGTAGCGCAGCCTCAAGGAACTTCGAAGGTCGCGGAACGCCCTGTCTCGAGGTCAGCAAGTGGGAATTGCGATCACGGGAGACTCCGGGCCATCCACTCACGCCGTCCTTTGGAGGGAAGAACTCAAAGCTATTCTCGGGCTCGACGTTGAAGAACGCGGTGGGATTGGTGGTTCCTCCGGCAATGAACAGAGAACCATCGAAGATACGGATAGACGAAGGGTACCAGCGGTTGCGGGCAAGATGGAGGGTCTGCGGATCCTCGAAAAGTGTGCATCCCTCGCCAGACGGTGAGGCACATGGCTCAAAGATGCGAAGGCCCATATTGCCGTTGGGGTGAATGCCGGGGTTGCCGGGGAAGAGGGACGGATCACCGCCAAGGCTAACCTGGGCAATGCTCAGTGCGAATCCAAGTTTATGACAACGCCGCATACCATGGATCCGTTGCTGAGAAGAGCGCCGCTGGCACAGAATGAGTTGGTGATAACATCAAGAGGCGTGACCGTGCTGGTCTCAAGGTTCCAAAGAGCGCCCCAGGCAGAATGGTTGTTAATCTGCAGCGGGTCGTCCGACGCACGGTCAAACCAGACCACGAGCGTTGGGCTGACGACGATAGCCTCAAGAGCGACGATGCCTGACGTTTGGGCTTTCAAGTCAAAGCGCCATTGAGGAGCCGCAGGCGCAGACAGAGCCACGCCAACCAACAGCATCGACACCAGCGCAAGAGAACGCATGATGCAAGGATCTATGGTCGCTTGCGGGACCCCAGCCAATGTCTGAAGCATTTAAGCTCTGCATACGGATAGTACCCAAGCCCGTGGACGCCTGAGTGGTTTTTGCGGGATGTGTAATACTGCAGCTGCTGTAGACCTTTGGAGCCGCGTACGGGTTCTCTACAAGCCGGGTCGGGAGTGCACGTTCGTACAAAGCTTCGTCAGGGCTTGGCATCGTTGGCATCGGCACAGGAGTAGGTTCTAGGTATGATACTCTCAGATCCCAGCCGTATGATGTCGGTATATTGCCAGTAAAGCACTCTGGCATGCGCACAGAGGCGGCGTAGCGCGCTGTTCCATGGCCGTCAGATGTTGCGAGTTCAGGTGCCAGTTAAGAGTCAATGGCCAGAGTCATGTACTGCGCCCGGGAGATACGGAGTACCAGAGGTGCGCAGCAGTATACAGTTTAGACTGCTGTGTATCGAGTACTGACGACACAGGTCGGTCGGTGGAAAAGGTGCGGAAGAACCCGGCCCCGGGGCGCTGCGCACATCGACTGGTTCAGCGTTCAAAACCAGCATAGTTACGAGATTTCATGCGGAATTTGCGTCTCGTCCAAGACCATGTAGAGATGATGCATTAATTCACGAGCCATAGTCAATGCACTTCTTTCCAGCGTAGCGGCGGTAGTGGACGAATCGACCCGTAAGAGGTATGCGAGCGAGGAACACAAGTCCAGACAGATGATGCAGGGTTTATAAGGTTAATTCGCTAATGCGTCTGAGAAAAAACTCAGTTCGTGGCACGTGGGTGTGTTTATGGTACAACAGGGACGAAGTTTTTCGCAGCCTCGTCGAACGTTACTCCAACGTTGGCGGTGCGCGCCCGCTGCCCATCATGACCATCGATCCTTCACTAGTCACTTCATCGATGGTTAGGAATACAAAGGCGGGTCCGGGAGGGTAGACGCGGCCGTTAGGCGGCGTGGTGAAGCTAAGCGAGCGCTTGTCGCGGGACAGCGTCGCGTTCATGAACACAAGGCGGGCCGACGAATGGAACGCATGCGACGAGAAGCCAAGATCCATAAGGGAGACTGCCCGACCGCATGTGAGGGCGTGTTACACATATTACGATACGATGCCCCACTTGCCTTGTATATTGCGGGCCGCGAGCGTGGCGGGAACGCTTACTGGCACGGTAATTGTTGTACCGAAAGCCAGCTTGTCGGGTATGCTCCTGATCACCGGTCGCGGCACGGACATGAATGGCGGGTCCAGGGTCTCGACGCGGAACTCGCTCGGGAACTTGATTCCCGGTCCAACGGTGGTGTTGGCGTTGGGATTACTTCCTGAAAGATGTTGCATATCCGGGGTCAGTAACTTCGCCAGTTCAGCGAAAATGGCTCACGCACCCGCAACGAGGAAATTGCCCTGTGGTGTCAGAGTTACACTGGAATGGTACATGCGCGGCACGATGCTGCTTGGCATCCCAGCGTTGCTGATTCGCAGTCCTCTTGGTAGGTTCGGCGTGTAGAGCGAAGGCGTGAGGACTGGGTGGTCAGCGTTGCTGTTGCCGACGGGGTCTTTGACTTGCGCAATGGCAGCATAGCCAGAGCGGCCTCCGTTGATTATTAAGACTTCGGATAGCATAAGCCTTCAGAGCAACACGCACGGAGACGGAGCTCCACAATACCTTGGCCATTCGGGAGGTGGACGAGTTCGGGCATGGTGCGCGGCTCTAGCATATGCTCGACCTGCCACCCACGTTTGATTCCTTCGTCGGTGAGCATGATACGACTGCACTGAGTGCTGGCAGTATTCTGGGACGAAAGTTGCGATGGCGGGAGAGACGTATCGGTCACAAGACCGCCGCAGATGAGGACTTCAGGGGTGTAATCCGGTGGCGACAGCGGCAAAAGGATACCACTACCGTCAAGAGGGTTGGTAACATGCACGCCGTTGGGAATGTCGGGCAAGATAGTCTCCGTGTTCTTTTCAATGTCATAGATGATGGACTGGTTACCAGCGACCATGAAGACACGGCCATCGGGAAGAGCAAAGACCCTGAAGAGTGATGAGAGTCTTGCGGAGTACGACGAGGCTGCCTTACCGTGGAAACAGATTTGCGGGAAGACTACGCTCCAGGAATGCGGACGGACGGGGCACGCCCTGCATACTTCGCATTAACAATAGCAAAACACGCCATGCAAGACTCGGTACTTACTCCGTCCTTTGGAGGGAAGAACTCGAATGAGTTGGCAGGATCCACGTTGTAGAAATTGGCGTTGACATGCGTTCCGCCAACGATCATGAGGCTACCGTCGAAAATGCGGAGGGACGACGGGTACCAGCGGTTTTCGGCGAGGTGGAGGGTTGCGGGATCCTCGAACAACGTGCACCCTTCTCCTGTGGGGGATGCGCAGGGTTCGAAGATACGTATGCCCATGTTTCCGTGGGGCTGGATGGCTGGATTGCCGGCAAACAGACGCGGATCCCCGCCCAAACTGACCTGTGAGCGGTTGAGACTTCAAGTTGCGATGTGGAAATTTTGAGGTTGTTGAGCTTACCATGGATCCGTTGCTCAAAAGAGCGCCGCTCGCGCAGAAGGAGTTGGTGAGCACGTCAAGGGGCTGCACCGTACTCGTCTCGAGATTCCAGAGCGCACCCCATGCAGAATGATTGTTGATCTGAAGAGGGTCGTCTGAAGCGCGGTCAAAGAATATCACGAGCGTCGGGCTGACGACAATAGCCTCGAGAGCAACGATGCCGGAGGTTGCTTCCTTGAGGTCGAAGCGCCATTGAGGGAGGGCTGCCGAGGCCTGCGACGCGACTGCAAATCCCACAAGAGATAAAAGAAGCGGCACCATCGTGATACAACGATGTCGAGGAGCCGTGTCAAGTCATCGTGCCTTTAAGCACTCCGGCTGTCCTGAAGATCGTCTGAGCATATTTCACCCGAAACATAAAAAATGCTCCCGCCATACCGGCCTTCACACACGATCCGGAGGGTAACGTAGCCGGGCAAGAACTCGGCAACCGCGACGAGGACAGCACATTGAAAATGGACAACATGAAAGTCGGACGGCCGGCTCCTGCTTTCTAAGTGGCATCCGACAAGCAGTTTGGCGCAAGCCTCAAAAGAGAGAGCATATGCAATATCAGCGAACAACTATGAGCCGCAGAAATTCTACTTACATACCAAGTCGAATGCGTGCCGCATACAGGCCCTGCTGCTAAAATCTGCACAACCTCCGTTCCATTGATCCATTGCCTTATGACGGCAGCACAGGGACAAAAATATACCGCTGGGCGTAATGGTGAACCAACACGAGATGGTTTATGTGCAAGGACCAGAGCTTCCGCGTCAGCATATAAAAACCCAAGATTAGCGCATGTGCTTGATGTGCCCAACCGCGCCCTTCATGTGCGCATGGCATTGAGTCTTGCCGTGCAGAAGACAGAGACCGAAGACTGGTGAATGTGCGTAGCGATGCGAGTCGCCACAAGGGCCGGTTGAGACGGCTCATAGTCCCTGCCTCGATGAAAAGAAGCGCTTTAATATTGAAACTGATTTATGCCGGATTTTGGAGCTGCCTGAAGTCCTGAGCATAAATTTCCTTGCGGGTGGCGAGCAAAGGAGACAAGATGCGGGAATTACCGGGCGCTTCCCAGATTTTCCTTTTGCACGCTACACGATGCCGCGCTCAAAGAAGGCCAAGGTGGTGTCGCTCACAAAGGTCGACAAGAAGACGCGAGAGAACAAAGCGAACCATATTACGATTGTAAGCCCAGCAGTCTGTGCGGTGAACATACAAGCGAAAAAGTAACTCGAACTTCAGTTGCAGGAATGCGCAGACAAGTGGAAGTACTGCTATGCCTTCCAGGTCGCCAACATGCGCAATACCTACCTCAAAGACATCCGTGTACGCTGGAAAGAGTCCGTTATCCAAGCGGTCTCGCCGCAGTCTGCTCATTCTGTGCAGCACCGGGCGCATATTCTTTGGACGCACAACGGTCATCGCCAAAGCGCTGGGCTCTAGCGAGGCGGACGAATACAAACCTGGCCTCTCTAAATTAAAAAGAGTACGTTCATTCCACCCTGCCACTAGTTTCGTTCAAGTAACCATTCTACAGCACTTCAGCGGTCCAGTCGGCGTATTCTTCACGGACCATGACCCCGAAGAGACCGAAGCCTGGTTCGCGCACTATTCCCAGGCGGACTACGCACGCGCAGGCAACAAGGCAACGCGAGAAGTCGTGCTCCCTGCGGCGCCATTATGAATCGCGAGAGCGACCCGCCAGAGCAGTTCCAACATACCATGGAGCCGCAGCTGCGCCGCCTAGGCCTCAGCACGCGCTTAGACCGCGGCGTGCCCACGCTCTCCGCGCCACACGTAGTTTGCAAGGAGGGTGACGTGCTGACAGCCGAGCAGGCGAGTCGCTAACTTTCTTTGGCCGCTTCGTTCTGTTTTCCGTGCTTATGTCGCTTTTTTGCAGGCACAAATATTAAAACTCATCGGCGAGCGCCTGGCGACGTTCCGCGTCCGCCTGCTCTGCCGGTGGTCCGCTGAAACGGGCGCGGTTGTTGAGCTCGCCGCGCCCGAGCCAGTCGAGGCCGGGCATCACGATGCAGAGATTGAGGACGAAGGGATGGATGATTCTTGAGCATCTTTACTGCAAAAGTACATACAACGCATATCTTTTGGCTTATTACCACGTTGCGCCCCTGTGAGATGTGCGTCTTACGCAGGAAGCACGTGACTGAAGCATGTTGCCCGTGACGGTATATTCCGCACGCGCGAGAACTCAGATTCAGAATGGCTTGTCCAAGTTTACCAACGAACCAACCTTTATTCGGAGACCGGCGCGCTGGCTCGTAGCTTTACACGCACGGGGTCTCAATTGGTAACACTATGGTCTAGGGCAACGGCTAAGGCTGCTTGCAGCGCTGCCCATAAAGTACCACCGCTCGTCGACCGTTGTTGCACACAGCGCACACAACACGCAACGCAACACGGGGTGTCCGGTCCGTTGGGAAATCGACAAATCGTGGGTGACACACTACGTGCGCTTCCTATCCCTGTGGCGTTTTGGCACTGCAGGTGCAGTATGAATTACGGTTTTAAAAGGTCGATGTCGAGTGTCGCAAGCCCGTACGTAGCTTCCAAGCTGAAGCCGCATGGCACCCTGAGTCTCCAATAACGACCGCGTAGGCTCTATCCCTATATTCCGGGAACGGTGCTGCATCTCGACTTGCGCAGCGAGTGCGCCACGGCACCCAGAAAGATCCAGGCGACTGTTCGCCGCACGCTCAACGAAGTCGAGGCTAATGGATGCGTAATGCTGGTGAATTTGGGTCCTCATCGATTGTCTAAACTGCTACGTTGAAGCTCTTCGATCGAAGTTTTGTTCTCCTGGCAGTCATACATTCAACTTGGACGCCCCAAGTCGAAGAACACTACCTCCAGGCCTGGCGGGATATTGAATAGGGCACGGAATAAAGCGACCTATTCAGGATCTGGGCTCGATTTACCAGGACGAGGTCGACACTACCTCTTACGATGAGTGGGACATCGAGATGTAGCTTTCCGCCCTCGGACAAGGACGAGGCACGCGGCCAAGCGGCTCTGAATGTCCCATGCACGGCGTATTCTCTAGGCGTCGTGCACGGAGACCTGATGTGGCAAAACGTCGTCAGGCAGCCTCCGGGTTATCACGTCCTGTGAGACAAATTGCTGGTTTATGAATCCTAGCGATGAAATCTCCGGAAGCCGCTACTAGTCCTGCCTCACAAAATGATATTGACAGTGCGTTTATTGCGCAGGTAACAGGATGTAAGAGAACCACAAGTTAATTTCCACATGCACGGTCCGCGTCTCTACTTCTGAGCCTTCGGATCCTTGGGCTTCTCGGCCTTGAACGGGATATCTTCGCCGTACGTCTCCTGTTGTTATCGTTTTTAGATCCTCTGCGTGCAGGTGTAAGAGACGGTGCGAACCTTGATATTATTCGTGATATCGGCCTTGAGCATTGCCTGAAGATCGTTGGGCGAAAGCTTGAGTTTGGGTAGGTCGACATTGATCAGGCCAGTAAGATAGCGACTATTTTTGTTATTTTGCTTGTGCATAGGGCAGACCACATATTCGACGGTCTTGCGATCCGTGGTGGTGCGAAAGTACGTGACCGTAGGGTTACCGGTCTTGGAAGAGCCTGTCGCCTTCCTGTCGCCGTGGGCACGGATGAATTGCGTGACATCTGTGTCACCCCCCGGCTTGGAATAGGGTGCCATACGGGTCGCGATACGAAGAAAAATTGGAGAAATACTTGCTGAGTGCTTCCTACAGATGATTGAGAATGTGTCCTGCAAGGGAAACAAGGTGAACGTACAACGGCTGCGCGACGGGAAGTCATTCTGAGGGATGAGAGCGGCTGCGAGCAACGGGTTGGGGGGAGTGATGGGTCTGAGATGCCTGCAGCGTCAGCTTTAATACCAAAATCGTGGGAATGTGCCACAATGGCAAGTGCAACTTGCCAGGGAGCCACAATGGAGGCTATGCGTCTCTCGGCGTGGGTCCAGCTGAGAACACGCTTTCAGGCTTCTCAGCCCCTCCAGAGTGAAACCCGCCGTGCCCGGGATTCAGGTCACAATGGCGGGGAGGACCAAACAAGAGACAAAGCTCGAATGTGCCTCGCTGCTCGCATGTACTTCCGAGCTTCTCAGCCTGCCAGACGCCCGGCGTTTCGAGCCGTGAGTTGCGACTCACTGGCAGTCCATTGGGTACCAAATCGTCAACCTACACATATGCCCCGCTGAGATCCCGTCTCATTTACAGGTGCTCTTTCGCAGCCTCGTGATCTTTCGTGTGGTCGGAGAGCACCGTTTCGCAGGAGAGGACCAAATAAAAACTTCGGATAAAGTCGGACTCGGACTCTGGAAAGATGCGAAAACAGGGAAAGAACGTTGGGCATGCTTCGCGTGTATACGTCATTCCCGATTCCGGAGAACAAGCCTTCCAGCCTTCGATGGGTACTCAGAATATATGACGCGTTCATTCACACGCCGCCCATGGAAGGGAGCACCTCCGAGTCCTTCTCCGTCGTGATCTATATACCAATGAGACGGGATTTCCGACGGAGAAGGACTCGGAGGTGCTCCCTTCCATGGACGGCGTGTGAATGAACGCGTCATATATTCTGAGTACCCATCGAAGGCTGGAAGGCTTGTTCTCCGGAATCGGGAATGACGTATACACGCGAAGCATGCCCAACGTTCTTTCCCTGTTTTCGCATCTTTCCAGAGTCCGAGTCCGACTTTATCCGAAGTTTTTATTTGGTCCTCTCCTGCGAAACGGTGCTCTCCGACCACACGAAAGATCACGAGGCTGCGAAAGAGCACCTGTAAATGAGACGGGATCTCAGCGGGGCATATGTGTAGGTTGACGATTTGGTACCCAATGGACTGCCAGTGAGTCGCAACTCACGGCTCGAAACGCCGGGCGTCTGGCAGGCTGAGAAGCTCGGAAGTACATGCGAGCAGCGAGGCACATTCGAGCTTTGTCTCTTGTTTGGTCCTCCCCCGCCATTGTGACCTGAATCCCGGGCACGGCGGGTTTCACTCTGGAGGGGCTGAGAAGCCTGAAAGCGTGTTCTCAGCTGGACCCACGCCGAGAGACGCATAGCCTCCATTGTGGCTCCCTGGCAAGTTGCACTTGCCATTGTGGCACATTCCCACGATTTTGGTATTAAAGCTGACGCTGCAGGCATCTCAGACCCATCACTCCCCCCAACCCGTTGCTCGCAGCCGCTCTCATCCCTCAGAATGACTTCCCGTCGCGCAGCCGTTGTACGTTCACCTTGTTTCCCTTGCAGGACACATTCTCAATCATCTGTAGGAAGCACTCAGCAAGTATTTCTCCAATTTTTCTTCGTATCGCGACCCGTATGGCACCCTATTCCAAGCCGGGGGTGACACAGATGTCACGCAATTCATCCGTGCCCACGGCGACAGGAAGGCGACAGGCTCTTCCAAGACCGGTAACCCTACGGTCACGTACTTTCGCACCACCACGGATCGCAAGACCGTCGAATATGTGGTCTGCCCTATGCACAAGCAAAATAACAAAAATAGTCGCTATCTTACTGGCCTGATCAATGTCGACCTACCCAAACTCAAGCTTTCGCCCAACGATCTTCAGGCAATGCTCAAGGCCGATATCACGAATAATATCAAGGTTCGCACCGTCTCTTACACCTGCACGCAGAGGATCTAAAAACGATAACAACAGGAGACGTACGGCGAAGATATCCCGTTCAAGGCCGAGAAGCCCAAGGATCCGAAGGCTCAGAAGTAGAGACGCGGACCGTGCATGTGGAAATTAACTTGTGGTTCTCCTACATCCTGTTACCTGCGCAATAAACGCACTGTCAATATCATTTGATGATGAACTCAATATTATTGTGGCAGGGAGGCCGCTTGCCGGCCTATGTCGCCACATCCAGCTGAGAAGTAATTACAAGTGGTGAGTGGTGAAATAGAAAAGAGCAGAAAAGAAGCGAAAGGCATAGAAGGCATAGCGGGAATCATACAGGCTCAAAAGGTAATGTAAAGAAAACAAACAGGGCAGCGGACCTGTACACACAAACGGCAGGAAACCAACGTGTACAGGGAGCTGGTGAGAGGGAGTGCCAGATGAGGATATGCGATTCAAGAGAGGATGTGGTGGATCATGGGTTGACACGAAGTGGCGACGCTCGCGAGTCGCCGGTGGTCAAGGGTCAAGCCAACAAAGGCGACCAATGAGACCAAGTTGAGAGGGAGATATGACACTTGAGGTGCTGAGTGCTGCCTGGAAGGCAACAGAGAGGTTGTAGTGAAGGAGTATATTGGCTGCGAGCCGTGAGGTTGTTGAAAGGGCGATCGCAAATAGGCGCCGATCTTGACGATCTTCAAAGATCGGAGCTGATCGCGGTCGCGGAGTGGAGCTCGAGCCGGTGCGGGGCTCGTACGGAGAAGCCGCGACGTCGGAGACCCAGGAGCGAGCGCGCGTCGTGCGTTGGATGCGTGCCACCCATATGGCATGACCCCCCAAACAGCCATGGGTGTAGTGCCGGACTTCTACCTGTATGACGCGCACGCCGTTACGTGGACGCAGGCGCAAACCCCCCGCCAAAAGATTGCGTGACTGCGTCTTTTCGGTAGCCGAATGACCCGCCGTCTGGTTGCTTGCGCGCTGTACCCCCGCCTCTCCCTGGTGGCCCCAAACACCAAGGCGCTGGGGATGACGCACTCGCAGCGCTGTCGCCGTCGTCGATGTCTGTCCTGAGCCGTTGAGCGCAGTGACCCGAGAGAACAAAGAGGTGCCACCTTAGAAGGTGGTGGTAAGAGACAAAGAGGTTCTGTCAATATCATTTTGTGAGGCAGGAATAAACTAAATCACAGTCAACTCATGCTGCCGGGTAGGAAGCAGCACATTGTCTTGATGAGTCGATGTTGCATGAAGAAGGCCACCTGATAACATTAATCAAATTCAGCGTTCACGTTCAGCTATTCATTGTTGAAAGCGTGTAGAAAGCACGAATAGGGTAGCATACAAGTATGTCCGTGTTCTATCGTAATATTCGTCGTTCAAAAGGCGTCACCTATGCTACACGGTGCAATTTCCCGTCGTGCACATCAAGTCTTTCACTCACACGTGCACGTCTCGCTGCAAGCATTCTAGCACCAGAACTTCGTGTTCGTCAATGTATCCCAGACTAATTTGAGATACAGGTCGTCACAAGAACAATGATACGACAGCATCCAATCTCAAAGCTGCGCTTGTCAGCTCAAAATATTGGCCAGATCAGGTCCTCTTACCGGTTTGCCTTTGTATGTCTCCCGAATGCGGACACCGGGTCTGACGCGATAGCGGCGAAAGTCGTATCGGGAAGTGTTGCGCCCAACTCCGACCCAGCAGTAGCCAGGCTCCTCACATGGTACAGATTCAAACCAAGCACGGCGTCGCGCCGGGTCCTTAACCTGGCTCGCGGCTTCGTTTACCACACAATAGCCGCTAAACGGATCGGGCGCGGCGATATCAATGGGTGTGGGATCGTAACGAGCGGCCTCCATGAGAGTGCAGCGGAAGTCATGCAGATCTTGTGCTTCCGCACGGATGGCGAGCCAATCTTCGTCTGAATGATGTGCATCCCGGAGCTGGGCGAGCCCCCAATCGATAATCACGTACGAACCGTTCGGGCGCCTGATCACATTTTGCCACATCAAATCTCCATGGACGACACCCAGAGAGTGCGCCCTGCGGAGGACATTGAGCGCGGCTTGGCCATGCGCCTGATCCTCGTCCGACGGCGGAGAGCTTCTGTCGACCGGAGGCGCGCGATCTAGGCTCTCTCCTTCGATGAATTCGAGCAAGAGACCGGAGACGCTCCTCAATGATGGATGCGAATCCGCAGCCTCCGATGCGCGAGTCAGCTGGACCGTGCCATAGAACCTCGGAATACCCCGCCCCTGTAGCTTTTTGAGGCGACGATAAGCCTGGGCTTCAATGTTCCAGAGCCTTTGGAGACGATCCCAGCGATACATCTCAATGTCCCAGTCGTCAAAACGAGAAATGTCGACCTCGTCCGAGTAGATGGCTCCTAGATTCTGAACAGATCGCTCGGGCTTCCTGCCTTCAGCAATGTCCCGCCAAGCCTGACGGTAACGTTCTTCAACTCGAGGAGTCCAAGGTCGGTCGAAGGTATCACTGCCGGGGGAACAGAACCTTCGGTCAAAGGCTTCAGCGTCGCAGACGGTGGCAAGCCAGACAGACGGCGCGGCCCGAAGTCGACCAGCATGACGCATCCATTGGCCTCAACCTGGTTGAGTGTACGTCGAATTGTCGCTTGGACCTTGCCATGTGTTCCGTCATGTTCGCTCCAGATCTCCAGATCGAGTGTCCTGCCGACCGTATATGGATTTACGCTGGTTGTGCCGCGGTCAGTACCTGCTAAAAACGATGGCTACGCGTACATTTTCCTGCCCGTCGTGGACGACATAGTGCGCGAGAAGAGAGGCCGCACGCTGCGGTTGATGCGCGAGAACATTGGAGTTCAGGTTCAAGAGCTTGAGTCGGAGCGTGAATACCCTGTTGCAATTGTGTTTGTCGCGGCATAGCGACAGATTGCATCCGCCTCTTCATCTTACAGCCCTTTGCATAAGATTCTGGACACCCGGAAAAAATACAAAGTGTAAAGCGTTTGTTTGAGTACGACTGCACTACCTGCGAAACGGGCTACTCCCATTCAACGAACAAACACTGGGACCCGCATCTCACGGCGACTGGCGCGCAATTTGTGTTTGAGCTCGGGCTAGGAAGGCCAGTGGGGCGCTCATGTTCTTATGAAGTGCAATTTGGTTGACATACAGTGCTTCCAAGGCCTGCTTGGACGAGCCTGACTCGTCGCAAAAAGACACCTAATCCGCGCAAATAGGAGACTCAACCGTCCAACAGATGCAGTTCTAATAAGCCGAGGTGTGAGATCTAGGGAACAATGACAGCGCAGGCAAGCAAGCGTGGGTAAAATGTGCAGTGAGGAGGTTCGGAGGTAAGGAAGGAGGCAGGAGGAGTGGGAAGGCGAGAAAGCGAGATACGGGCGGAGGAAAGCAGAGAGGACGCGTAGGGGAGGATAGAGTATACACCGAACAAGTCTACCACAGAGTCCACGCGCCGCCCACAAGCGCCACGAGCACCGCGCACCCAAGCGCCCACCGCGAGCTTACGCGCTGCGCCGCGCCCTCGCCGCCGCCGCTGGGCTTCGGCGCGCCGGTGGGCGTGTTGGTGATGCGGACCTGCAGCACGGCGACGAGGCCGTCGATCGCCGGCCGGCCGTTCACGGGCACGTTCTGGAAGTGGTTGATCCCGTCGCTGGCGTTCTTCAGCAGGCCGCCAACGTACGTCGCCGTCGTCTGGTACGTGTACCCGTTGAAGACGGTGCTCCCGACGAACGAGTCGCCGTCTTTCAGCGAGTCCGTCGGGATGGGATTGTGCCCGCCCGTCGCGTTCCCGACGATCCAGTCCCGCCCGATGTTGTACCCGTTCGGGATGATGTCGTGGTTATCTGGCGATCGCAATTTAGGCATGGCCGCTTGCATAGGAGGAACAGGGGGACGCTGAGCACGCACCTGCTGCTGGCTTCTCAGACGAGGCTGCCATAAACACCGCGCCGCTGAAATTAAACGTATAAATGAGCGCGCTGCAGGGTTTGATATAGTGCTGACGACTCACGTGTTGGCCTCCTTGCCATCCTGCGTCCAGTAGCGGAAGTGGTTGCCACCCTTGATGGTCTCCTGGCACGTCCCGAGATACGGATCGTCATAGTCGAACCGCATGACGGCGGTTTCGTTCTCTGCGTGCGAAGAGGCGTCAGACGGCCAGCGCCACCGCCGAGCAAGTCATCGAAGACGCACTGAACCCGTTGCCGTCGCCAAGATTGGCTGCTTGGTGGTCGCCCAGATGCTGGCCCAGACATTCGCCTGCGAACCGTAACGATCTGGGAAAGGATAGCGTTAGACAAGGGAAGGTGCACCCGGTGGCATGTGTAAGAGGAAGCAGTAGGCGCAGCCCTGATTAGACAAGAGCCTCGCTGGCATCGTAAACAGTCGTTACGTGCACGAAAATAATAGCCAATATTTTCGGTCCCTGCGGATGCATGCATGCACGCAAAGCACGAGGAGCCGATAACCACGGGTGTTGGTGGTCCGTGGAGTGATCACGTCACAATATTCCAAGGCACGCGCGGATACTCACAGCCAGTAATTCCTCAGGCCGCCGTTATTGGGCGAATCAATGAGGACCTGCGCGTCCGAGTTGGCGGATATTATGATGTTGAGCGGCTCGCCCAGGCCGGCGGGGAACGTGTTGTGGACGGCCTGCAGCAGGATGAGCAAGCAGGCAAGCAATCTCGAGCTGGCCGCGGACGCACGGTGAGCATGGACCCGCCTTTGTCGAGCGGGGAGACGTAGCCCGTGTCCGTCTTGACCCGCTGCTGCTGTGCGTCCGCGCGCCGCCAGAATGGGCTGGCGCTCGCCGGCGCCGCCGCCTGCATGCAAAGAAGGAAGCCCAAGCTCAACGTCGAGCTGCTGCGCATCGTCGCCGTCGTAGTCGTCGTTGCGGGTTCGTGAGGGGCGAATATGGTACGGGGGTAAAACGAGGGACTACGGTGCGCCCAGAATGGCTAGCTGGCGTGCTGAGGAGGGAGGGCTCGCGTCCGGCGGGAGCCGGGGTTCCTCGTCCTGCTCGGCATCACGCTTAAGAGCATCTTGAATTGGCTCGGAGAACAACACCGTCTCAACGCTCCGAGGGGGAATGGGAGAACAAAGGAACTACGCGCCGACGGGCTATTGTCCGGGGTTTATGTATGTCTGACTGTAGGGGTGTTACGGCGCTGCGGTGCAAGGCGATGCAGAACAACAACCCCACCCAAGAGAATTGTATTATGTATATACATACTGCTGTTATGTTCTATCCAAAGTGTTGGACGCGTCTGACGATGAACAGATCCGAGGTGTTACGAGGACAAGTAACGCCATAAACCAAAGCTCAGGTTGAGTAGGAAACCCATGACCACAGCGACTTGCATTCTCCGTCTATTCAGAAATCCATTAATCAATCCTACAAAATCTCGGCGGGGAGAAGACTCACGAAAACACGACGCTGCCCATTCGCGGCGTGCCGCGTCCGTCAGACCAAAACGCGGGTGGCCGCGCCTCGCGCATGAAAAAGAACGGAAGCAGCGGAAAGAAAAAGCCGACGAGCAGGCCCTGCACGACGGTCGCGCCGACCGAGCTCGAGGAGCCCGTGACGTTCATGTCACCCCCGTTGTCGTGCGTGTCGATCCAGCGTTCCTCCAGCGTTCTCGCCTGGTCTTCCACTACAACATCAAGAAGAAATAATCAGAGATGAGCTCTTGGAGAGAGGACACAGAGAATGAAACTGACGTTCTTCCTCATTGAGCACAGTGCCGCCGCCAGAGCCCATGTCGCCCAGCTCCTGCGGCGAGCTATGGAACTGCGCGCGCAAGCTCGCGATCTCCGCGTCGGTCAGGCCGGCCGCGGCGAGGCGGTCGAAGCCGCGCGGCTGCCTGCTGACGGCGCCCTGCGCGCCCGCGTGCAGCGCGCCGTCGTCCTCCTCGTGCGGCTCGAGCCGCGCGCCAACGGAGCACTGCAGCCACACTGGCTTGCGCTGGCCCTTGTCCTTGGCCTGGTCTTTGTCTTTGTCCGAGCGCGCCTCGAGCGTTTGCAGGTAGTCCAGCACGTGCGTGCCGTCCACGAGCAGCCGGCCGGCGTGGATGAGCTTCAGCCGCCGTCGTTCCAGTAACGGCCGTTGGTCTCGTATCTACAAAAATTCCAAAGCCCTAGTTAGTACATGTTCACCCGAACAAAACAAATCGCCTGAATAAACGGAGCTTACCTGGCGCTTAATATCGCGCACGGTGTCGGCGCGCGTGACGGGGATGAGCAGGTCGTGCGCGCCCTCGGAGAACCGCACGAGCACGTCGCGGTGCGCGGTCGTCACGTCTTCCTCGATCTCCGGCGCGGGCGCGGGCTCTGGGTCGACGGCGCGCTGCTTGCCTTTGGCTTTCTCGCTCAGGGGCAGTCCGGGTGGCTGCATTGCGCGCGCGGAAGAGAGCGTACGGCAATTTCCGCATCTTCGTCTCGAACCTCGTCCTGCTTGCTGGTTAATTACAAACCAGAATCGGTTAAATCTGAATTCGTGGAACTCTTGCTGTGGGCTCCTACGGAATAATTTGCGTTTGCGTTTTCAGCGGACCCGGATTCTCTCGCCCTGCTTGCTGTTGGCATCTTCTCGCCGTGTCTCAGACCCGGTTTCGTTCGCGTGCGATGCAATGCTTGGATCTGGACGACGCGACGCACAGCTGCACGAGTATTCTTGCAGATATCTTTGTTTTCCAAGCTACCTGGCTGCATGTTCGCCTTTGGTCGCTTCGGGATGTCGAACATTGTGATTGACCCCATGGCGCTCGTTTCCGGTAACTGCTGCCCTCTGCCTTGCCTCTCTTCTACCCCTCTTGTTGGTGCCATACCCGAGGACGTGCTTTTTCTGCAAGTTCAGGATTTCCACGAATCGAAGGTGACTCCCGGCACTCAACCTGGCGCAAACCGTTTGGGGCATCTCTTGATCTTCCAGACATGAATCATGCAATGTGTGCTTCCTGGTCATTCTATCGGCATCCCTGCACGTGCTACGCGGTACTTTGGAATCGCGCGGGCGCCTCGACATAACGCTCGAACCCTCGTACGAAGCGCTGGCTGCCGAAGCGTCGCCCGGTGCTTTTCTTCTCCCGAAGGTGTTATAGGACGTTGGGCTTGGGTACGAAGGAACGTGCGTCGGCTCAATTCAACACCTCAGTGTACAAAACAAACCCTGCGATAGCGACGCCGACACCGTAAATTTTCCCCTCTGAGCCGTGTTGGTCCCCGAACTCATTTCGGCTCAACGGCTAGTGCTGAAGCAAGTCATTTTCGCGACATCTTGGACTATGCGAGCCATCTTGTTGGCCATGGATGCTTTTTTCGCGCGCCGAAGAGCTCTGACTTTGGTGACTGCCAACGCGTTCTGACTTCTTTTTAGTCGCGCACAGAAGTAGTGCAACCTCGGGCTGACTCCTGGGCTATTCTCACGCGGCGCTTCTGACCGGTGACGAGGCAGGAAATGCTCTGACGCTTTGCTAGCAGTATGTTTACTCCCGGTGCCCAGCTCGACGTTCTGTTGCTAGGTGCGAGGCATATTGTCCGCATTCCCCCCGCGTGGAAGCCCTGCTAGCATGCTTGTCTCTCTTCTGGCGACCCGCGTGAGCAATGAGCAATCGTTCTCTCTGCGTCATCATGGCGGCGACCCTGGCTCAAATTGCGCAGTGTTGCCAATGTGCGAAATTTGTTGGAATGTGCCTCGGCTGGGGCACTCAGACTGTCATACAAAGATCTTTGTGCTCCTCTGCCTCCGCTTTGCGCGGGGGTAGAATGCTTGCCGAGCTGGTGCTGCGCACATCTAGTGAGAGGATCACCCTCGGATGCTGAGCTGACAGCAACAAGGAGCTGAGACGAAATGAGAAAGATTTCGCTACAGCACATTGCACTCAGCAAGTCAGTACTGAAGCAGACAAACTGTAGCATACTGTATCGCCTGAGAGCACCGGGGGTGACGAACGTGCGGTTTCCATTGGATCGGCTGATCCATGTGGCAGTGTGCTGCAAGCCAATATTGGGTATGCACCGGCATATTGCGACTGTGCCCACATGCTTTCTGGCATGCTTTCTCACCTGTTTCGAGCTTCAGAACGGTCGGCGCCGTCGCCGCTGGTTCTCGGCGGCCCACAAACGCACACGTGTGGCGGAGGTGCCATGGATCACAGGGACTGATCCCGCATTGCCAGGATCTGATGCTGTTCACTGGAACTTGGCTTGCGCCATATATATATACGATTCCCCGTGCAGCTGGACAGCGCGCATTCCCCGAGTCGCACACGATGCTCTCATTTCTTCTCGCGTCCGTCGCGGCGCTCTCTCTGCGGGGCGTGCTCGCCGACCAGTCGTTCGCGTCGGCGACGTTCCGGGCGACGCACAACAGCTACAGCGGCAACGTCGATGGCGCCAAGGACACGATCCCGTACCAGCTCGACCACGGCGTGCGCTTCATCGAGTTCGACATCCACGACAACGGCTACGGCACCAACGGCGACTACGGCGTCGGCCACAACGAGCCTGGCAACGCCGTCGAGCACGCCGCGGGCAACCCGGCGTCGAACAACTTGCGCGACTGGCTCAAGGTCGTCAACGACTGGTCCGCTGCGCACCCCACGCACGCGCCGATTGCGCTCGCGCTCGACGTCAAGGACGACCTCACGGACAACGCCAACTTCGCCGCCGGCAACCTCGCCGCGCTCAACCAGCGTCTCAAGGACGCGTTTGGGACCCGCTTGCTCAGGGCGGACCAGGCGCCGGCCGGGCTGCCCAGCATCGACGCGCTGCGCGGGAAAATCGTGCCCATCATGTCGGGCGACGCGACGACGCGCTCGCAGTACAAGTCCGACACGGGCTCCAACCCCGCCATCGCACGCAACTCGAAAGGACAGATCGTCGAGGTGCGCGGGGGATGACATACGAATGATCCCGCGCGGGAGATATCTGATGTGGCTGGCGTTGGCAGGTGCACGACGACGGCGGCAGCAACCTGTGGTACTGGAGTGGCAAGATAAACAGCGACGGGAGCGTCACATGGCTGCGCCACGGCAAGTACGATACGGGCAAGACGCCCGCGGTCGCGCTCAACGATGACGGCTGGCTTGTCGAGGTGCACCAGGGCTCGGTCCTCACGCAGCTGTGGTACCACGTCGGCCGCGTCGACGCCGCCACCGGCGAGATCACATGGTCGCCGAGCGCGAAGTACGACGACGGCGTGAACCCGTCGGTGGCCTTCACGGACGCCAGCACGGTGCGCGAGATCCACAAGAGCCAGAACAACAGCCAGAACTGGCAGTGGACGGGCAAACTCGACACCGGCGCGTCGTCCGTCGCGTGGAGCGGCAACGGCAAGACGTCGGACGGCCAGTTCAACAAGTCCGAGAACAACGGCATCAAGGTGTACAAGGACTCGGCGGGCAAGCTCGTCACGTCCGCCGGGTCCGTCGTCGGCCGCCGCATCGCGTACGAGCAGCTCTTCTTCGTCGAGTTCCAGGCCGGCAACAGCGCCGAGCTGCAGGACGGCGCGATCTTCTACGCGGCGACTGCGACGGACACCAGCTTCCTGGTCAACGCGCGCAATGCCGGCAAGATCGTGCGCGGGTGGGACTTTGACTCTGCGAGCCGCGCGACGACGCCGCTCGTCAACTATCCCGCGACGAACCACCCGTACGACGCGTGGTACGACACCCTTCTAAAGAACAACAACGCCGTGCAATAGTCTGCACGCGTCCACGCTCGCTGTCGCCCTGCTTTGCGCCCCTGAGACGCTCGTTGTACGCACGACATGGGATTACACTCCTTTACTTACAGTTATTTATTATGATATCTTGTGTGGTTTCTTGCTCTGAGGTTGTATAATCCAGTAAACATGAATTCTGTTACGCTCTGCATGACTTGCGATTGCCCGGGAGCACGGGCTGGCGCGTGGACTCCGCACCCGTCTTCCGCCTCGAAGCTGAGCCGGATCGCAGTCATGCGGTTCGCCCAGAACATCTCATTGCTGCTCTCGTCGAGCCAGGTGCCCCTCATGCCCAGCGCTCCAGCCACAGACGCGCTCGACTATGCATTCAAGACCGGCGACGCCGTGTTCTCGCCGCACGACCTCGTCGCGCTCCCGCGCCCAGGCTCGGCCGCAGTGAGCCCTGACGGCCAGCTCGTCGTCGTACCCGTCAGCACGTACGATACAACCGAGTCCAAGTGCGCTGCCAGTGCCGTCCTCGTAAAACGAAAATTAATGTTAAGTGCAGGAACAAGAAGACGCTGTGGATTGCCAGCGTCGACAGCGCCGCGAGCCCGTTCGAGGTGCCGCTGGCGCGCGGCGGCGACGCGTTCTGGCTCGACGCGCGCACCATTGGGCACGTCGTGCGGCCGGCAGACGATCAGCCGCCGCAGCTGCTCGCGCGCAGCGTCGAGTACGGCACCGAGCCGGGGACGCTCAGCGCGGCAGACGAGCCCTACGTCGTGGGCAACTTCCCCGACGTCGACGTCGCCAACTTCAAGACGAGCCCGGACGGCCGCTGGCTCGCGTTCTCCGCGGACGTGTACGCCGACCGCGACCTCGCGACGGTGAAGCAGCAGGACGACGCGTGGAAGGAACGCGGCACGACGGCGCTCGTCTACGAGGAGACGTTCGTCCGGCACTGGGACACGTTCCGGCTGCCCAAACGGCCGTCGCTGTTCAGCGTGCGCATCACCAAGGGCGACGACGGCCGGTTTGTGCTGGGCCAGACGTTCAACTCGGTGCTCAAGGACACCGATCACGTGAGAGCACCTCATCGCTCGCGCCATTCCGCACGCTCATGCTGCCTTAGCACACCCCCGTCGAGCCGTTCGGCGGCACGGACGACTTTGACGTGTCCAACACGCACATTATCTACACCGCGAAGGACCCGGACGTCCAACCGGCATGGCACACGCGACAGAATGTTCGTGTGCGCGTTAATAGGGGGGGTCACATTGCTCGCTACGACTCGCAACAATATCTGCAACGAAAGCCGCAACGGGTCCCAACGACGTGTTGCGACTCGTTGTGGCGTTGCAACTTGCGAGTCCGGGAGTCGCAACACCATGCAACGGGTCGCAACACCCACTCGCAACGAAACTCGCAGCACTCTCTCAGCAAATCATGCCATTTTCCCTTATTCTCGCCATGATACCTGCATAAACCATGCACTGTTGCATGGTTTGCAATACTTTATAACAATGGAGTGCACGGCGTTGCGAGTTATGTTGCGAGGGCTATCACAGCATCTGCTCGCAAGATTGTCGCCGCAGCACTTCGTTGCGAGCATCGTTGCGAGTTGTTGCGAGCTCGCTGTGATACCCCCTAGTGTCTAATTCACGGTGCTGACAATCCGTAGATATACGTTGTCCCCGTCGAAGGCGGTTCTCCCGTTCATTTGACCTCAGGCAAGCAAGGCGCGACGCACAGCCCGGTATTCAGCGTCTCCGGCTCAAAGGTCGCGTGGCTCGAGCTCGCCAAGGACGGCGCGGAGGCGGACAAGGCGCAGATTATCGTGCACGACTTTACCGAGGACGTGCAGTTCCAGCTCGCGGCGCAGTGGCCGCTCAGCCCGTCCGAGATCCTCGTGAGTCGCCGGATATTCTCTCCAACCCGCACGCTCACGCTGCGTAGTTCTCGCACGACGACGCGCAGCTGATCCTCGCGACGGGCGAGCACGCGCGCACGCGCGTCTTCGCGCTCGCCCTGCCGCCGACGCCGTCCGCCGAGAAGTACACCCAGACGCGCAAACGCCACTCGGTCGCCAAGGACGCGACGCCCGCGCGCCTGACGCACGAGCACTACGCCAGCGCCGTGCAGCGCGCCGGCGCGGACGGCCGGCTCGTCTTCACGCAGTCCTCCTTGCGCGGGCCGAACAACGCCTTCGTCCTGCGCCCCGCCTCCTCCCTGGCGCCGGGAAAGAAGGCGTTCCAGCCCGTCACCGGCGCGTACGAGCTCGCGCGCGGTGCGGCGGAGGGGTACACCCTCGAGCAGCTGACGGACTTTGCGCTCGACGCGCTCGCGCCGAAGAAGCTCGATGCCGGCGAGGAGTTCTGGTTCGACGGCGCGAAGGTGCATGGCTGGGCGGGCGGGTACGACAAGGAGGTACATACCGAGAATGGAAACGCCGGACTCGCCGATTGCGGACTGGTGGTGCGAACTCGGGAACGGAGTGGTCGCTCTGAACTCGCAATCAGCGTCTTGAAAAGAAATGTTTTGAAGAAAATATCTGGCAAGTCGAACGCAGTTTCAGAAAATCAAAATGACAGAGTTTCCCCCTCCTGGAGCTTTATTGCAGCCGCACGGTGGACTTTGTGCAAAGTCCACCGTGCGGTCGGCCTCGTCAAGCGACAGAGCCGCTCGGCGAGTTACTATATACAGAATCGGACGACGCTCGAGCATGGTCTCCCGCAGGTGAGATCGTCGAGGTCAGCAGTAAGTCTTGAGGCACACATTTTGCTCCCGGAAATGCTTGAGGTGCAGAGTCTGGGTCGTACTTCCTGCGAACGAGTGAGATTTGATTACGTAAGCAAACATGCACTCACCGCGAAGACTGTCATTCCGCATCTGCCGTCAGTCCCAGCCTGAGGGTCCGAGTGAGCACGCCGGACAGCTCCCGAAGTTGCGGCGCCGTCTGCAAATGCGGATTCAGCCAAAGAAAAAGCCGTGCAGACCAGCGCGGACACGCTGACAGCAGTGCAGCCTCGTGGCTGGTAACCTCGACGGCGTGTCTGACGGAGACGGCTCATGCGGGACGTCTCAGAGTTGTATGGGCGCTGCAGACCCATCGGTGACTTCGGCGATGCTACGTTTCTAGCATGCGCGCCGAAATCATGCCGATCGCAGGCTGCAATGTCCACGGTGGAGCGCGGCAAAACATGACTCACTGTACAACCAGCGTGCAACTGAGGCGTGGGCCGCGGAATAGCTGAACCGGCTTGCTAGTCGCGCCCGACGACCAGCTTTCACGCAGTGGTACGCAGCGCCTGCATGGCAAAGTCTCGGTCAGCGGAACGACGGCGCGAAAAATGAATCAACATACGTACTACATGAGCTCCGCAGCCGCAGGCCGACAGTTGCAGCGACTGCTGCTGAAAAAACCGGATCGTGAAGTTCTGCACGACGATTAGAACCTGCGAAGACGGAAATGAAATAACTCACCGTGCAAGCATCCCGAACGAGGCGCGGAATGTTTGAGAATCTGCAATCGCAATCAGCAAGGGATGGAGATAACATATATGCACGTACTTGGGCTGGCATCGTCCCCCGCAACGAGCAGAACGTATAGCGAATAGAGACATCATGTGAGACCTGAAGTATGATGTGAGTCGCAGAATAAAAAGCGCGGCGACGGCTTTACCTCAGCGCCGGGTCACCGGAACGATGCAGCGTCGCCGTCGTCAGCGACGGAGATGAGTGCGCGACGATTTGCAGGAATTCGGTGCCGCGGCTGCCGAAGTAGGCACCGCGGGTCTTCTGCAGCTGAGCGTGAGAAGTGCAGCAATCGTCAGCGAGCGAACGACGTCACGTGAAATCCAAACGAACCGTTTATCTCGGGCTGCCGCCGACCCAAATCCGAGGCCTTTACGTGCGCGGTGCGGTGCTGCCGCCGATTGCGGCGAGCGCAACGGCCCTCGTGTCGGCGGGTGAGGTGCACCCTGTCGTAGGGACGTCTCCAATGCGAGCTCTCAGAGCCGAGCAGAATCGACACAACTAGGAAAACTATTAGAACGGCGACTTTACCGTCGGTTTGATGAGGGACTCACCGAGACACTGCAGTATTTCGTTGATGAACATGGCAGCGGGCCATGTGTGCGCTGCGACGCATCGCGCGCTCACAGTATGTACAGCTTGCCTCTTGGCCCGAAAGGCGTTCGCGGCGGCGACGTTGACCGAAGCATACGTCGGTGGCACCGCGAGAGCCTGCTCCCGTCGAGCCGTCATCAACGACGATGATGGATGGAAGCGTGCAGCGATGGCCAGCGATTCCTGAGGAGTGGGATGAGTCATGAGAAAGACAAAAACGGAGATCAGAACACACCCTGTCAATCGGAACACATTCTCAGCGAGCAATCGACTGCTTGCATGATTGCGTTCTGGATGACATTTTTGGACGCGACGGCGCAGCATCCGCCTGGGCTTGGTGCATCGATCCTTGAGCTCGACGGTACGCATGCTCCCCGGACAAGGACGCGATCGCCGGTGACGCGAACCGCGGCGTCAAGGACGACTACCTACGGAGCTGATGGTGCACATCGAGCGGCGTGTCATGATCTATCGCATTGTAATCAGCCTACCACGCATAGCTGTTTTGTGGGTAGGACTCACGGACACTCAGATGGGCTATAAGCCCGCGCCGCTGCTGTAGATGACAGGACGCGCGATCGGAACGATTGGCCGAATCGCGCAGATCGTCCTGCAAAATCCATCGCGTCCCGGGTGTGCGGCGCAGCGACCAGCGTAACGGACTGCGAGCGTCATCAGCGTGATGACAACGTCGAAACATAAACAAACTAACCGGTGATAACGACGAGCAGCATTGATGGAGCATGTCTGAGAGCTGGACGAGGGTTGTTAGTAAAGTATGGGTGCAACGAGAGAGAACAATCCAGCTCACCTGATGATTTCTTTGTGGAGGAGTTGAGGTCGCCGCCTGATGACGGAGTGCTTGATGGCGAGAGGGATGTAGATAAGCTGGTCCAGGTGACCGAGCACCGCGGAATGCTCAGGCTGGTCGTTTCGCCGATAATGAACACGTTCTTCTTCGTGTTCATGCCGTCCAGTTCCACCAGAACCTAGTGGGAGGAGACCAAGTTGGATAAGCACCGTCCTGAAACTGAAAATGGCGGTCAGCTGTAGTTTGTGCGTGGCGACGGCGAGACTGAGAACAATGATATGAGAAGGGCATGGCCACAGCAACGAGAAAGGATAGGGAAATGAAAAAGTTGGATATCAAGACTGACCCGGAGTAGTGGTGAGCAGCGCGGTGGATGGGCAGCATGGGGGCAGCTGGATGCGACGGGGACTGAGGAGAAGGGGCATCTCCTGAGAGAACATTTATGACAGCAGCGGCGACTGGGAAGGGAACCGGTTGACCCGTGGAGTTTGAAAAAATTTCAAGGCACACACATTACAAGCACGGCAACGCCCGGCGCTTCGCTTGCGTTGCCACCGGACTTTCCGCAAGCCCCCTTCGAAATTCCGCAGCCGATCTCGTAACGACAACGATTGCAGCGGAAATCCCGCACGGCGCCGTCTCGCCCTGGGCGCTTCGGAATCGATGGTTCTCACGGTCATCGCAATCTGCGATGTTGCTGACTGAGCTGACCGACCGAGCGGTGAGAATCGTCATCGCAGCCGTCGCAACAGTTCCATCCATTTGCGAGACAGCCATAGTCAGAACTGTTTCAGCAGAGATGAGATACTCCGAGAATCCACTTTGTTCTACTTTTACTGAAAGTGACAATTGACATTGAACGAGTTAGTGTCGCTCGTCCTCCTCCATTCCACTCGGTGCTTTGACAGGCAGAGACGGATCGAGATCTCAGTCGTCAATTCAATGCAGCCAATATTCTGACGCCTCTGAGTGAACGGATGTATCGCCACAGTCAGCGCAAGGTCTTGAGATCCCGTCCATTGAATATGTGCGGCGAATATCGCACTCACTGTGACATCTCTCTCGACAAAATGCACTCCATCCTGCGTAAAACCAGATGATACAAGCTGTTTCCCATGATCAGCACTTCACATCTTCCGGCAAGCATACCAGCCTGCAGCAAACGGCTCAGAACGATATACACGGACGCCAGTAACGGTCGCAGCAGCGTAGTCCGATGCTCACCGTTCTTCCGTTGTCTCATTCAGAACGTCATGTTAACAATGTTACCATCAAACGTAAAATTGTGTGTGTGTGCGCAGCCGATAGCCCTAGAACTGCAAAGGACGAACTGGGAACATTCCGATTTCGCATATACCCCCTCTCAGATTTGCGCGAGCGCCCCTTCTAGCTCACGAGCGCTTATTAAGGTACATATATACCTCTATGTATGTATGAACCAGGACCCTGAGCACTACATCGGCTGAGAGGCAGAAAAAATCGCTCGCGAGGCGGGCGGGGCGGCCTCCGCAAAATGCCGACGTGCGCCCCATGCCTCGAAGTGTCGCCCCATTTGCCCGCCTCGACCGGCTTTCCCACACTCAACACGCGTTGGTCATCCGCAGCGGGCCCAGCCCAAGCTATTCTTGCGTAGAAGCGCGCCGAATTACGGCTACGAAACGAGCGGCGGGCGGGAAGTTCGCCGTCCGGTGCGCTGAAACCGCACGAGACCGCGTTTCCCCTTGACTACTCGGCTTCTCGCATCAGCGCGCAGCCATCAGCGTCTGATCCGACGCGCGGACGAGGCGTTTTGGCTGCACGGCGTGCCTGGGCGTCGTTCTGCGGTGTTTGGAGGTGCGTCCTTGCATACCCCCATACCCCCCTAGCCCCCGCTGAGGCCCCACCTCGCTCACTCACGGGCGCTTATTTTTAATTTGAGCTAACCGTTGCGCGGGATGGGAGAGCGAGAGAGGGCGGCGGACGGCGCTGGCGAGCGGAATGCGTTGCCTGACTTGGCGAGGGAACCCGCCCCGCCGCATGTTTGACACCGCGATCGCGAACTTGACGTATACAATTTTTCATTAGGAGTTCTATTTCTAATGTGATCTAGACTCTGTGCACAGAGATGACGCAGCGCGCATCTCCAGCAGGGTATAAAAGCCGGGCTGTTTCGACTCGAAGCCACATCGGCTCCCTTCCGCTTCTTGCTCTCCAACCACCTCCACCGACCTGGTCGCCGCATTCGTTCTCAATCTCCTCGTTGCGCTCTCCGTCTTCCCCGCGCTTGTTTACGATGAGTGGCAGCGTTCGCGGTGAGTCGCCGCTCGATGTTCCCAACATCGATCACACTCTGACATGCGCTGCAGACGCACCACGACAACGCGGCGCACATCGTGGATTTTCGCGTCAAGTCGTTCACAGCAACCCGCAGCACACTGCGCTCATCGTGTACCGTGAGTCTCGCTCGACGTTTGCAGCGTCGGTCACATTCTGATCTTGCAAACCAGAGTCCAGACGCCTGTCGCGACCGCTACTGCAAGAACAATTCATACTGCAGCTGGCTGTGCCCGTGGTATGTCGCGCCCTTTCATTGCCATTCACCGTCGCTGACGGTGCGCGGTTTGCTTTGCAGAACGCTGGCAGTCGTTCGGTGCGATGCTGCGAGGCGTCGCCGTCCCGCCCGTTGCAACCGCTACTGCAAGAACAAGCCGTAATTCAGGTAAAATTTGCTATTTTACTTCACACTAGCGCCAGTGCTGACGTTGTTATGATGCTCCAAAACAATAGGTTATCGAGCTCGCTGTTCAGAGCGTTATGCACGTTGCTACCGCTACTGCAAGAACAAGCCGTACAACTGGTGAGTCATGCAGTTATATATTTCTGGCGTGAAGCTGTAGCGCTGACGCAGCGTCCACTATCTTACAAGACGCCGAGCTCGTTGCAGCGATAACGAAGTGCACCTTTGCGCGCGGAGCCGCCACCCCAATTGAACGCCTGGTACGTCGCGCGTCGCGCCCATCGCGTTCTGTTCGCCCCCGGGGCTGACCACATGGCGGCAGATGCGTGCGAGTCGATCCGCGCCTCGTCGTTGCTGCAAGAGCGGTCCTTGTCGACGGTCGTGCCGCGCGATTTCCGCGAGGTTGAGCAGCCGGTCGCTGCGCACTCTGCAAGAACAAGCCGTACGACGTCAGTACATACTCGTAGTCTGCGCGTAGGCTGGGATGCTGACCTGTATGCAGATTGCGTTCAAAACACGCGTTGCTCGCCGCCTGCAGCGTTCTGGACCGGCTGGCTCGCGCAGAGTCGCGGAATGCGTGTCAGCGCTGCCAGTGACCGCTGCTGCAAGAAAGAGCTGCGCGGATAGCCAGTGCGCATGTGCGTGTCGTCGTCCGTCTGCGTGCCGTGGTGCTGACCTGTGTGTAGATCTTGATGGCGCGCGTTGCTCGTCGCGCGACGCGTTTGGCTCGCGAGTCGTCGACGTCGCCAATATCGTTCGCCGGCCGCGACTGCAAGAACGATCCGTACGGAATGCATCAGTGCGTGCTCGTCGTTCGTTTGTAGACGGAGCTACCGACTTGACTCTTGCTCGCCGTCAGGGTCGGGTTGGACAGACCCCACGGACACCGTGACCGCGCAAGCGCGTCCACGCCTCCCGCGACTGCAAGAACAGGCTGTACAGCGTTGGTAAGTAGGTCTTCATGGTTTGCATGCGGGACGGCGTGCTGACCTCTGCATAGATTCTGCGCTCGCACGAGCTGCTCGCTGTCCGCGATGACCTCGGTTGGCTTGCATGAGTCGTGGAAGCCGCGGATGCCATCGTTGCGCAATCTCGCCCACGTCGACCGCGACTGCAAGAACAAGCCGTACGGAATGATTCAGTACGTGCTCGTCTTTAATTTGCAGACCGAGCTGCTCACCTATAACTCTTGCTCGCCGTCAGCGTCGTGCCGGGCAACGACGCGAAAGCTATGGACGCCGCGGACGCCGTTATCGCGCAAGCGCGTCCAAATCGCGTGCGACTGCAAGAACAAGCCGTAGCCATTTGTAAGTACGGCTTCAGCGTTTGCATATGGTACGGGTGCTGACCTCTGCATAGATTCTGCACTCGGACGAGCTGCTCGCCGTCCGCAGTGATGAGTTCGCGAGCTGTCAACGCCGCGGATGGCGTCGCCGCGCGAGGTGGCGCAATCGGAGCGTGGGCGCGCGAACGGGCTGTGATACGCACACAAGTACGTCGAGACTGCAATAGTGAGCACGTGAGTACGTGCCAATCGCGCGCGCGTACATCTGAGCGCTGACGCGACCGTATAGGCCATGTCGTCGCGCCGGACGTGCTGCATCGGCATTTCCACGTCGTGGGCGTCGGCGGAGAGGGCGAAAGCGGCGGGAGGTTAGCCCGAGCGTGGGGTCCAGGATCTTCGAGTGCGCGGCCGCGGTTGATACGGGCACGAGTCGGGGCGTGATCGCGGAGCGCAACGTTGAAGTCGAGCTCGGCGGGCAGAAATTGCAGGTGGAGGACGGGGTGGACGACGAGCGCGGGTGGAGCTGTACATAGGACGCGACGTGCAATATGAGCTATTTTTTCGCGACCACCACACATTTTGCGCACACATCGGAGAGCATGCGTTCAGCAGGTGGCAACGGCGGCGTACCGCCGCCGCCGCCGCCGTGAGCAGGGAAGGTCGACCATGGCAATTGGCAAAGGACATGCACGGACGACGATTGCCCGGGCAGACCCGGCTACCCCGCACCGTCTTCCGCCTCGAAACTGAGCCGGATCGCAGCCATGCGGTTCGCCCAGAACATCTCCTTGCTGCTCTCGTCGAGCCAGGCGCCCCTCATGCCCTCCGCCCCGGCCACAGACGCGCTCGACTATGCCTTCAAGACCGGCGACGCCGTCTTCTCGCCGCATGACCTGGTCGCGCTCCCGCGCCCGGGCTCGGCCGCAGTGAGTCCAGACGGCCAGCTCGTTGTCGTGCCGGTTAGCACGTACGATACCGCCGAGTCCAAGCGCGTTGCCATGTACTATCCAGAAGAACAAAATTAATGTGAATTTAATAGGAACAAGAAGACGCTGTGGATTGCCAGCGTCGACAGCGCCGCGAGCCCGTTCGAGGTGCCGCTGGCGCGCGGCGGCGACGCGTTCTGGCTCGATGCGCGCACCATCGGGCACGTTGTGCGGCCGGCAGACGACCAGCCGCCGCAGCTGCTCGCGCGCAGCGTCGAGTACAGCACCGAGCCCGGGACGCTCTGCGCGGCAGAGGAGCCCTACGTCGTGGGCAACTTCCCCGACGTCGACGTGGCCAACTTCAAGACGAGCCCGGACGGCCGCTGGCTGGCGTTCTCCGCGGACGTGTACGCGGACCGCGACCTCGCGACGGTGAAGCAGCAGGACGACGCGTGGAAGGAGCGCGGCACGACGGCGCTGGTGTACGAGGAGACGTTCGTCCGGCACTGGGACACGTTCCGGCTGCCCAAACGGCCGTCGCTGTTCAGCGTGCGCATCACCAAGGGCGACGACGGCCGGTTCGTGCTGGGCCAGACGTTCAACTCGGTCCTCAAGGACACCGATCACG
Source organism: Auricularia sp. M12 (assembly GCA_037042885.1). Taxonomy (NCBI): domain Eukaryota; kingdom Fungi; phylum Basidiomycota; class Agaricomycetes; order Auriculariales; family Auriculariaceae; genus Auricularia; species Auricularia sp. M12. Next base: position 937,390 of record CM073209.1, read on the forward strand.
TGAGAGCACCTCATCGGTCGCGCCATTTCGCATGCTCATGCTGCCTTAGCACACCCCCGTCGAGCCGTTCGGCGGCACGGACGACTTTGACGTATCCAACACGCACATTATCTACACCGCGAAGGACCCGGACGTCCAGCCGGCATGGCACACGCGACAGAATGTTCGTGTGCGAGATTTCTACTAAAATGTGCTCACGATGCGCAGATATACGTTGTCCCCGTCGAAGGCGGTTCCCCCGTTCATCTGACCTCGGGAAAGCAAGGCGCGACGCACAGCCCGGTGTTCAGCGTGTCCGGTTCCAAGGTCGCGTGGCTCGAGCTCGCCAAGGACGGCGCGGAGGCGGACAAGGCGCAAATTATCGTGCACGACTTTACCGAGGACGTGCAGTTCCAGCTCGCGGCGCAGTGGCCGCTCAGCCCTTCCGAGATCCTCGTCAGTCCAGCTCACCCCACTCTAATCTGCACGCTCACGCTGCGTAGTTCTCGCACGACGACGCGCAGCTGATCCTCGCGACGGGCGAGCACGCCCGCACGCGCGTCTTCTCGCTCGCCCTGCCGCCGACGCCGTCCGCCGAGAAGTACACCCAGACGCGCAAACGCCACTCGGTCGCCAAGGACGCGACGCCCGCGCGCCTGACGCACGAGCACTACGCCAGCGCCGTGCAGCGCGCCGGCGCGGACGGCCGGCTCGTCTTCACGCAGTCCTCCTTGCGCGGGCCGAACAACGCGTTCGTCCTGCGCCCCTCCCGTTCCTCCTCCTCAGCAGGCAAGAAGGCGTTCCAGCCCGTCACCGGCGCGTACGAGCTCGCGCGCGGCGCGGCGGAGGGGTACGTCCTCGAGCAGCTGACGGACTTTGCGCTCGAGGCGCTCGCGCCGAAGAAGCTCGATGCCGGCGAGGAGTTCTGGTTCGACGGGGCGAAGGGCGCGAAGGTGCATGGTTGGGCAGTCCGCCCGCCCGGGTACCACAAGGGCGACAAGAAGAAGTGGCCCGTCGTGCTCCTTATCCACGGCGGACCGCAGAGCGCGTGGGAGGATAACTGGAGCACGCGCTGGAACCCCAACGGTGCGTCCTCACACCCCTGCCCAGCGGCTATGAGTACTTATACTCGCTCGCGGCGTTAGTGTGGGCGCAGCAGGGATACGTTGTCATCATGATCAACCCGGCGGGCTCGACGACGTACGGCCAGGACTTCGTGGACGCCATCAGCGGCGACTGGGGCGGCCGGCCGTTCGACGACCTGCGCAAGGGGTGGGCGTACGTCAAGGACAACTACCCGCAGGTTCGTGGTATATGTGTCTACGCCTTGATTTTTAACTCATGGCGATCGTAAGATCGACTTTGACCGCGCAGTGGCTGCTGGCGCAAGCTGGGGCGGATATGCCATCAAGTGCGTGCAGCCTACAAGCGAGTATCAGTCGGTCTGGGATCTCATGGCAATTGCGTAGCTGGCTTGCGGGCCATCCTGAGTGGAACCTTGGCTTCAAGGCGCTTTTCTGCCACGACGGTGTACGCCGCTGACAACGTTTTCCTCGTTTATCTTCTCACGATGAATACCTGTAGGTTTTCGACACGACGTACAACGGCTACGTCACGGACGAACTCTTCTTCGTGTGTTCCTTCGTAAACCGCTCCAACCCTTGCTGATTGCTGCTGCAACTTCATAGTTTGAGCAAGAGTTCAACGCGCCGCCGTGGACGAAGGAGGGCTTCGAGACTGCCGAGAAGTGCGATTTCCCCGCCGCGCGAACTGTTCCTTGTTTTACTCATTTGCTACCACCACCAACACAGGTTCAACCCCGCGCGCCTCGTCGGCAAGTGGGAGACTCCGATGTTGATCGTGCATGGCAGCAAGGACTACCGCCTGCCCGACACGGAGGGCATCTCGGCGTTCCAGGCGCTGCAGCGGTTCGTTTACTTTTCGAATATCCCGCGCTGGAGTCTTGCTGACGGCCTTTGTAGCCGTGGAATCAAGTCGCGCCTTGTGATTTTCCCCGACGAGAACCATTGGGTGCTGAACCACAAGAATAGGTGCGTCATTCTGTATACTACACCGCGATGTAGAGAGCTCATATGCGGTCTTGGCGGTGCAGCTTGAAGTGGCATTGGGAAGTATTCCGCTGGTTCAATCTGCACGTTGGTGCTGGCCCGAAGGACTCTTGAATCAAATGAATAGCGAAGTGTAAGATCCAAAACACGGATCACGAAAGCTTTATTGCAGTCTTTGCGTTGGCGTTCGGGTGACACGGGAGGCCCGACTTGCTCTGTCCGAGCTTCAACGTTCGACTTTGGGCTCTGATCGATCGTCTGTTCAGAGGATCTCCCGGAAGGTCTTGTGGGTCTTTGAAAGCATCGTCCTCAGCGATAGCTTGGTGCTCTGCTCCGTCCTCAGGCTGGGTCCCGTCTGCGGTGTTTGCGGAGCGGCCGTACTCTCTCGGTCGGCTTCGTCCCACTCCAACGCCATATTCTCGACCATAGTCTCCGTTGCAACGGTCGTCGTGCGATTGATCAGCTTGTAGCCGAACACGAGGAGGAGGAAGAAAGGCTGCGGTATCTCCCTGAGTCGTTGGTGCGGTATATCGTGCGCGAGCGACTCACGACTGGTAGATAGGACGAAACGAAGGTTGGAACTGGCGGCCCGATGTCGGCGTCGATGGGTGGTATGGGTTGACCGGGAACGCGCGCTGAAAGTTGCGTGAGAAATTTAAATCAGAAGCATAGTGAGCAGCATGGCGTACCGACGATCCACGGTCCCGGTACAGTGAAGACGGCCCTGCAAAGAAGTGTGAGCAAAGACGCTGAACTTGTGTACGGAGATGCTAACCATCCGTTGAGCAACAGGATCAGAATGCAGATGGCCAATGCATACCACGCCCTCTGTTCGAAACATCAGTAGCTGGATAGCCATAGGATTGGTTCGCTTCCACCACCTACCGGTTCGTGATACCAGTGTAGAGGTGGAATGTGCTTCTCATACTTCTTAAAGAATTCGTTGAATCTTGGATCGCGTCTTGCCGTTTTCAGTCCTCTGATCCATCTACAAGCCACTGTCAGCGGATACGTATTGGCAGTGGCGACTGCACCCACGTTACGTATGTCCACATCATACCAATCCATGAGCAGAGCGCCGCCGTGCTCGTCATCGTAGATAACCAGTGGAATGCCTGAATAGCTGCATCAGCTTTATTCAAAGACTCGAACGGCGCGATATCGGACCTGTTCGGCGTCCGCGGCGGTCATGAAGGCGAGCGTTGCGAAAGCGCCTGCGACAGCCACACCTGCATAAGGGACGATCCCCAGTCTCCGGCCGCCTTTCCAAACGTGGGAGCACCAGCGCGGAGCGTGTCCACATTTGCTCATGAAGAAGAGGAAACGCGAGGAGATGAAGATGTCCGAGATGGCTGCAGATAGCGCAGACATTACGAATAAGGCTGCAAAGACGTATGCGCCCTGCGATGGTTTAGCAGCACCGAAAGGTAGTGGCTGGAAGGCTCACAATGCGTGCATGGTTTCTGCCGTTGTCATAGTCGAGGAAGCCGATTACGAACGGTGACTTGAAGGCTTCGCCCGTCTTGCCTTGAGACGCGGGTCCCAGTCTTTTGTCGTTGAATGGGACCAGCAAGCCGGCCACAAAGCTGAAAGACAGTCAGTAGGTATTCCTGCATCTGCCTGGTCCGGCGACTGACACGCCAAAAACGTAAAAACAAGATCTGAGGTGAACGTTAGCAATTGCGCATAAGGAATGCGTGGCGTTCTGACATCCTAATCCAGATACCGCGCGCGGCCTTTGGAATGCTCTGAGCGGTTGTTAACAGTCGGAATCATCAGAGATCTGTGAGCCTCACGATTTTCGGGTTCTTGACCTGCCGACCGCGGTGACGCACTGGGCTGCTGAGAGCAAAATTCACGCACCTCAGCAACAGCCATGACAGTTACCTTACTATGTCAGTGCTTAGTCCATATCACAAAGGGATCTAGTCAGCATACCTCAGTACCTGACATGTCCGCGGGATCAGGGGAGTAATATCACTCGATCGACAACACCGCACCAAAATACGAAAAGCAAGCCTGGGAATAGCGATGAGAGATCGGTTGCAAAGGATGAAGACTGTATAGACCTGTATCAGCACTGTCCAGATGCCAAACAGGCGACCTCGTGCTCCGGGATAACGATAAGTGTTGAAGGCCCCAGGGTCGTGCCAGAAGCGAAAGGCGATACGACTTTGTACACTGTTATCAAGGGAGCGTCGTCGCGGGAGGAATCCATACCCGGTGGGACGATCTATGAAGGCCAGTACAAGACCGGACAACACTGGATAGGCTCAGCGGACAGTCCAACCACGGAGGCAGCTGCATATACTTACGAGCCGTAAATATTGTCAACATCTTGAGTATGGAAAAGCGAGTTTCCAGTTTTCCGTAAATCCTGGGGAAGGGTAAGGGACAGTCCCGAGATAATTAAAGAGAGTGCGTTGCTTGCTTTGAGCCAGCTAAGTTGATGAGGAGTGCCACTACGATCTAAATGGCTCAGGTAAACCCCAAATGCCAGTTATAAGTGCTCACCAATCCAACCGTCCACGCGATGTTCGAATTGCTATCAATTCTTCGTGAGATCAAATCGTCGCCGCAGTTTTAGTCTCACTCCTGTCGTTTGCTCCCTTCGACGAAAGTTGGGAAAAATGTATTCATCAGAACCCCCGCCGCGGCGATCTCAGCAGGTATGATTATCGTCCTGATTGCCGTCACACCTTTGCACTGAGGTGGACGAGGAACGGGACGTACCAGTTGTACCTAAAGCAGAGTGCCCGTTGAGTTAGAACAAGTAAACTGCGGCTCGCATACCATGCGTTCCAGCCTGGAAATAAATCAATAGATAAGGGATGGTGCGCAAAGAGACGGACCTAATGCAAATGCCAAAGCTGGGTCTGACAGCGTAAGATTCTCCTATATTGAAAGGTCGTGCGCAAGTTGCCATACATACCGACATACAAGTGGCTTAGTCCGACTGGTCCTCCCGAACGGGGACTGGTTGACTTTAGGTCTAACTCGAAGGTGTGACCGAGGACACGCACAAGCAGGAAACCATTTGCGCCAACGATTTGGTGACACATAAAACCATCGAACCGGTGATAGAATATCCCTATGCCCCGGACGAGGTTAGGGAGACCTTGAGGATCGAGAAACACTCACGATCAGTGTGCCAGCGGGACCAGCATGTCGCAGTGCAGTCGCGCTTCCAAGAAACAAGCCAGTTCTATTAGGCATTAATTTCTCCGCACTTGTACATGAGGTTTGCGCTTGCCCAATGACACCACCTACGAGGTTGAAACTCTGAGTTAGTAGCCACTCCACTGAAAGGACCACGAACCAAGCGCAATCATTCTGACTGGAGAAGAGCGAGTAAGCATAAGCTTCATGGATTGTGGAAGCGCATCGACACATCGACGCACTTTGTCTGCGGTTATCTGAGTGCTTGAGTTCGCAACAGGGGGCATTCTCACCTTTCGCTGATGGCATTCGCCTGTAATCTACAAAGCCATGAGGTAAGTAAGTTGTTTATCTGCTATCAATGTTCGATAGGCACCTCTCCCCCATTTGCAAGCCTTGCCAACTCTGTGTCCAGGCAAGCGCCAATAGATTAGCGCTGTACGTGCGGCGGTGGCCCGCAAGGCGAGGCACGTTGTCCATAGCGATGGAATCATCGTCCCGCATACCGAGGTCAGTTGGTCTGTGTCGGAGAGAGGGCAAAAGAGATTCAAACCCGAGAGTGGCGCATCACTGGGGGATTTATATGATGCGCGGCATGGAATCCGGCAGACCACGCAAACAGCTGCACAGGATCGGGAGCAGCGCTTGTCGCGCTGGAGTTAGACGTCACGTCGAACGGCAGTGACAACTATCACTGGCAGCGCGACCTTGGCCGCCCGTCAAAATGCGGATTAGCCTGAGCACTGCTTCGCACACTCTCTCATCTTCACCCCCATGGCAGAATGCAGACCCTTTCCAGGCACCGTTGACGATGAACTCATGAACGACGTCGGAGCGCTCCTGGGGCAGGCGCTCGGGCTCTATGTGCCAGGAGTCCCGACATCCGCGTTCAATCTCCTGCGGTCGATTGCACAGGACAACAACACGCTCGTCAACATTTATTGTGGAGCTGCATGGCCGGGGAATTGCATGGGACTATGTCCAAACTCTGATCTGTATGTCGAATGAGATGCGCGCGCTGGGGATTGCAGGTAACATACCTGCACGACAGAGCGGGTCCTGGAGTGCGCGCGGCGTTCTACGCGCAGAGCTTTCTGAACGGTACGCCGATCCAGCCACTACGGATCTGTGAAGTTGGTGCTCAGCATTGGGATTCGCAGCCTGCCTGATTGCGATCTCGCCTGAGGACGCCTTGTCGGCGTGTTGGAGCGCTGTCCTGCTTACGGCCGCCGTAATACTGCCGGCCATAATACAGAAGCAAAGCAGACAGCTGACGTTGCACCACGCGATGCTTGTGCTCAGCTTCGCCACAATGTCAACGGTCGCAGCGCTAGCATCCGCACCGTTTTGCGAGGTCTGGCGAGAGGATACTACTCCAGCCGCCGCAAACCCGGATAACGGTACGCAAGAGAGCCGTGGCAGTGAGGATCCGCCCGGTAGAGATAACGATTCGCCCCGTACGGTCCCGAGAGTCGCGGTGAGTGGCTGCGGCGGGTTTGCAGATACGTAGGGTGGCAATCAGACGCTGAAGGTTCAAGCAGGTCAGCTCGGCCGCCGAAAGACAGAATGAAATGCCCGCGTTGATGCCCGCGTTAACACCAACATTGCTTGGACCTGAACCCCACGCAGATTCGTCCGCCATCTCGCACAGGAGTGTTGAGACTGCATCATTCAATGGGACGCTGGTGGACCATGGACAACTCCATGTTTCGTTCCCGCATGTTACTACGAGCACTGAAACCATCGGCAAGAACTCCCTGGAAATCGACGGAGGGGACGCGTTCCGCAGGGCCAAATGGGAGTCTGCAACCTACCGCACACGTGTATTCCTCAGCCTTGCGATCCTAACACAAGTAAGCACGACGCACCGCACGCTCATTCCTGTTGACAATACATAGGTCAGCCTGCAATGGACCTGGGCCGTCTTCCTGTTCACCTCGCCCGAATACGCGCAAGAGCCCTGCAACGCAGGAACGAAGGTTGTGCTATTCGGGGTTCCCTTCGACGTGACCTGGCTGAACAAGCGGCCGGCGCACTACGCCCTCTTCCCGGGATGGCTCCTCACGTGCATGGGAATCACACTGGCGTATGGCATCGCGCTGGTCTACCATAATCAGGTCAAGTTTCCGCTGGTGCCCAGCGCCAGCAGCTATAGCGATGATCGCGAATCGGCGTATTATGTCGTCCGCCGGCTGTTCAACACGCTGGGTTGGCTGAAGCGCGCATGGAGGGTCGACAGGCGGGACGCGCGCAGGATTATGGCGGCAAACATAGTTGCGTTCATGTTGTGGGCGGCATTCGTGGCCGTGGCTGAATTCAGCGCGCGTCAAACTGCGTTTTCGAAGAAAATTCGGACTGGAGCTTTGGGCAGGTGAGCCACAATACAATGCTTCGTGTGTCGGACAGACCTTGAATCCTGCCAGGTATCCTCGATGCTGCTTGCTGCCGTGCCCCTTTGGCCTATCGCGGTCGCTATTAGTCGCGAGCGAGCGCGCAGTGACGCGAGACGCAAGCGACGCGCCCGGCGGCTAACAGTGCATCTGCCTATTTCGTCTCTGCCACCGACTCCTGGCACTCCGACCACGAGCCCGCCTGCCTTCCTGCCAGGCAGCCCCCCGCCAGCTCGCAGCCGCGCCAATTCCCCGGGATCTCCAGGAGATCCGATGGCGTCGCCACCATCACAACATACGCTGTATAACGGACTGCAGCTGACAACTGGTGCGGCGAATAACTGGCCGTCCGGGGCACGGCTGGGCGACTTGCCCGTGGTCGTTACACCGCCGCAAGACGACCCGTGTACTGAAAGACCATTCCACGGATGGCCCAGCCCCATGTAGCACACCGGTATATGGCGTATCGACCCACGCGCTTCCTACGTTCTCTACTGTCGTTCGAAAACCGTGGGTAGGGTCGCGCGGCGCCTGGCACTCCCGAGGATCAGTTTCGCCGGCGCAGTCGTGTATAGATGCCAGGCATAGAACACTAGATACGCTGCATTGACTCGTGTAATCTGTAGTCGCTTGGATGTGACGGCCAGATTCGCTTGTCGAGTCGGGTATGCGGCAAAGCGTTTCAGACTCCGCGAACAAAACAGTACTAGTAACTGTTCTGCCTGCGTCCGCCGCAGTTCTTCGCCCCCTGAGTCACCATGAGATTATGAAAGAGTGCCCGAGAGCGGACTTCAGGAATAAACTAGCGGCTCTTCAAGAAAAACCATAAAAATAAAATGGGCACATACAGCGACCCCGCCCGTTCCGGCGGTGCGGGCGGGGTGCGGGCGGGGTGTGGGCGGGGTCGCTGTATTAACGTCGCTCTAAGGTAGACTAGGACGGGCATGCATATCGTTGCTATCGTTGCGATTGCTTGTTATGGTCACGTGACGCACGACAAATTCAGAGTCCACAACGCAAGGCATTTCTGAGACTAACGGGAGATAACTGTGTCATTATAACCTTTTATTCAACGCTCCTAAACTGGAAAGCCCAGGACGAACTCTCCATGCCGTTTTCCAAAACGAGCAAGCAAGCACATGGCGCAGGCGAGCTGTGTCCTGTCCGGCAAAGAAGCCCTGTCAACATGCGGCCACGCCGGTGCAGTGGATTTCCAAAACTCTGTGCTCGCTGTGTAAGACTTTGGGACTATTTGAAGCTGCAGACCGTGGCAAGGATGAGATCATGAGACACAGAGCACGCTTCGCAAGAAAAGAAAGAGTCGCGGATTTGCCGTGCAAGAAACGGCAAGAGTCGCCGCGGAGCTGCGTTCCGGAAAGCCGGAATGTCAGGTGCTCAACGGGATGATCGCCATTTTTCACGCACGCGCTTCTGAGTGATGGCCCAGCGCTCAGGCTCTTCCTCTGCTCAGCTCGCACGACGACGATGGCGTCTTCGTCGGATAGCAAGCATGTGCCGGCAGACGACGCGAAGAACGGCGACCATCAGGCGGCGCTGGACCTGGTCAAGCAAAACGCGAAGCTCGCGACCGACAAGGAGCATCGCATGACCCTGCTGCAGGGTGTGCGCCTGTACCCCAAGGCCGTCGCCTGGAGCATTATGATCAGCACGTGCATTGTCATGGAGGGCTACCAAACCTGCCTACTGAGGTGCGCACCATATTCACTGTACAGTTCCAAGGCTGACACCTGCCAGCAATTTCTACGCGAACGACCCCTTCAAGGCAAAGTTCGGTAAACGACAGCCAGACGGATCTTTCGAAATTTCTGCGGCCTGGCAGTCTGGGTTGTCGAACGGCGTGTACGTCGGCGAGATACTCGGGCTCTTCATCAACGGTTGGGCATCAGAGCGTTATGGGTACCGCATGACGGTCATCGCATCACTCGTCGCGCTCTGCGGCTTCATCGCCATCTTCTTCACTGCGCAGTCTGTCGAAGCCCTGCTGGTGGGCGAAATTTTGGCGGGCATGTTGGTGTTCCCGGTTTTCCTCTGAAAACACGCTGAAACGCCTTGCAGCCCGTGGGGAGTCTTCCAGACACTGACAATCACGTATGCATCCGAGGTCGTGCCCGTTGCGCTCCGCGGCTACCTCACGACCTATGTCAACTTCTGCTGGGGCCTCGGACAGCTCATCGGCGTGGGCGTCATCAAGGCGCTCCTGCACCGCGGCGACCAGTGGTCGTATCGCATCCCGTATGCTCTGCAGTGGATGTGGCCCGTTCCACTCATAATCGGTATGATATTCGCGCCCGAGTCGCCCTGGTGGCTCGTGCGCAAGGGCCGTATTGAGGACGCAAAGAAGAATCTTCTCCGCCTGACGAGCCTGAACCGCGAGACGGACTTCGACGCGGACGAGACGGTCGCGATGATGGTCCACACGACCGCGCTCGAGGACAAGATCTCCGCAGGCGCAACGTACTGGGACTGCTTCAAGGGCACCGACCGCCGGCGCACTGAGATCATCTGCATGTGCTGGGCGATGCAGAACCTCTCTGGCAACGCATTCTCCGGCTACTCAACCTACTTCCTGACCCAGGCCGGTCTCCCCGCCGAGTCTGCATACTCGTTCGCCATGGGCCAGTATGCGATCAACATGGTCGGCACGTTTGGCGCGTGGTACCTCATGAGCTGGGGCATCGGACGCCGCTCGCTGTACCTCTACGGCCTCACGGGTCTGTTTATCATGCTCTTCACTATGGGCTGCATTGGTTTCGTGCCGCACTCGCACATTAAGGCTGCTAGTCTCGCCACGGGCAGCATGATGATCTGCTGGGCCGCGGTGTACCAGCTCACGGTCGGCACTGTCTGCTACTCGCTAGTCGCGGAGCTGTCTACGCGCCGGCTGCAGATTAAGACTGTCGTCCTCGGACGCAACCTGTACAACGTCGTCGGCATTGTCTGCGGCGTCCTGTCGCCCTACATGCTTAACCGTACGTCCCAATCAGACTACCGCAAATGTGCTCACTGCTAACTGTTATGCGCAGCGACGGCGTGGGACTGGAGGAACTTCACTGGTTTCTTCTGGGCGGGCATCTGCTTCTGCTGCATCATCTACACGTTCTTCCGCGTCCCCGAGCCGTCGGGGCGCTCGTTCGCTGAACTTGACCTCCTCTTCGAGCACAAGGTGCCTGCGCGCAAATTCGCGAGCACGCAGGTCGACGTCTTCGAGGAGGATGTCGATGCGAGCGTTATCGACGAATACGGGCGCCGCATGCACGTGGGTGAAAAGGTCGGTGAAAAGGACAAGGCGACCGTTCAACACGTCGAAGCGCCCTCGACATACCAATGAGCTATACGTCGGCTTGCGCAGTGCTCCCACGCTTCCCTCCGGAAGCATGAGGTAAAGCGCTGCGTCTATACGCATGCTTTGCTGACCGCGAAAGCGCCTGTATCATACGAAACCGCTTTGACGGTTCTATTCTACGCCGCGCTTCGTGCGCTTACGCCTTTACGCAGTCGACCTGTAACCCAAAAGCTGTCATGTTCACAGTTATGCAGTAAATCAAAGCCAATCTAACCACAGTGACGACTCTGGAGAAACATGCTCTGCCATATTGCTAATCTCAATCTGGACAGTCGGTCACAAATGATGCTGCTCTGCTCGAGGGGTCTGTGTTGCGAGCGATCATGTCCTTTGTATACAGTAAGTTTACATGTGCAAGAGCGAGGAAGTCAATGATTTGCGCGACTAAGCTACAATCCATTGCGGTTCACCCTCTACCCCCAGCGCTGCCATGAGCTCTTTGATCTTGGTTGCAGGTAGGCACAGCGATTTGTAGAATTTAGACTTCTTCAAGTACGCGAAGAAGACGATGTCCTCGTTGTCGTCTCGCAAAGCCAAGCGCGTCGAAAAGCGGATGCCGAGGTTGGTGGACGTTTCGTTCAGGACGTCGTTCTTGCGCATCAGCATCCAGTCGCGTGGGCTAATGTCAGCGGGACAATCGAGTCCGCGCGCCTCGTCGAGGGCTTTCACCGCGTCGTCGGTGAAGTAAAAGCCATAGTAGCACCAGGATCCTTTTGATGCCGCTGCTTTGACGGCGTCTGACATTTCAGGTGGAGCAACGTAGTCGCTGAAGCAAGCAATGCTACCCAATTTCAGTGTAAGAAATATTGCACAAGACCGAGCACGCACTTGGATTTTTGGGCTGGAGGTTCCGGCTGTGATGGCAAATATTCGTACATGCTGGTAAACGGCGCGGGGAGCAGCGAAGATGTAGGCCCTGGCGATATCATGACGACGAGGACTAAACAGAGCTTGAGAGGTAGATGAGGGGTAGCCCTATATCTAACCCCGACGGAACCTCCACCACGCTTGACAGCGACAGTCATAACCGCGTACCACGCTTGGGTCATTATGGTCCTGAATAATCGATCCACGCCACAACAGCTTGCGTGCAGCGGTAGGCCCAGCAGCAAGTGACAAGTCCAACAACTCACGGCCATGAAGACAATTCACGAGCCATATCGACCTTAGTTGAGCTACACGGAATGAACTTCGAGACCTGGACGAAGAGGATGGTCAATGGAGGAGATTTTGGCCTGCCCACAGGCTGGGCGACCCGAGCAGCTACCGAACAGCTCGTTTCGCAGTGCACTTGTCGACACGAACGCAAGCAAACGCTAAAAGATGATGAAGCGGATGCAATCTGCCATCTCGAGATGCGAGACAAAGTCAGGAGGTAAGGAAGGAAGGTCTGAAGTCTGACAGATTGGCACGCGCACAGTTGCTGAGTTGCATTGAGCAGCTGCAGAGCATTCGCGCTCCGACGCAGGCTCTTGAACCTGAATAATGTTCGCGCGCATCAACCGTGGCTTGCCGCGGCCTCTCTTCTCGCGGACTCTGTCGTCCACTACGGGCAGTCAAATGTACATGCAGGTATCGTTTCAAAATTGAGCAGATACTAATGGCCGCACCAACAGCGTAAATCCATACGCGATAGGCAGGACACTCAACCTGGAGATCTGGAGCGAACATGACGGAACACATGGCAAGGTCCAAGCGACGATTCGACGTACACTCAACCAGATTGAGGCCAACGGATGCGTTATGCTGGTCGACTTCGGGCCGCGCCGTCTTTCTGGCTTACCACCGTCTGCGACGCTGAAGCTCTTTGACCGAAGGTTCTGTTCCCCCGGCAGTGATACTTTCGACCGACCTTGGACGCCTCTAGTTGAAGAACGTTACCGTCAGGCTTGGCAGGACATTGCTGAAGGTAGGAGGCTCGAGCGACCTGTGCAGAATCTAGGATCCATCTACTCGGACGAGGTCGACATTTCTCGTTATGACGACTGGGACATCGAGATGTATCGCTGGGATCGCCTCCAAGGGCTCTGGAACACCGAAGCCCAGGCTTACCGTCGCCTCAAAGAGCTCCAGGGGCGGGGTATTCCGAGGTTCTATGGCACGGTCCAGCTGACGCGCGCATCGGAGGCTGCGAATTCGCATCCATCATTAAGGAGCGTCTCCGGTCTCTTGCTCGAATTCATCCAAGGAGACGGTCTAGATCGCGCGCCTCCGGTCGACAGAAGCTCTCCGCCGTCGGACGAGGATCAGGCGCATGGCCAAGCCGCGCTCGATGTCCTCCGCAGGGCGCACTCGCTCGGTGTCGTCCATGGAGATGTGATGTGGCAAAATGTGGTCAGGCGCCCGGACGGGTCGTACGTGATTATCGATTGGGGCTTTGCCCAGCTCCGCGATGCACATCATTCGGAGGAAGATTGGCTCGCCATTCGTGCGAAAGCGCGAGATCTGCACCACTTCCGGTGCACTCTCATGGAGGCCGCTCGTTATGATCCCACTCCCATTGATATCGCCGCGCCCCATCCTTTGAAGGGCTATAATGTGGTAAACGAAGCCGCAAGCCAGGTTAAGGACCCGGTGCGACGCCATGCTTGGTTTGAAGCTGTGCCATATGAGGAGCCAGGCTACAGCTGGGTCGGAGTTGAGCCCAATACTTTTTTTTTTTTTTTTATGGAGCACTTAGGCGACGCCAGATAACAAAGTTATCCGCACTTCGTCGGGCTGATGGACAGTGTACAATGTTATCACTGTCATTCGATACTGCAGGATGCGAGTTTTTGGCTCCTCCCAGGGAAATGCAGTTGCGCACGCCTCACATATCGTGAGGCAGTGTGGGACTCGGGTGTGCGATGGACGTCCCCCTACCCACTAAAACCCTGGGCAAGTGTATCCAGTCATCCGGCAGTTCTTCTTCTCGATTGAGGAGACCTTTCCATGTTAGCAGGACAATTTCCTTGCTCTGAGCACGCCGCCCGTACTTGTATTTATTGCAACTGAGCCGGTCAATGGTGAGCCTGTTATCGAGTACATTGTACCATCGGGCGGTAACTAATTGTGGTGGTATTCTCCACGTTGGGTCCTCCTGGTGGCCGATGACGCGCTCGCGGTTCAGGCTCCAGATAAGATACGCAGCTTCGGATATCAGGATCCGGAGAAGCCGCGACGGCGGCTTTAGCTCTTCCCCAGTCTCACCTCGAACACTGATCAGGCCGCACCCTAGGACCAGGCCGTACGTTATCTGCGGCCATTGAGCATACTTCCGTTCCCAGATTGACCTTGCCAGATCCCAGATCTGCCTTCGTGCAGGGTCAACGCACTCCGTCAAGATGTGCTCTAGGGTATCTGGTAAGTCGCAAATTGTACAATATCCTCGGTTCACTAAATCTGGCTTCGACATTCTTAGGAAATACTTGCCCGTCCTGTGGCCTTCATGTAGGCCTAGCCAGACAAAATCTCGTACTTTTTTTGTGAAGTCTGGATGCCTGGCAGCGTGCCAGATCGTACGATCGGCGACCAAAGTGCCCGTATACTCTACTACCGCGTGTCTAGCTCGATCGAGACTTATGACGGCGTCGTTCCTCTGGTTAACTGAGCGGGCTTTGATTTGCCGGATTGCCTTGTACGCTGCGCCCTGTGACAGCACATCAACTTTCATACCCGGGCAGTCAAAATTGGTCGCTGGGCGTCGCAACGGCCTAGTAGGCGAGTCACTCAGGGCCTCTGCCTTGGCATCAGTGAGCGCAGACATCATCTCACGATCCTGAATGTGCTGGTTGACATGTTGCAGTGATGTGCGCGCTGCTCGGTCTCGCAAATTGGCAGCTGCAGCCCTATATAGATCCGCTGTATCTTCGCTGTTCATCCAGCCTACACTTTCCATATGCCTAAGCTTAATTGTGAGTTTTTTAACCACATTACGGTTGTTACACCTAATTTCTAGAGGTCTATTTTTATCTGCAATCTCGACTACTCTCAAGACTGCCATTATCGCCGCCCTTTCCTCACTCACTACGTTCCCTGGCGGTTTCCCCGCCTCGCTGAGGTACTTGTCACGGCAGAGCGCTCGTCACTCGCCGAGACCGACGCCCAAGAGAGGAGAGAGGGACGAGGAAGAACGGACAAGCGGTACAATTGACCAGACCAAACCTAGGGTACACGCATCTACACCCTACAACCTATATACCCCTTCCCAAGGTCCGCTGATCCGGTCCAGGGTGATCCCGGAGCTAAAGGGTCCACCCACCATCGTCTCCCATGGGGCCAACATCATACCACACTCCAGTCGAACAGGGTCCGAGACAGGGTGAAGGTGCCGAGGTATGCTACACACATACACACCCACCGAGGGCACGGACCGAGAAGGAGGGCCCCTCCCGAGTACACAGAGAGAGCGCCGAGCTGTTGGGCCACGGGCCGAGGATCCGAGGGTGTAGTCGAGCTTGTACCAGGCGACGATAACCAACCTACTATCCATCCGAGGAGTACCGCACCCACGAGAAGTCCAACCGAGGCGTTCCCGACCCTCCGAGGCCGCTCAAGGTGACCCGCCGAGTCAGCCCGAGGTCCAGAGGTGGTCCTGGAGCTTGTCCCGAGCACCGTAACACCCATATCCGACGCATACAGAGAGGGGGAGAGCTGCCGAACCCTGGTCCGAGGAGAAGAAGCCTCCACCGAGCCGAATTGGGGTATGCGCCGAGGTCGTCTCATCCTCTAGGCAGGTAGAGAACGGCGCATCGATCGTATCCCGAGTTGAGCAGCCCGAGGCGTATAACCCTGGCCGAGTCTCCGTCCGAGGATAAACAGTGCGCCGACTGTATGCAGCAGCGACCGAACGATCGGCGAAGCGGCGTAAAACCCGCGGGCAAGCGGACAAAGCTTGCGACGGCCGTGATGACCGCAACAGTACTCCCAGTTTGGAAATAGAACAGCGTACGCACTGCGCGCGTCTTCGCTTCTTTTGTTGACGCAGATGCCGCATGCGTACGCTATGACAGACTCAGAGGACTGCGGCCGGTCAGGGCGGATTCCCGCTGGTCTGCGGGCCAGCGACGTCGAGTCCATAGGTTCAAGCGTGAGGTAGTTAGTGAAGAGACGCACGTGTGCACTTGGGTTCTTGTCGTCTACATCTGCTGGGTTGAAAATGACTTTCCCTCTAGCTTTGAATGCGTCGATATTCGCGACAGATTCAGCATCTGTAAGTTCCAATTTGTCTGTGATCTGCGCAGTGAAGGGATTCCACTTATCAGGTAGAGATGCAACAAGATCACTTGCTAGGGCCTGGCATTCCAGCGGATGACGACAACCATGCTCGCGATCAGTGGCGCAGTCGTTGCATGCGCAATCTGGATTGTTGAAGTCATGGTCGGGTTCAGTCGCCAGGGTGAGTTCAACGGCATCCTCGACTGTAACGACTTCGTGATTGACTTTCAGACAAGTCTCTGCCGCTGACGGTCTGCCACGTGATCGCTGTACGTTGTGGCCAAAATGTGACCATATGGGTGCTTTCTCGCGGACTTCGTATGGTGGTAGGGGCGAATCGATGGTAAGCCCATATTTACGCCCTACCTTCTCCATTTCCCTCAGTTCAAACGGCAATTTGTATATTGACGCGCGCCAGTTCTGCCATATAGACTCAGTCCTGAGGTCTTTGCTGAGTCCTTTCACGGAGTCCTTCACCGCAAAGATTCGGCGCAATTCATGCGCTAGGAACGTCCACATAGGACGCTGCACCAAGGGAGCATTCATTTTCCGAATCCACATCGTATATATCGCTTCATTGCGTGCGGGTAAATCCAACAGGCCTTGGCCGCCTCGGCTAGGCGGGAGGTAGAGAGTCTCTTCATTTATGGTAGGCTTCTTCCAATCCCAGAAAGCATCTATGAGCAACTTCTTGAATCTTTTTTCTACAGACTCAGGCATGCCCTGTGCCATTGTCAGGTACTGCGACATCCCGCCAATGATACAACGGCCGAGAAGGCGCTTGCCTTGTGATGAGGGGAAGAACCTTTGCCACCGAGACATTCGAGCAAAGGCTTTGTCAAGTATTGTGGACCATGGTGTGGCATCATTTAAAAAAAAAAAAAAAAAATGAAATAAATTGAGCCCAATACTTCCCGCTACGACTTTCGCCAATATCGGGTCAGACCCGGCGTCCGCGTTCGCGAGACGTACAAAGGCAAAACGGTAAGAGGACCTGATTTGACCGATACTTGGAGCTGACAAGCGCAGCTTTGAGCTAGGGTGCTGTTAAAAACTCCCCGGGAGTTTTTAACATGTTTTAAACAAAAGTTGTTATTAACACAGTGTTAAAAACAGTGTTAATAACAAAGCTTATATAATATAACATTTCAAGCGCTGACAGTCCTCTACAGCCTGTACAAGGCTCCCGAATGGTCACAGCACTTGAATGGGATGCTATAAGCTTCTGCAGCGGCCATAGCTCCCTGTAATGATTGGGAAATGTAGCCAAGCCTGAGAGAGATGATTAGTCAGCATGCTCTCACTCAACTCTCACTTGGAATTTGGCCTACCTAGGTCTACATGCCATCTGAGATTGCAAGCACCGGACCTTTGACACATGTATGGAACAAGCATGCTCATAGAACACCTGGATTCTCTTCCTATAATATGCCTGGACCTCAGATATTGATGTGTTCGATTTTGTTTTTAACCAGGCTCATACGAGGTCTCATGTTATTAACGTGTTAATAACATTTTGTTAATAACATTGTTATTAACAAACAGTTTTCAACAGCACCCTAACTTTGAGCCTTAATGTTGTCTTTCAGCCTCGTTCTTTTGCATCGGCATCGCAAGATTATCGAATATGCGGCCTGCCGATTCACGGGCTCAACGGACAATTGCTTCGTGGCAAGCTGACTATCAAGCTTTCGTCCGACGATCCTTAATTATCAAGGTTCACATCATTCCTAACACCTGCGCGTGCAGGAGCTCACAACAGTACAATAACAAGGATTCAACATGTGGCGAAAATATTCCGCTTGCAAGCTTCGGTCAGACGATCCAGGCTGTCGCCTTGGATGAACTTCAAGTTGAGCACAATGCCACTGATGCTCCGATTTGGATGGAGGGGTGCTAGGGGTGCGAGCCCGGCGGCTCCGACTCGTCAGCTTCACGGTGCCGTAGAATCCCGGATTCCACTTACCCCGGCCATGGAGCTCTTTGAGACTGCGCTTTGGTGTCCCATCGCTTTTGGAGGCGACGTCCCAGTCCAAAATGTCGCCGTCGTCCTTGTCAATAGCATCGAAATCACGCATGGGGCGCGTCAACGCCCTGCACTGAGCACTAAGTACCCTGCCAGGCCAGGTCACTCAGAGCTATATCGAATGAAGCACCGCAGAAGCTTCGATCATAGAGCTTCAGCAGCGCGGCAGAGGGTGGCAGGCAAGAACTGAAAGACTGAGCCGGGCGCGGGAGCCCTCCAGCAAAAGGCAGCATCTATTGAAATCGACCTACGGCGTCGGGGAGTCGCAACGCCCATTCAACGAATCTCGAAACACACTCATAAAATTGTGGTATAATGCAACGCCAGCATCGTTGCGAGGTATCACTTGTTGCGAGCCCGCTCTAGTATACGACTTGGTGCGGGTCGACGGCGGCCGCTGTAAACGATAAACGATCTCCCTGAGCCCGTAACGAGAGGGTTGTGTGGCAAAGAACGGTTCGGTTTTGCTGTCCGACAGTATGAAAGCACCTTACGGACAGCGGATCCGCCGGTGAGAGGATCGTTTGGGAGTTTCAACAGTATCACAGCCTACCACGTAGGCACGCGGCACTGACACGGCAGCCGCCCTCTGTTGAAGGCGAAGCAGTAGAATCCAAGTCCACGAGGAATCCTGACAGTCTGCATGTGGAGGCGACTGGCGGTCCCGAGATGCTGGGCGAAGCTCGACCCGGGCGCTGTCGAACGGCCATGATGCAGACACAATTACTATTCGCTGGACATTCTGGCCAGCAATCTGGCCGTAGGAGCAGGGACGGCGTGGGTCGAGGGGTTCAGCACCCTGCAGGCACCGGTCACGCCGGCCGGTCTTGATCCCTGAGCGCAGAGCACGACGTCGCCGGGCCATGATCAACGTAGAAGTCCAGGTGGAAGACGGGCAGCTCCCGCGAGAGGTGCGAGGAAGAAGACTAGAAGCCAGCTCGAGGCCGAGGACTCTTGATGTCGCGTGGCAATTTCCCTCCTAGGCTAGGGAGTCCCGGCCAGTATGTGCTGGAGATGGCGCTACAGGCTGCAGCGGTGGTTTAGAAAGATACGAGAAGGCCCGATGTCGATCTGGAGCGACCCTGGCTGTGGCAATGTTAGACGGGCGAGCATGTCAGGGGCTGTGCCGCCACGGAGGGCCAAAAATGGCAGGACTGGATACAGTTACCAGTGGCAGCCCAACGGGACTAGGTGCTAGCGCGTCCAGCAACCGGTCCTCGTCACCGTCACCGTCGATGGCCATGGGCAAGCTGAGACTGAAGCGGCTGAGCTGGCATCAGGCAAGGGCGGCCAATATTCCAATACCTGCCACGATTCTGATGCGGAGCCTGACCAGAGCGACCAGAAACGGCTCATCATCCCGGAATCCCTGTCCCCGCCTGCACCCCCCAGCGCCCGCTCGGCGACGGCGACGACGACGACGACGACGACGACGACGACGAGCACGCGGCTGGCAGCGGCGATGGACGACGGCCTGCGCTACTCGTTCCAGGTCTGGTTCGGCGACGAGCACACGACCGTGCTCTGGACGCCCGACATGAACGCCGGCCGCAACACGAGCCCGCCGACGTGGGCCGCGTTCCTCGAGGACGCCATCGTCGACGCCTTCTCGCTGCCGCGCGGCTCCCGCCTCTCGCTCGCCTACCAGACACACGCTGGCACCACCGCCCTGCTCACCCGCGACGCCGCCTACGACAAGTTCTGGGACGCCCTGCCCCGCGCCGCCCACCACGCCACCACCGGCAAGCACGGCCGCCTCGACGTCCGCCGCGTCGACGTCGACCGCGCCGACCCCGCCATGTGCCAGATCTCGCTCGGCGCCCGCCACCGTCTCTTCTGGTGCTCGCTCGACGACTCCGCCTGGGACGACATCCAGCTCGGCGTCGCCCAGGCCTTTGGCCTCGCCAAGGGCTCGCGCGTCGTCTTTAGCGTCGTCGACGACGAGGGCGACGAGATCACCATGTGCGTTTTCAAGTAACTTGAACTTCGACCGACTGACAATGAACCCGCAGATGCGACCCCTTCGCCTGGCGCATCCTGCTCTCGCTCATCGCCATCGCGCCCCAGAGCGGCCGGCCCGTGCAGATCCAGGTCGCGTCCGTCAACGGCTCCGCCGCCTCGCCGCTGGACTCGACCTCGACCATCGGCGCCGCGGCCGCCATCGGCGACGCGCGCACGCTCATCCCGCTGCCGTACCTCGGCGCGTCCAAGGTCCGCTTCTTCGTCGGCACGACGCGCGCGGCGTTCTGGTTCCGCAACGTGCACAACGACGCCGACGCGTGGCTCGTCAACCTCAAGGTGCTCTGGGCGCGCGCGGCCTCGGTGCTCGCGCGCCCGCAGGCCGCACCATCCTCGTCGACGCTGCCAGAGATGTGCACCTTCGACCACAAGGGCCGCCTCGTCACGCTCGCCACGCCGCTCTGCTGGCGCACGTACGCCGCCATCCTCGGCACCTACGACAAGCCGTTCCGCACCATCGAGATGCACCTCAAGCCGCCGGGCGCGGACGCCATCAGCCCGCCGTCGGCGCCGCCCGCCGCGGGCATGAAGGGCAGCCGCTTCCAGATACGCGCCGTCGGCCCCGACACCCCTGTTTTGGTCTTTGTGCACCGCCAGGCGCTGCATATCGCCGTCTGGCCGCGGCAGAAGGAGGACGACTTTGCGCAGGAGTGGACCAAAGTCCAGGCGCATGTAAGGGATCTGTTCAAGGTCCCTGCGCTGAGCGGCCACACGCTCAGTTATGTCGACGCGGAGCACCACCAGCAAATAATGTGAGTCCATGTATAAAACATGCGCTCGGGAACTCTCGCTGACGTTGACACGAATGAAGATCGAGCGCCGAGAGCTGGGGCAAGTTCGTCGAGTTCGCGCGCGCGGACGTGAACAAAATCCGGATCGTCTCGCTCGCGCAGCCGGGCGAGACGCCGACGGCGACCACACGCCCGCCTCCCCCTCTGGCATCGCCGAACAACTCCCCGATGCAGCACCACAGCCACGTGACGCAGACGGCGTCGCCGCCGCCGACGCCGCAGGCGATCGCGACGATGAACGCGGCGCGGCGCGCGCGCGTGAGCATGTCGACGAGCCTGCGCTCCGCCGCGGGCTCGTCGCGCAGCCTCGCGTTCGACCCGCCGCCGGCGTACGCGCAGCAG
The DNA here is from genome assembly GCA_037042885.1 of Auricularia sp. M12. NCBI lineage: Eukaryota > Fungi > Basidiomycota > Agaricomycetes > Auriculariales > Auriculariaceae > Auricularia > Auricularia sp. M12. The sequence continues at coordinate 958,725 of CM073209.1, forward strand.
TTCGGGAACGCGAGCACGAGCAGCGTGCTCACGCAGAAGGCGCCCGCCGCCGCGTCGATAAGCGGCATGTCGAGCATCAGCCTCAGCACCACTGGGGCGCGCAGCCCGCCGCCGACGCGCAGCCCGCCGCCCGCGCCGATCGGCAACCCGCCCAACTCGCCGCTGCCGCCGCTGCCCATCCCCATCTCCATCCCCGCCGCCCCCGCGCCGGCGCCCGCGCCGTCGTTGCCGCCCATCGCGCCGCTCAGCCCCATCACGGACTCGGACTCGGCCTCGGCCTCTGCGGCCAGTCTGTCCGCCAAGGACGTGGATGTGTCGGCGCTGGAGCGCGAGCTGGCGGAGGCGCGCGAGGAAATCGCGCGGCTGCGCGAGGGCCGCGACCGCAGCGCGCAGACCATCCTCCACCTCACCGCCGAGCTGTCCCGGCTCGTGCAGGAGAACGCTGCGCTCCAGAAAATGCGCGAGGCCGCGTCCACGCCCACTCCGACATAGCATCATCAACAGTAACAACAGTAATTCATTCTTCCCTTCCTTGCACTCTCTGCCCCGGCCTCGATCCCATCCACGTCTCCATTCATTACGATCTGCCGGACGGACCTGTGTCTGCTTACAGTAAACTGGCTCCCACCATACGCCTTCGACTCCATCTTGCCCTGCATGCTGGGCTTAGACCCAACCTTGACTTTGCCTTTCCCCCGCCTTTGACATCCAATTCCACACTCTCCTTGACCTCCCTTGGGTTTCCGCATGAAATTATTGTCATTGTATTCGCCTTTCGCCGCTTTCGCTGTTTCCATACTGCCAGCGCTCGGGTTGCGCTGTTTTTCATTTCTCTTTCTTTCCTTTTTTGGTTTCCCGACTCAGAGTCACTGTGTCCCGCTCTCGCCTGCTCCCGTGTGCATGTGTAGATAGCTACTGCTCCAGCCTACCGCCTACACTCTCTGCTACCGTCTACCGTCCACCGTCTACTCTCTACTCTCTCGTGTCCCGTCTGTCCTGTCCTCTCTCGTCTCCCGTCTCGGCCCTCGGCAATGCTTTGCGACCTAGCGTCCGTACATAATACAATCGATCCTCTACCGGCCGTTACCATACCTCTTCAAGCGCTCAGCGCTTTGCTTTGTTTTCTAGATCTGGACTCCGTCTGAGGGCTGAGTGTGGAGCTCCTGCCACGTGTGTGATTGCGATTGCAGTTAGGATAGCGTAGAGTACATAGGCTACAGGAGGAAGAAGAGGGAGGGTATGTATTACTGTAAGCAAGATGTCCAACCGAGATGCAGCGAAGCGATATTACTGTAGATGGCAAGACGAACAGGCATGGCAAGTCGAATTTGAAGAAGTTGCTATGACTGCTTGAGCTTGCGCCCGCGCCGGCGGAGGTAGCGGCGCGTCGCGGGGATGCCAAACTGCACAAACGGATGTCAGCTACTCTGCGGGCAGAGGACAAGTCGATGCGCACCTTGACGGCGGGATAGAGCACGAGCAGCGCGGAGCCGAGGCCGAAGCCGACCTTGACGGGCGCGGGGAACGGCTCCGGGAAGAGGCCGCGGGACCACTTGACGATGCAGAGCAGCTCGGTGCCGATCGTCGCGAGCAGCAGCCACGCGTGCTGGCCCATGCGCACCGCGCGCCGCGGGTCCGTCACGTACAGGTACAGCTCGCGCACCGCCGGCAGCGCGCACACGAACACGCCCACCAGCCGGTAGATCACGAACGGGTGGTCGGGCTCCATCCAGAGGAGCGATTTGAGGTAGAACGGGTTCAGCTCGGCGGCGAGGAAGACCGCGAGAAGGATGACGACCGCGCTGTAGTGCGCGAAGTCCGCTGTGCCTTCCCATTGGAAGGAGGTGAAGTCGTGCGGTGCGAATTGCTTGAGCACGCGACGGGTGCGCGCGCGCACGCCTTTGGGCTTGCCGCGCCAGACGAAGGGCTGTCGGGGTGTCAGCGGGTGGGAGGCTCGAGTAGGTGATGACGCGCCTTGACTTCGAAGTACTCGCAGGTCTTCATACCCAGCCATGTGCCGAGCCAGTTGCAGATGAGCACATCGAGTATCCACTAGAAATCGTGACAGGTGAGCTTTGGCAAAAGAAACACAGATTAGACGCACGTGGTCCCACCAGCACTGTAATTCCATGTTAGCGGGCCGTAAAAGCGCGCGGTAACGCTATGCTTCACCTCTGCAAAGTTGGCGAGCTGGTGCTGTAAGCTGTATTCGGCGAATTCAAATGCGATGCTGAGAATCTGTCGCGATCGTCTGCATCAGACATATAGACACGGTCGCCGCCAGTGCGTACGTACCCAGCAGAACCAGTAATCCCGTAAGATGAGCGCCTTGCCGTACCATCCAAGCGCGTGTGCTAGGCAGAAGATGTCAATGGCGTTCTGGTGGAGCGCTCAGGTCAATAGTAACACCGGTGGCTGGAGGCGCGCACCCAGATATTCCGAGCAGTGAATGCACAGTCTTCTGCGTAGCTCTTTTCGGGGAGCGGCACTCCCAGCTTCGGGTCCAGCAGGACCATCATGTTGCGCGCCGAGTCGAGGTCCTGGAAGAGCAGGAAGACCATGGCGAGTTCATACAGCAGATTGATCCCTAGCACTATCCGCCAAACTGCTGGATGCGGGCGAATGAAAGGTCCGTCGCGAAACTGGATCATCGAAAACAGCAGAAACCCTGCTATCGCTGCGTATATTCCGCTGTAAATAGCTTAAATATGCGGCTGTCTTAATGTGCAATGAAAGAGCTCACAGTCGCTGCTTACTGCGCCCCTCCTCGAGGACGTCGCCTGTCATGGCAACGTAAGCCAGGACAGCCATTCCAACGGCGAGTGCAGTGAGCGTCGTGGGCTTGAAGAACCATCTGTGCGTTGGGCGGTGAAAAACGCGTTCTATGACGGCATACGGCCTCGACGCACTCGACGCTCGTGTCTTGTGTTTCGGAAAACGGTTTTATATGGGTATAAGGTTCTGTTCTATCCGCGTCAAACCCTGTGGAGAGCCTTGAGCATCGACTGCAGTGAATATGAAAACCGCGCACATCGTACTGGGTGGCCATCAACGCCGGGCGGCGGAGGCGCGGGGCTGGTGTATCCTGGGTCCTCGGAGACTTCTGCTTGAGATGTGGGCGAGACATAGCCAACATCGTCGCTCGCCGGTGTCGGAAGTGGCGCGCTCATAATGCGCGAACGGACGTGGTCGCGACGAAAAGCAATCGAGGGAATTGCCGAAACGCCACGCGACAAGAGTTCCCGATCGCACGTGCTCGCGAATGCAGGCGAATCCACGTTCTTCGGTCAAAGTGTCCCCAAACTTATCGAAAGGTCGTATACAGCTTTCTCTTGTATGAACCCATTCATTGAGTTGTTTCAAGCAAAAACGTGGGAGGGGCAAAAACAATCTGGCATTGAATGAAGAGAGACAATGAAAGTTTAGCCAGAGTGCAGCAAGCGTAAGAGAGCTGTAGGTCAATGATCAAGTAAGATGGAGAGAGCCGGCTAGATATTCTTAATCTGATCCTCGAGCCAGTTCCACAGCTTTGAACCGGCCTCTGGCACCTCGACCCCTTTGTGGGCTTTTCCCAGACGTGCGTAGGGGATGAGATACTGATAAAATGTGAGTAGAGTCTCTTTTTTTGGGTAAACCGTACCTCTCCATTCAGCTTCGCGGCCTCAGGCGCAGTTCCCGCGTACAGCTGAGTGATGGCACCCTTCCACGGCTCTGCCAAGAACATATTCTACAGCGAGGATGACAGCTCAGCCCGCATAGTACCTGCCTCGAAGTCACACGCACCATCAACCATGAGTTCGTATTCATGCCCGAAGTCGCATACAGGGGCGTCTTGATGCCGCCCGGGTGGACGCCAATGGACACGATCTTGTCGCCGAACCTGCGCGAGAGCTCCTTCGAGAATACGAGGTTGCCGAACTTGCTCTGGCCGTATAGGGCCCACGGGGAGACCTTGCGGCGCGCGGAGCCGTCCTTGAGCGTGTCATAGTCGATATACGAGTGCATGAGGCGGTGGCCGATAGAGGAGACGTTGACAATGCGCGGCTTGTCCGAGGGGTTGGCGTCGTAGGTCGCCAAGAGTGTTGGGAGAAGCAGCTTGGTGAAGTAGAAGTGCCCCAGGACATTCTGCGAGATGCATACGGCACGTAGGTCTTTAGACACCGTATTCATAGAGCTCGAGGATGATGCTTACGGTGCCGAATTGCAAGTCGTATCCATCGTCCGTGACCATATCAATGGGGGCGGCCATGACACCGCTGCAAGCACAAGTATCATCACAAAATCTGGAGAGGTATTGGCACGCTCAGCTTACCCGTTGTTGAAGAGAGCGTTCAGGCGGTTCTCCTTGCTCGTAAACTCCTCGGCAGAGCGCTTTACGGAGCGCAGGTTGGCAAGGTTGAGCTCGAGGAAAATCGCACGGCGGCCAGACAGCTTCTCGAGCTCGAGAATCGCCTCCTCGGCCTTCTTGCGGTCACGCGACGCCATGTAGACCTTGCCGCCCTTCCTGAGCAGAGCCTGCGACGTCACAAAATAGTATCAGAGTGTGTCTGTTCAACGGGGACGTCAACGTACCAGCACCGTCTCTTTACCAATGCCGCTGTTTCCTGTGTCGATATGTCAGTGAAGATCATTACAACGCGCGCCACATGAAACTGGAGGAAGAGGACTGCGTACCGCCCGTGACGATATAAACCTTGCCAGTGCAATCCGGCATGTCCTTGTCGGGGAACCATGAAGGCCTTCCAGGCATGTATTCGCCCAACATGGTCGATAGTAGTGTCAGTGGAATGAGTGTGATCTGCGCTTTCACTCCGGGGTTGCAACCACCGCGGAGAGGGCCTTTCTTATATAGCACCGGTCAGAGCCACACTCCGTCAAATGCTAGGCGACATGTCTTCTATCTGACGTGTCCTTTGTCGGCCGGCCTGGCTAAAAACCCCGTGAGAAGCAGTATGGCGTTGAAAGCGTTGCGTCAGCACGGGACTTTCCGACAGTGGTCAGAGGCTCATCCTGCTCGCAAAGTCGCGTTGAAGCATTGAATATGATAGGATATAGGTCTCTTTTAGGCTTTAGGAGGCTGGGATGCTGGTTGACCGAGTTTCACTGCGTTGAAGCTCGCTTGCAGTGCATAAAGACGTATAGCTTATGTAAGCCTTTTATCAGCCTGAATCATCATGTGATTTTTCACCTACGCAACACACAATTGTCCTACATATCACCTCGAGGCCCGAGGAGATAGCGTGTGAAGAGTCTTGGCCATGCACCTATGTATCCTAGCGTCTGGCAGTACAGGGCACACAGAAAGTAGCCTGGAAAGCTGGTGCGATGCAAATCAAGCGTATGTTTATCGTTGGTTCTCTGAACTTCATTATCTACGGCCGTCTAGAAAAATAGTCCCGACTCCACGCCGAACAGCCGCCGGTGTACCTGCCTTTGTTGCCCTGTTCGAGAGGTGCCGCACGAGGCTATGGCCCGGGTGAGCCCGAGGGTTCCCTCACAGCTCGTAGCTTCGTAGAACGCAGCGCCGATGGATTATTCTTCTTCAGCTCAAACGCGTCAGGCTGGAAGAATATCATACGGTTTTCGTGCATTAGCGACTCAAGTGCCCAAGAGAATAGTATACTGTGCAAATAGAGTGTGTATAACGACTGCATGGTCTCTTGGACTCGGCGATGTGCATCTGAAAGATGAGTGAGATAGTACGAAGCAAAGAACTCCGAGCCCAAAAACGCTACATCCTCGAGGACCCGTAATTTTGGACGCGGTCAATCGGTGCAACCCATTGCTCCAAGGTACATTACGTTCGAATAGCTACAACTGTCAACACTGCGTAGGTAATCTCTGTCCACAAATTTGAAGGCATTCAACAGATGCCGGTGGACAGAAGTCACTGGATGATACGCGCCTCAGCGTACGAGGGAGGAGTATTCAGGTTGATTGCCATTGCATCTAGAGACTAGGTCAACTGCGTGCTGGTGTTCTAACATCAGGACGCACCACTATCAGGCCGATGTGACACAGGGCTAGCGATATTGGACTGTGGCCAGTGAGAAAAAGTATAGCAGGACAGTTTATACGTACTGCGATACGCGTGGACGCACGGGTTGCTTTGTTTGGAGACACAGGAAGGGTCGGCTGGATAAGGAAAGGAGTGATGGAGGACGAACTTGTGCGACTTAAGACCAATCGGCGACCGGCTTCCGAAGGTGCAACGCCAATCTGTACCTTTCCTGCTCTACGCCTGAGACGAAAGCAGCATATGCCGAAGCCCATAAATAAGAAAATTAGGGTAGAAACGACAGAGATGACAGTGATTGTAGTTCTTGACATTGTTGTAGCCGTATGAGACGTTGGTTGATCCGACGCGAGTGAGGAAGTCGCCCCCTTGGCGCTGGAAGACACTGTAGGTTGAAGGGTAGAGGTTCCTCCGGATGGCGAGTTCTGCGGCGTCGGTGGCGCCGTCGAGGTTGGGTTGTTGGGAGTGCCGAGGATTTCGCGAGGCGAGGTCGCAGGAGAAGAAGCGGTAGGTAGATCATGCGGACTGTCTCCCTTGGTAGGTCCTGACGTTTGAGAATGTTGCTCCGCGCTGATGGGAGTCAGCGTCTGCCATTTGACTATCAGGACAGTGCGCACTGTTCCACGGGGACCGCAGTATATCTTGCGGAGTGTGTAAGCCACATTCTCCCAGAGAGAAAGACACTGACAGGAAGTAATCAAGTGCCATCGTTTTGGCCTCCTTGTTCGTCAATGTGATGGTATGTCCGGACTGATTCGGATTGACGTATGCCTCGAAGAGCTTCTGCCTGGGCGTGCCCGCCGAATAATTCTCGCTGCGAGTTGACAGGCTAGTCTTTGCGCCATTGAGGTCGATCTGACATTATCAGCAAGGATGGCCGTCGCAGGTGAACGTCACTTACCTCCATTTCACCGTGCGTGTAATGGAGGTCCGAGTAGTACGCGATATATGAACCTATCATAGCCCTATGAGTAGGCGCACACCGACTGCGACAGAGATACTCGCCATTGAAGGTCAAAGAGACAGACGCGCCGATGACGGCGATCGAAATATATCCACCACCGTGAAAATAATCCGCTACCAATGTCCCGTTGGGACCAGCCTGCGGGTTGCTGTTAGGGATCCAGGAGGTCATGGGCGGATTGTAAACGACTAATCGTCTGTCAGGAATACTGCCTAGGTTACATCTTGCAACGTACGTGACGGATCGCTTTCCTCCACGACGACGTTCTCTTGGGATCGCGTGGACACCGACAGGCCCAAAAGGACAACGAGGAACGCAGATAGTATCCACATTGTGACGATCTGGGCAGTACGGGGATGTGGGGGTGTTGTACGCATTAAAATGCACCTTTTTGAAACGGATTTCGAGTTTGGCCTGACGCGATCGGTAAATGCACTGCATAAAAACGCGACCCTTGCTCTGCAAGGCGATAACAGAGACTAGAAGAGACGGGCACAAGACTGCTTGTCCTGTTGGTGCTGACCGCGGCCGAAGACCTCAGGAGCCTGAAGAGATAAACGTCATATTAGGCAAAGCGGCCAGATATGGAACATGTCTCGCTCTCGAGCCCTGCCGGATCCGGGCTGGATCAGACAGAACGTGCACATCCGACAGGGTTAGAAGCAAAAACCGAGCTTAAAGTTCGGTGTCCGACTTCCCCAGATTCGGCTTTCTCGGCTGATCCGTGCTCAAGCCACAACAAATTTTACTATATATACTATATATTCACAAGTGGCTGGGCTTCTCCTGCGAGGCTGCGGACACCTTGCTTGTACTTTGGTTTCTATTTTCAAGAAAGTGAGCAGAAGACCCGGAGTATCGGGCCGGTTGTCGGAGTTTGAACAGCAGAAATGGTGGGCTTCGTTATGGGGGAGGGAGTGACCTTGCAAGCAAGTTGATGCCTTTCCGGCCTGTATATATATCATTTTAAATCTCCATAATACGCTGAGATCCCAGAATCGGATTAGGAGATAGCGTGTGACGAGTCTTGGCCATGCACCTATGTATCCCAGCGTCTGGCAGTAAAGGGCACACAGAAAGTTGCCTGGAAAGCCGGTTTTATAGGCTTTGGCGACATGTGTGCGATGCAAATCAAGTGTTTGTATCATCGTCGAGGGTTCTCTGGGAAACTGAACTATCTATGTCCGTCTAGAAAATTAGTCCCGACGCTACCGTGCTGAGCGGCCGGTGTACCTGCCTTTGTTGCCCTATTCGAGAGGTGCCGCACGAGGCTATGGCCCGGGTGAGCCCGAGGGTTCCCTCACAGCTCGTAGCTTCGTCACTAGAACGCAGTGCCGATGGATTCTTTAGCTCAAACGCGTCAGGCTGGAAGAGTATCACATAGCCATCGAGTACGAGCGACTCAAGTGCCCAAGAGAATAGTATACTGTGCAAATAGAGTGTACATAACGACTGCATGGTCACTAGGACTCGGCGATGCGCATCTGAAAGATGAGTGAGATAGTACGAAGCAAAGAACTCCGAGTCCAGAAACGCTACATCCGATTCCTCGGGGACCCGTAATTTTTGACGCGGTCAATCGGTGCTATCCATTGCTCCAAGGTACATTACGTTCGAATAGCTACAAGTCAACGCTGCGCAGGTAATCTCTGTCCACAAATTTGAAGGCATTCAACAGATGCCAGTGGACAGAAGTCACTGGGTGATACGCGCCTCAGCGTACGAGGGAGGAGTACTCAGGTTGATTGCCAATGCATCTAGAGACTAGGTCAACTGCGTGCTGATGTTCTAACATCAGGACGCACCACTATCAGGCCGATGTGACACAGGGCTAGCGATATTGGACTGTGGCCAGTGAGAAAAAATATAGCAGGGCAGTTTATACGTACTGCGATACGCGTGGATGCACGGGTTGCTTTGGTTGGAGACACAGGAAGGGCCGGTTGGGCCGGTTGGATAAGGAAAGGGGTGATGGAGGACGAACTTGTGCGACTTAAGACCAATCGGCGACCGGCTTCCGAAGGTGCAACGCCAATCTGTACCTTTCCTGCTCTACGCCTGAGACGAAAGCAGCATATACCGAAACCCATAAATAAGAAAGTTAGGGTAGAAACGACAGAGATGACAGTGATTGTAGTTCTTGACATTGTTGTAGCCGTATGAGACGTTGGTTGATCCGACGCGAGTGAGGAAGTCGCCCCCTTGGCGCTGGAAGACACTGTAGGTGGAAGGGTAGAGGTTCCTTCGGATAGCGAGTCCTGCGGCGTTGGTGGCGCCGTCGAGGTTGGGTTGTTGGGAGTGCCGGGAATTTCGCGAGGCGAGGTCGTTGGAGAAGAAGCGGCAGGTAGATCATGCGGACTGTCTCCCTTGGTAGGTCCTGACGTTTGAGAATGTTGCTGCGTGCTGATGGGAGTCAGCTTCTGCCATTCGACTATCCGGACAGTGCGCACTTCTCCACGGGGACCGCAGTATATCTTGCGGAGTGTGTAAGCCGCATTCTCGCAGCAAGAAAGACACTGACAGAAAGTAATCAAGTGCCATCGTTCTGGCCTCCTTGTTCGTCAATGTGATGGTATGTCCGGACCGATTCGGATTGACGTATGCCTCGAAGAGCTTCTGCCTGGGCGTGCCTTCCGGATACTTATCGCTACGAGTCGACATGCTAGTCTTTGCGCCATTGAGGTCGATCTGATATCATCAGCAAGGATGTCCGTCGCAGGTGAATTTCACTTACCTCCATTTCACCGTGCGTGAAGTAGAGGTCCGAGTAGTACGCGATATATGAACCTATCATAGCCCTATGAGTAGGCGCCCACCGACTGCGACAGAGATCCTCGCCATTGAAGGTCAAAGAGACAGACGCGCCGATGACGGCGATCGAAAGATATCCACCACCGTGAAAATAATCCGCTACCGATGTCCCGTTGGGACCAGGCTGCGGGTTTTTGTTAGGGGTCCAGGAGCTCTTGGGTGGATTGTAAACCACTAATGGTCTGTCAGCAAGCCTGGGTTACATCTTGCAACGTACGTGACGGATCGCTCTCCTCCACGACGACGTTCTCTTGGGATCGCGTGGACACTGACAGGCCCAAAAGAACAAGGAGGACCGCACATAGTGTCCACATTGTGACGATCTGTGCAGTGCGGGAATGCGGGGGTGTTGTAGGAATTAGAATGCACGTCCCTTTTTGAAACGGATTTCGAGTTCGGCCTGACGCGATCGGAAAATGCACCGCATGAAAACGCGACCCTTGCTCTGCAAGGCGCTCGGGCCCGCACAACATCGAGGCTTCACTTTATTGCCAGAGGAGGGAAGTGGTAGAACGGGGATATACACTGGGCTCGGTGCTGCAGGCAGCACTGGCTCCAATGACTGCAATCGCAGGACATGCGGCGTTGTTCGTAACTGCTCCAAGCGAATTCGAGTGGTGATTGCGAATCCACGTATAACAGAGACTAGAAGAGATCGGCAGAAGACTGCTTGTTCTGTTGGTGCTGACCGCGGCCGAAGACCTCAGGAGCCTGAAGAGATAAACGTCATGCTGGGCAAAGCGGCCCAATATGGAAGTCAGGTTTACAACGTGTGTCGCTCTCGAGCCCTGCCGGGTCCGGGCTGGATCAGACAGAACGTGCACGTCCGACAGGGTTAGCAGCAAAACCCGAGATTGAAGTTCGGTGTCCGACTTCCCCGGATTCGGCTTTCTCGGCCCGACCCGTGCTCAAGCCTCAAAGTCCACAAATATTTTATAGCCGACAGCAGCAGGTAGCACCGTCTTGGAATTTTGTATGCCTTTTTGGCCTATGTATACATATTGTCTTGTATCTCAACAATACGCCGAGGTCCTAGATTCAATCGTCATAAAATCTATTATTCGCCACCCTTTGCACCTCAGGATATCTTCAATATTGTCGTGCACTTTGAAGCCTGAGTGCAGATTAACAGGGCCCTATTTCTCACCACATGTATCCGTTGAATTCAGTATAGTACATGCCTACAAAAATCGGGCGCTGTTCAGCGGGGCAAGGAGAGTGAGGTTTGCTCGACATGGAGGTTCAAAGCGCGACAATGCTTTTTAAAATCAGTTAACTAATGGTGATCAAACGTAGGGAGGTGGTTGGACATCGTCCGACGTTACGTATTCTTGACTGAGGCGAGAGCCTAGCACTGGTCAGTCCAGCGTATTAAAAGCATTGTGCTCTGTTCTCACGATAATCCCTAGATGGTCCCGGCTGAGCATGTGAACCTATAACCAACGAGTCCTGTCGCTTCGTTAAAGAAAGTTCCCAATGGCGCCGGAAGGCTCACTGTCATCCCTAGTTGATCCAGCTTCGCAGGACGTTGATTCCCCGTCGTCGATGACATTGAAGCGCGACTACCATCTGCTGCAAGCCGAGAACCGTCACTGGCCACTTCGGCAACTGACGCAGTCGGCCTCTCCTGCAAGTCTCTAAGGCCGGTAAGGAACGCAGTCGGCGTCTCCTGCAAGTCTCTAAGGTGGCGACGGCGCCTGAGACGCCGCAAGATAAAGTACAGCGGCGCGCAGAGTAGTGTGAGCAGTCCGGAGAATACGCTGACAACGACGACGATGACGTTCGTCTTAGAAGACGAGTGTGAGGAAATGATGATGTTGGGAGGGGTCGACGTAGAGGTAGAGCCTTCGGTTTCGGTTGTCAAGTCCATATTCGTTTCTGTCGACAAGTCCAAATTGGTGAAGAACGGGGACGGGTCAGGGGTTCCACCCGTCTCAGAGTCTGCCGGCGTCGAGATAGAGGCGGGCGGCGTTGTGTCGACCGCGGGGCGGGTCAATTCTGACTGTGTCTGAGTTGCATGAGACTTCGACGCGGACGGAATCGCAGGTGCAGCCGATCCAACCCTGAGAGCGATACACAGTTTGTTAGAACTGCGGCAGTGCACGAGGAGAAACCCCAGGAACATACGGTTTCGGGGTGGCTGCCGTGTACCTAATGCTTCTTAGCGTGACGAAGATCGGCACGACGGGAGTACCGGAATGCGTACACAAAGTAGTCGACGCCCATGGTCTTGGTGTCGACGCAGGTCAACTTGAGGACGTGATTCGGTACGTCGGGATCGACGTAAGCCTGGAAGAACATCTTCTGGCCCTCGACGTCCGGACTGTACTGGGAGACGTTCGTTTTTCGGCCATCCAAGTCAACCTGGTAGCAATTCAGATCGTGCAGGAGAACTGAGGCCACTTGAATGAACAGTGTACTCACCTCCATCATGCCGTGTGCAGGGTATCCGTCTGAATAGAATGCGACGTAGGAACCTTGAGATGGATTAGCAAGCGCTCGGCTCTAGAATTCTGTGCACTTACCGTTAAACTTTAAGGAAACGGATGCGCCGAGAGAGCTGGTCGATACATAACCTCCCCCATGATAATAGCTGATCGCAGGCTGGCCATTTGCCACACCGATTTTGCCCCAATATTGGAAAGGAGGGTCATATGTGACTGCAGGAATGTGAGAATGAATCCTGTTGTTCAGTTGGCTATGTGGTCACGGTACTGTACGTACGCGCCGGGCTAGTCTCCTCAACTATCACGTTGGATTGCGCCAGCGTCCCAACGAGTAGCAGCGCCAGAGCACAGATCAGCTCTGAAAGCTGCATGGGAAAGAGGGAAGGAAGAGGGGCGTCTTCGCTGAGCAAGCTGAGTTCCGACCATCTGCGACGCTAGACTAAGAAGACGGTCAGCATCAACCCTGCACACGATAGGAACAGCTACTGCACGGCAGGCTGCCGCTCACAAACTGCTGTCCATCACGATGATCGGCGAAGAATCGGGGAAGCATTGTCGGTACCTTATGGGATACAATGGCCACACACCGTGCGGTGCAAACACGAAGCAGGGTGACCGTTTGAGCCTGATGTCAGTCATTCATCTTCATGAAAGCAGCTCGATCCTGTGCAGTTGACGATGAAAAAAGCGACGCAACTTTGCAGAGAATGACGACAAGTAGGTATCTGGAAAAGGTCGAGTTCGGTGCCATTACACACGATGCTGTACATCGAAGTTGAAGACACGGTCTTTCTCGTCATGAAACGAGAAGGCGCGGGGAGCGCCGTTGACCAAAGCTGCGTTATACGGTTCACCTTGTGGATCGAGACAATATATATCGCGCTCGACGAAAAGGACTCTGCCGTCGCGCCGCACAAGGATGACGGTCGCGAGACGAGTGCCATACCACAGCGCGCGGCGCTGCTCCGGACTCAAATCGGAATTGGGAGGCCCATTTAGATTCGACACGGCTTCCACGTTAATCAGGGGGACTTGAATAGTCTTGCGAAGGTCTTCGCGACGTTGGATTGGATCCCCGTGTTCAATTCTGCCTAATGAGGGGATGAGCTATCGGATTCATGCACGACATGGGTTGCACGCACCGGACGGCAACAAAGCGACGCGACCGTAAGCAGTATCGGTAGATAAGAATCATCGGAAAACTCACGAGAGTAATTGGAACAGGGCGTCCAGAAGGTCTGTGTCGCCGTCTTGCTTCGATTGGACGCTATCGAGGGCAGACTGCAAACATCGCCGAGCGTTGGAAACCTTGGGCCATTCGTCTGCACCGTCCGCGCCATTCGAGATGCCGCCGCACCTGCGCTCATCGTCCCGCAGCGAGCGGTGTACGATGGGGCCTCCACCGCCCAGATTGGACGCTAGGCATGCGTCGAATGTTATCCCAGCGGCCTGATCATTGTGGCGTGGAGCGAAGATAAGCAGATTGAAGCCAGCGTATGTTTCTGGGCGCGCAGCAAGCTCGGCCAGGTGCTCGTCGATGGTTCGGCCAGAGTCTTCCATTAGAAAGTTGCTCGCGAGTTCTCCTCTGGACGTCGTGTAGCGCCCAGGATCTTCACGAATGTTAGTCCTGCCGTTTCCGTATTAATGAAGGGGTGCAGCAGGGCGTGAAACGGCGCGGACAACGCAGCAATGCGGCCAAGGCGGTTGATGCCCAGCCACGTCCCGCCGGCGCGGACGTCGCGACCAGCAAGCACGCTGTCTCCTGGGCCACCGAACGCGTGGAAGTGCGCGGGTTCAGTTGGCCTGGTCAAGAACTCGTCGCGATTGGCACCGAAGACGCTGCAAAGTGTAAGCCGGGTGGGGCACGTATGTAGCAGTCGTACAGTGCGTAATCGGGGTGCTCGAGGGACCAAACTGCGATGCACATGTTTCACGTCGCTGACAAGTAACGGCAACAGCCGTTGTACTCCTTCCGCGCGCACGCCTTCGTTCACACGCGGCTTGAGCGCCAGTCTCACTTCACGGCACCAGGATTACATCGACACGTGAGACCCTGGCACCTATATGTCGAATCCTTGGCGGCTGCCCTTGCCTGGTTCTCCCGCGGCTCCCAATTGCGCCAGGGTCTTCCCAATCGAACTGTTTGCACAGGGTAATTCTAATTCTGCAATTAAATTACAGCCGTGTCGCCACAGAACCTCTTATTTTTCACTCCGGACATTGCGGAGGATTGACGCCTTACCACATCCACACGCAGTGCTGGGGAACCTCTGCAGCCTGCTTTATCTGCAACGCAATCGAGAGGCGGGGCAATCTGACTTGTTGCAGTGCAATGGCGCTTGCTGGCTATTCGGACCGAACGTCAATGGCGCATGTATTCTTCCTATTGGATCGACCGAAGCTGTCATGGGTCACATTGACACAAACTTGCCACTCCTGATCTCAGAGCTAACCCCTAAGTCTAGCGCCATAGATTGTACAATGTTGAACGAGGAAAGAACGCCATCTTGTTCAAGTTGTACTCGAGAGAAAACAGATATAGACGTCGCGGAGACGGAGGAACATGGGTTGTGCTGTTCACACGGCAGCGCTGAGGTTTGTAGGGAGGAACAGGAATAGCTTTCAGATGCATCCCCAGTGGAGCTCCTGCACAAGTGGCATCCTATCATTTATCACACTCTGATACGGAGGACCCGGCGGCAAGAGTACTGTATGCACTGACTTGAATGTGTAGTATCAGTCGCCGGCCGGGACGGAGCGTGACCGCTTGACCTCTTGAACTTTTCTTTCGCACGTTCCCACCGAGAAAACAACAAGTTGCACTTCGAATTGCGGCGGACGCATTACACGGCATGGCTGCGTGTATTTTGCTCGCTCCGACGTGCCCGGCCATGCTGCAAGTCGCCGACTATGTAGAGCATGCTATCACGGGCTTCCACCCGAATTGCGCTTGCAAAGCTGAGCAGGACGTGCAGAACGAGCCTAGGCCCATCGTGCAGCTATACCGGTCCTCAGTACACGTATCATGTCAGCAAAGACCTCGCGTCGGCGTCCGACACCTCGCGGAGAAATGAAAAGGCGTCGACAGAGCGAATTATGCCGGGATGTAAATCTATAGAAAGATATGCAAGTCCATGAGCCCTCCGTCAACGGAGCACGACTACCTAGAACATCAACAAGAGTGCCACAAGACCAGCTCCGACGAGAGACGACGGAACGTGCGGCCTAGCAAACGCGGCACCATTGGGTGGTTGCTGTTCACCGTCAGGAGCCGGCGTTGAAGTCGGTTCGTCATCCGCCGTCCTGTAGATAGCAAAATGTGAATACCACATTCGCAATCCGAGAAAAGAGTGGCGACACGCACGCATTTGCCGTTACCTTGTCCGAGCCGATTGTGGCAAGAACAAGGTCAACGGGCGTCGCGTAAAAGTCGTAAAGCACAACACCAAGACGCGCGCCTTTATGTTGCTGCAACCAGGGCAGAGTCAGAGCGTTAACGCCTTTCGTCGCGCTTTGAGGGTTCGTCGACGTGCTGCCGACAGCAAGTATCTAGAAAAGATTGTTCAGCTCTCCTGCTCGCCTTTGCTGGAAATAATGTACTTACTTTCGGCGTGACATATTGCGATGAAAGTTGGCCGCCTCCGCTCGCAAATGTAACAAACAGCTGGGTGGAATTGTTTGAATCAGATGCACCTTGGAGGTGGCCTGTGACGGCCTGCAGCTTCGCTTGCACGACGGCATCTGCAGAAACATCGCCGAGGTTCAGCATGTAGTAGTCCTCGACGAACGCGACGCCTTCGGGCGTGTACGCTATGCGGAAGTCTGGATCGTTGTCCTTCCACTGGGTCATGTCCAGACCCAGCGGGGTCTCGCTGTCCCAAGTGAACCGGCGGAAAAGAACAATCTTTCCGCGGGCCTCGCCCAAAGCACCAAGCTGATCGATGATGTGAGCACGGGATAGCGTCGACCACGGAGCTACTGACCGCCTCTGCCGTAATCCAGTAGTCGCTGCCTGGTGCGCTAGTGAACAGTGTTTGCAAAGCCTGCTGAACTGCGGTGTCGGTGAGACCGTGGTCAATCTTCACGGATACCATGAGCGTTTCGGTAGGATGTTCGTCAAGGAAGTGATAGAATCCCCAAAAGACATCTTCCAGGGACGCCGTGGAGTCGAGAAGGAAATCCGCTGGGTACTTCTTAGACGAGAGACGCGAGCGTCGAAGGGACGTTATGGCGCACCATGGTACAATTGCAACTTGCCGTTGTTGCTTCCAGTGCGAATATCAAAAAAGCGAATGCCGGCGTTCAGCTGATCAAATATGGGTTTATCCTGGTTGCTGGTTAGTTGCGTTTAGGATCGTTATTGGCTGCGAACCTGCGTCTGCAAGATGCTACGCGTCAGACCACTCGGGTTCCCTGCAGGCTTCATGAATATGGACGCGGAACAAAATGCCAAATTACGCACAGGCGCAGGAATCGTGCGTCCCTGGGAAATTGATACTCTGAAGCGGTTCGCTGTCGTCGAGGACCGCCATCCAATCGGTCAGGCGGCCTTGCGCGGAATAGGTACCTGGGCACAATAACTTGAATAGAACTGAGCGCTGCAACGGCATCTGGCGCACCTAATATGCCTGCGCCATCCGTCAGATGTTGCTGGAGCTGCGCTGGGTCGACAGCGCCGAGCACGACGGGAAGCACCATGAAGAATACGGTAGCGAGCAGAGGGGAAGACAGCAACCACTTGAGCATGGCCAGGGCGTGTACAGGGCGTTAAATGCGGTTCAAATGAGTGGGAGGTGGTAGACGATGAATGTGCGCGGCAGAGCTGGATCCGACTGCGGCGCCTATTCAAGTTCAGCTCGCCGTCTTCGCCTTACGAATTTGTCCGGCCGTCGTCGCATTGTCATTGCTCTGAGCTCAGAGCGCCAGCCTATGTGGCTCTGGATGCCCGGTATCCCGCATGGCAGCTGCGCGGAATCATAATCCTGGCACAAACTTGTCACTGTCAGTTCACCACGTTTTTTTTTTCTGTGACAATACTGTAGCATGGCCGACCTCTTTGCTCTTCCACGCCGAAATCGACTACAGCGTCTTCGGTCCTTGCTTCCTCCCGCCTGTCTTCGGCCCCGTGCTGCCAATGTGGACCTCTGGGCTGGCCCTTGTGCGCGTGCTTCCGAAGGCGCATCCGACCTGCTTCCTGGTGTCACACGTTTAATTGGCCGCAGCTACGGGCAATCGCGGTCTCTGCATAGCCTGCAGTGCGTCTCAGATAGCCTCTACTGCTCTCGCGAGACCTCAGCGAGCCTTCGGTACTCGCCCTGCCGGGACTACGTTCTCGTCGCCCGGCGCCACCCCCACTACCCGGCGGAGTCTAGCCTGTGGCTGACGGACCTGAGCACTTGCACGATGCGCCGCGACCAGATGGCTGATTATATACTTGCTCTGTTCGTTCGCGGTGCCTAAACGAATCCATTCTATTGGCTATTCTGCCGTGTTGGTTCCCGTTATGCGCGTTGCCAATCCGCTGTTCACGTTTTGACTGCAAGCCGAATCCGGGTGCGCTCATCTTCGCTTTCCGGGAGCTCATATGCTTTAGCATGTTACCACTGACCTTCACGTGGTGGAGTAGACATGCCCGGGGAACATGGCGAATGTCGCCGAAATGAGCTGAGGCGGGCCGACCTTCGGCGGGAGATCCAGGGCGCGCCTCGTGCAACACGTTGCCCGTACCTCGCATGACCCTAACGTCGCGCATGTTCAGTTGCACCTTGACCACCTGCAGCGCTGGCACTGTACCCCCTATCGAACCGCATCCCCCGCGTTTGAAGTTCTGTTCGGGGCAGTCGACAATACATTCGAGGTGCGCGACCCTGCGAGTTTCCCTGGCTACAAGCACGGGAAGCGTCGCACTGCTGCTTTCTGGCGAGCTTCGGATGACCGGGACACATGAACCTGTTTCTTGTCAGGTCTGGTTGCGCCTCCGAAGATACACCTTCACATCGAACCTGGTCACCGCCGTCCGTCGCACGTCGTTGGGGCAGTACTTCTGACCTCGCGTAAATCAGTCTTGCCACAGTCCCAAGATCCCGTGTTCACGCTATCGGACATGCCGGTCTTGCAGTCTAGACCTTTGACGGTGTTCGCAGACTGCTGATCACCTCTTTCCTGTCATTGACCTTCCTATCATGACATGATACCTAGTTTCCATATGCGTCATACTCCACATCGATGAAGGACATCCAGCAACACTGCGCATCATCACCAGCAGTGCAGCTGTTCCGAATCAATTCGTTTCGTCATGACTGAAGACTTTGCGATCGGTCTCGCATACCGTCACCATCACGAGACTGTGGACCGTTGTATTGCACGTGTATGATAGCTGATTTAGCCTCTCTCAGTCTATGGGAGGCGTCAGGACACCTCTCTGGCGCAGGACAGGTTACGCCTATCATAACCGTCTACCGTGCAGAAATTCCTTCTCCCGCGGTAAGCGTTGTTTCTCCCGTATACCCTGAAATTTAATACAATGATTGCAGTCCCTACACCGGCGGGCAGCTTTCATGGCGGCTACATTCCCTGGCATGCTAGTATTGCCTCGTTGTCTCATGCTTATTTCAGTTCAAGTTCGTGCTCTGCATCACATGAAGACTAGCTTAATTGATCTTCATACCTTCTTTTTTACTTGCAGTTCTTCAGCCAGCTGTTGGACTACTCGTGCACGGCATCTACGTACACCCATGACTCATCCCGATGCCGATTCGTCCACCATAAGCACATTGCCCGCTCCATGCCTCCGATACCCTAAGGAATCCCACGCTTCACCTATTCCCGTGACTACAGGGCTCGCGCCTTGTCCCCTGCCTCGACGTCCGCCGACGACATAGGCACGAAAGGCACGCTTTACACGGGAACCCAGGCCCTCGCCGAGGTGGGGCTCTTCTACCGCCTCGGAAGTGCAAAAGAAGCATTCTTGCATGACATTCCTGGGAAACGCGCCCTTTCCAAAAAAATACCGGCTCAGCGCGCCTGCGCGGATGCGGCATCGCGCGATGACGCTTACTCCTCCCTCGGCCCAGAGCGACGACGACCTATGCGCGCTGCGAGGGGAGGCCTGTCTCCGGGATATGGTGCGTCGCTGACGTACCAGAGGGCACGGTTGTTGCTTTGTTGATCGGTAGCTCTCGAGGCTGGCACGGACACCGCCGGATTTGCCCTAAACGGGGAAACTGCTGCCCAAGCGATCGAGACGTAACGCACCATTGACCTTGTGAACAGCAGTATCCTGAGCACGGCGTCGATGTCGTATCACTATCAGAAACGGACGCGAATTGCGATATGCGATGCGATGATTGCTTCAGACTGCAACACCCGCGCGCTCGGCTGTTTCGCATGGCACTCACGACCTCGGTCACTTGTATCAGTGATCTGACCCTGCATGTTCCCAGATCATGCTCGAAGCCACCGTATTCAGTGAAGCTCGCGTCTAAGTTGTCTTTGTGCTGAGACGCGGAGAGCACGGGAAGTCTCTGACCTATGAAAAACGGCCTGCCGTTGCTCCAGCTGGCGGACCCTACCTACGTCGAGCGCACGGATCAGTCTACTCAATGGTCAGCAACATTGTGCTCTTACTCTGACGGAACCCTGCTTTGTTCTGGTATGACGCATACAGTCTCGTGCAGAGGCGCCGTGACCCTGACGGCAATTGTAAAAAGCTCGGGGATCCGCAGGAATCAAAGCATGCGCCGAAAGCAAGAGTAACCTAGGGATCTGCGCAGGAATAAATCGTTTCTCCGAGGAAGGCCTCGTGACGAGGCTGCAGTGTGCGCAGCGGGAAACGCGTTCGAAGTTGCAGCGCAGTTACTGGTAAGTTTAGTCATCGGCTGGCTGCCAGTGGCTGCACAACTCGCACTGGCAGACTCTCCGCACATTTCCTCATGCGTGCAGCCTGCTCCGGGGTGTTAGGTCAGATGCAGCGTCCAAACAGGCTTGTGCTCTACTCTGATTTGACTGCCAGTGCGACGGGCGCCCGGCCTTGCCTTCCTCGACGCCGGGACCGCCAAAAGTGTTACTCGCCGAACGGCCCGCGTGCAAGCGTAAATCTCAAAATACGGCACTGCGCGAGGCTAGGGTTGGCTTTTTGCCTCTCAAATTTGTGGCGCGCGTGGCCGGGATGGCGAGTGCAGCGACGACCATCACATCGTGCAGAACGCGAAGCGTGCTGCGTTCCGAGGCGTTCCAGAGATGCCCGCCGCACGGTCGCTGGCTCGCGCGACGGAGCGCTGTATGACGCACGCGTCGTTCCTGATAAGGCCTCCGCAGCTCAGGAATGCAGGGACTGCGAGCGTGGGCAAGTGACTTGGGTGTTGGCAAAACTGCCGCGCCGAAGCTCTGTAGAGTACAGTCCTAAGCAAAGGACGCCCTGAGTCAGGTATGCCCTCACGGCCTATGACGCTGCGTAGCCCCCACGGCGTCATTTGCAGCAAGGATAGTGCGCTAGCGACTCGCTGCCAGTGGGAGGGCCGGCTCCCACGGTGTTCGAGAAAGCAAACTGGCAGAAGCCCAGGATTCGTCCAGTGCCACGCAGGCCGCCGCCGAGATTCCCTCGCCAGACTCGGAGATCTCGTCATAAGATCGCGAGACAGGTCTGCGTATCGTCCTGCGAGTTATCAGTCACAGAGCCCTGGGTCACGGCGAGCTCAGGCGGGTTGTTGTCGTCGTGCGGCGGAGTTGTTCCGCCGCGTGCAGTGCATTGCAGCCGCAGGCAAGTGCGCCCGAGTCCCCCCATCCCATGATGGCCTGTCCGTCAAGTCGACGCACGGACTGCCCACTACACAAGATCTACAAGCTCATCCGGACTGTTGCAATCTGTCCAAAGCCGCGATAAAGAGTCCTTTCCGGTGCGATCTTCGACGCCACCGGATGCGAAGGTTGAAACAACGCGTCAGGACTCGCCCGTGCATCGGTTGAAACGATGCGGGGGATGATAACAATCAGGACCAGGGGCGGATTGTTCGGGGAACGCCAAATAGAAGAGCGGGTGATGATTTCCAGGCGGGAATGCTGGTCTGCGTGCCCAAGCAGCGATGGCCGTGGTCTCCAGTTGGAAATGCGTATCAGGCCATCAAGCTGGAACGCGACGCTGGAACACGAGAATGCACTGGCAGGGATGCGATGGCAGAACGTCGTCGTCCAGAACATGGGCTGCTACCGTCACGCGCTGCAACTGGCAGCTGCGACTCGGAATCTGGGTCTGGGCCACAGCCAGTTAACTGACACAGCAGTGAGATCTAGGATACTGTAGATGCGAGAGAAGCATAGAGCGCAGATCCAGCTCATGTCCGATAAAGGCAAAGCAGCTGCAGGCACACTGTGCAGGGACGGTCTGCAAGTGGCCCAGGGAAACACGCGAGCCGTTAAAGTTGACAGGGGGCGTCAAAGTAAGCCTAGCTTCTTTAATCCTCTACAGTACTGCAGAGCCGACCAGGCCAGATCGCGCCTGCCCGATGCAAGCAGCGATTCGCGAACTGAGTGGGCCGGGCGGGCGTTTGGTTTGCACGCATACCCCGGATCACCGGCTGGGAGAGGGAATCCTGGCTTGAAGGCCTAGATCTGGGCGCCAGCCGCAGATTCGCGTGGACGCGGACGATACGATACGCACTTGCAGCGTCAGTTGTTCTATGCTGGGTGGCAGTCTTGATCTTGGCCGCTGAGCACATGCATCCTTGCCCAGGGATACACGGTTGCTGATACCGTAATCGCAACCCTCAGCAGTTTCCCGATTGCTCCTTCAGGTGAGCTCCAGCTGCGCGTGTTTTCAGGCCCATCCGTCGGGATACCGAGATGCACTGGCTTGCACAGACGAATTGCAAATGCGAATTGCTAAAAAAGGATGATCCGCGAGAGATTACACCGCCGATCAACAATGAGATCATCCGCGATTAGGCTGCTGGGCATGGGTCTGCGGATCAGGCACATACTGTATGGGGTGTGCATACTGCGCCCAGAGCAGACCCAGAGGCTAGCGCTGTTGGAGGTGGTCTGCAAGGGGGAGGGACTTGCAGCAAGCGTGCAGCGTTAGGATGTGCCAGCGCCAATCCATCTCGAGAGCACGGCGCGCGGGACCAGAACAGAGAACTGGGACTGCAGCTCTGGTGCAATTGAAACCCGCAGGACCCGACCTCGAAGCGCGAAGCCTGGAGTTCCCGCTGTACTGGCGCTACGCAGGACCATCAGACTAGACTCAGGCTCATTGAGGCCCTGCGTGGAAAACTGGCATCGCGGTTCATCGGCGGATAATCGATACGGATGCGGGCGAGCGTGAGTGTGGTGCGCGCGCTGGGAATGCGGCTTTGGGCTGGGGACGGGAGGATCAGGCTGCCCATTCAGTCGACGTATTGTTGTTGCGCGTGCGTTCCGTACTGCGCGGCGGGTCAATGTGGGATGATGGGCGTGCAGGCACGAATGCAGATGCGGCAGACGGATAGATACGTATACTATACTGCCATCTGTATGTGCACTGGAACGGTACGTACGGCTCGGGGCTCGGATTCGGACTGAGACTCGACTGGAGCTGAAGCAGCGAGTGACATGTTCCCACGCGCTCGCACACGTGGCGGGGTCATTGTGCCCGGAGGCGGCCGGATACCTCGTCTGGCACACGCCAAGCAGCGGGCTCGGGAGCGGAGCGGACGCGTGTGAACCTAGCCAGGCTCTAGGGTACGCTGTGGCAGGCGGTAGCTCTCCCGGCGCGTCCCATCGCCCGGAGCTGTCGCGCATCCCCCGAGCATGCACCCCGGCTGTATGCGCATGGGCTACAGTAGCGCGAGGCGCAGCAGCACACACGGGCGCGAATGAAAAAGCGCGGCGAGGCGGAGGTCGGTCGGAGGCAAACTGGAGTGGCAGGAGACTGATTGCATGTTGCCTTTTCGGGCCTTTATTGTCGCGCTCTGATCTCCAGGCTCGAAACGCTGATACTGTTACAGATTCAGATATGCATACGGTAACGGTGATACAGCAGCGGTGCCTGGATCTTTCGCGATGACGCCCGGCCGCGCGCGGAGGGTGCGCAGAACCCTGGCGGGGGATCCTCCTCCAGGCACACCGTCCGGCACTCGTCCCGGGCGCACACAAAAGCTGTGCTGCGACGCGGGACCTGTGCCTGGAAGACGTAAACAACAGAGGATCCAAGCGCCCGCCCGCCAGCCCGTCCACCGACGGTCGCATGCTCGGTTCCGGGCTCAGGCTGGCGTGCACGCCCGTTGGCCGGCAGTCCGCGCTGGCTCGGACAGGCGCTGCTTGCTGTTTGAGCTCAAGCTTGCATCTGCCGCCGCGAGTCTGATGCGCCAGAGCACAGACTCCTGCCCCAGTTTGAGCCTTGCCAGCTACTTAGGCGCCATGGCCCGTCCCCAATCGTCCAACCGGGTCAACGCACCGCCCGCACCGCTGGTTGGAATGGGGACGACTCGCGCCGCGTGCGTGCAGAGCCTGCCGTTCGCATCAAATCCCACGGCGGCTAGAAACGCGCAATATAACCCGTCTCGCGTATTGTGCAGTCAGATGGAGCTTTCCGTATACACAGTCGGTTGCTTGGCGTCTGACAGAACCTTCGTGCAGTGAAAGAAACAAAAGAATCGAGTCCAAGGCTGCGATATTCGATTTGTAAAGTCTAAATGGCTTAATGATAGGAGGATCGCACCTTTTTAATCTTTCTAGGAGGCGCGGAGCCGACGCTTGCACGCCCGTCGATCCTTTCGGAGCCGTGAAGCGTCGGGCGTGACAGACATGACAAGTGTCCCGGTATTAGCCGACGCCCGAGCTCGTTTCCGCGCGCGACGCCGACGGACGTGACATGTGAGGCCGGCTGCCGCTGTCGTTCCGCGATTTGGACTGGATTGACGACCCCCGGGCAGCCAGCATGGCGAAGGACACGATTGGCATTATAGGTGCGCGTTGTGGCTGGCCCAGTGCCGGCGGCCCTGGCGCTGACGCTGACGGCTACTGCAGGCGGCGGCCAGCTGGGCCGGATGATAGCCCTGGCCGCGAACAGACTGGCGGTCGCGACGCTCGTGCTCGACCCGGACGCGCACTGTCCCGCCAAGCAGGTGTCCGTGCCGCCGCCGGGCTCCGCGCACGTCGACGCCGCGTACGCCGTCGGCGGCGGGCCCGGCGTGTCCCGCCTGGCGGCGCAGTGCGCGGTGATCACGCCCGAGATCGAGCACATCGACGTCGACGCGCTCGCCGGGCACCGCGTCGAGCCGTCCGCGGAGACGCTCCGCCTCATCCAGGACAAGTTCGTGCAGAAAAAGCACCTCAAAGCGCGCGGCGTGCCCGTGTGCGACGCACTGCCCGTCGACTCGCGCGCCGCCGCCGAGCGCGCCGTCGACGCGCTCGGCCTGCCGCTCATGCTCAAGCGCCGCGCGGGCGCCTACGACGGCCGCGGCAACTTTGTCCTGCGCGAGCTGCGCCAGCTCGACGGTGCCCTGGCTGCTCTCGGCGCCAGTGACGATTCGAGCGATTATGGCCTGTATGCGGAGCGCTGGGCGCCGTTCGTCAAAGAGGTCGCAGTGATGGTCGTGCGCGACACGCACGGCGAGATGCGCTCCTACGATCCCGCGGAGACCGTCCAGCGCGAGAACATCTGCAGGCTCGTGCTGGCGCCGCTGCGCGCCGCGCAGGACGATGTTGCACGTGCGCGAGCCGTTGCGGAGGACGCGGTGCGCGCGTTCGGCGGCGCGGGCGTGTTTGGCGTCGAGCTCTTCCTGCTGGAGGGCGGCGCGGTCGTCGTGAACGAGATCGCGCCGCGCGTGCACAACGGCGGGCACTGGACCGAGGCCGGCTGCGCGACGTCGCAGTTCGAGAACCACGTGCGCGCCGTCCTCGGGCGCCCGCTGGGCAGCACCGCGATGGTCGCGCCGTGCGCGGCGATGGTCAACCTCATCGGCGGCGACTGGGACTTTGACGAAGCCGTGCGCGTCGCGATGGAGGTCGAGGGCGCGAGCGTGCACGTGTACGGCAAGGCGTGGCGCGCGGGCCGCAAGCTCGGGCATGTGAACGTCGTTGCGGATTCGGACGCGCAGCTGCGCACGCGTCTGCGGCCCATCCTGCTCGCCATCGATGACCCCGACGTCGACGCGTACGCGCCCGAGGCGCCGCCGCGCGGCGTCAACCATGCGTTCCCGCTCGTGTCCATCGTCATGGGCTCCAAGACGGACCTGCCGTGCATGCAAAAGGCCGCCGACGTGCTCGACGAATTTGCCATTCCGTACGAGTTGCTCATCGTCAGTGCGCACCGCACGCCCGACCGGCTGTATGCGTTCGCGAAGGGCGCGGAGGCGCGCGGCGTGCGGTGTATCGTCGCGGGCGCGGGCGGCGCGGCGCATTTGCCCGGGATGGTGGCTGCACTGACGCCGCTGCCGGTGGTGGGTGTTCCGGTCAAGACGACAGCGCTGAGCGGCGTGGACTCGCTGTACAGCATCGTACAGATGCCGGTGAGCGCATTCATTGGACGGGATTTTGCGTCCCTCTCAGGATTATGGTGATGCTGACAACGAGCCCTCAGCGTGGGATCCCCGTCGCGTCTGTAGCGATCGACAATGGGACGAACGGGGGACTATTGGCCGCCCGGATTGTGGGAAGCGCGGCAGCAATGAGCAGCTGGATGCAGTCCCAATCGGACGGCGTGGCCTTCGATCCCAGAAAGTAGATATTGCGTGAAAAATACAGCGGCGTGACGGACGGATTGTTTGGGCGCGCGGGGCGTCACGCATCACGGGCCGTTCTTCGCTCCGATCAGGGGGCCTTTACCGACAGGACTCTGTTGTCGGATCTGGCCGCGGGCACTTAAAACACCTCGTCCTCCTCCCTCCTCCTCCCCGTCCTCACCTCGGCCCCCACTCTCCTCCCCGTCCCCCCGTTCGAATCCCCGCTGTGGCGTCCTTTTCCGATTTTGCTCTCATGAACGCTGCCTCCACGAGCTCGTTTCCGGTCGAGGGACTGGCCGCCGACATCGACCACCGCAAGAAACGCCGCAACCGCACCACTCACTCGTGCATTAATTGCCACACGACCAAGCGCAAGGTGCGTGCTGCCTGTATGCGCCCTGTGCGATCGAGGTGCTGAGACGGCGTCCACAGTGTGACAGGAAGCGTCCGTGCTCGCGCTGCACGCAGCTCGGCCTCGTGCGTATATTGCGCTGCTTTATAATTATTTGCTTGCTCACTCTTTACGCTGCAGACCGGGCTCTGCGTCTACGAGGTCGACGACCCCACCGTCGCCGACGACCCCAACGTCGACGAGCTCACCCGGCTGCGCAAGCGCATCGCCGAGCTCGAGGGCGTCATCCGCGAGCTCAAGAACAAGCCGCACCCGCGCTGGGCGACGCAGGCCTCGTCCGAGACGCCGGCCTCGTTCCACACGCGCTCGCAGCACTCGCGCCTCGTCAAGAAACGCAAGCTCGAGAACGGCGACGAGCTGTACGAGCTCGACGGCGCCGGCGGGCCCTCGTCCGTCAAGCTCGAGGGCGGCCACGAGTTCTTCAGCCTCGACGGCCACTACACCATGGGCGACGGCTTCCGCGTCGGCTCCGACGACGCCTTCTCGTCGCCGGTGTCCGTGCGCTCGGCCGACTCGCCGCCCATCACGCCCGTCGGCTGCGAGTGCCTGACCAACACCGCCGCCTACAACGCGCTCGGCGACCTCGACAACTACCTGCGCTCCGCCATCAACACGCTCGCCGCCGTCCGCCACTCGCCGACCTCGCCCGACGCCCCGCCCACCAGCCCCGACGAGCGCTGCGCCATCTACGCAGAGATGGCCCGCCTGCAGGACCTGATTGCGTGAGTCGTGCATGCGCGCGCGCTTTGCTTCTCGTCCAATCGTTGCTCACCATGCGCCATGCGCTGTCCGACAGCATGTCCACGCGGTCCGCTGCCTTGGCCGCCCTCCCGCAGCAGCAGCAACAGCAGCAGCAGCAGGTGCCCCAGATCTCGCAGCCGAGCCCGCCCGCGCACGGTCGCGGCGGCCCGCTGTCGGTCGCGGTGCCGCTGGCCTTCCAGGCGTCCATCGCCCAGGGCGTGCCAGACAGCTTCAACCTGCGCCCGCCTCCGCCCGGCGGCGCCAGCGCGCACTACAGCGCTGCGTCGTCTGCGCCGCACACGCCCAATGGCCTCATCACGCCCCCGCTCTCGTCGCATTCCGGCACGACGTCGGCACATCCGTGGGACAGCTACAGCAACGGCGGCAGCTCGCCCTCGCCCGGCCTCATGGGCCCGCCGGACGCCGGTCATCAGCACCACGTCTCGTCGCCTGCACTGAGCGCGACGTCGAGCGGCACGGCCTCCACGGGCTACGGCGCGATCCCGACGACGGTGCAGCACGAGCTCGAGCGCGACGCGCTCAACTCGCTCGCCGCCATGGGCTCCTACGGCCAGCACCAGCATCAGCATCATCACCAGCAGCAGCAGCAGCCGCAATTCTACGCGCCGCAGCAGACGCCGCACTACGCCGCCGCGCATGATTACGACATGACGCCCAGCGCCAGGTCCTCGTTCGACTCGTCGTACGACTTCTGCGGCCACGCCCAGCACCAGCAACATAACGCCTACGTCCTCCGCGCCGCCGCGTACTAGGCAGCCGACCCAAAATTTTCCCACTTCCCGGGTCCGCTCGCCAGAGCCCTCCGCCACCACCGCGCACACGACGACACCCAGCCGCCCGCTAGTCCGGCGCGCCGCCTTCACCTTCGCCACCCTTCTTGGACCGGCCTCCACGCCTTACTCTACGACCTTCACACCACACCACGGAAAAAAACGAAACCCTCACGTCGTCGCTCTCTGCTCTGACCCTCTGCTGTCGTTTTGCGCATCGCGCGCTACTCGCACTCCACACGGACACACCACTCGCCTCGGTCTAATTCCGGTCCAAGACCCCCTTCATACGTTACTCCCACACCGCTTAGTCGCACCCGGACACACACACACACACTCGTCGTCGCCGCCGTCGCCTTCCCTCGTTTCGGGCTCTTGCGGACGGACGCTCACCTCGCTCGCCACGGACCATGTTCCTCATAGTGTAGACCCCCCGCGCAGCGCGCGCGAAAATTCTTTCCCGACCCGACTTCCACTTCGAAAGCAAAGTGTATCTCTAGCTGTGAGCACTGCATGCGCGGCCCCTCCCCCCCTTGTTTGTAGATATCTATCTGTACTATTTAGGGTATTAGTTCTGGCTCGCTCGGCGTAGGGTAGTAGCCTCCTGCTCTGGATTCGCTTTGGGCTGTAGTAGTTTTTACGTTCTGCCTTCTTCTTCTGTAGGGGGGTATGACGGGAGGGGCGTGGGCCGCGCCTGGAGAATATTAGTTGGCTTCGCAGTATCCTTGTACTGTATCTTCGATTCTCGCGTGTGAGCCTCAAGTTGAAGTTGGGACGGGGACTTGTCGCTTGCGATCGCCAATGAACTTCGGAGTTCTTGTGAAGCTTGTTGCTCGATTCCGACATCGATGCTTGTTCCATGCGCAGGCACACGCACACGTTGTGCGTTCACGATCTCGCATTTGAATGCGTCCCAACTTGCAAGCTTGCAAAGGTGCACGGACATCTGCTTATTGCTTGTTACCTACACGCGCACGCAGCGAGCCCGATATCAGCTTCTAGACTGTTTCTTTGTTCTCTGCAGCGCGTTCCGAGTCTTCGTTCATTGTCAATGCGTGCCTCGCAGGCGCGCACAAGGGCACAAAGGATCCTCGCCGCGGCTATTGTTCTGGGATAGGCGCGATCGCTGCAGGATGGGGACACAACCGAGCGACGAGGCCTGGGTGTCCACGCCTGCTCGTGCCAGGATCTCTGGGCCGGGCGTGCCGAGCCGCTCCCGGGCTTCCTGGGAGTCTTGTGCTCAATCGGAACATGACGCGGACTGCAGGGCTGCCCCGGCGGGAGGATTCAGCGCGCTGAGATTTCGCTGCACTGGCAGCGCGCGAGCTTTCAGGGCGCCACCGCCCCGTCCCGCTGTCAGCCTGGCCGACCAGCCCGCGCGCGGACGAGGACTAGGCCCTCCCCCGGGCTCAGAGTCAGCGTTGACACATCTGCTGACGCCTTGCATGCGTCGTCGAAGGCTCTGTTTGCGACGCGGACTCGGAGCGTTATCGTGCTGTAACTTAAGGGAGTCTGCTCCCGCGGTGGCGAGATCCACAGCTAGCTCAGGCAAACTGCACGAGCGCGAGGGAGAGTGCTCCACTGCTGTTGCAACCTCTCTCCGCCGGGACGCGAAGCAACAGTCTCATCGCCTCGGTGTGGCAAGATGGACAAGACCGGCGGCGGCACAGCCCCTTGTCGATCCTCGCTCCCATCCGGCATGACGGTGGATACGACCTGCAAGAAGCGGCGAGTCCGCTCGCGGGGCTGTGTGGAGCGATCGTGGACGCTCGAAACGGGCGGCGCGCTGCCACACTATGCGGAATGCTGAGCAGTGCTCCCGACCGGCTGTGAAAGCTTCGGTCCTCGTCCATTATTGCTCTATGCTGGAAACATCTCGCTTTACAGATGTGGCTTGTGGCTACCTGTATGCTTCTCAGTGTTGTCACTGTGGCATATTGTTGCGGAATGTTGCCAGTGGGGCTCGATCTCGACTGTCGTGCTGTGGTACCACCGATAGAATCTCGGACCGATTATTCTTTCCAGGCTCTAGCCAGCTGCTGGGAACCGCCACCTCAAAAGGCTTCGGGTTTGCAATCAGCAGCCCTATCTATGAGGCACTCTCGCAGCTGTTCTCTGGCCATCTATGCATGACGCGCAGTGACCCGTGCCAAAGTCATTTTCCCCAGCATTTATTTTTCCTGGCCCCACAGCGGATTCATTTCCGGTCGTAGTCATGTAGACCTCTGTGTACCTCAGATTCACAGTCAGGTTCGGAAAACGGGGGGCAGCACCTGCGCGCAGCCGCGCCGTTGATAAATGCATCGGCATCGACATATGGGCGCGAGTCTCCTGCATCGGGTTTCGGATTGACGTTGTTATCAAGATCAGCACACACCAGCATAGCGTCCTATGCGTCCTCCGCCGCCGGGAGGCTGGCATGGACATGGCGCTGGCAGCATGCAAACAGTCAACTTCACGCCAGCGCGAGAGCGGCTTACGTAACCCCGACATTAATCCCGCGCGCGCGGGGCCTGGAGATCACGCGTCGCTGCATTCATCGCATCCACCTCGCGCTGAAACGCGCAGGCTCCACCGTTCGCGACCCCTCTGAGACTGATATGATGGTCGCGCTGCGTGGAATAAGCGTTCAGATTAATGCGAGCGATCCGACGTTCGCCGTCGGTCGGGTGACGATCCGAACGTCCCTAGAACCAGCATGAACGCGCAGATCGCCGGATCCGGGGCGAAGGCAATGCAGGCGGTGCGCGTGCCTGAACTTCACGATTCACAGTCTCTAAATGACGCAGTGAATGCTGTGTGCAAGAAGACTCAGAGCACCGAAGCGCAAGTCTTCGTCGGGAGCCTAGCTGTTCGACTCGGCGGCGATGCCTGTACCAACAACAACGAACCCTGCTTCTCGGAACACTCATTTGTTCATTCCAGACAGCTGCAGTCACATGCATCGCCGGATGTGGACGTATAATCAATCCGAACCCGTTGGGGGGTGTGGAGACATCGTCAGAGTGTCTGCGCTACAAGCTTCCAGGCGCCAATGTATATACATAGACTCCAGGCTATAGCACAACGGGCCACGGCGCTTTGGTGTCAGACGCGAGATTCAGATCATGTCCTATTCGAGCCACATCAGGGCCGGGAGAAGTCGCATAGCGCGCATTGCGACTCTTTGTTCGAGGCGCCCGTCAACAGCTTGCCACGCCGATAGAGCCGGCTCATGGGCAGCTGCCGCTCATCTGGAGGGTACTCTCTGTCTTCCCATTTGTCCGTGAAATGCTGCATGGAGCTAGAAGACAAGAGACACAAGGTGCTGCCATGCCGATTTTGCATCTATCAGCGGAGTGCGGTAGATTCAAGGGGTGGACGGCAGACATTCTCTCAGCACTGAAGTGACAGCATGATCGTCAGGTCCCATCATTCAGAGACAAACAAGCATCACGTCACGGTCCGGTACATTTCGGGACGATCTGACTCTATGGTGAACATGGCAGTGAGCACTCAATGGCAGATGCTTGCGCGTGGATGCTTTTGCTGCAAGAATCGGGACATTACGGGATCTGAATGGGCCTCTGGCCAGACTACAGGGTGACCCTTGAGATTATGAAGAAGCATCGCAGCTTCTTCGCGCTTTCCCACAAGATCGTACAGTGTACACAGTTCAGAGTAAGCTTCAGAAGACAAGCGGGTAGTCGCGGAGAAAGCCATGACATGGAACCATTGCTTCACGTGCGAGTCTATCCGTGCGCATGGGCGGTGCTTTGTCGGCGGCGGCACTTGTTGGAACGGCCACAGCCAGTCTTCCACGACAGCACCTGTGCGCGCCCGTGCGCAAATTGGCCCAGGCGCTGTAAATGGGTCCAGATAACCGAAACGATGAGCCTGTAGCTGGGAGACCGGTTCGATTGATTCGTTGTTTTGTGGGATCGTGGGAACACGGACTGCCGTAGCATTCAGTTGAGATATTCAGTTGGGAGAATGCCCGTCGTTCGCGGACCATGGCACTCCTAACTGAGACTGATTCAGAGCCGCATGTCTCGAGGAGAGGTCCAGTACAGGTCCCCTCCGCCGATTAGATATGATCCGCAACGGCTTCTGACTGGCATCAGTCCCATGTACTGGCAGGCCCGCCTTTCCGCCACCATGTCAGTGCGATGTCGAGATCCATCCTGGCCGGCAGTCACACGCCACAGGACCGCAGGTCTGCCAGTTGGACATCCTTGGAGAATCTCTGAGTAGACACCCGAGCCATTCGGATGAGCAGGAATGGCAGGAGAACCTCCCTCAGCGATTATCATTCTGTATGCCAGAGCGGCATTACCGATACGCCGAAAAGCGCAGGTTAAGGATATTTGAGCACTATCGAGCTCGTAGGACACGACTCTTTATTCAGAACGCCATACCTGCTCGCAACATCTCATTCTTCTCCGCCAGCGCCGTATTTTCCGCGGTAAGATTGGCGACCTGGTTGGTGAGCTCTACAATCTGCTGGGTGAGTCGAGAAGTCGTCTGCGACAACGTCTGGGCGAGCTGTGCACGTGCGTCGCGTTGTGCCTGGACCTCTTGCTTCGCGCGGGAGAGCTCACGCGCCAGGGTCTCGCTCTCTGCCGTCAACTCCTGCATGAGAAGCGTACTCGATGTGGAGCCGCCGCCGGGCGAAAACGGTGCCTGAGGGTCTGCAAGTAGTTGAGAAAGTGGTCATCCATGCGCAGAAACATTCCTACCAGAGGCCAGCGCGGGCCCGCTGAATCCGCCTGCAAAATGGAATGCTGGCTCCATAGCCTGCCATAACTCAGCTTCCACACAGCTAACTGATGTATTGTCACATACCGGAGATGAAATATCTGCCAGGGGTGGACGAAGCGGGGATTCTAGTCGCACGTGGAGAGTGCGGACGACGTTCTTGTTCTTATTGACGAACGCGATGAAATTCTTCCAGCAGTCCGGCGTAGACCTGAGTTTTGCATCAATCATGAGCCCACAGCCTGTCGTGCTGGCAGGGACTCACTCACAGAGCTATTTCGTCCCTATCGTCGTCGACATAGTAAAGCGCGTACAACGCCGCCTCGTCAAGGCCGAACAGCTCCCGGATATGGTTGTGCACGCGAGCCCACTCAGCGTCCCATGATTCGTCCGCTGAGGTCTTGTCCCACTTCGCGATATGGGTGACCGTGCGGGCCCCAGGGCCAGCGGGAGAATCCAGAGCAAAGAAGACAACAGGCGTGTCCTTGATATGCCTGACCTCGAAAGGAGAAACCGCGCCTGCCCCTGCCTGGATGCCTGTGTCTGGCGCAATTATTTTCTGCAGTCACATGAGAGGGCATCACGCGATGCAGGTATAGGACACGCACAATGTTAGGTGTCGGGCTCGATATATTGACTTCCAGGTGGCGGATGCGTTTTTCGGATGCGTTCAGCAGCTCGGAGAACGTTCTCCAGCACCAGGGAGTCGATCTGAAAGAAGGTGCGTTAGATGCCAGGATCTTCCGGGGTCACCGGGTAGACGCACAGGGTGATCACGGTCTTTGCGGCATCTACAATTTCCAGAGACCGTGTGAGGGTTCTGGGCACGCGAAAGGCGTCCTCCAGGGACTCGCGGACATTGTCCCAGCTGCCAATCCAGCGCTCAGCATCTGAGCCCTTTGCGATCGAGCCAGAAATCCAGAATGTGGCGAGCTCATTCTCTCCAGAAAGAAACCGAGCCTTCATGGGGAGCGCAACAGCTTTCCCTGCAATCTTACGGACAGGAAAGCCTGGACTAGAAGTGACCGCTTGGCGGCTCGAGGGCGAGGTCTAGAGGATCAGTTAGGCACGTGTATCTCTCCCGGATGGGTGGCATACCAAGGGCTCGCCGCGTACGCATGCTCTGATTTGAATCGTTCGGAGGTCATCATTTTCAAGGGGTAAGAAGGTCAAGAATTTGTTCCACGTCCGTGCGTCTGCACTGCGAAACATTCAGGCAAAGCGAAGCTAAGTATGTGATACTCACATCATCACTTCGTCACCGTCCGGGTCCTCCACCATGATCACCAGGGTCATCTCATACGGTAAATCAAATGCTTGACGAATGAGATTATGAATCGTCTTCCATGGTCTCTCCTCGTCGTTGGCAACGCTGTCCGCGACTTCCTTCTGACGTGGCCACGAGACGAGCTTCTTTTCGCCACGAAACGAGACCTTGAAGTCGAGGTTGGGTAATCCACGCACACCCTTGATGTCGACACGTCCATTCTTGCATTTGACACCGTCACGGACGCGTTCGGGTAACGAGCCCCAATACTCGGAGCGCTTGATGCCTGTAGGCCCAATGAGACTGCTCCCAAGGTGAGTATGAGAGTCGGATGCGAGGGATAACGTACGTACAGTTTCTTCTCTTCGCCGGCCTTATCCTCGTACACAAGATCCAGCTTGCAAGCTCTCGGGTAACCAAACGTGGACTTGACAGCGTCGTGCAGAATAGCCACCCACTCGACGCCGTTCCACGGTGCATTCGCAAACTTGTCGGTCCACGGCACAACACGCTCCTCGTCGCCGAGCCAGACGGAGAAGCCAAAACGCTCTTGACCAGCACGATCCATGAGGGGAAGAGCTAGCAAGTGTTGCTGGTAGCACGGGTGGCTTTATGGCTGCGCGCTGACAGGCTGTCCTGCATTCGGTTTGGTGTGTCGATCAAGGTCTATTGGCAACTGCAATCATTTGCATGGGTTAAGACGGCCCAGGAACAGCGAGCGGCGCATTGAGCGGCGTTGCTGACAGCGTCGACAGCACTGTAACAAGCATGTTGGCACGGAGAAGAACCGCGGGAGAGTGTCGACGCGAACGCAGCAATATTTTCGTTAGATAAGCGCGAAATAAGACTCAAGATGTCGAAAAAAATGTCCAGGCAGTCCTGGGCGGCAACTGGGCGGCCGACTGGCAAACGGGCGGCGGTGACGCGGGCAAAACGCGGTTCGGGCGGAGTTGGACTAGTCCGAGTCAGCTCTCTTCTCTATGCATCACCAGCGTGCTGAAGCCTTCGAAAGCTCCGTCGTTGGCCGTCGATGCGCATTACGGCAGCGAAGTCGGACCATCCTTGCTTCCATACGTCCGCATCATAGCTGGCGCAGAAGAAACAGAGGGTCAGCAGCTGCAGTGCTACTCCTACTAGTAATTATATAATCATCGCCAAACACAAGTATTAGCATGGCCTGCTCGGCGAGGCTTGTTATTCTCGAGTAAAGGTGCCGCAACTTGGACGCATCCGCGGTGGCGAACGCTGGCCGCTGTCGCGGTCCGGGCCCCGCTGGATGCGGTCATCAGGTACACATGCCGAAAGTTCCTATAAGAGCCCTGCTGCTTGCCATTGTCCTGGTTGCCGTCCGTTGCGTAGCTCGATGGCACCCATTCGCGTAGCCGTTCTCGGCGTGGGCTTCTCCGCGAACGTTTTCCAGATCCCGTTCATTGTGCGTCTGCCGCTTGCATGACAGCCCGACTTACTTGACATGGAACCAGCTCGCCCTGCCGGATGTTTTTAAGCTTCATTCTATCCTCGAAAGACGGGCGAATGACCAGCAAAGCGTCGCCCGTGACAAGTATGGCCATCTCGGCGTCAAGGTCGTCACCACCTTTAGTGAGATTACCAGTGACCCCGAGGTCGACCTAGTGCGTCCCTTCAGATTTGAAATTTGCTGTACCTTCATCTCGCCCCCAGGTTGTCGTTTCAGTCAAGGATCATGCACATTATGAATATTCGAAGGTCAGTCTACGCTTGTTGAGTGGCTTGGACTCGGAAAGCTGAACCACAAGCCAGGGTGCAATGCTCGCTGGAAAGCATGGTGAGTTCGTCTGTCATTCATATCATCTTTTGAAAGGCTCAGTGACCCTCAGTAATCCTTGAGAAACCGGTTACAGCAACTAGCGAAGAAATGCGCGACCTCATAAAAATCGCAAAGGAGAAGCACGTCGTTCTCGCGCCGTACCACAATCGTCGCTTCGATGGAGATTTCAGAACTGTCCGCTCACTGATCCAAAGTGGCAAGGTCAACAGGTCATTATGATATCCAGAAATTTCGCTCATCGCTCTCATAGTTGGCGGAGCCCGTTGATTTCGAGTCGAGGTGCGCTCTCCAAGGCGCGATGCTGTATTCAATAATGGATTTACCTGTTCGAAGATTCGATCTACGTGCTGACTGGCCGATGGGACCGCCCGGCGGCGCAGCTGGAATCACCTACGGGCTGTAAGCACAAGCTTGAGCGCATCACGTGCAAAGCTCATATTAAATATATAGCGGCACCCATCTCATCGACCAAGTGGTTGCTCTGTTTGGAGCACCCAAGTCAGTCACCGCTCTGCTCGCGAATGGACGCGGGGAAGGCCATCCTGATGTGGACGATTCTGTGAGTTCCATATGCGCCTGCAGGCCAACATCTGAGTACCAACTTTGACTGCGTTGATAGTTCACCATTCACCTGCGTTACTCATCCTCGCCGATGATCGTCACCCTCCGCTCAGCCCTGCACTCCGTTCTCTCACAGCAAATCCGCTTCATCATCCGAGCCAAGGAGACTAGCTACGTCAAATATGGCTTGGACCCTCAAGGTGCGCGTCGCGTCTAATATTACGGATTGGCGTCTCATGACAGTAGTAGAGCCACAAATTATGTCTCAGGGGATGACCCCTCTCGACCCTGGCTTTGGCGAGGAAACCGAGGACCGCTGGGGAGAATTTGGCCAGCGCGAGAATGGGAATACAACCTTCAGAAAGTACTGTATCCTTAACCCTGATTGGCTCTGCATCTCTGGCTGATACGTCTTGTCGATCTCAGGATCAAAACGCTTCCAGGCTCGTATACCGACTATTACCGCAACGTCGCGTCTGCCATCAACGGCACTGGACACTTGGAAGTCACCCCCGAGCAAGCGGAACTAGGTATTAGAATCGTTGAAGCCGCCAAGAGGAGTGCAAAGGAAAGCAAAACTGTCGACTTCGAGTGAGCACGCTCGATATGATGAGTCGCACGGCGCGTGTACATTCTCATGAAGTGAACTGCTGATTACCGTTACAAATGCATACCGACGATTAGTCTCCTTCGCAGACTTTATGTACGAAACCAACTTCGATGGTATGACAGTGTTGTTCACAGGCGCTATCGTCAGAGGGGCATGATATCAAGATCAGGTCGATTCTTTCCTCTCGGAAACAGCTTGGTCGTAATCCCGCCACGCGGCGAACATCATGAGCCCAAATGCCTGTGCCTCAGGGCTAAGGAGGCCGACGAGTGTGGGCGTGACCCCCAGCGGGTCCACAACAGGCTTCATGATGCCCAAGTCATCTATGCCTGAGACGACAGCATCTCTAACTCGCTCTACTCGAGCATCCAGGGTGTATTCTGACGGCCAGTGCGTGGCCAATCGGTACGCGCATGCGACAATCGCCGCGCTCGCTGCACATTCTCCGAATGTATCTTCAGGAGCAGCATCCAGATAGTTGGGCACAAGATGCCCTGGCATCTGCGTATCGTGGTCAATGACTCCATAGAGTTGAGAAAATGCGGACGAACCCGGGTAGCTGCGTCCAGGGCGGCCTCGAGAATCTCGCGCGTCCACAACCCTAGATCCGCACTCTCGAGACTCAACACGGAGGCGTTTCGGGAGAGCTCGATTGCTCGGCGCAAGAGTACCATGCCGAGTGCGGCCCATCCGTTGCCCGTCGCCCAGCATCCTGCGTCCAGAAATTCCTTCTGGTCATCAGAATAAATATGTCTCCACGCTCCTCCGTCTTCCAGTTTCAGTGCACTTCGGTACAAGCGACACTGTTGGAATGCAAGACGAAGGAGAGACGGATCGCTGAACCGCAAGGCGTAGTACGCGAGAAACGGTGGACACATGTAAATGGCATCGCTCCAATACTCGCGATCGAAAGCGCGATGCGATATGGCACCTGTCAAAGTACGGGGCGCTTTCTCGAGGATCTACGTCCATATAAGACATGAGTTACAGCGGCGCAATGTGTGCGTGCACGGACGTAGGCAAGTTGCTTGTCGGCAGCGGCTTTCCAAAAGTCGCGCCGCTTAGGTTGAGGATCAGTGCAAGCCCCTGCATGACTTTAATGCCGTATTCATGCTCAGGGACGCGTATGTACGCACCTATGAGCACTGCTATGCCTGCTGATGCGCCGTCTAATGCCGCACCGTCATTACCGCTGCCGATCTTCTGGCTTAGGCGGCCGTCGTCCCCTTGCAGATAAGCCGCACTGAGCGCAATATGGAGAACCTCTTCAGGGACCGTCGAGTCGGGCGCGAGAGGAGCTGGGCCAAAGACACTGAGAGTGGGATAGTCGAGCTCGAGAATTGCGTTGGCTGCAACGCCTTGTTCCCAGCTCTTCCGCACCGCGCCGAGGAGAACGCCTTTTACGGCTTGGATTTTATTCTGGTGTGCGTCTAGCATTAGTGTGCAGCGGCGTGAGGGACTAGGGACGGCGGTCGTCGGAGTTGTCGGACTGCGCGGCCCGATGCTCCTTAGGCTTCAGTTCAACTCGTACTGTACAGCTTTCGACTTCTCCATAATTGTCAGCACTGCGAGTGGAATATGCGTGCTCGGTGCTGGAATGAACACCCCTATTCATTAGCTGGCGCGCTGGATACCCGTCGAGTGCGCCAATCCAACGCAGCGCAGAAAACTGGCGCACGCCGCAGGCAACCCGGCGTCGAACAACCTGCGCGACTGGCTCAAGGTCGTCAACGACTCGTCCGTCGCGCACCCTACGCACGCGCCCATCGCCCACGCGCTCGACGTCAAGGACGACCTCACAGACAACGCCAACTTCGCCGCCGGCAACCTCGCCGCGCTCAACCAGCGTCTCAAGGACGCGTTTGGGAGCCGCTTGCTCAGGGCGGATCAGGCGCCGGCCGGGCTGCCCAGCATCGACGCGCTGCGCGGGAAAATTGTGCCCATCATGTCGGGCGACGCGACGACGCGCTCGCAGTACAAGTCCGACACAGGCTCCAACCCCGCCATCGCACGCAACTCGAAAGGACAGATCGTCGAGGTGCGCGGGGGATGACATGCGAATGATCCCGTGCGGGAGATATCTGATGTGGCTGGCGTTGGCTGGTGCACGACGACGGCGGCAGCAACCTGTGG
Organism: Auricularia sp. M12; assembly: GCA_037042885.1. Taxonomy (NCBI): domain Eukaryota; kingdom Fungi; phylum Basidiomycota; class Agaricomycetes; order Auriculariales; family Auriculariaceae; genus Auricularia; species Auricularia sp. M12. The sequence continues at coordinate 997,719 of CM073209.1, forward strand.
TACTGGAGCGGCAAGATAAACAGCGACGGGAGCGTCACATGGCTGCGCCACGGCAATTACGATACGGGCAAGACGCCCGCGGTCGCGCTCAACGATGACGGCTGGCTTGTCGAGGTGCACCAGGGCTCCGTCCTCACGCAGCTGTGGTACCACGTCGGCCGTGTCGACGCCGCCACCGGCGAGATCACATGGTCGCCGAGCGCGAAGTACGACGACGGCGTGAACCCGTCGGTGAGCTTCACGGACGCCAGCACGGTGCGCGAGATCCACAAGAGCCAGAACAACAGCCAGAACTGGCAGTGGACGGGCAAGCTCGACACCGGCGCGTCGTCCGTCGCGTGGAGCGGGAGCGGCAAGACGTCGGACGGCCAGTTCAACAAGTCCGAGAACAACGTCATCAAGGTGTACAAGGACTCGGCGGGCAAGCTCGTCACGTCCGCCGGGTCGTCGTCGGCCGTCGCATCGCGTACGAGCAGCTCTTCTTCGTCGAGTTCCAGGCGGGCAACAGCGCCGAGCTGCAGGACGGCGCGATCTTCTACGCCGCAACCGCGACGGACACCAGCTTCCTGGTCAACGCGCGCAATGCCGGCAAGATCGTGCGCGAGTGGGACTTTGACTCTGCGAGCCGCGCGACGACGCCACTCGTCAACTACCTCGCGACGAACCACCCGTACGACGCGTGGTACGACACCCTTCTGAAGAACAACAACGCCGTGCAATAGTCTGCACGCGTCCACGCTCGCTGTCGCCCTGCTTTGCGCGTGGCTTGTGCGAAGCTGTTTCAGTAGCGCCAAGCGCCTCGCACACAGGGGGATCTTCTGCAAACACAGGAACTTGCTATGCTGATGTCGCACTGTTCTGGCGGCAGAGGAGACGCGATTCTGGCGCGTTTTAGGCATGTTTTCCCAACCAGATTTCCGACCTGGTTTGCTTCTCACGAAGGGCAGGATCTCCGTCATAGCCTGAGATTAAATGATCAGCTGCGTACCTTAAATCTCTGACCATGCGCAGGGTGAGCCTTTAACATGATGCGTCAGAATATCTCGTCGAAGACTTGACATTTGACATAGCAGTTAACGATGCAGTGCCTTGTGTCTCGGAAGGGACAAAGCCAATGCATTCCACGCGCTCAGTTGCTCAGTATAACCAGCCGAGTCGCTTGGGCGGTGTCACAACGAGTGGAAGCCCAACACAGCGTTTTCGGAATCTATCAACACGACTGGTTATAGCATCCCTCGGTTTCTCTCCGTCCCTTGACTCTCTACACTGTCCTCATGCTCATACCCGTTGCATTGAGTGCTATCCTCCTGTGCCTTCTTGTATGTCAAGCTCAGATCAACGTCCTTGTGGAGGAGGATGACCCGTCTCGTACGTTTGCAACGACGTTCTGTGAGAAATTACTTCCTCTGTTAACCGTCATCCAGTCGTTTTCTCTCCGGAAAAGAGTTCATGGGGACATAGAGTCAACCCTAAGCCTGGTCCGAATGGTTCATCAGTTACGGACTATTATCATTCTGGGGTTACATCTGCATCTCCCAGGCCGGCGCATCGATCTCCTCACTTTCAACGGTACCATGGCCGGCCTCTCAAATCTCAACCTGAGTCTCACCTCACTTATAGGGTCGTACGTTGCATACATCTCGGACAAGCACCAAGCGCACGGCAAGATGGAGGTATGTCGAACTCGTGTCTATCTTTCCATTCTGAACTCTTCAGGTCGATCTTGACGGCGTCAAGACTACTTTCTCAGCCTACAATTCTTCGGAATACGGCACGCCGCAAGTGAGGCTCTTCGAGGCTCATGTGGACCCCAATACACCGGGGCACATGATTAAGCTCACAAACTTAGAGAACAAAACAATGGGGTTCGATTACTTGCTGTTCGTCTCAACATTTTCCAAACAATTTAATCACAGTGCTGACATGACAAAGCTTCACGGCAGTGTTACCGAGCATTCCGCATTGCCATGAGCCTTCGAGTTCCTCGCCTCCCGCATCGAGTTCTTCGTCCGCTCCATCCAGCACTAGCTCCGCGCTTACTCCCTTGAAAGGTTTTTCTACGCCGGTGACCTCTACTTCTACAACGTCAATCGCAACGTCTGCGCCATCGACCGCTGCGTCCCCTTCATCAAGCTCTACCCTCACATTTTCGAGCTCTGCATTCACTCCATCGATGATTAAGCCAACTCCGCCGAACTCTACGCCCCTTTCATTGAGCTCTGCACCCCTGTCATCAAGTTCTACCTCCAGTCTATCGACCTCCACATCCAGTCTATCGACCTCTACTGTGACATTCAGTGCTTTGAGTTCTACGCCCACCGTTTCTACGTCCCATTCTCTGAAATCGACAGATCAGTCAGAGACGGCAACCACCACACCCCCTCGCGTTTCTGGGCTTCCGACGCTATCATTGGCATCCCTATCATTGCAGAGCTCGCAGACCCCAGTAACTTCTGCTTCCAAAACCCACAGCTCTCCTGCGGCGTTCACCACCAAGAATCGACCGTCAACGTCACCAACCACGCAGTACGCCAAAGTCCCATCGGCGGCAGCAGTCTCTCAGACCCCAGAAACGTCTCGTCTGGGTATCGGTACTTCTCCCTCGACATCGACCACGAGGGGTCGGTTCTCATACAGTACTGACAGGGTAAATTCTCAGCCGAAACACCATGACTCCCCTCCTGCGTCAACGACAATAATCTCTCTTTCTGTCGCTACAACCCTGACGATAGTCGCTGCTGCTGTGCTCGGTGTGGTGTGCTTGCGCCGGCGCCGGCGCAAGGCAGGCGACCGCGATGTTGCCGCTGCGAATGCGATGGGAGAAGCAGACCAGCGCCTTCTAGTGCCGGCGAGCAATCCAGACGCGGATGTCGATCCTGTGTCTCCCAGGCTCGCAATTACCATCCCAGGTACCGACTTGAAAGCGCGTCGATCGGTAGCCCCCACTGTAAACGCTTTTGTAAGCCACCCTCTTTCACATAGTCGAATCGCACTGACTCGCATCATCAGCGGCCCGAGGCTGGTTCTGCCCGTTCAGCGCGCGGTACCGCTGGCGGTTACCGTACGTGACGCGCGCAGAAATGCTCTCATTTATTCATATACACAATTCAGAACCGTTGACGAATGGTGGAGTTATTCCTCCCTCCTACGTCGATGTATGAAACCAACATCGAATGCTTTTCCGCCGGATTCCTTTGGATATTTTCATAATTCCCACTTTCCTCTAACCGCCCCTTTCCCGAAGTTGACCCTGGACGGTTGCAAGCTACATTGTTGCTTATGTTGAAACCTCATTGTACGATTTCAGGTCTGTAGTCGAGAATTGCGTTGACTGCGACGCGTTGTTCCCATCGTTCCCGTACGGAGCAACAGAGAGCTCCTTTCATGCCTTAAATTTTACTTTGCTCTCCGTCTAGCATTAGGCAGAGTTCGATTATTCCAGCGAGGAACTTAGGATGGCGGTCGGAGTTGGACTGAGCATCACGGCGATGCCTGGCGATGCTCCCTCAACTTGTCTCTGTTTCGGCTTCTCCAAAGACTGTTAGCACTGCAAGTGGGACATACCTGCTCAGTGCTGGCATAAAAAATCCTACCTAGTAGCTGGTGCGTTGGCTCCGCGTTGACTATGCTGGTCCAGGGCAGCGCAACATCCGGCGCAACTCGTGCGAAGCTGTTTCCTCGCCAGGGCCAAGCGCCTCGCGCACAGGGAGATCTTCTGACAGCTGTTCTCAAATGTCAGAGAATTCTACAGATGTGTGTGTTCGGGCTCGTGGATTCGCGCTCCAACGAGATGCTCCACTTTACCATACGGATTTTAGTCCCGAAGACGGCCTATGCTCTTTAAGTCCGTCCCGCGTGCAAATTCATATGGCGGCACTGCGAGCGCCCGTGGAGCGCAAATCCACCAGCCCGAACACACACAGCTGTGGGATTCTCTCACATTTGCGAACAGCTGGAATACGCAAGATCTTTCTATGCTGATGATGCGCTGCGGAACAGGAGACGCGCTTCTGGCGCGTTTTAGGCGTGCTTTCCCGACCAGATTCCAGCAGTTTGTCTCGAACGAAGGTCAGGGTCTCAATCACGACCTGCGGCTGGCTAGGTGCTTGGTTACATGCAGTTGGGTATCTGGTTCGGCAGTGAAACAGCTACAAGGTTCGCCTTGTACCTATATATGCTTTTAAGCTTCAAACCAGAGTCTCGTCAAAGACATGATATACTAATTCACCATTCTGCGCGGCATCAGCATGAAGTCTCGGAATGGTCCAGATGTCTTCCACGCGCTCACATGCTCAGGATAACGGCCCGCCTCGCTTGGGCAGTGTCGCAGCAGGCAGTAGCCCGTCACAGCGTTTTCGGAATCTATCAAGCACCTTTGGTTCTAGCGTCCCTCGGTTTCTCTACGTCTCTTGACTTGCTACATTCTCCTTATGCGCGAGCTCCTTGCATGGAGTGCTATCCTCGTCTGCCCTCTTTTATGTCTAGCCCAGATCAACGTCCTTGTGGAGGAGGATGACCCATCTCGTACGTCGCAGCAACCTTCCGTGATTCATCGATAGATCACTTCTTTACTAATCATCCTCCAGTCGTTTTCTCTCCGGAAAAGAGCTCCTGGTCACCGAATTTTAACCCCCAGCCTGGTCCGAATGGTTCATCAGTTACTAGCTATTATCATTCTGGGGGTTACATCAGCAACTCCCACGCAGGCGCATCTATTACCCTCACTTTCAACGGTACCATGGCCAGCCTCCCAAATCTCAAGCGAAGTCTCACATCACTTATAGGGTCGTACGTTGCATACATCTCGGACTTGTACTATACGCACGGCTTGATGCAGGTATGTCGAACGAACTGGGTGATCATGTTTCCATGCCGAACTCTCTAGGTCGAGCTCGATGGCGCGACGACTACTCTCTCAACCTATAGTCCTTTGTCCTACGGCACGCCGCAAGTGAAACTCTTCGAGGCTCATGTGGACCCCAATACACCGGGGCACATGATCAAGCTCACGAACTTAGAGAACAACACAATGGGGTTTGATTACTTGCTGTTCGTCACAATATTGTAAGCAACCTCGCCCCAGCGCTGACACGATTAAGCTTCACCGCCGTATTGCCGACCCCTCCCACTAATCCATCGAGCTCATCGTCTGTCCCATTGAGTTCTTCGTTCACTACCTCGAGCTCGAGCTCCACGCCCACTCTGTCGAGCTCAACTTCCCCAGAAGCAAGCTCTACGTCCACGTTATCGACCTCTACGTCCGCGTCATTGAGCTCTACGCTTACAGCGTCGAGGTTTGCACCCACTCCTTCGAGCACCAAGCCAACTCCATCGAGTTCTGCGCCAGTTTCATCAAGCTCTCCACCCGTTTCATCAAGCTCTCCGCCCGTTTCATCCAGCGCTACGTCCAGTGTATCGAGACCTATATCCAGTCCTTTGAGCTCTACACCCACCTCGATTGCTTTCCATCCCACGACATCCGCAGATCACTCGGAGACGGCATCAGCCACACCTCACGTTTCTGTGCATCCGACGCTGTCATTGGCATCTCTATCAGTGCAGAACTCGCAGACTGCAGAATCCTTTGGCTCCGACATTCAAAGCTCTCCTGCGGCCGTCACCACTAGGAGTCGGCTCTCAACATCACTGACCGCGCAATCCGCCAAAGCACCATCGGCGGCCGCGGTTTCTCAGGCCCAAGAAACGCCTCGTCCGGATGGCGACTCTTCTCCCACGACCTCGACCTCCAGGGACAGGCTCTCATCCAGTACAGACCAGGTGGATTCTCAGCCGAAGCACCATAGCTCTCCTCCCTCATCAACAACAATCATCATGATTTCAGTCGCCACAACCTTGACTATAGTCGCTGCTGCTGTGCTCGGTGTTGTGTGCCTCCGCCGGCGCCGGCGCAAGGCAGACGACCGCGATGCTACCGCTCCGGATGCGATGGGAGAAGCGGACCAGCGCCTTCTAGTGCCGGCGCCGAGCGGCGCTGACTCGGAGGGCGATGTCGATCCCAGACCTCCGAGGCTCGCTATTACGATTCCAGGCGCCGACTTGAAAGCGCGTCGATCTGTGGCTCCCATTCTCAGCGCTTTCGTGAGCCACACGCTTTCGCATAGTTAAGCTTCATTGACTCGCATCATCAGCGGTCCGAGACCAGTTCTGCCAGTTCGGCGCGTGGGACCGCTAGCAGTTACTGTACGTACTGTTTCCATTGAGAGTCACTCCCTCACTCAGATCCTTCTTAGATCCGTTGACCAACGAAGGAGTCATTGCCCCTTCTTACGTCTAAACGTCGAGCCCACTGTGATGCCGGCCCTTTAGACTTTTGCTTAGATATTTACTCCATTCTGAACCCCCTCCCGTCGCCTCTTTCTCAACGTTGACCCCGGACTCTGTGTACCGAGACTGGGTCGCTCCTTGATCGTCGAACATAGCTGTACGTTGTAGATGTAGGCCATTAACGATACCTACTTGCATTTGAACAGGGACATCATAGTAGTAGGCAGGGCCTCCCTTCCATCGCGTCGCCGATATAACTTCAACTCCCTTCCTATACACGCGAGGCTCAGCGTCGTGCCGTCTCCCTCCGCAACAACGAGCGCGTAGATGCGATGAAGCACGGCCGCCAGCTTGCGGAAGTCCTCCTCGTCGCAAGCGCGGTAGTTTTGGACGGACTCGAGGGTGTGCGGCTCGATGTCCGTGAACTCGCCGCGCTCGTGCAGCCCCACGAGGAGATGCTCCGTTTGCGAGAAGAGCAGCTGCGGGAACGTCTTCTTCCAGAACTTGTTAGTCTGAGTAGCCCGCCTGAGAGACTTGAGCTCCACGATGCTGGGTTGCTCTATGAGCGTCCCGGCATGGATGACCTTGATACCGGAGGGAGTCGCGAGACGCTGGCTGCTCAGGCACAAGTATGGGGCCGATGAGGGCGAGTCCGCCTGAGGTTCACTACTCGGGGACTCGGGAGGCAAGCAAGCGTCGACTTCGTAGCGCACCAGCAGCTCAAGGCCGCAGAAATTCTGTTGCGAGCCGCCCAATTAGCACCGGATTCAAAGTCTAAAAACAAACTGAGAGCTGAGCGTACGTAGCGGACGATGCGATAGTGTCCCATTTGCTCTGCAGTCTTCGGCCCATCCGATTCCGATGTGCCAACACCGACCACGACCGGCGCTGGGGCGGTGACGGCGTGCTCGAAGTTCCTGCCGTACCCGCCTCTGCTTACGCCCTTCGGCTGTATAGCGCAATGCGTGCAGAGCATCGTGCTTCCTGCCAGTTGAATGTCGAAGCAGAAGTCCAGGTCGGCGGAGCGGCGTATCCAACCGAGGAGCTTTAAGAGGAATGCTCTCTCCGTGACAAGATGGATGCTTTGGAATGGGAACTCTGGCTGAAGATGCAGGACAGATGAGAGGAGCGGTTCGAGGTTGAAGGGGAGCTCGTGGGTGTGCCAGTAATTGGTGTGGTCCGCGGCCGTGTCCTCGGGGACGGTCAACGGGAATGAAACTCCGTTCAAGGTCAAGACTGGCGGCGAACCTTAAGTGTGAGATAATCAGTTTGTGGAAAATCTGAAATCAAATATGTGGCGCGTACCTGGGATAACGATAGTCGGACTGGGAACATCAGCCCAGCTGTACGAAGCAACTGCGGTCATGTTGCCGATAAAGCTGTCTAGTCCGCCAGCGATGTTAGAGGTCTCGTCTACCGTGGGAATGTCGAGACGGGATATTGGTTGTAGTCCGTCCATCATGCGTCTAAAGACGACCATGCGGTCTCGAGGTAGCATGTCGCGCGCGCAGTCTCCTCAGAGGAGGAAGGCTGCACAAGGGAAAGGGGGAGTGGGACCAAGGAAGGCTGCACAATACCGCGTTGGCACGGGGCACCGACACGACTTTAAGGCGTTGAGGGAGCAGTAAAGCAGATTGCCGCGGTTATGTCACGTCATTCGTTCCGGCGCGCCGTGGATCGTAGACTTCGTAGCTGCCAGGACAATTGAACGAATGGCGCCCGTCGAGGGAACCAGCGTATTTTTCAAGCTCACTTGAAGGTCGAGAATCAAGGCAGGGAGACTCGGGATAGCCTAGGTCCATTTTGAACGGGCTGCGAATCTGAGAGAGCGATGATCGTGCCTAGGATTCGGCAAGTTACCTGTGAAGAAATTTTACGAGCAGAATATGACCGCCCCGCGCTCTTTCAAAGCAACGCTGCTTGCACAGAGATCAGCGGAGGCTGGCTCGTGAATACAAACCAGCCGATTGACGGGCCAGATCCACTGTACTTGCATGCGGCGGCCTGAGGTTGACACGCAAAGCGAGATGAGAACGAGAATCGCCCGTGTCGCCATTGAGTACTGTTATGACATTGAACAACCAGACGATTACGTTGTCACGGCTCGCCCGTCGTTGCTACAGCGGGCCTGGGATCGCGCGTTTGACGGGACAGCGTAAGGAGTGGTCTTCATACTTTTGCTGCTATCAGAACTACACGCACCGGGGGGCACAACTCACGGTGCAGAACGCGCCAGTGCATGCACAACCCACCGCATCAGCGTGGGTACACCGCATAGGTGCGAACTGCTCCAGTCTGCGGTGTTGCTCACTTCATTGCAAACCCTAGCGGGTCCCTGGCTATGCGTACGCCCAGGGTGGGCTAGCAGGATGATGAGCGCGTGCTCTATTTCTGTCACTGCGCCTGGAAAGTAGTGCAGAGGAGCTACAATGGTATGCGCTCGCAGTATATGATCAACTTGGCGTGCTGTCGGGTTTTATAAGGGAAGATAGCCGGAACGCGGTTTAAAGCTCCGATTTGTGGACGCGTCTCATGACAGTTGCCACCGATGCCCGTCACAAAGTCTCAACTGACTCTGTTCCATGCACTCTATTGACATAGAGCTGTCTTCTGAGTTCGCCCAAAGTCCTCATGGGAGCTCTCATTCGATATTTAAACCGTGTAATAATTCAGCAACCTGCAGGACATGGTAGTAGAAGTTCGGGATTCCGACACGTAGTCAAATGTACGCTTTTGAGCAAGGCAGAGAAGCGAGCGGGATGTGGCGCGTGTTTCTGCATAATTTACGTTCAGTGCAACGCGTGAAGGAATTTTCATCACTTTTCGTGTCCCATTACATCCCGATCTTCTCTGGGGGTGTGAAGATGGGAAACAGCTGAGATCTTGACGCCTGATGAGCTGATGAAGCATGCCTCGCGGTGGTCGTGCCACACCCTGCGAGTCGGAGCTTGAAGGGATCGAGGAAGCGGAGTGCCAGAAATTTTGCTCTTGACAACAGCCTCATCCCTCCTCCCCGCCACCCGATCGCCTGCCGTCTACGAGCGAGCCAAAAGCACGTACCGGCGCCCGCTCGTGTATCTTAGGCCCTCGCTGACTGGGCGTTCCAGATGGACCCCCAAGCGCTGTCCAATCTCTTCGCGACAACCTATAACCCAGACCCGAATGTGCGCAAGGCCGCGGAGCTCGAGATTCGCAGGGTGAGTGCCACGTCTTCCAGTGCCAGTTTCCTGCTCTAATCCACGCGTTTTTGCCGTCTTTTGCGAATTTTGCGCTGGTTAGCTCGGTGGGCAGGAGGGCATGCTCGCCAGCCTGATCCAGGTCATTGGCACCGATGGTGTCGACGTGTAAGCCGGCTGCACATACAGGTAGCTTGTGCTGACCACCCTGCTAAGCTCTGTGAGGCTGGCCTGCGCCGTGTACCTCAAGAACCGTATCCGGCGCTCGTACTTCGTCGACCCGGACAAGTCGCTGCCCGACCAGAACCCCATCGTGGCTTCCGATCGCAACTCTATCAGGCAGCACATCTTCCCGCTCATCGTCGCTGCGCCCACCCGCTCCATCCGCGCCCCGCTCGCAGAATGCCTGCGCAGTCTCATCTCCCACGATTACCCCGAAAATTGGCCCACCCTCATTGACGAGATCAAGGCTCTCCTTCAGAGCTCGCGCATCCAGGAGGTCGTGGCCGGCTGCGTCGCCGTGCTTGAGCTCGCAAAAGCCTTCAGGTCCGCCTTCCCATTGCCCTCCATTCCGTTGTGCCACGCAGCTAATGATCTGCATTCTGCATCGATAGGTACCGGCCTGGCAACGAACTCACGCATTCCTTTGTGCCTCAGGTCTTCCCTATCCTCGTCAACATTGCGCTGCAGCTTCTTGCGTCGCCGCCTGCACCGCTGACGCCTGCTTCGCCCGAGATTCCGACGCTCCTTCACCTCATTCTAAAAACGTACAAGCAGACACTCTCGCAGAGCCTGTCGCCGCACCAGCAGTCGCACGACTCGATCGTGCCCTGGGGACGTCTGCTCTTCCAGGTTGTGTCTCTCCGCCTGCCCAAGGAGGTCGTCCCCGAGAATGAAGAGTCTCGCGAGCACTGCGAATGGTGGAAGGCCAAGAAGTGGGCATACAACTGCCTCAACCGCCTTTTCACTCGGTACACTCGTACTTTTGACTGAACTAGACCTCTCGCTAACACTAGCCATAGCTACGGTAACCCGTCGCAGCTGCCGGAGACGTTCAAGGCTGAGTACGGCGCATTCGCCCAGCACTTCGTCACCGCGTTCGCTCCCGAGATCTTCAAGATGTACCTTCAGCAGGTCGAGCTTGCCGTGAGCGGCCAGGAGTGGCTCTCGCGCAAGTGCCAATGTGCGGTGCTCTCCTACTTCGGGGAGTGCGTCAAGCCGAAGAGCACCTGGCTGCTCCTCAAGCCGCACTTCATGACACTCGTCTCGTCGTTCGTGTTCCCGCACCTGTGCTTCACCGAGTACCACCGCGAGCTGTGGGCGTCGGACCCGATCGAGTACGCACGGATGAGCATCGACGAGTACGAGGACTTCACGTCGCCCGTGTCTCAGTCGACGTTCTTCCTCCTGACGCTCGCGCGCGCGCGCGCCAAGGTGGCGTTCATCCCCGTGCTCACCTTCGTCAACACCATCCTGGGCGACGCCGGCGCGGGTGCGGCGCAGAAGTACGGCGCGCTGAAGATGACGGCCATCCTCGTGCCGCACATGGTGCGCAACCCCGCGGTGCGCCCGAGCCTCGAGCCGTTCCTGCGGCAGCACGTCCTGCCCGCGTACTCGCACCCCGAGGGCTTCATGCGCAACATCGCGCTCGACGTCATCGTCAGCGTCGAGAAGAGCGAGTACAAGTGGTCCGCGCCGGAGGCGCTCGAGCCGCACTTCCGCGCCGTCGTGGCCGCGCTCGACGACCCCGAGCTGCCCACGCGCATCCAGGCCGCCCTCGCCATCTCCGAGATGGTCAGCCACCACGAGAGCGTGCGCACCGCGCTGTCGGGCAACATCGGCAAGGTTGTGCAGGGTACGTGTCGCGCAGTTTTCTTCTGTGCTGTAGCTCTCGTTGATCACCGGTCGTGCGCATAGATATCCTCAAGCTGTCGGACGAGACGGACATGGACGTGCTCAACAGCTGTATGGAGGTGCTCGTCGAGTGCTTCGACAAGGAGCTCATGCCCGTCGCGACGCAGCTCGCACAGCGCCTCGTAAGCAGCTCGCTCTCTGCAGCTTGCTTGTATATCTAAATGATGAGTTTGCAGTGCCTGACGTACATGCGTCTTGTCGCAGACGTTGCTGCCGAGGAGCCGGACGAGTCGGATGTGGGCATGAACTACGACGACGACGTCGGCGCCGAGGACAAGACGTTCATGGCTATGGGCACCGCGAAGACGCTGCGCACCGTAAGTTTACCATCGGCGGCCGTGTTGCGTATCACTAAAATACCATCCATAGATTGTTTCGTCGCTGGAGAGCCAGAAGGATATCCTGCTGCAGGTCCAAGAGATCATCGTCCCCATCATTACCTACACACTCAGCAGGCAATCTGTTCAGGCGATTGGTGCGGCGCAGCCCATGTTGCATCCTTCACGTCGTGCTCATCCACTGCAGAGCTGTACGACAACATGTTCGACCTCGTTGATGGCCTCACGTTCACGCTCCGCGTCATCGCGCCGAGCTTGTGGCAGGTCTTCGAGCTGACCTACCAGCGATTCAAGACCAACGCCGCCGACTTCCTTGACGGTGCGTCTTCATGAGAATCCGTGCTTTGAATTCTAACATTCCTGCCGCAGAAATGCTTCCCTCGATAGAGAACTTCATGACCTGGGGCCAGGACGTCTTCATCGCGCGCCCCGACTACCGCAACATGGTGGTCGACATCTACACGTCCGCGATGACCAACGAGCATCTGGGCGCGGCGGACCGCTGCAACGCGTCCAAGCTGATCGAGGCGGCGCTGCTGAACCTCCGCGGCCACCTGGACGACGCGCTGCCGACGATTGTCGCGACGGCGCTGCGCGGCCTCAAGGAGCCGGACCACGTGCGCTCGGCGCGCCTGGCGAACCTGCAGGTGCTCATCAACGCCGTGCTGTACAACGCGCCAGTCGCGCTGCAGCTCATGGGCCAGGCCGGCCAGGCGCGCGCGTTCTTCGACAAGTGGTTCACGGCGGTGCGCCAGGAGAACGGGCTCCCGCGCGTGCACGACAAGAAGCTCAGCATCTTGGCACTGTGCGAGCTGCTCAAGGTGCCCGGCCAGTCGGTGCCGGACGAGCTCAAGGAGGGATGGACGGGCATCGTGGCGGGCGTGCTGCACCTTCTGAAGGAGCTGCCTGCTGCTATTGCCAGTACGTGTCCCGCCAACTGATGCGCCGCAAGTTCAGTGCTGACGTTCTGCAAAGAGCGCCAGGCTCTTGAGGAAGCGTTCCAGAAGGGCGATGATTCCGATGAAGAGGATGTTGACGACGTTGTTGTCGAAAACGAGGATGATGGTATGGCAGCGTCGCATTTTTCTGGGTATCGTGCTGACTTCCGGCAGAGGGTGATGTTTGGGATGAGGACTCGGCGTACATCGATTTCCTCGCCAAGGAGGTAAATACAGGGTTTAAGCAGGCGGGTGTCTGGCTGCTCACACCAATTGACAGGCGGCTGCTCTGCGCAAGACTGGCGTTAGCGCAGACTCCGAATCTGACGTTGGCTCTGAGGAGTCGGACGACGTCGAGGAGGAGCTCGGCTATCTCAGCCCGCTCGAAACTGTCAACCCATACACCACATTCAAGCATGCGCTCACTGGTAAGTCATGCCTTTGTTGTCCTCGTAACTTTGCCTGACGCATTGTCAGCGTTGCAAATGCAAAATCCCGCCGTCTATCAGGCGTCGACGACGTCACTAGCCGTCGACCAGCAGACCTTCCTCATGGAGGTCATGCAGATGGCGGACGCGGCCGAAGCGGGCGCTCCAGCATCATGAGCGCTCCCGACTGTTTCTCTCCGTTCGTGGGATTCCTTTCTCTCTCTATCTACATTCCTGGATTGTACCTCATTGACTGCGTGTGCCTTTGTGCTCCTTAATGTGCCTACACCCGTTAGATGAAGGCCTCATGATCACGACAAGGTTTTATATGGATGACCCTGCAGCCACGACCTCGTCTGTGTGAATGGCTACGTGATTCAGTTGCGCGTGGCCTGGTATATACAAGAATCCCACAGTACAGGAGCAAACTCGATTATCTCAACATATTACAATAGGGTAATGGTATGCAGTGTCCTTGATCTGGAAGGAGCGACTGACAGTGTGATCTCAGGTTCCTCGGGGTCTTTCCTCCATCTCCGGTATGGTTGGAAGGCGCTGTACGCCTGAGAGCAAGCCGACAAGACTTCCCCGGCGCTCGTACGGCGGAGGCGGCTCTTCGGTGCTTCGCGCATCATTCTCGCCCAACGCGAGCTCGTGGTCTTTCCCTCGGGCACGCCGGTCCCGCACTGCCATGTGCAGCAGCGCGGTAAGCACCATGAGCGTCACAGCGGCGAACGCAATGTGCACGAAGAGCTGTATGCCCTTCATCTCAGGCGGAACATGCATCGTCGCGAAGACCCAGCCGACGGTCGTGCCTGCCAGAAACAGGAGTGCGACAATGGTTTGAAGGACTCTGACCGTGGAGACTTTGTTCTGCTGAGGTGTCGAAATGACCTGCGACAGGTGTGGCTGCGTATAACGAGGGATAGCGCGCGGCGCGGAGGATGGTTCCATTGTGGCCGGGCGAGCAACGACGCTGGCGACGGCCGACATCGACAGGTGCTCGCGCCAGGCGAGTAGAAACGGGAGTGGAAGAACTGAGTTGCTGCTGCTAACCCGACATTCTATACACATTCAATCAGCACACAACCAATTTGTCGCGTGTCCCGGTTGGTGCCAGGTGAGGGTTTCAGGCGCGTGCGCAATTTCAAATCAGATCCCGCGCACGCAGCAGCCGGTGGCGTTGTTTGCTTCTACCTGTTGTCCCGGTCGCTACGCAAGCACCAGATTGCTCCAGATTGCACGCTCACATGTGCCTGATACTGTAATGGCGTAAATCTCCGTGAGTGGCAGAAGGAACGGACTCGGCGCCCATACTGTGGCGTTGGTTCATAATCTCAGAGCTTGAGTCAGAGGAATCAACCTAGCTACATACTCATCGCACTGCACGCTACATCACGAATCGGATGCGAAAAGGCGTTCACAGATTGCCATAGACCCTGACTATCACGAGTGGGCAGCAACTGGGAAGCCCTTACGGGTCAGTCGGCCACCTGAGCAGAGCGCTACTGGTAGCATGGACACCCCGTGGTATCTCAGAGAAGCATGCGCAAAGACGTACTTCTGGGCCACAGCTGACTATGTCGGAAATAGAATACGAGGGCAATATGATATGCATTACTCAATACATCCTCAAGTCTACAAAAGCAGAGGTACTGTACACTGTTCTACTACTACTTGTTACTACCGCTACTTATCTGTCATAATGTACGCCATGGAAATATGCGAATCATCGCTCTCAGAGCAGGAATCTGTACAGTCTCACCCAGATATTGTCGGAGGGGGACTCGCGCTGCTCGGGACCAGTGAGGACCTTGCCGCGGTCAAACTTCATGTCCTCCAACCGGACGAAGTTCGTCTGGTACACAAGTTTGTACCCGAAAGCAAGCAGGAGAAACATTGCCTGCATGGAAGGGTTAGGCGCTGTTAGCTTTGACGCTGGAGATGGGAAGCGCACGATCGGGAGATAGTTGACGATAAACGACATGTCGAAATCGTTATCCTTCACGGAGCCGTCACCGTCCAACTCAGCTTCATTATCCCATGCCGTCAGAATGCTGAAGTATGCACCAAAGGCCTTGCAAACTCACCGATGCGGTTGACGCCCGGGTTGGTGAAGCTCGTCCATCCCTGGCCCAGCAATATCGCGATGCACCAGACCAACGCGTACCGCGCAAGCTACAACGGGGTCAGCGATGAGGTGCAGCAATCTGGCGTCATCAGCGTACCCATGGCTGACCCCACGGCCTATTCTTGTACAGGCTCTCGTCATGTGTTATACGGAATTTCTCGTCCTTCTCCTCGGCAAGTTTCGTTCCCTGATAGTACCTGATCACAAATCGTGAACATGCCGCCAAAAACCATCGCATGAAATTCGAGAAATTCATACCTAAGATACGTGACGAGGATGCCGACCCACGCGATGAGCGACGCGCAGTTGGTCATTTGAGTGAAGAACTTGAATGTCTGCAATTTGCCACTGGGTGTCAACACCGCGCAAACACTCGGAGAAAAGATGCATTGCACGTACCGCATCAACCTTCTTCTCGTTCTGCGCTGAGGGCGCCAGGAACACGAGCAAGCCCACAAGCCCGGCAGCGAGCACGCCGACCCAGGGGACGAAGATATCCGGGGGCGGCTCGGGCGTAATTGCCCTCGAGCGCTTGAGCCGCGGCTGACGCTGCGGCGACCCCGACCCCAGCGCCGGCGGCGCGGAGGGAAAATGCGGCATGTCCGACGGGCGGCCAGCGCTGTTCGCAGTCACAGACGACACCCCCGACAGCGCGGACTGCGCCGATTGTCCGGTGTTGGGCCGCGAGCCACTGGCAGAGGTCGGCCGGAGCGTGTCGACGGTCAGCGCGGCCGAGAGCGAGTTGGAGTGCGCATGCGACTGTGGGAACGAGTACGCACGCGAGCTTGAATGCGGATGCGTCTTGCGCGGCGGCGTCACAGGCAGCGCGAACGATCCCGAGAGCTGACTCCCGTGCCTCGTGTGCCCCAACAGCCCAATCGTGCTGGACAGCGAGGCCGGCGACGCGGGCGAGTGTGGTGAGAGGAAGTCGGCGCTTTTATCGCGCGAGTGCGAGGGCGTGTGCGTGTAGTGCAGAAGGGGCAGCGTCGATGGCGGGCTCGTCGGGGACTGCATCTCAGGGGGCGACCCAGGCTCTTTCCCGATGTTGGATAAGCTGCGGGTGAGCAGAGAGGGCGACCCCACGGGCGTGCGCTCGCTCATCGCGCCACTGGGGCGACGCTCATCAGGCCCATGGTAGCCCGGTAACGACGCTTTCGGCTTTCCCTTGTACACCGATCCAAAGACCCAGGGTGCGTGGCCGCGTCGCGCCAAGTAGAACAAATAGCGGCTCGAAACGTAGATGTCTGCACTCGCGGCTGAGAACGCCGAGACCATGAACAGCCCAGAAAGGAGATACCGTGGCTATCAAAGCAACCATCATGAACAAATCAAAGACAGCTTGGACAAAACTCGAACGTACCAAGGAGCTCGCGGATGCAATGAGCAGGGCAATAATCCATGGTGAACCTGGAGGTGTGGTTGACAAATTCGGGTGGTTCGATGGCACGACGAGGCCTGCAGCTAGAACGGCCATAATGTACAACACGGTGCTGTGAACGAATGAGACGATGGACGCAGACGCAGATGGAGACCCAACATACATGCGTAGCCAGACTCTTCGAATCGCCCGCTGAATGTTGGTCGTGGGATTTTGGATCTGTTGAACAACGGCGCCTCCATCAGTACACCACAGCCAAAGTAAATGCACACATGCTTGAGCACTCACCTCGCGTCCCGGCACACCCGCAATCTCCGTCCCAAAGAACGAAAAACAGGCCTGCACGTCACGGACAAGGGAGTAAGTTCCCAATCCAATCACGAAAAGGTTTCCCACACCTGCACGAGCACGGTGAAAACTCCCGCGATGCTGCCCTTGACGCCATGCGTCCCAAATGGCTGGACGAACGGGCCCGGGCAGCGCCAGTACGACGATCCGATGACGACCATGTCCGGCGGCGGGCTATCGAACTGCCGGGCGCACGCGGGCAAGAGGGTGCTGGGGGCGGACACGGCCGCGCAGCCTGTCGACCCGGGGAACGCGTTGCACCGCGGGACCGGGGTCCAGTCTATGATCAGCGCCACGAAGACTGGCGCGCCAACATCAAGGTCAGCGTTTATTAGACTTGACAATGACAGTGGCAGAGGGGGGCGTGGCGTGGAAATGGTAATGAGGTACTGACCGAGGACGACAAGGGTGAACACCTTGAGCAGCGCGAATGCGACGTGCACCTGGCCAAAGCGCCGGGCACCAATGAAGTTGAGGCCCACAGCCAGCACGACCTGCAGTGTTTTTCATGATCAGCTCTGCCAAAATCCCACAGAAGGAATTTGAGAGCTTACGAAGAATGCGATGGACGCATAATAGGCGGAACTGCGAGAGGAGGTGCGGTGAGCGAGCAGTGTGAATCGCAGGGTTTGGCCTCATACTTTGCCAGGGGAGTGGGACTGGAGGAGACGTATGCCTTCGCCAGACGACCTGCTGCTGCCAGCTGTGTTGGTACTATGATCGACCTGGTTCCAGGATCAACCTCGATCCCGCCCAGACAGACGCGAGAGGATCGGTCCGTACCAGTGATACCACGCATTCCAGCCTGATCATGGCTCAGTCACAAATTCATCGGGCGCCATGGGGGAGGTCTCGATACGCACCCATTGCAAACCCCTGCGCGCGCGATAAGCAATGAGTTTGTTCTGCTGCGCGCGCCTGGGAACGCCACGAACCAAAGCAGGATCGACGAAAACATCCGCCAGGCCAACCTGAAACGGACAGAGACTTGCGTGAGCAGACGTGAAGCAGATGTCGGAGCGCTGGACAGAAGGGAAGAATACCGACCGGACCACCGACGTTTGGCAGATGCGCCTGCGTGCAATGCAAAGTCAGTTGTACAACGGCGATCCCCCTGCCAGGCAAACCGTGATCATACCATCATTTCACCGTTGGACACCGCCGTGCAGTACACGATGCTGGAGGTCAGCGCGTAGGCCTGCGTTGGGTATGGTATGAGAACAGTGAGAAGCAGAAGACGCGGTTGTAGTAGGGGATAGGCGCACAATGAGTACTCCTGCTGGGCCGGCATCCTGGTGCCTGGTCACGCGCGAAGCAAGTCACGCAAATCATGCCCGCTCACCCTCAGCGAGGTCGACAGCGACGCTGCACGCAAAGGGTCAGTCAGGGACCGCGGAGCGCAGAGCAGGAGCAGACGCACAATAATAGACCCCTGTTCCCACGACAGAGCCTGCGCAGCGCGGGTGCACGGTTCAGCCGGGCAAATCCTTCGCGGGACCAAGTCGAAAGCCACGCACAAATGGAGATGGCGCTGACTGCTCGACCGCGTCAGCAGCTCGCACGCAATTCTATGGGGAAATGGCGCACTATGTCTGTGCAAGAAGCAGCGTCAGCCCTGGAATCCGGGAAATATCCTATATTCCTGGCGGTGCTCCAGCGCTCACCGCAGAGAGACCTGAGGCGGCAACGGCGAGGTCTTGTCGAAGAGTCGCTGGCGCAGACCGACGCGCGCGGCCATTGAGGGTTCGTCTGACCAGAGGCTGACGGAGGGTAGGGAAGCAGGATGGAGGGCAGGCGGGGGTCAGTTGTCTGGAGATAAGAGCCTGTGCGGCCTTTTGACGGCCTTTACGAGGCGCGGACTAGTTCCGCTGCAAAGCCGGCAGCGGGGTTGACTCGTCAGGTCAAACGTTGCCTAGCGCTCCTTGCCCTCCGACTCCCAACTCCTCAATGGATAACGCGTGCACAACGCTGGATATCCCCCAGTTTCCCGCGCTCGACGACTCCGGCGGCGCGTTCTCCGCGCTCAACGCGTCCCTCTTCCACGCATTCGGGGTATGTGCTGCTATGTCCGTCCGCTATCCCCGCCCCGCGCATGTTCATCCGTTGCCGCCAGGAATCTATCTCGCTGTCGCGCGACACTATCGCCGAGCTCTACTGCGCGACGAACCGTGAGGGGCCGTGCTACGGTATCTGCCCCAATGCCGACCTGTGCGTCACCGCTGCACGCTGCACTGATCGTTGCCAATGCCGCGACGGTGCCTGCAAATCCGGAGCATAATCTAATCTATCCCCTTTAGGGCCGGCCTTGGCGTTCGCCTCGCGTTCTACTTTCAGGCTGCGCTCAACGCGTGCCTCGTTGCGCTCTCCCCGGAGGACTCTCCCGGCGCAGGTCAGCTGGCTGCGCTGCTCGTCTTATCTGCACCCGTCTCACGGATCCTGCGCATGCGCGTGCAGCATGGGGCGCGACGCTCCTCACAGCCGCCATCGTCATCCCAGCCATAGCGCAGAAGAAGCAGGGCGAGCTCACGCTGTACCATGCAACGCTCGTCTTGGTCTTCACCACGCTCTCGTCCCTCGCCTCGCTCGCAGTCGCCCCGCTGTGCCCGATCTGGCGCGAGAAGGGCCTCGCGGAGCCGCTGCGCCAGCGCTATCTCGACCGGCAGGAGCAGCACACAGACACGCCGGAGCAGGACCACTTGCCATATCTGGGCCAGGCGAACGAGTCGGACATGGCCTTGATGCCGTTCCCCGTTGGCCACCAGTCCGATGAGGACAGCGAGTCCGAAGACGACGAGCCGGCGGTGCCCCAGCACCACGCGCCGAACAGGAGCAACGTCACCTACCAGCGCATCGTGCTGTCGTGCGCGCTGCTCGCGCAGGTTGGCCTGCAGTGGGGCTACGCCGTCCTGCTCTTCACGTCGCCGTACTTTGCCGAGAAGTCGTGCAGCAGGTCCACCGTCGTCGTCCTGTTCGGCGCGCGGCTCAAGGCATCAGATGTGCGTCCCGCCGTCGCGTCGTAGATCTATTTCAGCGCACGCCGTGCAACTGACTATCGCTGTCGCAGATCAACAGCAAATACTTTTACGCGTGGGTGCTCTGGCTGGTCTTCAACATGGGCGTGACCTTCACCTGGGGCGCCTTCCTCGTCCTCTCAGGCGCCGCCTCGCGCCGGCACCACCCGCGCGCGACGAGCTCGCGGTTGGGCCGCTTCCTCGTGCAAGTCGACGCTGACGGCAGCCGGCGGCGGCAGGCGGTGATGTGGTCCGCGCTGATGGTCGCGCTCTTCTTCGTCGCCGTCGCCGAGGTCCAGCAGATGTCGAACTGCTTCGCGCTGAGCGAGAACAGCGACTGGGGCTTCGGCCAGGTCGCCGCGCTGCTGCTCGTCCTCGTACCCATCTGGCAGATCGTCGTCGTGCTCAATCATCGTTGGTTCGGGCGCCGGGAGCCAGCGAAGGGCCACGAGGAGAGGCATGGGGAGAATGGGCACGATGTGCTGCAGCCGAGTCCGGATCACGCAAGAGCAGTTTTGTTGCTGACGCCCGAGTCGGCTCTCGTGTCTTCGCTGCACCTGAACCAATCTTCTGTCACGCTGAGAAGCCGCGCGTGAGTCTGGAGTCTGTCTGACTGGATGTATGAGCATAATCGTACTGTAATAGTAAATGGATAGAATGAGTACTATAGGCTGTTCTTCTGCTGTTCTTGCTGCACAGCGCACGCGACGCGCGCTGGCCACGCAGTCCCTGTAGCCCAGGCGGTCAAGACAAAAGGATGCCATGATCACAGGGCGGGCAGCGGGTGCGTAGCGAGTCTGAAAGCAAGATGCATCGCGGTCGAAACTCCGCAGCTCCGTCCTGCCTCTTTCTTCCGCCTTTCACCATGCACACGATCACGTGAGCTTACAGCATACGATCCACTTCTCCACACTGCACCACTCGTCAACAGCATGCGTGGGAGATCGATGTCGCGCGCTTCCCCGCACCAGGAAACCGGCGCTCGGAAAAGCAAACCAGAACCGAAGACGTTCGCGCCGCGGAGGTCCGTGAGCTCTTAAAGCTGATGGCTATCCGCCCCTGTTTATCCCCACGTACTCCGTAATGCGCCATTCTCATTACGTGCCCCCGCCTGATACTTGGCCGGGAGTATCGACGGCCTTGTACGCTTTCGACGCAACGATCCGACGATGGAACGCCCAACCACTGGAGCACTACTCGACATCTACAGTATACCATTTCACTTTGGTTACCAGGAATCTGCGTTACTGCGGCTCGGACTCGAAGGCTTTAGATTTGCTGCGCATCACACTTTGGGAGCTGCGTCGACGCGCGGCACCGCTACGACCAATCCCATCGACTAAACCGCACAAAAAAACTGTCCGGTTCGCCGCGCTTGCTGAGGAGTGCTCACCGAACCTCCAGCATCGGATGCTCGTCCCAGTCAGCGCTGACTCGACGGAGCTGCCGAGTCGCCATCGCAGTCCGGAGCCGAGTGGCTTCGAGATCGACCACTCCTGCGTCATCCTGCTCCAAGGACTTACGGGAGAAATGCTTGCATACCTTCTGAGCTCTCACTGGGTCCAAGATGAGTTTCTTGTCACGCCCGGCCCTCAATCGCAGCGCAGCGGAGGGTGGCCTGATCGCGCGACCAGAGGCAACATCACGCTCGTCTCGCGCGCGCTGTTGCCCTGCATCTCTGGGAATCCATATGTGGTGACGTTCCTGAACTCTCGCGAGGGAGCACATGCTGTATTCCTCAGGCTCGGTGACTTGGTGGTCGTGAATGCTGAACTTGAGAGCAACACCGACTCCGGGGATCAACAGATCCACGTCGAGCAGATGCTTTGCCTGAGAGCGCATCTCCGCGATGCAGAGATTCCTGTTATTGTTGGCGGACTTAGCAAGCGAGGGTGCAGATCGCTCGTGCACGCGCATGATTCGCAGGACTGGCAGCTTTATGAACTCGAAGGAGATCATCGTCCTGGCGCTTCTGGCGA
The DNA here is from genome assembly GCA_037042885.1 of Auricularia sp. M12. Classification (NCBI taxonomy): domain Eukaryota; kingdom Fungi; phylum Basidiomycota; class Agaricomycetes; order Auriculariales; family Auriculariaceae; genus Auricularia; species Auricularia sp. M12. The sequence goes on from CM073209.1 coordinate 1,019,645, forward strand.
TAAGCTGCTTTGCGGTCGTGTGGTATATAACAGAATCTCTCGGGTCAGACCTATAGTGGATGACAGGGATGAATTAGGAGCTGGACTTGCTGTTACAGTACATCTGAACCTAGATTAAATGGAAACCTGAACAACGGAGAACAATGTAACAAGCTGTACGAACTTCAATCACTTTCACTCAATATACGCTACACCGTCCTTTTCCCCAGCAAGCCAGATGCTAAGCGGCTTGTCGATGAATTGGGTGCGCTCAACAGCGATCCAGGGCTGAGATAGCGCCGTTTGCTGCACGCTCTGCTGTCCTGGGGCGATAGTGGCGTGCTGAACGCGGCGTCCGGCAGCATCGAGCGCGTACAAGATGACGCAGACTGCTCGCCGGTTGACGAAGACTATCGTTCGTGTGTCGTGCTCCGGAGAAGACTGGAATCGTAGCTGAGGCTCGAGGAGGTAGGACATGGGCTGCAGCGTCGACAGGTCGCGCTCGGTGACATCGTAGGCCCTGGCTCCGTCGAGTTCGAAGGGCTACGATTCCCTGAGTGTGAGCGTTGTCGACTTTAAAGAGCGGATGTAGAAGAAGTCTCCCTCACCATGATATCCGGCTGGTGAGAGCACGATTTGGTGAGAGGTGGCTTAGAATGACATCGTCTCACACGAGCAGGTTATATTGCGACGTGGCCCAGACTAGAAGCTTGCTGTCAGACCTGAAACGTATCTCCCGAGACCGGTCGTGACGTTGAGAACCCCGGATAACGACATGTGCGGGGTAAAATAGCGCTGCTAGAGTCGGACATGTGTGGCTGCGAGATAGAGCACCCGCAGATGCCGGGGTACAACCACTAATTCCTCTTCATTTTGTTATAGCTTCCCCTCAACATTAGTATCAGAGTGAATAAATCATAAGTTTCCAGTACTGCTACGTACTACTGGGACGAATCAGCGCCTTCGAAAGCACCGTGTCTGCACTCACCTGAAAGGTTGTTTGATCAGTAGAACATCGGCGTCTAACTTGCCCGAGCAGCCGTCGATCGACAGTCTGTTCGAAGCACTGAATCTTCCTCAAGCCGCCAATTCTTCTCTCATACACGGTGGTAACCTCTGAATGTATGCAAGGTGCTCTGCAGCTTATGCGCGATCATCAGCTTCCGATGAATTGATTACGTACTGAGCATTCAACGGTAAACTAAGCGCGCTACGGCGGTTCGCGAACCGCCTCCTGCTCCTTTTTTCTCTCCTTACCCTCACCCTCAAGCATCCACGACCCATACTCTTATATCTCTCCTACGACAGCCATGTTCCGCTCCTCCGACGCCGACGGACACCACCACTCGTTCTTTGCGACCTCGACGCCCAAATTCGATGAATACACCGTAGCTGCGGGCCTCAAGGAGTGCGGCGAGCTGACGCCCGCAATCTCGGTCAGTGCGCAATTGTAGAATGCAGAAGGGCACAACTGACTGACGTCTACGCGCAGAGAACGGGCAGTCCAGCGGTGGTGGCGGCGGAACCCATATCCCCTTTAATCGACGTCCCCGAGCTCCAAGGCGACGCGTCCCCGCCCAGCAGATGGCGCAGCGAGCTCCTCAAGCACCGCGACTTTAAGCGTGGCCTGCTAACGTCGCTGCTGCTGCCGTACCTCGGCTTTCTCATGTCGCTCATCATGTTCCCCTCGCACGGCGGCATGCTCGGCGCCCAGATGGGCGTCGCCGTGACACTCACGCTGCACGGCCTGCTCGAACTGCTGCTGCTCGCCATCGTCCCCGAGCACCAGTTCGCGCTGCACGTCTTCCTCGGCTGCGGCGCGCTCGCCATGGCCAGCTTCGTCTGGGTGCGCGTCTTCTGCGAGGTCCTCGTCCCCGTCCTGCGCGACCAGCACGCGCGCACCGAGGGCCAGGTCCGCCTCGAAGGCGTCGAGAGCGTCGACGACTTCATGCGTGAGAAACGCCTGAGGGCGCAGCAGAGAACCCAGATCCTCCACGACTTCAAGTCGACCGGCCTCCTCGTCTGAACACCCACCACGGACTCCGTCGCGACGCACGACATACTCTCGCTTTGCACACACTCGTTATCTGTCGTTCCTTTTACCGTATGTCGGGCGCATTTAGTTGTCGCACCGTAATCAAAAGCTTTTGCCAACTTGAATATTTGCCGCCATTCTGCAAGTCGGGGTGATGCACGGTGTATTTTACTACCTGGTGCAAGGACGAGTCTACGTAAGCGGTCATCCTATGGTATAGATTGTGAGTAAGATGCGAGTGAGCGGCAAAAGTTGGATGCGGCCATAAAACAAAAAGACAGCCGCAATGGGAATCTGCAAGGGGAATAAGCTAAGTCCAACAAAAAAGTCCAAGAAAAATGGAGGGAGAAAGGTATGGGTAATTAGATCTAGTAGATCGTCAGGAGTCGTGGGGACGTTGCTCATGCCGCCTTGACTACGGAGAAGGCGGGGCTAAGGTAGACCTCGTAGTCCTCCTCCTTCTTCGCGTCGCCCGAGATCTTGAGGACGCGGAGAAGAAGGCGGTACTCGCCCGGCTGGATGGCCGTGCCGTCCTCGAACGTGTTGGGGAGTTGCACGGTCTGGTAGCCCTCCTCAGACGTGTCGTCGCGGCTGATGTACTCGAGCGAGCCGACGCGGCCGACGGTCTTGACCTTGTCGAACGAGCCCGTGGCCTTGCTGGCGGACTTGGCGCTGCCCGGGTTGAGCGTCGTGGGCAGCTGCGTGCCGGCGGTGACGACGTCGATGACGAGGCGCGGCGTGCCCATGGCGAGGCGGAAGAGGAGCGTGGGCGCGTCGCCATCGGCGAGCGTGTACTTGGTCGGCGCGGCCTGCTCGTCCATGTCCTTGTTGAGCAGCAGCGGCGTCTGCACGCCGAAGTAGTCCGGCGACGGGTCGATGACCGCCACGTCCTTCAGCGCCGCGGCGACACCGAGGTACGCCGCCTTGAGCGTCTCGCCGGCGCCGGAGACCTGGATGTAGCCGCTGAGCACGGGCAGGCGCGCGGCGTCGACGTCCTTGGGCGGCGAGAACGTGATGTCGACCTTGGCGCTGCGGCCGGGCGCGATGGTCACGGTGGACTTGCTCAGGCGCGCGGTGACGGCGGAGGCGGTGAGCTCCAGCGGGTACGGCGCGGGCAGCGGCGAGCCCTCGGCGAGCGTGAGCGCGGTGCCGGCGGGGACGTGCGTGAGCTTGTACGTCTGCTTCTTCTGGCTCGTGTTCTTGATCGTGATGGTGTGCTGGGCGCGCCAGTGCGCGGTGTCGTTGAGCAGCAGCTCGCCGGGCGTGAGCGTCGTCTTGTAGTGGATCGCGTCGTACACGTTCACCAGGCCCGCGCCCTGCTGCGCGAGCGTCTGCAGCGGCGCGCCGTCCGTCTTGTCCGACGCCACGGGCCGCGCGGTCGTCTCGAACAGCGTGCGCAGGCCGCGCGCGACGTCCGCGTTCTTGCCCTTCGCCTGCAGCACGAGCGCCGCGGCGCCCGCCAGGTGCGGCGTGGCCATGCTCGTGCCGGAGGCGACCGCGAAGCTGCCCTTCTTGAGCGGGTACGTCGACATGATGTTGCCGCCCGGCGCAGCGACGGCGGGCTTGAAGTACACGTCGTTGCTGGGGCCGAACGAGGTGAAGTCCGAGATGAGACCGCCGGTCACCGAGGGCCGCTTCACGGTGGCGTTCTCCTGCGGGAACGTGATCTTGACACCAGTCTTCTTGACGAACTGGTCGACGAGGAACTCGCCGTCGGCGCCCTCGACGAGGACAGCCTGCACGGCGTCACCGAACTGTGCGCGAAGTAGTCAGCATTGCTATACCATGACGCAGCCTGATTTTAGGGAGGTACATACCTCGACGGGGGAGAAGGAGCCGCCGTTGTTGTACACGATGGCCACCTTTCCGCCCTTGGCAGCGACGTTCTGGAGCTTCACGGTGAAGTTGCAGGTACCACGGCGGATGATGGTGATGAAGCCCGAAAGGTCAGGGGTGCTGTCCGGGAGCGGGTTGCATGCGTCGTCGACGACAGTGGTGTCGGTGGACAGGGCATAGATGGGGAGCTCTTCAGTCACGTTAAAGGGCACGATGCTGCCGTCAGAAAGGTATGGCTGTCATGCGGGTCAACTTGGAGACAACGCAACGATGAGGGACGTACGATGGGATCGTGGTCGACACCGACGGTGCGCAGGGCGTTGTAGAAGACCTCGGTGTTATCGGCAGACGAGACGGAGATGACATCGAGACCGTTACCCGGGGACGACGTGTACCAGCCGCCCTGGTCGCCAGAGTTGCCCGCGGCGATGGTGACGACGCGGCCCTTGCGTGCGATGCGGCTCGCGACGACGGCGGACGCGGCCTCGGTCCATCCGTCGGCGCCACCCAGGCTGAGCGTGATGCTGCGTAAACGAATGCGTTAGTTCGGTACACGGCGAGCGCACGAAAGATGAAAGGCGTACACGTCGTTCTTCTCCTTGTACGCCCGGAGGAGTGCCTCGACGATGATGTCGTCGGCGGTCGAGCCGTCGCACCCGAAGATGCTGTCAAGTCAAGTTTAGTCGAGGCAATAGGCAGACAGACAGTATGCTAGACGCACCGGTACGAGCGCAGCTCAGCGTCCTTGGCGACACCTGGCGCATCCTAGTGAGCATGATTGGCACTTGTAGCGCGCTGTCTAAACACACCGGTGATGTTGTAAGGGTTGCCTGCGTTCGCGCCAATGATGCCGGCGACGTGGGTGCCGTGTCCGCCGCAGTCCATGGGGTCGTCATCGGGGTGGGGGTCGTTGAGGCCGGTGTACTCGTCACCGACAAAGTCGTAGCCGCCGGCGACCTTGTTGCCGGGGCCGAACTTGCCACCGAGGTTGGGGTGCAAGTAGTCGAGGCCAGAGTCGATGATGCCGATCTTGATGCCCTTGCCGGTGATGTGCTCCTTGTGCAGCTTGTCGACGCCGGTCATGATGTGCGCCGAGTCGTTGTCGCCCTCGGGCACGTTCTTGTCCTCGGGCCCGCTGAGCACGCGCAGGTTGATGGGCTTCGGGGCGTCGAAGAGACGCACGGGCCGCACGGACTTGACGCCCTCGAGCTTCTCGAGCTGCGCGAGGTCGGCGGCGGAGTGCAGCGTGACGGACACGCCGGTGAAGACGTCCGAGTCGAACTTCTGGTGCGTCGTCCAGGCCACGCCGCGGCGGTCGAGGTGGTCGAAGAGCGCGGCGTGCGGGTCGACGAGGCGCTTGCCCAGCGCGTCGGTGGTGGGCGCGTCGAGCTCGACGATGACGCGGCCGCCGTCAGCGAGCGTCGGGAACGTCGGGCGCAGGTGGATCGGCTTGAGCGCGGACGCGCCGCCGGCGAGGGCGACGGAGAGCGTGACGAAGGAGGCGAGCGAACGCATGAGTCCTGAATTAAGGAGGGGGGCTGGGAAAGCCTGAGAAGGGAATGAGAAGCCCTGGGAGACGAAGGAAATGAACGGCCTTCAGGGATGGGGATCACTGCTGCTCGCGCGAGCGTGTTTTATAGCGCGCCGTAATCGGTGGCTGTAAAGATCATGATCCCAGATCATGGCGACCAGAACGTGCGGTGTTGCTCGCCCATCCCCGCAACGCTGACCAACATACCTAAGACGGCCTTTCCTCCGGTGAGCAGATACTGCGAAATGAGAGAGAAACGTCAGAAAAAATGAGAGCGGCCGACGTGTTTATTGAGCGGTGAGCAGAGCTTACCTTGACATGCGAAGATCGCCCGCTGACAGACGTGATTGAGCTACGGGGCGTTCAGCTGAAACCAGCCCGGATGAGGAGCACAAAGCAGAGTCGAATCCCATTGTCCGCGGGGATGGCACGCAGTTGGGTCTGCTACGCACTCCAGTGCATTTCCCGCCAGCAGTCACTGTCAGCGTTATCGAGCCTCCTGCAGCAGGAACGTGACAAGCATCGCCTCAGATCATGGTGCCCGATTGCGTGCCTCGAGATGATAGATGGATGCAAGATGGCTGCATCATGAGCATGGTGCAGTGCTCGGTGCTGAACAGGCTAGTCTTGCGGGCGCTGTCAGCTTGCGGTTCGAGATCGTCGTTGGCATTGTTGCAGACAGTGAGCAAACAATCGTAAAATTCGAACAAAAGTCCGCGGGGGAACAGCAGCCGTCTGGCAGCCAGGATTTAAGAGTGCCGCGGAGCACGTCGCGGTTCGCGGTGAAAGCACTCTGTCGCGCCGGGTTTTACCGCATATCACTGTTGGCCTCCTTCCATCCCGTCGGACCGTCGGACGCTATGGCCGGCTTTGCAGGCAGCATCTCTGCGGCACTGCAGATCGAGCTCGACCAGCTGTTCCAAACTGCGAAGCACAAGCACCTGGAATCGGTGCGTCTGTCCTGAGCTAGCACGCCAGATTTCCCATCCGGCTTACTCGAATCGCCGCACTGTAGATCCAAGCGCTCGAGTCGCGCATGGCCTCCGAGGTCGCGGCCTACCGCGCAGATGTCGCCAAGTTGCGTCAGGAACGCGACGACGCCGTCGAGGCGCGCATGAGCGCCCAGCTCGCGGCCCAGAAAGCTGCACAACACCACGCTCTGGAACGGCACGAACTGGAGAGCCAGGTGAGCAGCAGATCTCTGGCGAAATTTCCTGCGTTCGAATACCGTTGGAACTGGGCTGCAAATGCACGGGTCACTATTTTGACTTGTGCTTTAGAGGTCCAAACTGCACAGTTTCGGACCAGCCCCGCTCATTGGCGCCAGTCTTGAGTTCCAATGAGTTCTGACTCGCTGTTGTGCTGCTCGCCGTCATATGCGCTCTATCTGACATGCTTCATCTTCGCAGATTAAATCGTTGAATGACAAGGTACGCTCACGACTGCGTGCAGTAGCCATATGAGGCGCTCATTCTCTTTGTCCAAGCTGTCGCAAACGAGGCAGGAGGCCGATATCCACGCTAAAGAAGTCCAACATCTGCGCAAGCAGGCAGAGCAAACGGCCGGTGCGCTCGAAAAGCTCCACGACACCGACGAGAAGCTGCAACAACTGCAAGAATTCATCGTACGTCTCCCATTTCAATCATACGGGATTGCGCTGCTGCAAGCCGCAACGGCTGCACCGCGGAGCTGGGACTCCAGGCGTTGTGTTGTCGTCCTGGCCGGCTTGCAGCCCCGCACGCCCTCACCACCGTCGCCTTACTCACGTCTCGATCCCTTCCAGAAATGGTCCTACGATTTAGCGGTAACGGAAGGCCGCGCCTCGTTTCCAGAGGAGGACGACGGCGCGCCGCCCGCACCGATTCCAACATCGAATTCCACACCATCCCAGGCGCCGGTGGGCACCTTCCACATCTCCGCGCGCATGTCCCCACCACCCCCGGCCGCGCGCATCCTCTCGCCGGCGCCCCAGCCCCACGCATCCTCGTCCTCGTCGACGCGCATCCGCGGCACGCCCGCGCCGCAGGCGCGCACGGTCTCCGCGGTCTTCGAGCTGCGTGGCACGCCAAAAATAAAGGAAGAGGAGACCGACCCCGCGCCCCCCGCGCCCGCGCCCGCACCGACGAAGCGCAAACGGCCGACGCACCCGCCCACGCCGCGCCAGACGCACGAGCCCACGACGCCGCAGACGCTCACCAACGCGAGTTCCAGTCGGCGCGCGGCGTTTGGCGACGAGGATATCAGCGAGGACGAGATGATGCTGCGCCCCGCGGCCACGTCCACCTCCAGCGCGAGTCGCCGCGTCCATGTCGGCAGTTCGAACGCTGGCAGTTCCGGTGGGCGCCGCGGGCGGGCGCGCAGTCACTCGCGCTCGCGGCGGCGGCGCGACGAGGATGCTTACGAGGACGAATATGCTGAGGAGGAGGAGGACGCCGTGGACGATGACCCGCCGCCGCCTTTGGGCCACGCTGATCGCCACGACCGCGGGCGTGCACGCGGGCGCGAGCGGTCTGCATCGCCCAAGCGGCGCAAGACGGCCGGGACGCCGTTCCCGAAGAAGGGCAAGCGCTGAGTCCCGCGTGTGGCAGCTGGATGCGGGATGTATTTACTGTGGTATCTTGTAAGTCCTGTTTGGTGTCGACTGCTTTTTGTGATGTATTTTGTAGTTTCTTGGGCTTTTTTGACTGACCTGCTTTGAATGTACTTCTGATCACCGGTGCCGTTGGACGATCTGAGATTAGATCGCTGATATTGGACCGTTTGAGACGGCGCGCACCATCCTCGTCGCTGCCTTCGAGCATCTCTTGTGGCAGCCCGGGGATCATGGACGCAATTTTGCTTATTGGGCCTGAACTCCAGCCACTATGATCTTGCGCGTCAGGGTCAACCACCGCGCGGTCCTTCTTACGGGGCACTAGCAGAAAACAGTACGTGTGCTTGGTTATCGCTATGCGAACGATTATCTTCGAACGTCAAAGTCTAAGGTTTTATGGCACTGTGCAGCTGGAGCTCCCATCGCAGGCCGAAACTGACTGTGCACACCCATCTGTGACAAGCGTCGCTGGCCTCTTGCTGGAAATCATCGAAGGGGACAGCCTAGATCGTGCACCCCCGGTCGACAGAAGCTTTCCTCCCTCGGACGCGGACCAGGCACACGGGCAAGCCGCGCTCAATGTCCTGCGCACAGCGCACTCCCTGGGCGTAGTGCACAGAGACATGCTGTGGCAGAACGTCGTCAGGCGTCCGGACGGCGTGATCATCGACTGGGGGAAGGCCAAACTACGCGAGCCCCAACACTCAGACTCGGAGGACGACTGGCTCGCCGTCCGTGCGCAGGCGCGCGATCAGCACAACTTGCGCTGCATTTTCGCGGAGGATGCGCGATACGAGCCCACGCCCGTCAACGTCGTCGAGCCATGCCCGATGACGGGCTATTACGAGGTGGAAGAAAATTGCGAGACAGGTTAGGGATCCGGTAAGGCGCGATGCGTGCCAGTTTGAAGCTGTGCCGTGTGAGGAGCCTGGCGGGAGATGGACCTGAGAGAAATCGATATGACTATCGCTGTTATCGCGTCAGACCGGGCGTTCGCGTTCGGTAGACGTACAAAGGAGAAGTGGTGAGTGGGCATCATTTCACCGCGAGTTGTGAGCTGACAATTGAAGCGCAGGTTTGAACTTGAAATGTAGATGGATCAACTACTAATATGCTATTCAGAAACTCAGCCGCTGGAAGCATCAGCAGACATGTCGAAAATCGTCAATAATCCGGAAGACACGACCATCGCAAGCAAGTGCCTGCGGCCAGCAATGGCACGCTAGAACGTGTCTGCCATCGGACGCCGTGAGAGTGGGATCCAGCCTATTCGACGCGTCGACGTACCTCGCACTATCCATCCGTCGAAAGACACGCGGAAGTCCTCATCCGGCATACCCTGCTCCTCTTCTGCAATTGCGGCATTCCCGTCCGAGTCACCCGCCGCTTCGCCACCCCACACCGACCAAGGAACTGTGTAACTCGACACCCTGCCACGCTCATCGGCCACCGAAAAATGCAGCACGCGGTTAACATCCGAAATCTGTGCCGCTCTGTACCGCTGTCTATATGCCTCGCGGTAGTCCATCGACGCGTGTCGCGCCTGAAGAAGGGAGCCGAAACACTCGGGGAAGGCCCGGAAGGGAGGCGGCGGCCTGCAACTGACGTGCAAACCAGACAAAGCGGCACCGCCGGCACGCAGACGTCCGTCATGAAGAGGCTTGTGAAGTGCCTCACTGCCCATATCGCGCAGTAAGATTGAAAATCGACAAACGAAGACGTCTGCGCCCTCGTTCATGTGCCAACCCCATCGGCATCGTCGTCGTGAGGGCGACAGATTGAGCACGGCGGATGTGAAGCGAGGATTGTGCACGGAATCCATCTCGTCGCGTCTCCACGCTACCATGTCCGGGTGCGGCAGGCGTTTGCGCGCCCTTGCCAGGCAGAGGCAACGCGGCGGGGTGTCAGACGGAGGTGAGCGGCGCGCCAGCCAGCGACAAGCGAATGCCGCGGCTATGCGGCAAAAACGAGGACGATGCTGAAGATCGGGCGATATGGTGCACGGCGACGGTGGAGGCATTCGTGGAGTTGTCGCCGGACACCTCGTGCGCCATGGGCCTAGATGCAGGCACAGTTGCGTCGTTCTTCACCGACGCACAGTTGTCCATGGCCGTCTTACCGATTCTTCAAGTCAATTCTGCGAGCAAGCACCGTCAGATGTAGCAGTCATACGACCGAAGACTAAAACCATACCACAGTATACAGCGCGACGCAGAGACCGGCCAAACCACCGAGAAGCAGACCCAGTTACTCGCGACCCGGGATTGAATGTAGCAGAATTGACTGTTGCGGTTTGCAGTCGTCAGTCCCGCACAGAAAGTGGGATAGACGGTTTATTGATGATGAAGGGTTTGGCTGCCCAGGCGAGGTAGCAGCCTGAATTTGCTCGCACCGGCCATATCTGTTTCCGTGGATGGTGGGCTCGTAGAAACGAAGTTTCGAGCAAGCGCAGGTGAAGTGGCGGATGTAATTCGCCCGTATAGTCTCGAGATCCGATACCGCGACAGACACAATAACATATTCACGCTCCGACGCAGGCACTTGATCATGAACCTCCCTTTCAATGCTCTCGCGCATCAACCGCGGCGTTCGGCCTCTCCTCTCCCGGGCTATGTCGTCTACGACAGAAAGCGAAGTGTACATGTGCTCAGCTATCAGTTATTCAGCCAGCACTGACGACCGTACCGCACAAACAGCGCAGATCCATATACTATAGGCAGGACACTCGATCTGGACATCTGGAGCGAGCGCGACGGAGCGCACAGCAAGGTCCAAGCGACCATTCGCCGTACGCTCAACCAGGTTCAGTCCAATGGATGCGTCATGCTACACCGCAGCACGAGGCTTAGAGGCCTGCGGGTTCACAAGTGCGTGTTTGTATTGACGTGTTGTACAACACCGCTACGGGATTGCCGGTGTGTTCGCTGCGGGCTCACACTGCGAGCTTGCTGCGAGCTCGTAGTCGACCGCGGCCAGTGCTCTTGCAAGTGCTTGCAGCTTGCTCCCCCATCCGTGCTTTGCATGTAGCCGCGCACTTGGTCGAGATGGATCTGTGTCCCCGACCATTTGCCCTGCACGTGTGCCTACTGACAGCAAATGCGCACGCAGACACCCTGCTAGCCTTTGTCTGTGCCATCGGCTCCGCCGCGCACACGGGCTCACCGGCAGGCTGCATTCAGGATCCCGATCAATACCCGCACGTTGAGAACAACTTGATACTTCGAATTTGCTTCGAAGTCCAAAGTAGTTCGTTACGTTCAAGCGCAAGTCCACGCCCGGTACTATCACAAATGGCTTCTGCGGCCTGCCCAAGGCTAACATAGTGTGTAATTGAAATTGAAAAATACAAGAGGATAAGACTTTCGGGTTACATGCTGGTCATCCCAATGGGAACACGCAGAGTGGATGCAGCGCTGCGCACAAAGAGTTGAGACTCGGAGCAGCTCTGCTTTGCGTGTGCATCCGTCGTGCTGGATGCCGAAACCTTGCTGAGCTCAAATCGCCAGATACAAATCAACGAAACGGCTTGCTCCGACGAAGGACTTCAAACTTTTCCTTCGGTCGACTCGACTCGCCTCGCGCAAGGATGCGCGCGTACAGACTCGTCTCCCATACCGCATCCTGAAACGCCTTTCTGCAGGGTACGTTCAAGTTCACTGTCCTTTTTGCTAAGCTGACGAGTAGTTGACGCAGGCCATTGAGTCTATCGCGCATCCCCGACGAACTTCGCATTGCCAATTCAACGTTGTAAGTCCACCATCCGCTGCCCACTATGCATCTAACAGACTGCTCTTGACAGTCAGTATGCGGCCTCGTCCTTGCCGCTCTCGTCTCTTGCCACCTCCCCACTTGTGCAACGGACTCAGGTACGTCCTCCGCGCAGCCTTATCTACTTTGGACTTAACTAGTATTTAGACACACCTCGGAACGTGCAGCTCTGGTGGATATTCATATGTATGTCGCATCCTGCCTTTTTCTTTTTGTAGACATTGGTGCACTCGTCTCCGGACTGTCAGCATGTACTTTAGTTTCGTGTTAGAATACTTCAATACACATCTTTTCTGTGCCAACACCTCGCCGAGACCGTCAATTCTGAACAGCAAGAAGCCTACCAGAGCAATACCAAGAGCTCGATGGATGATTCATACAATGAGCTCGGCACAACCTAGCGACAAGGCCATTCACAGTGCATAGCTGTGCTGTTGGAGTGGGCTCATGTACGAGCTCGCAGCGAGCTCGCACTTGCGCTCTCAGAAAATCATGCCGCACGGCCTCCATGCTATCCTGCAGCCGTGACTCCGAAATTAGCTTACACAATTGACTCTCGTGCGATTGAAGATTTCGACCCCTTTACGAGGCTCGCACAGTCAGCCACGCGGGGTCGCGCTTGCAGGGCTCGCCAGCCGACCGCCGCGATCACGCTGCGACCGCTGCTTTCGACTGGCGGTGTAGTGGACTTCGGGTCTCGCCGTCTGCGTGGCTTGCCACCATCCGCGACTCTAAAACTCTTTGATCGAAGATTCTGTTCCCCGGGCAGTCGTGTGTTCGACCGACCGTGGACGCCCCAAGTCGAAGAACGGTACCGCCAAGCCTGGCAGGACATTGCTGCAGGCAAGAGACTCGAGCGGCCTGTTCAGAATCTCGGATCGTTTTACGCGGACGAGGTCGACATTTCCGATTACGACGACTGGGACATCGAGATTTATCGCTGGGATCGTCTCCAGAGGCTCTGTGACGTGGAAACCCAGGCTTACCGTCGCCTGAAAGAGCTCCAGGGGCGTGGCATTCCGAGGTTCTATGGTCGGGTGCAGCTGACGCGCACCTCGGAGCCTGCAAATGCGCACCCGTCCATCAGGTGCATCAACGGTGTCTTGCTCGAATTCGTTCAAGGACACAGTCTAGATCGTGCGCCTCCGGTCGATAGAAGCTTGCCCCCTTCGGACGAGGATCAGAAGCACGGCCACGACGCGCTCAACGTTCTGCGCAGAGCACACACTCTCGGCGTCGTTCATAGAGATCTGATGTGGCAGAACGTCATCAGACGCCCTAATGGTTCGTATGCGATTATCGATTGGGGAATGGCCCGGTTCCGGGCCCCACATAATTCAGAGGATGACTGGCTCGCCGTTCGTGCGGAAGCGCAAGATCTGCATAACCTACGCTTCACTCTCAAGGAGGCAGCTCGTTACGACCCTACGCCCATTGATAACGTCGAACCTAACCCGAGGACCGGCTACTATCGCGTCAACGAAGCCGCGAGCCAAGTCGAGGATCCCGCGCGGCGCAACGCGTGGTTTGAACGTGTGCCATGTGAGGAACCCGGTTATCGGATGGTTAGTGTCGGGCGGAAGACTTACCGATACGAATATCGCTGCTATCGCGTGAGACCTGGCGTTCGCGTCAGGGAGACGTACGAAGGGAAATATGTGAGTGCGCCTCATTCGATCATCAGTTTGCTTTTGCTGACGAGCACAGCTGTAATTTGAATCCCGTTATCGTCTCGTGTTTGGCACATAATCATTATGAATTCTATACCTCCAATTAGAGTCATTTATCAACACGGAGTTGTAGTTTCAAGAACGTTCGTGGCCTGACGTTTTAATCTGTTCAGGTCTCAGCAGCAGGCGCCCGTCGGGCCCTCACGTACAGATGTCGATACGTGCACCTCTCTCTCGCGAAAACGACCCGGATGAGACAGCACCGGCTGTCACCCTAGTCACGCCTCTGAGTCCTGGCCCTTCATTGCCTGAAGCATGGGCCAGTTAACAGAACTGAACGAGCCTTGTGACGTTCGAGCAAATGTTTCTCCAAGGCTCATCTTTAACATCAAATCTTTGCGTCCTGTGACTCAAAGTACCATGATTCTCCTTAAGCGTAGTGGTGTTCAACAGCTCGCAGCCGCGGAAAGCCACCACTACTGTGACCGCTTATGCTTCTTAAAGTGTACATTTATTATTGCCCACTGAAAAGGGGGTCCCACACCAATTTGAGTGTCTCTCACCTGTATAAAGTGTGGGAACATCACTTTTGACGTTCGGACACACTCAGTTGGAGTGTGGACACACTTTGTCAGCAGTGCCGACACTCCCATCAGAGTGCCGACACTCCATCAAGGTGCTGACACTCCAATCAAAGTGCCGACACTCTTGCAGGTGGGTGGAACACCAAGTTCTCTCACCTCCCAGACCTTCTCCAAACACTGAGATATGGCTGGAGAGCATGCTCTATGAGTCATTAAGTGCACATTTATTACCGAGCACACAAAGTCTGATTCCGCGCACAAAATGTCGATTGCGCGCGGAAAGTGACCAATCTATTTTTGTAACTTTCCTCTTCTCAGTGTCCAGGAAGAGCCTTTAGGGGCCTCTGATTACTGCCCAGAGGGTGGTATTTCTTTGCACTCAATCCCGGACGTAGAAAACTCTTAACTCGTTACCTCGGCCGGCGTTGCCGGAGTTGCGGAATAGGCGCCCGTGAGCTCCGATAGCCCCGTCGAACAGTGCTCGGACATTCTCCAAGTACAGTATCCTTCAAGCACAGATATTAACCTGCAGTCAAAGGGCCCCTATCAGGGACTGAGAATGTGCACTCTCTGTCCAACTGAGGTCTCCCACTTGAAATCCTTGCTGTAATGAAGTATTTCCAGTGATGTGCTTCCATTTCAAGCATTGATTACAAGGAGGCTGGAAATCAACAGCAAGGAGGGCAGGAGGGCTTCCAAATAGACTGTGCTCCAGGAGGTGGTTGTACTGTACCGGTACCATTTGTGCCTGGTGTGCGAGGAGGTCCCTTTCAAGTGCACATACAGCCCCTCAGCACACTAGGATGCCTAAAAACCACCCTCTACGGTCCCAGACATTAATGAGTGTCCGAGCACTGTTCGACGGGGCTATCGGAGCTCACGGGCGCCTATTCCGCAACTCCGGCAACGCCGGCCGAGGTAACGAGTTAAGAGTTTTCTACGTCCGGGATTGAGTGCAAAGAAATACCACCCTCTGGGCAGTAATCAGAGGCCCCTAAAGGCTCTTCCTGGACACTGAGAAGAGGAAAGTTACAAAAATAGATTGGTCACTTTCCGCGCGCAATCGACATTTTGTGCGCGGAATCGGACTTTGTGTGCTCGGTAATAAATGTGCACTTAATGACTCATAATGCTCTGAATGCCTCCTCAGGGTCCAAATTGCCTTTTTTGGTAAAATAAAATTTTCAATAAACTCAAAATATAGGCTTAAATGCACTCTGAGCATGATCCCCAATCATATCTCAGTGTTTGGAGAAGGTCTGGGAGGTGAGGGAACTTGGTGTTCCACCCACCTGCAAGAGTGTCGGCACTTTGATTGGAGTGTCAGCACCTTGATGGAGTGTCGGCACTCTGATGGGAGTGTCGGCACTGCTGACAAAGTGTGTCCACACTCCAACTGAGTGTGTCCGAACGTCAAAAGTGATGTTCCCACACTTTATACAGGTGAGAGACACTCAAATTGGTGTGGGACCCCCTTTTCAGTGGGCAATAATAAATGTACACTTTAAGAAGCATAACCGCTCCCTCTCGAGTGACTGATATGAAAGGTTACATTGCGAGTGTTTCTCGAAAGACCGGTCACAGGCTAGTCCATACGTCCGAGACGGCAAGCGTCTCTACTTGCTATCCTCCGAGTCCTTAGACGTCTCGACCTTGAACGAGGTCGCATAGCCAAACTCTTCCTATTGATATCGGTGAACTCCCTGCAGGCGTTCACGTAAGATGTGGTGCGAACCTTGAAATCGTCCAACACCTGAGCCTTTAGCATCGTTTCAAACGCATCTGGGGTGAGCTTGGATGGGTCAACCTTGAATTGGCCTTGAAGGTAATGACTATTCTCGTCTTCCTGCTTGTGCTCAGGGCAGATCGCATATTGGACGGTCTTGCGATCGGTGCTGACGCGAAAGTAGGTGACCGTAGTCTCCCCAGACCTGGAGACCGTCCCAGTCGCCTTCCTGTCGCCCTGGGCGTGCAGCCATCGCGTTGGGTTCGTGCCTCCGGATGCTTTGTAGAGCGTGGTATACGAGTCGGAATACGAAGAGAAGTTGCCTATATAGTAGGCGACCAAGGCCTGAAGGCACCATCAGCACTCGTCCTCACAGGGAGAACAACTTGGTGGACGCACGGCTGTACGACGGGACATTCTGACAGGTAAGAGCTGCAACGGGCAACAAGTAGGGAGGGGGTGCGATTTGTGGTTAAATACTGCGATCCAGGGAATGAGTCACAATGGCCAATGCAGCTTTCCATGTAGCCACAATGGAGGCTATGCAACACGCGGCGTGGAGCTAGCGCTGAGAGCACGCTTCTAAGCTTCTCAGCTCTCCAGACTGAAGCCATCCGTACCCGGAACTCAAGTCACAATGGCAAGAGAGGACCAAACAAGAGAGACGAAGCCGGAATGTGCCTCACAGCTTAAACTCACTTCCGAGAAACGTCGTCTGTGAATGGGTGCCCCGAGTTCATAGTTTATGAGCATACAAGAGATTACACTGGATACAGACAGGCTGCCACATATTGACCGCCGTACGAATCACTACGCCAATGCTTGAGTCCAGGTACTATCTCCGGCGGATGAAGTCATCTACGCCGGAAGAAGCGTGGTTCAGAGGAACCGATGGATCGATGCGGAAGAAGCGTGGTTCAGAGGTTCTTCTCTGCGCGGCAGTAGGAAGCAGTGCGATACCATCGTGTGATTCGGATGTCGGAAAATGTGCATTCAGTATACCTAGCTGGGCCATGTAGGACCTAGCTAGTTCTAACCATCTAGCCCCTCATATACTAGATCTGGGTAACGACTTGCAGGCCCAGCGTCTCTGGCATGGTCTGCCAGATCCGCTAGACGATGCTAGGCCCGCCAGTTATATTAAGAACGAGCTCGGTCTACCAGGTAGGTGAAAATATGTATAATAGCTTGTACACATCGCCCACACGGGCGTGTGTACTTCATTTGTCACTTCTTACAATCTTACTGCCTGGTATATACTCGGTAACATTACAACCTCTAAGTCATCTAACAGAGCTTACGCCATTACAACAATATGTACAATGAATTACTAGACGAGTTACTAGATACATAATTGTGGAGCGGTGGAGCAAGTGCCGCTGAGTGGAGCACAACGCGCGCGCTTGATGTCCCATGTACCCCCACCGGGGGCCACTCGATTGACAATGTTTTAATCGCGTTCGACGGCTGATACGTCCCTGGTCCGTGCGCAAGATTTTTTGAATTATTCCCTCATCTGTTCTGGCCGGCATTGACGACCGGAATAGGGTGCTGCAGCACCCATCTGCCGTTTCAAGACCTCTTTCACAATGTGGACATGCTCTCAGACATGAGATAAGCTCTATCTAGATCCTGCTAGGTCTGGCTATATATACGGTATATGGGAGCTAGGTCGTGGTAGATCTTTGCCTCTAGCATCATCTTCCTAGACCGAGCTCCTGCACTTTTTCCGACAGATGGAGAGCTTCTTTGCTTGCCATCGCAAGAATCGCATTCGACGAGAGGACCAAGGCAACTCATTGATGACAGCAGATCAATGGGAAAAGAACTCAACCCTCAGGGAGGTTGGGACGAATCAGTCACGAGGGTGGTAGCCGTAGGCGTATTGCACTGCTTCCTACTGCGCACGCGCAGAGAAGAACCTCTGAACCACGCTTCATCCGCATCGATCCATTGCACAGGAAGGAACTTGGAATTTTCCGAAGCTTTGCAATCTGTAGGAAGAGTTGAGAACTTGCATTTTGGTCAGAATATTAGTTTCTCCTGTGTGAAAGAGACTATATTTTGCATGAGAGTGAGAATTCGGACTCTCTCGGCCCCCAAAAGCCAACATTCTGCGGTTTCGGTAGCATTTTGCCTTCTCCGGTTCGGAAAAGTCGAAGATTTGCGCCCGATGGAGATATCGGCCGTATTCGGCGGCCGGCCACAGGGACAATAGATGTCTTGCGGTGACATCCGACATTGTTAAGCCTGCTGTGCCTTGGGGTTTTGGTTGCAAGGATAGTCGAACGTCCGGGCGCAGAGAACACTCGAACGAACAACTAGAGCCTTCGGTGCGTTATTGAGCACACCGGCTACGTCGAGTAGCACGACCGAAGGGACCGCGAGCAGCAGAGGACTCAGACGAGTAAGTCGGGCGAAGGGAGAACCCAGAGGCAAAGTCGAGGGAGAGAGAGATAGAGTGTGCGAGGGGCACGACTATGTCGATTTCGTAACTGGGGAGCTAGATACAAAGTCGAGGGTCTTTTATACCTGGGGAGGTGATCCGATGTACTCGGAGTGTATCCTAGAGACGAAGGAGAGGGGCCTCAGATCAATAGAGATCGTCGTCATCGGCCGATAGGATGAGTAAGAGCGAGTGGGTAAGGTATCGGGGGATCGGGCGAATGACGAGAGGCGAATGACTAAGACGAGTGGAGCGAACCGGATATGAACACTATCGATACAGTAGGGACAAGGCGAGTTAGGTGGATGTATGCGAGTAAGGAGAGAAGCTAGAGAAGTGAGGGAGAGGTCTAGAGGTAGAGGACGATGAGGAGAACATATCCCGAGCATATGAACACGAGGGGAGATAAGCCGGGTATTCGGGAGCTTGACCGAGTTGACCGAGTTGGCCGAGTGACGTAGAATGACGCCGAGTGATGCCGAGAGCACGTGAGGTCCGCGGACCGGGGCACGGGCGTAACAGTATCCCCCCTTTACGTCCTGAGCCCACGAAGGACTGCAGCAACGCAAGGTGAATACGAAAAATGAGATAGCACGCACTCGAGTCCGAATGGGGCCAAAAGATCGGGTCAGGTCGGAACGGGTCGGGCGCAGATTAAAAGTGGTTGGGTCGGGAGTTGAATCGTCGAACCACTCTTGTCTTCTGCCCGCCGCCCACCATGCCGCGATACGAGTCGCTCGAGGACGTCGCCGCCGCGTACGACCGCAAGACCGTCGGCGCCGTCATGAGGTCGCTCGAGGACGACCCGATGATGGAGGCGCTGATCGCAGCGCACGAGGACGCAAAACGGACGCTCGGCGGCCTGCAGCAAGAGGCCGTCGACGAAGAGGACCTCGACGCGATCGAGGCGTTCAGCGCGCGCAGGCGCCAGGCGAAGGCCGAGCTGCGCCTGGCGGCGCAGCGACGCTTCGGGATGCTGGCCGAGCGCGTGGCCAGGATCACGGCGGACGCGGGCGCCAAGGCGACGAAGAGCCAGGCGTCGCCGGCGAAGGCGCCGACCACGAGCACGAAGGCGCCGGCGAAGGATGCGAAGGAGACCGAGTCGCCGCCGAAGAGGCGGAAGGCCATGGAGGTATGGGTCGAGCTACCTCGACTGCGCGATTTGGCTAAGGTGCGCTTTTGTTTTAGGTCGATGTCGCGAAGACGACTCAGGCGCCGCGCAAGGTCGCGCCGAAACCCGCGCCGGTCGCGGTCGCTCGCTCGCCGTCGCTCGGGGCGGGCGAGACGCTCGAGGACGACGACGAGGTCGAGGAGCTCGCGAGCCCGGTGGCGCCGGCCGCGAAGCCCAAGCCCAAGCCCAAGCCGCGCGCGGGCGGCAAGTTCACGGACAGGTGGCCGGAGGTGCCGTACGGGACGCGGTTCCCGAGCCAGGTAAGTCTTCGGTTGTTCGTGTTTTGCTCGCCGGGACTGACGACGAGTAGTGCGAGGCTTGCGCCAAGCGCGGCGGCCAGTGCGTTCGGCAGCACCGGTCGAACACTTGCACCGCGTGTCATCAGACCCGGGGCAAGTGTACGCACTCGGGCAAGCCGTTCGTGCCGCGCGGCGAGAAGAGGGCGGCGTCGCCGAGTGCGTCGCCCGAGCGCCCCAAGAAGGTGCGCATCGTCGAGGGGACGACGCTGGGGACGAGGGCGGCCGAGGACCGCGCGAAGACGGCCGAGCACCGCAGGGTCGTGGAGAACCACGCCCTGTGGACGAACAACTCGGTGCACAACATCGAGAGGATGTTGTACCGGATGCTGCAGTGGCAAGCGCAGCAGTTCGGCCAGTCGATCGACGAGTCGATCGACAATCCGTTTTCGAGCGAGGAGGAAGAGGAGGCCGAGGAGGAGGTCGAGGAGGAGTCCGAGGAGGAGGACGAGGAAGCGGTCGAGGAAGCGACCGAGGACGCGGACGAGTAGGCGATAGGATAGAGTAGTAGCGGGTGCGACCAAAGTCGCCCAAAATGTAATAAAGGGCTGTTTCTTGGAATCGAGTAAAAAGCGAGTGAGCGAAGAAATAGCGAGTGAAAAAGCGAGTGCTTAGATGTTTTCGAATTTCTTGAGGATCTGCTGGAATTCTTGATAACTACCGGGAGCGCTGGGATTTGCAGCATAGAAGTCTTGAACTGCTTCTTGCGCGTGTTCGAGATTTTCGGAACCCATCTCGGTGGTCTCGGGGTCGTCGGGAGTGCCGATGTGACCGATCCAGCGAATGCGAAAACGAAGGCGCGAGTGACGGTGGCGATTGTCGATGCGTACGCTGAGTACTTCGAGCTCGTACTCTTGCTCGCCGTCGACGACGACGGGCGGAGGAGGTTCTTGACGTTGACCGGGGAACGCTTCTCGAGGGTGGGGTTCGAGTTGCGAGACGTGAAAGACCGGGTGTACGCGAGCGAGGTAGTCGGGTAGGCTGAGGGTGAACGATTGCGAGCTAGGTTGATCGACGATCGGGAACGGGCCTAGGTAGCGATCGGCGAGTTTGCGAGTGGGCTGCGTCGTCTTGATGTGTTCCGAGAGGACGTAGGCCATGTCGCCGACCTTGAAGTCAGGCGGGGGAGTGCGTCGAGCATTCGCAGATGCAGTGTAACGTTTCTGAGCGGCAGCGATCTGCTCCTTCAGGACGTCCTGCAGTTCGTGGATGTCGACAGCGAAGTCGCGGGCGCGAGCAGAGGCAACGTCGCGCTCGGGGTAGACGGAGATGTTCGGGTGAAAACCCTTGTTGGCGAAGAAAGGCGAGACACCAGTCGAGTCGTTCGGGGTGTTGTTGTACGTGAACTCGGCGAGAGGGAGTAGCTCGGACCAGTTGTCCTGCTCGTAGTTGCAGTAGAGACGGAGGTACTGCTCGAGCGTCTGGTTCGTGCGTTCAACTTGACCGTTCGCCTCCGGGTGGTGACCCGAGGTGAAGTGCATGGTCATGTTGAGGAGCGAGCCGAGTGCGCGAAAGAAGCGGGAGACGAATTCGGAGCCGCGGTCGGTAGAGACGTGCGAGGGAGCGCCATGTTTGGCGAAGACGTGGATGAGGAAGAGACGCGCGAGTTCTTCGGAGGTGATCTTGCCCTTGGTCGGGACGAAGATACCCTGCTTCGAGAGGCGATCAATAATGACGAGGATCGCGGTGTAACCGTTGGACTCAGGGAGTTGTTCGATGAAGTCCATCGAGATCGAGTCCCAGTTGCGAAGCGGAATCGGGAGCGGTTGAAGTCGACCGTACGGCTTGTGTCGTCGAGGTTTGCTGCGCCCACAGGTGACGCAGGCCTGGACGTAGGTACGAATCGAGTCGCGCAGGTCGGGCCAGTAGTACTCGCGGGCGACCATCTTGAGTGTCTTGTTCTGACCCGGATGGCCAGCGAGCGGGTGATCGTGCTTTTCGCGAAGGATACGAAGGCGACAATCGAGAGCGTTCGGTACGTAGATCCTGCCCTTGAACAGCAAGAATCCATCGTCCGAGGCCGACCAGTTGATCGTGTCATCGGTGCCGAGTTTCGAGCGAATGTCGAGAGCGAGTTCGTCCGAGTCGTACGAGGCGCGAATGTCATCCCGAATGGACTGAGTGTCCATGATCGTGGCTGCGCGAAGGAAAGTCTCTTCAGCATACGTCGCGCGAAGGGAAGCGGCGAACTGTTCCGAAGTAAAAACGGGTCGGAAGTTCTGCGGGTTTGCGCTGGCGTAGCCACCATCCCCCCTTTTGAGATAGACGTCGTGGCGGCGAGTGAGAGCATCGGGTTTGCCGCCGAGTCGACCGGGTCGAAAGCGAATGAGGAGGTTGAAGGTAGAAAGGTACTCGGACCAGCGAGCTTGCCGACGAGTGAGCATCTTCGTGGTAGAGAAATACTCGAGGTTCTTGTGGTCCGTGACGACGTCTATTGGGGTCTCGGCCCCTTCGAGGTAGTGTCGCCATAGTTCGAACGCCTCGAATATCGCGAGTAGCTCCTTGTCGTGCGTGTCGTAGTTGAGCTCGGTGGGAGTGAGCGTGCGCGAATGGAAAGCGACGGGGTGAACAGAGCCGTCCGGGAGGACGTGCGAGAAGATCGCCGCGATCGCGTAGTCGGAAGCGTCAGTCTCGACGACGCGAGGAAGAGCGGGATCGAAGTGGTGGAGGACGGGAGCGCAAGTGAACGCCTTCTTGAGCTCGTTGAACGCAGCGAGGCATTGCGGAGTGAAGTTCCACGTTGCGGTCTTTCGAGTGAGACGAGTGAGCGGGACGACGATATCGGAGTAGTTGTAGATGAATCGTCGATAGAAGTTCGCGAAGCCGAGGAACGACTGGATGTCGCGAACGTTGCGAGGAACGGGCCACTCGAGGAGGGTGGCAATCTTCTTCGGGTCCATGCTGATGCCCTCGGGGCTGATGATGTACCCGAGGTACTCGATGGTGTCAGCATGGAACTCGCACTTCTCGGGCTTACAGAAGAGGTCATTCTCCCGCAGCCGTCGAAGGACCTCTCGAACGTGTTCCTCATGCTTCGAGGGATCGTCCGAGTAGATGAGGATGTCGTCGAGGTAGACGGTGACCGTGACGTCGAGGAGGTCGGAGAAGATGTCGTTCATGAAGCGCTGGAAAGCGGCTGGAGCGTTCGTGAGACCGAAAGGCATGACGAGATACTCGTAGGTGCCGTAGCGCGTTCGAAAGGCAGTCTTCCACTCGTCGCCGGCCGCGATGCGAACGTTGCTGTATCCGACACGAAGATCGAGCTTGGTGAACTTCTTGGCGGTGCGAAGGCGGTCGAGCGTAGACGAGATGAGCGGAAGCGGGTACTTGTCCTTCCGAGTGATCTTGTTGAGCCCACGATAATCGACGCATAGGCGAAGAGAACCGTCGGCCTTCTTGACGAAGAGAACCGGGGCGCCACCCGGGGACGACGACGAGCGAATGTGTCCTTTGCTGAGGTTATCCTGAATGTACTCCCGAAGCGCGAGTTGCTCGGGCTCGGAGAGCGAGTAGATCGGGCCGGATGGGAGAGGCTTGCCTTCTTCCATGTCGATCTTGAGATCGTACGGCCGATGTTCAGGGAGTCGATTCGAGGCCTCCTTTGAGAAGACGTCGAGGAACTCGTGATAACACTCGGGGATGCCTTCGCCGGTTTCCGAGGCCGGGTTGGCAGACGCAGAGCGAGCGGGCACCGATGGATCTCGAATGTAGATGGCCGAGACCATCGAGCCGCGAAGTCGACGAGAGGTGTCGAAGGCTGCGGCGCCGATGATCTTGATGTCGACGCGAGCAGCGGCCGCGCGAAGGGCGGTTTCGTCCATCGGCGGTTCGGGAGGCAGAGTACGTGGCGCGGGAGGAGGTGACGACGGAGTCGGAGGATCCGAGTCGAGCGAGAACCCAGGGACGAAACCCGAGGGATCCGAGGGCGAGACACGAGTGGGGAAAGAGATGCGGTGATGGAACCAGTCAATCCTAGGATTGTAGCGGGCCAACCAGCGGTATCCCAACACTGCAGAGCAAGTCGGATCTAGAGTGGTGAGGAGGAAGTTGATGATCATCGAAGTTCCGCAAGGGAAGCGGACGGGAAGCGACACGTATTTGGAGATAACACCGCGATAGGAGCCGTCGAAGAGCCGAAGGCGTAGCGGTTGATCGAGAGACTTTTGAGGGAGTCGAAGACTCTCGGCGAACTGAGTATCGAGGAACTGATCTTCGGAGCCGGAGTCGACGAGTGTGCGAAAGGATGGGACAGCGTCGGAGGAAAGGACGACGATGAGAGCGTCTTGATCGGTGAGCGCGGCAGCGTTCAACCGAGTGTAAGGCATCTTGGGCTTGACGCAGTTGGCCCTAGATGCCCGTGGGGAACTGCCCGTTAGTTTTTTGCTTCCGCCGGGGCAGAAGCGGCGGCGCCCGAGGGAGCGGGAGCCGTCGTCGAGGAAGTCGCGGGTTGAGCCTTAGCGGCGCGACCCTTCGACTCGCGATTGTGAGCGGCCTTGCGGCACTCGGACGCGGTGTGGCCGGCGTGGCCACAGTAGAGGCAGAGGTTGTTATCGAGGCGACGGCGTCGTTCGGCGTCGTTGAGCTTGCCGTTCGAGTTGAGGTTCTTCGCGACGTCGTCCTTCGACTTGGTCGTGGTCTTCGAAGACGAGCGGGCCGAGGTCGAGGACTGACCCTTCGAGTTCGAGTGGTTGTTCGAGTTGCCGTTGTTGCCGTTGTTGGAGCGCGCGTTGGACTTGGTGTTCGATCGGGAGCCCGATTGAGGCGTCGCGGTCGAGGTGGTCTTCTGCGCTTTACGGGGTTCGTTCGCGTGCTCGAGAGCTTGCTCGTCCTTATCGATCCAGTAGTTGGCGTCGATGCTAAGAGCGAGCGCAGCGAGTGGCGTCAGAGAAGCCGGGCGTTGAGCTACTTGAGCAGCGAAGACAGATTTGATGCGGCGAGGGAGACCGCGATAGAACTGCGAGGCGAGTGCAGCGTCGTCCCAGCCGAGCAGTTTGGCGTATTCGTCGAACTGGAGCTTGTAGCGGGCGACCTTGCCGTTGTCGGCCATTTGCAGTCGTTGAATCTTGACTTCGGCGCGTTCGCGTTCGTTCGTGACGCCGAAGGTGATCGTGAGTTCGTTCTTGAATTCGTTCCAGTCTTCGAGGAACTCGTATCCGGGAGGCGGATTCGGGACGAGAGGAACGTAGCCGCCCCACCATTCCTTCGCCCGACCCGAGAGATAGGTCGCGGTGAAGAGAATCTTCTCGCGGGACGTCTGGTACTTCCGAGGGTTGGCGAGGAAGTAGGTTTCGCAGTCGATGAGGAATCCGCGAAGTTTGTTGGCGTTTTCGCCGTCGAATTTGTCGGGTTTGGCGGCGTCGATGCGAGAGCTGCTGTCGCGGTCGACGAAGTAGACACGAGGGACGTTGTCGTGTTGATCGTGGAATTGTCGTTCGCGATCGACGTCCGAGTCGTAGCCGTCCGACGGAGGGTCGAAGGGAGGTCCCGGGGGACCAGGAGGATCGTTACCGCCACCACCGCCCCCACCGCCGCCACCTCCGGGAGGAGGGTTCGGAGGGTGCGAGCCGTGCGAGTGGTGCGAGTGGTGCGAGTGGTGTGACGAGGGCGAGGGAGCACCTCGATGACCACCACCGCCGCCGCCGCCTCCGCCGCCTCCGCCTCCACCGCCGCCACCTCCGCCGCCTCCTCCGCCACCCCCGCCGCCACACCGGGGCGTGTTAGGGGTGCCGGATGGGAAGAAGCCGCGGAACGACGAGGAGTGCTGCGAAAAGCGAGGAGTCGAGCGAGAGCCGGTGTACGGAACGAGCGCGAGAGGGTGTCGAGAGCCGAGCGAGTGAGTCGAGGGATGCGAAGGCGATCGCGTCGTGCGACTTGAGGGAGGGTAGGAACCGCTCGGGTCCGCGCGTAGTGTGGACTGGGCCGGCGAGAAACGCGAGGTGTGAAGCGAGCCGGAAAGAGTGTGTTGCGAGAGGATTTCGTCATCATCGTTCGCGGTTGCGAGTGCCGAGATGATCCGAAGCGGCTAGTGCCCGACATCGAGACTGATGGCGAAGGCGTAGCCGGCTGAGGAGGTTGTTGGTCGCGAAGACGAGCCTGACGACGGGCTTCGCGAAGGATAGCGTCGGGGGAGTCGAGTAGAGGATGAGGTTCTTCCTGGTTTCTTCTGAGGTTCTGTCGAGTCCCAAAGGCCATACAACTCGAGCGGAGCTCGAGTTACGAAATACTGTTAAGCCTGCTGTGCCTTGGGGTTTTGGTTGCAAGGATAGTCGAACGTCCGGGCGCAGAGAACACTCGAACGAACAACTAGAGCCTTCGGTGCGTTATTGAGCACACCGGCTACGTCGAGTAGCACGACCGAAGGGACCGCGAGCAGCAGAGGACTCAGACGAGTAAGTCGGGCGAAGGGAGAACCCAGAGGCAAAGTCGAGGGAGAGAGAGATAGAGTGTGCGAGGGGCACGACTATGTCGATTTCGTAACTGGGGAGCTAGATACAAAGTCGAGGGTCTTTTATACCTGGGGAGGTGATCCGATGTACTCGGAGTGTATCCTAGAGACGAAGGAGAGGGGCCTCAGATCAATAGAGATCGTCGTCATCGGCCGATAGGATGAGTAAGAGCGAGTGGGTAAGGTATCGGGGGATCGGGCGAATGACGAGAGGCGAATGACTAAGACGAGTGGAGCGAACCGGATATGAACACTATCGATACAGTAGGGACAAGGCGAGTTAGGTGGATGTATGCGAGTAAGGAGAGAAGCTAGAGAAGTGAGGGAGAGGTCTAGAGGTAGAGGACGATGAGGAGAACATATCCCGAGCATATGAACACGAGGGGAGATAAGCCGGGTATTCGGGAGCTTGACCGAGTTGACCGAGTTGGCCGAGTGACGTAGAATGACGCCGAGTGATGCCGAGAGCACGTGAGGTCCGCGGACCGGGGCACGGGCGTAACAGACATGTTGCGGAACATGTTGCGGTGAAATTCCGCACGAAATTCAGGTTTTGTATCCTCCAAAAAAAATCGCATCAAATGCCTAGGTAGATCATGTTAGGAGGTAAAATATGCCTAAAAGTTGCAGAAAGACCCTGAGAAAGCCTCCACAGTCCGGTCAACGCTGAGCGGCGGCAAATCGGATATCACCGATTGCTTACGTAATCAGGCTCTCAAGCTGTGGCTTCACTGAACACCAACCAGCAGGGGCATTGACAAGGGAAGCTGTGGAGGGACATATTAAGGTCAGTGGGATACCCCTGCATTGATTTTGGCTCGGGAAAATATATTTCTTATCAAAAGTTGAATTTCGTTCGGAATTTCACCGCAACATGTCGGCCGACATGTTGCGGCACCGCAAGACATCTAATATGACGTGGTTGCAGTGTTGCGAAATTCAGAATATGTCTCTAGATTCTATATTTTCCCGTTATTATTCCAAAATTTCCAAGCCTATTTCGAATTTTGCAACACTGCAACCACGTCATATTGTCCCTGTGGCCGAAAACGGCCGATATCTCCGTTGGGCCCAATTTTTTTACTTTTCTGAACCGGAGAAGGCAAAATGCTACCGAAACCGCAGACCGTTGGCTTTTGGGGGGCCGTGGCATGCAGTAGCCATGCGAGGTGCTCATTCTTTCTGTTCCCAAGCTGTTGCAAGCGAGGCAGGAAGCCGATAGCCATGTCAAAGAAGTTCAACATCTGCGCAAGCAGGCAGAGCAAACGGCCGGCGCGCTCGAGAAGCTCCACGACACCGACGAGAAGCTGCAACAGCTGCAAGAGTTCATCGTACGTCTCCCATTGCAATCATACGGAATTGCGCAGCTGCAAGCCGCAACGGCTGCACCGCGGAGCTGGCACTCCAGGCGTTGCGTTGCCGTCCTGGCTGGCTTGCAGCTCCGCACGCCCTCACCACCGTCGCCTTACTCACGTCTTGATCCCTTCCAGAAATGGTCCTACGATTTAGCGGTAACGGAAGGCCGCGCCTCGTTTCCAGAGGAGGACGACGGCGCGCCGCCCGCGCCCATTCCAACATCTATTTCCACACCATCGCAGGTGCCGGTAGGCACCAAGGGGGCACCGGAAGCAAAATGACGGAACCAGGTCGGTTTACGCTGGGAAGCTGGCGAGGCCGACCTACCTACCTACCGTGGGAAGATATCCCCATTTTGGGAAGGCCTTCCGCGGAGCCGGAAGCAAACTAGTTCCGACTTTAGTAAAGAAACTCCTTGTGATCAATGTAAGATAGGTTGAAAAGCTTAAAAGGCACTCTAAACTAATATACTTTGTTGCAATACAACATCTTTCATTAGTTTTCAGTGTACTCTACCCACTCCAGCTCATGGAAAGGGCCTGGATGTGGTTCAGACAGCCGGGACTGACGTATAGACCTGTTTTGAGGCTCTCTTTCAGGAAAAATAGTGCAGAAAGGTGCATTTTGATGAAAAAAAATCCGTCTAGAGCGGCTCGGCAAGCCGAGTATATGGGACTCCAGTTACGTTCGCAGCCCTCCGGGCTGCGACCTACCTACCTAGGTTTGGTTCCGGGATTTTGATCCCGGTGCCCCCTTGGTAGGCACCTTCCACATCTCCGCGCGCATGTCCCCACCACCCCCGGCCGCGCGCATCCTCTCTCCGGCGCCCCAGCCCCACGCATCCTCGTCCTCGTCGACGCGCATCCGCGGCACGCCCGCGCCGCAGGCGCGCACGGTGTCCGCGGTCTTTGAGCTGCGTGGCACGCCAAAAATAAAGGAAGAGGAGACCGACCCCGCGCCCCCCGCGCCCGCGCCGACGAAGCGCAAGCGGCCGACGCACCCGCCCACGCCGCGTCAGACGCACGAGCCCACGACGCCGCAGACGCTCACCAACGCGAGTTCCAGTCGGCGCGCGGCGTTTGGGGACGAGGATATTAGCGAGGACGAGATGATGCTGCGTCCCGCGGCCACGTCCACCTCCAGCGCGAGTCGCCGCGTCCATGTTGGCAGTTCGAATGCCAGCAGTTCCGGTGGGCGCCGCGGGCGGGCGCGCAGTCACTCGCGCTCGCGGCGGCGGCGCGACGAGGATGAATACGAGGACGAATATGCAGAGGAGGAGGAGGACGCTGTGGACGATGACCCGCCCCCCATCGCGGATCGCCACGACCGCGGGCGCGAGCGGTCGGCGTCGCCCAAGCGGCGCAAGACGGCCGGGACGCCGTTCCCGAAGAAGGGCAAGCGCTGATCATGAGCCCTCCCCCGTGCGCGCTGGCTGTGCGGTGTATTTGCTGTTGTCTATCTGCTTGCGTGTACTTTCTGAATCTGTTGGTGTGGCTCGTCTTGCGATGTATTTTGTAGTTTCTTGGGGCGTTGTTTCTTGCCTCTGACTGACCGTGAATGTACTTCTGATTGACAGCGTACTGGACAAGTTTTGGGGTTGGAAGAACGTCGGCGTGGCCAATATAGCGGCATTTTGTTGCACGAGGCTCGAGCTTCGACTCAGGCCCGGGGCTCTCAGTGTGACGCTGGCATGCTCCGATGATCTCACGTCTCAACCGCAGCTTGCGGCCGTTCTTACGAGCGTTGTCACCGACGACCAGCAGCGCAGTTCAGTCCTGGCCAACTGGTGCTCAGTGACAGTGGCCAGGCTGGCAGGAACAGCAGCGCAAGTGCGGCAAATTTATACACAACAGCCTGAGACTGCAGTGCAAAACAATTTTTCTGAGTTGTGCAAGTACGTTCTCTGAGATAGGAAGTGTTTTCAGCTCGGACAAAGTCAACAGATATCATGTGCGTTCAAGTCACGTGCTCTATCCAAACATTTGGGACTCAGCCTGTAGTCACGTGCAAACATGTTGGCAAACGATCTGAATATCTTGACCATCATATCACTTCACACCAAGCCTAAAACGCGTGAACTCCGCCCGGAAGACGGCCAGTTCAAGCTGCGATAACCTTGCAACTAGGTCAGGCTGGCGGTCGTTGGTCCAACCCAGATGCCTCGAATCCTCAGAGATTCAAATCCGTCTCAATTCCTTTTACCCCGCCGCGCCAAAATTTAAGGATAGATGAGGTAACGATGTCGTAAACTCAATATACCCAAAACTAAATGCATACTAGATCATATAGCACAATTCACGGCGACGTCGAACGGAGGTGGTCCCTGCGCCGATCGGGACCTAGATATCCTTGACCTGCTCCTCGAGCCAGTCCCACAGCTTCTTGCCAGTCTCAGGCACCTCGACGGCGGGATGGGCCTTGCCCAGCCGGGCGTACGGAATATAATACTATTCGTCACAGTGAGTCGCTGAGAAGTAGGTTTCAAACTGCGGGCGAGCGCACCTCTCCATTCTTGTCGGCAGCCTCGGGCGCCAGGCCCGCGTAGAGCTGGGTGATCGCGCCCTGCCACGCGTCCACGGAGAGTGCGTCCTGCGCGCACATTCAGTCCTCCCTCTGGCAGCGTCCTCTGACACGGTAATGGGAACTGACCACGACGCGCGCCACAATGCCCGTGCCCTTGTAGAGGTTCGTCCTGATCTTCCCGGGATGGACGCCGATCGACACAATCTTGTCGCCGTACCGCCGCGCGAGCTCCTTCGACACGACGAGGTTCCCGAACTTGCTCTGGCCGTAGAGCGTCAGCGAGGCAAGCTTGCGCCGCTCCGCGCTGTCACGCAGCGTCCCGTAGTTGATGAACGTCTGGAACATGCGGTGGCCGATGGAGGACGTGTGGATGACGCGCGGCTTGTAGGTCGGCGTGGAAGTCGCGAAGAGCGTCGGGAGCAGCAGTTTGGTGAAGTACCAATGACCGAGGACGTTCTGAACAGTTTGAGTCGTCGGGAGTTAGCATATGACTGAGAGAATTCAATGCTGCAGCTGCTTACCGTGCCGAATTGCAGGTCATACCCGTCTTTCGTGAGGAGTTCGACCGGGACGGCCATGACGCCTCTATGAGAATTCCCATCCATCCGGCATCAGCAACGTTAAGGAGTATATCGGTTGAAAAACCGTAATCAACAGGTACGCACCCATTGTTAAAGAGCACGTCCAGTCGCGTCTCCTTGCTCGCATACTCCTCAGCTGCATGCTTGACGGAGTGCAAGTCGGCGAGGTCAAGCTGGAGGAAGATGGCACGGCGTCCTCCAGTGACCTTCTCAAGCTCTGCAATGGCCTCCTCGGCCTTCTGGCGGTCGCGAGACGCCATGTATACTTTGCCGCCCTTCTTCAGCAGCGCCTGCACAGGCAATCATCACATGTCTCTCTGTTTGTCTCAGTTGCTGAACGCACCAGTACGGTTTCCTTGCCGATTCCGCTGTTGCCTACATTACAGTGTGAGACTATTACCGGTGCACGACGGGACTGAGACAGACGAACCTCCGGTGACGATGAAGACCTTCCCGGAGCAGTCAGGCATGTGCTTGTCCGGGAACCAGGTGACGTTCGGCGACCGCGTCTCGTTCAGGAAATCCAGCATGGTACGGTAAGCGTATGAGGATAAGGATGGCGAGGGGAAATTCGTTCGGAAGTGTCACTGCCGGGATGTGCTGCCCGGAGGATCTTATATAGCCTGAATCATCCTTTGTAAAGTGCCTGATTGGCTTGGTGCGCGGATGCAGAACGATTACGCGTGCATCCGGAATGTAGGATGATTACGCGATGCTGACGCGAAACTCGTACGCGTTTCGTCGGCACGGTCACATGACTCGGCTCAGACTGACTGTTCCCTACTGCGCACTCCTTTTGTGCGATACGAACGGATCCCATGGTACAGTAAGTCTTTGTCAGCCAAAGCACGCCGTGCATAAACATCACATTCGGAGATCTTCCTCAATCACACCTTTTCAAGTTCAGCCAACGCTACTTCGGTGCATTTCGAGACAAATGGGAAAACGGGCTCGATGGCTGATTTCAATCGTAGTAGTACGTAGTATAGACAGCTCTGAAGAAGCGCATCTCATCACATGCGTCCAGCCCGCCTCACCCACCCAGGCTGAACTGCGTCAAATAGATGATGGTACCATACCTACCGGTGATCCCGGCAGACAGGCCTCCGACTTATGCTAGATCTTTTATTCTAAAAGCTGACCATGTGTGGACCTTGAAATTTCGAAAATAGGCGCACATATGTGGATGAAACCTCGGCTCTTTCCGGAGGCCTCCAATGCCCATATGCAGTCAGACAGCTAGTGAAGGCTCCCATGCAGCTTATTCTGCATGATACGGCCTAGAAAAGGCTCAAAAGACAAGTATAAACAAATTTTATTGCAAAGGATGTAGTAGTGGCTAGATAAATCCGCTCTCCCATTCGTCAGCGGCTGAGCCACGCCGGGTCCGAAGGAAGCATAAACTTTGCGGTGTAGATGCGGAAGCCCGGAATAGCGTAGATCGGTGTTAATTGAAGCAGCAAGCCCATCCAATAGGTACATCTGATTCTTTCGGCAGCTGAACGTCTCTTGACTTGCTACGAGGCGTCTACAATGCGCACGCTCCCTATGTGGGGAGCCCTTCTTCTGCATTCTCTCGCCTCGCTTGCCCAGAACAACGTGACTGTGGAAGAAAATGACCCGTCCCGTATGTTGCTATGATTTTCAATGAGGACCTGCATCACTTACTGTTATCAAGTCGTTTACACGCCGCCGTCGAGCTCATGGAACCGCAGCTTCAACCCCCGGCCAAGTCCACCTGACGGAGCAGCGAACAATAGCTATTACCATGGAGGGGGTTATCTTTCATACGACTTCAAGGGAGCATCTATCACCCTCACTTTCAATGGTACTGTCAGTGCCGTCGTCCAGATACGACGCTGATATCTTCTTGGCACAGGATCTTACATTGCATACTACTCGGATATGTTCAGTAATCACGGAACAATGGAGGTCTGTCTTACCGCTGCCCACTGTTCCTTCCTGACCGCTTCAGATCGAGCTCGACAACGTTAGGACTACTATTTCTACGTATACTTCCCTGCAATACGGCATGCCGCAAGTGAAACTCTTCGAGGCACATGTCGACCCGAATACACCGGACCACACAATCAAGCTCTCGAATGCAGAGAATAAGACGATGGGACTGGACTACTTTATGTCAGTATCTTCATCTCTGACACCTCCGCTGTTCGCTAATTTGCAAGCAAAAGGTACACTGCAGCATCCCCGGTGATGTAAGCATAGCTTTAGAGCACAAGTAGCCGAGAATGGCATTGGCTAAGCCTATCATATCAGCCCAGTGCCTTCCCCGAGCTCCACGGCTGATCCCTCGGACCCGGTGTCAACAAGCACAGTTCCTGCGAAGTCTGCAAATCCGCCCCTAGCGGGACCCACGATTGTCGGCATTACTATCGCTGCGGCATTCGTGGCGGTGGTGCTTGCTATTGGCAGTGCAGTTTGCCTGCGCCGCCGGCATCGAACGGGAATTGTGGCCTCTTCGCGTGAGGAGGTCTGGCACCCAATACCCCCGAGTGTATCTGGAGCGACAACTACGCCTTACCTGCTGGCTCCAATGGGCGAAACGTCAGTTCCAGGAACCCCGATTGACAAACGGCCGAAGTCTGAAGCTTTTAACGCCTTTGTGAGACCCTCGCATTAGTAGACCTGAGACTCATCGTAGATCGCAGGTAAGGTCTTCGATCGCACCACACAGGATCGGCAACGGTACGTAACCTAATGCATGCATAACGGTTACCTGCCACTGATCGTCAACCTCTAGACTCAAGCGCGGGCAATTTAGGAGCACCTCCTTCGTACTCTGAAGCACGTTGAATGCTGCGTCTCCCTTCTCACCGAGCTACACACCGTCTACGAAATGCCACGGACAGATTTGCTGCATGATTACGCTCTACACTGCTTCAAAGCCTTACGGTCCAACGTTAACCACGGCCGTTGTAGTTGTATCCCTTGGACATGACTGTAGTTGTCTTTCTCCTTCAGCATCAATATATAGTGGATTTGAAATGAAGTCTCGCCCGTCTGAATCCGGACATTAGATGATGTGGCTAAAATCCCACGGATGCTCCGGATGCGCACCAATGCGGGCAACCGAGCCGTACAACAAAATCCAATAGTTGTACCTAACACTACAGCGTTCGGCGCGCTACGCGAGCACGTAGTACGCTCTCCATGCATGTCTCCATTTCCCGTGCAACCTCGCCTCGCGGACGGCATCTCCCTCGAGCTCTTCGGCGGTCTCCGTGTGCTCGTCTTTGTGCAAGTCTATGGTGGAGAGGTCCGACAACGGCCGCCGGTGCACGAGCTTCCAGATGGTGTAGAAGAGAACCATGACCGGCAGTTCGATGTAGTACGACACGAACGAGATGCCGTCAAAATGCGGGATGACGGAGGACCACCCTTGAACTATTCGCCTGTTAGCTCTCACGGACGGAAAACGGAAATAGAGCGCTCGCCGATGATCAGAATCGCCACTGCGATCACCTGTCGGGGAACGATTAGTTGACTCCGGGTGAAGAATGGCACAGATGCATACGACGAAAGGAGGGCCCCATCCCCACGTCCAGCGGGCGCCCTGGAACTTAAGCTCGTCGAGTGAGCGGCCCTGCTTCACCCAGGCGCGGCGGAAGCGCCAGCTGGCGAGCCCGATGCTGAACCACGCGATCTGGTTGCTGACGCCGACGATGTTCTGCAGCCAGCTCCACAGCTCGCCCGCACCGATGTAGCTTGAGCCAAAGCAGACCAGCGAAATGCTGCTTGTCGCGAGCAGCGACCACAGCGGCACGCCGCGCTCGGTCGTGCGCGCGAGGAATGCGGGGGCCTGCTTGGCGAGAGACAGCGAGTACAGCACGCGCGTTCCGGCGAACATCGCGTGGTTGCCTGCGGAGAGGACGGAAGAGAGGATCACGGCGTTCATGACGCTTGCTGCGCCATTGGAGCCGATTTCCTTGAAGACGATGGTGAAAGGAGAGGTCGTGACGCTCTTGTTGGAGAGGTCGGGGTAGTTCCACGGAACTGAAATAAATTCAGGAATATGAAGAAAAAATGTGGCATATTGCGCAAACCATTCAGGCCGATGAGGAGAATGCTTAATATATAGAATAATAATATCCTGCAGGCGAGTCAATATACGATAAAATGATACTTAAACATTCGTTCGTACCGGAAGAACACCATTTTTACTACACGCGGTAGATTTTTGGAGGGATTCGATGTCTCGCCGGCAGTGATACCAAGCGACTCAGTGCCGCCGTCTGAATTGCAAGGTCAGGGAGAATAATGGCTATGGCGGAGAAGAGCCTACATGCGAAGCTCGCTGTTACGAAGACGGACGCGAAGCCGCCAAAGCCGCCGACGAAAGGTGCGCCTTCGATCCGCCAATTCTCGCCTCCGATGTAATGGTGCGAACTGTTGACGCCGGCATTGACGAGAATGCCCAGGAGAATGAAGACAACGATTGTAATAATCTTCAGCGTGGACAACCAGTATTCTACCCGACCAAGTTCGTCAATTGGCTCTCCAAAAACATGAGGTTTGCTCACCCAGCTCGCCATAAGCGCCAACATGGAACGCATTGATGGAAAGCAGGAAGACGAAGAACAACAGTGGCGCTACCCATGGGTACCAGTCTGTCCAGAACCGGAGGACCAGCTGCGCGGCTGTTAAATCAGAGGCGACAGAGACGGCATCGTTAAACCCTGCGTGTCGGGTGTTAGAAGTAACATCGGGTCATGGTACGAACGGACAATAGTTCCAGGACAGCGCAAAGCCGTAAGAGTCGTCGACGAAGCGCGTCGCGTATGCATTGAAACTGCCTGCGAACCCGCTTCGTCAGCGCCAACCACGCAGTGCGAGACTGTACTCACCTGCAACGGGATATTGTGTCGCGATTTCTCCAAGAAGTAACAGCGTAATATAGACAATTCCTCCAACGAGCGAATAGCATATCAATATGCTCGCCGGCCCACCTTTCGCGAGCGACCGTCCAGTACCAAGGAACAAGCCCGTGCCGATGGTGCCAGCTGCGCGATGTAAGCTCGAAGTCGGTCAGAGGTCAACAACATGCCAATTGCGATCATCTGGACCTGGCGCGCATTGAGCTCGCGACGCAGGCCAGCACGAGCCGGCGGCAACTCGGACGCCGAAGACAGCGACGATGACATGGACCGCGACTGCGACTTGGTCGGCGACGGCGGCAAGAGCTCAGTCATCTCGTCGGGCTCGTCTTCCGAGTCAGAAAGATGGTGTTCACGCGAAGAACTCATGACTGAACTTTCAGGTGTCGAGATTTGAAGCCTGGCCGCGGCTGCATACGCCGTTTCGCCGCACGATGGTGCAATCTGGCAATTCCCGCACCTTGCCCTCATCGTTTACGGTATCCACAAGGAGCGCAATGCGCGCCATTGATCCCCATGTGCTCGCAGCCACTGTTCCTTCCAGGTCCTTGATGTCCGCTGGCCATGCCAAGACGCTCGTTTGGAGAAATGATCCCGTCCCATGAGAGCTACAGACTCCGTGCTGCACTGCTCCTGGGCACTGGTCTCGACATACACGGCCTCCAGAATGACTATTCATTCTATGACATCCTGCCATCTGTCGCATTTGCGCGTTCGCGACGGTCTAGCAGTTTTATATTCAGCACTGCAACCAACGAATTCCGGCAGTACTCCTTGACGTTGGCTGGTGCGACTGTTCCTGAGGGCTGTCAGGACTCCGTGTTACCGTCGAAGTATAGGTTCTCGCTCGAAGCCCGCGTTCTCGGATGCACTGTCTGTAATCCTTCACGAGAATAGCTTTGACTTGCAGGACGGTATCTTGCTGCCTTTTCGCCCGGAGCGAAGGGCGAGCATTCAGGCCCGGCAGATATAAGCATCGCTGCATCTGTCACCGCCAGTGCAACGATTTCCGCTTGTCCGCCTACCGTGTAACTGATCCGCCCAGCTTGACATGGGCGCCGACTGCAACAGCTAGTAACGGCTATTTGGGATGCCGACTTGCGTAGAGCCGCTCCTTGTCCTCCCAGTCGCTCCCCGTCTTCGTCGCTCATTTGGAATGGCACTCACCACCGGCAATGTCGTTTGGAATTTGGTGTGTGGAGGAGTCTTCCTGAGAGACGCTGATCTGAAAGCTGCTCTCAGACCGTTCCCGACACCAGCCCAATGATACACTACGACGATTTCGTTCGACAATGTCCTATCCGCAGGGATGGCTTATTAGACTGTACCACGGGCAGCGCCCACGTATCCAATTCGACCATTGCTACAATTTCCATCAATTTCTACGGTGCGCACAATCTTATTTCTTCAGCGCCATTTGCTGAGTTAGCGCAGGGACAGCAATCTCTCTCTTTGGAACTCTAGGCTCGGGATCAGGTTATACTACTCAGCTAGATGGTGAAACCGCCCTCGACGGGCAAGTAAAGGACAAGAACCTGCTCGCGAGCTACTCG
The DNA here is from genome assembly GCA_037042885.1 of Auricularia sp. M12. Taxonomy (NCBI): domain Eukaryota; kingdom Fungi; phylum Basidiomycota; class Agaricomycetes; order Auriculariales; family Auriculariaceae; genus Auricularia; species Auricularia sp. M12. Next base: position 1,056,633 of record CM073209.1, read on the forward strand.
GGGCTGCCGAACAGTTTGGCGGGAGGCGATTTGCACACGCTCGTGCTAACGGTCACTCAATTCAAGGCGGAGTCCGTCTTGTCGTTTACCGGCGCTGTTATTAGCATCGATACCGGCTCTCCAGGGTGCGTATTGCCCCATTTCCCTTCACAGCGAAGTCTCAATCCTCGCTTTTATTTCTTAGCGCGACAACCAAGCTGACGACCTATGACCTGACAAAGTCAGACCCGGCTTTAAAGCTGACCCCGGGCTGGACCAAAAACGGGACGTATATGCAATCCGGGATTGATTTCTCGCAACAGGCTACCGTTAACTTCAGAGGTTTGCATATCCTCTTTACTGTCGCTGTCATTTATTGCCACTTCAGGGAGTGGGGTAATGGTCTACGGCTTTTGTAGCGATACGCTTCAGGATGCTTTCAAGGACGAGTTTGGCCAGGTCTTGACAGACCAGAGCAAGTTCGGCGTGTCCTTCGATGTTGACGACTCTTCCATCACCCTACAGTCTTATGTGACAGACAATTGCTTGCTCTACTACAACACGGGGTTCTCCGAGGGAGCGCACAACCTCACGTATGACACGGACGGGAACAACGTCTTTCTCAGCTCCATTCAAGTGTTGAGCGTTTCCGGCGGCGCGAATCAGAGCTCTGTGACTCCCTCAGAGGGCAAACCGAAGAGCGGCGGCTCGCATCCCAATGGATCTGACGCCGCGGGTCCCACCATCGGCATTGGCGGTATCATTGGCATCGTTGCAGCGGCGGTAGGACTGGTCATATTTCTCGTCATCGGCTTCTTCGTGCTGCGGCGCCGGAGGAGACAGGCAAAGCCGCATCCCGGACCCGACGCTCAGTCCTTGCCGATGTCGCAGACGTACGATGACAGCGCCTTCACCTCCCACGATGCCCTGCCCGTACATCAGCACGCTCCCGCTCAACTAGCGCCACACCGTCCTGTCCCTGTCGTACGCATGCCTACTGGCACGACCAGCTCCGCGCATTCGGACGCGTCGCACCTGGCGGTCCCCGCCGCACAGCCTTTCAATTCAACCCGACCTCGCGTGCAAGCCGTCTCCACGAGCTACACGACCATGCCTAGCCCTTCTGAAGATTCGCCAGAGGACCCGTATGCCGATCCGTACGCGGGCATGGCGTCTTACCATGCCGATCCGTTCGCCTCTGCTGGCCGCACCGTGCTCACGGCCCAGGGCATGCATACGCTCGAGGATCCATCCAAGCTCCGGAACGAGGCGCTGCGCGCTGCACCTGTGAACCGTGTAGGGGAGAGCTCATCTGGAAGCTCGTCTAGCAGAAGGCAGAGCGCACGCCGGCGTTCGGCTGCGCCTTCAGAGCCAGACGTCCCGCCGCCCGTTTATCAGGAGAGTGCTCCTGACGGGATCTAATCTGGCGCAGCTATCACCTCCGCGCGTCGACGCGCAGATGTCTCTGATCTAATCGAAGAGAGTCGAGAATTTTGTTGTAATTGCGAAGTGTATGATTCCTTGCCATTCTATCATATGCTCAATGTATTCTGCCAGATCCCAAATGTAAAGGCAACCACGTTCGTTTTCTATGCTGTTCGGGAACCTTGTGTTTACTATCCTTTGCTCAGTCCAATGGACCTCGAATGTCAATGCACCCGATCTTCCCACCGGTGTCATCGGCAAGTCGCAGCGAAGTCACGAATTGCTGAGTTTGGTGCTTGCCCTCTCATCCTCACATCGCCGCGCGGGCTCCTGCGATGGTTGCCTCTAATGTTGTCTGGAACTTGGTATGTCGTGGTGGTGTCGACGCCGATTTATCTCTGAATCCACGGTCAGACTGTTCCCGACACGAGCCCGATGATCCAATACAGCAATTTTGCGCGGGACTGCCCTCTCAATAACGGCGTCCTGCAATGCACGACCGATAGCGCGCACGTCTCAAACGCAAGCGACTCGACTATCACGATAAACTTCTTTGGTACGCCGCCGGCGAGGTCGACGCTTTGCGCGCCGACAGCACGTGCCCCACTCTAACGCCGCCGTCCTGGGGACGCTATCTCAGGCACCGCAATCTATCTTTTCGGCGACGTTGACGGCGGAACAACGTACACGACCTCGTTGGACTATGCCCCCGCTGTGGACGGGGCTGTCAAGGGCAAGGACCTCCTGGCGAGTTACTCCAACGTCCCGAACAGCCGGTCAGGCGGGACCTTGCATCAAGTCGTATTATCGGCGAAGCGTTTCAAGGCCGATTCGATCTTGAAATTTACGGGCGCTGTGATAAGTGTTGATACCGGGCTGCCCAGGTGAGTCTCAGTCTGTCAGTACATTGCCGATCATGCGACCCATTCGACTATCGCAGCGCAAAGCCCAAGTTCACTAAGTTCGACATTACGAGCTCAAGCGTCACCTTGACCCCAGGATGGGTGAAGAATGGGTCCTATATGCAGTCGGGCACAGAGTTCTCACAGGTTGCAACGTTGAAATTCCGCGGTAAGTTACGAGAAGTCGTGGCCCTGGCACTCTCCTGCTGAGTCAAATTGCCACTCAGGAAGCGGAGTCGCAGTATACGGACTCTGCAGCAACACGCTGCAGGAGTTCAGCACCAACTATGGCCAAGTGGCGACGGATACAACGTCCTTCCCCAAGACCATCTTCGACACCTCGGATACCAACATCTTTCGCAAGCGTCCTTATAAGGCTGACGACTGTCTTTTGTATTACAACACCGGTCTACCCGAGGGCGCACACAATCTCACGTACACGACGACCAGGAACAACGTCTTGCTCTCCTCGTTTCAGGTCATCAGTGTTAATGGGAGTAAGGCGGGGAGTGAGCAGACGGGCGGCGACGACACTCTGAAGACAGTCGGCAAAATCCTCGGCATCGGCGTGCCCGCTGTCGTTGGCATTGTCATAGGCATCGCCGCGCTGTTCCTCGTCTGCTGCTGCTGGGGACTCTGCATCCGGCGGAGACATAAGGCAGCTCGCGTGTACTTGCCACCGCCAGCCCGCGCAGCACAGGAAGAGCCGAAGCCTCTGGATTCTGCACAGGCTTCTCAGCCCATCATTGTGCTCCCAGTGGCCACCTACTCTCCTCCTCCTCCTCCTCCTCCACCGCCTCCGCCTCAGACACATCTGTTCATCGTCGCATCGGACAGTCACCCGGAGCCTGAGCCCAGTACGACTTGGCGACCACCTCCTGGCAGCCCCGAGATACCGAACGCAAGGCTTCGCCCTCAGAATCAGACTTTCCCGGTCGCGCGAACCGGCGAGGAGAACCATCAGTACACGAATAGCTTTTCTGGGGCGTCAGCTCGCACTTCTGACCCGACTTACGCGGCATCGTCGACGGGAGATCGAACGTCGACGGGGAGGACGATGTCCTTCGGAGAATCAGTACCATATCATACTCGGTCCGCTCTTGCTGAGGCAGCGGGCATCCCTACGCAGCATGAACCTCAGGCAGCGTCCCCGGGCAATCGATCGGGCGTAGAGCATGGTGCATTTGTAGGACGTTCAGTCCTCAGCGCTGATGGCATGTCCTACCCGGATACCACGTCGTCAAAGGGTGGAAGGGTTGACCATCGGTCTCAGGCTGAGAGCGGTAACGTGCTCCATGCCGATACTGGGCCGCTTCCAGACGTCCCCCCGCCCGTGTATGAGGAAACACGGCGCTGACCAGCATGGTATCTCCACTGAATTACATTCGTTTAGGATCTATGGTATATGGGCTATTCTACACGGTTTTTTGTGATGTACTATTGGTTGCTAATAGGGAATTTCGATTTACGAGTTCAGAGAACAATACGTTTTCAAACACCGCAGCTTCTCTTTCCGTCTCGCGCTCACCTTTCACAATGTCTGGCCTCGGAGCAGCTCAAGCCGCCAAAGAAAAGGCTCGTTTCTAGGTCTATAACGCGTTCCGACTGCTCAGCGTTGCGTACAGGGCAATGCAGCATTCAAAGCAGGCGACTATGTCGGCGCCATCGGGCACTACACCGACGCAGCGCTCGCAGACCGACTAGAGCCCACGTACCCGCTCAACCGCGCCGCCGCGTACCTCAAGCTGGGCAAGTGCGCCATCCCGTCTGGCTAGCGTTGGTGACGCTGACAGCGATACGAATCCGCCAGACACGCCGACGCTGAGCGCGACTGTAGCACCAGTCTCGCGCTGTCGCCCGGCAACGTGAAGGCGCTGTTCCGCCGTGCGCAGGCGCGGATTGCTCTGCGCAAGCTTGATGAGGCAGAGAAAGGTGAGCATTTGGCATTGCGAGCTTGCGTTGGGCGCGTTTGGGCTAATGTGTGTACAGACTTGAATGACGCATTGAAACGCGAGCCTGCGAACGACGCTGTCAAGCAGGAGCTTGCGAAACTCAAGGAGATACGAGCGCAGGCAAGAGCTCCGAAGAAAGTGAGTCCCCGCTCGTCTGGCTAAAAAATGAGGCTAACGCATGGTTTTGCTGGTCGAAGGCGCCAGTATCTGTCGCAACGCCGCTCCCAGGTTCTTCGACTCCAGCGTCAACCTCAATTCCCGCACGGCGCCGCATACCAATCGCAATTGACCGTGACTACGACATAAGAGAAGAACCGCCAGCCTCCGGCTCGCAGACTGCCAGCACCAGCCGCCCTGCACCAGATTTGCTCACACCCGTGTCTTCGCGCTCACTCAATAAGGCCGACGCATCGACTCCTCCGCCCAAGTCCATACTTAAGCCTTCGCCACCAGCGCAGGCGGCGGCGCCAGCACCAGTCGCTACGCCTGCGCGCTCATTCCAGGAGGCACGGGAGGTGCGGGAGCAGATCCGCAAGCCTCTTGTGGGCGGTGGAATATTCCGGCAGAACGGGTCGCACGAGCTGTTCAAGAACAGCGCGGGCGACACATTAGCTCAGGCGCAGTCACAGGCTGCACCTGCTGCACAACCTGCGCAACCAGAGTCGCGAGCGCAGCTGTCGCAGCCCGTGTCGCCGGATAAAGCCAAGCCAACGACGCTCTTTGCGCTGCAGCGGGAATGGACGAACCGATCGACGCCTGAGGCACGCTGGGAGCTTCTTTGCGTGCGTCCAAGCAGCAATTCCTGCCGCTCTGACGTTTGCTGACCACCCGGCCCTGCAGACTGTCCCTCCGTCGTCGTTACCAGCGCTCTGCAAAAACTTGCTCGAACCGGCTTTCCTCGTCGCGCTTCTTGAAACCTTTCGCGAGTTGGCCGCAAATGAAACTGTCCAGAGCGCCATGCGTGAGTATATGGAGAATCTTTCGAAGGTCTCGCGATTCGACACCGTCGTGATGTTCTTGAGCGCGAGGGAGAGGGACATAGCGCGCGATGTGCTCCGCGCTCTGGGGATTCAATCTTGGGCCGGGATATCTGCCTGAAGACTGTGTAGCCTACCACATATATTCTCTCTGCAATTTCAAGGAAACTTTGCGTATGCGCTGTAGTCAATCTTTTCAAGACGATACCAGGCTTTTATGTATCTCGCTTCGTAAGGCTGTGGCACTGGCAGTACGGTGCCGCGCGTGTCAGGGACCGGGCGGCGTGTTGCCTTGCGCAATCCTCGAGGAGCAAAAGAAGTGCCAGTCCTCTCTTAGCCTATATATAGGCCTTCCCGCCCCTAGGCCAAGCTCACATGTGAAAGCGAAAAGAATAAAGATTTCCATTAAACTATACTTTGTACCGCCGCCCTGTCTGCGTGAAGAATGTCTGAAGGATGTACACTTGCAAGCTGATTCGTGTAGGTGAGCGGGAGGTCTAACTTCGTGTTGAACGACGTACGAAGCGATTCCGATAATTGCAAGACACTGGAACACCGCATACCAGAATATTCGACTGCAAGGACTGTCAGACAGTCCTCATAGCGATAGTAAGCACAGCTGACCTTTGTGTCGACACGACGGTGGAAAAGCCTCTGTTCTCTCTCGTGTGAAAGCTGCGCAGTACGCAGTTAGTCTCCGCGCAACGCGCCGAACTGAGCTGTTCAGACTGACTGTTGCTGGGTGCGTTTAATCTTCATGAGCATGTTGGAGAGCCTGTAGATGCTCTCCTCGAGCGCGGAGGTCTGGTCTGCGAGCTGGCCGGGCTTGAGGGGCAAGTCGCGCCGCGGCTCAGACTCGACCATGATGTCGAAGTCGACGAGCTTTTCGGTGAGCGTGCTCATGTCGTTCTCGAAGCAGAACTCGTATTCGCCCACGTGGTTGGCCGTGAAGACGTAGTCGCCCTGGCGTTCGCGCTGGCCCTCGAGCATGATCTTGCCGTTCGGGTCCTTGACCTGGAAGTCGATGTCGAACGAACCGCCAGATTGGACCTTGGAAACGTTCTTTAGTTGTCATTATAACGCTAGTCGTGCGCGACGCGTACTGCAAAGTAGAACTGGGATACGGTTGGTGAGCTGGGTGCTGGCTGGCACAGTGTAATGGCGACGTACACCGATCTTTTCGCCGACTTTATCCACGTCGGCATAGTAGCACTGGCGAGCATTCGCAGGCAGCGGCGCGGTCAATGCAGACGCTCTGCAGCGCGCAACGAGCGTCGCTGCTACGGAGAGCAGGGCGACTGCCAGCGTCCGGCCCATGTCAAGGTGTCGTGTCCGAAACGGTCGTGTCGGAAACCGCCGACTACATCTTGACCGCTTCCTTTGTCCTACCGCCAGGCACAATGAGACCTCTCCCCGTCGAGCTTGAGCTTGAGATCGTCGAGGTTGCGGCTCTCAGCTACGTGCCGTCGAAACAGCGCTGGGTGGCCTCGCTCTGCCTCGTCTGTTGCGCGTTCAAGGCCGTCGTCGAGCCCATTCTCTACGACTTCGTGACCATCAGCGCCTCCAATATTCAGAACGTCAGGTTCACATCGGAATACTCCAAACTCTTCTCTCGCACGCGCCGATTGGTCATTTTACCCTCGGCTTTGTTGTCCGATCTCGGGGATTGGCCTGGGGACGACGAGGGCAGCACCCTCCTTGCGGCGTTCACTGCTGTGCAGCATTTCTACGGCTGTCTCCCGCACCTCACGCAAATGCAAACCGCGCATCTAAGGCTCCTTACTCTCGAATTCACCGAGCCGTGGGACCGCTACGTGCTTCGCACCAAGCATACCGCCAACATTACGCATCTGCACATAGCCAGCATCTACGACTCGTGGGACGAATGGAGTCTCACGAATTGCACGCTCCTTACGCACGTCGCCTTTGATCTTGCGCCTTTCGAAGGCCATGCGCAGTCCCTTGATGAGCGGACGCTTGAGCACCTGTGCTATTATTTGCGCGCGGAGCGGCTGCACAGACTCCTCTTCCGCATCCGTCATCCCAGGAGCCAAGACGCGCCATGGGTTCGGGAGACCCTGCGGAAGTTTGCGACGGAGCACAAGCTCGAGTGCATCTGGCTCGACGACATTCATGAACCAGATGACGGCGAAATCGACACCCTTCCAGATGAGGATCTCGACCCGCTGACCGGACTGTCGCTGGCCAGGCGTGATGTCTTTGCGGTTCGGGATGTGCTTCAGGGAGAAGATCTTTTCATGGCTGGCGTGCAGATCTACACGCCGGAAGCTATCGCGAAATCCTGACGACTCAACTTGCACTCTCAGCGTTCAGCACTCCCGACAACTGTCATTCCTTCGTGATTCGTGCGCTTGCGCACGCACAATGGTTCTTCGTCTCAATCTCCCTGCGAATTCTGTTTGCCGCACGAAGCGGCCACTCAGCGCGCGGGTGGGCTCTGTGCAGAGCGGCTCTCGTACATAATTCTAGCGACCGTGGACTTCGGTGGCATGGTCGGAAGCCGGCCGGCGGCGAGCAGGACCAATAAGGTTCTTGCATTCTTCACCACTTGCTTTGTCGATCTGATGAATCGGCAGACGTGAATCCTATGCGCTGTTATATGCATTTGGGACACAGCATTCAAATGTCGCCTTCACAGTAATGCTCGTATAGCGATTCAGTCGGCAGTTGGGATTTGGACCAAGTGTCTCCCCAAGTGCGGGCCGTGATCTGGCAGTCGAAAAGCCCTGCCGATTTGAAAAGTGCATCAAGTCAGAGATTGAGTGTAAGTGGTCAGGTCACAGGCAGAGGGCCAGTGCGAGTAAATTTCGCATGATTCAGGAACCGGAATGCGAAGCGATGTAACGGAGTTGTCAGCGTCCTGGATACCTGGAACATTGAGTTCAGGTGGGTCATTGGCGCGTACGTCAAGCAGCGGTCGATGAAGACAGCGTTTTCGAAGCCGGAGGACCGGGAATGGTCGGAGGCGTGGTCACTCGCGGCGGCGCTGCTGGTATCACCGTCCTACATACAGTATGTGCATACCCTCAAGTTGTGCACACCCATCCTAGTATTCATGTATCATGAACAGCGCTTGAACCTATTGGAAGTCCTTGGCGCTCCGGCCAGCTGAATGTTGCTGAGTCAGTGACAGCGTTCGCCAACTCCGCGCGGTACAGGTGCACGTGTTTAGTCATCGTTAATCGTGCTTCAGTGGCTGTACGACGTGTCCAGACATCGACATCGCCAGCGAAACTATAAAGGACACGCCCTTCGGGTCCCTGGGCAAGTCAAAATAACCCTCCTATCTCAATGTCGGACGTCGACATCCTCGTTCTCGGCGCGACTGGCTTCACCGGGAAGCTCACCACCAAGTACCTCGCGACGCACCCGGATAAGTCGTCGTTCAGGCTGGGTATCAGCGTCCGCTCCAAGGCCAAAGGCGACGACCTTCTCGCCAAGCTCGCTCTCTCTCCAAGCGAAGTTACCGTTTTCGAGTTGGACGTTTCAAACGCAGCACAGCTCGAGGCCACCATAGCGCGCACCAAGGTCGTCATCAACACAGTCGGACCGTTCTGGACGCATGGCACACCCGTGATCATGTCCGTGTCGGCGCGCACTTCTGCACGCAGCGTCTCGCTTACACAACAACCAGGGCTTGCGCGCGCCTGGGCAAACACTACATTGATACTACAGGCAGGGCTCCGCGTTTCTCTTCTTTATCATACGCACGCTCATGTTGTCCCATCATCAGCCGAGACGCATTGGATCTACAACGTTCTTAACGAGTGCGCCCAAACATCGCCCCTTCTGCTGTACTATGACTTATGCACTTACGCGCACTATCTGCAGAGTACACACATTGGCTTCGCAGTCCGGCGCCATTATCGTACCTGCTGATGGCATGGACTCTCTGCCAGCGGATCTCACCGCTTTCCTCAGCGTTCGTGCTTTGCAAGAGTATTGCGAGTCTTCAAAGATTCCCTGGTCTGGCGCTGCCTTGTCCCTCACCGGTTATGACATGACTTTCGAGCCAAGTGGCGGCACACTCGACACATTAGGCATGATGTCGTCCGGTCTCATCCCGCGCGACCTCATGCAGAAGTCGATGCAGCGCTACGCTCTCAGTCCAGGCGCGCTACTCCCTTCATCCGCGTGCGGGGCTACGCCATAGCTGAACGACGCATCTAGTCAAAGGCACCCAAGGAGCTCCGAAGGCGAAATCGGTCTATCGCGTGCGCGACTCGTCGCACTCGTGGGGATCCTTTTATATGATGGCCGCCGGAAATCGCGCAATTGTGGACCGAAGCTGGGGACTCTTCGAGAAACATGCGCAGGAGACTGGCACACCGGGCGCGGCATATGGCCCTAAGTTCGAGTACGACGAAGTTATCTTAACATCCAACCCGGTCTCCGCGCTGTGGGGCAGCGTCTCCATGGCCGTCCTCGGAGTGTTGCTAAAACTCTCGACTGTACGTCACGCACCCCCGTTCTGCTCCTCCCATTGCCGATCGCTTCTCCAGTTTCGTAGCATCGTGAAGAAATTCCGCCCTCCCGGCTCTGGACCGTCCGAAGCGTACGCGCTACGCACAGCGATATGTACTGATCACAAGCACTTACACGTCCTCTCAGCTCGATGAGAGATGGCCACATAAACGCAATCAACGTGGCGTATCTTGCTGGCCACACCGCTATCCGTGCGCGCACCGACTTCGTTGGAAAGGGCGATCCTGGGTATTTGCTCACGAGTGGTACGCAGTGTTGCCTGTACTGGCCCTAGATTATGAGACTGATCAGCTCTAGCGATGATATCGGAAACTGCGCTGGGCCTGCTACTCAGCACGCCTGAGAAGCTCGGTCCTATCGCCAGGACTGGTGGTCTCCTGACGCCCTCAACGGCACTCGGCCACGTTCTCGCCGACCGTTTGCGTCGCACTGGGCTCTTCGATATCACTTCGAAAGTCCTCACGTGAAACTATAATAATATATACCGCTGAACAAGTTGCAGGGAATGTTCGGGATATGACGAGAGACTCGCACTTCCCGGTGTATCTGTACTGTCTCCTATCCATTCACAAGATAATCAACCTCTTCCTCAGGTGCCCTTTGTTAGTAGTGGTGGGACGTCACTGCAGACAGGGAAGTTAGTGAGCCCTCCGAGCGCTTTTTCCATCGCACCCCCGCGCCATTCCCTCTCACCTCCGAGGATACGGCTGGACGAGACGCCAAGCTTGATACATACCTCTTCGCCAGGAACTTGTTCCCATACAGGCGAGGCGAGCATGACCGGGGATACGAGGTATAGGTTCCAAGTCGGGACCGCAACTGCAAATGCAGTGTGCGTTGCGCAGCGCGCACCGAGTCGCGTGATAGAGGTAGCAAAGCAAATCTCTTTGCGAACGTACATACTGTAGAAGTCTTCTCGAAAGCAGCACGGTATGTACGCCCAGGATAAGCAAGGAAAATAATCAATAAGTACATACCCAAGTCGGTTCCCGAATTATGAAAACAGCAAAGAGCGGCAGAGGGACGAGCGGGACGGAGAGAGAGTTGGAGAGCAAGCGGTCAGTCGATTCACAGGCAGAGAGCCAGTGCGACTAGCGCAATGGCGATGGGCGTCGCACGCAGCGAGGAGGCGGCATTGTCTGGGTCTTCGCTACCCGGGTCGTTGAGCTCAGGCAGGTCTCCGGAGTCGGACGGCGTTGGCTCAGCAGGCGTCGAGGGAGACGGGCTGCTCGGAGCCGGAGTGTTCGGCACGGAAGGGGGCGTCGTGGGCGGAGGCGTCGGGGTAGGCGTGGACGCCGGAGGGGCAGGCGCTGCCGGTGCGTCCTGCGTCGTGATCACGATGTGGTCAACTGCAGGGTGTTCAGGAAAGAACTGAGAATCGTATGAGAACACTGCGTACTGTTCATCTGGCCAAATTTGCCAACGCGAGCGTCGTTCAGGTTTGTAATGACGACCTTGTGCGGCGTGTTGGGCAGGTCGTTGATGTGGAAAAGGTTGAGCGGGGCGTCGTCGCCGGTGGACGTCTTGTTGTAGACGTCGATGCGGCGGGCGTTCGCGCCGTCGAACGTTATAGAGTAGATGCCACCATCCGACCTCTGGTAGCCGAAGAACTGGAAGCCAACGCTGCGAACGATTAGATCCTACATAGTCTTCACTTTCCAAGAGCTGCCAATGAACTCACAAGGCCTCTGCAAAAGCCAATCGGTCAGCCCAGATCTACGCGACGCAAATCAGCACTCACGCGGGGGCTCAAAGGTGATAACGCCCTTGTCCTGCTGGCCAATTAAGAAGTTGCCAGAGCCGTTGAACGCGCCCGGCGCGGCGAACGAGATCCATGTATCCGCGGCCGGCGCTGGCGTATACTGGATGAGCGCGTTGCCTGCGCCGACCGGGATGTCCTCGGCGACGGCGACCTGGCTGTGGACGAGCGCGAGAACGGCTGCGAACGCGAGCTGCTTCATGACGAGGAGACGGGAAGGAACACTCAGGATGGCGCGGCCATCAATCCCCATGTCCGCCTTTATTCACACGTTCTCGGGGGAAGGAAGGAAGGAAGGAAGTTCGATTCTGAGAGGCATCCCGACATAACGGCAATTACAGTCTTCGCTCTCAGGACCCGCAGTCAAGCTGAAGCCAAACAAGCCAGCTGACGCATTCGCTAAGCAGTCGGCCGTCCCGCTCTTCGCCCTCTACGAGCCGCCGCAAACCCCTCTTCTCCCAACGATCCCGCCTACGCAGACAGCAGGGCTGCGCCCGGAATTAACATAGGCACCTTTTCGACTTGCTCCAGCGTCTCATAAACCCACTTTGCCGTTTTTGCTATCGAGTCCTCATATGAAATGAGTAGCCGTAGGTACACCGCATGGTCATTGTATAGGACCAGAGGCAGTAAAGTAGGATGGGCTTGTCTCATTTCGTTCAGGAAGGCGGCGCGTAGTGCTCGGACTTCGGCAGTTGCTGCGCATCCAAGTAGGACATGTTCAGCTGTCTCTACATGAGTTTTGCACAGACGGCATAGCCGGTCGTCGTAATCTACTCGCGCTCGATAGCGCTCTGGCCATCTCAGGCGCTCAACTGCCAATGCATGGCAAGATAGTAGCACCCTAGTCAGTGCCTTACGATGCAAATCATTATCAATGCGGAGATAAGGACGCATCGCGAGTACGGGGCCAGGGCGGTGACGCAGTAGGTAGAGTTTTTTGTTCGAGTCCAATTGGGCCTGTAAATCCGAACGCATCCAAGCCATGATGCTCAACCGGCATTCCTCGACGGATTCTACAGAGAGGCTGTGCAGCGGGGGGAGACGGACTGGGGATCGTAACTTGAGAATGACAAGCTGTAAATCCATGAGCCAGCCCTGTTGTTCGGCCGCAGTAAGCACTATACACTCTTTTATGGCCTGACTGACGAAGGAGTCTTGGGCCATAGAGAGTGTATACTGTAGGTATCTGAGGGTCATGTCGATCCGGCGGAAACGGAGAGGGAAGATGCTGGTTTCCGTGTACAGAGGTGCGAGCACCGAGCGATCATGGACTCCAAGGTTTCGACGCAGGAACATGGACTGTACGGCTGACAGTTTGTCCAAAAGTGGCTCATCTATGTCAGGCATTATCTCACAGCCGTATGTTAGCAGCGGGTCGATGCGCGCCATGTATAATGTCTTGGCCGCCACCGGGGGCAGACTATCAACCATGGCGTCAATATGGAGTACAGCGTGCGCAGCCGCACTTGATTTGCTTGCCCTTGATTTGTAGTGGGCCGCAAACATATTGCGAGCATCTGATTGGAACTGGACGCCCAGATATGTATAGGAGTGCACGATTTGGACTACTTCTTCCCCGAACCGGAACACCGGCAGCGAGCGTGGGCGGGGACCATGTATGCTGATTGCGGATTTCATGGCATTAATGACCATGAAGTTTATCCGGCACCAGTGGTAGAACGCATTCATTTTACACTGCAGGCCTTCCGCGGACGTTGACACAAGTAAGAGGTCATCCGCATGCTCCAAATGTGATATGGTGGTCCCGTTCAAGTCCAAATCGTCACGGTGAGGCTGCAAGTTGAAGTCCGCGAGGTATATTGAGAAGAGTAATGGGGACATGGTGTCGCCGATGAGTATACCAATCGTGGACTCAAATGCCGTTGATTCCTCGCCGTTATTAGTGACGACATATCTCATGCCTGCGTAGAGAGCGCGCAGCCAGTCATAAATTTTGCCTTGCATACCAAGCTGTTTGAGCTTTAGCCATAGCGTAGGGCGGTCTGTCGAAGGGAAAGCATTTGTTATGTCAACCGTGGCAACATATAAAGTCTTTCCAGCAGCTCTAGCCTTGTCTATCAAGCAACGCAGCAGGAACGCATTGTTGATCGTGCGGAATCCTTTTCTGAACCCGTTCTGCGAAGGCGGCAGCAGGCCTCTGGCTTCGGCCCATTTTGTAGTCCGTAGGAGCGCAAGTAGCGTCAAGGCTTTGAGGCCCTTCGATTCCGCACCGATTGTGCGCAAGTGTTCAGCACGAGCAGGGTCTTTACCTCGCTTCAGCGCCGCATAGATCACAGTGATAAGCCAGATTTGGGGGGAGCTTCTCTGTTCGAAGCAAGTGTTGGCCAGGTGCATGAGCGCGCCATCATCCATTTCCGCAATGTCAATGTCCGAGACTCCGTCTTTACCAGGAGTCTCGCCGCCTGCATGTTCTTTATGGTGCTGTCTCAGCTGAGAGATATCTTCCAGCGCAATAGGGTTGTCGAAAAATTGCTCCTGTGAGACATCGATTGTCTTTTCAGGGATCAGAGCGGCACGGATCGCGTTGAGTTTGCGTAGGACACCGTCTATGGAGGCTGGCGCAGGATCTGCAGGATTCATGCGCGGCTCAAAGACGATTTTAATATCCTCCGCTGACAGCGGTGAAGTGCTGGCCAAACGGTTTGGGTCATTCAGGCGACGATACAGATTCCAAAATAGGGCAGCGACTGGTGAGGCTTCGAGTAACTTGTTGAGATTCTCACGCTTTTTTGCCTGTACTGGGTTATCTGTCGCATCCATGGGCTGTTCCTTTGGTTTAGCAAGAGGCAGTGGCAAACCCGGAGCCTTGGGATGCGGAAGATCTACTACGACCTTCGGGACACCGTTTGGGTTGACCTGGAAAGGGTGCAGCAAGGCAGCATCAAGTAAGTCGCTATCCAGGTCCGGGACAGCATCTTTAAGTGAGCCTGATTTCGCGAGCTCGTCCGCTTTCTCATTCGGAATAGACACACTATGGGCCTTCACATGTGAGAACCGCACCTGTGCGCTACGGTGCTGAATGTTCGACGCTATGAGCTTGAGAATGTCCCCATTGGGAACCAACCAGTTGTCTAATGCAGCGCGCGGCGCATTCCAGGTAGACGCCGTAATAGCGTACTCTGAGTCGCTAAAGATGCGGAGATCTTTGTCTGGCAGGGCATCGCGCAGTGCCAAGAATATTGCGAACACTTCTCCGCGGTTGTTCGTTTGGCCGGGCCCTGGCGTGCGCACTGCTAAGTTCAGAGCATTCCCTTCGCCCCAGTATACTCCCGACCCCGCGGCTGCATGTGCGGAGCCGTTGCGCGAGCACGAGCCGTCGGTAAAAGCCTCGCGCGATGTGGACGATACCGTGGCGTACCCAAAGAATTCGGCGAGTTTTACTTCAGGGTCTGTGCGCGTGAGCAGGGATTGAACATAGAGCCGATCGAGCTCAGTTTCCATGGGTAACGCGGGCGGGACAGGCCTCTTGGCCCGCGCGGCAACCGTGAGGCTGTTCGGAGTGTGTTCCCTCGGGAACCGTGCATGGACAACCACTCGTGAATGGTCAGACCAAGCGGGTTGATGGTCTGCAATCTCTAGGACGGTGATTAGGGCGCGAGCCTCTGAATTAGCAATGACGAGGTCTATGACCGATTTGCCTTGTGGCTGATGTGATGTGAAGCGCGCCGAGCTCTCACCCAGTGTGCCATTCAAAACCGCTAGATCCAGCTCTCGCAGCAGAGCGAGGAGCTCCCTGCCGCGCTGGTCAGCTGTTGTGTCCTGAGAGACACGCATAGGATGCCCATCTGCGGCCCTGAGGAGCCCAATGCGCGCATTGATATCGCCCACTACTATCACAGGGCGATTCATCCGGGCAAGCGCGGCTAGTATAGCTTTGAGGGCATCCAGTGGGTGGGTGTGCACCCATTCACTGGGTACCGTGCTCCCACGGGGCAGAATATAGACTGCGACAATAATAACGAAGCCCAGGTCCAGCGTCAGGATGTCCGGTCCTGAGAGCTCGTCGCTCACCGCATATGTAAGGGCCTTGCTGACCAGCACGAGGATTCCACCTCCGGGGCGCCGAAGAGAGTCTGAGCCTGGGCGCGAGCGGCAAGCAATGCTGTAGCCTCGAGGCGGCGCTATCGTGAGATGTTCGGCAGGCCGAAGCCAGGTCTCCGAGAGCAGTACAATGTCGTGTTGCAGGAGTTGCGAGAAGCCCGGGCAGCTCAGTTTGACCTTCAAGTCTCCATGGATGTTCCAGCTCAATATGCTCAGGTCAAGGAGAAGTGAGCGACCGCTGGTATTATTTTCGGGGTCCCGAGACTGTGGTACGGTAGGTACGATGGGTAACGGGTTTTGGGAGACTGGCAAACTAGCTGCCCTACTCAGTTTAACGTGGCCTGTACATTCTCGTAGCCCGACGGGCGGGCCATGTTCCACATCGCCACGAAGTGCTGGGCATCGGCCGCGCTTTGGAACGTAACGTAGACGAAGTTTGAGCCAGCCCTCGTAGCGCGGACGTTCCGGGCGACCGTTTGACCGCGGGGCATGATGGCGATGAGCGAGCGCACCTGGCCCGTGATGTCCTTGGCCCATTTCATCGGCCCGATGGTGGCAGAGAGGCCAGGCGCTGGGCCAACACTCGCCGCAGCCTGAGAGGATCATTGCAGGATCACCACCGCCCATTGCATCCTTTCTTCTTCTCATCGGTGGCTTAGTCTCATGGCTAGAACGTTTAAAAAAGTACGTTTGCTGACTGTAGCTCTACTCACACTGGGCCAGACTGCCAGACAGGCGGTGTAGTCCAGGAATACCTCCTTTACCTCCTCGCAACGGTACCGGCGTTTGATCGTCGACCGGGTACAGACCACGGAGAGTGAGGAAACGATTTTCTGAACGCAGTCAATGTGTTGTGCCATTATGTATGCGTCTTGAGAGTGAGCCAAGAAAATGGGCATTGCAGAATATGAGGTGCGGAGTGCGGAGTGATGAGAGGCAGAAGAAAACTGGTGCAAATGTACAGTGTGCAATGAACATGACAGGTCGTGAAAGTAACCAAGAGATTGAGGCACTTAGGCCTCCTCACCACTACGCAGGCGCCGACGCAAGCGACGCCTGTACAACGATAACGCCGACTCGCAAGTCGGAGCCCACAACAGCGCTCGCCACATCGCCCAGCGTCTTCCGCACGTCGGGGCCGATAGCCACGCTGCCCGCGGCGCCCTGCATCTCCGCGAGCTCCTTGGCGTGCGACTCCACCGCCAGCCGGCGTGAGCGCCCGACGATGCCAAAGACGCGCCGCCGCCCCGCCGCGTCGTTCATCAGCTCCACAGCGGTCGCTAGCGGCGTCGGCGAGGCCAGCTCGGCGAAGTTGATGCGCGCGAGCCCGGCCTGTACTGGCGCAGGCAGCTCCTCGCGCGAGGCCGGGTTCGCGTAGCGCGTCCACGCGACGTTGTCCGCCGTCTCGGACTGCATGCGCGTCTGCGTCGTCACGTTGCCGTACATCGTGTCCGCGATGCCCTGCATCTACAAAACAAAATAAAAACAGCATCAGCATTGCCGAGGTCCAGGAAAATGTCCAACAGTGCACTGACCGACGTCACAGTCGCACGGTTCTCCGACCCCGCATGCGAATGGCCCATACCCAAGTACGCCGGCGCGGGCTTCTCCGGGACGGGCGCCCCCTCCGCGGGGAGGTCGCTCTTCTGGATGCGGACGACGGTCGCAGTGGCGTCCGCCGAGCCCGCGCACAGCTGGACGACGAGCTCGAGCGCGAGCCGGTCGTCGGGCCCGCCGAAGAACGGCAGCACAAAATGGCGCTTCTTCGGGTTCGTCGCCGACAGCGCGTGCCCGGGGTCGATGTACAGTGCGACGTCCACGCTGCTGCCCGCAAACACCCGCCGCACGAACGCCGCGTCGCTCACGGCCGGCGCGTTCTCCCCGCCACCCACGCCGAAGAGCGCGCTGAGTGGGTTCACCGACGCCGCGACGTGCTGCTTTTCGGCTTTGTCTGCGTGCGTCGTGTGCGGCGCGGACCAGGAGACGAGCACGAGCTCCGACTCGACGTGCTGTACGTGCTCGTCGATGCTCGCTGCGAAGTTGTCCGACGGCACGACGGCGAGCGCGGCCTGCACCGTGAACCCGTTCAGCTCTCCGAGCGAGCGAATCACGCCAATCAGCGGGTCTGTCTCGAGCAGCGTGTCCGCCGCGCTCGAACGCATCACCGCGCTCGTGCGGTCGGACAATTCGATAAGCCGCAGCGCGTCGACGCGGCTGCCGCCCTCGGGCTGCAGCAGCTGCGTCATCGTCATCCTGCCTCATCAGGCTCGCGTCGCGTAGGAATAACCGAAAAAACTCACATGGCGGGCAGGTGCTCAAGCTTATCCAACACGACCGTAAAGCGCGTCTTCCACACCTCCTGGTTAGGCTCCCGGCTCGGCGACGGCGCCTCGAGCGACCGTTTCTCGCGCGGCGTCTCCAGGTTAGCGTGCTTGACGTTCCCGGGCCCGACGCGTACGCGGAAGCGCGGCGGGTAGTAGTATTGCACGGCGGGCGTAGTCATGAATGTCAAGACCAGCGCTTCGAGAACGAACATCGAGAACACGCGCTAGAGCATAGCACAATAAGCCAACTGCAACGAGTCAAGGATTGCAGAGCGCACCGTGTCAAGAATCTTCGCAGACAGGCCGACATTGAGTACGATGAGCTCAATGAGACCTTTGCAGCTCATGAGCGAGCCGATAGCGGCTGCCTCGCGCCAGTTGAAGCCCGCATAACGAGCGGCTAGCGAGCATCCGCCAAATTTGCCGATGTAAGCCTAGTATGCAACGTTGTTGAATGAGCACGCAGCGACACGAAGGAAAACTTGCTAACCAGGGCAATAATTGCAATAACGTACGCCCATGTGATGCCATTGTTAAGCAAGCCTGCAGACGAAGTTAGAAGCATCCAGCCATAACTTTCAATAACTCACTCAGATCGGTCGAGAGGCCACTGAGCGCAAAGTACTATATCCGGAGATCAGACGAGCGGCGAGGAAGTATTGACGTTGCAAACCAGCGGCAAGAGCATGACCGACACGATATCTTCCAGCTTCTCCGTAATGGCAATGGCCAAGCCGCCATCTCGTGGTACTGCCGATGACAGTTCATGTCAGGGTCACAGAGCAGCGCTAAGAGCTGGCATACCGATCAGCCCAACGAGGAAGCCACCAAAAATAGGATGGACGCCTGAGGTGGCAGACAGCGTCAACGACGACGCGTGGAGTGACAAGAGGAACTGGACGCGCCAATGATATCCGTGAAGAAGGCAGAGCCGAACATGAGCAGAATCGTGACGGTCATGAAGATCATCGTGGGGCCGTTCTCTATCGAACCTGTTTTGCGTGCAAGCCAGTGCAGCGAGAGACGCATCGGGAAGAGCGTGACAATCGTCCAGCCGATGGCGACGAGCAGAATCCAGAGCGCGGTCAGCCCGCTGGCGGCATTGACCAGGGCGACGGCCAGGGCGAGTAGCACCCAGCCTACAATGTCGTTTCCGACACCGGCCGAAAGGACAACAATGCCGACGGTCGTGTCGAGTAGTTTAAGCTCGGTCAAGATGCGGCAGAGCACAGGAAAGGCTGTAATGGCGAAGGAGACGCCGACAAAGAGCATGAAGTGGGTGTACTCGGTGTTCGGGTTGACAAACTCGTCGTAGATGGCTTTGGAGATGCCAGCGCCGAATGCGAAGGGCAGCACCATGCCAGCGCAGGCGATCTGACGCGAATAAGCACGCTGGGCTTGTGAATGTAGACACAAGACGCACAGTGAAGGACAGCCGAGCATTGCGCTTGATGACGGAGCCCTCAATTCTGCGTTGAACAGGTTAGCCAGCGAAGCGAGCGCGTGCAGGCCGTGCGCACTCGAGTCCGACGAGGAACAGGAAGAGCACAAGGCCGATGTTGGCGACAAGACTCAGATACGGCCGCGACTGTTGCGGGAAGACGTGCTGCGTGAAGCCCGGTATGCGGCCAAAGACGGTTGGGCCGAGGAGGATGCCGCCAATGACCTCCGCAATGACCTTGGGCTGCTTGATTTTGCGCAGAACGAGCGCGAGCAGCTGCGTCGTCAGAATGATAATGCCCAGTTGGATAATGAACAGCCGCAACGGGTCCTCCTCGTTGAACGCGCTGGGGTCCTTGCCGCTCAGCAGGCCGCCCTGCGCCAGCAGTCAGTTCGCTTTCACAACATGCGCGGCGGCGGCGGCGCTGAACAGACCTGCTCCTTGGCTGCCCGCTTGTGGACGAGGGCGCCGACGGCGGAGCGCGCGACGCTGAGCGCTGTCCTCGTGAACTCGCGCATGGTGGTGGTGGTTGCGGGCAAAGGAGCAACAGGCGCACGCTTGGCATAAATGGTCAGCTTCTGCCAACCGATGGCTTCCGATCCCGGCACCTACGTCGACGTGCCAAAACAGGATAGGGGTTGCCTCTTCTTGCACGGAAATTGTCCATAAAGGCGGGTATTAGACGGTGCGACGAAGGGCCTTTTGAACATCCTAGGATTACAGCGGGCATTCCTTTTTGATTGCATTTTTCGTCGCAGCACAACGCGCTAGTGAGCGCTAAAGACTGATGCCGGTTAGTGGAGCTCCGCGGCGAATCCTGCCTCGCTTGTCGGCAGTTGACGCCAAGTCCTCATATTTTTGGGATGGTTCTCAATGGTGTGACCTCATCTGAGAGTTCGTCTGAGGACGGAGAACTTCATAAAAACTTCACAGAAGAGCGGCAATGAAGAGTCACGTGCTTCGAATCTCTTTCACCTCGGGTATTCGGTCCGAACACAAATTAAAATGAATACGGTGAAATCAAGAACTTGGGCAACGTGCCTCTATGCGGTTTTCCCTGAGGGGAAGCGGCATAGATCCGTTCATGAGATACAGGCTTGAGTAGAGAAACCACTAGGGAGCGCGAAGGCCGGCGACGCGACTACATAGACTCAGAGCGAAACTCGACGGAGCAGATTTTCACACGAAGTGGTGGGCGGCGTGAACCTTTAAGTCCCAAGTATATCTCACGTCATTCATAAGACTGTATAACCGACCACAGCATCACAAATCGTCCGGACCCTCAGTCTGGTTGCACGGCGAGTTATCGGCACTATACAGACTCGCCTTCAGGGCTGGATTTCTCTATATTCGCTTCATCTGAATACAATCAACACAAGAGCACACGGTCTCCGGCGCCAGATGGCCAAACGCCGCATCTGTAACACGGCCTATGCTCAGGGAACGCCGGCACACAGGCGCTCGCTGAGCAATTTGCCACAGCGTTTCTCTCTCCCACCGTCAGCCAGGCCCTTACCATATAGAAATCTCATCAATATCAGCGCCTGACTCTGGAATGCCGACACCGAGAATTACCCGTACTTCAACAAACAAGCAAGACCAAACTGTTTCACGTACTGCGCAGAACAAACAAACTCTGATCCCACGGTATATAAAGGATGGTTCAGGTCGCGTTATTTTCCTCAGAACTAACTCTCAGCCAGTTCAACAGCTCCGCACGATGCTCTCTGTCTCAGGATTCAAGCTCACCGGCGCCCTTGCCCTCGTGCTTGCCGCCTTCGTCAACGCTGAGCAGCACACTGTCATCTTCAACAACCGGTAGGATCTCACGTCCAATGACAAAAGACGTGACAAACTGACTGTATCCTCGCAGTTGCGGCTTTGGCACCGTAAGCCCTGGCCTGGGACAAAACGACCACGTAGCGCTGACGCTTTGAGGCAGCCCGTGCTTGCCCTGCCGGCCACGAACCAGGTTCTCTTCCAATCCCCCGGCCCGACGCACAACTACGACGCCTACACCGTCAATACCTCGCTCACCAACTTCGTCGCGTACGTCTGACAGACTCCATTCCGAACCTTCTCTCCATCTCACTGACCACAAATGTGCGATAGCTACATCTCTTCCGGTACGTCTACGCCCACGCAGCAGCAAATGATTTTCGTTTCTCAGGTGAAATTTTAGGAACGTGCACGCTCACGACCAGCGGAAACGGCTGCACCGTTGTGCGGGGCGCGCTCGCGCTCCCCAGCCAAGGCGGCTCGAGCGTGACGATCGACTCAGCTCCTCCTTTCGCTGATAGCTTCCCGACGTCCTTCCAGTGCGTATCGAACTTCTCTCTGGCTCTGGCACTGGAGGAGGTGAGACATGTCTTGACGACTTTCTTCACTGCAGGTTCACAGACGGCTCGGCTCCGGGCTGCTTCACCGGAGAATCTTGTGAGCCTGATTGGTATGCCCGCTTGTGGGCTCTCAGCTGACGTCCGAGCAGCCCAGTCCAACACGACTCTCCCATTCCTTAAGTGCCCGACTACTAACGATGTAAGAAACATTGTACCTCAGTCTTCGGCTGCCCACTGACCTGCTGCAGGTCAACCTCGCCATCACCTTCTGCTGAATCAATGCACCAAGGCCATTCGATATGATTAATCGGTCCCTCTGAATCTCACATGTATCCCCCAGCACCAGATAATCGGACCATCATACACGTTCTAACCCGAGCAACACTGCGACCTGGAGAGCTGTTCAAAGTTCCTGGATCAACTAATGAGTGCGACTGGCGGGCCCGCCGCTAGATAAGATACAATTTCCCACAAGAAGCCCACGTACAATGGTATCCATACAACGTCACATAATGAAATTGGATAGCGGAGGGCAACTTGAACCTGCTAACCGGCTTATTGTGTTTGCGAGTACTGCGGCGGCGCATCGACGTCCGCATAAAAATGACTACCGGTGCCAGTGAGCGTAGTCTCCGTCTCGTCGTGCTGCACGTCCGTGACCGTCCCGTCGCGTCGGACAACATGAGTGCTACCACTGAGCTCCGTCGTCTCGGTTCGGGTGGGGAACGACGCCATCGCATGCACGCGCTTCCTGTCGGCGCGCGAAAGCGGCGTGGCGGGGGAGAGACCGGTCGTGGTCGTCATCATTGTCGCTTGCCCGGCCTCGACTTCGAGAGGGTCGGCTTGTGTTACTTCGACAAGCGCCTGCTTGCGTTTGCGGCGGCGCCGGAGAAGGAGAACGAGCACGGCTCCGAGGAGGATGGCAGCCAGGCCGCCGACCACTCCTCCAACTATAGCACCAATGTTTGTGCTTGAGTGAGAGACAGCGATGCCGGGACTTGGTGACGATGTTGTTCTGTTATCGCGTTAGCTCAACAGGAATGACAAAGGCTCAGTGCTCGACGAACATGGCGGCGCCCAAGTGAACTGGCAATGTCGAGAAATCACCCGCTGGGAAAGCCGTTGGACTGCATCATACAGTCAGCACTAAGCCGTATGAAGACAGAGCAGTCCGAACAGACGCACGCAAATTGGTTCGAGGGAGTTATAGCTGTCGGGCTGTAGGACGCGGCGGTGAAGGAATAGTACACCTCGCTTAGGAGCGTCCCATAGGGTGATGAACTGGTCACTGTCGCAGCATTCTGCCCACAATCCGAAGGCAGAGGCGGTCTGCGCGTCTCGACGGTGAAAAGCTGTTCATAGTCGCCTACGCCCTTGACGATGAACTGCTTTCCAGCGCGCAACGGACATATCCACTCAAGGATCCCCGTTCCTTCTTGCGGCTGCAAGACCTGTAGACGTTCATCAGGAGTCAGGTCCACAAACCGCGACGTCAAAACCCGCACCATCCATTCGTCTTGAGCCCTGTCAGGTGTCAAGAACGATATTGCCGCCGATCCTGGCAGAACAATGTTCGCAGGCGCGTCCGGGCTCTTCGTGATGTTGAAGAACAGACGCAGTGGCGCGCATTCCTGCGGGCTTCGCGACAGATGCAGCTGGAGCCCCCAATTGTCGTTGCCAACCGACACGGCGTCCTCAGACGCGCACAGCACACGCGCTATGTGCCATGCAAGCGCCGCCCAGTGCAGGGCATACATGGAACGGCTCCAGTGCGCTGGTACTTAGAGGGGAAGAGGCCAGGTGTCACGGTGTTCCAAAATCCGGATCAGCAGAGGTGATGTGAAGTGATAAGCGGCTAGATACCGCATGACAGTCAGGGGCCGCGCTGAATATTTTGGGAACTCAGCGCAATTCCGCGGATTGCGTTCAACCATGACCACAGATAAACCAAAAGAACACGCTATAGAGTAGATTCATAGCGAATACAATTCTGTGTTAGGATTACAAGTCTTTGTTTCGGGTTACAATTCCACTAGACAACATTGCGCAGGACAGCGACCTGACGCTCAAACAAGCACAACAATACATTCTGTCCACCAGCGGTTTGAATCGCACCAACGCCCAGCAAGGCACCGGCCTCTCCACCACCGAGCTTGAGGACGGACTGCACAGCCCATGCCTCCTTCGGTCCGCATCCTCGGTACAGGAACAAATTGCCTCCCAAGTCCTGACCACCAGCTTCGAAGGCGAGCAGCAGGCGGGATGAAATGTGATGCACAAATCGCAGATCCCGCTTCGACGCGAGCACAAATGCGATGGCGGGATACGTCGCGGTGTGCTCCCACTCGCCCGCTGCGGTGCGCTCGTACAACGTCCCGTCGATGTCGTGTTTGAGCACTATGGACCTGTCCGAATCCACACCAGCGGGAGATCCGGGTAAAGGCAGCGAGAGAACAGTCACCGGTGCAATCTTGTGCCCGTGGACTTGTACGCCCGCACGCGAGATGATGGAGACGAAGGCGAGCGTGCCGACGTTAGAGTCCACATCGTCGTCCATCTCGCCGTCCGCCAGACTCGGCATATCGCGCTGACTAGCAATTCCGATGCCGCCGCGTGCAGGGCCGCCCATATCCGCCGTGTACTTCTCCAGCGCCTCTCTAATGTTCCACAGTTCCGAGGGGTCCAGCGTCTCGGGCACGTCGTCCATCCCGCCGTTTGCGGCGCGCGTAAAGACGTGCGGCCATTTCGTGCCTTCGTGCTGCTTGTCGAGATGCAGCGAGAGAAGGCCGTATGAGCGGTCCGCCGCGCTGTCCCAGGTCCAGAACGAAGAGGACGGAGAGATGCCATCCCAAAACTCCTCCAGTGTGTAGTGAGGTAAAGGTACAGCCGCAAGCTCCGCGAGAGCGCCCGTCGGGTCCTGTATAGACACGCTCAACGTTCGAGGCGAGAAGTGTGCTTTGATTTGGGTCTTCAAAGTCGCAGACGGGAGCGGTATGGCTACCGTCACAGAATCCTCTGTCTGCGTCCATGAATATGGCGGCGGACGTGGCGCTGTGGATGGTTCCAGATTCTCATCTGCGCGTGGAATCGGTGCCAATTCATCGGGAGTAGGTTCTGCAGCGACTGCAGGTGCTAAGTTGATGTCCCAGTACTGAGAGCCAGATATCGCGATGATAGAGTCCAAAGCCGAGTCGTACGACACTGAGATGGGAATACTGTCTCCTCGGAGTCGCCAGAGTACGTCTACAATCTGAGTTTCGACAGCCGAAGACACAATGGTCATCCGAGCGGCAATGAGGTCGAAACGGGTCAACTTGGAGGCCTCTGTGTGCGTCGTCGTACTAGAAGCTTGACGCGGGAGCACAACCTTAGCAGACACGACAAGCAAGACAACACCATCGCTTCCAAGGACTGCCTGGTGCAGCCTGCACGGTATGAGGTCGCCGACCCCGCCTGGAATAGCAGACGGTGATGTTAACTCTGCGACGGCTACAAGTTGCCCGGCAACAGGCGCGCCAGCAGCATCGTCGCCTGGAGTTCGAATCACATAGAATCGTCCCCAACCGTCGGATATAATCCAGTGCTCAGCATCCAGAGGCAGCCCAGTGGGATACTCCGGGGATGGTGCATCATCACTCCTCGTCTCGATCTGCTGGGGGATCTCGAATATTCTGTGAAACGCGGGTTCCAGCGACTACCGCACGGAGAACACGGACAACGTGAGCATCCCCCGCTTTCAGAACGAGTAGACGTACTTCGTCCAGTGTTATCACGTTAACACCTCCATGCGCATCCACATACAGCGCGCGGCGATTCGGCGCGACCGCCAGATGGTTATGCTTGATCCTGCTCGCGACTTCCTGGAACGACAGAAACGAGCGGCCGGAGACGGTCGACTGCGAGACGGGCACAGGAAGATGGTACTGCGCGACCACGTCCGACTGCTCGAGCGGCTGCAGCCTGTAGCCCTCGAACTTGGGATTGAGCAGCGCGCGTGTGGCTGGAGCAAAGGTCGCCATGACGCGAAATCGGCTTCCCCCGGCGGAACTCTGCCACTTGTCTTCCTCCATCCTCCACCTTGCGAGAGACCATGTACGACCATATCCACAGGCAGCTGGTGGAGACCGGCGAATGGGACAGGTTTGAAATTTTCATTTTATGTATATTTTTTGAACTGAGCCACGCGTTCCAGGTTGGTGTCGACGCTCACCAGGATGCTCAGCGAGAGCGGCTGGATAGACGACATGCGCAACAGAAGTCGAGGTTCGTCCTGAGCTCTGTTCTACGTCGTCGTGAACCTCCCGTACGCATTAAATATTGCAGAGAAGGGCCGCCAGATGCAGCCGCTCCAGTTCAAGACGCTTGTCGAGGACGTGCAAGCCGGCACAGGTGCGTTGCACGACTCACACCACAAGTCATTCTGACTCAACTCGGAATCCCGCAGTGACAGTGTCTCCTCAAGTCAAGATAGAAATGATGAAGCTCATCCGCGAAACACTGCAACAACTCACAGAATAGAATGGGCGCAAGCGCACACCACAGCATGGCCATGGCGGAACACACGTGCATCATTCTTCTGTCCAGTATCTAACTACTGTATCTCTAGCATTACTCGGGTCGGGCGTGTCAATATCAGATTGTAACTATGTGGCATATTATGGAAGATGACCCTTGCGCTGTGAAACACTGAACAGGACCGGCCCGCGACGACAATTAATAGCGGAATGGAAGCAAGAAATCGACCGTGTGGACGGCATGCGCAGTGTCTATGGTGCTTTCGTCTCGAAGCGGGCCACGCGCGTAAAGAACCGCTCGATGACAGACTTTCCTCTCCGGAGGTTCTCGAGCGATATTCGCTCGTTGGCAAGATGCGCTTGGTCCTGTCGACGTCAATGAGCGACTACTGCAATCAAGCGCAGCGGATGAACGCACGCTACTCTGGCCCAGCGGTAGCTGCAGCGCCGTGCAACCAAACTCCTTCTCCAGGAACGGAATGGGCGGGATCGACTGCCACGCGGTCAGCATGGTCAGCAATTGCAATAAAGAAAGGGCAACCACGCACCCCGCCCTCCCGTATCCTCAAAGGCGCGACGCCCCACTCGTCTCTTATAGCGCCCTCGAGCGCTTGGAACCACGCGTCGTCGAGGTCACCGAGCCACCAGTCCGCTTTGCGCTCAATAGTAATCTGCGCAAGTTCAATAAGCTCCTAGCGCGACGATCAGACGGCAACAGGACATACGGTCAACTTGTTGGGCGACTGGAGCGACCTGAAGTTGAGCTCGAGATGGTCGACGAGCGTGCGCGCGACGGTTTCGGTGTCCTGGTCCGGCACGACGCGCAGCGAGACCGTCGCCTTCACCCGCGCGGGGATGACAGTGGCATCTGCACGACAGATAGCGCATCAGCCATTTTGGGTGTGCAACCTCCTGTTTATCACACCGCGGAGAACGTACTTCCTGGCCCGGAAACCTGCAAGCCGTGCACGCTCAGCGACGGTTCGCGCCACCGCGAGCTGAGCCGCGCGACGGGTTCGTGTGTGACCTTCGCGAGGAGCTCGAACTGCTCGAGCTCGCGCGAGGTGATGGGCCGGACGGTGTCGTCTGCGACCAGCAGAAACATAATGAGTCGTGACATTACCAGCCAGGGACGCGTTCCTCACAGAAGGACGGGAGCAGCACCTTCTGGCCATTCGTGAGCGTGGATAAAAGCTTGATCCTTAAGTGAACGAATGGATCAGCAATGGAAAATGTTGACAGAGGGGCGCGACGCACATTTCAATCATTGGTTCTGAGACGGCTCCGCCGTCTACTCCTGAGTGCACGTCTGCACGTTGGCTCAAGATCTGAGGCAGCACATTTACACGATGCCGAATGAGTCTGATAATACCAGAAGCGCACCTCGATGGTGGAATGCACAACCCCACGCAGGCCGTACGTGATGCACGGTGTATCTTCGCCAATCCAGTACGAATTGCTGAACACGAGGCCCATTCAGCTCGCCAAATCTAGCTATCCGTTGAAGCGCTACGCACCTAACGAGAATAGCATCAATATGCCCTATTTGATCCTGCCCAGCATGAGCGTTGGGCGGCATAGAAACAGCTTCACGCGTGCGGCGCACCTTGTAATGTTGTACAGCCGCCGCAAAGCCAGGACTTCCGACCTCTTCCTCGCCCTCGACCAGCATGACAACGTCAACATCCAACGCCCGCCTCGCCAGCATATCGCTCGCCGCACAGGCCGCAGCTAGTATCGGGCCTTTGTTGTCCGTGACGCCGCGTCCGTACAGATAGCCGTCTTTTCCATCTACAGTGTACGGATCAGTGGCCCAGCCATTATTCGGAGCATCGATAACGTCGTAATGGCTAATTCCCCAGGTTAGCGCCAAGCCGACTCGCGCAGCTCGAACACAACGCACCCATAAAACAATATCCTCGGTCTCCTGCGCTCCTTATCGCACGAGCCCTTGAACGTGGCAAGCACCAGCGGGTGCCCATCGCCCTCCGCAGTGGGCAGCAGCTGCGCCTCCGCGCCGAGCTGGCTGAGGCACTTCTTGAGCCAAAGCGCCGCCTGCCGGCAGTCCTCGCGCCGGCCCGCGCACCCGCTCACGCTGGGGAACGCGACGAACTTGTCGAGCGTGTACAGCAGCGTGTCCTTCCCCTGCAGCTGCTCGCCATCGCCCGCCGGGGCGCGCGCGCGCGGGCGGTCGATCGACCAGAGCCGGATCGTGCTGTCGTTCGCGCCGGTGACGAAGACGAAGCGGTTGGCGCTGGATGCGGAGGAGCTGGTGGAGATGCTGGTGCTGGGCTCGCAGGCGATGATGGAGGAGAGCACGATGCCGTCGTGCGCGCGCCAGGCTGCGGTGCACTCGAATGAGGCGGACCAGCGCTGCACCCAGCCGTTGGCCGAGCAGCTGTACAGGTCCGAATCGATCATAGACAGCGAGAGGACGTCCACATTCTGGATAGCACCATGTAAACATCGAAAACAGGCCAGATGGAAGGGGAGCGCGTACTTCTTGAGCGATGATGGTCCGCACCAGGGTGCGCGTTTCGAGGTCCCACACCTTCACGAAGCCCGCTTGGCAGCCTGCGTAGACAGTGCGACCGCGAGCCACGAGGGAAAGGACGCCGCCGCCCTCGCCGGCGTGGAATGTATGCTGCAATACTGGTCCGCTTTCTTGGGTGCAGAGCCACAGCTGCAGCGCCGACGTTTCAGCCACGTAGAAAAACAATGGCGCCATCCTTGCGAGATACTTACTTTGACGTCCTCGTCGCCGGAGCCCGTCACCAGTTCCACGGCTCCGTCATCGCGCGCAGTGTCGGTCGATGTGAGCAGCGGCGACGGCAGGATCGCCATGCAGTAGATGTAGCCATAATGTGCACTGTCTATGCAATTCGCCGACGGGACGTAGAGCGTCTTGGGGTCGCCGCTGAGCACATGCAAGTTGAGAGGCAGCGGTTTCGATTGCCGTTGTGCGTAGTACGACGGCGTGTGCGCGCCGCTGCGAACGCCCGATTCGAAGAACTTGTCGCGTTTCGACGGAGGCCTATTCTCTGGCAGGGCCCTGGGCAGCTGTTCCGGGTGTGAGAGATCGACCCATTGGAGGGAGGTGTTTTGGCAGCCGAAGAATACGCTGCAGAGCGACGGCGAGAACGACAACGAGAATATGTCGCCGGCGTCGGTGCCCAGATGCGGCACGATTATGTATAACGGCGCAAGGGTCGTCGTGGACCAGACCTGCAGCCACGGAACGTCAATGGCAGCTGGGAACGGCCCGCCATTTACATACGCGGACGGTGCTGTCACCTGGCTTGACGCGTCAACACGCGCTGAGCACGAGCGCCGGGGAACGCACCCGACGAGCTGAACAGCCATTTCTTTTCGCGCGAGACCTCGAGCGCAAGGACGGGCCCGGTGTGGCCCTCGAGCGTCGTCTTGAGCTGGAACGTGCGGCGGTCCCAGACCTTTGCATTGCCAGCTCAGCCACACGGCATACAGAGCGACGGCGGCACGCACAAAGATGTCCTGGCCCTGGCTACCGCTGAACAGATGCTCCTCGTCGCCGGCGAGCGAGAGCACCGAGCTGTCCTTCTGGCGCAGCGAGTGCAGGTGTTGCGGCACCGTTCTCATGCTCGGCGCAGGTGAAATAGAAGCTGCAAGGCGAGACTTTTGAGTTGATATCCTGTTCTTAAGCGCCTCGGCAACGCGCTGGGCTACGTACGGTCGGGCATGGACGCCGCGGGCTGCTCGCCTGCCATTCAGAGTCGAGTCACCGTCTGTGCTAACGCGATCGGCAAAATTTAGGCAGAGCATCGTTGCCTCCGGAGCACGCGTTTGTCACCGCGAAAGGCGAAATCATCGGGATTACCGCTTACCTCCGTAATCATCCCGTTACATCCTGTTTCCTTTCCTCAGGCTTGGAAGCCACGGCCCTAGAGGATTGTAAGCTACTCGTAACATTCAAGCTATCGTACACTATGATAGCATTGAACATTGCAAAGAAATCGCACGAGCAGTATTGCACAGTTTTCGATCCGTGTGTAAGTACTGTACATTCACAGCGATACAAGACGTCGAGCAGCAACGACGACACCCTCTGAATCATTGGCGGCGGCGTCGAGGGCGAGTATTGCTTGGCTGGGGAGTGTCGACAACCTCCCTTTCTGGAGGAGGGTCGAGGATGCGTCGCAGCAGCATCCTCAGCAAGTTGCCTGCTTCGAGCTCGTTCCTGGGGAAAACCTTCTCTGTCACCAGCGTGTACGTGCTCAGCGCTTTTTCGGTAGGGAACACCACAACCGTGAATCCGCTCTCTTCGAGATGCTCCGTCAGATCAACGAGATTGACATGAGTGGCCTGAATGGCCTGTAGAAATGACCACAAGGTCAGCATCGACGACACCACAATGATCAAACGCCAAGTACAGTACCTCCCGACACTCCTTCAGCTTAGCCGGCACAGGAATACCCACGGCGCGGCACAAAGCTTGCCACCCTTCGAGCCGGTTCGCGTCCGTTCCGTATCGCGTGTTGAACTGGCGGACGAGCGCCTTGCGCAGCTGGCGCTTCATATCGCGAACCTTGAAGTTGTTGTTGTCGTCTGGATCTAGGTCCAGATGCTTGCAAAGCCGCCGCCTCTCAGTCATGCAGTCATGGCTGGAATCGTACTGGAATCCCGGATAAGCTGCGAAGAACTCCGCGACGTTCTGTGGGCCGTCGCTCGGGTTGCCGATTACCTAGCATCATCAAGGTCATTCTGTGACTTCTAATGGCATGAGAATGAGACTCACACTGCTGCTGTAGAAAGCCCGCGTGGGGGTATACGAGAGCGTTCGCGCCGTCGTCGATGCGCCGTGGCTGAATTTACACTTCGATCCATACGGGCATGTACCCGTCGCAAGAAACTTGTAGCATAGGCTAGACATCGCGCCAAAGGCCAGGGGTTCAGCGACAAGGACGAAGAAGCTCTGAGGGGGGACTTAGGACGATTCCGTGCGATGCGCTCGCCCTCATGTACTAAGGAAAGCTTGCCGTGCTCCACATAGACTAGCCGCAACCCTGCATCGGATGTTGTCCAGTCCAGCCAACCGAGCACGAGCGCTGGGGTTATGAAAGAGGAGTCTGAATAACAGGCTGTCGATCGCGCCCAGAGCATACTTTCGCCTCCGCGTCAATTTTGCCAGTGAAGCGAGAAGCATTGCAACATGGTCATAGGGGGGCAATGTAAACTGGCTGCCACGAGGCACGTCCCCGAAGTTCATATTCGTGTCCTAGAGAGGCTGCTTCTAAACGTGCCCAGAACGGGTGTTGTCGTCGCCGAGGGGATAGCTTGCAAACACGGTATCGTTGAAAGAACAGAGCCACACAGTCCCGGGCACTGTCTCGAAGCCGACGATGCGTCGGTAACTGAGGCGAAGACTCGGACAACGAGCGCAACTTGCCGGCCGCGCTCACCACTGCGGAAACAACGACGGTCATGGACCCAGACGAAAAAACCGTTCGACGACCTACATTTGGGCAGGCTCTCATCGTACGCTGCATCGAGCACCGTGCTGTGTCGCAGCTCAAACGCGTTAGGCAGGCGCGCTCGCGGGTCTAGCTGCCGATGTCGCGTTCTACCCGCTAGACACGCTCAAGACGCGTCTCCAATCCTCCCAAGGCTTCGTCCAAGCTGGCGGATTCCGCGGCATCTATGCAGGACTGAGTAGCGTGCTCGTTGGCGGCGCACCAGGTGGTAAGTGATCCATTTTTGCATAGAACAGCGGTATAGTGACATTAACAGACCCACGAATCCCTCAGCCGCTATCTTTTTCACATCCTACGAGACGATAAAGAACGCTCTACCCAACGACGCTCACCTAGCACCATTCTCTCACTTCGTCGCAGCCTCAGTCTCAGAAACGGTGCGCTATGAGCATCCGACATCGTCAACTCGCACTCATCTCGCACACTCTGAAGGTCGCATGCTTCGTCCGCGTCCCGACCGAAGTCGTCAAACAGCGCACCCAAGCGCAACACGGCCCGACGAAACACTCGTCCCTAGCCATCGCCCGCGTCCTCGCAGCGACCGAGGGCACCAAGGGCTTCTACCGCGGCTTCGGCGCCACCGTCATCCGCGAAATCCCCTTCGCGGGCGTGCAATACCCCATCTACGAATGGCTGAAACATCAATTTGCCCGCGCCCTCGCAAGGCGACATGGGAAACCCGAGGAACGGCTCCCTGCTGGTCCCGCTGCTGTATGTGGTAGCATCGCTGGTGGCATAGCTGGTGCCGTCACGACTCCGCTGGATGTGCTGAAAACGCGCATAATGCTCGACAACACAGTGCGTGACGTTTATTCAGAGGCTGAATATACATGCTCAGGTATCTTGCAGACTGCAGGCTTCGGCGATCACGTCCGGGCAGTCTATGCTCAAGGCGGAACACGCGCATTTTTCGCGGGCGTCGTACCGCGCACACTCTGGATTGCGGCGGGCGGCGCCGTCTTCCTCGGGGTATACGAGTGGGGCGTCAACAGCCTCATCCGACTTGGAATCTTCAACGATAAATCTAGTTACTCAAGGGACTCGGATTGAAGATGGAAAGTCGCGCAGTACCCATTCAAAAACATCGCTACTCCTAGACGTACATCATACAACACTCCGCACAGTAATTAATCCAAGGGCAAAGCAATAGACGGCCAGAGATCATAAAGGGCGTAGCCCTCTGAACGACAAAGCTGTCACAATCGGGGCGCACAACAGAAATCAAGAGGCAAAACGCAGAGCGCAGGTACCGGAAAGAGGTTCACGATGCCTGGGGAGGCTTAACATGCAGGATGACACGGGGCAGCTTCTTTTCGACAGCAGCAGGCGCAGCAGCAACAGCAGCGCGCTCGTCCTCGCTGTCGCTCAAGTCGGTCAACGACGAGTCCGACTCGAAAGGCGGCGGCGGTGGCACCGCAGAGCGCGAGGCAGGCGCCTTGGGCGCGGCAGCCTTGCTCTTCGGCGGCGCGGGCGGGCTGGCAGCAGCCGACCGCGGCGGGCGCTCGCGCAGCACGCGCGTCGGCGTGGGCACCTGGCTCGCTGCGCCGGCGGGTGCGGCGGGCGGCTTGACGTCGATCGCGCCGAACACGGCGGCGGCGCGCTCGACCCACGGCTCCGTCTTCCCCTGGCTAGTCTTGCGCGCTTTCTTCGTGGTGGCCTTCTCCATCTACAGCACGCGTCCCCGCGCTCCCGTCAGCTCAGCTCACGATGGAAGGAGAAAGTGAAAGTCGAAATATGCACCTTTATCAGGTTGTCCACCGTCCACCAGTCGTCCTCGCCAGGAAAGGGGGTGGGAGAGACGAGGCCGGCTACGTGCGCCAGCGCACCGCTTGCCAGCGCACGGTCGGAGTACCCGCCCTCGAGCACGCTGATCAGCTTTCCGCCAGCGTAGCGCTCTGCGAATGCTGCCGCGTCGCGGGTGAAACGCGCATAGAACGCTGGCGGGACATAGCGCCCGTGGCGCGACATCGACGCGTACTCGAGCTCGTTGGCGTCGAAGCCGCAGCTGTGGCACATCAGACTCTGGCTGGAGACCAGAGGGTGGAAGATGGATTTCACCTGATGAAGACCAAGGTGTTTTCTGGCTTCGCCCCGGTCGCCTTGCAGAAGTTCTCGGCTTGTCCAAGCAGACGCGAATAGGGCCCCTCGTAAAGCTTCCAGAATTCGTCCATAGAGGAGTAGGTCTCGAGATGGATGTTTTCGATGTGCTGTCCATGCGCGCCGGCGATCTTGGTGCTTGCGGCAGCGACCAGAGACGCCTTGCCGTCCTGCGTTCGCAGCGTCAACATCAACGCAGCACTCGACTGAGGGTGATACGCACTTCGCAGGGATACGAAAGGATGTCGTGCACCGAGCCGTAGTAGAAACGGAGCGGCGTGGGTTTGGGCGGCTGGCCTGCCTCGGCTGCCGCTTCTGCCTCGAGGTCTTGTCTGTACGCGTCCTCGTTAATCCTCCAGGCGATAGTCTGCGTGCCGTTTCCTGAAACGGTGCAAGTTAGAACATGTCGGGCAGTCCACAATGTGTCGTACCATGATGAAGGTCGACGTCCAAAACGACAACATGCGAAATGCCATGCTGCAAGTGCGCATGGGCCGCGGCGATGGCGACGTTGTTGACCCAGCAGAATCCGGACGGGTTGGCCTCGTCGCAATGGTGCCCCGGCGGCCTTATCGCGACGAACGCACGGCGACTAGCGGTCGACTCAGAGCCGGCAGGTTGAGGTTGAGACTGCTGGATTACATGGTCGACCGCTTCGACGACGGTCCCCACGGCGCCTGATATCGCCTCAAGCGACTGCGGACACACTTCCCAAACAAAATCCCAATTTTTCAGTTAACCAACTCCGGCACGCGTGGGTTTTGGTCTGGACGTACGGTAGAGATCGCCCTGGGGCAAATGCGCAGGCACCTCGCTCTCCTTCGCCCTCAGCCGCTCGTCGCACGTGTTCACCCACTCGCGCAGCTTGAGAAGCGGGTTCGCAGCAGGGTCCTCGTCGCCGTGGATGTAGTCCACAGCAGGGTGCGTGCACAGGTCCACCGTCGCCTTGCTCCTGACGAACGCCACCACCGAGTTGCGCGCCTCGTCGTCGTCTTGCACAGCCGTCGCAGGAGGCGCGGCGGAGATTTTGAGGTTATCGAGGGCCGCGGCGAGAGGGTCCGTCGAGTCGCTCGTGGCGTTCGTGGCATCCGAACTTGAAGCACCCTCCGCGATACCGAGCTTCGATAACGCGTCGGCCAGGGCGTCCGTCGCAGACGCCGCAGACTTCCCAGCCAACGAAGCGACGGCCCCAGTGCTCTGCGCGCTCTCTATGCGCGCAACGGCCGTGGCCAGCCCAACATTGATTGCACGCAGGCGCTCCGGGCGCTCAACGATGGTCGAAATGTCGCGGGATCGCACGTATCTGTGCTTCAGACACGCTTCCTGCAGGAATATTGCGGGCTTGTTGCCGACGGGCAGCGCGTTGACCATCGGTGACGGCGGTGGCGCGGAAGAAAGAGTTGGTTGAGCGTGTAAACTCCGACTCAAATCATCTCCGCGGCCGAGTCTGCCCAGTAAGTAATACAATACACGCTTCGTTCCATCCGTTGCATCGTCAAATTTAAATGTTTTGCGTAGTGTACAGGTCATAATAATCACGGAACGTGCTCGATCTCGCCCTTTTCATCCTCCTTGACCGTCTCCATCCTCGCAGCGGCATCCCCCCGCTTTTCATTATCAGCATTCCCCGTCTCCAATCTATCCTCCAGGCCAGTTTTTCTGATCTCGCCTTTGCGCAGGGCGTCTTCGCGTGCATGCGCGTCGGGGACGTACGTCCTGCTCGCGGGCACGAACAGCGGGACGCTCGCAAAGTACGCGTCGACCTCTTCGAGTGGTATGCCGCGCGTCTCCGGCATGAATGCCTATTTCGAAGTGAGAGGCGGATACGGGGAAGCTGGGTGGGAGGAAGACGCACCCAGAAGAATAACGCGTTCGTGAAGCCGCAGATGGCGAAGACGAGGTAGAACTTCCAGCCGACGGTGCGGAACGCGATGGGCGTGATCTGCGCAATCATAACTGAGGCGAATCAGCCCTGGCGCTCAGCCATCTCCCAAGACTACCAGACAAAGAAAAACAAAAAGCCACGCGTTCAGCACTCACAGTTCGATATCCACGCCGCGGAGCTCGTCAAACTCGTCGCCCTCGCCCTCGTCGCCGAGTTAAACATCTCTACCGGAATCGCCCAGCTGAGCGGGCCGATCGCGGCGGAGAAGACCAAGTTGAAGAGCCAGGTCATCGCGACGAACGCGCGGCTCGCGTGGTGGTTGTTCGTGTCGGCCGGGAAGATCGCGATGATGCACGTCCCGATGACGAACGTCAGGCCCGAGAGCGCGTTCGCCGTGATCAGCGGCCAGCGCCGCCCCAGCTTGTCGACGAACAGGACGCAGAGGGCTTCGCCGATGAGGGCTATTACGGAGTTGCCGGATTGAAGGCCTAGGGTTGTCGAGGCGTCGATGCCGATGCTACCAGCGTGCGTGAGTTCCCGCGCGTCCGAGGCAAGACTACGAATGTAGTGTTCGTACGCACCTAGCGAAGATTTCAGGAGAGTAGTACTGGATGACGGACACGCCGGTCATCTGGACCGAGAACTGCAGCGCCATGCCGAGGACCAGACGACGCAGGTTGCTCGCGTTGGTGAAGAGCTGGCTCCACGCGGCGGCGTGCGTCTGCGTCCTGCGGGCTTCCTCCTGCACCTGGTACGTGATCTCTGCGAACTCGGCGCGGACAAAAGTGTCGTTCTCGTCGCCGTGCGCATGCAGACGCGCGAGAACGCGCAGGCAGTCGTCGTTACGGCCTTTCATGGCGAGGTAACGCGGCGACTCGGGTAACAACCTAGTAGTGTGTTCCTGTCAGTTGCCCGAATATCTCGGAACAGTAAAGGGCCCTACAGTATGAACAGTCCGAGTGGAATGGCAGCTAAGAGAGTTAGGTTGGCAGCAAGTTCAATATTGTGAGTTACGGGACGCACGCAGGATTTGGATGGCAAGAGGAACTCGCCAGGCCCATTCCGTCTGGCCACCATGCGACCCGTGAAAGCAGCCATAACCAATGAAGGACGCTATGAACGCGCCGATGCCAAGCATGAACTGCTGCAGCGTCGTCAGGCGACCGCGGATGGACGGGTGCGCTATTTCCGCCTGGTACAGCGGTGCCAGCATTGCGAGCATTCCAATGCCCATCCCGGCTAAGAAGACCAATAGTCAGTTTCAGCAGGTAACTTCAAAGCAGCACAACGTACCAAAGAAGCGTCCCGAGTACATATAGCGGATACTCTGCGCAGCGCACTGGACAGCGCCGCCCACGATGAAGACTATGCATCCCACGATGATAGACTTACGCCTGCCAATGAGGTCTCCAGACGCGTTAGTTACTCCAGCCTGCGACCAAGACAACTGCAAGGACATACCTGCGAGCGTTCCGACGAATATATTGGCAGAGAAGGCGCCGAGGAGAAGCAGGCTGACAATGAGGCCTTCCTGGGTGGCTGTGGGGAAGCCCGCGGTCTCCTTGAAGTTGGTCGAGGGCAGGACGGAGGCGATGATGCCCAAGTCGTAGCCAAAGGTGATGCTGCCCAGCGCGGCGAAGAGGCCGCAGAGCCAGGTGTACCATTTCGGCGACAGCACCATTGCCGATAAAGTCGAACGAGCTCAAGGTCAAGCTCTGCCGGTGGGATCAATCCCCAGACGCCAGAAACATCCCATGCTTGAAAAAGGCCGTCGAGCTCTGCAGTCACGCGTTGCTGCGAGCGGGCCGGGGTGCACCAGGAGAAGAGAAGCATGCATTCGTCCTGGATTCACACGACGTCACTGTCAAAACGGCGGAGACACGGTCCGTTCAACTCCGCTCGCGTTCCTCTTCCTGTTTCCACACGATGCGGACGGACAAACCGCGGAAATACAGCGCTTCGTGTTCGCCGCCCCTGTCCCTGAAGGCCCTAACGCCCATGCTGGAGTTCTTTGCGGCCTAATGGGCGCGACTTGACGACAGTCTCAGCGGTTCACGCGTTCCAACGATGCCAATGTGGCCTTCTATGCCTGGTTGACTGAATAAGACCTCGTCGCTAGGATACTCGAGTGTTAGAACACTGCGAATTTCAGCAAACCCTCGTCCTCGAGGCTCGACGGGCCGTGCTCACTTGACGGCCTTCGGACCGTCCGCGCCGCCGCCCAGCGTCCTCAAATGACCTGCATTGTCTGCTATGAACCGTGAACACTCAACGTTCCCAGCTACCTCCTGGACCTGGCCATGGCGTCCATCGACATCTTCCCGTCCGCTCCCATCGGGCCCGTCTCCAAATACCTCTACTCCGGCTTCCTCGAGCACCTCGGCCGCTGCATCTACGGCGGCATCCTGCCCGCCACCCGCACCACCTTCCCGCACACCCCGCGCCGCCCGTGCCCCGATGCCAAGTTCACGCCGACGCCCGAGGAGCTGCTCACGCCGCAGGGGTTCCGCAAGGACGTCCTCGCCGTGCTGCGCGATGAGTTGCAGATGCCTCTTGTACGATGGCCTGGGGGGAATTATGTTTCTTCGTATCATTGGGAGGATGGCGTCGGTCCAAAGAGCGAACGGAAGAGTCGCCCGGAGTTGGCGTGGGGCGGGGAGGAGTGCAATCAGTTTGGGACGAACGAGTGCGTATTGCCATGGGTTTCCATTGAAGTCTGATTGGATGTGTTCGTAGTTTCATTGAATGGTGCCGCGAAGCCAAGATCGAGCCGTTCATCATCCTGAACATGGGCACGGGCACTTTGGCGGAAGCTCTACATTGGATAGAATACTGCAATGGCACTGGCGTACGCACACCATTCCCATCATGAACCGCATGCACTGATACGGAACCTAGGACACATACTACGCGAACCTGCGGCGGCAGCATACAGGGCGCGACGAGCCGCACGGCGTCGTCTACTGGGGCCTGGGCAACGAAGTCTACGGCGAGTGGCAGGTCGGGCAGCAGACCGCCGCGGCCTACGCGACGCAAGCGCGGCAGTGGGCGCACGCGATCCGGCTGCTGGACCCCACCGTCAAGCTCGTCTCGTGCGGCGAGACGGGGCCGACCGCCTGGGACAGCACCGTGCTCGATACGCTGGTCGACAAGGTTGACCTGCACAGTATTCATCTGTATACGGGCTTTGGACCGCGCGATAGGAGCCAGACGGAGAAGGAGTTTGCGCGCTGTGTTTATGGCCCTGATGCCGCTGAGTTTGCGATCGAGACTTGTCGGGGGCTCATCAATAAGGCTGTAAGTCCTTGTCACCGTCTTGCGTTCACGCTGTCAGCTCACTGTATTCAGCGTCTTGCGCGCAAAGTTGAGGCGCCCATCAAGATCGCATTTGACGAGTACGGCCCGTGGGACGAGACTGTCGGTGCGCGTTCATCACCTTTGCTTGCATCGCAAGCTCATCACTGCGCCCTTGCTTGCAGGCACGCCGCAGAACGGGCTCGAGCAGACGTACACGCTCACCGACGCGCTCGCGATGGCCGCCTGGCTGAACGTGTTCGTCCGGCATGCCGATATCGTGCAGATTGCGTGCAACGCGCAGAGCGTCAACGTCATTTCGCCGCTCATGACTTCGTGCGTTCCTCTCTCCCATGCTTGCTTCAATCTTCACGCTCTGTACAGGCCGACGGGCGTGCTGCGCCAGGCGACGTTCTACCCGCTCTACCTCTTCTCGCGGTACATGCGCGACGGCATCTCCGTGCGCGTCGCCGTGAACGGCTCGCCCACCTACGACGGGGAGACGCTGCCCACGTGGATAGGGGCGGTCAAAGGCGCCCCGCGAGAGCTAGACGTCTCCGCCGTGCTCGCCGACTCGCAGCTGCGCGTGGCCGTGGTGAACCGCGCGCTGCGCGCGCACACGGTCCCCCTCCGCGTGGCGTTCGCCCAGATCGACACCGCGGCGCACGTCGAAGTACATACGGTCTGGAATGCGGATGTGCGCGCGAAGAATGAGTGGGGCCGGGCGCCCCGGGTTGGCGATGAGGTGCGGAGTGCGCCGTGGCCTGAGGACGGGCGGTGGACGTTTGCTGAGCATTCGTTTACGCTGTTGATCATTCCCATTTTGTGAGACGTCTGCACGCTTTACACTATATACAATGTAGCGATACCCAATTCGTGGAAATTGTTCTCTCGCGTTGATAATCTCAGCGATCGCATGAAACTCCGGCTTCACACTCACACTTACTTACCTCAGCCGATGACCTCGTACATCATCCAAGACCACCTAGGCCGCGCCCTGGCGCCGTCGTGGCACGCGTCTGCGGACACCGACTGCGTGTTCTGCAAGATCGCCGCGGGGACTCAACGCGCGTTCCGCGTCTTCGAGAACGAGCGCGTCGTCGCGTTCCTCGGTGCGCCCTCCACCGCCCTTCGTTCTGCGCGCCGACAAGTAGGACGGCTAGGCTAGACGTGCTGCCCATCCGCCCCGGCCATCTGCTTGTGGTGCCGAAGTACCACTGCAAGCGGCTGAGCGACCTCCCGCCGGAGTATGCGGGCGCCGTGGGCGAGGCTGTTGCGCGCGTTTCGAATGCTCTGGTCAAGGGTGCGTTTGCCAGCTTCGCATTGAGACTGGGCTATGCATGCTCATACACTGCTACTATCCAGCACTGGACAACCCCGGGCTGAACGTCGTCTGTAATCAGGAATACGCGCAGGCGGTCGCCCATGTGCGCACTGCGCAGCGGCATTCGTCCCACCGCAGTGCGATATTGTATTGACGCGAAGTCTTTCTTGTTCTCAGGTGCATTTCCACGTCGTCCCCGCGCCCATATTGAATGGTCCCCCTGCGCCGGCGTCGGGCCCAGTGAACCAGGTGCTGGACCAGAAGACGATGCTGAAGCTCGAGCGCGACGCGCGCGAGGAGCTCGTGGACGAGGAGGGCGAGGTCATCGCCGAGCGCATTCGCAGTAAATTATGATAATGGCTGCTCAATACCACAGTATGAACATAAGTAATGGCTTGCTGAGGATACTGTAGCCGTCCAATTGCGGAAATGGGAGATGCTCAGATAAGCGCCCGATCGCTATCTTGTCTTCCTTCCTCCCCGTTCGAGATGGCTGCAACGACGACGTTCAAGCCGTTATTTTCT
Source organism: Auricularia sp. M12 (assembly GCA_037042885.1). Lineage (NCBI taxonomy): Eukaryota > Fungi > Basidiomycota > Agaricomycetes > Auriculariales > Auriculariaceae > Auricularia > Auricularia sp. M12. The sequence continues at coordinate 1,097,451 of CM073209.1, forward strand.
TGGATAACTGCTAAGGTTCGCCTGGAGAGCCGCTGTACATTGCATCGCGTTCTAAGGCTGCTGCGATTACTTTAGGAGCTGCGCGAGCTCGTGCTGTCAAAGACGGCACGGAAGGACTACGTCGGTGTGCCCGGCAGCGAGCGCGCAGCATCGCTATAAGCTCTGACTCCGCAGGCAGTCGTTGATGTGCGCGACGACGACCGCGAGGGCGGGCATGTGAAGGGCAGCGTCCACTCGCCGTCGTACCTCTTCCCGGACGCGGTCGGCCAGCTCGTCGAGGACCACAAGGACGCGTCTACTGTTGTCTTTCACTGCGCTCTGTCGCAGCAAAGGTATGAGTTTCTTGGCTTCAAACCAGTTTCACCTTTGACGCGCTTGTAGGGGTCCTAAAGCTGCTCGCGTGCGTTGCACTATTACATTGGTAGTCCAGGACTGACGGGTTTCATTACAGATCTACGCAGAGACGTTGAACGAGCGATATCCAGACTCGAAGCAAGAAGTCGTCGTCCTGCGCGGCGGGTTCACCGACTTCCAGGCGCTGTACCGTGTCCGTCCCAGTCGGCTACCTCGTCATCCCCGGCTAACCTCGAATGCCGTTGCAGAACGACCCGCAACTCGTAGAGGCATGGAGCAAGGACCATTGGGACTCGGAGTGGAGCTGAACATAAGAGCCTAGGCGGGCGCTGGCTCTCCTGAGGCTGCTGCTGCCTGGGCCTGGCGAGCCTGCCGTCGCTTTTCCAGCGACTGTTTTCGTATGAACGCGACTTGCTGCATCTCCTTCGCGCGTCGTGCACGGCATACTTGCCTTCAGTGAAAAACGTCAGTTAGTTGGTTGGAGTGTCGCGGTTTGAAGAGGCTTCACTCGCACGCACCATGTCGAGATGGATATCAGCATGAACGTCCCCATCGCCCAGTTACACGCCACATACGGCCCTACATAACCAAATGCGGACGCGTCATTCGCCACAGTAGCATTTCATCGGAGCAAGAGCAGGAGCGGTACGTACGGACGGTGACGCCGCGAATAATGCCTATCCCCGCGCCGCTCGCGATGCCCGTCATGAGGCTCTTGCGCGCGCACGGCATCTCAGTTATATCGCGAAAGTCGTCTTTGATGTTGATCAACTGTAAACAGGCGTATAAGCGTTACCAGTAAGCCTAGCGGACAGCAGCGCGCGGGCAGCACCTTGACCGCCTCCCACGCGTCGCCCCAGAACGAGCCCGTCGTGCGCGGCGCCTGCTCGAGCTCTTTGCGCCGCTTGGGCGGGCGCACGCCCGTCGTCGCTAGGATTTCTTCATCGTCTTCGACCGTCACCGGCATGGGGGTGCGTGAACGGACTTCTCGGATGAATCTCCGGCGGCAGCGTGGCTAGCGTTTCCTTCGCTCAACGTTCAACGTTCAACCTTCGCTCGCAACTCGCGACGAGCCGCAGCATAGCCAATCGCCAGAGTCTACTCCCTTCGTAGTGCATTCATCTCAGTCCGAGTAGAACGCCGTGTTGCGGTACGCCGCCTCCTGGCCTCCGCCAACTGTTTATCCTCGAACTCAACTTAAACTGTCCGCAGCTGATTCTGGTCCTCGCCCTCCAACAACCTTCTGTGTGCTGCTCCCAACTTGTTCGAGGACACCGTATCTGCACTGCGTGAACGTCTCACGATCCGCACTCGTTCTCATTCGCAATCTTGATCGCGGCGCGCCAATGCAGATCTGGGACTGTCGTCACCGCCGTGGCCATTGTCAACACCCTACTCTCCGTCTCATTGACTATAACCTAAACATGGCGGCCTACACACCCACGTCTCTTCGGGTCACCATAACACGCCGACTCCGTCCTCGCTGCCAGTGTCTATCGACGGAATGCTCGCCCCCGATGTACTCCGTAGCATACTTCGACATCGACATTCCAGCCATTTGCAGAGCCGATCCTGCGTGCACTTTGACTCACCCCGACGTCCCTCTCCGTTCCGGCTGTCCCGGAGTCCTTGTCATGCTCCTCCGTGTCAGAGCCGCATGCTGCTGTCGACGTCCTCTCGCTTCGAACCCAGACAGTCAAGAATTACTCCGAGTAGGACAGTTTAAGACGCTGCCTCATTACGGGATAACACCGGCTGGGTGCCTGGCACTGGCAGCTTCACCCCCAGTTCCAGGGTACGGCCCCACAGCGCTTCGAGCTGCACATACGAGGATGAACCCGAGGCGATCCAAGCAAAGGCCTCGTATCGCACACGCCGCGACCTATCGACGAGTAGACACCGGCGCGCATCCTTGCCACACCCAGCCACTGGCTGCGAGTATCACCGCCGTTGTGAACATTCTCACGAGCCACGATCACCGTCCGGGATCGACCAAGACATTAACTCAGTAACTGAGTAAGTTACTACAGCCCTCGAGGATTTAAACTCTGTATGTTTCATCCCGAGTGTTTATATGCAGGTAGGACAGGCAGAAGCAGCGACACCAATTTTACGTGGACGTGCGCGTGGACTCGCGCACAGACATCAGTGCCCGAAGAGAAGGGCATCGCGTATAGCGCTGTACGCCGGCTTCTTTTGCAGGCTCTCCGACCACGGCGTGCCGAAGCCCTGCGACGGGAACGTGCCTAAAGTTAGGCGATCATGATACGGAGATGCAAGAAGTCGGCAGTCAGCATCGCACTGGCGACAACGGGTGCAAGTGCGTACTCGGGATCCAGGAGAGCGCGTCTGTGAATTGCCACAACTAGCCACAGGTCGGAAGTCAGCGCCGGGGTGGTGCAGTGGCGGCGGTTCGGGGCGCACCGTGATTCCCACGCAGCGTCTGACGGCGAGGCATGCGTCCACAGCCGTGCGGAAGTCAGCGGGAGGGGTTGAGTCAACTGCGGCCGCGCGCCAGATGTAGAGGGCAAAAAGGCACCTTTGGCTTGCTGCGCCAGCTTCGCGGGCGTCTCAGGGAGGTCGCCGCGGATCTGTGGGACAGCTGGCTGTTAGTACTCGCGCGCGTGGCATGCAGGGCAGGGAAGAGGGAACGCACGTCCAGCTCCGTAAGCGCGACGTCGACGCCCAGGTCGGCGAAGCGCTGCAGCGTCTGCTGCATATCCGTGGGCACGGATCCTAGGATCATGTGTGATTGTGCTGTATGGCGCGTCAGATATTATGTATGGACGGGCGGTGGCGCGCACCGCCGATTCCGTCGATGGGCACGCCCTTCGCTTTGAGCCGCTTGACGAGCGCGACGGCGGCGGTGGTCTTCGGGTTGATGCTCTCGAAGTTGAAGTCGTTGAGGTACAGCTTGGCGTGCGGGTCCGCCTGGCGCGCCCAGCGGAAGGCGAGCTCGATGTACTCCTCGCCGAGCGTCGTGAACCATACGCTCTCGCGAAACGTGCCGTCGTCGTTGAACGCCTCGTTCACGACGTCCCATGCGTACACCCGGCCCTTGAAGTGGCCGACTTCGGTTAGGATGTGGCGCTTCAGCACCTCGCGCAGCTGCGGCGCGGTGAAGTTCGACGCCTCGACCCACGGCGCGAGCTGTGAATGCCATGCTATATTACTGTTCAGCCTCTGTCTGCTGTATCAACGACGGTAGGCGCGAGCAAGACAGACCAAGCGTGTGGCCGCGCATGCGCTTGCCCGTCTGCGCGGCGATCTTGAAGAGCGCCTCGGCAGGCGTGAAGTTGAACACGCCGGGCTGGGGCTCAGTCACCTCCCACTTGAGGTTGTTCTCGTTGGTGAAGATGGAGAATTCGTTGCTCCGCGCGATCGCGCCGTACGCGCGCCCGAACTTGGTCGCGTTGTTGATGTCGACGGCCTCCGACGCCGTGCCGATATACCGCCCACGCAGCGCAGCAATAGTGCTCAAGCCAAAGAACGACGAGAGCGGGTTGGCCGCGGCCGCCGAAACGAGAGCAAGAGATGCTGCAGCTAGGACGAGCATGCTGGTCGATGGCGGTTCAACGGACCAGGATCATGACTGGCGGGGGGTTGGCGTATTTATTGCGGACGACCTTCAGTATTCTCGAACGCATCAGGGGATGGTGCGGCGCGTGCAGGCTGGTCATGGGACGTGTGTAGGATTGGGACCGGGCACGGACGCCAACCGCGACGCCGTCAGAGCCTTCCGCGAATATATCGGCAGCACTCGCGGAAGAGATTCCCCGCGGTATGAATCCAGCACAAGCGCCGAGAGATGCAGAAAAGACGGACAGGGACGAGGCCAGGAACCGGGTACCGAGAAAACGCCAGCAACGACTCGGACGTGATCACTCGGATATTTCGCATTTTTCCAGCAAACCAGGGGCTATGAGCATAGGCACAGTCCGTAGCAGGCTATGTATGGCTTCGCGGGCGCTAGAGCAGAGACCAAAGACTTAGACGTGGATTGAGAGTGGCATGACGGTGCAAATGAAGAGTCGGGTGCGGATTTGGCAGTCCGCCCGTGCATCTCGCTCTGGCGCTCTGGAGCCCGACCATTGCGACGCCCGACCACGACAAGCACACGCCCATTTGGCGCGAGCGCCGCGACGCCTAGTGCTTACCCTCTGATACGCCAGCGTTCGTGGATATGGCGAGCCCGAACGCGGTCGAATGTGCGTAAATCCGTTATCAGTGGCTTGTATCCGGATTTATTCAGCCCGCGTCTGTGCAGTGCTCGATCTTGAACCGCTACCGTACCGTCTGGGCTATGGAATCCCGCTCATAATACTCTCTGCCATACTATGCTTGGCTGGCGCCTTCTTGACCCTGGACCGGACACGGACGTTTGCACCCATGTCGGTGGGCAAGCGCAAGACGGTCATCTACCGACTCGAGGGCGGCGTGGGAGGGCTCATTATAGGATGGGCGTTTGGAAGTGAGTTTTAATCTCTTGTAGGGATACTGCAGGCGCTGAACGCGGTCAATTCAGTGCATCTTGTGACCTTCATGGCGCTGGCTATCTCCAACAAGACCTCCGCCGCTCCCATTGGCGTCATACAGTTCCTCATTGTATGGGCCATATCTGGCGTCCTTACCGGCCTTGCAGGAGGTCGTTTACGACTGGCGGCGTTGCTATTTGTTGGCATCATGGGCGGGTGAGTACAAGTTCTCGCCATGATTGCACGATATTGACCATTCGGTTTGACAGCGCCGCATTCTCTATGGGCCTCACCGTGCTCATACACCCTCCACTTTTGCCGCGCAGAGTCTTCTTGGCTGTCTTCTGCCCAATACTCACGCTCGCAACGCTTATCCCGTCGCCACACATTCACTTGCCTGCCGTCCGCTTCGCAGCAGCATGTTCGGGCGCCTTTGGCATTGCCGTGGGTGGCGCAGTTCTCGGCGGGATTGGAGGGTGGGCAAACATTTGGAGTAGACTTTGGCTACACCAGAGCATCCAATGGGGATCTACCGCAGAGCATGGGCTCACCGCGATGTTCTGGATACTCGTGGCGCTCGGCACGACCAGCAACTGGTTCCTGCGCAGGCAATTCGGCGAGAATCCTGACCAGAAGTGGGATACCTGGTTGGCGAATTACTCCTCGAGTCTTCCGACGCGCGCGGGCACGTTCGAGCCTCCCCAATCGTTTTTCCAGAAGTGGTTCAAGGGCTCCCCGTCGGACCCGGTGTCGTTCCCATCGGACGGCACGCCACCGCCGTTCTCGTCGCCACAGAACAGGCTCCGCGTGAACAAGCGGCGTGTGACATCCGGAGGCACCACAGCCGTCAAATTCCAACCTCTGGCGCAGGACCTGTCGTCCGATTCCGACTCGGACGACGACCTCGACAAGAAGTATCCTTTGCGACCCTTCGCAAAGCGCGCATCGACGTCCGGCTCCAGCGTGACTGCGGTGAGCGAGCGCGCGCGCGGGAAACTGCCTAGAGGGGGCGATGACGACGTGGACTACTCGGATGTCGAGGTGCCCGCGCTGAAGCACCGTCAGTCGCGTGACGCACCTGGGTGGAAACCTGGGTTCCTCGCGCGCTCGCCCCCGGCGACCGGCGAGTCTGCTGCGGGCTCCCCGCCGCCTGGCGCCGTGCCCGCGACGCCCTCGCTGATCAAGGCGCTCGAGCGCGTGCATCAGGCGCAGACATCCGCGTACGGCTCGGCACCACAGACGCCGCAGCCAGGATCGCCAAAGAGCGACGCGGGTCCGGAGGGGCCCGAGCGCTGGCAAGGCTTCTGGGCAGACGTGCAGACGAAGGCGAGCGAGCCCGAGTCTGCGGGCAAACGCAAGACATAAAGGACGATGACGATGAGGATCCGTCTGGCGGTGGCCGCCATGCCGTGGCCAGCGCACAGGCGGCTGTCGCGATTGCGTCCTGGCGTCTATTAACTCACGACCAGATTTTACGTTGACTAAAGATGCTGATCTCGCAGGGCGCTTTTTGGATGTCATGTTGCATGTGGACTGTATAGTTTAGCAGAGCACCCTGTTCTTTATCGTTATTCACTCACGTGCGATTCGAGGCCGGAGCGGGACGATGTTTGGGTGGCAGCGTGTGTGCATCCGAGCGGCTTCTGGCTTCTGCGAGTTCTTTGACTGCATACTGTATGATACCGCTTGCGCGCGCCCTCCCCAATCAGAAGGGCAACGCGAGCGGAGTCACCGCACTCGGGCCTTGGCGCTTAGCCTTACGGAAATCTGCCTGATAAACGTCGACACATTTCATGGCGGCAGCTCTGAGTCGCTGCGCAAGTTGCGTCCGCAGTCCACATGTCCCCCTCCGCGCACGATGAGGATGTCGAGCGCGCCCCGCTGCTCGAAAACCGCGGCGCGAGCGAGGCCGAGCTGAAGCTCAAGGCGCCTGTACCGTGGGCCGCGCTCTCAGGTGAGTCTCTGGCGCGTTGAGCGGGGGGGGGGCGGGGGATATCCTGGACTGACCCCGGGCAGCGCTGTGGCTCGTGAACACGATTCCCGGACTCGCGTTCGAGATCATATACCCGTTCATCAACGAGGTGCGCCCCCGCAATGGCTGCTTAACACGCTGCCGCAGTGCTCACCGCGCCACCGGGCGCCCGGCGGTAGATGATCGTCGAAATCGGCGTGACAGACGATCCCGAGCGCGTCGGATACTACAGCGGCATCGTCGTGCGTAGAGCCCGCTGCGTCTGGCCGCTGTGACGTGACGTGTTGCATTGCAGGAGAGCCTGTTTGCGTGTGTGCAGGTCTGTCAGGCCGCTGTCCCCCCTGAGCCTCGCGGTGCCCCCCTCTCACCCGGCCCGCACAGGTCCTCACCGTCATGCCATGCAGCTACGCGTCGGACATCATCGGCCGCAAGCCCGTCATCCTCATCGGCGTTATGGGCGTCGCAGTGAGCACGACGTGCTTCGGCCTCAGTCGGTCGTTCCCCGCCATGCTTCTGTCGCGCAGCATCGGCGGCGCGCTGGGCGGCAGCTGGGCGTGCGTCGCGCTTTATCTCGGGTGGAGCCTGGTCTGTAACTGAATGCAGCGCGATGCGTGTCATGGCCGGCGAAATGGTCCCCAAGGAACATCATGGGTTGGCGTTTGCGGGAATGGGCATGTCGTATCGCATCGGACAGATCGTGGGTAAGCGCGTTACGTGGTCCCTACAAAGATAGATGCGTCCTCACGTGCGGGCCAAGGGCTACCGATGGGAGGATTTCTCGCCCACCCGGCGCGACATCTGGGGGTTCTCTTCTCGGGGCAATTCTGGAAAGACTACCCATTCGCATTACCGTGCTTCGTGGGCGCTGGTGTCGCGGCTCTCTCTGCTGCACTCGGCTGGCTCTTCATCCGGGAGGCACGTAATCTCCCCTGCACGCACAGCGTCATTGCGCTTCTTACAAGCTGGTTCAGACATTGAAGCGTCCCGTGCGTCCGCGCTGGCTGCAGCGCAAGAAATCGGTCTCCTCCTCCTCTCCTTCGTCAAGTGCCCCCAGCTCCCCTGTGATACCAGAACCCCCTGAACTGGTCGTTCCCATCCGAGCGGTGTTGACTCGGGGCACTATCAACATCCTCGTCAGCAATTTCTTCACCGTCATATACGCTGAGCTCTTGTTCGCACTGTATCCACTGTTCGGCTACACACCTCGAAGTTCGGGAGGGCTGGGCCTCTCTGAGGCACAGATTGGCGCCCACATGAGCATTCGTGCCGTCATCCACATTGCCTTTATGCTGGGATTCGGTTGGGCAAGCCGGAAATGGGGCACTTTACAGCTGTATCAAATCTGCACTGCGATGTGGCCGTTGAACGTCGCTCTCTTCCCGCTCGCAGGCTATATCGCCCGCATCTACGACGACCCGGATGCGCCGGCCGTCTGGGCGGCAGTTCTGCTGCTTTTTGTGGTCTGGTCCCTGACATCGTTTACGTGGAGTGAGTAGGCCGCAATCGAGATGGGGGAACTCGATCTCAACTCCAGCCCTGCAGCGTGCCTGTCGATCCTTGTCAACGACTGTGCGCCATTCCCGGAGGCGCTCGCGCGGCTCAATGGTGCGTCGGGCTCCGGTGCCTCTTCATCTCGCGAATATCGGTTGCTCAGCGCCTGATTTTCTTGATGTTCCAACAGCTGTTCTGCAAATCACGATAGTGGTGCCGCAGGCCGTTGCCCCGGCGCTTGGAACGTCGCTTTTCGCAGCTTCTCTCAAGTCGGACGTCTTGGGCGGAAATCTGGTGTGGGTGGTGCTTATCGTGGGAGGTGAGCGACCGGCATCCCGCGCGAATGCAATGTCGTCTTGTACTGACAGTTGCCTCGCCGCGAACTAAATTTCGGCAGCATGCTTGTTAACCGCCCATGCCTGGTTCTTCCTCACCCCCGCTCCTCACGATCCCACGGCGGATGTTACTGCGACGGTCGCTGTGCAACAATCAACGTTTGAACACGTCGACATCTAAATCGTTACGAAAATTGCGGATGACAGTACGGAGGGATAGCCCTCCGCTAGCTCGTCTGCCACGCTCCTGCCTCAGTCCTTGTCGCGCATGTCATGACTTCCGATTTCTAAACAGCTGGCTATGTATTCTTAACATGTGGTGATCACGGACACTGGAGTGCGGCTTTGGAATGTGTGCATATTCCGGTGTGTGCACACTGGTGCTTCGATCGCTATCTCAGCTCGGGTCTGCTATCTGCCTTTATGATCTACTGCTCTGTGCACGGTGTCGCGTACGCTACGCCTACAATAGGGAGAGCAATCAAAAGCTTTCCGCCGTTTCGCCAGGAAGCAAAGAGTTGCCTGTACCGGAGGCGCTCGTGTATTTCCTTTCCCGGTGCTTCGAGGCTTAACCCGCGTATCCGCCCGCGCGATTGGCGCACTATTCCCTGTGCCAGACACCTCCGAGATCCCACGTTGCATCGCTCTTTCCGCCAAGTGAGGTTCTGACGAGTCAGAACCGCATCATCCCGTGCATCGATTTATGGGCGGCCCCCGCGACTCGGAGGAGAATGCATGCCGCCTCGTATGGCATGGGACACGGAACGCCCATACCACACGCTCATGATGGTCCGTAGATGAGGCCTTCTGCCGAGTCTCGATATCGTGGAGTCGACGGGCCCAGAGCCTCAGATGTGCTGCAACGTTGCCTGCATTCCTCGCCACCAGCTTTAATTTAGACTACGACTGCTGAGCCCCTCTGGCGTTTGCTGCATGCCCTCGCATCCCCATTCTTGGCCCAGGTGCCTTTCATCAACGAGCCGGACCCGGATCGGAAATTGCCACCATGCTGGGACCTATATTTTGGGACTCGCAGTGCGCGTCAGGGACTTGTAGGGGAGGCGTGGACATTCATCCAGGTGCATGACTGCTAATTGGCCTGTGCTGCGAGACGTCCCGATAGCTGAGTTTGGCTCTGGCCACTACCGGGCTCTTCTTAATGGTGTCGCCCCAGGTTGCCTCGCAACCATTCTTTCCACCTCAGGATGCCCGTTAGAAATCTCAGTGGCTGGTAGCATGGCATCGGGGCATGCCAGGTCCAGAGGCCTGAGAAAACGTTGCCACAGCGCGCTCTGAGAAGGTCAAAGAGCGCAGGAAAGAAGACTGCTGAACTGTGTAGCGGCCCAGCGGAGGTTGGCTGTCAGTGTGTCCATCGCCTCCGGACATAGTGCCTGTGAAGGGACGCAGACCACAAGGCGCTGAGTACCGGCCTGCAGCCACTTTGCTATCGGATGACATGAAGACCAGCTGCGCAGACAAACTCGAAACCCTCATCTGAAGAGCGGCTATCCACAGGGCTCTTGGGATTCTTAGAAGCCCTTCTTCCAAATTTTACAGCTTAAACTACGTGCTGGGAAATCCTTCCAGTGTGTATGATTTTCCGGATCTCCGAGTTAATCGCATCGTTGAAAAAGTTCAAGTCTTCCACTAATAGTAGCATAGCGGTGCAGTGGATTTTTTGTCTCCCATGTTCATTTTCTACTCACAACAACGCCTTAGTCAGCCGGTATGTAACACCTTCTCAGACACAAGAGCATTGATGGAATTCAACCTTGCCCACCCCAAAACAATGCCACCTGTCCGGCAACCTGCTAAGCTCTCATGCCGAATTATGCGGTCCTCATTACACTTTCCAACATTAGAACCCTTAGATGAAGAGACGACCCAGCGCCTCTCAGCGCCGGCAGCCTATCTAGCTCTGCTGCGCCTTCCCACCACCCTTCCGCCTGCCGTCTTGGTCGTCGCGATTCGTCGAAACTTCCCAGACATCCCCTCAAGCTCCTGTCAGTCCTCGTGCTCGCAGTCCGTCGGAGAGCGCCTCAACTCACCATGTTTCTTGGACTGCGCCTTTCTGTACGCGAGCCAGGCAGCCTGCGCATTCGCCACCTCGAACTCGTCGAACGGGCGCTGCACGACGGAGGGCGTGGGGAAGCCGATGCGCTGCTCGACGCGCTCGCGCACCCACGCGTACCACTGCCGCAGCGTGCGGCCCGCGAGCAGCGCGACGATGACGACCGTCATGTTGTCCGTCCCCGCGCGGTACGTGTCCTCCGGCGCGAGGCAGAAGTCCATCAGGTGCTCGCAGATGTCTGCCAGCGGCGTGCCCGACGCGACCTGCAGCCGCACGTAGCTCACCGCGTGCTGCGTGGAGAGGCAATTCCAAATGCCTGCCAGCGCGAAAGTGCATTCGTCAGTCATTATCGCCCGCAGTCGCCGGATGAGGAAGCTCACCGTCCGACGCGAGAATGAGATACTCTTCGTCGCCACGCAGGGTGTACCGCCCAATCTCGGGGTTCGCAATGACGATCTGCTCGTCTGGCAAGAGATTGCGCTGTTGCTTGAACTCGAAGTCGCCGAGGGCGCGAGAGACGTGAAGTTTGCGGTCTCCCACTTGCAGACGGACCCCGCTAGCGTCTAAGACGCCGCCTGCTTCCTGTACGCGTTCCTTCTCCGCTGAGAAGACGGTCAGCGCGGAGAAAGGATGTTGATGAACAACGATTTTACGGACGAGAATACTCGACGAGGTGGTCGCGAGTGAGAATGACGGCCTTCCCTTGCTTACTGATGACTGCTCTGCTATCACCTACACCAGCCTGCTCACATATCGCCAAAGACGTGAGACATGTGCTCCTTATGCAGAGATCTCTTCAATTACGCACGACGTAAACTTTCCCGTCGTTCGGAAGCAGGGCGACGAGGGCGCTAGTGCCGGAAGACGGTCGTGGGCTAGATACTGGATAGGAGGATCGTCAATGCTTGTCTCGTTCAAGAGAGGCGGCCTTACCCCGCAGCGCCGCATCGGTCGTCAGAAACGCGGCCCGCAGCGCTTCTACATAATCTTTCTTTGCATAGTTCTCGTCCTGAACAAGCCCAGAGAGCAACCTCTGCTGAGCGAACGATGCAGCGAACGAGCCTGGGATGATGCAATGACAATGGGAATACCGCTTGTATGCGAATTAGCCGGCGCACCAAAATGCCCGTCGTACACGGCGAACGCTGCCGTCTCGTCGTCGTCGAGCTGCAGCCTGCATTCTCTGCAGTCTTCCATGGCTGAAGGTGCGAGGATGAAAGGGCTGAGCTTCGGCAATGCAATGTCAAGAAGGTTTGCGCACAGTTTCGCCATCCCTGCATCGAAGAGGCACCGAACGCGTGCCGCGTATCCTCTCCTTCGTCTGTTTCCTTCGCAACCTCTGCACGCGATTTAGATATTGTCTCACGCCAGGCGAGAGTTGAAAGGCGCGTACCAGGAACAGAAGACACATTGCCCTTTCCTGGAGTTAATGACCGACATAAACGCGTGGCGGACGCGAACAAACCATGGCTGTTGTAGCACTGGTGACTAGGAGAGAGGATGACAGATGGGGAAGGGGGAGGAGAATTTCAACGCACACCGTGAGCGTGCCGCTTTTAGGGCGTGCCGAGATTCAGTGGATCCAGCCCCGAGGGCCTAAGGGTCTCCACTCGGTGCGATGGCTAGTTCGTTTATACTGATCTGCGATTCGGGACGTATTATGTGCCTGGTTCAGATTTGCCAGCAGGTGTTATTGGGACGGCATGGGGAAATCCTCAGCAGACGCCGGTGGAAAGACTTCAGGAACGACCGCTTTGCGCGTGAAGAGGAATTTTTGATAGCTGATTACAGATATGCTGCATCTTATCGATCTTATCTACGGCCGTCTCTGGGAACGGCTTTCTGAACTTGAAGTTCAGAATGAGGTCGAAGCTCTGCGCTGGCACCGACGGCGCCCGCGTTGGGCCTCGGTCTCCGCGGCGAAAACAGCGCCAAGGTGGTTAGGTGAGAATATGTTGCAGCTAGTCGGCGAGGAGGCCGTTCTCCTATCAGGTTCAGCCTGAGCAGCCAGGGAGCACATGGAATCATGTCAGACTACGGATTTCCTACGGGCAGAGAGGACATCAGATTGCCTCCAGTTCTCATTGACATTTTTCTAAGGTCGAGACACGAATATCTGAGTGCCAGATGGTCGTCTTCCTGTCACTATGTAAAATTGCACACCGAGTGAGTGTGGCAAGCGGGCGTCATCCGAGCACCGGATGCGGTCATCCGTGATTGCATCCGCTGTACGCGCGTGCGGCAACGCGTGTGACTCTGACCTCGACCGCCATGCTCCCCACCACACTGCTCGCCTGCCTCGCAACCGGCGCGTTCGCGCTGCCCTCGCAGCTCGTCTTCAGCGACGACGCCGCGAGCTTCCTCAACCAGTTTGACCAGACAGGCTTCAGCATCGACCTCCACGAGCGCCGGTTGGTCCAGTTCGAGGGCCAGGAGCCCGTATGGATGACCGAGGCTGAGAAGGTTGGCTCTGCTCATTACCCCGCTGGCGGCTAGCAGCTCACTGTGATATTCAGATCCGGGCCAAGATGGCTGGCTTGCGATTCTTCGACGTGACGGACACACCCAACCTCGAAGCCAACGCTCACGTTGCTGCCTTCACGAAGAAGAAGGGTCAGCCAGCGGCCATGAATACTGGGATACTTGCTAAACTGCTCCAAGGATTCCCGAAGCCAAACCAGACCGAATTTGTCGAGTCGGTGCTTGAGACCCTGACGATTGACGGCCCGGTGGAGAACCTCCAGAAGTTTACCAGCTTCCGCACGCGTCGTGAGTGCTTACCGGCAGTCACTATCTTGTGTATGAGCTGAATCCAGCGCCTTAGATTATCGCAGCGAAGTATGCACCCATGGTCATCGCGTTCTTGCCTGTTTGACGCGGTTCACAGACGGGAAAGCAAAGTCAAGTCTGGCTGCTGAACAAGATCAACGAGGTACATAACTCGTTTGCATCTCGCCCTAGTATGCAACTTATTGCTGACGGGTTCGCTCTAGTACACGCAGCTGTACGCGTCCGCGAACTTGCGCTCGGTCATCACCATCGAGGAATTCGGGCACTCCTGGGGGCAGAACAGCATCGTACGCGCTCCATATTGCCGCCCAGTCAGTCCACTCATGAGCATTTAGATTGCCCGCATCAACGGTTCCGAGTCGGAGGAAGTCGTCATCCTCTCTGCGCACCAGGACTCGACGAACCTCATCCCGTTCCTGCCAGCCCCTGGTGCCGATGATGATGGTCCGCTCGCATTGTCTCTTCCTTCCATGTCGAATTGACGCATGGGCTACGCGTAGGGTCTGGTACCGTGACTATACTCGAGGCATACCGCGGATTGCTCGCTGCAGACTTCAAGCCGACCAAGACGCTCGAGTTCCACTGGTAGGCCGAACATGATCGCTTTACATTCAGCATACGAAATGATTCAATAGGTACTCTGCCGAAGAAGCAGGTCTGCTGGGCTCGCAGGCAATCGCGCAGGACTACCAGTCCCGCGAGGTGCCCGTGTACGCCCAGACACAGGTTAGACTTACGCCTTTGTTTTCATTCGATGATACTCAGCCGTCTTTGTTAGTTTGACATGACTGCTTGGATCAAGGCTGGAACACGCGAAGAAGTCGGAATCATGACTGACTTCGTCGACCCCGAGTACGTTCGAGCTTAGTCCAGACTTGAGCACACAGCTAAACCGTCATCCTCTTGAAGGCTCACCCAGTTCCTGCGCGAGCTTGTCGACAAGTACATCGAGATTCCGTTCGCGGATACTACGTGCGGATACGGCTGCTCTGACCAGTGCGTCCCGAATTTAACGTTTGCTGGTCTCGTGACTCACATTCCGCGCAGCGCGTCGTGGACTAAGGCCGGATACCGCGGCTCGTGCGCGTTTGAGGGCCAGTTCAAGAACGACAACAACCACGTCCACTCGATGAACGAGTCAGTTTGCGCATTCCTTCTTGTAATTCACCGGTCCCTGACCAATAATACTAGCCGCATCGACATCTCGCCCGAGTTCAGCTTCGAGCACCTGCTGCACTTCGTCAAGATCGCCGCGGCGTTCGCCATCGAACTTGCCGGCCAGAAGTAATCGATGAACCTTGAGGACGATGTGCACACGGTCACGACATGAACTTTGAAGCTGTGTCTTTCTTCTTGCATGTTATAGTTGGAGTGATGGACGATATAGTAATTGAACACGCATCGTATACACGCACATTGAAAGGAGGACCTCTGAGCTGCCTGTCACGTCTGCTGTCTCCTTTGTTACAGCGCCCGAACTTGGTCAGCAATGTTCAAACGTCAAGCTTCAAACACCCGAACATCATCGTACGTCTGAACAACTACAGCTACCCCTGGTACTTATTTTCCGTCTCACGATGGCTGTAGGGATGCCTTGCCGACACGGAGAAGAGTCCACTTTGAGGTTTGCTCTTACGCCTTTCCCGTGGTAAAACGGAGAATGCGCGACGCCTATTGGACGATCTTCACCCGGTGATGACAAATCATGACCATTGTATCCTGCTGACGCGAGCTTAGTTGATAGAAATTGAAAGTTTTCTGGGCTTAATCAGCTTGTGGCCTTTGGGGTACGCGGCCCACGGTGCTTAGGAACGCACTGTATGCGGATGAGCCGTCGGATCGCTCGATGCCTCCGGAACAGCAACTGGTATAAAAGGCAGACGGGTGCTTGCGGCATCTCACCCGTCCCCCTCTCCTCCAGCTCCTTCAACCCAGCAAGCCATGTCTTCCCAAGTTGTGTTCGTGACCGGCGCGTCCAAGTATGTCACGACGATTGGCACCCATTTCCCGGCGAACATCATACTGATAGAATTCGAACTCGAAGGGGCATCGGTCTTGCGATCGTCTCCGAGCTCCTCGCACAGGGAAACCGCGTCACGACGTTCTCGCGTTCTCTGACGCCCGAGCTCAAAACGCTCGGTGAGAAATACAAGGACGCCGCGCTAATCGTCCAAGGCGATGTGTACGTTCAAGCCTCGCTTTCTCGCAGCTTTTACTAGCATTGATTAACCTGTATTTCCTCTGTTCATCCTCTCAGCACCGACGTCAAGGCCGTGGAGAATGCCCTCGCGCAGACCAAGGAGAAATTCGGGCAGCTTGACAGCATCGTGCTGAACGCGGGCATAGCCGTGATGGGCACTCTGGCCATCTCCCCTGTCGAGGACTGGCGGCGTATCTTTGAGGTCAACGTGTTCAGCATGATCCCACTCATCCAGGCGGCATTGCCGCTCCTGCGGGCCAGCAATGGGCGTGTTATCTTCATCAGCTCCTCAGGCTCGGTCAACCCGCCGCCCGGGCTGGCGGCTTACGGGGCGACCAAGGCCGCCCTGAACTCCATGACCAAGTACGTGCTGCTCCTTGTGTCTCTTGAATGATGTTTTATTCATTGGTGTTGTAGGAGCATTGCCGGAGAGGAACCCAACCTCACTGCTGTTGCCGTCCACGTGCGTATCGCTATAGCTGGTGGTTATCCTTCGATGTGAACACGGCGCTGACATTCGGCACATTAGCCTGGCCTCGTCGTCACGGATATGGTGCATGAACTCATCCGGGACGGTGCTGGCAAGGTGCCGCAGGGCATCATCACCGCGTTCAAGCAAGGCGTCGAGGCAGTGGGCCAAGAGGGCCCGATGGCCGGCGTTCCACCTGAGGTTCCCGGCAAGCGCATCGCGTGGCTTGCAACGAACGCTCCCAAGTCTCTCAATGGTCAATTTGTCGTTTACAACGCTCCTGAGGTCAATGCACTCGTTGGGGCATAAAGCCATGGTAGAAGAGCGGTGGTGGTGTATTTTCCAGTGCATTCGACTGCTCATCATGATACAAAAAGTTTCTGCTCAGGAATTCATGCGTGTTTGAGCAGAGCAGCAATCTCGGGGTCATTGAGATCTCCTGCGTCCACGTACCGCCCGGACAGCTCCTTCGGTGCGTTGATTGCAAGCCACGCGAGTCGTCCTCCCGATACCTCAGGTGTGATTGCGACCACCGGGGCCTTGGCGGCGATCGCGGGATCGTTGAGCGCGGCCATTCCAAGGTGAAACGCGTCGAGAAGGTCGCTGGCGAGGACGTGTTTCGCGTCCGTCATGAGGTCCTTCACCATTTCGGTTGCGACCAGTCCTGGCTAGACGGAAAGGTCAGTCATCAATGGGACGCCTCAAGTGCAGACATAACTCACATTCACGGCGATGGTTGTGATATTGGGCTCTTCGACTCCGAGAGACCTGTAGACGCGTCAATAACAGGAACGTGCAATCCGTCCCATCAGTCACTTGCCTGGCTAAGGCGTTGACCGTCGCTTTGCTCGTGGTGTATGGAGTGAGGCCGCCGCTGGGATGGACTCCGCCGTGGGAGCTGACCAGTACGATGCGAGCACCTCGTTTGCTCTTGTCCAAGATTGGAAGAGCCACTTGGAGGAGCGGGATCGCGCCAAAGAAGTTCACGTCGAAGCATTCCCTCCACTCCTTGAGCGAGGCATTCCTGACCGTGCCCGTTGTGGCAACGCCCGAGTTGAGAATCAGAGAGTCGAGCCCGCCAAAGTGGGCAGCGGCAGAAGCGACGGCTTTCGCACTGGCGTCGGCATCTGACCTGACGACCAAGTAAGTTGAGGGATACGCGGGTACAATACGTTAAAATTCGCTCACACATCGCCTTGAACGACTAAGATGGCTGAAGCATACTCCTCGCTCAACGCTTTGAGCTCCGGAGACAGCGACCGCGAAAACGTTGCGACGCGATGTCCAGCCGACAACAGCTTCTTGGCAATGGCCAGTCCAATGCCGCGAGATGCGCCCGTCAGAAAAATCGTAGCCTTTGTGTCGGAAGCCGACATTGTGCTTTAGGATTGGGTTGCAAGACGCGTCGCTGTCCCCATTTGTTTATAAAGCACCTGCGGTTCGCCCCGGGTGCTTTGTAACCATCCCAAAGTTTGAACATGGCGCCAAAATGCGTCAACTGACTCAGCACCGGTAACTCAAGAGCCAATCGTAGCCTAGATTACCTCTGATGACGGCTAGGTATGCAAAGCAATTGCAGATATAACACCCGGTCCACCATTTAAAAGGCGTCGAGAATTCAGACAGCCAGTCTGCAACTCGCTGCTCATCGCCATGTCTGCCTCTGGCTCGAAAGCTACCGTATTCATGACCGGTGCCTCTCGCGGCATCGGTTTGGGGCTCGCGGAAAAGCTGCTTTCCGACGGCCACAACTTGGCGACGTTCTCGCGTTCCCTCACTCCCGAGCTCAAGGCGCTCAGCGACAAGTACCCTAAGAGCTGCTTTGTTATTCGCGGCGACGTGTGCGTCGAGTTCTCAACGCTCAACCATCACCCTCTCACTGACGTCTTTTCCATAACACTAACAGGACGAACGCTGAAATAAGCACGAACGCTGTGGCTTCTACTGCCGCCCACTTTGGCGGACTCGACTCGGTTATCCTCAACTCCGCAGCTGGTACAATGGGTACTGTTCGCAAGGCCTCCCCTGCGGGGTGGAAGGAGTGCTTCGACGTCAACTTTTTTGGCATGATTCCCATTCTCCAGGCGGCACTGCCCGTCCTGGACAAGAGCACACGCGGGGCTCGCATCGTCCTGGTTAGCTCTATCGGTGGAGTTACGCCTAACCATGGTCTCGCACCCTATTGCACGAGCAAGGCGGCAGTCAACGCCTTGGCGAGGTTAGCGATGCTCAATCATTGCGGACGAGTTGCGCCTTACCTTAGAACCAGGTCTCTCGCCGTCGAGGAGCCGAACATCACCACCGTCGCGGTGAATGTACGTTTATTCGTGCTATCCCACCTTCCCGATGTATTCTAAATTGCTGCTAGCCAGGATTAGTCGTTACGGAGATGGTGAGGAGCATGGCCAACAACTCGAAGGACATCCTTACAGAGGGGACCATCGATCTGTTCAACAAGTCCATTGCAGCGGCCGATGACCCCGCCGCCGCCGCGGACAACATCGCCATTACGCCGCAGGTCTCAGGAGCGAGGCTCGCTTGCCTGGCGTTGCACATGCCTAAGGAATTCTCGGGCCAGTACAAGGACGTGGGCGACTTGAGCGATCCCGAGATTTTGGCGCTCTTGAAGTCTCATGACCATGCGTAAATGTAGCCTCGATGTTCCAGATGTTACGCTCGGCTCAATGTACAATGACAAGCTCGCCCGACGGAAATCGTGCACGGAGGAGTGTCCTCATCTCATAAATTGATTAATGTAACGGCATAACGACTGGACTGATTAACCGAGTGCGTTCGAGCTTTACTCACACTTGAACTGTCGAACACACAGCTGAACCGCTGCGATGAGTCCCCGGTCTCACCGCGACGCGTGACGGATGAAACAGTTCATGTGCAAGCTCGTCGACAGGTACGCAGAGTTGGCGGCTTCTTCGTGTAGATATGCATGGCTGCTCTGCCCTGCGCGTGTTCAGTAGTACACTAATCAAGTTTATGTCCCTGGACTGACGAATTGCGCAGCACGTCGTCGACCAAGACCGGATACTGCGGTTCGTACCCTTCGGGATGCTTTGTAACGATCCCAAAGTTTGAACCAACATTACATGCTGCCAAAATGCAACCACTTATTCATCACCGGCAATTCAAGAGCCAATCAGGACGCATGAGGTCTCCGGCATGACGGCGATGATACAATTATTGATATTGACAAAGCAATTGCAGTCTGCTCAATTTGTCATAGCCGGTCAACCATTTAAAGGTGTCGAGGATTCAGACGGCCAGGCTCCAACCCATTGCTCATCGCCATGTCTTCTGCTTCCAGCTCGAAAGCTAACGTTTTTATGACCGGCGCCTCCCGCGGCATCGGTTTGGGCCTCGCGGAAAAGTTGCTTTCCGACGGCCACAACCTGGCGACGTTCTCGCGTTCCCTCACTCCCGAGCTCAAGGCGCTCAGCGAGAAGTACCCGAACAACTGCTTTGTCATCCGTGGCGACGTGTGCGTGTGTCCAGTATTCTGCAGCACCCTCACCCTCAGGCTCTGACGAACCTTCCTTCCAGGACGAATGCCGAAATGAGCGCAGACGCTGTGAAGTCTGCTGCCGAGCATTTTGGCGGCCTCGACTCGGTCGTTCTCAACTCAGGCCTGGGCACGATGGGCACCGTTCGCGACGCCTCGGTGCAGGAGTTCAAGAACTGCTTTGAGGTCAACTTCTTCGGCAACATCTCCATTCTCCAGGCGGCACTGCCCATCCTGGACAAGAGCGCGCGCGGGGAGGCTCGCATTGTCCTCGTGAGCTCTACCGGCGGGATTCGGTCTGGACATGGTCTCGCGCCGTACTGCACGAGCAAGGCGGCGCTCAACGGCCTGGCGCGGTGCGTGACGTTCGATCCATGCTCATCGTTCAAGTCTCACCCTCCTTGTATAGGTCGCTTGGAGTGGAGGAGCCGAACATCACCACCGTCGCCGTGAACGTGAGTTTCCGCATTGCATGCTCGGACTGCTTGCCTATGTTATTCTGACCCTCCCTCCCATTGCAGCCAGGGCTCGTGGATACCGACATGGTGAAGAGCATGGTCAACTCGAAGGACCGCATCGGGAAGGACATGGTGGAGCTCTTCAGCAAAGGCATCGCGGCCATCGACGACCCCGCTGTCGCCGCGGACACCGGTCTCGTCGCCATCACGCCGCAGGTGTCTGGCGAGCGGCTCGCGTGTCTCGCGCTGCACATGCCCAAGGAATTTTCCGGCCAGTACAAGGACGTGGGCGACTTGGACGATCCTGAGATCGTCGCGCTCTTGAAGTCTCATGGCTTTGCGTAACCGGATGTTGTACTACTGATACGAGTAGCCTTCATGTTCTGCTGCACTGTAATGTCACCTCAGCTCAATCTACAGCGACAATCTCGACAGCCTCGCGCCCACCGGCATATATGGCTACGCCTTCTTCTCAACCTCAGGTCATCGGGATCCTCCAACCGGTCACAATACCGGCCTGAATTCAGCACAGCACACGCCTTTAGTACAATCATTCATGCATCAGATACTGGGACGCAGCACTAGTTAGCTCGGATCTACGACGCGTAAACAAGCTTTTCGATCTCAGGACTCTGCACGTCGATGAATTTCCCGGAGAACTCCTTGGGCGCATGGAGCGTGAGCCAGACGAGTCTCTCGGCGGACACTTTCGGCGTGATGGCGACGACCTGCGTGTCCGTCCCGGGCCACACGAGCCGCTCCCCCGACGTCTTGGGCTCTGCATCTGAGGCGGGCCGCGCGGACTCCTCGAGCGCTGCGATGCCGGCGTTGAAGAAGCCGCGGATGCCGTCTGCGACGACGCCCTCCGCGGTGGCCATGTCCTTCAGCATGTCGGTCAAGACGAGCCCGGGCTGCAAAAGGAGTATCGTTCAGCATCGGGTTTTATGTACTGAGTGACAGAATCAGTTTGTTAATGTACGTACGTGGACGGCCATGGTGGTGATCGACGGTTCCTCCACGCCCAGAGACCTGCCAGTGGCGCATGCAGGATCAATCAAGGCTGAACGTACAATACTGCTACGACGGGACACGAACCTCGCCAAACTGTTCACGGCCGCCTTGCTCGCCGAGTACGGCGCGAGGCCGCCGCCGGGCGTCACGCCGCCGCCGGAGGAGACGAGCACGATGCGCGCGCTGCCGGTGGGGCTCTTGTCGAGCAGGGGCAGCGCGGCCTGCAGGACGGGCAGCATGCCGAAGACGTTGACCTCGAAGCACGCGCGCCACTCGCGCAGCGGCGCAGCGCGCACCGTGCCCTTGGTGCCCAGCGCAGAGTTCAGGATGACGGCGTCGAGCCCGCCGAAGCGGCCCGCGGCCTCGGCCACCGCTTTTGCGCTCGCGTCGGTATCCGCGCTGCAGTTATGGGCATCTCATCTCAGTACGGGACACCCGATGGTGCGTTGGACGTACACGTCGCCCTGGATGATGAGGGACGTGGACGGGTGGCGCGCGCCGAGCGCCGTCAGCTCCGGGGTGAGAGTGCGCGAGAGCGTCGCTACGCGGTGGCCCGCGTCGAGGAGCTGTTCTGCAATGGCCAGCCCGATGCCGCGGGATGCGCCCGTGAGGAATACTGTAACTTTCTGGGGAGAGGAGGAGGAGGATGCCATGGGTGCTAGCCCGGTCAGTGTCACTGTGCGGGGCACAAGTCAGCAGTCGCTGCCTGCCTTTATACTGTAGCTGCGAGTCTGATGTGATGTGCTGCGCTTATTCAGCTAGGAATTTTTGTCAATGGAAGCGTACGCTGTGACTTCCCCCCTTCGAACTCTGACCGTGGTGCGCTCCAAGTCGCGGCGCTGAGTCAGAAAGGTGATAAGCACGCTGACGCCTGAAGCTGTGTGTGTCAGCAATGGCCAACTGCAGGCGCTGGGAGTTTGCGTGGATTCTACAGAAGTTGGGTTTAGAATGACCCCCAGGTAAATTTTACCATTAGGATGGTTAGAAAGAGATAAGGTAAGGAGGGTTCATTGAGGAACTACACACCATCGACAAGCAAATCCAGATCGCAAAATTACACCCGTTTTACCTCCGAAGGCGTCCATGCCCCAGGCGCGGAAATCCGCAAGAATTGCTCTGAGACTATTTCCTGACTAATGGGAAGAGTCAGGAAGCATATATATTTCCTGTTGAGACAAGTCTCTCATCTCGGAGCCAAAGAGTATCATGTCGCCGTGCCAAGGAGCCTGACAGGAGGTGATCTCCGCTCAAAAGAGGAATGGAAAAGGGAGTGATACAACTATCAAAAGTCAGAGACTAGGGCGTCGGCTAGTGAACTCTCAGGAAACGAGAGTTTTGGGAAGTGCCCGGACGTGCAGGGTGTGGTTCACAGCTCGGGCAGCAGCAGGCATGGGGAACAAATGATTTTGTGCATGAGGAAGGCGCGTGGCAGCACCGCGTGCCTTGTGATCGAGCGCAGGAGTCAGGGAGGGTTTGTGGCTGGTGAGAAACAGATATGTAGAAATATGAATTCAGCTGCAGGGAGGATGGAAGATGGCTGCAGGGAGATCAGGACCTCGGGGATGGATGGGATCAAGTGGAAGGAAATTTTGAGTCCGAATTTGCAAGAACTGTCTCCTTCCTCCATCTCGCCTCGCACACCCGCCCCGGTCGCCCTGCCGCGTCCCGCCCATCGGCGCCAGAGAGCCAGAGAGCAGAGCTGGGGGTCCCCCAAGACTGAATCCGTCACCACGCTCCTTTACACACAATGAAGCTCACCATCCTCCCGACCTTCCTGCTCCTCGCACACCAAGCCGCCGCTGCCCTCGCCCTCGCCCAGGCTGCCCACACGCCCGCGAAGCGCCAGCTCTCGCGCGGCCGCCACGTCGTACACGCAAAGGCCCGTGCACAGCAGCACGAGCTGCGCGGCCTGCTCGACAGTGCGTCGTGCTGTTGCCAGCCATTTCCATTTTCCGCCTAATTTTTCATCGGTCCAGCGCTCACCGAGCTGCTCGGCGGCGACCCCGACGAGGACACGTCTGCGTCGTCCTCCTCGCTGTCGACGACGGCGACAACAAGTGCGTAGTGCCGTCGCTGTTCCCGTCTCCGCTAGCGCTGATGGCTGGATCCCGCCGGTTTTGCAGCGCCCGCAGGCACTTCCCCGTCCGCGGCCCCGAGCTCGTCCCCCACAGCAATAACAGATCCGCCACCAACGTCCGTCCCATCTACGACCGCCTCGAGCTCGTCGACGGAAACGTCCGACCCGTGCGACGGCGGCCTGCTGGGCGGCATCATTGGCATCATCGGCGGCTGCACCCCGTCCACGACGTCCCCGGCCACCACCACCGTCACGCCCACCGTCGTGCCCCCGGCATCAACCACTCCCGTCGTTACTGGCACCCCGTCCCAGTCTGGCTCAGCATCTGATTCTGCCACTGTTGACCCGACTGCGACTCCTTCCGGCTCGGCGTCTACCATTGCTGAGCCTGCCCCGACGACGACGACCACGGCCGCCCCGACCTCCACAGATGCGCCTTGCACGCCGCTCGTTGTGCTCGGCATCACGCTCTCGGAGTGCGAACCCTCCAGCACGTCTGCGTCTGGCACTACCACCACCGATGCGCCCACGACGATTCCTTCTGGAACTGCCTCTGGATCTGCATCTGGTACCGCGTCCGGTAGCGACCCTGCTACTACCACTGCGCCGCCGGACACCACGGGCTCCAGCGGCCCGACGACGACGGCAGATCCGACGAGCACTGATTCCTGTGCTCCGCTTGTTCTCCTCGGAGCGACCATCCTGCCCTGCGAGACGCCCACGACGTCCGCGTCAACCGCTGGCACGACCAGCACGGACGCTGGTACCGGTACCGGCACTGGCGGCGGTCAGGACCCAACTACGACTGCAGGTCCCACAGGAACTGGGTCTAGTTCGTCGACCCCGACGACGACCTCGTCGGATCCTTGCGACCCTGGTCTCCTGGGTCTCCTTGGCATTCTCCCCGCCTCGTGTACTCCCACGTCCACGTCTGGCACCGGCGGCCCTACCGGCACTGGTGGCACGACTACGGATGGTCCTACGACGACTGGGTCCGACGGCCCCACGACGACTGGGCCCACGACGACCGGCTCTGACTCGGTCACCGACACCACGTCGATCACGACGACCAACACGCTCGACCCGAACCCGACGGACATCTTCCCGGGTGGCAGCGACACGGACTCGAGCATTACGTACTCGAGCACGTCCTCCATCTCGACCGTCCCGACCGATCTGCCGACCGTGACGATCCCCGTCTTCGTCACGCAGACGAGCGAGCTGCTCATCGAGACGGACCTGCCGACGACGCCGACCGCGCTGCCGTCCAACACGGACCCCGACGCCGTCCAGACGTCCACGCCCATCGCGCAGAGCTCGTCGTCGCAGCCCACCAAGAACGTGCTCCCGAACAACCTGCCGAGCTTCATCCTTGCTGCCACCGCCCCGCAGAGCCAGCCGGCGGGATACACGCTTGTGACCATCATGCTGTCGCAGCGCCTGAACTGGGACTGGGTCGCGTCCAACTCGCAGACCGCGCTCCAGATCATCACCTTCGCGCCCTTGACTGTTGTCAACGCGCTCCGTCTCCAGCGTAAGTGGCCTGATCCTTCTCCAAGCAACTAGGTGTGCTGACCACGCTTTCGATGCAGAGCAAAACGTGATCATGCTCGCGCTCGAGGCGTTCATCCCAGAAAACTGGAACCGTGACCCCAAGTCGCTCCTGACGCTCGTGGAGATGTACATCCCGGACCAGCACGTCGACGAGCTCGCGCAGCAGCTGCGCGCGCGCAACTCGGCCTTCTACACGCAGCAGGCCAACCAGGTCGAGGTGATGCTCGTCGCGGAGGTCGACCCGT
The DNA here is from genome assembly GCA_037042885.1 of Auricularia sp. M12. Taxonomy (NCBI): domain Eukaryota; kingdom Fungi; phylum Basidiomycota; class Agaricomycetes; order Auriculariales; family Auriculariaceae; genus Auricularia; species Auricularia sp. M12. The sequence continues at coordinate 1,122,467 of CM073209.1, forward strand.
CGTACCCGCTCACCGCGGGCGGCGGCGGCGCGGCGTCCGGCGGGGGCAGCCCGCTGGCGCCGCTCATCAACGGCAACGAGTCCAACGGCAAGGACGACGCGCGCAAGCGCGCCATCATCGGCGTGTGCGCGGCCATCGGCGGCGCCGTCGCGCTTGCGCTTGCGTGGTGGCTGTACAAGTACATGCAGCGCTCGCGCGAGATGCGCCACCGGCGGCTGTCGCAGAACTCGGACACGAACCTGGGTGCAGCGGCCATGGCCGGCGGCGCGTACGGCGCGACGGGCGTCATGGAGGAGCGCGGGCGGCGCGACAGCTTCTTCTTCGCGGCGGACTCGCTGCGCGGGTACGAGGACGGGATGGGCGGCGGCGCGGCGGCGATGCGGTACGAGGACGACACGTACGACCACCGCGCCGGCGCGCCCGCCGGCGGCGCACGCAGCCCGCAGCAGGGCCCCATCGTCCCGAGCCACATCTCCGCGCCCATCCTGCGCGAGAACACGCTCAACTGGTAAAGCACCGCGCATTGGACCCTCCCCCCCTCGTACGACGCCCCCGATACGACCGCACCCCGCCACGACCCCGTCCCGACACCGCCCCCTCCGTCACACACACCCTTCGTTCGCTCTCTGATCCTTGGCGGGCCCAGCGCTGCAGCCCGTACCAACATTAGATGCCCACGAGTCCTCCATCTTCATCCTCGTCCTCGTCCTCTCCATCATATACATCTCTTGGTTTTCCCTCCCGTGTCTGGTTTGCCTCGCTGCTCTCGGTATTTTTTGGCGTGCACACATGCGTCCGCATGTCGCACTCTCTGCCCCTTCCACCCCTAGCCCACTTTTTTTTGTTTACCCACTCCCCATGGCTGTTAATACTACACTCTCGGCCCGCTGGTGCGCCGCAGGAACTGGTTTCGGCTGGCTTGCCTAAGTATGTTATGTAGGCCGTGCGGATTGCAGTTTTTAAGTTACAAGTACGTATTGTTGCTGGTGCATGTGAATGGAGTGTTGTTTTTGGGAGCTGGTACTGTAACAGTATTGGCCGTGGTGCGATTTGATTCTTTCGGTTGGTTCAAGGGTGAAGTTGAAGCTCTGAAGTTTCAGACAGGGCTGCATTCCAGACTATGCGCGGCCTGACTTGCATCCACACCTGGAATGCAAATGTGGTCCTACGACTACTCATAAAACAAGAGCCCTCAAGCGCGATGACGCTTCTGGCGTGAAAAGTAGCCCATATCTCGCGATGCACAAAGCTCCCGCGAGACCAGGCCTTCTTTCGTAGTTCACGATATGGCAGCAAACAATCCTCAGCGGGCCGTCGGTCTATTCATTGGTAGCATGGCATTTGCATTCCAGGTGGCATAGAATAGAAGAAAAGCGCGTGACGGGCGGGGGGCATGCGAGGCATACAGCAATGAAGACGACCGAAGGCAGGCAGGCAGGCTCGTCCGCTTTTTATATGACGCCAATCTGCAAGCAAAGAGTCAAATCTCAGTAACATAATCTTTACGGAGAGCGGGAATGCTGACCTTGTTGGCAACGTCGAGCGCGTCGTGGTCGGGCGTGAGGCGGACGTACGCCTTCTTCTTGCCGTCGGGGCGGATGAGCGTGTTGACGGAGAGCGCGGTGACGGAGTAGAGCTTCTTGACGGCGTCCTTGATCTGGCGCTTGTTCGCCTTGATGTCGACGATGAAGACGAGCGTGTTGTGCTCCTCGATCTTCTTCATCGCGCTCTCCGTGTTCAGCGGCGAGACGATCGTCCGGAACTGGTCCATGCGCGGCGCGTGCGGGATCCTGCCAGCAGTTGCGAATGAGCATGACGCATAAAGACTGCGCCGGACGGGGGGCGGACGCACGACTTGCGCGGGTACTTGGGCTCGCGCGCCAGGCGCAGCGTCTTGGGCCGGTGGAAGCTGACGCTCGTGCGCACTTTGCGCAGCGCGTGCGACCGCGTGCCCTTCAGCGCCGCCTTCTTCGCCGCGTTCGCCTTGGCCTCCTTGCCCTTCACGGCCTTGGCCCCCGCCTTCTTCTCTGCAGTCGTCGTCAGCACTACGAGCAGCGAGCAGCGAGCAGCGAGGAGCAGGACACGCACCGGTCTTCGGCGCCTTCGTTGCTTTTGTTGCTGCCATTGCGGGGGGAAGAAGGACCTCTGGACGGCGCGGGGAGTGAGTGGAAATTGTACAAGCTTCTACAACGCGACGCGCGGGCTGACCTTGCGTAGGTCGGGTTTTGGGAGAGGGAACCTGTGATGGAAACTACCGGTTGACTCCGGCCGGCCGACTGTACAGTTTCGGCCGCCCTCAAGGTTCGCATCCGTTCCTTACACTTCCCTCATCGCTTCGAAAGGCACGTTTCCCAATTGAATATAGAGTGCAGAAATATGTAAACATATCATAGCATAGCGCGCAATACAAAACATGTAGCGAGAGCACAGGGGGCGGAGATGAGAGCGACGGCGGAAGGGAACCTATGTTTCCTTGCTCTTCTTCTCCTTTTTCTTCTCCTTCTGCTCGACGCGTCAATGATATAGAAAACAACAAAAAGGCGACTGCGTACCTTCTCCTTCTTCTCCTTCTTCTCCTCCTTGCTCAGCTTGGCCTTCTTCGGACTCGGCTCCTCGTCCACCTGCAACGGCAGCATCAGCACACCGCACCACCCGCAAACGAAAAAGGAAAACGCACCTCCATGGCGTCGCTCTTCCGCTTCTTCTCCTTCTTCTCCTTCTTGTCTTTCTTCTCCTTCTTGGCCTTTTTCGACGCCGGCGCGGCGTCCGCGGCGATCTTCGGGAGCGCCTCGCCCATCTCGACGTCGCTCGCGTCGTCGTCCGCTTCGAGCGAGTCGAGCACCTTGCGCATCGCGTCCGCGTTTTTCGAGGGCGGTGCGCCGGTCTGCGGAAAGTGTCAACATTTTGAGCAGCGGTATCGTATGATGGTAAAGGGGAGCGACATGTACCTCGAAGAACGTCAAGCGCTCCTCGACCTGCTGTTTTAATGCCTCGCCGAACTTTGTTGTAGGTGCATCTAGGTGCAAAGTTCAGTAGGGCGAGAATTTGCAGTGAGGCGTCAAGGGGACGGACCTGTGAAGCAGTCTATACGCGACGCGATGGAGCACTTGTTGGCGAGGAAGCGTGATATCCGGCCCTTGAACTTGGGTCCCGCACGGCCGATGAACGTCGAGTGATATATCAAGCCGTACTGTATCGCAACGGCAGGTCAGTTGCAGAGGACGACGGCGAAAATGCCGCGGACAATACCTTCGGCGTCTTCCCCTTGGTCTTCAGCGCGCGGAACAGCGCCTTCTCCGCGCCCAAAATCTGTATCGTGCTCGCGGGGTACTTGCTGAGGTTGGTGAGCGAGCCGGCGTGCGAGATCAGGCGCGCGCCGATGCGCTCGCCGATGAGCGAGGTCAAGCTGGGCGCGACGAGGTGCATCTTTTCGGAGAGGTAGGTCGTGAGGCTCTTGCGGTAGTCGCTGAGCGAGATGACGCGGTCCGCAAAGGCGGAGATGTTGAGCATGTCGAGCTCGCCGAGCGCGCTGCCCATCGATCCTCTCGCGGCGTCGAGCACGTTGCGCGCGGCGGTCTCGTCGTCGCCGAGGATCTCCGCGAGCGCGGGCAGCTTGGCCTCGTCGAGCAGCTCCTTGTCGCCGATGAACTTGGCCGCGCGGGCGTACGCGTGGTTGTCGGGGACGAGGCGGGCGAGCTCGGGGAAGTGGTGGCCGTACCACTCGCGGATGCGCATGGCGAAGGTGTTGACGTCCTTGTCGAGCTGGTCGAGCAGCGCGATCGCCTGGATGATCATGTTGTCCGTCCGGTTCACGTTGAACTTGACCTTCGCGCGCGAGTAGCTGTGCCCCAGCCCCAGCTGCGCCTTCTCGACGTCGCCGTCCTCGAGGCCCTTGAGCAGCTTGCCCGCGTGCAGCCGGACGCCGCGGATGAGCTCGAGCGAGCGCTCGGACGTGTCGCAGTCGATGTTGAGCGCCGCCTTGATGCTCGCCGCCAGGCCGCCGTCGGACACGCCGAGCTTGGGCGCACTCTTCTTGGTGCCCTTGGCCAAGTTGAGCTCGAGCAGCGACTTGAGGTGGTCGTTCAGGACCCCTGCAGCAGCAGCAGCGTCAACGTCAGCTAATAGCCAATAGAAAACGGCGGACCCTCCGAGACGTCGTTGGCGTTCTCGAGCGCATGGGCGGCGGACTTGAAGGGCGAGAATGAGACGAGATGGACGACCTTGCCGAACTTGTGCAGGTCCTGCAGCGACTCCTGGACGGCCTTGGTCTTGGCTCCGATCTCCTCGTGCTGCTTGACCTCGAACAGCGCGTACCCGCCGGCGCTCTCGAACAGTATGTGCGTCGCCATAACCAGAAAGCAAAATTTGCGGAAGACGCGCCGGAGAACGCCGACCGCCTCTCTCAAGTCTTTTCCCATTTCTTATTCTCACTCCTGTGCTGCGTGACCATGCTCCTGCCTGCACGCTGTTATAGAAGGAGATACTCTCGCCTTTTCTCTTCAGAAATTCGGACAGTGCGTTCTTGCCATGCAAGTTACTAGCTGCAGCCTGCAGCCGTGTCGCTCCGCTCCCGTACCAAGACTACTGCATCCACGACTTCACTTAAGCGTAGGACACCCTGTACCGTAGGTCGAATCGAAGCAGTATATGGAGACCAGACCCTTGCTTGCGGCAGACCCGGCAGGCAACAGGCGCCGCAACCGAAGTCGTACAAGAAGGCAGTGTTGACCCCTGCGCTCCTCTTCCACGGCCACGCACGCGTGTCTGTCCAGGCGACCGCACTCCTTCCTTCTACTCACCTTTCGCTGCGCGAATACCCAACGTCGACGGGTTCGCTGCTACGTTGCCTCTTTTCTACATTTCACGCTCTTCCGGGCTGCCTCACGCATCCTTTGTCGACGATTGTATCTCCCAGTCATGATTCATGAGCCTGCTTTTCAACGAAGGAGCTCGCAAACAGCTGGTGACGTTTTCAGCTCATGTGCCCCGTCCTCCAGACTTATTTTTTTCCCTTCCGGTATACAGGCGCTGTACAGCTTAGCGACGCAGGTGAGTCGCCTACCACGACTTGATTGTCAGTTGCTCAAGCGCAGGACAGATCCCATAGTCAATAGCATCCACAAAGCCCCCGTTGCCAGTGGTGCATCCATCCCACTGTCAACGCCAAAGTTGCTTGCCGTTCAATGTGTGTCTCCTTCGTACTCTGCATCATTCCACGTCCTATGTTCTGACGACCGAGCAGTCCAAGGCCCAAGCAGCACGAACTCGCCCAACCACATCGCGCTCGCGGGAAGCATTGCCGGCGTAATCGTTCTCGTGCTCGCATTTGTGCTGTGGGAGTTCCACCGCATGCGGCGCAGACGTCGCAAGTTCGCGCAATCTGACGCAGAGGCCGCGCAGGTGCCAGTTAATAGCGGTGTGCACTGAGTTTCCGGTCTGCGATCCATAAACGCTGACTGTCCTCTTCAGGACGAAACGAGAAGAGTAATGGATTCCCGTATGCTAATCTTCCCTCCACGACGCACTTGCCTCCGCCGCCTCCGCCAGCGTACTACAGCACCAACTACGGGCCGAGATGAACTTTCGGCGCCAACGTGTAGTTCTTCTAATTCTCTTCGCTGGTCGAAATGGCATTTCTTTTCTTCGCCGACATATTCTCTCCGGCTGTTGCTGACAAGTAATCCAAGGCAGTGAAACCTCCGTTTATCTTACCGGTTGGTATCTCACGAGTACTCGACAATGATACATTGCACAAACGGGACGCACATGTTTGTCAACAGGCCGACGATCCAGTAATCACGCTTTCTCCGCCTGCTGCTTCGCCTTCTCAACGACAAACTCCACGCCAGCTCGCAAGATCTTCTCAACAACCAGCATCTCGTCTTCGTTACGCGGCGCCCAGAGCAGCACCAGGCCGGGGTCGAGCCTGCCCGCGACATAGGGCAGGTTGGCGAGTGCAAACGGCTCGCCCCAGCCCTGCTGGATGACCGCGGCGGCGTCGCGCGGGTGCAGCGTGACGTGCACGCTGCCGTCGCCCGGGTGCGTGTGCAGCAGGTCGCACGCGAAGCGCGGCGCCGGCTCGGCACCGACGCGCTGGGCGTACAGCGCGACGCCGTGGTGGAACTCGCGCACGCTCGGCGCGAGCAGCAGGCCGTGCTGCGCCGCGCCCGCGCGCAGGAGCGCCGTTGTGCGTGCTTGGTATGCCGCGGAGACCATCTGCGGCATGTGGCGGTGCGGGAGGCCCCTGTGGGGTGGAGTGTCAGTCATGGTCGGGCGCATAGTCCCCCCACAGACTCGGAGCGCACCAGGGAATCGTCTCTGGACGTGGCCCCGCGCGCTCGGAAAGCTCGCCTAGGGCGGCGCTGCGGCGTGTGTCGGGGTGCGCGGCGAGTTTGCGGGTGTAGCGCGCGGTGGCCCATTGCGTGCTGTAATCAAGGCTGAGGTTAGCGTGCACTTGGGCGGGAGCGAGAGGCAATGAACGAAGAGGCATGAGACGTACGAGAGGGTGTGCTTGACGATGTGGCTGAGCGCCCAGACGAGCGGGTTGAGCGGGAAGCCGCCGTCGACGCGGCACCACCGCTGAAAGTCCCGCGCTGCCCACACACCGACCGCAGTCAGCACCAGCACGCGCGGGTCGCGCAGCGATTCCACGATCAAGCTCTCCAGTTCCTTCAAGTTTAGGACCATGGCTGCTGTGTGAATGCGAGACAGCAGCGAGCACGATTCGCATTTATACGTTGAGAGACACTACTATTAATCCACCGCTATGAATCGGATTTTTGTCAGGGCCTGCCAGCAATAGTGCAGCAGAATACATAAGCGGGCTCCACCGTTCCACTGCCATTGGACATCCACTTCATTTAAACCGCGGCTTACATTTATCTCCCGAACGTCGTCTCGTGGATGGTGTGGAGCAGTGGAAGGTATTCGGGGAAAATAAATCACCTACTATATGACACTGGCAACCTATCAGCACTGAGCTAGGACAGAGGTGATTGGTGCTGAGTTCGCCTCAAGTCACGTGCTCTGTTAGAGCATTTGGTACTCAGCTAGTAGTCACGTGTAATCTTGATGGCCAAGCATATGATTATGTTGGCCATGCTATATGCTAATTAGGACTACCAGCCGGCTCTTTGTAGCGCTTGTCCTGCAGTGACGTCGGCATTCCTTGAGATGCGAAAATGCCAGAGGAAAATGCTGGGTGTTCGGTTTCCAGCGGCGCCTGTTGTACGGCTTGATTCCGAGCCGCCAAGCCTCCTCAGGCGCGATTCCGAGTTCATTTGGGGGCCTCCGCCAACGAAATTCCCTAAACATGGTGCAGTTACCTGGAGAGCTGCAAGAAAGTTTGCGGAAGGCGATATTTGAAGTATTTTCTCAAGCCTGGGATGTCCTAAAACCAGGGTTGGTCTTTGGGCATCCCATCGAATACTTATCCCATGCTGACAACCTTCCAGACCATCCGGACCCACTGCGGTCGAGGAGGCCGTCCTAGCCAGCGCCCGCGATCTCGTTGCAGCTGCTGCGCGCCAGAAATACGCCGCCGTTGCGCAGGCTGCCCGCCTGCAGAACGAGCGTGCGTCGTGGATGAACCGGCTGCCCGACGAACTCTGGTGTCTGGTCTGGGAGCAACTGCCCTTCGTTGACCGCTTCATAGCAACCACTGTGTGCACCCGCTGGCAGCGCACGATGTTGGGCCGCCCATATCTCTGGACACGACTGCATTTCTGCACTTTCCAGGAGCGCGCCGGCGCACCGAATGCCATCGCCGTCCAACACATTCTGGAGCTGAGCCGTAACCTTTCGCTCGACGTGACTATCGAGACGTCGACTTTGCAGAAGACGTTCATCGGCATCGTAGACGCGCTGCAGGCACAGGTCGCGCGCATCATCCGCCTGTGTGTGCGCTCGAGCCACGTTGACGCGCCTGCCTTTGCTATGCGCTACTTCCGCATGTTGCCCGCACTGCACGAGTTCGAGGTGGTACGGCTATCTGTGCCCACGGACAGCAACTACATGCGCACCTTTCCGTTCTGTGTTTCGGACGTCAATATGCCGGTGCTGGAGCGTATGCGCCTAGATATGGGCTTCGTCTGGCCGCGCGATAGGTGTCGCCTGGCCAGCGTGCGGGAGCTGGTCCTGACGCCGCGCAAATTCATCAATTTGGAACTTCGCAGAGCGCTTTTTGGCTGCCCAAATCTCAGGACACTCAAAGTCGACCTACAGCTATACCCACCTGGCTCAGAGCTCGACCCTCCCAGCGCCTCACGATTGCCTGACTCAGTGGCGCATCTGCAGTCTGTCACATTCGTCGGCTTGTCCGACACCGTCGATGACTGGGTGCTCGCGTTCTGCCGCGGCTCTGGCTGGCACGAGTTGGCACTTGCGTACTATCGCGACTGTGACGACAGCATTCCCATAGGATGGACTGTCCTAGACGCTGCTACGACGGACGGTTCTGCCGTCGAAGTACGAGTAACATATTCACGCGAGAAAGTCCTCACGGCTGGCGTAACCAGCAGTAAGCGCATACGACGTGTCACATTGGCTAGCTGCGATGATCCTTCCTCATATTTGGACGACCTCGCATGTATTCTGACAAAGGCTCGCTGCAGGGCAACGCTGACTGTGAATATCGCCTTCCCTAACATCCTCGCAGAATTGCAACCTACCCTAGCACGAATACTAGCATCGGAAGAGCAGATATCGCCATAGATAGTCTTGTTTCGGGCTGTTTTCTGGTTGTTTAAAGATCAACGATGGGTTTTGGGCGTCGAATCACTACTGTAGCGATTGCAACAGCAAAGTCAAGATTTATTACTAGCGAATAATTTTTACGGTGATTCGTGTCCGCTCTTTCGAATGACTATCTCTCCATAAGCTTACTTTGAAACCGAGACTGCATAATATTATGAACTATCTGATCTCGGCTGGCTAGCGGGCGCTTACTTCCTTGTCCTCAAGACAATCACTCCATCCAGAGCCATCCGCAAGGCACAGTTCCTGAGCACCGTTCCTCGATGCCTGATCTTCCCAGCAATTCGTCCTCGATTACATCGAAAGAAGAGCTAAATAGGCCGCCTCCTGGTGACGATATCTGGTGCGCCGTCTGTGGCGAGGAAGAGGAGGACGGCGTCAAGCTCTTGCGCTGCGCGACTTGCAAGAATCAGTTCTACTGTGTAGCTATGCCCATCTTTCGACGTTATCATGATAGCCTAACCTGCCCAGTGTAGAGTGCAAAATGTCAGACAAAGGACTGGAAGAGCCACAAGCACAACTGCTCGCTGCTTCCGCTCGGAGATCTCGCGTATCTTGCGCCGCTGAGCGAAGAGCAGGCGCAGAAACTTAACGACGAAGTGCAGCGTGCCGCGATGCTGCTGCACGAGTGGGAACAGGCGTTCGACGCTCAAGGCCGAGCGGCTGCCGGCGAGAAAGCTTTCAGGGCGTCGACGCTTCCACAAAGCCAGCTTCTTCTAGGTACGTATGGATACACATGGACCGCCGCTGCATTCTCTGCCTGTCACGCTTAAGTTGATCTGTTTCGTCGTGGTGCGGTAGATCTCCAATTCGCGCCGGAATACTCATCGGCGTCGTATACGCGCCTCCCACCCGAACATCAAACGCACAAATATCGCACACCGATCGTGCTGCTCTCCCGGCTGTTCCTCATACATTTGTTGACTCAGTCTCCGTCCAACTCGCTCGAAACCGTCGACCAATTGCAACGCACGCTCGCCACCTGGAACCTGCCTCTTGGCCCCGGCGCTCAGGTGTGGGGACCGAAGGTCGCCTGCCGTCCCGGAGATCTTAGCCCTGGAGAATACGCCCAGATCGCCACCATGATGCAGACGCTGAACATCAACGAATGGTTCAAAAGGAAGGGGACGGATGATGCTCAAACGTCTGCTCCTACTCAGTCTCCTCAGGAACTCGCGTACGCTCGGCGGCTGGTCAATCTGGCCATTGTCACCAAGTCGCTTTGGGGTTTCGAGGGCTGAATATGACATCGAATCTTGTTATCCGGCCTTGAGTGAGAGCCCCGCGCCTTCTCACGAATGTAGCATCAGTCGTTGCAGACTTGCTCAATGTATTTTACTCAATGTATGAATTCAAGTTCTCAGAGGTGTCAAGTACGAGACAGACTGAAAAATGCCGAGGGGTCACTCCAGGGCAAAAGAATCCGCGCCGGACGTGTCCGCACTGACATCTGTCTATGCGCAGACCTCGTTCGCAGTCGCCGTCTGTCGACCACTGCTCTACTTCCACGACCGTAACGTCTGCTCTGCGCAGCCCGTCCTCGCCCACCGTGTCCCGAATGCGCGGAAACAACGCCCACAAGCTGTCCATACTGTCCCGAGTGACCGGTGGCGGCAACGGCCCGCCGAGCAGCGGTCTGTACGAACGCCTCGAGAACGGCAGCCCCGACGGCAGCAGCAGTTCCAAGCGCGTTGCCTTTGCGTGGAAAAAGTTCGCCATAGGCGCTGCGGTGCTCATTGGCCTTGTCTGGCTCGTGGGGCCGCGCTCGCACCGAGATAGAATATTCGGCGCAGACGACAATGGTGGCGTCTATTGAGCGCGTTGATAATGGCTCTGCAGGCTGAATGACGTTGCAGCCCAACAAGCGTCGCCGTCGGAGAAGGTGCCACCGCACCACGTCGAGGCGGAGGTCGACGACGACATGCCGCATCCGCCCGTCAAGCACGTCTCGTTCGAAACCGACCCTGACCGCGCCAAGACGATATTCTGCACGACGGCCCATCCATCCGCGGAGCGCCTGGTACAATGGGCCCTCATGATCGACGCGGGCTCGACGGGCTCGCGCATTCACGCCTATAAATTCAACAACTGCGGCTCGTCCCCCGCATACGAATACGAGGTCTTCAAGATGATACGGCCAGGCTTGTCCAGCTTCGGCGAGGATGCCGAGGGCGCGGCCAAGTCGCTCGATGCGCTTATGGACGTGGCGATGGACGCGGTGCCGGAGAGCCTGCGGAAGTGCACACCTGTGGCCGTTAAGGCGACTGCGGGCCTGCGTTTACTCGGACACAGGCAGAGCGAAGCGATATTAGAGGCTGTCGCCGATCGCTTGCATAATAAATATCCATTCCCGGTCCTTCAAAAGGACGGCGTTGTAATTATGGACGGGAAGGATGAAGGTACGCTCCTTGTCGCCCCCACCAGCATAACCTCGCTCACCTGTCTGTCACCAGGTGTTTACGCTTGGATCACCGTCAACTATCTATTGGACGCGTTCAAGTCTCATTCTTCGAGCTACGCTGTCCTCGACCTCGGAGGCGGCTCGACCCAAATCGTATTCGAGCCGTCCGTGCTCGCGCAGAACCCTGTTGTCGACGGCGAACACAAATACACCCTGACGTTCGGCTCCGACAAGCGCGAGCTGTATCAGCATTCGTACCTCGGTTATGGCCTCATGTCTGCGCGCAAGAGCGTGCACCGGCTCGTCGAGTTTATGCACACGCTCAACCTGGCGCCAGACGAGACAGAGGCGAACATGGACGTGATCCACAATCCGTGCCTCGCAAGCGGGACGACGCGTCAGGTGGAAGTCGAGATCGGCCGCAAGGGCGAGAAGCGCAACGTCACCATGGACGGCGCGGACATTGGCAGCTTCGCGGCGTGCCGGCGTGTCATCGAGCTGGTTATGGCGAAGGATGCGTATGTCCTGATTGTTAGTGCGCGGTGGCATTATACTCATCTTTACGGTTTACAGAGTCTGCCAGGTCAAGCCATGCTCGTTCAACGGCGTTTACCAGCCTTCGCTTCTCGACAGCTTCGCAGGCGGCAAAGTCGTCCTGCTATCCTACTTCTACGACCGCATGGCACCACTCCTGCCGCTATTCCCTGTTGTCGACTCATTGCAGCCCAAGCTCACGGTCGGCTCCATTGCGCTGCTCGCCGAACGCGTTTGCGCCGGCGAGAAGTCCTGGAACCAGCACTGGGGCGGGAACAAGGCCGCGATGGAGGAGCTGCGCGACCGGCCAGAGTACTGTCTCGACCTGACCTTCCAGCACGCGTTGCTGCGTCTCGGCTACGAATTTGAGGACGAGCGCGAGGTGCAGATTCAGAAGCAGATTCGCGACACAGAACTCGGATGGTGTCTGGGTGCCACAATGGTCATGCTGCATGGCGACCTGAAGTGCCGAATCTGAGTTCCCCTTCATTCGCTCGTTCGTTGTGTCGCGGTTCGTCTTTATACTTATAGATGTAAGACGAACCTTGCCGTTTTCTTGCTGTCGCATCTACATTCACACACTCTTGTATACAGTCGAAGCCCTTATAAGCCATAGCCCTATTAAGCCATAAATCCCTAAAACCCATAGCTTTTGGCCGTCTCCTGACTCGGGAGATATACAAAACCCATACATTTCTTATATCCCATAACCCATAGGTTGTCAGGGCCGAAAGCCATACATCATATGGCAGTCCCATGCCGGATATTGTTCTTCTGAGTATAAGATATCACTCCCAATAGGCCTGGAAGCAGTGGACATGGTCACAACCACGGGTAATCTACTTTGGTCTGTCGCCAATGGCACTGCGTTCAACGAGTTCCATTCGGATCGATATCTGCACAAGATCTGCATGCCACCTCGAGGCCAGGGGGACAAATCTCAGCAGTCCCGCATGTATTTCCCATCCCAGGGCCACGGGACAGAGGTAGTGCATGATTGACTTGAGCCTATGCGTGTACAATATTTCAACAACCCTCCAACATATGAGCACACACTTCAAGCTTCGGGATCTATTCATAGGCGCCGGATAAGCGCCCATCCTCTTCGGCCATAGTCGCCATAACCCATAGCTTTGGGGTGGTCCCAAATGCTATGGGTTATAAGGGCTTCGACTGTAATCCAACGCACTGCCTTCTTTTCTGAGTGATATCACCACAAAAGAACCGTTCCTTGGAGAATATTTGTCCGGCAGTGTATGAGATCTATGAGCTCCAGAACGGCAATCAGGCGCAGCAATATCTGCAAGGGGGTCCGGCGATGGAAGCGTTGCGTTATGCAGTTTGCCACAGACCTCCGAGATCCTGAAGACGAAAAGGGAAGAATGGACAGAACAAAGTCAAACAAAGACGCCAAGCAGAAGAAGGGACCCTCGTGCAAAAGAATGGAGGTGCCTGAGGAAGGTCGGCTACGCGCGTGGCGATGACAACGGCCGTCGAAACGCTTTGTCAAATCTGATTCCTCGAAGCGCGCGGATCTCGATTCAGGCATCCCGAACGCCCCAAACGCGAGCCTAAAGTCCGTTACAACGCGTTCCGGAGGCAATCCGTATATGAGGAGAAGCGCCAGGCTCGCTTAACGCCTGTTTTTTCTGCCCGGCTTTCCTTCTCCTCTTCCCCTCCCGCCACGGCGGCCCTCACCCCCTGGGTGCACGCCGATATGCTCAAGCTTGCTATCTTCCTTGGCGTCGTCGCCCTGCAAGGCACCGCGCTGCTTCTGCGCGCACGCCGTCGCCGCCGCGGCCTGCCCTACCCGCCTGGCCCGCCCGGAAATTTCCTGCTGGGCAACGTGTTCGACATGCCCAAGGAAAACGAGGCTGCTGCTTTTGCTGCATGGCGAGATGTTTATGGTGCGTGTAGCCCGGCTAGTGTTCTCGAGCTTTTTTCGCCGCTCACCGGGATGACACAGGCCCGGTCGTCCACCTACGCGTTCTCAACCGCCACATCGTTGTCCTCAACACGCTCAAGGCCGCCGACGACCTGCTTAACAAGCGCAGCGCCATCTATTCGAGCCGCCCGCGGTCCCCCATGTTCGAATTGTGAGTTTGAACGGAGCGTTTCGCGTCGCATCAGCATCGAGATTGCTCACGCGTGCCTCACCGCGGTTGCAGATCGGGGTGGTCCTGGAGCAGCGTCATTATGCCATATGGCCCGCGCTGGAGGCAGCACCGTAAACGAATGCAGAGTTTCCTTGACGAACACATGACGGCGCGCTACCACGACAAACTGATCAGCTCGAACGCGATCTTCCTCCGCTCGCTTCTCCACTCTCCCCACAAATTTAGGGACCACATCCACCGGTGCGCTGAGCATCTGCACTCTGTATGCGAACCTTGCTGACGTGCGCTTTGCACAGTTCCGCCGGTGCCAACATTCTTTCGCTAACTTATGGTATCGACGTTGCGGAGGAGAACGACCCGTGGATCGAGCTGGTGGACAAAGCCGTAGACGCACTGTCTCGCGCAGGGATACCAGGGTCATACGCTATTGATTGGTTACCTTTCTGTGAGTTTTATGATTCTGCCCCTCCGCGGCGTTTGCCACAGCTGACCCTGATCGACAGTGAAGTACGTTCCTGCCTGGTTTCCGGGTGCAGCCTTCAAGCGGCAAGCATTGGAATGGCGCGGATACTCCACGAGGATGGTGGAGGCACCGTTTCAGTGGGTCAAGGATCAGCTGGCAAGTCGGCTGCAATCCGTTTGCCACATTCGCGCTGAACTGTCCGCAGGCCTCCGAGAAGCCACCCCCTCCGTCATTTGTGACAGAAATGATTGGACTGAACGTAGATGCTGAGGATATTATGAAGAATATGGCGGGAGTCATTTACTTGGGTGGGTAGAACAGTTTTCCCTGTCACCGCTCGCGTGCACGCTAATCTGCGTCTCGCCCCTACAGGCGGTGCCGACACAACTGTGTCCACCATTGCGGCTTTCTTCTTGGCTATGACTATCAACCCCGAAATTCAGCGTGCGGCTCAGGAGGAGATCGACCGAGTGGTTGGCCCTGACCGACTTCCGGACTTCAGCGACAGGCCGTCCTTACCGTACGTGGACGCCATCGTGCGGGAGCTCTTCAGGTTTTATCCTGTCGTTCCCCTCTGCGTGCCGCATCAAGTAACTTCCGACGACGAGTACGAGGGCATGTTTATTCCTGCGGACACGACCGTCATCCCAAATATTTGGTGAGTTTTTAGCTCGTTTGTGTGCGTTCTCAATTTGGCGAGATTGCTGACTGGCGATCCACCATTCACTTCACTTCTTAGGGCGATTCTGCGCGACGAGGCGGAGTACCCGAACGCCTCGTGTTTCTGGCCGGAGCGCTTCCTCAAGGACGGCCGCCTCAACCCGGACGTGCGGCTGCCGACTGCGGTCTACGGCTTCGGGCGGCGCGTGTGCCCCGGGCGCCATCTGGCGGACGCGTCCGTGTGGCTGGCCGTCGCGACCGTCCTGGCGGCCTTCTCGATCGCCCGCCCGAAGGACCACATGGGCAACGACATCGTCCCCGCGGGCGAGATGTCCAGCGGCGCCGTCGCCGCGCCCAAACCGTTCGCCTGCGTCATCACCCCGCGCTCGCCCACCGCGCGCGAGACGATCCTGCACATGGTCGACTCCTCTGCGCGCTGCTAGCGTCGACTTTGACGCGTGTCGATCTTTCTTGCAGTTGTCCCTCATGCCCATTTTCCGACTCGTCTGACGAATTCTTACGAATGCTTCCACGTTTAATCGCCCACGACAGCATCTTAATACCCTTCGTAGCCCTACTAGTCTTGCGTTCCGTTACAGTGTATGAATTGGGTAGCCCCGCTATACAAGCCTCAAGCGCTATGTTCCGCTTTCTTGCATTCTTATGTCTGAGTATCGAGTCTCTCATCTCGTAATTCCAAGAGCGTGCTGTCGTGAGTCCCAAGCTTGAGTCAGAAGCCAAGCTGACTCCCGACTGTGTAGAGTGAGATCCGCACGCTCAGTCCGATGACCAAAGGCCCAAACTTCACCTTGAAATTGAGCCTGCGCATGGCGATGAGGTGAGAGTCCTGACTCAGCCACAGAAGCTATAAACGGGCACTCTCCCAGCGCGTGTTGAGAAGCCCCCTTCAAGTTCGCGCTGAGAGGCCAAGATAGGACTGAGACCACGAGGCGACGGAGTCACATCGACGGCCCACCGGAGGCGTCCGAGCCTCGTTCTGAAACACCATCACGACATCGATGAGGCCTGCGGCAAATCAAGTCAACAGACTCAAGGCCCATGGCAACCCTGGCAGTACTGGGCAAGCTTGCCTTCTTTCCAGCAGTTGCAGCGTCCGTCCACCTCGCGCATGTGGCGCGCCGCGGGACTCGGAGCCTGACGCGTAACACAGCCACCGCGCCACAAGAGCTTGAAGCTCCTTTTCGAGGCCGGTTTTCAGTCATGACCCATATCGGCCGATGACCACGCGCTTGGTGGGAGTCAGAGGCCCTGATAACGTGCGCGCCGGTATGACTTGTGCTTCGGCCCAGGGTATATAAGAGCCTGATCCCCTTTGTTCGTCTAGTCATCGCTTTGTCGCACCCCCCACGTCCTGCCCTGCCCGCCGCCCGTCGCCCGTCGCGCCAAATCTGCGCTGCGCGATATCGCGAACGCTACGCCATTGGTGCTCTCGCGTTGCCTTCCTGTTTCAGCTCGCTCTTTGCATCTGGAGCTGTTCAACGATCTGGAGCTTTTCAAGCTGCTCTTCAACTGGTGGACGCGTACGCACAATGCACCGGTGTTACTTCTCCATTCTCTGGGCGATGCACAAGTGCTCGACCAGTCTCCAGTGCAATTTTTACTGGAGGCTGGTCGAGACTTGAGTAGAGCTGTTCGTCCGGTCTGGTTCGTGTCAATGCTATACAGGCATGCTCGCCGCTTGCTCTCGCCTCTCTCGACCCCGTGACTCGTCCGTCGAGCTTATATCGTTGGCCCCTTCTACTGCTTGTTTGTGCTATCCTCGCTATACCCGCCGCCGACCTCAACCTCGAGCACAAGCTGAACGCCCAGGTGCTCCAGTCGCTACTCCTCGACGTCTGCGTTACGTTCCACCGGCACTACCACAACGTACATTGGCTACCCCGTCAACGCGGTGCGCCTGTGAACCCATGCACTTGCACCTCCAGTGCATTGGGATACTTCTTCGAGCGACGTTTGCGTTATTGACCTACTGAACTATTGTTGCTCCGAGGAACTTCATAGGCCTGGCTGCGCTTGTGCTTGTGATTTGATACTGCACGGTGTGCTCTGCTTTGCTGTCCCCAAGACTCACTGCTCTATCGGATCGCTCATCCTTATGCGCTCATTTCTCATGGATTATTCAAGCTGACATTCTCGACTCCTTGGTGTCGGCGCTTCCTGCCGGATTTAGACGCTGGTGCTTACAGGTGGAAGCGCTTCCAGTAGCTGCCCCGCGGAGTATTGTGGAATTCCTCCCAGGAGCGCTGGCCGTGTCTCTAAGTCGGCGCTCAACATTTATACGCATTCCTTTCAGCTACGCCGCAGCCTGTGGATGACTGCGCGGAAGCTAGCAAAACTTTGCCAGCCGCGGCAGTCTCACTCCAGTCCCTCTCGCATGCTGCAAGCTAGCTCTGGTCGTTGTTCTCTGGAATTTGCGCAGCACGTGCGCGCCTCATGGCTGCGCGCCTGCGGTGCCGTGTATTTGTTCTCACGCCCCTGGAACTGCGTGGTCAGGGACTCGAGCGCATGCTGTCCGGACGCCCGGAACGGCACGACTGACTCGCGTTGCTGCGGCAGCGGCACTAACACCACGAACGTTCTGGCTGCTGCGACACGTCCCTCAGGCTGGTTTCGTCCGGGCGCGAGTGACGTTCGAAAGTGTGAGAGGAACGTATTCCGGCCGTTCCGGGAGTTCTGCTCTCAGGGGCGGGCCCGGGGGTGACTCAGCGCGGGCTGGGATTGGCAGCAGGATGCGGTGTTCTGCAGTTCTGAAGGGCGCGCGGGGAACGCGTGCCTGGAAGCGCGCCCGGGAAGCGGTGAAAAGCAGCTGTCCATCAGCTTGGGCGCGCCGAATCGGCATGGGACGCGGGTTTCTGTCGGTGGCCCACCCGGGGCACAGGGGAAAACGCATCTAAGTAGCGCCTTGTTGCGTGCATGATCCGACCGGCGAGATGGTGAGACTGGGCCCCGTCGGGGCAGACGATTCGCAGAAAATGAGACGGCTGGGTGGCAACTAATGCGATGGTTGGGCAGAGGGTGGCGATGGGACGGGCAGGCGGAGGACGTCCCGGGTGGCCAAGCGGTGCGGCAGTGCGGGCGGGCGCTTAGTCAGAGCGCCGGGGGCATTCGAGGACGAAAGTTGCAGCGGAGTATAAAGGTCGAGTCAGCCGAATTGAATCCCCGTTTTGCCCCTCTCCCCCCCGCCATCCACATCGAGTACCGAGCGAATTGGAGCTCCGTCCTCGATCTTTGGCCGCTCAGTCAAGCTACTCTTGCCTGAGTTTCAGTGAGTTGGAAGCACAAGCCCCGCAGGCTGGTTCCTGATGGTCGCCGTGACACGCAGCGCCCGCAGACCCGCCCTAAGGACGTCTGCGCCCGCCCTGAGCCACTCCTCGCATAACGCGTCAGCCATTTCCTCCCACTCAGCCCAGGTCAACTACCCCGACAACGGTCGCAATGTCCCGCCTGAGCCTCTAAATCCGTCCCGTCCCCCCGCGCGCCCGCCTGCATTCCAGCATGCATACTCTCTTGCGAGCCCCCTCTCAAGACCCTCCAACCGCCATCGCCATGTCTCGTTGACACACCTATCCAAACGCCTCCCGGCGCCCACACACTCCGGCATGAATTTCCGTCTACCACCCCCGCCGTCGGCCGCCCAAGCCCCAGCCCAAGCCCAAGCCAACCCATTCGCCACTCCCCAAGACTTTGTCATAGACCGTTTCTACAACGTCCGCAACTCGTATCTCGACATGATCAACAACAAGCCAGCAGAGTACGATCAGTCGACATCTGCGGCCGTGGACCCTGCCGCGCCGGCGCTCGTGCCAGTGCCGCCTGTGCCCAGTGAGTACTGCCTCCGACGCTCGCCACGGACGTGCGCGGTGTTGACACTGCCCCTTGCCGCAGCGGCAGCAGCCTCCGCCATTCCGGATTCATCCCCGTTCTGGGCTGACATACCGGACACGGACGAGCTGCGCAGCCTCATGGAGCTCGTTACGCCCGACTGGACCCCCGACTTCGGTGGTCCGGGGCTGAACGACTCGCCCCCGGAGGAGACTCCTCTCTTTACCCCGGAGCTCAACTCCTTCAGCACCGCCCAGCTCGACCCCTG
The DNA here is from genome assembly GCA_037042885.1 of Auricularia sp. M12. Classification (NCBI taxonomy): domain Eukaryota; kingdom Fungi; phylum Basidiomycota; class Agaricomycetes; order Auriculariales; family Auriculariaceae; genus Auricularia; species Auricularia sp. M12. Next base: position 1,141,507 of record CM073209.1, read on the forward strand.
GGTTTCTCCTGCCCTCGCGGACGCCGATTCTTTCGAGTTCCCTCCGCTCTTCGGCAACGACGCTTACTCTGGCCTCGCTGTCAACCCCGCCAACCTTACCAAGAAAGACGATACCATGCCAGCCACCATCGACTCGGCCATGCTCTACACGATGCCCAAGACGCCGACGGTGCAGCCGACCGAACTTTCTGCTCCCGTCTCCTCGTCGACGCGCAAGCCGCAGCCCACCGGCTTCCGCAAGGGTGTCACGCCCGCCGTCATGGTCCCCTTCGACGCGCCCACTCAGTCTCGTACATATCTCTCTGAGTCCAAGACCGCGCGCAAGGAGATTCCTGCCGCCTTCCAGCACAAGGCGAAGAAGCGGCAGCGTGAGGAGATGCTCGACGACGACGAGATCCCCGCGGACATCCAGGACCAGATCGAGGCCAAGCGTCGGCTCAACACGCTCGCGGCTCGTCGCTCTCGCCAGCGCAAGGCGCAGACTGCGCTCGAGAACGAGCAACGCATCAATGCGCTGACGAACGAGATAAACGTGCTGCAGACGCAGCTTCGCGTCGTCACCGCCGAGCGCGACCACTACAAAGCCCAGGTGGATGCTCAGAGCTTCTAAGCAGCTCGCTCTCCCTGCTGTCGATGGCTATGTGTCAATATGCTGGTTTGTTACATATGCTGCCCTCTCCCCCTCCCTGTCTATGCAGCCTTCGTCTTTCAGTGTACATTAGAAGTGTTGGCGTTTCTTTCTCTCAAATTCCCTCACCACACATTTCTGACATCTTCCTCTCCTCCCCCCAAACGTCGTCCTGACCCGTGCTCGTCGTCCAACTCTCTCATTAATGCGCGGCCTTCCACTAGTACCAAGTCCATCGTCAAGTCTCGCCGCCGCCGTTTTTCCACCCAATGTCTGTCCCAGTTCCGCTCGCACTGTCAGTGCTGCCATATAACGAGTCATTCTGTTTTCCCGAAATTTTGTGTGAACTTCAAGCTCGGGAAGATCTCATGCATTCAGCTGAAGCACTGGAACGAAACATGTCTTGATTACAACTGATCATAGGCGCGTATAGTCACAAAGTCCCTTCATGGCATACAATCAAGCATAGCAGTGTCAAATGTCGCAAGTCCAATGTAGAATAGCAAAGAAAGCAAAGCTCGCACCGGCATAGCGTCACTCATAATGCACGCGGTGTTCGCGCAGCTGTTTCATCGTCAAGCCATCCCTACACATCCTGTGCAGACGAGGTCTTGAGGTGGCTGAGGCCGTGCGTAATGTCGTCCATGCCGCCTGCACTGGCACGCCGGCGTGAGTCGCGGTCGCGGTCACTGCCGCTGCGCCGCCCAAGCGTCGCGGACTTGGGGCTCGGGCTCGACGGCCCGGGCGCAGGCTGGGCATGTGCGCGTCGAGGCGACGGCGGGCCGGGCATCTGCAGCAGCGCGGCGCCGCGGAACGGGCCCCCACCACCGACCACTGGCATGCCGGGCATGCTCATCGCGGGCGCGAGCGGCATGGGCACCATGCCGACGCCCATGCCCACCGGCACGACGGGCGCGCTGGCGCTGGCGGGCATCGCGTAGGCGCTGCTGTGCCGGTGGCCGTCGAGCGTGGGGCGCAGGACGGAGGACACGAGCGGCGTCGAGTGCGCGTGGTGCGCGAAGCGCGGGCGCGGTGGCGCGGGGACGCCCGACGGCGGGCGGTCGCCCATGAGCAGCTGCAGCGCGAGCAGCGTCGCGAAGGCGTCGTTCCCCGCGACGTGCGCCGGCGCGCCGCGCGCGGGCAGGTCCGCGTCCAGGCTGCGCAGGAGCATGTCGAGCGAGAGCTTCGCGGCTGCATGGGGTTGGTAACACGTTGCGTTAGCTTCGCTCGATGAAATTGGTTAGAAGCTGGGTTGCGGGGAGGACGCACAGGAAGCGCGCGGCCGGCCGGGCGGGGGCGCGGCAGGGTCCAGCATCTGGCCGCGCATGCCGTGGATGTACATCTGGCGCTCGAGCGCGCTCGTGTCGACGACGAATGCATTGCTCGGGAGCTCTACATGCGGCAGCAAGTCAGCGCGACCCTTGCCGATCACAGCAGCTAGAACGAGAAACACTTCGGACGCACTGACTTTGAGCTCGGCAAAGCCGGGCAGGTCCCCGTGGGCGACGACGACGAGCGGGTTCGGCTGGCTCTCGATCTCAGGCCCCGCGAGCGAGCTCACGACGGCGCCGACGATGTCGGGCAGCTGGGCGCGCGGCACGATGTTGTGATCCGCCCACACATACTGCGCGGGGAGTCAGCAGGTGAGTATGGATGCGAAGTGATATGTAAAGCCTACATCTCGCGGTGACGAGTGCAGCGATTTGCGCTCGAGGGCTTCAGCGACGACGTAGTGGCCCTTGCGGTAATTGTCGCCAGGGTTTGGCGGCCATATTCCGCTCCTAGCGAGAGTGGGTCAGGGATGCGGCGCTGTAGGCGGGGAACTAGGCGCACCCTTCGAGATGGGCGGCGCGGAGGACGGCGTAGCCCCAAGCGTTGACGTTGCCGCTGCGCTCCGAGACCTCGCAAGCGACGGCGAGCCAGACGCTCTCGCGCGCGTCCCACAGCTTGCGAATCGCGCTCACGTCCCCGGCGCGCACGCGGGCGCGTCGGGCGGCCAGGGCGGCTGCGGGCAGCGTCGTGGCGAGCTTCTTGTAGGCGGCGAGGTCCGAGATGGTGCGCAGGTGCCGCTGCGACGTCTCGAACGGCTGCACCATCATCTTGTGCGCATAGCGTCAGCATGATCCTGGGTGTCATCAGGCCGCGTACGATATTGTTCAGCGGCGGGAGGACCTCGCCGAATCTGCAGCGGAGACGTGAGCACCGGGCGCGCTCGGACACGGACGCGGGCGGGCGGCGCACCGTGTCTTGACCATCTTGACGAAGGCGCCGACGCTGGTGAGACGCGTGACGATGTGCGGCCTGCCTGTGCGGGCGTCTGTGACAGTGACGACGGGCCAGCCGAAAGCGAGGAAGGCGTCGAAGGAGGTGAAGAGCGAGGCCCAGGAGCGCTCCCACCAGGGCACGCCGTGCAGCTGGAAGTGGCCCATGTACGCGCTGTAGACCGAGTGCAGGTCGAGCTCCCAGCCCGCGGGGTCCACCAGCGTAAAGTCGGCCGCCATCGACGCGAGGGGATGAGCCTGAGACTCGGAGGAGCACTGCGCCGGTGTAACCCAAGCTCGTTTATGTACTGATTCCGCACCGACACCTAATTTTGGCTGCCGGCTGCTTTTTTTCTGACAGTGATATGACAAGTCTTCTGAATCCCTCAACCCTTTACAATATTCTCTCTCAGCAGCTGCATGGAATCCCGCAGATTGCGTCATACCTCGTGTACCATAAATCGCAAGATCTGTACCTGACTTTCGCATAGATCATCATATTAGATCATATCGCAAATCGCGTACAGGTCATCCACAGATCCACGCACGCAAACGGCCTGGGCTCTCCCATGCTCTGGATAAGCGTCATATGCTCCTCAAACCGCACATTGTCCGCTGCAGTGACCGTGACCATGCGAAGTATGCAACCAGGGATGTTGGTGACGGCGGCGGCCGTTGTGCAGCAGAGCGCCACCGCTAGGAATTCCCCAGCAGCCAAAGGAAGTTGAAATCGTGGCAATGATACCGTGGAGAGAGCTCCCGAGGTGTGGCACGGATTCCTCACGGGGAACCATTCACTCGACTCGAACTTCACATCGCGCGACCGTGCACCAGTGGCCGATGCAGTAGCTGACGCAGTCATCCAGTTTTTAATCATTTGAATGTACCTCCAGAACCTCCGTTAACAGTCTGCTCAGTTGAGTCAAAAAATCCTGGCTGGAGGTGACACGTCCGCGGACGCTCCGCCGGACAAATGAGAAAATGTCCACCTCACCATGCAGCAGCGCCATAAAGCACAGTCACGGACTGGCACATCTCCCTCACCACTCTTGCCTCTAGCCACAGCTACTCTCAGCTACAATGTTTGACTCGGTCATCATCGTCCTCCAGCACAGCGTCACCCGCGACCAACTCGAGGCTCTCGTGGACCACGTGACCATAAACGGTCTGCCTCACCTTTCGCGCCTTCGTCGTACTCCTCTCCCACTCATACTGTATGCTACGGACTGCAGGAGGAGAAGTCCGTCATCGCTACTTCCTCGGGAAGTTCAAAGGATTCTCAGCTACGATCCCCAGCGGCCTTAGGGCAGAGCTCCAGGCCGCGATAGGGACGCCCGGGAATATCATCGAGTACATCGGTGAGCGGAGAATGCGCCTTAATCTGCTTGGTGTTGGGTTGGGAATTGACGTGGAGAAATGATAGAGTCGGACTCGGACGCGGAGGCGTTCAGTATCCTGCCTGTCTTCTAAATTCGCGCTTTCCCCTTCCTGTGCTATCTGTCGCACACTTTGTATGAAGCTTTGATATCCCTTCCCAATTACATAGCATTTCCTGCCAGTGTGTATGCAGTGCACTGGAGCTTTAAGCCGCCGGTGCCACCCCTTGCACCTGTTGTTCATAATTCAAAAGTCAATCAATTGCAAGTTGATGCGCTCGGGTGATAATGGTTGTCTCCTTCCGTCGCTGGTGAGAAAAGGTTCAAGGAAGCTGAGTCCTCGATCGGTATGCACTCGACCGCCGCCATTTCATCCCTACGTCCGAAATAGGCTAGTCTCCTTTGCCGACTTTACGAAGGAAGATAATCGGTAGAAATAGGCTGACCTGTGCCGCTGCAGCTTGTCAGTGAAGAGTTTGTTCTCTCTAGATGTATCATTGTATGCCCATTACCTCACAATTTCCGCCGCCCAATGCCGCAGTATTTGAAGCCTACAATAAAGCTCGAAGCAAGCCATTAAGTGGAGCTTCATCGCTGCTCCCTGAACCTCGTCGCAAACATCCCAAACGCGACGGCAAGTCATCACTGTTCAAAAGAGCACACCTCCGACGCCGTGGCCATTTTGACCGGTGGGAGGACAGATGCGCGGCATCACGATCGAGTCCGTGTTTGTCCTCTCACTCGTCCACTCAAGATAAGTACCACAGACAGACGTTTCAAATCCGGAAGAATCCCCCCTGCGCTTCCCTAATCACTTCCGCTCCTTTCACTTCCGCTTCTCACAGCATGAGGGCAAGCCTTGCCGCGGCGCTGCTCTGCACAATAACGTCGGCACGCGCCGTCTGGCATGCCGTGGGCGTCGGCGTGCAAGGCTTCGCATTCACCCCTGCGACCGTCGAGGCCGCAGGTGAGCAGCGCGTCCAGGCTCCGAGTATCTCCGTGCACATCTGACCTCCGCCGCGGCGGTGTCCAGTGAACGACGCGCTGCACCTCATCGTCCCCGACCCCAACATCACCGTCATCCAGAGCGCCGGCCTCGACGCGCCGTGCACGCCGCTGCCTGGCGGCTTCCGCTCCGTCTCTGGGCTGGGCAAGATTGACCTGACGGTGTTTGATGTATGTGCGCCCACGCTGATCGCGCTCGTGCTTGCAAGCTGATGTCCCGGCCAGGACTCGCCGATCTATGCGTTTGCGACTCCGCACTGTGCGGAGGGCATGGTCTTCATCGTCAACCCACGCATGGCGTCGGATTTAGAGACCATGCAGCGCAATGCGCGCGCTTCGGCTGCGCCAACGCTATCTGAGTCGAACGACAGCGCAGGCGCAACGGAGATGAGCGGGGAGCACGGCAGCACTTCGTCCACGCAGGCCGCAACATCGACCCCGCCGCCGTTACCACTAGTCACGGAATCCCTTGAGACAAGCGCAACGCCCATCTTCACGACAGGCAGCAGCGGGAGCAGCCTATACGATGACGCCCAATCGTCAGCCCCAGATCCGACTCAGAACTCGGACGCCTCCAGCAACCAGACTGCCGAGCAGAGCGAACAGAAAACGGCACAACGTAGGACGTCGCCCGGTCTCCTGGCCGGTGTCGTCGTGGGCTGTGTGGCAGGCACGACGTGCGTCTTGCTGCTCGGTGTCTTCCTTTGCAGGCGACGCAGACAAGGCACCGAGAAGGCCCTCCATCTGGAGTCGTTGTCTCCGCACGCCGAGCTGTATGCCACACCCCTCACACTCGGGGCTGCCGGGAGCTGGAACGGTGGCTGGCGGCACGAGCGGAAAGGAGACATGCGTATGGAACCGCCGCCAGCGTACATGCCTTCAGAATCCTAGTCAGCCCGTTGATACTGTATTGTAACACGCTCGTTTTGGATTATTAGGTAGTTAGTTGACCAGAGGATTATTGTAGGGGCCACACATAATAGCAAGAAGAGCGAAGCCAAGAACTCGAGCCTGTCAGAGGCACGATATAGCGCCCTTGCGAGAATCGAACACGTCAAGAATCTCCGGCAGTTTCCCCAGTCAGCGCCCAAGAGTCAACACGTTTGCCGATGCGAAGAGAAATGGAGTCAAGATCGACGGTGCCGGCTTTGCGCAGAGCATCAGAACACTGGGCGCGCAGTTCTTTCAGGACTCGAGAGTGCTGAATAGCAGGACCAGACGTAGATGTCGATGAAGCACTTGGAGACACCGCCGAGATCTGAGGCACCCACCATGCGAAAGAAGCGTGAAAGCGAGGTTCGGCGTAGTATGGCTCGTGGCCCAGGGTGGTGAGTAATGTGTCTACGGCTCTTGTTATCCTGACGAACTGGGGCACGATCAGAAGTATGTCAAATGTATCTTGGATGATTGCGCACGTTGTGGTGGCCTGCACCGATTTCTGCGACGAGGAAGGCACGTGTATTCTCGTCATTTTGGAGGATCGCAAGGTCAGCAAACGAGGCTCTAAAACTAAAAGTATATAAGTGTCTACCCAACGCAGACGGGAAGGAACGTACTGTGGGTGCTTAGCTGCAACATCTCGTATTGCACGACGCAGTGTATCTCGCTGGTTTGCGCTGATGTAAATCGGACGGGAGAGCGAGATGTGAAGCTCAGCAGCACCTTGGTCGTCCGCACGCAGGTCAGCCTCGCTCGCGCATTCTGAATGCAGGCCCGGGAAATTGGGTTGCGCAAGCCGCGTCGCCTGAGCTAGCACCTCTACGAGTTGCGGTACGTCCGCAAGCGGTATAGCAGTGTATATGTAGGCCGCAAAGAGACCGTCTACATGGCGGTGGGTGCGGACGCGGCCTTGGTGCTTGGCAGGGTCATCGACGTGCGAATAAACGGAAGACGGCAAAGCGGGAAGCTTTTTGCGAGGCAGCTCTATGGCCGCTTTCTTCGTGGGTGGCTGCTGCTCTACACCAGTGTCCTCATCGTCTGAGCTAGTGTACGCGACGAGCGCGCGCTTCATACGAGGTATGTGGTGGTTAGAGGGAAAGCGTCGGAGTTCGCAACGCGTCCCGTCAGCTGCTCCAGTGCCGCCACCATCGAATTCATGTCGAACGTTGTCAGAGTCTTCAACCAGCTTCCGTCGGCGCCTCCAGCTGCTGCTCCTCATGAGCACAGTCACGACGGCGTGGGTTTTCATTCTCACGACCACGGCGGCGAACACGGCCATACGCACGAGCATCTGGACCATCCTGGCACGTTCATTCTTGCTGGAATACTTATGTGGGCTTATGAAATGCAAAGGCAAGTTCTCAGAGCGCGATTTGCCCGATTACTCTGGCCGTAACTTCAAGGAACGCGGCTTCACGATTGGAATTGGCGGGTGCGCTCGCTTATCTCAGATCCTTATCGCAGGTGGCTGAGGTTTGCCATCGTAGTCCTGTGGGTTCGGGCAAAACGGCTCTTACGCTTGCACTGTGCCAGCGCTTGAGGAACGAATACAACATCGGTCTGTTAGATACTTATACTTATATCTCTCAATATGTGCATTGACAATCTTTGCAGCGGTTTGCACGAACGACATCTTCACTCGCGAGGACCAAGAGTTCCTCATCGCACATAACGCGCTCCCTGCAGAGCGCATCCGTGCTATCGAGACTGGAGGTTGCCCTCATGCTGCCATTCGGGAGGACATTTCCGCCAACCTGGGAGCTCTGGAGGAACTGCAGGCCCAGTTCAACTGCCAAATGCTTTTCGTCGAATCCGGGGGCGACAATCTAGCTGCGAATTACTCGCGCGAGCTGGCGGACTATATCATATATGTCATTGACGTCTCGGTACGCTTTCCCCTGCTGGTTTGCCGTGCATTCATGCTCAGAATTATCTTGCAGGGAGGCGATAAGATACCGCGGAAGGGCGGGCCGGGAATATCGCAGTCTGACCTTCTCGTCATCAACAAGGTCCAGTTTGCCACTTGAGCTTGATACCTGAAGCTGGCTGACCATTGGTATGCTAGATCGACCTTGCGGCCCTCGTGTCGGCTTCCATTGAGGTTATGGATCGTGACTCGAAAAAGATGCGAGGAGACGGTCCCACGATCTTCGCCAGCGTCAAGCAAAACACCGGCGTCGACGACGTTGTCCAGCTCATTCTTGCTGCATGGCGCTCGGCAGGCAGCCCTGGTGTGCCGGGCCCGACCGCGTAAATGTCTAGTGCAATCCTGTATTCTAACCTGTATTCTGCTAACAACACCGTGACCGTCAAAAGAGGAGAACCAGAGAAACATACAGTGCTACATGCAAGGCCGTCATTTCCAGCGGATGCGCGGCAGCCTGTCCGCGACCGCAGAGGCAAGCCGAGTGAAGCTCCACTTCTCCTTCTTCTTCCGTTCAACCTCCTGCAAGACGTGAATCCTCGCCTGGAAGCTCTCGATGGTCTTGGTCAACGCGCGCTCGCCGTCGACGTCGCCGGCGGCGCTCTTTGCCTCGCGGCGCAGCTCGAGCAGGTGGATGGTGGCGGCAATATGCCCCACGAAGCTGCCCGTGAGCGCGACCGCGTGAAACTCGGTGCAGAGCTCGTCCAGCCGGAGCTCCAGCCGCTCAATATCGACGTCGAGCGCTGCCAGCGAGGTCCCGATGAGGTGCATCTGGTTCTCGTGCGCGATGACCTCCTGCTCCGCCGAGGAATAAGACTGGCGCGCCTTCTTGTCGACCACCTTCTCCTTCCTGGTTTGCACGTCCCATACGGAATGGAAGTGCCTGTGCTCCCGGGCCTCGTGACCGCACGCCGTGCAGAGCTGGTCAAGAGGGTCTTCGCACCGCGAGAATTTGCGGGTCTCCGTGAAGGCGTAGCAGTACCGGCCGAGTTCCGCGGGGTCCAAAAGGAACGCGAGATTGCAGTCCTTGTGACAGTTGCTGTAGCAGCCCGCCACGGTGCACTGCGTCGTGTGCGAGTTAGGCGTGTTGCATTGGACGTGCATCTTCCGAGACATCACTCTCTCGAACTGCTCATTGATCTTCATGACCTGTGAGGCGGGAAAGATGAGCATGCGTATGCTTGAAGCAGAGATATCAGAGTAATTACCTGCGTGCTGGTCGCCAAGTTCGCGTGAATCACCTGGATCTCCTTTTTCTTCGCTTCCATCTGGTCGAGACGGGCGATGACATCCGCAATAGTGGCCTCAATGCCGACGGTCATGTCATATAGACGGCTGATATCCGCGGTGGGCTGGGATGTGCACTCGTCGGCCCACTTGAATAGGTCGTTGAGCATGGCAATTGTGGCCTGGCACGTTGCCTCTAGTAGATTTTCATACGCCTTAGACTGCTCAGGATGCATCGCACGCCGTTTGTCCAAGAGCTGATAATTCAGGAGCAGCGCAAGCGGGTTCTGCAGCATGAAAAGCTCCGCGTCGCGCAAGCCGGCAGGAAGGGTGGCGGTCGAGAAGTTGAACGTGAGCGGGTTGTCGACGTGCGTGAACAGGAAACAGATGTTGCTGGCAATGGACGCGGGGAACATCGCGCTGAGAGTGTTGAGCGCGTAGTCGGTCGGGACGGTGAGCCGTTTGTTCGTCCCGTTCGCCATGACGATGACCGCGTCGACCTGCACGACGTGCTCGCGGATGGCATGCGCAATGCTGGCCTTGTGCGCGGCGTCCTGCTCGATGCCGCGCGTGTCGCAGAGGCCAGGCGTGTCGAGCACGCGAATGCGCACGCCGTCGGGGCGCTCCATCTCGTACAGCATCGCCGCCTTCGTCTGGCTCTGCGACTCGGGCAGCTTCGTGTCGTTCTCGGGGTTATGCTCGGGCTTGTAATGCAGGATGCCGCGCCCGGCGCAGACGTTCGCGAGCAGCGACATGAAGCATGACTTGCCGACGCCCGTCTCGCCCACGAGCACGATCGTCAGCTCCGTCTTCCGAAGAGGACGCAGGGGACCTTCGTACGCGGGAGCCCGGGGCACGGCAGGACTGTGAAAAGAGCCGCTATTAGTGGCACGCACTCCGAGCTGAAGCGAATCATGGCCAACGCACGCTGCAGCTGCCTCCTTCAGTCCGCTGGAGGTATTTCCAGAAGCATGACGGCGCCGAGGCAGAGGTTTGAAAGGGCGCAACGCCTTGGATTCATCCGCCACGCGCGCAGCAGAGGTCGCGCTGTGTGGCAGCAGAGTCAAGCTTCCTCAAACAACGCGCAAACAACAAAGGGTGTACGTACCCGACGCCGTCCGTGACCGTCTCAGTTCTCTCCGAGATCGACAGACTACCAAAGTCGGTGTCAAGGCTTGCGTCGAGGTCCAAGGCAGTGTCATGTGTCCCCGGAGGAAGCGCTGTGACACCTGGTGGAGGGCTCGGGCTCGGGCTCGTAGCACCGTAACGCGCCATAGCAATACTCACGTTAAGCTGGGGCTCAGCGTGAGTGCACCATTATATATACATAGCGCTCATGCACAATGTGGCGTTCAAGTTGAATAAGGGGATAAAGGAGGACAAGGTATTCCTTGTGGTGTCTGCCCTGCCAGTGAACGCCACCGCAGTGCCGTTGTATTCCAGGCGAATGCAACTCTATCACTCTATGTAAAAGGAGGACAACGAGGGAAGTGCATATATGGCCGGACATACACAGCACTTGTCCCGGTCCGCAGGTCGGCGACGCCGTTGTGCAACGCAAATCCGCACAGTTTCATCCTGACAAGCAACACTAACCGTACCTAGTTTGTTCAGGACAGTACTCCCTCAATCAATACTGAAAGCGCAGCGCACGCCATGTCCACACGCTGAGCGGCGGGAGCCCCTGACATCGACACGACAACGAACGAATTCCGCGCGCGAAGAAAATCGCAGTCGCAACGAAAAAATGATGCAAACAGCAACAACTGCCATTCGAGGCATGTCCCCGGTGTCGGGGATCGGCGAGACGGGTAGGTAGGTAGGATACACTGGACTAGTAGGGATTGGACGAAGAACACAGACTGAGACTGGTGGGGGGTGGGGGATGGGGGGCGGCAGCTGGAATATACTCAACACTCTATGGGGGAAACCGGGAGAAGGAAGGGAAAGTATAAATGCGATGCGTGGGGTGTTTTTGCTGATATGGGGTTTGGATGGGGGTTCGGGCACTCTAATAGCTATAGGCACGGGGGCGGATAAACAGCAGCAGCAGCAGCGACGGGATAGCGAGGTGGAGTGGGGAAAGCAAAGGTTATGGCGACACATAGAAGGGAAGGGAACCTCGTGAAAAGGCATCATAGTATGCACGCGTGAATGGCGAACTGTGGACGTGACATGGGCGTCGGATGGAATAACTAGCGGGGGGATGTAGAAGTAGAAGGAAAAAAAAGAAGACCAGAGGAAGGAAAATAAAAGAAAGCTCTAAAGTAATAGTAGTAGTGGCGGTGGCGTGGGTCGTTGGCGTTGTCGTGCTAATTTGAAAAGTCGAAACATGCAATGCAAGGTGCGACGAGCGGGTCGTCGCTTTTTGGGCCGTGGCGTAGGCGTTTTGTAGGCAGGCCTAGCGGGAGCGGCGGCGCAGCCCACGCGGGACGCGCTCGCGCTCCGTGTCGGACAGGTCGTTGTCGCGATCGGCGTCATTCCCGCCGCTGGAGCTGGGGCTGGTGAGCACGAGCTCGCTCATCTGCGTCGGCATCGCAAGCGCAAACGGTGCCGAGCGCCGTCCCAGCGGACGACGGCTCCTGTTGCGACCGCGGCTTGCCTGGTGTGCGCGCACCGTCGTGTCCGCCTCGGCATAGTCCTCGTCGTCCTCGTCGTCGTCCGCGACGGCCTGCTCGGGCGTGATGGGCGTGTCGTCCTCGCTGCTGGACGCGAGCTGCAGCTGCGTCGCGAGCATCTCGAGCTTGAACGCGTCGGGCGTGCTGCTGCGCCGCGCGGAGGCTTGCGTCGCGACCCTGGCGTGCGCATGGTGCTCGTGCGCACCCGACACGGAGCACTGCACGCAGCGCGCCGAGTGGTGCACGAGGTCCGGCAGCTCAGGCTCCTCGCTCTCATGCTGCAGCTGCGGGGCCTCCTCGCGGATCGCCAGGGGCGCGGTGGCCGCACCGCCAGTGTGCCGGCGGAAGAAGTTGGGTAGCGGGTAGCGGAACGACGGCGGTTTGCTGGCACTGGCCGCCGGATACGGCGAGGATACCGCGCGCACATTGAGCGGCGGCAGGGGCGGCGGCGGCGCAATGTTGGCCGGCGCCTGAAGAGGGGGCAGTCCTCCGCCGATGCCGATGCCAGCGGACGAGAAGGTCGCGACGCGGTTTTGATGCTTGTGCGCGCGCAGGGCTGGGACGGGATCAAGCACAGCACCCTCCATCGGCGGCGACACGGCGACCGGCGACGGGCGGCGGGGCGGGTCGTACGCGGCGAACAGCGGGGCGGCGCGCGGGCGCATGGGGAGGGGGACGGGGACGGGGACCGCGGCGCTGGAGCGCGGGAGATGGTGGTGATGGGCGGCGAGCGATTCGATGCCGCGAGACGCCACAATGGGCGACATCTCAAACATCATGGGCTCGCCGATGCCGTCCTGGTCGTCGGGCGCCGGCGGGGGCGGTGTTGCGCAGGCGCCGCGCGACGGCGGGCGGTCGCGGCGGGCGACGGAGACCAGAGCCTGGGGGTGCGGCGAGCGCGGGCGGCGGATGCGCGGCGGGGGGTTGGAGAGCGGGGTGATCGGGCCTGCGGGGAGCATGAGGGTCAGCGCAGGGCGCATCGTCGTCGTCGGGCTTGTGGTGGGGAGCGTAGGCCTTGCAGGGAGAGCGGAGTGGGCCTTTTGTGGGGACGCGGGAGCAGTGGCTGTTGTTGGATCGGTTAGAAGAAGCAGACTCGTTAGCCGGGGGAAGAGCGCGCACATCTGCGGACGGCGGCTGGATTGTTGGCTTTTTATTGCCCTTGGGCTGGCGCAGGCGGTGAAGGCGGGCGTCTGGTCCAGCGTACGGAGCCGCCCAGCGAGATCACGGGGAGTATAATCCGCGTAGATAAACAGACGCCGACGCTGTCCTGTCCAATCCCTGATCAGAACAAATGCCGTAAACACCACAGATACGAACCAGTAAAAGCAAAAGCAGAGGAAAAGGCGGGGCAAGAGCGGAGCGCAGGTCGGGACTCCTCAGTCTAAGCCACCGAGGCCAGGCCGCTACTGTCAGCCACGGCCCGTGCTCGCCACGCTAGACGCGACACGCACCGCTGTAGCGCGCTTTAGGACGGTCAAGAACGCAATTGCGTGCTGTAGCGGGTCAGAAAACGCGTTGTTGACGGCCCTATATGACGCTCACCGGGGTGGGCTGGCGTGTGGGTAGGCTGGCAGGCTGGCTGGATCACTGTGGCGCGCGCTATGCAGTCAGCGCCGGTACTACGAGGGGTATGATAACTCGTACTCACAGCCGGTAGGAGGGAAGGGGAAGGGAAAGGAAGGGCGCGAACGAGCGGCAAAGAATTAAGAAGAAATTTATTCTGGCCCGCCTGGGAGCCGGGACCGGAACTCAGATCGTCGAGGCGCACAAAGGTAAAAAGACCGTCGCTTTCACACCCGCACTCTTCACACTCACACGCTCTGTCCGGTGTCCCATTCAACTCGCAGCCATAACGACCGGCCGGACTTTGCTCCGCCTATGTCCGAACAGATATTTCATTCGGAGTCATTCCCACGCGCTTGGAGAACGCGTGACGTACACGCGTAAGTACTGGGGTCCGGCAACGTCAGCCAGCTCAGCGGCCGGCTTATGTAAGCCGATTTTGCACCATCCGGTGTAACCGTCCTCCCAGCACGAGGTTCAACATTATGTAGAGCTATTTATCTATTTTAAATACTGCCTAAGCTCAATATGAACTGGTTTCTGAAGCTACAAGAGGAGAGAGAATGTATGAAGACGGCAATAATGTCGGCAAGCTCCATGTAGTTATCATCAGGGAGATCTATGAGATCCTGTGCCGTCTCTCGTACTGGGACAGCCTCAGAAGTATGGTAAATTATAAGTAAAGCTATTCATGCATTTTTGGGAGCTCTTGGTGTGTCATTACAGGACATATTTGCGATGAGAAATGCATGCAGAACTGGACCAGCATGGGAAAAGGTTATGAGTTTTTCAAGCTTTCCCAAAGTGTCAAAACCGCGTCATTACAATTAAGACTAATGTAAAACTTGATAAATGTGCTTTAAAGGCGAGGAACTGCTCGGTAGGCAACGAATAACACAAAATCGGACGCAAGTGGCAATTGTTGGCTTACGTAACACAGCCAAACGGCGCGGAAACCGCCCGAAACTAGGTCATACACGATGTCTATAACGGCCGCTACGAAAATTCCGTGCCTTAGCATTTGTACGTTTTCAAACCTTCTCTACAAAACGTTGTGAGCAGAATTTTGATCTCCTGCCCTCAACTTGTAACTCAGGCAGTTTGGCACCCTTCCCGGCCTTTCCAGCATGTGCATCAAAATTCTGCTCACAACAAGTTGTTGGAAGAGTAATAAAAGCTATTTTATAGCCCCTAAATGAGGGGGTCCTAGGAGCGGACGAGGATATCCTGAAATCCGACAAAGCGGCCCATACGGAGTTTGCCGTGATGGGATAAGTCCTGACTGACGTTGCCGGACCCCATAAGTACTGCGCCCTCCTGTTCGGCCGAACGTTGCACTTGCTCCCATTCTTCGGGCTTTCGGACGTTCGCCCCTATCTCTGTCCCAAACGACCCTGCGCATATAAACAGCTTGTCCCCACCTTGCCCTCACACAACGCCTGGAACGAAGCCTGCATTGGACCATAACAGATCAGCGCCATCGATCATGACATCTCCCAGCGCAAACAAGGACTCGGACAACAAGGACGGCTGGTCGTCACAGAAGTACAACAAGACCGCCGACTTTGTCTATTCCGCCGCATACACCAGCCCCCTCTTCGATCTCCTGCGCGCCCAGCCCGGGGAGAGCATCGTGGACTTTGGGTGCGGCACGGGCGAGCTGACGCTGCAACTCGCCGCGCTCGTCGGCGAGGGCGGGTCGGTCGTCGGGTACGACGCGAGCGCGAATATGGTCGGTCCCGCGCTGTCTCCTCGCCCTCACGTCTGCATTCTAATCCCGAGAGTAGGTCGAGAAGGCACGCGCGAACGGCGTGAAGGCCGCGTTCGTCGCCGACCTCCAGGAACCGGCTTTTTACGACCAAGGCGGCGGGGGCGCCATCGACGCCGTCTTCTCCAACGCGACGCTGCACTGGTGCAAACGCGACCCCGCCGCGGTCGTACGCAACGCATACGCACTGCTGCGCCCGGGCGGCCGCTTCGTGTGCGAGATGGGCGGGTACATGAACTGCGTCGGTGAGACTTGAGCGCACGCACTTCAATGGACCGCTCTCACAATCGTTGTTCGCTCCTCAGGCGTGGTGCAGAGCCTGTACGCCGTCCTGCGCGCGCACGGGCACGACCCCGTCCCGGTCGACCCGTGGTACTTCCCGTCCGTAAGCGAATACCGCAAGGTTAGCGCAGTGCCTTTTGCCACCTCCGAGTCTTCACACCCTTTTCCAAACTAACACATCATACAAGATTCTCGAATCCCACGGCTTCACGGTGCCCACGATCGGCCTGCACCCGCGCCTCACGCCGCTGCATGGGCCCCTGGCGGACTGGCTGCGCCTGTTCGCGCGTCACTCGATCCTCGGCGCGCTGGGCGACGACGAGGCGGAGAAGATTATTTTGGAGGTGCAGGATATGTGCGAGCGCGATTGTAAGGACTCGGATGGGAATTGGGCGATTATGTATTGTCGGCTGAGGTTCAGGGCGGAGAAGCCGGAGTGAGATGTGGGATTCAGAAGGGAGGAACCGGATGGAGATGGTGTTGCTCTTACTGTACGCTGTTTCGATTGTTTGATGTTTGAGCACTCAGAATCATAATGCAAATGCAAGAATACGACGGTCAGGGGCCGCGACGATCTCCGAGCCTGTCACTATCGCTGTCGGCGTCGATCTTTCAAGCTTCAAGCCGTATCGCTCGTCATTGATACGATCATGCGTGCGCGCGAGGTGGCAGAAGTTCGAGACGGGCCGTTCCTGCATCGAGCAAAGCCAGAACCATCCAGGGCATGCTCGTCGTCGGCAGAACGCACGCCAACAATCACATTCCCAGCATCAGTCTGCGCGCCATTCCAGTCCCGACGCGTCCAGCCGGCTCGACCGCGGGCCCATTGATGCGCTCCCCATTGCTGCCCATTGCCTAGGACGACGAGGAGAAGAGTGATTCCGCTTCAGTAGGTGCAGAGAAGCAGAGAGGGCGATGCTGGGTCGAGCTGGCGCGCGGGAGACTGCGATGAGCTCAGATCCTGAGAGATGTGGCTGTGCCGATAACGTCATTGCCCCTTTCCTCTTAAAGGGCGCGCTCCTCGCGCGGGACTCGCCATCCACTCCCACTCCCAACCACTTACACCCAACTTACTTACCCATTATGCCGTACTCTGTTACTGTGCGTGGCGGCCTGGCGATATGATAATGGGGCAGCATATACTCACCGATATACAGGTTACGAACCTCTCGCCCTCGACGACGGAGCAGCAGCTCCACGACTTCTTCTCGTGCGTATATGCGCTTCGCGGCGGTGTCTCAGACTCGGGCTGACCCTGCCCCTCATCCAGCTTCTGCGGCAAGTAAGCGCATAGATTAGATAATTCTTTTGCAACGGGCGATCTAAGCGAGATGCGTGCAGGATCGAGTCGATCGAGCTCAAGGACAAGTCGGCCAACATCCACTTCGAAAAGCCTGCCTCGGTGCGCACCAATGCATGGCGTTGTCAATGACATCACCCCGCTGACCTCTGAGCGGGCTTCAGGCAAACACCGCGCTCATGCTGAACGGCGGCACGCTCGACGGCGCTCACATCTCCGTCCACTCGGACGTCGAGCACCCGGAGCATGACGACCACCCCGACTCGCACGACATCGACCAGGCTGACAAGCCTCGCGCCGGCAGTAAGCTAACCGTTGCTCATTTGCCCTGTTTCGCACGCTGAGCGCTATATCCAGTTGCTGCGGAGTACCTTGCGAAGGGCTACACCCTGTCGGACGGCATCCTTGAGCGCGCCATCGAGCTCGACAGTGCGTGGATCCCGGCGTGTCATGAAGGATGACGATGGCTTACGCTTCTGCAGAGAAGAAGGGCATCTCGAAGCGCTTCCTGGCGTACCTGCAGTCGCTCGACAGCACCCTGGGCAACAAGGTCGCCGGCGAGGGCCACACGCTGTCCGAGCACGTGCAGACCAAGGCGACGCCCGTCGTCCACGACGCAGTGACGCGCGCAAAGACGTTTGACGAGCAGAAGGGCGTCTCCAAGACCCTGTCCAGCGTGCGTCCCTATCACCCCGCCTTTCCTTTGCGTTCCACTGACCAGTTTGGCAGTACTACGAGCAGGCGATCAAGTCGCCGTTCGGCCAGAAGGTCCTGTCGTTCTACACGACGACGACAAAGCAGGTCGTCGACATCCACGAGGAGGCGCGCAGGATAGCCGACGCACAGAAGCATCACACCGCGCCCACTGGCGCTGGCGAGACTGCTGCTGCGCCCGCGCCTGCCACTGCCCCGTCCGTGTAATCCCTTTTCTTTCGGACCTGTATTTGTCTGTGTAAAGTTACGGTCTCCCTTATGACAGAACTGAAGCAAATTTAACGGACTCGTATTTTCTTGCACACTTTTATATCTGGCTCTGAGTCTTGGATCGGCTGGATGAAGCTCGAAGCTTGAAGCTTGAAGAGCGGACAACGATGAAGATGACGTCACGTGCCGTGTCCACGACGCGCCACGGCGGAGAATCAAATGCATTGCTCTTCGCCGTGGCTCGATGAATGGCAGTGATCGCGTCCTGCAGGCCCTGGACCCGCTCCGCATGAAGAGATGAGTGCTGCCCTGAACTGAGCTCGCACCGCGCATCGTGCCCGCGGCGAGTCGCGATTGCATTGGCCGGTGTCCACGCCAATCTCCTTGGCGGCGCACGCAAATCAATGCGGGTGTCTCTCGGGATGCCAGAGTGTCACCCAGGGATTCCGAGGTTCGGGCCGGGCTTGAGCGTTGCGCCTTTGTAAAGATGTGCGTAGCGACTGCACAGTGCAGAAAAACTGCAAAAATGGAGGCCGTACATTCTGCTCTGACAATGTCTCTTCACTCAGATTCAATGCAAGTAATCATGGTGCGCGTCAATATAACGAGCATGGGGCGACTCGGATACTGTGGGCGACGATCCTTGCCCTGTTCAAACCAAGCTGCGCGCCGGACAGCCGATGACACTGGCAGCGTCTGCGAGATGCCAGGCCCATTGTACCGCGAAAAACGTGCCCGCACCCAATTGCGCGTATATATACGCGCCATTCATCCCGCCTCAGGGCTCCCAGTGGCATGCGTCTCAATTTCCCAAAACTTCGCATTCCCTGCCTGTGCACCGACCCCATGCCCGAAGCCGAGTTTACCATGGCGGCCAACGGGCCTGCTCTCCCCGCGTCCTTTGGCATTCCCATACCGCATACGCCGCCGCCGGAGTCGGGCTCGGGGGAGTCTGCGGCACGCACTGGCCGCGGCGGCGGCCCCATCGTCGTCGACTGTCGTGTCAACGGACACCCGACGGGCGCGACCGCGTCCACGCTCGACAGCGGGTGAGATTGACTTGCGGTCCGGCTTTGCGCATTATGTCTCAACGCCTCGACAGATCGCCTCTTTTTGTGAACATCGCGTCCACCGGCAACGCGGCGCACCCCCCTACGGCCGAGGCATACGCTTTCGAGGCCCCTCAGGGCGTGACCGTCATCAATATTCATGTGGGATCGTGCGTGAAGCAGTATCTCCGTTGATGTGAGCTGAAGGAGAGCTGCTTTTCAGGCCAACTATAGCGCGTCGTAATGCTATTTTACCAGCGGCGGTGGTGACAAGCCCCACGGGTTCCACGGACGCGTCCCCGTGAGGCCATCATCTCCTTTGTCGCGCAATGACCTTGACCTGATTGGTATTGCAGAGTCCATACGGTGAGGATGCTCAAACCCCTCAACAAGAAAGAGATAACCGTCATCCTCGTCGGCGAGACCGGTAAGTACATCGGGTATCCCGTCTTGAGTCAGCAGACGTGGAACTAAACTGCGGTGTAACCTAGGCGTTGGGAAGACGTCCTTCTTCTCGCTACTTTCGAACGTCTGCGCGGGAAAGGAGCTGCACGACTTCAGGCCCGCGCATAATCCGAAAAACGACACGGGTCTCTCAGAGGCATTGAGTCAGACGCGCGAGGCCATGCTTTACGAATTTGAGCGCTATGATGGTGTGCGGGTCCGGGTGCTCGATACGCCCGGCCTGTGCGACACGCGCGGCGTCGAGCAGGACACGGTGCACAAGGCGAGCATCGCGCACGCCATCCGCGACCATGTCGGCCAGGTCGACGCCGTGATCGTCATGGCGAACGGGACGAACAAGCGGCTGACCGTCCCCACCGACTACGCGCTGAACACGCTGTCCGCGATGTTCCCCGCGTCGATCGCCCGCAACATCTGCTTTCTGTTCACGATGGTGGATAACCCGCTCGCATTCAATTTCCACCGGCCGTCGCTGCCCGATATCCTCCACGGCGCGGAGCTGTTTACCATCCAGAACCCGCTTGCGTTGCACGCGAAGTTCACGGAGCTGATGCTGGGTGACCCGGTCCCGTCGGACACGCAGCGCAAGCGGTGGACGCGGCTGCTCAATGAGGCGTACAACGATACATTCGAGACCCTCGACGACCTATTCGCTTGGATAGACGGGACGCAGCCGTGCGCGACAGCAGAGATTAGCCAGTTGTACGAGATGACGATTGGCATCGAGTCGACTATCGCAGACGTGATTGCGCGGCTGCGACAAATGGAGGAGCAGCGCGGTCAAATCGCCAAGTTGCGAGTGGACCTCGAGACGAGCAAACAGGTTAGCCGGACCCAGGATTTGGTGATGATGCCCAGGGCTGACTGCAGCACAGACGATGCGGATCAATGAGCGGTTCGAGACGATCATGAGGCGTAACCTCTTCGTCCAGAAGGATACGCCTGGCCGGCACAACACCCTGTGTGTCGTCGAGGATTGCTACAGCAATTGCCACGCGCCGTGCAACCTCCCCTACCACCAAGAGCCCGAGAAGATCGGACAGGGCTGCACGGCGTTCAACGGCGACCGCGACGGCGACCACAGGAAGGAGTCGCTGCAGCTCATCTGCGACAAGTGCAAACACCTCGCCCAGGACCACCGGCATTTCCACGCGATATGGGTCGAGGAAACGCGCGAGGAGCGCGTGGTCGACGAGCGCCGCAAGAGGTCGTACCGCCTGGCCAAGAAGGACGCCGGCAACTACGTCGCGCAGATGGAGATCATGGAGCGCAGCCTGCACGAGCTCGACGAGGAGATTGACGCGTCGCAGAAGCTGCTCGACGAGCTGTGCGAGCAGTTCCAGCAGATCGCGCTCACAGGCAACTTTGTGGGCAACTTCTTGAAGACCATCAGCCTGCTCGAGTTCCGCCGCGAGTCGAAGACTGCCGCGGGCGACGCCGACAGCGTGACTGCGCTCACGCGCATGATAGAAAAATTCCAGATGAAGGTGCGCGTTTTGCAGGACCTGGAGAAGAAGAAGGAGCAGTGGACGCTCGCCGACATCGCCCAGGGTCGTGCGCCGCAGTTGCCAGAGATTTTGATTTGACCGCGCCGGCATTACCCTAAATGTACTTATATTGCCTCTTCTTGACTTGCATGCTTTAAGTATACCGATTGAAGATCATGGTCTGAACGAGAAAAGTTGGGTCCGGACCGCGCTCCAATCTCCGAGTCTCCGACACACCGCCTCCTGCTCTTCCTTCCAACCACTACGTTGTATACAGTATAGCTATCTCTTCCGCGCGTGCGAATAACCACTTTTACGACTTACGAGTGAGAGAGACTGGTCGACATTGAAGCCCGGCACTGGCGGGTGGATATATACAACTCGAATAGTTGGCTTGCGAATGCGCCTGCGTAGCCTTCAAGTCCCTCTGACGCTCAGGCACGAATTCGTGAGAGTTAGCGGGAAAAGGATAGATAAAGATGCGAAGTCTTGCAAATCTCGCGAACTAACTTGCATCTCAAGTTTCGATCGGTATGCTGTAGTTCGCACCCCCAGCACGATGCAGCAGCACTTCACCTGTCCGGCAGAAACGGGTAAAAGAGACGCTCAGTTTCCAGCATTCAGGAAGTTGCTCCTTTTCATACATGCGAGGGCATGTTTAATTCAGAGTGATTACAACTGCCTGACGCGCCGATTCTGGCTGCAGTCCAAGATGAGTCTCAGTCAATCCCCATCTAGTGAAGCGGGGAACAACGGAACAACCTGCCTCGGGTTTAACTGTGTGGGATTCTATCCCGCCCGAAAGGGGTCCCACGGGACGCACAGTACCAAACTGGACAGCGCAGCGGATACGCCTGCTGCGAGTGACGAGATAGTCTGTGCCCCTGCGCCACCGATGACTCGGGCGATTGCATAGAAACGAGGGAACTGAGCGGTTTGCAAAGTGGCATTCAAGGGTCGCCGCGAAGGCGTGCAAGGCACCTGTAGGACAGACCGATGCCTCGAGGTAGTCATTAGCGGCCGCATTGAAAGAGAGTTAGGTTTAAGCGAAGGTCAGCGCCTCGAGCCCACACATCGCACCAGTCATGTCCTTCCTTCGACGCCTCCGGCAGACTTCACTTACCGTGAACACCAACGAGCAAAGCTCGATGATGAAAGGCGGTAATTCAGGTCGGATAAATCCAGACAGCCGAGGACGTTCAAACTGACGAGATGCACCAGACAACGGCCTTGATCTCAGCAGCAGCAGCGCATCTGCGGGCGGAAATAAGCCCGGACTCGAGCGAGCTGTTTCTCCTTTGGCAAATGACGAGGGCGACTTCATGGACAGCGACGGTTCATCATCATCTAGCTTTGATGACCTGGAATCGGTGGAGGTTCCGTGAGTAGAGCTTCCGACACACTTGTGATCCCATTGACCGCCGCGCAGAAGCAGCCCTATTCCACATACGCCTAGCAGTCGCGGCGAGGACGTCACTGTCGTAGATCCCAGTACCGGCTCGGAAGTCGTCAAGCATGTCGACGTCGAGCCTGCTAAGGAGGTCCCAAACATCCAGCACCGCGTCGCAAAGATGTACGTGGTACAGTACAATTGATGTTCCAAGAGCGAGCTGATGACATGCCATCTTCAGCGCCGAAGTCCCCGCGGTCAAGGATCAGTCGTCTGTAGCCAGCATGGGAGACGACGAGCCCAGGGCGGATGTCCAACGCCGTTCCTCGATGGTTGCTCTCGCCGGACCACCAGATTCCTCGGAGGCCAAACTCGGAATCGCAGATTCCACGACCAGAGCGGAAGAAGGAACTAAGAGCAAGCCGCCTCCACAGACTGGGTATGCTGCGTGCTGGCGTGTTAGCAGCTACTGACTGATTATTTTACACGCAGAGAGATACTGTCGAAAGCTGCGGATGTTGCCGTTGCAGCTCCTCTTCCCGCTGCGCCACCGCCGGAACCCGCGTTTCAGGCTTTTGAGCACTATGACACGCCTCTGCAAGGCCCCTTGGCCCCGATCAAGAAGAGAGAGATTACGATATTGCTAGTGGGGGAGACGGGGACTGGCAAAACGACCTTCATGTCGCTGCTGGCCAATGTCTGCGCCAACAGGACAGTCAAGGAGTTCGTGCCCGAGCACAACCTGGCGAACGACAGCAAGCTCGACGCGTCGCAGAGCCAGACGAAGACCGCAATGGTGTACGAAATGAAGCGCTACGATGGCGTCCTCCTGCGCGTGCTGGATACGCCTGGGCTGTGTGACACGCGCGGCATTGACCAGGACAGGCTTCACAAGGCCAGCATTGCGAACGCCATCCGCGACCACGTACCGCGTCTCGATGCCATCATCATCATGGCCAACGGGACGAACGAGCGCCTGACTGTGCCAACCGATTATGCGCTCAACACCCTCAGCGCTATGTTCCCCGCGTCCATCGCCAAAAACATCGGCTTCCTGTCACTATGGTCGATAATCCGCTTACCTGGAATTTCCAGCCGACTTCTCTACCGCCTTGCCTCCATGACGCTGATTTGTGGGCAATTCAGAACCCACTAGCTCTCGTCGTCAAATCCCGTGAACGACTGGCCCGAGGCACCGTAACGGCAAAACAAGAAAGAGTATATGAAAAGTTTTTACACGATAGCTACGACACCGCTCTCGACACGCTTAACTCTATGTTTGCCTGGCTCGACGGACGCGCTGCATGTCCTACTTCCGAAATCAGCAACTTGTACAGCAAGACCATTGGCATCGAAGCCGCCATCACAGATGTCATAGCACGCTTACACCAGACGGAGGTTCGCAGGCATGAGCTGACGCGACTGCGTACGCAACTCGAAAGATCTCGGCGGGTGAGCAGGATGTTGGAACTAGAGTTAACGCGTTCTAACATCGATTTTAAAGACGATGAAGATCAATGAGCAGTTTGAAAAGATTATGCAGCGCCAAATGCACGTTCAGGAAGACACTCCTGATCGCCACACCACGCAGTGCACGGTCGCCGACTGCTACTCCAACTGCCATAAAGGATGCAACCTTAAATTTCTCCTCGATCCCGCTGAGATTGGGCGTAACTGTACCACGTTCAAGCAGGCCAGATACGCGGCGTCGCCGTCATCTGGCTTGTTCGCATCGTTGATGGGCGACAGCAGACTTCTCAAGACTGACGAAAACGCCCTCGCTTTGGCGTGCGATTCATGCGGCCACGCTGCGCGCGACCATCGCCACTTCCATTCTCACTGGATCCTCGAAACCAAAGAAGAACGCGTGATCGACGAGGAGGCGAAGCGGTCCTACGAAGGCGCCGAGCAGGATGTACACCAGTCACTGCTGGGAACCATGATTTTTCCGAGCTCATGGAATAGGTCAAATTTTGCAAGGCTCGGAAAACTCTGTTCAAGATTCCACATTTTGCGAAGCCACAACCATTTGGGCCCTTACCGATGGCAAAAGTTCAAATTTTCCGAAACTCGGAGAATTGACCCGGATTGTCCGAATCAGGCACAACATTGAATTTTGCGAACCGTAAAAGCCGCCTGAGCCGGAATTTTGCGAACACAAACATCCTGTTATGTCCGTCGCCGGGAAAATCCCGCGGGCTTCTCCGAGTTTCGGAAAATTTGAACTTCTGCCATCAGTAAGGGCCCAAATGGTTGTGGCTTCGCAAAATGTGGAATCTTGAACAGAGTTTTCCGAGCCTTGCAAAATTTGACCTATTCCATGAGCTCGGAAAAATCATGGTTCCCAGCAGTGAGTACCAGGCACAGTTGCAGCTCATCGAGACGACGTTGGAGACGCTCGATTCCGACATTCTCTCTCAGCAGAAGCGCCTTTCCGGTCTCTGCGAGGAATTCCAGGCTGTAGCTCTGTCCGGCAACTTCGCGGGGCATCTGGCTTCCGCTATCCGTCTACTCGAGTACCGTCTCGCATCTAAGAAGGCTTCCGGAGACGTTGTGGGCGTCCGCCAGCTCACCGAGCTAATCGAGTCATTCGAAGAGAAGATCCGTGTCCTGCGCGATACCGAGGAGAAGAAGCGCAACAAATGGTCTATCACCAAGATTAAGAATACCATGGCTCGCTGGATTCCCAAGGGTTGGTAACCGTGTGGATTCACGGATTTTGTCCCTCTTCCATAATCTGTCGCGTGCAATAGGTCCATGTACGTTCACTGGATCTTCGAATTCATTCATACTATTTCATTCATGGTGATTAATTAGCGGCCTCGTCCACCAGCGGATCGAACCAATCAATACATATGCAACTACATATCAGCGAACCGAGGTCCTAAGAGTCAATGCGCCGACGCCATGGATGTTTGACGAACCAACTGCTGTCGCAAATCCGCGATCTGCGCATCCCGCTCGGCAAGCATCCCTCTCTGCTCTTCCTGCGCACGCTTCAGGCGCGCAAGCTCACCCGCAATGCTGTCGAACAGCACCTTCAGCTCGTGCTGAGGGCCCGTTATCTCGTTTCGCTGGTGGTCCACGAGCTCTCTGAGCTTCTCGGACGGATCGGGCGTCTGCAATTGGAAGCTTATGCGTCGCTCCTTGCGAAGGGACGGCGAGCGGCGGCCCAAGGTGGGAGTCGGACTTAGCTGTCTCTGGGAGGAGTATGCGAGCAGCTGGAGTATCTTGACCGCGCTCTCTGGTGTGTTGTTGTGCCGGTAGAACTTGGCACCGCGCTCGAGCATCGGGCGCCAGAAGCGCGCGCCGAGCTCCTGTTCGCGCTGCTCGCCGACCTCGGGCGCGACGCGGTCCCACATCGTTGTGCAGAGTGCGACGCTGCGACACGAATTGCTCTCGCAGAGCGAACGGAACATGCGTATCATCTGCGCGTCGACCGCGGGGATGCGTTTCGAATGATACGCCGTGATACGGTGGAACTGCAGAATTCCCGCGAGCTTCTGCTTGCCCTTATGCCTTCGGATCAGGTGAGACAGTTTCTCAGGGTGGGAGGCGGTGACGCACGCGAGTTCGAGATGGTTAGCGAGCAGCCGGAGCGTGCCCGCGTCGTTGGCGTTCGCATCGTCGTAGCCGGGCATGTCGATGAGCGTGAACAGCCGGCCGTCGAGCTCGACCGTCACTTCCTCGATTCGCGACGAGCAGAAGGTTACCTCGTTCTCCGCGGGTTTTGCAGCAGTGATGGACCGGATGAAGGAGGACTTGCCCGCGCCGGTCCGGCCGACACAGGCAAATAGAAGTGGCTTGTCGGTAGAGACAGAGCTGCTGGTGCTCGGAGTGGACGGCATGTCGAGGTGCAGAGATTTCACGAGCACGGGAGTCTGGGATAGGATAGGATAAAGTCGGAGGAACTGCAGCAGCTCGTTCTTATGCCTGGCACCAACCGGGGCGGCCTGGAGCCCTCATGCAGGCTGGACGGGCGTTTTCCGCGCCGAATGGGTAACCCAAGGGTGAGGATGACGGTTCAGCGTGCATCGTGGCTCGTGGCGGGAGTGCGCGAGGCACGCCGCTTTGGGTCAGGTTCTCGAATGCACGCCGGGCCCGTGGAGCATTTAGGCACAGGAGTGCCAGAAGCCTCGAAGCCTCCCATTAACGCTGGCACGTCGGTGCCGGTTATGCAGGTTGTTTGACGCTCGGAATCGTCGGTGACCGTGGTCCAGCCTGTTGCCAGTGTCAGCGAATATGAACCCTTACCAGCTGTGAACACCATTTCTGCGCGAACCAGCATAGTGTCCTGAAGGCATGTCACGCTATACATAGTTTGCAGATCGGGGAAGCGTGCATGCAGCGCTCGATTTGGAGCGGCGGTGTTGAAGATCGCCGGCCAGAGGTGGAAATAGCAGCCGACAAAGTTATCGGGGTGCTTTCAAGATACTCTTGCACGATGCTCAGCTTTTCTGCAAATGCGGGCTGTATGCTGTAGCGTGGCTGCGGTTGGAGCACTCACGCGACTGTTGTCAATACGGATCACGATGTCGATAGTTGGGCTGAATCCAGGATCAAACCGAGCATTTGCTTCTGCTTTCGCATCTCTGAGCTCAGCCGTCCTCTATTTCCAGGTGCAAGCACCGTGCTCCTGTGCAGCCCTGAGGTCGAAACAAGTCTTGTGCAATGGTGAGCCCTGGACGGAATCCCGGCGGTGTGCCGCGGCTGATCGGTTGGCAGGCGCAAAATGTAAACGTCGATGACCTGGACCTGACCTACTCTGCCGGCTGGAAGGCGTCTGCAGACTGCGATGGATGCAGCGCCGCACCCAACGCCGACCAGATGCGGTTCGTTAATAAGGGCACCTGGCACGACGCTGCGCGTCAGACAGACGGCGACCCGGTCAGCATGACCTACACGTTCGAAGGTGCGTGCCGGCGCGGGCCATTATCCTGGTGCTCACGCGCTTTAGGCACTGGCGTGACCGTCTACGGCATCACGGTCAATGGCACCAGCCCGCGCCCGCTCATCAAGAACGTCGACCTTGTCTTCTCGCTTGACGATGATGCCAATGCTGGCGCGTTTACCTACACGCCCGACCCGTCGACCACCGATTATCACTTCAATGTTCCGTTCTTCACGAAGAAAGGCCTCACCAACGGCCGCCATACGCTGAAGATGGAGCTCCAACCACACTCCTTTGTCCTCCTCGATTATCTTGTCTATACGTGAGTGCTCTGAAACGCGTCTCGGGGGATGACCTCTGATGGCTTCGTCACCGTGTACAGGAAAGAAGCTGTAGTGACACCAGACCCTCCGACTGATCCTAATGCGTGAGTCAAAATGAATAAAGCACTCGTCGTTGTCCTTGGCGTTCTCACGAGAGAATCCATGCAGTGGTACCAATCCCAACACCGGGGACACCAACCCCGCAGACGGTAACACTGGAAATACCGGCACGGACAGTGGTAACAGCAATGACACAGATAACAACCCGCCGACCAACGACAACAAGGATGATAACGCGAACACCGGCGGCGCAAACACCAACGATGGTTCAACTAACTCGTTCGCAGCGCCAGGCGCATCGCACGACTCGTCAGCACAGTCCACCGGCGTCGGCGCCCAGCTGCCCGGCCCCTCGAGCACGAGCGGCGGCGGCGGGCTGTCTACGCAGACGGCCATTACGCTGGCGGTGCTCATACCAATCCTGGTGGCTGTCATCGTCATCGCCGTCTTCTTCTGGTGGCTCCGCCGACGCTCTGCAAGGCGCCAGGCCGAGGTGCTGGCCGCCGCCCAGATCCCGCCGCCGCCCGAGTTCTACGGTGGCCCCGGAGGCCCGTCGACCATCGCGTCCTACCACCACCCCAGCTCGCCCGTGCAGTTCCACCCGTACGCGCCCGGCCAGCTGCGCGGCGGGTCGACGTACGCGAACCCCAGCTACCCCTTCGCGCCGAGCTCCCATGTGCCGTCGTCGGTCACGGACGAGGATATGGACATCGCGGCGCCCGCTCCCGCAGGAGGCGTTCCCAGCGCCTCCCCGTACGCGGGCATTGTCGCGGCTGCCCCTCCGCCCGTCATGCGCGAGAAACGCGGGATGCCGCCCAACATCCAGCCTCAGCAGTATGGGCCGGTCCCGCCTCTCTACTCGCCCTGAACTTGATTTCCTTCCTCTCTTCCTCCCATCCCATGGGTCCCCGCATTGTGATATTGCCGTCATTTATACATTGTCGCTTTGAGTTATTTTCTCTCGACGCTGGACGGACTCGTTGACCGAATATCGCTGTAATGGAGCTTCCCTACGTACTTAGCGCATGCAGCTGTACCAATAACTTCAGTTTCATTGTCGCCGCCGTCGTCGTCATCTCCTTGGAGATTGTGTGATTTTTTGTGGGGCACGTGCGTTGGGGACGGGCTCACGTCGGAAGGAAACGGGACTGGCGGCATCAATTGTGACGCGCTGACGTTTTTTTCTGTCTCCTCCTCTCCTCTTGCATTCAACCGCAACGATGTCCGCCCCGCAACCCGTTCCGCCTGCCTGGAAGGCGAGTGCTGCGGCGGCTCCGTCTTCGAGTCCCCGTCATCCTGACAATTTTTTTTTCTTTTAGGATGTCGGCAAGTCGTCGAACGACCTGCTGAACAAGGACTTCCCCATCGACCGGACGTCGCTCGAGGTCAAGACAAAGACGCCGTCGGGCGTCACGTTCCGCGTCTTCGGCGAGCAGCTGGCCAAGAAGCACGACACGATCCTGGCCGACATTGAGGCTAAGTACAGCGACAAGGCCAACGGCCTGACCTTCACCCAGTCCTGGACGACCCTCAACGCGCTCAAGACGCTCGTCGAGCTCGAAGACAAGGTTGCCAAGGGCGTCAAGATTGAGCTCTCCAACTCGCTCACGCCGGCGCCCGCGGGCTCGGAGAAGGCGGTCGCGGCCAAGTCGACGCTGCTCACGGCGACCTGGAAGCAGCCGGGCATCCACTCGCGCGCCACGCTCGATCTCTTCAAGGTGTGTGAGCCCGCCCAGAGCCTGAGACGGGCCTCGCTGTCCGCCACGTCCGCCTCGGGTTTTTTTCTGTCCCTCTCGCGTTTTTTCGGCTGGCGATGTTCATGCCGCCTCGCGCAGGGCCCGACCTTCACCGCCGACACCGTCCTCGGCCGCGACGGCTTCCTCGTCGGCCTCGAGGGCTCTTACAACGTCTCCGAGGGCCGCGTCACCCGCTACGCGACCGCCCTTGGCTACGCCGCCCCCGAATACGCCGTCACCCTCCACGGTCTCGGCAACCTCTCGACCTTCTCCGCCAGCTACTACCACCGCGTCAACCCCGACGTCGAGGCCGGCGCGAAGGCCATCTGGGACTCCAAGGCCACCACCTCCGCCGTCTCGCTCGAGGTCGCGGCCAAGGCGTGAGTCGCACATTTGTTGCCCTCGTTAGCGCGAAGACTGACAACCCGCGACAGCTACCTCGACACCGCCTCGTTCGTCAAGGCCAGGATCAACAACGCCGGCATCCTCTCGCTCGGCTACTCGCAGTCGCTCAGGTGAGTCGTATCCTCTTGCGTCATTTCGTGTCCTGGGCTCATCATTTCATTGCATCACACCGCCAGGCCCGGCGTCAAGGCTTCCTTCGGTCTTGCGCTCGACACCCTGCGCATCAGCGACCCCACCCCTGCGGGCCCGGCCCACAAAGTGCGCGAAGTGTATCATACCAACGTGCTTCAACGGCTAACATTGCTCAAAGGTCGGCGCCAGCATCGTCTTCGAGGGATGAACATTTCCGCCTCGGACGCTGTGGAACCGTTTTTACGAGTTGGAGTAGATACAAAAATATACGAAGGTGGTGTTAACGATCCCGCGCGCGAATGATAACTCCGCGATTGCAAGCTGCTGCTCTTCTGCAACATTCTCGAATCGCATGCGCAAAACCCCGAATACTTCGCCGGCGTATCGACCCTACAACGAGAACCAGAATCAAACTATGCACTGCTTGCTACGCGACGCGTTCCATGCGGATGCCCGTGCCAGGGTTCCCGCACATGAACTACCATTGCAAGTCCCCGGGCGATCGCTTATGCTTGTGCGTCGATCTCGGATATCCGCGAGGACGCGACTCAATGGTCGGCTGCTTTGCACAAGGCACGCCAAACGCGATCGCGTCTCCGCGAATCGATGCACCCCTATTGCGATGCTCTAGTGCATGGAACCACCGAAATGCGAACCATGCCGGCGGCATCCCATTCAATGCGTGCTTCTGAGGACGGCGATTTGGGGAGCGCAGTGATGCGTGTCTTGTGCTTTGTCCAGGTTGCAACTTGCTCCTAGGATCAAATTTCACTTGAGCCACGGCCAAACAAAACAGCAACTCACGCGTATTTAAGCTGCGCTCCTCTGTCCTCCGTACTTGCAGTCACACCTCCAATAAACGCAAGCACTCCAGCCTGCTCGCCGCAACTTGCAGCATGTCCAACAGCTCTCGACAGCCAACTCCGAGCACGTCCGCCCACGTCCGTGAGCCAGCAAGCCGTCCTCAACACAGCTTCCCGCGCGCCGAGGACGAGGGGCCTCTGGTGTACGTCCTCGTCCTCGTCTGCCCTAGCGCTATGAGGTCAAGGGTGGTCGCTCACGCTCCCATTGTGTTCGCCGACGCACAATAGCCACTCCGCGCGGCCAACTCGCACCAGGAAGACCGCGCTCCCCCCGTCGTCGCGCCCGCCCCAGGTCCCCCAGACCCCGAAGGCGTGCGTAACTCGTCGACGTCGATGGGTCGCCGTGGTGCTGACCTTCGTCTTCGCCCAGCGCGCATGCCTTCGCCAAAGGACCCCCGACCCCGACGTCGATCTCGACGTCCTCGACCGCCCCTGCAACGCCGTGCAACGTGGCCAGCTCGCCCATCGGTGGCCCGTATCCGCAGGTAATGCCTGGTTGACGCATATCCTCTGGTGCTCGGCTCATGTCCATCGCAGGTGTCGCCGTCGCCGCCTCAGGATATCGTCCACCCTTCGATCCAGTACGTCGCTGCTTTCTGCTTCAGTCTACCGCCATTGATGACCGTGTGTGAAGCTCGCAAGTGCTATACCCTACGTTGCAGGCTGCGTACCCAAGTCCTCTGCATCAAGCCGCAAACGAGGGTCGTCAACATGCACGCATTCAACAGGCCCAGGCCGCGACGACCACGCCATCCTCTAAAATGAGCGGGTCGCCTTCGACAACGACCGACCAGTACTTCACGGCTCATCATACAATGCCGCCACCTTCGACCGCACGTCAGGTCCAGGTTCGCCAACGTCGCCTGCATGCGCGCATACTCTGGCAGCTAACGTTTTTCTACGCCAGCCTGTCCCCTTGCCGCCGTATCCCACCCACTACGTCTACCCGTCGCCGAGCAACTATAGCACTTCAAGTTCACATTCGGCGTCGTCGTCATACGAGCACCAAGTCCCCTTGAAGCCTTCTCTCAAGCGTCGTGCCTCTACGGAGCTGACTGCGCCTGCGGCGAAACGGGTTAGCTGGTCACCAGATATAAAGGAACCGCGCGTGACTGACCGTCGCAAATATGCACGTAAGCCCAACGCCAGGCGCAATGCCAGCAAGATGCACAACGTATGTATCATCCAGTACCATATGGACGGGGGATTTCACTGATAAGTTGTTGTATCCACAGCTCGCATCCGCGCCGCAGCCCGCAACCGTTCCCTACTACCTTGGGGAACCCTCTCCTACCTCGACCTCGTCACCGGCCGCCAGTAATTATTCACGCTCAAGTCATATTGACCAAGTCCGAGTCTATACTGCGCCTGTCGCTGGGCCATCTTCTCGGGCATCGAATACCGCTTCCGCCTCCCGCAAGCGCAAGCATGAGGTCATCAAAGACGAAGAGGACGATCTGAAGATCAAAGTTGGACCTCCCTTTGCGACGCTTCTTGTCTCTTTGCTGATCTAGTTCTAATTCAGATCGAACCCGCGTCGCCAACGCTGCCTAAAAGGCGCAAGTTGGCACCTGAACCTCGAGCTGGGGTACGGATCTCCTGCATTTTGATGAATACTGTTCTGATGCACGCTCTGCCTTACATAGTCCGGCGCACTGGTGCGCCAAAATGTGAGAGAACCCGAGCATCTTCATCTTTCCTAAAGCTTATATTCTCTTGCTCAGGCCACGAAGCGCCGCGCATCTGGAGCGAGCAACAAGAAGCAACGCTCTCCCAAGACAGAAGTCCCTCAAACACCTCTCCCTCAGCGCTCGCCGACTCCTGATACAGGAATCATCGAGTTGGTCTCTGACAGCGTTCGGCAGGCCCTTGAAGAGTTCCCCGAGGACCCGAACGAGGCCTTGGCATTATTGAAGAGGCAGCAGGAGGAGGACGAGTCGTTCTACCCCGCTTCTACCGGTACCAAGGACGGCCTGACTTTGACCTCCCGCAACTTCGTAGAAACGGCTGGACCCGGGACGTGTAGAGTCGGCCAGTCGCGCAGCATCAAAGCTGTAGTCGGGAACGTCACGCGATCCGTCACGGCGTCCTGGTCAGAGTCTGTCGTGGGGCCCTCGCGCAGTGGCTATGGGAATGCATATCCCGCGCCGCGGCCAGGACGTGTTCGGGTCTCAAAGGTCCAAACGAAGAATATTCCCATCACGAAGGTGGAAGACCCCGACGCTCTTCAGAATATATGGGAGACTGCGGTTGATCCAGGCCATTTGCTCCAGGGGAATGGAACGGGTAATATTGCCACTTCATTCTACTCTGGAGATGTTGGCGTCGAGCTCGACATGAGCCAGGCCCCTGTGCGTATCCCTCGTATGCCGCTTCACAGTCCCTCATGCCTCGATAATCCTAGGTCACGAGTCTTCATACGACGTACGAGCCACCAGCGCGTCAAAGTACAGCCCAAGCATCATGGAACGTCGATACGTTCTGGCAGGAAAACCTTCCTGCTCCACTCTTACCCCTTCTATCCCCCTCTCAGATCGAGCCCATTAATTCCGGTCAAGTCGTAAGTAATAGATGTTTCTCATTCTTGATCACACTCTCATACATGCTCTTCAGATTGTACGACCCCGGACTCCTGGCCACGGTTGGGAGGACTCGACGCAGCATGCGCACGCACACCCCGATGCGTACGCGAACCCCGTCGCTCCCTCGCCCGGCGTACTGCCCGAATATTACAACCATACCGTGAGTACCTGGCGCGCTTGGGCCCCGCCGCATGGGCTGACAAGCGTCTGTGGGTGCAGCTCTACACCCCCGTAGACTTGGACCCAATTGGGTTCTTCAACACAGATACCGTCGCATTTGCTTCCACGCCGTTCCCATATGGCGGACAGCGTGACGATGATGTATTCCCTGTGAGTACTACAAGGAGCAGCTCATCCCTTCGCATGTTCTCATGCATACCGATCGGCGTCGACAGATGCCCCCAGGTTTCGACCCTGCCAACATGCTGGCAGAGGACGGGAGCATTTACATGGATCCCAGTAAGGACAAGTCCAACACGTGGGAGAAGACGGCGTATGGCTCGGTACGCCTGCTGTCCGCCATGATGAACTATGACTCGCCCGCTAATTACGCCACCCGTAAATCTCAGGTTCGTCTACCTGCACATTGCATCTCTTGCGCCGTTTTGTTTTTCTGACCCTCGCGTTTTTTTCATTCCGCAGTGGCACATGTACTATGAGCAGGTCACGCCGCCGGGCTTCCTGGCGCAGCCCAAGGCCCAGCCGCCGCCGATGCTGTCGGACTATTTCTTGGAGCAAATGGGGCCGGGGTACGAGCCGGTGGTATTTGACGACGACATAACCAATGTTGCGATGACCGCGTGCAACATTATCGAGCAGAACGCGGCCGCGAAGGCGGGCAGCGCTTCTCAGCCTCTGGCGGGAAGCTCTGCTCAGGTGCAGGCGGTTGAGCAGCCCGAAGAAGACCTGACCGACGTCATGTTGCGCATCCTGGGGGACCAACCCTCAGGTTCAAGTTCGAGGAGCTCTGCGAGGTCGGGCAGTAGACAACAAGGACGCCGCTAAGATGGTGGGGGATACTTGGTTGACAGGGAATATAATGTGTATCGGTCAGGTGTGTCCGTCTCTTGCTCCGCGGACTCCGGTCGCTGACATGCTGTAGAAGAATGTCTCGTGTTCCGGTTGTGTTCCAGTCTCGGAAATATTTAGATTGTGTCAAACAGTAGAGCGTAGTCTATAGAGCGGGGAGGCGGCTTCGCGGTTCAATGTGATCTGGGTTTTGTATCTACCGTACATAGTGTCAGCGACTGAAGGGATTGGAATGGATACCCGACTGCTTCAAGTTGTTGTGATCAACAGTGCGAGCACTATACAGTAAATGAATACTACATCGATGTTCACAGTCGAAAAGAATTAAACAGCAAGCATCCTCATGTCAATAAAAGTCAACGAAAGGAAACAACAAAAGAAAATCTCAGGTCAATGCTGAGGAGCGAGAAATTCGGGTAAGCAGCTTTCAATGACGGCCCGACACGGCATGCTCTAGTAAAAGGCGAGAACGTGATGCGATATGCTGGACCGCCAGCTGCCAGTAAATGAAAGAAGCATCCGAGGGGCATACCGAACGATGAGGATTTTGCCGCAACCGACGGCTGATAGACCTGCCAACATATGGAATGGGCGTCAAGTGAGACGTTGCTTCAAGTGTCATGCCTGACGTTCGTTCAGGGAAATCCTGTGCAGACAGGACTGTCTGGAGCGTGACTGGCGACGATGGGCGTCGAATGTCGACTTCACTTCAAGTTGGCGGTAACGGGGAGCGTCCTGATTCAATTTTCGTGACATTGAAAGGCCATTCACGCCGGCCGCCCGTCTGGCTGCTAGAATCAGGCTGCTGATTGCAAGGGCCAGGGTTTGGACGTGATTGTGTTGTGGGCAGTGGCAGCTGGCAGTGAATTTGGGTCCGACTCAGCGCTCCTTTTCCAATTGCGCCGTGACGGACGAGCTTGGAGATCAGGCTCGCTGGCTGGTGGCATCAGGCGCTGTACTGTACACTTGCTCTTCGCTCTTGTTCTCGTCGTCGTCGTCGCTCGTTGCTAGGGCCCGTGTCGCTTTTGCTCGCAGAGTTTAACTGCTACCAGCCATTGCAAAGCATCCATCACGTGCGTCTGCTCTCTTGCCGGCATCCAGTGCTTACTGGGCACGAGCAGCGCTTCCATGGCCTCATACCCGTCCAGCTCCCATTACACCTCGTCCAGCACAGAGCTGAGCCTCAGCAGCAGTGCCCAGGCTCTGTATTTCGCGAGCAAGCCACACTCCCGCCCGCAATCGGGCCATTCTTCGACCAGGGACATGCAGCACCAACACCAGCACCAGCACCAGCACCAGCAGCATCAACATCCGCCTGGTAGCCATTGGGACGACACAGACGACGACCACTCCGCGTCTGGGCCATGGGACGACGGGCCCGAGCAGAGCCGCTGGAGCAGCGCAACGGGCAGCCAGCGCGCGTCCCGGCTGTCGTCGTCGTCGCGCGGCAACTCGTACTCGCGCTCCAAGTTCAGCGACGAGGACACGTCCGCGTACGGCTCGGACGAGGACAGATACGGCCCGCCGGACGACGCCAAGCAGCGCAGCTCGGGCTACTCTTCCGACAAGGGAGACCGCGGCTCGCTCTCAGGAGCCTCGTCCTACGCCACGGCAGCCACTAGCGCAGACCAGCTCGACTCCTCCAGCCTGCTCGACGACCGTCCTGCGCGCTTCTACCGCCAGTCCGCTCGCGAGGCTGAGGCCTACCGCCATCTCTCGGCCCTGCGCAGGCCCTCGCCCATCCCGACCGACCTGCCCTATTCTTCTCCGCCCCCGTCGCGCAGCCCGTTGCCGCAAGGTGCCCAGAACCCTGTCGCGGCATTGGCCCCGCCATCTTCCCCTGCGACGAGCCCCACCATGCCGCTTAACATCATCAAGAAGTCCGGCACGAGTCCCGCCTCGCCCGACTTTGGTCCAATCCCCGTACCGCAGCCGCCGCTCAACAGGGCGGCATTGAACGGCATGACGTCCGGAACTCCCCCGCTTACCGACGCCAGTACGTTTCTCTCCAGCAGCCATGCAGCCAGCGACCCGGCATCCGGAGGCGCGCGTGCTTCAAATGCCCCGTCGTCAACCGGCACACGTAGCTCGAACGCTTATTCCACATCCTCCGGTGCAGGCGGCGTGTACCGCACTTCAACCCTATCCCAGCCCCCTCAGCCAACACGATCGTCGAACATCTCGCCCCCCTCGATGCAGCGCCAGCCATCTTCGGATCACTTCTTTGCGCGTCAGCAACTCCAACAACGGCAACAGAACGCGTCGATGCCAGACCGGAGGATGTCTGTGGACTCGGAGTACTCTGACGCAGCCTCCGAGCCTGAGGAGGTCCAGGACCACGAGGAGAAAACTGCAGGGTCGGACTCGGACGACAATGTGCCACTGGCTCAGCGCCTGCCGAACGCCCTCAAGGCGCAGCAGTCCATCCGTGCCAAAGATAAACAGGATCGCC
Organism: Auricularia sp. M12; assembly: GCA_037042885.1. Classification (NCBI taxonomy): domain Eukaryota; kingdom Fungi; phylum Basidiomycota; class Agaricomycetes; order Auriculariales; family Auriculariaceae; genus Auricularia; species Auricularia sp. M12. The sequence goes on from CM073209.1 coordinate 1,178,186, forward strand.
AGCGCCGTCGTGCCGAACGTGCCGCACGCAAGGCCACAGCGACCGCTGCAGTACCATCGCTGCCGCCCTCGGTGCAAGCTCAGCGCGCCGTCTCCGCGCCCATGCAGGGCGCCCCGTCACAGTCAAATGGAACAGCTCAGAGACAGCGTCAGGCGTCACAGCCCCTTTCCAGTGTCAGCGCGTTTTCTCCGCCACGCGCAATGAAGACGCTGCCGCCCACGCAGCATCAGTTGAACTCGCAGAACGAATTTGCGGACGATCTTACGCGACGATTGGCGCAGGTGCAGTCGACCAATTCCTCGGCCCCAGAAGAGCCCCACTTCGGTGTGGCACTCGCGCTGGACAACACCGGCTCGTCGTACCCACGCTCGCCGCCAGCCACACAGGGCGCCTTCCCCGCAGCAGCACGCGCGCCGCCGCCCGACGCGTTCCGCTCGCACGCGGAGCTGCAGCTGCGCCGCCAGTCGTCGCAGCCGCATCTGTCGCGGCACAGTCGGCTGTCCAGCCGGGGCAGCATCGACTCGCGCGAGAGGGAGAAGGACGCGCCGGCGATGCGCCCTCCGAGCCCGGGCGCGGGCAACGCATTCGCTTCGCCCGACGCGAAGCTGCGCGCGTACGCCGCCGGCGGATCCGCGTCGCTGTCCCGCGCGGGCTCGGTTTCCGCACGGGGCACATATGTCATTCCGCCACCGCGCCCGGAGTCCCGAAGTAGGCCGCCGTCCCCGCCGCCACCGGCGTCGCAATCGCAACCAGTGCAGCCGGCGCGTATAATGCCTACAGCGCGTTCACGTGCGCCGTCCCCAGCTAGGCGGCCAACCACTGCGGACGGCGAACGACATCGCCCATCTGAGCTGCGCAGGCCGATGACTGCAGACAGAGACGCTGAGCCGCGGCCGTTTGGCTCTGGGGCGGTAGCGATCAGTCGTCCTGGTTCGCCTGTATTGCGTCCGCCCAGTCCGAGCATGAGCTCCTTGACGCCTGATGAGCGGTTGAAGCAGCTTGCGATGAGCCGACGCAGGACGGTGTCGGTGTCGCAGCAACAGCAACAACGGCCTGCCGAGTCCATGCCCGCCGTGCCGCAGCTGCCTCTCGAGCGCATCTCCCCACCAGCGCAGTCCGAACTGCCAGCGTCCCCGCGACCCGGCGCGCAAGAGCGCGTGGCGTTCCCGCCTCCGCCGAATGGCCCGCTGTCGCAGTCTCTGTCGCGCGCAACAGCCACCTCCGCGCAGAAAGATGCCGGACTGGGCATCCGCCCGCCGTCACCGAGCATGGCCACGCTCACGCCGGACGAGCGACTCCGCCAGATCGCCATGTCGCGCGGGCGCGGGCCTGCGCCTGCCGCCCCCGCGCAAACCGCGGCGACGTCGTCTTCGCTGCCGTTCCGCAAACGCGCGATGTCCCTCGGCCGGCCGTCGGCGAAGGAGGAGGCGGCCCCGGCGCGGGCCAAGACGCTGTTGTCCAAGTCGCGCGGCGCGCATAGCAACGCCGCGGCGCCCATGCCGCCCATTCCGCAGTCGCCGCTGCCGCCGACGGTCAAGATGGCGCAGAACCAGAAGCCGGTCATCGTGACGGACGCCATGGGCGCGACGCAGAAGGTCCTGGCGGCGGATGTGGGGCCTGCGACGAGGGCAAAGGACGTCTTGACGCAGCTGGCGTCACAGCTGCCCACCGGTTCGCAGCAGGGTTGGATGCTTTATGAGATGTGCAACGATCTGGGACTTGGTGAGTTTCCTTTCTTCATCCTTACTCGCCCCTACACGTTTATTAAATATACTATACAGAACGCCCGATACGAGAGTTTGAGCTGGTCGCGGAGTGCTGCGCGCGCTGGCCAGCGGAGGGGAACACGTTTGCTGTGCGGCAAACTCGTCTCTCGCGTTCGCTGGCGCAATCTGCCATCCCGTCTGTTGCCCCTTTCCATGGTGCCTACGTCGACTTTGAGGTCAAACGGGGCAAGTGGAGTAAACGGTGGCTGGAACTGCGCGAGAACTGCTTATGGGTGTCGAAAAAGGAGCATGTGCGTGTGAAACGCTTTGCGGCGCCGATTAACTCGACAGCGTACTGACGACTTTGTTAGGCCAAGGATGCTGCGTTTTTGTGCTCACTGAGCAACTTCGATGTCTATTCGGTTACGCGGGCAACTGTCAAGCCTCCTCGATACGCGTTTACACTGCGCAGTACCGACGACTTGAGCATGTTTGAAAATCCTGCCGACTCCATCCATGGCTTCTGCTCTCCCGATGCGCGAGAGGGTGAGCGTTGGATTGAGAACATCATGGTGGCCCGGGTGTGTATCTTTTCTTGCGCTGTGTTTCTGTCTCTTACAGATTCCGCTAGTCCTGCGTTTTGGCTCAAGAACGCACTGTGCTGTTCCGCACTCGAGAACCGGCCAGTACAGCTCCTTCGTCCAATCCGCGATCGCGCCCACCGGCGGCCCCATTACTGAACGTGCGCGCGCTCGCGCAGGCCGCGGGCGTGCTGTCACCCAGTCCCGTCAGTGCGAGCAGCCCGCGCGTACCAGATATGCGATTCGAACCCGGAAGTCTGCTCGCGCGCGCTGCTGCTGCTGAGCGTGTATAATATCGATGCTCTGGAGCAGGTGGTATCGTTCTGTCCTTGTTCTTTCGTTCTCAAACAATCTCTCGCATCTGTCTATGTGTTCTCTTTGTCGTCCCCGCACATTTGAATCCCTGCTTGTTGTGCAACTGGATGTCGCCCGCTGTCGTATTATTTTATTGTCTGTCCACGTCTAGTCCTGTCACATATCTACCATTGCCGTACCCTAGCTTTACATATGCCGTATCAAAGATTGTTTCAATTTCATGCTCAACAGCCGATCGCGGTAGACTGACACACTACTTCGACAGTATAACATACAGATCAAATCATCCAAAGAGCCAGCATCGTGGAGGGCCGGCTTCGCCAGCAGGCACCTTGCTTGCTTTACAAGGAGCAGATGCAGTTTATCATAATGAGTCAAACGTGGGGTTGACCGTGGTCAACGCAGGTGTGAAATGTAAACCATACAGCGAATTTGAACTCAACCGGAAAACAAACAACGCAGCAGAAAATCGCTCTTACTCAGTTAGAGACTAATGCTTCAAGTCTTCTTCTTAGAAGAATAATCATCTACTTATTCCACGTTGTCGACAATGTTTGCAGAGCAGAATGGCCTTTCGATGACTAAGCCGGCAAGCGGACCGGGTGGCAAAATCTCGGATCAAAGTTGCAGGTCTCCCAGCGGACAATTATGAGGAAGGAGGGACCTAGCAAGCAAGGTGATTATTGTCTATGAGAGCTTGGTGAACAAGGGGGCACACATAGTCAGTATCCTGTTTTATACGTATGTACTCTCCTCTGACTTGGAGTTCGAAACGGCAGTGGCAACCTGGTACCGTTCGGCCTGTCAAAGCCGTCAACGAGAGCTCCGATGGACGAACCTTTGCGCAGAAACTTGATGTACAAGAGTGGGACCGGACATGGAAGAAACCAAGTGTGCCGGGGGACGTGGCCGTAGCGGCGGAATCATTGGAGGAGGTGGGACGAAGGGGCTGACCATCGTTGCTCGTGTTTGATTATGAGACAGCTGGCGATCGCGCCGGCGCTGACTGAGGACGACGAATAAAGCAAGAATGGCGAGGGCCGCTGCTAGAACGGGCAGGAATATTGACGCTGCTAGCAGAGCCTTTGATGCGCCGGAAGAGGACTCGGAGTCGGTGCGCTGATTCGCTGCACCTTGGATGGCTTCGAGATTGGGGTTGACTGTAGACTGGTAATCAGCACTGCCAATGCGAATTAGCATACAGAAAGCATTGAAGGCATGTTGTATGCGTACGGGCGCGGCCATAGAAGCGTCGCTTCCGGTGCAGACGCTGCAGTTGATGACTGTAAAGCAGATGAACTATCGTCCTAGAGGATTAGGTTAATTCAACGTATAGCTGCATCGGACTGAGTCGCACTTACAACGATGAGAACAACGTCTGACTGCGTGTTGAAAGGAACACTACGAATCAGCACTGCAAAACGGAAGTGCTGGCATGGCTCTTACCATGTGGGAATGCAGAGATTTATAGCATCGGGTGAGAGACGTTAACACGGTAATTAAAGTCATGGCCATGGCTGCGCTGACGCAAGAAGTTTGCCATCGCAAAAGTAAAGCGGAGGAAGACTCAATAACCGGGTTTGCCACCGGTCATCAGCAACGAAGCCGCAGCAGAGGAGACAGGAACTTCCACGATCTGCGCTCCTCACCAGTGCAAACTTCAACACACAACACAGCGTCTACGCACCAGGCACTTGACATGGACAGCTGTTGCGTCATAGTCCTTGAATATCTAGAACTCACGGTCAAGCACGTTAGAGGATGAAATTTCTAAAGGCAAAGTTACGTGTAGCTACTAAGAATAGCCCTGAGCGCAAGCTGATAATCTTACAGAAAGTCACGTGACTTAATGATATCCGATTTATACTCCGCAGACGGAGCCGCCGGAGTTCGTAGTGACTCAGAGCACCTTGACCTTTTACCGCCATGTCAACCCGACTCCCGCCTCTGAATGGAGACGCACAAGGACGCTATCGCATCCTGGTAGTCGGGAACAGCGGTACAGGCAAGGTAGGCGTCGTATTTCCCCCTTCCGAATACAAACCCCCCAGACTGAGAGCGGATTAGACCACCATGCTCAGACGTCTTACCCACTTACTCAACCTTCCCGGTTTGTCCATGGACACCGTGCGCTTTGAACCCAACTTTGTGCCAGTGAGTTTTTAGGCGGTGTGGTGCCCGTAGATGCTCAGAATGAGTATCGGAAGGTTCCTCGCGAAGTCTTCCATGCGCGCGTCAAGGCGTTCATCGATGCGAACGAGGAATGGGTCATGGACGGCAATGCGACCACCAGCCTCGGCAACTTGCCGCAGGCAAGTGCGACAGACGTTATCTGTAAGTAGCGTGCCTTGAGCATCCGAGCAGCGTCTCGCGATGTTCTTGAGCGCTTCCACTCCCAGGGCTCGATCCGCCGTTCGTCCTCTACTTCCCACGTGTCTTTTGGCGCACCATAAAACGCATCTTTGGTTGGGGGGAGCCCTGCGCCCCGGGATGCGACGAGACCTGGCGGAATGTGTTCTGGGATCGCGAGAGCATTCTTCTCTGGGTCATCACACAACACCGCCGCGTCCGCAAGCGCAACGCAGCTGCCTTACTGGCGGACCCTGCGCAACGCGGAGGGAAGTGGAGGCGACTCGGCGGCTGGGGCTCGCAGGCAATGGCGTGGTTCCAGCAGATTGAGGAGCTGGCGAAGAGCAGGTAGTGGCGTCGGCGCTCACTCGTGTTGTACGCTCCCCCAAAGAACACGTTTCCAAAATATAAATACAACTTTTTACACTCTACAGCACATCGATATTGATGATCTTGATATCCTCAAATGGCTTGTCCTGGTGGTTCGTCCGCACATTCTCGATCGCGTGAATCACCTCAAGCCCGCTGAACACGCGGCCGAAAATGGTGTGCTTGCGGTCCAGCCACGGCGTCGCTGTCGTCGTAATGAAGAACTGCGAGCCGTTTGTATTGGGGCCTGCGTTAGCCATAGAAACCGTATACGCCCTGATGTTGCCAAATGAAAGTCAGTTTTCTACGCTCACGACAGTGAACAAGGTGGGACGCACCGATCGTGTTTCAAGGACTCGCTGAACTCGTCTTCGAATTCCTTCCCCCAGATAGATGTCCCACCGGTACCATCTCCCAATGGGTCACCCGTCTGGATCATCTGTGACACATAGAGAGGTCAGCGACACACGGACAGATGCAAGTACGACATGGAACTCACGAATTTCGGGATGACACGATGGAAAATAACACCTTCGAAGTAGCCGCTTCTGGAGTGGCCAACGAAGTTCTCGACGGCCTTAGGCGCGTGCTCCGGGAACAGCTTGATATGGATGTCCCCAAACGTCGTGTGCATAACTGCGCCGCCCGCGAGCGCCGCCGGGCCTTTGTTCGCGCCGGCAGGCGTCAGCGCGGCGATGGTCTGCTCCTCGCGCGTAGGCTTTTCGTTGAAGATGTCGCGGTCCGCGCCAGACTTGGTATCTCTTTAGATGGCGTCAGCAGGTGTACATTGAGTAGGTTACGAGAACATACTCGGGTTCTTGTCGCGTGAACATGTAGAATCGTTGCCGCTTGAACGCCGTGCAGAATAGTGTCGGGTCACGCGCCTCTTTCTCCGCGAGGATGGGGTTTGCAGATGCTGCCATTTGCTGAGTGACCGTGTCCATCAGTCGCTACATGGCCCACATCAATGCTAATTGAACGTACGACAGTAGTGAGACCCTTTTTGGCGGGTGCGCCTTGGTACAGCGACAAGTCGAGGAAGCGGACGGTCTCGTCTTTGCCCAATAATCGCACGACACGATTCGTGACGACATTCACGACTGTTCACAGCAACATAGCAGTCAGCGCCAAGCGAGGAACACGCAGCAGACGCAAGGAACGCACCTTTAATGCCCAGCAACGTCGGATATATCACGAAGTTCCCACTCTCATCCCACACAGCACGCATCGTGCGCGCCGCCCCGCGTGGGACCTGCCCCTGCGTAGGCACTACGCCGTCCTTCTCCAGCTCGCGCTCGAGCGCCAGCCGGCGGCCGAATTCCATGTCGTCGACGCGGTAGACGGCCGTGCCGGCCTGCTGCATCTCCTGCACCGCCGTGAGCGACTCGTCGTATTTCCGCGTGAGCTTGCCCGTGTAGAAGTTGAACACGCGCAGCTGACGGTCGGGCAGCGAGAGCGTCGTGAAGTGCGAGCCGTCGGGCGAGAAGGTCAGCGAGGTCGGGATGGACTTGGCCTGGAGAAAGACAGCGAGTCAGATTTAAATTCAGTGCTTGCTGTGTGGGAGGTTTCATGCCTTTTTGAACTCGTAGAGATCTGTTTGGGCTTTGGTGGTCCACATGCCCCGGATATGCTTGGGCGGGTCGTACGGCTCGAACGGTTGCCAGTATTCCAGGAAACCCGACTCGTCGGCGGATAAAACCGTGTCGTTCTGTTCTGCATACTAAATTCTGTCGGACCGACGTAAAACAACACGGTGTAATAAAGGCTCACTGTCATCAGGTGGACAGGTGCGCGGTGGAGGTTTGTGATAGTATATAGCGGCGTGTCCCCTCCGCGACCGTCATAGATGCGGATTGTGCTGCTGTTATCCTCGGACCTGCATCCTCTATTCAGCATTCATGCCATTACGCGATCAGTGCAACTTACACTGCGAGAAGAGCTTGTGCCTGACCACGGCGATGTACCCAGCAGCATGTCAAAGGCGTGAAGCCGAGTTTGATCATGTTAATCATGTCTTCGAGCGAGTGTGTGCCTCAGAGAAATGCTCGAAACGCGTTCAGAGTACGCACCAAAGTTGACCACGTCGAAGACTTTCGCGGTACCGTCTTCGCTGACGCTGGCAAACATGGTACCGTCCGCAGAAGCTGACACGGCGACGATGGGAGCGAGGTGCGCGCGGTAGTGCTTGACAAACTCGATGCCAACTTCCTGTTTCTTCCAAAGCTTCAGGTGGCCGTCCACGGAGGTCGTAATTACAAAGTCGGTCCTGAATACGCGTCAATGCCGCGTGTCTAGTCAGTGCGTAGACGGCCACGCACTTCGTGAGAGTCACAAAGTTGATGGTGTCCCGGTGCATGAACGATTTCGAGTAGCGGTCTGCGGACGGCATATGGTCCAGGAAGAGCTTCTCGTGCGCCAGCACTAGCAACGAAGCAGCGTGTCAGTTTGTGGGTAGCTAGGCGGCCGGAACGCGTCTTGCCTTTGCGTTTCTTGCGCGGCTCTGCGGACGCTGGCATGGGCATCGGCCCAATGTCGTCGTCGCTTTCGTCCTCGACCGCAGGCACGCCATTACCGTTCTTTGCGGGGTCGTCATCGCGTTCGCGTTTGCCCAGCACCGTCGCGGCTTCCGAGTCGGACATGTGAGGCAGGTGCAAAGCAGCGGAGTTGAAACGTTGGGCGATCGTGTCACGACCTTTACCGGAAAACACACAGTATGCACATTCATTAACTTCCATAACCATCTGAAGTTCTACCAGTTACATCCGCCCCGTGCTCAGCATTCTATGCACCCGCGTGCGCACGTCTTCCTACATTTTCTCGGCCGCAGGAGTGCCCAACAAAACGGGTCCCGACCAAACAGCCAGGTAGCTCATCTTCTTGAGTTCCCCTTCATATTCCGCAAAGTTGACTTCCGGGGCGATGCTGTTCCACTGGGCCGACCATTCGTCTGGGTTTGGGGGGTCTTCGGGATCACTGAAATCGTCTGACGAGTGTTCGTTGAACTGGTCCATGATGGCTTTGTCCGACATCCAATGCAACTCAGATGCGCGGCATTCTTCCCTGGAAACGGGGCGGATTCTGAACCATGGGCCAACACCTGCGACCAGGACGATATGCGATTGATTCGACATCTTCGCCATCTGCACATACTAGTAGCCTGAAAGCTCAATCTGCTCCTGAGCTCCCGTGAAAACGTCGAGGATTCGTCATTGGGCTTGTTGGGGTCCGGGACTCCGTGCACCGTCAGCGAACGCGAGATGGCCCGCTTGAGCTCGACGATAACAGGAAAGTAGTGCTTGTACGAGAGAATTTCACCTAACACAGTTGACGGCAGTCGCCGGTGGTCACGCTTCCTTGCATCCCGCCACCAACCAATACGCTCTTCAGTCTTCATCGCTGTCATGGTCGCCATAGGCCCCATACCTGCTTCGATGCGTGTGCGAGAAAATTTTGGTCTTATGGACTTTCCAGAACCTAAGGTTCAACCACCTCAGTGAGTGCTTGTACTGGTGCCCGCGAGGGTGGACCTGACGTTGTACAGTATTGTCCCCTATTCGAAGTTCGTCCCTCCGCCTGAAATGCCAGAGAACGTTAAGGTGGAAGCTATGAAGGGGCACAAGTGCTACTATGGATTTTATTTCCCCGACGCCGCCATCCACGCTTACGACAAGGCGCATAATATCGATCGCCCCTCCGACCAGAACCCTGAAAGCTGGACGCGCGCCCGCAAGCGCTCGTTGATGTTCGACACGTCGTACGACCTCGGTATTCGCTGCTGGGCGCACTTTGCCCTGTCGTCATTGAGCGAAACCTCGAAGAATGTCGACCACCACGACATCGTCTGGTTCGCAGTGTTGAGCTGGTCCGGGCACTTCGTTGAACAATGCCTCCCCGATCACAAAATCAAGGAGCTGATGGAGGCGATGGAGGTCGAAGGTGAACCACAGTGGATTCTAGAATAATCGTAGTCCCAAGAGGACATATCGCAATTGTTTCAATCCTGACTTGTTCGCACACAACATTTCATTCAGGTGAGCCACTGCTTCAAGCATCATCCTAAAGCGCCGCAGAACTCCAAGTCCTTATACAGCGACCCCGCGCGCACCGCCGGAAGAGGGGTCGCTGTATGAGTGTCGCTCTGAGGTAGACTACCAAGTTGATTCTACGAGAGACTATGTGACCAATCCCACCTGTGATGCTATAACAAGTTTCGTCCCCGTAGAGTGCTCGGAATTGTTTTCTCTTCCAGATTGCAAATTGTTCTGAATTGAATAACGGGTCTGCGAGTTTCATCCGCCTAGAGTCCGCAACGGAGTCTTGCGGTGCCAGCGTTCCTTGAACTTCAAGCTTCAAGAGTCAGATGAAAAAGGTATGTAAAATTGCGCCGGTAAAGCGTGTACATAATTCAGCATATTTCAGCATATTTCGTGGAACAGCGTGCAAAGCGTGCGAGGAAAGCGTATCGTTCGTAAGTATCTATCTGGTCGTTCGTTCGGCCGCGCCTGGCGGACTAAGGAGCGGTATTGCCGCTGGTCGTCGCAATGGAACCGTCTGGACATCTAGAGTTCGTGACTCGTTCCCGTGCCGGCTGGAGTCTGCTGCCCTGTGGTGTGCACCATGCCGTTGTCGACGCCTCGCCGGTGCGCGGCGGCGGCCATGACGAGGTTGAACGCGGTGCGCAGGACGATGAACGGGAAGGCGAACATGAGCAGGAAGAGCAGCACCATCCAGATGACGACCTTCTGCGTGAGTGTGTACTGGACTGGAGCCTTGTCCTTCTCGCCGCCGGCTTGCTTCTCGTTCTTCGAGGTCTCGGCTTCCTGCTTCTCGGCCGTCGGGGCACGCTGGCGCACCTCCGATTCGACTTCTGGAAGCGGGCGTAGCGCAGGCGTGGCCGGCGTTACCTTGATGTCCGGCAGCGGCAAAGCGTCCGCCTCCTCGGACGTCTGCGAACGCGGCGGCAAGGGCCCGATGTCGGCGTCGGGGATGCGGCCCTCGCTCGTCTCGCTCATCCACATGCTCGACGTCCGCGTGCGCGTCGTAGATGCCGTCTCGAGCGCCTCGTCGTCGTCGATGGGCACCAGCACGTCGTCCGCGTGCCGCACCACCATGTTCGCCACTTGGGTGAGGTCGCCCGCGACGCGCGACCCGGCCTGGTTGACCGCGTTAGCGATGTCGTACACTTCGTAAACCCTGCCCACCAGCGCTTCGAGGTCCAACGGCGAGAGCGGCGGGGAGCGTTGGTGGCTTGGACGGAAGGGGACGGCCGGTGGAGACTGCGAGCGGGGTCGGTCGCTCTCAGCGTCACGGTGAAGCACGTGCTCTAATGCTTGTGCGTGAGCACCCTCCTGTTCGTCATGGTCGTGAACCGCGTGCGAGTCGTCGAATGGGTCCTCAGGAGCTCCCAGGGACGCGTGTGCGACTGCCTCGTGTTCTGTTGCATCGAATGTCGGCGGCACATGCGACATGACTCCGGCGATCTCGTCTGCTTGGAAAGCGGCATCGTCTTGCTCATGGTGCTCGTGTGTAACTTCTGGAGCGATACTTGAGTGCTGCGTTCTGCGCAACTCTGGACGGCCCTGCTCACCTTCCACCCGTGGCGCCTCAGCTTCGTCGAAGTCATCCGCATGCGGCTCTGGAAGACTCTGGTCCTTTTCTCCTTCTAGCACGTCGACCGCCGAGTGCCCCAGGGCTTCGCGGAGAACGGCCTTGGCCTCTTCCTCGGGGAACACATCACCAAGAGGAAGAGGAGCGCTAGCGTCGAGCGTTTCTGCAGGCGGGGGCACGACTTCCTGCAGCTCTGGCTCCGAGGCCGGAGATGCCGGACGTGCATGCTCCTCGACAGCGTCTTCCTCGACGGCATGTTCCTCGCCAGTGTGCTCGTCGATGGCAGCCTCTTCAGCGGTGGACTCCTCCGCGGACTGCTTCTCAGCGACGTGTTCTGGCACTGGTTCCTCTGTGACCTGCTGCGTCTGTTCGTTACTCGCAAGTTCGGGAGTTGGCTCTTCGTCCGCGGCCACGTCGTGCTCGGAATGCTTCTCCGCTACGACATCTTGCGATTCGTCGATCGCAGCCTCAATCGACTTGGAAACTGGGGGTTCCTCGACCAGGGTCGCTGACGCAGAGAGTGGGCTGGCGAAGTAGCCCTCGTCAAGAAGCTCGGCATCGCTCGTCGCAGGGGACGTCAGAGCCGGCGACGCGAGTCCAAGAGCCTGGCGCATGAGTTTGCGCTCCTCGCGCTCGCGGCGCTTCTGCCTTGCCGACTTGCGTCCTGGCAGCGGACTTCCCGGCCTGCTGGACATAGGCGAAATGAGCTCGGGGGTCGCGGATCGGCGCTCGGGCTCAGGGAGCGCAAGCGGCTCCGGGTCGTCAGGGAAGGGCTTGCCCTGTTCGTGCAGGCGCAGCAGCTCCTGCAGGCGCGTGTAGTCCTGCTTGGGCCCCCACGTGGCGAAGTCCTTGGAGTACGCGCTGAGCGAGTGGTGCAGCTGCCGCGGCGAGCGGAAGACGACGCCGCCGGCCGCGGTGTGCAGCACGAGCGCGTTGACGAGCAGCGTCTGGCGCGCGGAGAGGTGCGCGGGCGTGAAGGTGAGCATGTCGTCCTCGCGCGCCTCGAGGAGCCGGCCGTCGATGCGCCGCGCGGACGACCCGCTCGCGGCCGCAGGGTCGGACACCTTCTTGCCCCCGCTCTCGAGCACGCGCGTGTCGCCCGTGCGCTGCGCCTTGCGCGCGGCCGGGCTGAGGTTCGCGTACCGGACGTCCGGCGCGAACGCAGGGAACTCGGCGAACGGCGACGAGCCGCGGCTGAGCAGCGTGTCGTACATCGCCGGGCTTACGCCGCTCGTCGTCATCGACGGGTGGAGAATGGCCAGCGAGAGGTTCGGGTGGAGCGGGAAGACCTTGACGCGCGCGAGCATCGCGCGGCCGCCGCTCTGCACGCCGGTGAACGCGTCTACCGCGCCCCCCTCCACCGGCCAGCCGTCGTAGATCCCGCAGCAGTTGAACGCGGTGATGAAGTCGACGTCTGGCGCTGACCGCCAGAGCGCGAGCCGGCCCAGGCGGCAGTCGGTCTCAAACGCCTTGCGGTCGGGCAGGAATATCTTCTCGTTCGTGAAGATGTCAACGAACTTGTCGTCCAGCAGTTCGCGCAGATTCTGCAACCACACGTCGAGTGGCTGCGCAGGCTTCCCGTTGAAGTTGCGCGCGATGTGGCGGTCGAGCGCCTGCTTCGTCCGCTCGTCGAGCTGGCCGTCGATCAGCTGCGCTCCCCGGTCGGTGTGGCGGCACCACATGATGAAGAGGAATCGGTGCAGCGTGTTCAATGCTCGTCGTGTGATTTGCACATTGGGCTTCGACTTCGAGATCGAGTAAACGAGCGTGCGGACGACGCCCAGTGCATCCGTCTCCAGCTGAGACATGCTCTTCTCCAACGACTTGTATGCAGTGTGGGACGGATCGACGTAGAGATCATCAAGGCGCGCCTTGGATGTGGAGACCGAGTCGGGATCGGCGTGCAGCACGAGCTTTCCTTGGTCCACACGGTAGACGTTGACGCCCGTCTTCTCATCCTTTACCGGCGCTTGTGCAGCCGAAGCGCGCCTCGTGGCCGCCAAGCGTCAGTGCTAGCCGAGGACATCGAAGAGGACGACTCACTCATCGCCGCTGGATTCGAACGAACGCAGAACGTACGGGGGCGCAAAGTGGCGAGCAGTGGACTGCGACATGGGAAGCGATGTGCAAGTTGGGTATGACCGTCGTGAGGAGCCTGCGGCCTACTTGAGGAGGCGGCCCCGCGGTTACCTCGTGGTTTGCCATGCTTTCCACGCGCGATCCTGAGGGCGACAACGAGCGTTGGAAAGCGTGTTCCACAGCCCCGATGAGTACATCCGCATCTTCTTCGTCTTGTACGCGTCGTTACCACGCATCCTCGACGCCGAACAAGCTGAGGCTACCCCAAGTCACTGTGACTCGGACGACACTGCCCACCACGCCGCGCAGCAAAAACGCTCCCTGCAGCTCAAAACCAGCATGTTCGTAGGGATTGTGCAGTTTTCTAGGTCTGACGAGTTACAGGTGAACCTCAAGTTGGGCCGAGGCCCCTGTGCGTTTCTCGCGATGGGACCTCGCACTGGGGTTTTCTGACCACAATCCGTGTCCCGACCTTGTGAATATTTTGCGGACACTGTTGGAATCATGGCATAGACCGCCAGGGGTATTGCGCGGCTCCGTTCAGTACGAGCTCGCTAAACGGAGGCAGTGGTACCTGAAAACGCCGTCACGTCCCACGATTCCACCAACACGGCAGCACCACGGTCTGATCAGTCTCCTTTATCTGGTCAGTGTGTCGGCGGCACGTGCGACCCTGCGACTCAATATCATCCTGTACTGTTCACTGCCCCCGACTTTCGGACCTCCGGTACGACGTGCACTGGTCATTAACACTGGCGGTCATCGCGGGGCTCAGACCGAGAATCGCTACAGTTGCGTGCTCAAGGTGGCTCAGTGCTGTGATGATCACCGTGGCCTCTCAACATGCTCCTACTGGTTTCACTCGCATCATCTCCGTCTCGGCGCCTCGGGAGTTATGGGGGCCTTACTATCTCGCGCTGAATTGCAACCGTGGATGGCATTCCTACACCGTGACGTGTGTGCCACTGCATCTTTCCAGGAGGCCGCAGAATCGTCATTGCTTCGTCTACGAAATGCTGTACCGTGTGCAGCGTCGCGAAACACCGAGGGGACGCTTCCAGTGGTCTTTCGGTCCAAATGCTTAGAGATTCGCCACAAAGTATCAGCAGTTTTCTCAAAGCGGTAACTCAGGGACCATGTCTCTGTGCGAGAATACAGTACGCTGGCACTACATAGCCATTACGGTCCATAGACCTGCTCACGCGCCTAGATAAATGCATGGCTGAGATCCCGATGCCCTAGCTGGTCTTAGCGCAGCCCGCTGCTGCAGGGTCGCCGTGGATCATAGCGCTGATCAGCGCACCGACTATGTCGCTGAGATACGCCGCGCATTGGTCTCTGAAATCACCGTACTCAGCACTCGCGCAGCTATTGCCAAGCTTGCTGCAAAGGCCGCCATTCCAGCGACGGTGGATCGCTCGACGCAGCTCGCAGCGATTTGCAATTAGTAGTACCAAACTCGCGCTGGCGACTCCGGCTCATACGCAATTGGCAATGGGCAGCTGACCGCGGTTCCTGTGCGATTAGTAGGGTCCAGAAGGATGTTCTTTGCGTATCCCGAATTACCGTTTTACAGCTTTTAGCAGGGACTCGGAATCACTGGACGCATATCCTATGGCGAACTCGGAGTCCTTCTGGCAGTTCAGAAAAGACGGCTTCGCTCTCACTGGCTGCACATTCGAATGCTCTGCACGCATCTAGCAGAACCCGCTCTCCGTCAACCACCTTGACTCTCGAATCTCCGATGCTCTTTCAGTACATGCCACCACGTCAACGTTCTTCTCTGCTTTCTATTGGAGCCATATTCAGGAATTCTTCGGTGTGCGGACATAATATCAACCATTACAAGACACTATGCTCTTGGGGAGCTAGCCGTGTTGTTCGTAGTCCTAGGCAACATATGCACGCAGCATTAGAGGGGTTACTCGCAGCACTGGAGCGATGGTCCATGATCGCAAACAGGTACGTCGCCAATAACCAGCCCCATGCTTCTCAACTCAGTCTCTGTCTCTGGAAAGCTCTGGAAATGCAGGTCTGGTGGTCTGCTGGCCGATCGCGATCGGTGCTGTGTCCGGGCCGAAGTCCTCGTCTCGTCTGCAAGTTGCCGAGCGCCCCCGCCTCCCGCACCCGTATTGAGAAAAAAACACGACGAGGAGATGCTCTGGAAGGCTTCCAGGAAACCCGAAATTGGGCATTCATTGTCGCCGTTTGTTACGTTTTGCTCTGCTTGCTTCGAGAACCCAGGGCACGAAGCGGCTCCGGCGCGCTTTACATTCAGCCCTACATGCCACACGTACCGCGGAGCGTGGCCATCTGCATACGAGTCTCTCTCTTTTGTCTGTGCGCAAATGACTATGCATTGGTGCCTCGTCGCCGCAACAACACAACTCAATTTGACGCTGGCGCTATCCCCCGGCATCGGAGGTCCTGTGCGTTCGGGGTTCGAGGACGTCCATGGTTTAGGCTGCCTTTTCTCCAGAGCAAGCGCAAGCGCAAGCGCGCTGCACCGTCCCGTGTCTGCGCCAGCCGTGCTTCTGGTTTCTGGTGAGAACGCGCCGAGTCGGGCAATACGGCGAAGACAGTAACCGGGGCAGCGAGCGAGTGTGGCCGCTCTTGGCGTGCGCGCGTGCTCGTCCCTCTCAGAGCTAAGTACTGCACTGTACCTAATCTTCCATGAGATCCGATAAGTACTGCGAGAACTAATGGTTCTCGTCCCACAGGCACATCTCACGGCTTCTCATCCCAGTCATCTATATCTATGCGGGGTAACAGGCCAAACAGGCAAGCTGCTGCGGTCAGCGGACGACGGGTGAGTTACCGGGCGGCGGGCGAAGTATTTACTGCCATACGATATCCTGGTGCGAATCCTCGATAAAATTATTCGATGGAATGTGTGTGTATGGGGGGCCCGTTGCGCGTTGGCAACGATAAGCAAACACTGAACAGCGCTAGGAGTTTCAGGGTATAGCCGCGCGCGGGAGAGAACTGCACCCGCGCCCGACGCCCGTCTCATCCGAATCTCGTAATGGCGATGATCCCGCGAGAGTATTATTGTTACAGCTACGCTGGGAAGCTGGAGATCATCGCATCTGATATATGCGATTGGTGCTATCGCCGGTTTCAGTGTGCAAAACGTAAGTGCTGCAGTAAGTGCCGCCAGGGCCCAGCGTCGCGCTTTTGAGTGTGTGGCGCAGATTACAGCGAAACGCCCCGGGGTGAGCTGAGATCGTGCAGAGACGGGGGTGAGTACAATACAATCAATGTGGTCGCCACTGAGCATTTCCCCGATCAGACCAGGCATGGGGAGATCGATATCGATGACCTCTTCGAGCCATCCGGCCCCATATCCGACGCGTTGTTGTTCTTTCTGACAATCCGCCGGACAATTGCAAGTTTAGAAGGCCACCAGCGTGGCCAGGCCCGATTCTCAAGAGTGCGCATCGCATCACGAGGGCCCGAAGTCGAAGCACGAGCCCAGAGTCGCACCTGTGACTAAACCCGGCGGGCGTCTGTTCAGGTGAGAGAGATCAGGGCCGCCGCGCGGTGGCCGACCGCTTCTAGGTGGTTTTGTTATGCATTGCAACGCGAACGCGGGGAAAGAAACAACGAAAGCAGCATGGGATCCCGCCGCATGCACATGCGCATCTCAGCCTGAATCGATGAATATGTGCCGCATGAGGCCCAGAAGAGGGCGAGTCTCATGCGATCTTGGCGGTTCGATTCGGTCTGGTGCGCGTCTGCATTCTCATCCGAATCGCGATTTCGGGGGCACGGGGGCAAGGGGGAACGGGGTTTAGCGTGTGCAACCCAACCTTGCTGGGAGGGATGACGACGACTCTCGTTGGTTGCGGTGCTTTAGTGCTCATGTGCACCGCGACCGAGTGAAACGAATGCGTGCATCGGACAAGGTTTCCTCGGTTCCGGAAGCCCTTGGCCAGCTTACACCGGGGGCCCGGGGCCATTCGCATTCAGCGCTAGAATCTCGCGACGATCTCGCGGCACATGGAGCCAGCGCTGGCGCACATCGAGATTCGAATCGTCCGCTGCGGTCGTCCAGGCACCGCGGGGCGAGTCTAGGTGCGGGGAGGGCGCTGCGACCCTGCGCTCGGAGGCAGGCCCTCGGAGCGGCCGCCAGTCTATCTGCGTGTCAGTGGGTGTGCTTCGCGGCGCACGCGTTCGACGGCGCGTCCGTGTCAGCGCAGCCACACGTCACCTCAAACGTCTGTGTGTCGCCAAGATTGCCTCGACAGCGTCTTGCAGTTGCACGCCTGTCAGCGCGCCCCGGAAATTGCGTGACATCTCAGCAAGAATCAGTCAGTCCTCAGCCGGATGCTCGCTCGTCAGCTCTCTCAGCTTGCGCGTGCGACGAGGGACTCGCAGCGCATGCAACGACACAGGCACTGCAGCCGCGGCCAGGAACCGCGTGACGACGGGCGCGCAAAAGAATCGCGATCTGCTTTGGTGCGAACCGTGCAGTGGCTACTCCCTACCGCACCCGCCGCCTGGGCTCCCTTACGTATAACCATACCTGGACTCCCTTCCCCCATTCAGTCGCGCTCGCAGCTTCTCCCTGGGCCGGCCTTCTTTTCGGCTCAGCAGCAGCAATACTGTAATGGTGCACTGCAGCGCACCGCGGCCATACTGTATCTATCGAGCCTTCCGGGCGCATCATCGTCGCCCGGACTCTCGGCCTCGGCGAATCCTCCCTCCACCTCCATCCACATCCACATCCACATCCACATCCACACTCCCAGTCCCACCCACGCCTCACGCCCCGCAAACCCCATCCACCTGGAATGCCATCGATATCAGATCCACCGCAAACTTTGCAGCAATATAGCGTCGGCGGTCCGCTGCGCACGGGCGGGAAGAGCGCAAGTATGTAGCAGCACAATACAATACGGGACAATAGAGATGGGAGATAGATATGCAATGTAGAGCCACCGTAGCACGCATCATTATCATATCTCGAAGGCGGGCCAGTGCAGCCGCCCCTCCCCCGGAAGCCCCTATCAAGCCACAGTCCCGCCGTGCTGTTTCCACCGACCGCACAACGCAAACAGAGACAGAGATTCAGACTCAAGACCCAAATGAGTGCAACGACGCGTGATTCGCACAGAGGAGAACGCGTGTGCGGGAGCCTGAGGGGGACCAGATGACGCCGCCGAGCCTCGGTCGGACTCGGTGTCTTTTAGAGTTGCCGGGCGCTAGGCGCCCGCCGCGCGGGCAGGTGACGTCGGGCGCATCGTCGCATCGTCGCATCTTCGGCGGGCTCGGGATGCAGATGGCGGGATTCACGCGCACCGTGACTCACGACGCCCTCGTGCGGAATTCGCCTCCGAATCGAACGACACAATACGAAACGCGCGCTGTGTAAGTGTAGTGTAGTGTAGTGTAGAGTATTATAGAACACGCGAAGTCGAGATAGAATCGGAAAGCACACAAACACGGCGCACGGAGCACTCGGGCGGGCAGAAATTGGGATCTGGGGACTAGAAACTAGAATCCGCAGTGCAGCGCGCAAAACAGCAGTGTGCGTGAATGGCGACGGGGCGATAAATGCAGGCAGTAGCAGCAAGCACAGCGGAGCGGGCGCATTAGGCATATCATATGCATCCGCGCACCGCCACGCGCCCGTACGTGTGCAATTCAAATTTTCCCGTCCCGGGGGGCCTTGTCGGCGGAGGCGCTAGAACGGCTGCTGCTGCAAGTAAGGACAATACGCAGGCAGGCAGGCAGAAATCGGGCGAGGCATATGGGAAGGGCGGTGCGGGCGACGACCGGCGGTGCGGATCAGGACGCGCCCCATGCTGCTGCGCGCAGCGAAGTCACAGCAGGGAAGGCGGATGGATGACCCCGGGATCGTCGCTGCGGCCGTGAGTTCATGATGATCTCGATTTGAAGACGTATTCAATAAGGAGCCCGACTCGTTCTGTTCGGCTCAACCGCGCAGGCCGCAGGCATTAACAAAACACCCCACTGCAATCCCCGAGTTTCGACGTTCAACGTTCAACGTTACACCCGACGGCGCGCACGCGCGGTCGGCGAGAATGCGCTTCTATTTTGTTCAGCAGCGGGATGGGACGGGATGAGGATGAGGATGGGATGGGCAAAGCATCGACACAACGGTGAGCACAGAGACGGGCAGGGGACTAGCTAGTATCGACAGTGTTCAAGATGAGGGCGCGGCGGCGGCGGCGGCAAGGGGCGGGCGCAGACTGAGAATACACGGCTGGCTGCAGATGGGCGAGCGAGAGATAATGTAGTAAGAGAGATATAACGTGAGATGAGGCGAGAAACCAAGCCCCGCGAGAGCGCGCGGGACGACCAAGCAAGTGGGATTGAATACACACCCGGACCAGCCCAAAGCGGCAAGAAAGCAGAAGAAGCAAGGACGCGCGCGCAGGCTCACTGCGTCGTGTGGTCCGACACGGTACTATGCGGCGACCCGCGGCCGCCATCGAGCGCCGACGCGGCGGGCCCTGCGGCATAGGCGTAGCCGCCGACGTCGTTGCCGGGCAGCACATAGCGCTGGGCCGGGCTCGCCGAGTTGGGCGAATGATGCTGCTGCTGTGGCGGCGGCGCCTGGGACGCGAACGAGTTGTAGAGAGACGCGGAGGGCCCGAAGTCGGTGGAGGGCGCGCGCGAGGAGCGCGTCGAGCCGCTGTCGCCGCTATTGGGACGCGGGCCGACGGCGCTGGTGAGCGGCGGCATGGACGACTGGACGGAGGCCTGCTGGACGGGCGCGGGCGGGGCGGACGAGGAGAAGGGCGTCGTCGTCGTCGCGGGCGTCGCGTTCGCGCGTGCGGGCGCGAGGATCCGGCGTCTTGCCTGGAGGGCGGCAAGTCAGCTGGGTGCGCGGGATCAAACGCAGGGAGCGTACGTTGATCATCCAGTTGGAGACCTGCGACATGGAGAGACCCGTGGCGGCGCACAGCCGCTTCTTCTCATCTTCAGACGGGTACGGGTGGTCGGCGTGCTTGTGGAGCCAGTCCTTGAGATACTCGGTGGTCTGCTTGGGCAGCTTGCCGCGGCGGCGCGGAGGCGCGCCCCCGAGCGGCACAGGCATCGGGATGGGCACGGGCGGCAGATGGTGGTGGCTGTTGAGCGGCATGGCGGCGGGGTACTGGCTGGTGGGATGGTGGGAGTGCATCTGGATGGCGTGCGAGTGACTGTGCAGCGAGAGGCCGCCGTGCTGGGCGGAGAGCTGCTGGCCGTAGCCCTGGGGCGCGTAGGAGGCCGGGGACCACTCGTCCTGCGGCGACATGGACGAGGACGCGCCCGGGCCTGCGGAGAGCGGCGTCGTTCCGCCCGACGAGTAGCCCTGGGGCGAGAAGGGCGCGTAGGCCGAGGCTGCCGACGGACGGCGGTCTGAGGCGGAGGAGGCGTTGGAGATCCAGGAGCCGCGGGGGGTGTTGAGGGCGCTGTAGTCTGGCTGGGAGCGGTGGTAGGAGGAGGAGGCGGAGGTGGACGACGAGAGACGGACATAAGCGCCCTCGTCGGAGGTCTTGAGGGGCGAGACTGTGGGGCGGGACGAGAGCCAGGCGTCGGTGGTCGTGGGGAACGTTGTCGAGTAGTTCATTGTCGGAGCTGGAGGCGGCGGCGGCGGCGGAGAGGCACTGAGCGAGGACTGGCGGATGGGCGGCAGAGTGTCCGTGTCGTGCGAGGAAGAGGGCTCTGGCGAAGCAGTATCGCGGTGGTCGAGCATTTTGTAGTCGGCTCGGGTGGACGAGCAATGTACACCCAACAAGAGTAATAACACGGCTATAAGGCCAGCAGTAATCCGACAAGGTTCGCGACAGAGACGCCATCAAGAAAAGTTTCCCCGCTAACTGCTCCCGAAGCCCGCCCCCGTTTTTTTCCCATCGGAACTCGGTAATCAGCTGGTGGCGGTGCTCCTCTGTCACGCTCCGCGAATAACCCTAATTCGTCCTAAATTGCAGCTCCGGCAATCCCCTCCGGGGCCTCCTCCTCCTCCAGCTGTGTGCCTGATCTTCTCCTACCTACTCAGTGTATATCCCGAAACACAAATGCCATCACCGTCCCCTCGCGTCAGACCGCAGCGCCCCCGTTGGCAACGGCGAAGACCGCAGCGCTCCCGCTCCGCCGCGCGTCTCCGCCGGCCAGCCCGACGCGTCGGCAGAAGCGCCCACTCGTTTATTATCCTTCGCCCGCAAGATCGTGCCTGGTTCGGTGCTGCTCGCAGTGCGGATCTTGGCCGTCGTGACTGGAATGCGCGTTCTGTGGCGCGTTTCACCTCGCGCTGCTGCGACTCGTCTCCCATACCTATTGCCACATTGCGCGTCCCGGCGCCCGCACCGTCATGTCCCCTAGCGCCCGCCCGCTCTCGCCCGCTCTGCCTCGCTCTGTGCGCGCGCGGTGGCAACGGGCCCGTGCATACACGTCACTCCCTTAGCTCCGCCGGCAGATCAGGCCCGCGCCCGTCTTCGCCTTCCCAAGCACACCCACACACACACTCTCTCAGGGTCCCCCCCTACGTATTACCTCTCCGCGCGAGAAGGCCCGGAAGCCAATTCTCAGGCGCCAGCACGTGCCCCCGCCCGGAGTCGCGGATCCTCTGAGTCTTTAGCCTACACCCACTGACCTCGTACTGTAACTGTCCTTTTGCCCGGCCGCTGCGGGATATCCGATGGATCAAGGCTGACAACGATGATGATACCCACCATCAGCAGCGGGGCCGCTGGGATATCGATCGCAGGGTCATAATGATAATAATAATATACGGTACTTACTCATATGTGAAGGTGTGGCAAATGAAACGGCGGCCAGAATCTTCACCTCAGATCACCCATCGCATCACCGCGGATGGCGCCGAAACCCGAAATGCTCGCTGGGCCACCGACTTCGAAACCATCTGACTCCCCGCGGAGGAGTCATGCAGGTGCAACTGATTCCCATGCGCCGCGGCCGAGAAGACCGCTCTCTTTGGCCCGAGTACCGTACTTGTGACCATACATGTACATATGTATCGCTGCGCTGCGATATGTACACATAAACACGAACGCTTCGGCGCGATGCGGGAGTCGCTGTTTGAGAATCAGCGAGATGTGATGCAGCGGCGGCCTGGCCTGCGTCCGAATCGTCCCTCCCTCGAGAGAGAGAGACTCAGAGGATAAGTACGGGCTCAGACGCGACCTGCCCCTGCACGGAGCGCGTTCTATCAATGATCGTCGCCATTCGCGCCCGCATCGTCCACTATCCAGAGTTCAGTTCAAGTTGTGTGCGTGATGGAGGGAAGCTGCAGCTGCAGCTGTCAAACCCGCCCGGCGCGACTCACATTGACACCTTCCTGTCCTGTCCCCCCACGCGCGGGGCTGTGTCCGTCCACCGCTGAGTCTCTCTTCTCATCTGCGAGGAACGAGAAATGAGCGGCGGATCGTGTACATACTGCACGATCATTGCATGTTATGAATAAGAGATTCAGATGCTGTTTTTGTTCAATGTTACAGTACCTGGCTGCGATTCGGATGAGAACTTCCGAAAATCCCTATCTCAGTCTGCAAGTATCAACTTTCCAATCCTCCGACGCTGGCGAGCGTCCGACTCTCCGGTCGTCACTAGTCACTGGTCAGTCCGTGCAAAATTAATGTATCACTAAGTACTCTACCGGTATCAGCGGCCGCTGTGCACTGTGAATCTGATAGTGATACGGTGCGAATCGATAGGCGTTGTGTTCGCCCGACCTCCCGCAGCACGCCCACACACAAGCGAGGCGGCGATCCCCACGCGAGTGTGGCAGCAGAGCGTGGCCATCCCCTCCCGCGCCCTGCAAGTGTAAGATATGCCTCGCCCCCCGCCCGCTCGCGTCGCCACAGTGGCAAGGGGCTGGACTCTGTGCATTTGTCGTTCTTGAATTCGGGAGCTCCAACGGCGGAGCTTGGCGTGCCTGAGATGGCAATGGTTGGCCGGCGCGCTCGTGACAGATGAGATAGCTGCTGGCGCTGGATGGCGATTGGGATTCCATGCCGTCATGCATCCGATTCCCCATCTTGCCAATAACGCCAGGTCCGCTGTTGCTGCATCAGCGGATCGCGCACGCCAGACGAGGCTCGCGGACGCTTTTTTGTAGTCGGGATCGGGATCGACAGCGGCAGCGGCCTCGTGAGGTAGCTACTGGCGACGGCGCCATGGACTATAGTGTGTGGTGAGGCCCGGGATCGGCGCTAGCGTAGTACCCAAGGACACGACTGCTGTGCCCCGAGCGAGCGCGCCAGCCTTGTGCGTTTGCTATTAGTCTTTTTAGGAGGATTGGCAGGGCGATGACGAGGAGGACAATACGCCGGCTGCGATCGTGCTGGCAGAGGCCGCAAGTGTCTGCGGGGCCGCTTATTGTCGCTGTGGTCACGGTGTGCGTCGTCGGAAACACGCCGCGCCGGCGGGGGCTCTCCCGCGCACGCCTCGCCGCTCTGCAGCAGGGTCGCTACGTCGTGCAGCCTACGCCCAGGCTTTCTGCTGTGGAATGCCCGCCAATCGACTCGTTCGTGCGCGAGGAAAGGCTCTGCCAGTGAACGGCCTTTCCGGCCGTTTTAGCGCTGATATGTATCCATCTAATCCATTCTCCTTCATTTCGCCGAGGGAGCGTAGAACGAACGCGAAAACAAAAGCCAGCCACAGCAAACCCCAGGGCCTGTTGCTAGGCCGCGGGCAAGCAGAGAGTGGATTAATGCAGCGGCGGCGGCTTCCAAGTTCGGGTCTCAGCGGTCTCTCCTACCTGGGCGGAGCACTGTACTGCTCCCCCCCCCCTGCAGTGATGCTTCGCCCGCCATACGCGCGGGACCCGGTATGCCGAGGGGAGGGGGCTTCTGCGACCCCTATCCTACGGTTTTTTCTGCGCTAGCCCACATCGGGTCCTCCGCGCTCCCGCGAGGAAAGAATGGCGATCTTCCTCGCGAGCGCATCTCTCACCGCCATAGGCTCTAACGCACGCATACCGACGGCCCTCGCGAATGCTGCCGCGGTCAGGTGTTGTGTTGCGTTTCATTCCACTGGCCCGGCGCACGAGTCTGTCTGCGCCGCACCAGCTCCTGCTATGACTGATGCTGGCCTCTAGGATACCATCATGGAGTTTTGGGCGTACACGTCTCTAAACGAGCTTTGTCTCGCCTTGTGCTGGTCCACATGGATGGGAGATGGACTGAGATTCATTGCCACTGCTTCAGATGCGGCTATGGGCACTCGAGATGGCCGGGTGGCCTGCGTCGTAACGTTACACCACTGAGATCTCACATATGGATCTCAACACTCCCTACATTTCGTGCATGTCATAGGAGCCTGCTAGCAAACAAAAAAGAGCGGCCTTGGTGGCGGCGGGAGGCGTGCCGGCCGCCTCGCTTGCAGAGTCGATATCACGTTTTGGGAATCTTCAGAGTCTGAAGCTAGACCTGAGCGCTGCCGCGATGCCCGTGGATCCCTCCCTGAGACGCGGAGACCGCACTCCCCCGACGCAGTAGCGTCGTCTGACTCCGGGCCCGACGACCGTCTCAGGGGCACGCCCTCTGAGATCTGAGCGCCCGGGGAGCAGCGACCCAAGAGAAGCCGGACGCAGATGAGACCGATGCAGGGCCGCCCCAGCGCCGTGGCTCGAGCGACGCCAGAACGCGCGGAGTCAGATGATACAGTACATCTCATCGACGATACTCTATTCTCAGGTCGCAGAGTTTGTCTGTCCTACTGGAGCCTTGGCAAAATTTACGTGCATCCTCACAGTCCCTGCTTCGAAATTTTCGACGGAGGGAAATGCATCGAACTCAATTGAATTGCTCGCATGGAATCGCTCCGCGTCGCATCGATATATGCGTTGTGCCGGAGAACATGAATTTAGCACATCTTCCTGCCAGTGTCCCTAACATTGATGAGGGAGAATCGCGCTCGCGCGCGCGTTCCAGGTCTCCGACGCTCAGGCTCCAGCACTGGTTTTTTTTTTACTCATCGCGTATCTACCGCCGCAGCTTAGATAACCCTCAAGGCATGCGCTGAAATTCTGCGACATACACTGCCCATGCGTTTAGCAGAGTTTCGGGACAGCATCGCGCACTCGGGGTCCGGCTATAGAACGTTAACCGTCCGTGCTGGCACTTCTGACTCCGAGGGTCTCCAGGACGATGAACATGGCGAAGGGGGGGACACCGTATGCTGAATCTCCATACGCTGCAGTTTCATTGCCATATTCAGAAATGTTATGTGGAGTTCAGGAGCAGATTCTCATGCGCATCAAAGCCGCATATGCATCGAAGACTGCACATTTGTAGAGCAGGAACTCTAGCCTGGCGGAACGCAAGGCCCAGGTATGTGGCGATCGCTTGAGCACGTGCTTGGACGTGTTCGAATTCCCAGGTCCGTTCAGACTCTAAGGACCGTGACGACAAATGGTTGTTTGCGTTGCCTGTGTCCCCTGGCTCCGATCAAGTAACCCGTCCCCTCTGGATCATCACGGTGTGGAGAGAGCGGCTCGCGTTCCTCAGGCACACGGAATGCCAGTGCGCACTCCATAGGCGGCGCCGCCGATCCATGGCCCCATGCGGAATTTTTGTTTCTGTTCGTCTAACCGCCCAGCTAGCGGCGCTGTCCGACCCCGCGCACTCCCACGCCCGCGCATTACAGGAATCGCGGTATGTTGACTGGGCACAGCATTGAGAGAGTGACGCGACGTGGAGTGGAAATCATACCGTAACCGTTTGTGAGCTGAGGGGATAGTACGTGCGGAACAACTGAGGGAGGGCAAGCCTTGGCCTGACTCGTCGCAAGTCTCCCCCGCCGACGGAGAGGGGACGCAGAGGCGCGCAGCATTAATCACTGGTTTCTGGTTTCGCAATATTGCTCGCTGATCGGCGATGTGGGTGTGAGGCAATGAGGAGCCCAACGCTCATGTTGCGGTGCGGGATGAGTGCGGCGGTTGGGCGTCGTGAACCCGGCATGTGCGCCTATTACCGGGACGACGACCCGGCATCGAAGCTTGCAGTGAGTGCGGATCTGTTCGTGTTTGAGCGCTTCCGGTTCTGTACCACAATCCACATCGCGGTCCCGATTTGGGCCCCCGTGTTGACGGCCTGGGTCCGCCGGCGCTTCTGCGCATTACGGTATTACGGCTTCGTGGGAAACTGGCCACTGCTTGGGGTATCGGCCCAGCCAAATTCACGGTCGGCGAGTCGGAGTGAAGACGAAGACGCCCCGGTGCGGCGATATGCGCCGTGCTTGCGCCCATGAAAGAGGAAGTGATGCGCGGATTGCGAGCAATGGTCGTCGCACTCCCGTACCTCCGTTTGCCACAGAAGTTTCTTGAAGGAATGCAGAAGCGCGACGCTTTCCCTGTGCAACGTCATGTTCTACAAACCTGTTTACATAACAGACGTTGGCGCAAGCTGTATCCGACCGGGGTGGCGATATTAGGTTTGCACGAGCGCATCGAAACAGCACGAAACCGAGCCTGGAACACTAGCAAATCCTGAGCAACGGATATGGGTGGCACACGCGCGCAAACGATAGAGAGACCGAGTTGAGAGGCCCAACAAAAGTTATGACGACCTATAGTAGCGCTGCAGTCATTGTTGACTACCCCAAATACAGGTTTGTGGGGCAGGCCTCCCACCTTTGCCACTCTCCGGCAAGTATCCTTTTAGATACATCGCCCTGGGCGGCCACGGACGTTCGTGCCTGGACTGCGCGCATCGTCGCGCGGGGCCGTGCTAGCCACCTATTAACACCGCAAGAGAGAACCCGGACGATAAGGCGCCAATTGCAAACATGAACAGCCAGGATAAGTTGCAATGCAGAATTCTTGGGCAGAAGACCGGGCCCGGCAAGATATAAGGACCTGGATACGAGAGCCTCGGAGTACACATATTAGAAGAAGGTCGAAGTGATCCAGCCAGACAGCATCCGAGCAACGGTTCCAGAGTTTCAGCTAGCAGTGTATGAAAAGAATACGTGAAAGCTCGAATGCATCCAGGCTTCCTACGGCGAGGTTGCGTCTCGATCCGGCGCAACTCGGAAGACGAGAAAAAAACGCTCAGAGGTAATATGAGATATGGTTGCAAGGGCAGAGCAAGAAGGCGGGCGTTGGCAGGCGGTCTGCAGGCAGCGTAGAAGGAATTGCGCAAAGCACGGCCATGGAAGCGGTGAGAGCGCTGAAAGAGGAAGGCGCGGTAAACTCCTGGAGCTCAGCCGCCGTTGAACACGACGGCCACCGTTCCAATCCCGACTTCAGTTCTCTGCCAGGTACAGTACAGCACGAGCCATGGGCCAGTCACAGTCTTCGGCCAGGCGGTCTACCAGCACGCCTAGTGCGCCTGGCGCGACGGCAGTGCCCACGCGCGAGGCGGACCCGCTCCAGCCCGCAGCCTCGCCGCAGCCGCCTGCCTCCACGGCGGCGCCCTCGGAGCCTGCGCAAGGCCCGAGCTCGTTTCGTCAGTCCAGCCGGCCAGTCGTGCCCCGCGGCGCGTCGTCGCGGTCCTTATCGCAACGGCTGCCGAAGCTTTCGTTGCGCTCTCGCCGGCGCTCAGTGGGCGTCGAGGACGTCGAGCAGGGCGAGGAAGGCTCTGGTACGTCCAGCACTCTATAGTTTAATCGCCACTCGGTGCTCGATCTGATCGTGCCAATGACACAGCTACGCCCTTGACAAAGCGCCGATGGCTACGCAATCTTCGCAGCAGGCCCAATAGCGCTTTTCTCCCGCCACCGTCCCATTCGCATTCCCAGGGCGAACCGAGTGGTTCCAAACGACCAGCTGCAGATGATGTCAAGCCATCTGCGGATCCAGAACCCGATGCCGCACCAGAGCATTCGGTCGTCGCAATCAGCGCTGACGAAACAGTCAGAGTACGCCCGCCAACGCCTGTACCTATCGTAGCAGCAGCTCCGGTCGACCCGGGGCCGTCCACGAGGGTTCAGGTGCCTCATGTGCAGCCAAATATCGAACAAAGACCGCGACCGTCAACATCAGCGACTGCAGAGTCGCCTGCGTCGACCACACAAGACGCACAAGCTCAGGCTAGAACGCCACCAGCTAGTAGCCTTATAATTGTGCAAGGCATTGTGCACACTCAAGACCCCCCTGCTTCGTCATCCCAACCCGCAACCAACGCCACCTCGTCCAGCGCTGGTGCTATGTCTGGTCTCCGGCCCTCGAGCCTGCTTCGCCGCCGGCGTTCCGCACGGTCTTCCTCTCGTCATTCGCTCGTCGATCCTTCTTCAACTGCTCCCCCGCAATCGGGTTTAGAGAGCGCGGATGCAGAGTCGACTCAGCCGACTTCTTCAGAGGAGGCTGCGCAACAGCTTTCCGAATCTAGCATTGAGGTGCTTGGGACATTGCTCAGGTTCGTTTGCGGCGCTGCCAACCCCGTTCCTATCGCTGAACCCATACAGCTTTGCCACTGCTGCAACGGCGGCTTCGCTCGTGACCGGGTCCATAGACCCCCTTTTCCACTCTGGTCTCGCACAGGCGCCCAATGTAGCTCCCTCAGACCCCGCACAAGGCGGAGCACCAGCCGTTGATCGTTCCCGTCGCCTCAGGACCATGCTCGGCGGTATGCGGGATATGTTCAGGGCAACCAGAAGAAGGAACGCGGAAGACCCGCACACGCCCGACGCACTCCTTGGGGAACTCGCCCGTGCCATCAACGCTGGGCTTGCAGCTGGCAGGGCTGGGGTGCCGACCGAGGCAGACGTGCAAGCGCCTCCAACCCCAACTACCGCCTCAGCTCTTCCGGCAAACGGCGGCGCTCCTTCCCCACGCGACAATCCTACCGGTGAGCGTGTGGACCCTGCAAGCCTGCCGTTGCCACCGTCTCCGAGCGTACCTGAGTTCGCACGCGACGCTGCTCCTGCGCCAGCTGCTCCCACGAGTGCGGCTCCCCCTGCACCGGAATCTGCAGCCACAGTGCCACTTGAACCCGCCGCCGCTGCATCTGCATCTGCATCGAGTCCTTCGGGAGCCTCTGCCCCTCAGACCCCACCTCAGCCGAGCCGCCCTGGACATGAGAATAGTTTCGAGCGATTCTTGCACAACCTGCAAACAGATCTTCGGACCGCGCTGACGGAGGATTACGCGCGGCCGACCTCGCGCGCGGAAAGCACGCCGACGTCCTCGTCTGATGCTTCTACGAGTAGCAGGCCATCTTCTGCGAGCGATGGCTCCGCGTCGTCAGTTCCTGTGGTCATGGTCCAAGGCCCGTCTGATTCTGAAGCCTCGCCGGAGGAACATGCTCATGGCCCGAGTACTGCGGCTGATGCGAGCGCGGGAGGCACGCCACACCGCGAGCAGGCTGGTGCGGCGGAGAATGCTCAGGGCCCAAGTCAGGGCATTAACTGGTGGAGACTTTACCGCTTCCCGCCGACGCGCATGCCTGCGGGAGCAGCGCTTGCTGGTGCTCTGCAGGCAGCTAATGCGGAGGGCGCTACTCCGCCTGCGGCGACCCAGGCTGCATCCGCTTCTGCCACGCCTGGCTCCGGAAATACGGCTGCTGGGCCTGCGCCTCCGTCTACCCCAGCGGCGGACGCACTTGTCGTTCCGGTCATCGTTGTCGGGCTTCAGTCTGTGAGCGCATTGGATGCAGCCGACATCTTGCCGCCGAACGTCAATGTAGATGGTCCTGCTCCCGAGCCTGCCCCGGCGCCTCCTTCTCCCACGCAGCGTCGGGAGCCTGCTTTGTCGCGCGCCGCCCGCGCGTTGAACCGTCTGAGCGGCGTACCATGGCGCTCGGACTCGACTGCGTCGGCGTCGCGTCCTGAAACGCCTGCACCTGCATCTACTCCAACTCCTGCAGCCAATCCGACACCCGCACCAACGACTCTTCGCGGTGGACGGACGTACTTGATCTATGTCATTGGAGGCTACTATCCGCTCAACCACTCCATCGTCACCGGCGACCTGAACTCGTTTGAAGCCCTTTGGTGCGTACTTCCTTCGCTCAACCAGTTCATTGTTTTTGCTGACACAGTTGTATAGGCAACTTGCCGACTTGCTGGGTCAGGTGAAGCCGCCTGTCGCCTCGAAAGAAGAGATCGAGAAGTCTGGTCTCGAAGTCTTCAAGGCCGACGTGCTCTCCAAATACGCCGACGAAGGCAAGGTCGCTATGAACACCGTTGAACGGTGTCTCGTGTGCCTTGACGACTACGCGGACGAGGATGACCTGAGGCTTCTCTCGTGCCGGCATGTTTTCCACAAGACTTGCGTAGACAAGTGAGTCTCTACTTCGAGCCGTCTCGAGGACGCTCTCTGACGAGGGTCATAGGTGGTTGGAAACGGGCAAGAATAATTGTCCTGCGTGTCGCGCCAAGGTACGTTTCGATGCGCTCTGAGAGGAGCAAGCCATGACTGACATTCTTGCAGGGCGTGCGTACTTCCGGCGATGACGATGCGCCAACCACTTCTTCCACCTCTGCCGAGGCTATCGTTCCTGACCCTGCTACTGCCGCTTAATCACTTTCCATTTCGCAGACTGACTCCCATCACACCCCATGTATCCTCGCACGCTCGTTTTGCTTTCATCTCTCTGCCCCTCCCCGCTGTCCGGACTCTTCTGTCCCGTTTTCGGTAAGCTTCCCACCATCCCTTCCCCATCCCGTTCCCATCCAATCGTCTCGCATTGTCATGAAATTCTTGTAGCTGCTACCCAGTCCCTGCCCCCTCTTCTGTCACTCTGCTCTGCAGCATCTCACCAGTTACAGGCTGATAATCAATGCTCCCCGCTCTGTGACCGTTGTAAAATTGCCCGAGATACCTCACATACGAAATGGAATGCTATTGTTGCCTTTCTGTCTTTGCTGGTTTGAGGGCGCAGAAGCGGTGGCTTCGGAGTCGACACCACTTGGCACTCAGCTGCAGACCATGACCGTCGACCTTCCTGCCGCTTACGCCGAGCTCCCTGATGAGGTAGCGCTGACCGAGTACTCGCACGATCTTTTGGCATTCCTGGCATCCCCGCTCGTCAGTTCAATCTTCCATCATCATCCGAACTGGGTGGTTGCGAATGGTCCGCGACCGGAGTGGGATGACTGGTGGCACTGGGCCGCTGAAGAGCCTGACCAGTGGAAGCGCATCGTGGATGGCAGCGTGGCCAAAGACAGCATCCGAAATCTCCTGAACGACATTGAACGGCTCTCGCTGCCTCGGGAATCTGGCGATCGGCCCATGGATCCGCTGCTGGATGGCAATGGCGTCCTGCCTGTTGGCATGTCGCCCAAGAAAGCGCACGAAGTTCGTAGGATGAGCGCGTTGGTTGGCGAGATTGTTCGTGCAAGTGGAAGCAGCGCGCGCCACTGTGTGGATGTGGGTGCTGGCCAGGTCAGTGAATATCTCAGGATTCAGAGCAAATCGCTTATGAGGCTTCTTAGGGATATCTTTCCAGAGCGCTTTCGTCTCCACCGCATGCGCTCGATGTACTAGCGCTGGATTCTAGCGAAGTACAAACACATGGCGCTCGCGTTCACGAAACCAAGGTCGCCAAACGTCGTGCAAAAAAGAAGAAGGATCCGTCTGAAATTCCTGCCGCTTCCGAGACTCGTTCAGGTACCCTCGTCCACCGACTCGTCAGGGTCGACCCGTCATCGTTGAAGGCCGCTATCGACGACTGGATCGCGACTTCAGGCGATGGGACTCAGTCTGCGTGTCCGGTCGTACATATTGTGGCCTTGCATGCCTGCGGCGGCCTAACGCCCAATATCCTTCGCCGATTTATCGCTCAGGCAAAAGAGCACCACGCGTTTCCCGACAAACCCGATACTGCGCCGTTAATATGGCGTCCCTCCGGTCTTACCGTCGTGGGTTGTTGTTATCATCTCATCGATCTCGACCATGGTAAGTCGAGCCAAGCCTCATTCGTCGCGCGAAACCTCATTACTGGTAGACTTCCCCTTGTCCTCGACGTTAAGACAGATGAACTCTGAGCATGACCTTCAGCTCTGTCTTCAGCACTTACATCTCGCGGCGCAATGCCCTGCTCACTGGCGCTCGTCGCCCGCGGCGTGGGAAAACACGCAGCTTGCAGTCAAAAAGATCGTTTATCGTGCGCTTCTGGTTCGTCTGCTGCCTGATGACTTTCAGCCACATCGCGATGGCGCGCCCAACGCACCTAGGCTAGGTCGTTTGAACGATTCAGCGTACGATAACTGGGCCGCATTCATCGCAATGGCTGCACCGCGCATGGGTTTTGACGCTGCCAACTTGCCATCTGACGTCGAGGGTGGAGAACTTGGACTCCTCGCGCGACAGATCGAGGTCTTGCACATCCTTCGCTGTGTTCTCGGACCCGTTGTCGAAAGCCTGATCCTGCTAGATCGGTACCTCTTCCTTCGCGAACACCTCCCGACTTCCCAGGTCGAGCTCGTGAACCTATTCGACCAAGCGACTGGTAGTGCGCGCAACATGGCCCTCGTCGTACGATGACTGTCGGAGAAAGCTTGGTCGACTCCGCGAAGTGATGCCGCGCTTCATTTCCGCCTCGCTCTCGGTACTGCCCCACCAGGAACATCTCGAGTCCCGCACTCTTCCTGAGGAATCAGTATTAAGCATGGGCTTCTCAGAAATCACCAGCGTTTCTCTCCTTACGCGCGCCATATCCAACGATTCGCCTGCCCTAGTCCATCGTCCAGGAGTCCAAAGCGTCAACTTTTGGCAAGTCGAGGGGCCCGCAGTATCGTTGTGGTTGGCCGCACCTCTCTAGAACAGATGCTTGGTATGGATGCATTGCGAGCGGTGGATATGTCGACTGTATTTAGCGCCTGCATGTTGGACCGCTGCGCTCAGATGATATCGATCGTTTCATGTGCGCTGTCCCAGGATTCACGCGCGTATTTCAAACCGAAACAGGTAGTCGGATTGCGGGATTCCCGGATCGTATCGTTCCGGCATGGCATTCAGTTCCCAATTATTGTCGTTGGCTAGGTCGTCTTCTTGTGCTGGCTCTCAGTCAGCTGTCGCTTTCGCAACGATAGCAGCAGTCTTCTCTGATCCTTGGTGTTTCTACAGGGACCTTCTCCATGCAAAGGTCGCGCCCATGACTCGCTCATCCTCCACCACCGGTGCGCGGCATCATTGCGTGGGCGCATCCCCGCAGTTGCTTAACTCTGTCGCGCCGGTGTCGCTGACGCAGAAAGGCGTAGTCAGCAGCTTCTCAACCGCCGAGGCAAAACGGAGCGGCCCTCAGCGACGGTCGACCTCCAAATCCTGCAGTAACTGCTGTCTCTAACCCGACACACACACACACCTCATCTCGCCTCAATTACCTCAGATCATGTTGAAACATCGTAACTGGCCAATTCAATCTATTTCAATGGTGTATGGAAATTCCAAAGTGATTGCGACCGGATACGAGCCTGGTCACGACTGCAACTTCGGGGGATGATGTGCTCCGAAGCACACCGAGCACAGAAGCTCCTTTCGGCAGCTTCTTTCCCCGACTTATAATCGCATCCCAAGCAGAGGTGAGGATGGCACGACTTCCTGTCCGCGCAACTCCAGAAGCTAGCTCTCCCTCCGGCTCTGTCTCAGCATGACACCAGTCGCGACCGCGGACGATACGCCTTCGAACGGCGTGCAGAAGAAAAATATCATCAGCTATGTGAGACCTTTCTCGTTCGTTTAGTCGTTGTGTCTGACGTATCCCAGGACATCAATATTCCCTATACGAAGAACAGTGAGGAGGAAGAGGCGCGCATCGCGAAAGGGACGCCGTATCCTCAGTACCTCCCCGTATGGGATAAGGTGTGGTTCGACCCTTTGCCACCCTTCAAGTTCGACGATCCTGCCCTGCACGCGGACCCTAGGAAACCAAATCTCTTCAGAGACGCTGTCAAGGTCACCGACATGACCCCGCGCATGGGGTCATTACTCGAAGGCATCGACCTTACGACGTTCGATGATACAACCAAGGCGGAGCTCGCGCTTCTCGTTAGCGAGCGCAAGGTCGTCGCTTTCCCCGCCCAGACCAACTTCCTTCAGCTTGGACCTGCGGCTCAACAGGAGTGGATGAACTTCTTTGGGAAACCCAATTATCAGCCCGTAAGTCAGCCCCGGGCGTTGACCGGATGAAGTTTCATCTCGTCCAGGTCTCGGGCAGCTTGAAGGGTCACCCGGGGTTCCACATCATTCATCGGGATGGTAACTTGGACGAGTTGAACAGGTTCTTCCAAAAGGTGAGTGCATCACGCCGTGCTTAGCCGATAGCTGAGATGGTGATGCAGAAAACCACATCCTGTCTCTGGCATCAAGACGTGAGCTACGAGGCACAACCGCCTGGTTATGTAATGTTGGGCCTATTGCAAGGTATTGGCAATGTTTGCGCAGTCCTCGCTGAGCAGTTGGTGTATTGATGAGGATGGCGACAGGCCCAAAGACCGGCGGAGATACTGTATTCGCTGCGACCGATGAGGCATACTCGTAAGATTTTGAATCTTACTGTCGCCGAATCATTCTAAATCGCGTAGACGCCTGTCACCCAATTTCCAGGCGATGCTCGACCCGATAAAGGCGATTCACTCATCCGCGAACATGATCGCCCATACTCGCGCTGCCGGAGGCCTTGTCCGCAAGGATCCGGTTCAATCCATTCATCCCCTCGTTCGCGTCCACCCGATCACGAAGAAAAAGTGCATCTTTATTAACGGCGAATTCATCACTGGCTTTTCGGGGTTCAAGGACCCAGAGTTCAAAGTGCTTTCCGACTTCCTGCTGAATCACATTGTCACGGGACATGACTTCCAGGCGCGCTTCAAGTGGCAGCCGGGCACCATCGTCATCTTCGACAATCGTTCAACACTGCGTTCGTTTAGGCTCTTCCACATCCGTGCTCCCCAATCTCATTCCTCATCAGATACAGCTGTTGTGGACTATTTCGACGAGGAGCATGGCGCTCAGCCGCGCCATATATTCCGCCTGGCGGCCATGGCAGAGGTTCCGGTACCTGTGCAGACAGCCTAGGACCTTCACGCTTGCAAGTGTACTGAGACTCTCGTCAAATCAAGTGTCCTTACAAAATCCTATGCGATACATCAGGGCATGTTGCAAAACATATAGCCAGAAGAGCGCTATGACAAGGTCACCGCGGCTGCAGGCATAATCATTAACTCATAATCCCCAGCATAATTTTCCAAACCTACTTACCGTGAAAGGCCTAATCTCGCTAGCCAGTCGTTCAGCTTCGTCTAGTGAGAGAGTATCCTCGCATGCGTCTAGGAAGTCAACATAAGCTTCAATGCGCTCGCCGAGGGGGACCGTTTCCTGCAGCTTCGCGAGCTGGCCACAAACTCGCTTGTGCGGATAGGTATCCAGCTTCCAGTGGCGCTTCTGGCAGTCGCGAGAGCAATACTGCACGAGCCTGCATGAGCCACAGCGCTGCATTTTCCCGCCAGGCATGTCCTGCGGGTGTTTGGAGCATTCGGGCAACGAGCAGCCAACGTGATTCCTGATGTTGAATATTTGGTCGAACAGGCGCCTGTATGGGTCGCTTTGTGAGTCGAGCGACATCAGTGTGTATTCCCGAATGTCGGAGGGCATGCGGCGCAGCGGTGTACCGAGTGTCTCGTAGATAGTGGCCGCAAAGACGCCGAGCTGTTCTTTCTCTAGTCCGGGACTAGACACTTCGCGCGCAAGCAAGATAGCGTCTAGGAACTTCTGCTCGAAACCGCGCACGAGCGCGGGCAGTGAGTCCACCTGCGAGCCCGGACCGGTCGCGATGAGCTGTACAAGCATGCCAAGGCATTGAATGCGGTATGCAGGCCGATGATCACCGGGTCCGTCCCATGCCTCGTCGCCCTGCCCAATCCGTTCTGCGGCGGCAGACTCGAGCTGTTGACAAAGGGTAGAAACGAATTCTGCGCGGCTACTCGGCACGTCTAACTCGGCCATGAAGTCGCGCCGCACGTAGCCCATGACTCCAATCCAAGCAGTGGTCACGTTGGCGCTCTCCTCCTTAGTTAACCAATGAAGCATAGGCTTGAAAGACTGCTGCGGACCAGCAGGCAGTAGGTCTCCTGACGACGTTGGCCAAAGGCTGCCGTTTCCGAAACGTTGTGTCGTCAGACCTTTGGAGCGCAGCAAGCAAGCACTGATAATCGAACACAGAAAGGCCGCCAAGAAGCCGGCGTGGCCGAATTCCCAGGTCGTCATAAGCAGGTGCTCGATTTCTCTGGTGCCCTTCGGACAGTTCTTCACGATGCGTTTAATCCATCTATCGCGTGCAGCCGTTTGCGGCAACGTCAAGTACGCCATAATCCGCGACAGGAATTCGTGGTGGCTCCTCCTGAGCGTGCGTACGGTCGCATCACGAACGTCCTTGTTCAGATAGTCTCCAAACTCCACATCTGCGCAGATCGGGCAGATTGTGGGGCGACTAGGATCCTCGATGCCCCGAGAGAGTTGTGATATGATGGCCTCCATACAAACAGCACGATGAGCGAGAACTGTCCAGGTAGTGGTGGTTTGGTGGTCGTCGGAGAGCAAGAGCACTGGATCCGATCGGTATCAGCCGTGCAACGTTGTTTGCGCGTTCTTCATGCAGTCACGTGGCACGCAATTTCTGTTGAGCTAGGATTGTATATTACTGCGTTTACTGGTCTCAGATGCATTCGCAACATTGCGTCTAATTTGGAGTCGCTCTCAGTGCGCATTAGGTAGTAATTACATTGTGATCATCAGGTGATTTAGGTCCGTCCCGCCGTACAGTAAATGCCAACTTCATCCCCGTACTCTTAGCGAAAAGCCGACTTTGAACACACGCGCCGCGATGATGAGAAACGAGCCCACGAGTGACGTGACGCCGCCGTACACCCATAGCGCCGTGAAGCCGTAGCGGCTCTGGATGGCGCCGCCCACCGGAGTGCCGACGAGCATTCCTATAGAGACGATGGCGAACGCCATTCCCATCCTCGTCCCGATCTTTCCCCTATCCGGCGAGAGGGCGACGTAAATCGGGGGTGGCAGCGAGACGAACGTCCCGCTGAAGAAACCGTAGAGAACGCAGAAAACGACGAGCGGGCCGAGTCCCTCAATGGGGATGAGGCAGAAGATGAGAACGCCAGTGAGCACGGCGCAGGGCATCATCATGTTGAAGGGACCCGTGCGGTTGGCCAGCAGGTTGGGGAAGATACGGCCGAAGGTCGAGCCGGCGTTAATGATGGAGAGCATGTAAAATGCGAGATGCTTGCTGGTGATCTGCTTGGAGAGTGCGTATAGTTGGATGTAGAAGAACGGCGTGTATAGCCCCATGAAGACGATAAAAGAGCCCGCCATGAAGAGCACATAGGGCGGCTCCTTAAACGCGTCGAGGTCGAGCATTTTGCGCCGAGACGAGGGAAGAACGCGGGCGCGCATAAGAATATTGGGAATCAGCAGCGTGACGAGGGCGATGAAACCGATGAGACGCGCTGTCCAGGGAAAGCCGATTTTGTCAATTAGAGTGTGCAATATGATGGGGTAGACCACTCCCCCGATGCTGCTGCCGGCGGCGGCTATGCCCATGGCGCCGGCAAGTCTCGTCGTAAAGTAGGTGCTGAGAATTGCCACGCTGGGAACGAACAAGCAGCCCATCCCGCCGCCGACGCAGAAAGCTTGTGCAAGGAGGACTTGCCAGTACTCCTTGCATAGGCTCAGCATCATCAGGCCGAATACGACGAGAACGGTGCCAACAGCAAGCAGGTGGCGGAGGTATCCAGCGTCGTAGATGGGTCCAGTCAGGACACCGATGAGCATGAGGAGGAACGCCTGAATCGAGCCAATCCATGAGATGGCGGACGGGTCGGAATCCTTGAGGATGTTGCTTTCGTAGTATGTCTGATAGCTCCCGAAGGAGTTAACGATGCCCCTAAGAAGGATTAGAAGGGACGCATGGTCGGCAAACTGCACACAAAGTAGGCATAAAACTCACCAAGTATTGAAGAATAGGAAGAATGAACCGACCACTTGCAGCCACGCCTGCAAGCCGCCATTCGGCACAGAAGAAACGTTTGTAATCGAGTGCTTCGATTTCGTCTTCTCCAGTGTCTGACTCTGCTGCGAGACGTCGGCCGCGCTTACAATGCGCGTCGAGGTGAACTCCTGGTCCCGCTTTTCGTTCTTCTTATTTGCGTCTATGTCGGCCGCCGAAGCAGTCGACGATGGAGACTCGGCGCGCTCAATGTCGGCGCTCATTCCGGTCCACGAAGGCGCAGCGAAGATTCGGCGGTTGCAGGCGAACGGTTACCCACGGGGGGAGTGAGTGTTCCAGTGGATGTGCGACGAAAGTCGCGGCCGACGAGTATGGCTGGCTCGTCTAAGTCGTGGAAGGAGAGTAAGCGTATTTATAAGTGTTCACCCGGAACATATCACGGGATTTTGACGCCAGAGGATTACTAATACGCGCGGCGGGAGCGCCATCTAATCAGATAACGGAACCGCCGCGGGCGAACGGGAGCTGTCTTGTGTCATCTAATCAGATAACAAGCTGACAGATCATCCGTCGACAGGAATAGTTAGTCTAGGAAGAAACCGCCGGCGACGAGCGGGAGAGCTCTGTGCAGGCCACTTGTGTTTCGACAACCTTGGGATATACATACGAGGATGTACTCTTTTCCGAGCCGGGGGTAATGTCTTCGGAGTAGCTTCGGAGTGCCCGGCCGCGGGCTACCGAAGTTAACTCCGATTCTACCTATTCGCGCTGCTTTCGTTCGCAATGTCTCGAGGCGCACGTGACTCTGGCGCTGTGGTCGGCCTCGAGTCTCTGTCAATGAGAGACAACTACGCTGGGGGTGTTGCTGAGGTTCGCTCATTGAGATCAACCTCAGTCACTGCCTGAGATATGACCACGACGTCGCCAGTACTACACGCGCGTGGGAGCTTCATATCGCAATCCACACCTTCCAGGAGTCAGGGCATGCGTGATTACCCTGCTTAACGCGTGAGCATCGTGTCTCGTACTCGTTCGCGTGTGCGTTCCATCTTACGGCGCCGAAGATGGTGGAAGCACGAACACCAAGACGAAGGCACAGAGCCTTCGCCGTGTCATGTTCTGGACATGGCCTGTGGTGCGTACAGTCCAATCATTGGCTGAAGAGTAAGGTCACTGAACCTCTTCTAGGTAGGTGCGCGCTGCTCTCAAAAAACATTCATGAATTTTCGACTTGTTCCCCAGCGGCGAGGTGACCGTTTGCGTTCGTGAATGGGAGGCACTTGCCAAGGCTCTCGACATGACGAAACCCGTTGCCCGTCCTTTGCGTCGATTAGCGCCCATTGCGCCAGTGCCGC
Organism: Auricularia sp. M12; assembly: GCA_037042885.1. NCBI lineage: Eukaryota > Fungi > Basidiomycota > Agaricomycetes > Auriculariales > Auriculariaceae > Auricularia > Auricularia sp. M12. The sequence continues at coordinate 1,217,425 of CM073209.1, forward strand.
CGACATTCTCGTTCAGCATGACAGCCACCGACCCTGTACGCCGCCTGTACTCATTGCGCGCATCCTGCTAATTCTGCGGGTAGTACACTGGCGATGCCTTTCATGCTCGAACAGGCGCTGAATGCCTCGCGCTCTCCTTTGAAGACATAGCCAACGAGAACCTCCCTGGAGATCACGTCTTCGAAATTGTCTTTGTCTCCTTCGCGCTGCACCTGGTCCCAGATGCCTCAAGCCTCTTTGCGCTACTGTGGGCTTTATCCACCAGGGCACGCTGGCTCGTTGTCATCGGGCCACATAAGAAACCAGAGGTAAGCGCATGCGAAGCTCATGCCATGAACACGAACCAATGCTTGTGCAGATTAAAGACGGTTGGGGCTGGATAAGATGGGACATCGACGCATGGATGGAGGCTACTGATTCGGGGCACTTGCGAGATCTCGTATTAGAAAGGTAGGCCGCGGCTCAGGCTTCAGCTCAACACTGCGACTGATGCTGCTGCAGGGTTCATTTACGAGCCTACCGTAGCTTGAATACATGAAACGACCGACCGCCTGCTCACGCAGAGAACAACAGCAAATCATTTCAACCATTGGAAATGGGTATCAACAAAACCACAAACGATACTGATCAAATACAGCGGAATACGGAGTAGCACAGCGACAGCAAAATATTACGAGTACAATATGATAAACACAATAGTCCCAGCGAAAGCAAATAGACAGCAAGTCAAGCGACAGCCCTCAAAATCATTCTACGTCGTCTACAGGTTCTCCTGTGACCCCGTCTTCGCTCCACAAAGCCATAAACTGCAAGACATGAGCTGAAGAAAGTAACTGCGACAGCAGCAAAACCCACCCTCTTGAACTGAGCAGCCACGTCTTCCTGGTTGGTGATCGGCTGCGTTGCAAACGGCATGCGCGCCCACGAGATGATGGCGTCGCCGCGACGGGTGGCAGGTTTATCCCCCAGCGCACTCTTCTTGCCCGGGACCCACTTCATAGCTTTACTGATCCACGAGTCAATCACAATGCCACCAATCATGCGAAGACTACATACTCCTCGGAAATGGAGTAAAGCGCTTTCAGATGAGCTTTCAGCAACAACACAAGCCCAACGACGACCGAAGTCCGGGCAAGCGCCAGTTGGTCTTCTATAGTCACCATCAGCCGGGACGCAAGTGAAAAAACAATCGGACGTACGTGGACTCTTCCCTGCTACCCCATCGACGTCCTGCGGAAATAAGTCGAAGTTAGACGCGGGCACATACGGACGAGGTGAACGTACCATGGCATTATCAATTGCGACCTCCGAATCGCCGTGTAACTGACGCAGCAGATTTGAAGGCGAGATGACCTCGACGAGTTGCATGCCCGCAACGGAAAGAACAGATGTCAGATGACGGATGATTGTCAAGACTTCTTCTAAAGTCTTGTAATCCAGAGTCGCCAGGTTCTCTGCCATGTAGCGCGCAAAGTCGATATCGTCCTGGTTGACAGTCGCGTCAGGACTCGCTAGGCCGTTAAGAAGGTCGCATACCTGGGACGACGAGAGTGCGGATGCGTTGACATCGAATGCGCGGACAATGGCCTTCAAATAATCTTGTCGCGACGCGCGCTTTTCACGGACCAGCGAATACCAGCGATGGAGAAGTGCGATGGGAACGGGCTGGGAACGGAAGCCTACGCATAGCCATTTATGTAAGCAAACATCGCGGCGTGTTGCGACGGACGCTGACCTTGCACAAGCCCATCGGATATTTTGACCTGGTAGGCAAAAGACATTCGCGCGCACTCGAGGTAACGAATGTTGACGAGCGATGCGTGCTTGGCATGCAATACAGCATGCAAAGCATTGGCGCGGGCACTCAGCAGGGGTGTTGGACTCGTTTCGAGGGCTACAATGGTCGGTAAACACTATAAAAATGGTCAGGTCACATTCGACGCTGAGAACGATGAGCAGTTCACCTGCAAAGGATGAGCCAGACCCTGTCGAATTGTGAAAGTGAGAATATCCATGGCCGAATTCTGAATTTGAGGCTGCTTCGTGAGGGCAGCATCTAATATTTGTTGCAGATAGCGCTGTACGACGGCTGACGCAACACTGCACCGCGCATGAGCACTAGACGATGCTGCCATCATTGCTACGTACCCAGATTCGGCAAAATCATGGGTATTGCCAACAAGCTTGTCCATGTTGACGTTTGCGTCTGCATCCTTCGACTTCGACTCTGAGAAGCGGCTTCAGCGTCAGCTTCCCGAGGCTGCAAGTGCGGCCGAGCTGACCTTTCTCCTTCGCAGAATGCTTCTCGGATTCCGAGATTAGGAAGTCTTGTATGATTTTGAGCAGTCGACCGCGGACGTCCTCTTCCGGAGAGGCGAATATTGCGTCCATCATTTCCGCGGAGGATTCGAGGGTCATGAGAGTCGGGTACGCGCGAAAGAGAAAGCCTAAGAGTCATCAATGTACTTTTCCGGGAGGGATATAGCATGTGGGCCATACCGAGACATTGCAACAAGCGTGACCGCATTGCGCCGTCGGTGAACTTGGAATACAGTGATAACAGGGACTTGTACACGTGCAAAGATATGGAATCCTGAACGAGTTGAGTGCTGCAACCCGAGACAGAGATTCTAAGCATACCTTGGACACCACATCAAGATCGTTAGCGAGTGCTATGCGAAATATCAATACAGCATTCATGACAGCTCAATCTTGGACGAACATGGCTGATCAATCCGAACACGGTCGAAATCGCAGTGCTCTGTCAGAAGGGAGACAATAATGATAAGAATAGATAAAGGTCGAGTTGTTGCGGCAAGTTTCGAGGGATCGACGGGTCGGCGCATGAACTCCTGCAATTTGGCTGCATGCCAGGTGAGCAAACGGCGCATATAGAAAGAGAGTGGATGCACCATTGCAAGACTTCAAGAGGCCAACAAGGCGTACATAATCATGTGTCAGGTGTTGAACCACTGAGCACATGCACGCGACAGTCTCCTGTAACGCCTGCGAGAAATCAACGCATGATCCAAGGCGCAAGCAATTTGCTCCTACCGCAATGCCACCTGACGACGATGGCTTCACAATCATGGGTTGTAGAGTCTGCTGAAGTTCTGCGCCGAACTTCACTGCAGTTTTCGGCATCAGCGGAATCGACGACCGGAAGATTTTGAGGAGGTAGTCAGAAATCAGCTGCTCCTCAGCCTGGTATCTCGTTAGAGGGGCACTATGGCGGGATGACATTGAACTGACGGTGGAAGGATTTTTCAGGTACGGTAGCAGAGTGGCAGCCTTCGAAAACGAGATAACAGCAGGATGAGCGTTGGTAAACAGGTAGACAGTCTTGATGCAGTTTATGACGTTCTTGTAAAAGGTCAGCAGAATGTGAGGAGGGGAAACTGTGGCGCACAAAGTCAGGGAAGTCTTGCGAGTCAACGAGGCCGTCGATAAGAACGTCGCAAATGTCGGTGTAATGCGAGCGTAAGGCAGCGGCCTCTTTACCCTCCTTATCCGACACAATCTAGGTGGATATGAGTTGGCATCATAAGCGATATTCATCGTTAACGTACGCGGTGAAGCATGTCTTCTAACGGGCTTTGGCGATCCTTGAAAACGCCAGTAACTCCCATGATGACATGAGCTTTGGCGAGCAGCTGAGCCCTCTCCTCGTGTGCATGCTTGCTCTTCTGAGTACCCTCCAGACCATCCAAGAACCAGAGTTCCTCCATCGTCTTCGCAGCAAGGTCCTGGCAAAACTTTCAGCAAGTCAACATGCAAACTCGTGTGTGCCCAAGTACCTTAACGGTGTCATCTTCGTCCAGTTGTCGTAGGACAAGGCGTGAGCAAATATCGATCTTGCGGCTGGCATCGTCCGTCACCGAATACATGGTCTTCAAGAGCTTGATCACGCGCTTGCGCACGCCGAGTCCAGTGTCCTATTGCACCGTCAGCAAGAACGTGACTCGGAATAGACAGGCGTACCGCGATACGGTCTGCAATCCGTGCGTAATAGTCCGCTGCAACCTCCGGCGACTGGATGATATACTTGCCAATCAACTCTACGGCAGCATCGCGGACGGCAGGCGAGTTGTCCAAGAGGTGGCTCTCGATGGCGGCTCGAACTTTGGCATTGCGCAGGATTTCAGGGTCGCTGGTCACGATGTGGCCGAGAGCTCGTAGTGCCTTGCTCCGCATGAACACCGCGGGCGAGTCCAGCGCCATAAGAACCACGGTGAGGATAGGATCAAAGGCATTCTTGAGGCTTTGGATGGTCCCTATTTCCTCTGCAAGTCGGTCGACACGGGCGACCTCTTCTTCCGTTCTGTATGCATCACAGTTTAGTGCCAAGGTGAGCGATGAGCGCTGCTCAACGCACCCGACATCGAAGACGTCATTCGAGGCACCTTTCCAGACGGTGCGCATGGCCTGCTTCATCTTCTGCCCGATCTGACGAATAGTCGCCTCTTCAGATTTCGACCCGGCACCCTCCTCCGCGATGGAACGCAAAATGGATTCGCATCGAGGAAGAAGGGCAGCGAGTTCGTAGCCCCAGCTTGCCGCCGTGAGTTCCTGCGCACTCTGTAGACTAGAATGAGTTTCAGAGACGAGGCACGGATAAAAATGCGCACGTCGTATGCTTGATCCTCGGACGCTCGCTTCGCAAGATGGTCGGTAACTTCGCGATGAACAGCGATAAGTCGATCCAAGAGCGGGATGTCCAGCTTGGAAACGACCTGGACAACGGTGAGTACAGCTGCACATTACCGCACGAAGGCAAACTTACTTCGTCAAGCGGCCGTAGCGGTGTATCCTTCGTACGCTTAGATGACTCGGGCTGAGCAAATTTCAACAAGCTAGTCCGCAGACGCGCTGCGACAGTTCCAAGGTGGTCCAGTGCAGAGGCTTTAGCGCCGTTGCTGTCGTTGGCGTTGGCGCTCTTCACGTCATCCAAACTCGATACCTGTTCGCGCATTAGTGCATGTTTACTGAGTAAGGCGATCAAGGTTACCATGAATTTGCAGATGATATCCAGTATGAGGCCTGCAGCGGGCCATTCGGGCCAGAAGAGAACGGACAACAGATCGGAAATGAGGTTATCAAAAATCGCACGGTACTCGGCTTCGTTGGTGTTCTTCGAGTTCTTGCCCTTGCCAGCACTGAATTACGATTAGTAAATGAGAACCATTGTCTAAGATATGCGCACCGCTGGGTCAAGAAGTACACGATCGTCTTGGCTGCCTTCGTGGCAGATTCAAGACCATTCATGTAGAGGGAGATCTCCTGCAGGGACGGTCAGCAAGGGTCGCACGCGCAACAGCACCAGCTGACCTCGCGGTCGCGATCAGTGATGAACGGCTCGGTCGCCTCGTTGAAGCTAGACTCGCTCCTCTTCAGCACGGCAGACTGCTGCCGACTCAGCGCAAGCTTTCGCGCATCAATGCGGACGTCATGTGCGGAAGTTTGCACGAGCTGCAATAACAGCGCCGAGACAGTGTGTATGGACTTGCCGTCGCGGAGCCTGGCGAAGAGTCAGCACTCATCCTCCAGCGAACGGACGGATCGTATACCTAAACTGGCCAGCCTTTTGCTTCAGATCGGGGAGCTTGATCAGCGACGTTAAAATCTCTTCAATGATCCACGAGCGTTGAGCGCTATGGCTGGCGAAAATCTAGTATCGAGAACACGTCAATTCCGCTCTCAACTAACAAGTCGTCGGCGTACACTGCGAATGAGTGCGAGCGCCGCCAGCCGCAGTCCTCGGAGTGCTGCAGTACCACCGAGGGCGTTCAGGACAAACGAGGCGGACTTCTCCTTGGTCGCTTTCGAGCCTTCCGAACCGAACTCGACCACGAAGAAAGGTCCGATCGCGATGTACACGGCTTGGATGATGATTTGGTCCGACATAGCGACACCAGAGCGGCTGATGAGCATGTTGATGCGCGGTAGGACGGAGCTGAGCGTCTGGAAAATCTCGCCCACAGCCGATCGCCTGGAGTTGGAGGCATTGGAGCTGCCCTTGGCGACTTGAAGGAGAATGAGCGAGCTTTGCCCTATTAAACGGTGAGCGCGAAGCTATGCAACCTACGAGGACGAACCATGAAGGTCGGTGTTGGCCTCGACAAACGGATAGATAACCTTCTCCAGCAGGTTCTTGATGGTGCTCAGGCATGCAGTAATGAGCTCCTCGGAGTAAAGCTCCATAGAGCATGTCAGCAAACGCGAAAACGCGCAAATCTTCAATGGGAGATTCACCTGCTTGGGCAGCTTATCAGCAGCGAGCAGAGCAATACAGCAGTCCGCGGCCAGCACGGCCTCCTTCGCGACCTCGAGCGCGCGGTCAAGTTTGTCGAAGTCGGCAGTTGTCAAGTCCTGGAGATTGCCAGCGCCGTCGTCGCCAGGACTATGCGACTTATCCCGTCCATCGCGCGCAGGACTCTTGCCACGTTTCTTCTTTGACGGGCTCTTCTTCGCCTTGCTTGGTGTGCTAGTGATCAGGTTGGCAGCAGCAGAACCCGCTGGCGGACCCGCAAACGGGTCAAGGTCCTCGCCTGCCCGCACGCTGCGCTCAAGCAGCTTCAGTGTGCGCGACAGCCTTTGAGTGTCGGTATCCGCCAACCCGCCGACCTTGCGAGGCGAACCGGGCGCGTCCCGCGAAGTCAGGCGCTCGCGTTTCGTCGGCCGTGCAACTTTCCCGATGATCTTGGAAAGCTTGAGCACGACGTTGACCGAGAGCATAGGGCGCGACCAGTCCGATGTCAGCGAGGAGAAGAGCTTTGAGGGCTGCTCTCCCGCGAGGTCCACGTCCGACGGCAGATTATCTTCGGCCTCGATGAGCTCGTCCACCAGCTCGATGAACTTTTCCAGGGGCACTGCAGTGCATGTTAGACTCGGCTGGGTTAGAATGGTAAGGACACCAACCTCGTCCATCCCGGTCTCCAGTTTTCTTGCCAGAGCTTTTGAGCATCGAACGCTGTGCACTGCTCAGCATACGGTTGCGCAGAGGCGTGTCCTCTTCGTTGGCGCTGTCTGATCCATACCCGCCCAGGTCATCATCTTGCAACTTCTTACTCGAGAGCATAGGCTGTTTCACGGGCGTCATCCAGCCTTTCGGTAAGCGCGGGAGCTCAATGTATGGCACCTTCTTGGCCCTGCTACTTGGCATTGTGCTGAAGCGCTGACTTGAGGTGCTTGTAGAGGGTGTGGCAATGGGTGTTGACCCTGGGATATTGGGACTGAAATAAGCCGACTGTGTGCGCTTGATCGTGGGCGACTCGAGCACGTCGTCCGGTTTGCGCTTCCGCGGTGTCTGCATTGCGGGCGAGGAATAAGTCGGGTTCATGTCCAACGCAAGCGGATCGGGGCTCTCTGGCGGGCGGGACTCGAGGTGCTTAGGAACAGCAAATGGCGCGCGAGGTACAATCGGTCTTTTCAGGCGCAGGCGGCCTGCGCACGTCGTTTTGCGAGGGCCGGCGAGCATGCGGTTGAGGCGTGGGTGCAGCGTCGGATCCCTGAGACGCGTACGATAACCGCGAGCTTCCAGGGACAGATTTTGCGGGCGAGCTCCGTGCTGCCAGGGTTGCTGTTTCAGACGGCGTCGATGGCATTGAGGAAGGCACGGCCGTCTGACTGCGCGAGCTAGATGGCTGACTTTCTCGGGCCAGGTACTCATTAAAGAAAGACGAAGAGTCGGCCGCCGCAAACCGCCTCTGGGGCGGGATCACAGCTTGAACCGGTTGTGGCGGGGGAGGAGCAGGTCGCGGTGGTGGTTGCGGCATTGGGCCCAGTGCGTTACTCAGAGAGGATTCAGAAGAGTAGATAGGCTGCGTTGACTGAGGAAGCGGCCTTTTCTGGTCGCGGGAATAATGAGAGGACGAAGACGAGCGGGTCGGACTAGACTGAGATCCCGGGTACTGCAGCGCATTTGCCAGCGACGACGACGACGCAGAGGACGATGCGTATGTCGGCTGCTGATAATGCTGAGGTGCTGGCTGCATTGACTGCCACTGCGAGGATGTAGAGTTATGGTTCTGCTGTGTCGGATACCTAAATGCGCGCTGTCAGGCACGCCCGCCTCGTCGCGCCAAAATGGAGCTACATACTGGACTTGAGGCACGGTTACGGGTGCCCATGCCTGCTGCACGGGCATAACGGAAGCTGGGCCCACCAAAGGGTTCTGGTCGTACTCTGAGTACGGCGGCGGGTTGGCGGGATATGCCATCTGCTGTCGCTGCTGCTCGGGGTAGAACGAAGGCTGGGCAAAGGTTTGTGACGATGGCCCAATGGTAAGAGAGCTCAAATGCCGGGCAACTGGCTAACGGTCAGCAGAAACCCGTGCCAGACGTGGTCAACATACCATGCGAGGTGGGCGTTGCGGCAATGAACGGATACCCGTTCAGCGTGCGGCGCGTGTCTGGGCCAGGTGCTGGCTGGCCCTGGCCCTGGTAACCGTAATGCGTCTGCTGCTGGCCGTTGTACCATCCGTTGCCATCGTTCATCTCGACGAGAGCACGCCGCGCACGAGACGCGCCGGAGTAAAGCACGAAACGGAAGAGAGCGTTCCTCGGCCCGTTCCGGTGAAAAGTCCGATCGGCAGCCGCGAGTTGCAGACGGCGCGACACGGAGCCTCCACTCCCTAGGTGAGGTCTGTCTCCCATAGAATATCTGTATGTGTAACAGCTAATCTCAAGGATCAATTATCTCTGCTACTTGATCAGCGCTCGCACATGTTACAGTACGATCGGCAGACTTTACGCGTAGCCCAGGTCCCTCACTTGTAACTCTCGAGAGGATTCCATATACACTTTCACCGGCAATTTCACTCATGGCTGCGAACTCGGGAAACTCGGGACTGCCTGGTTCAATGCCCATGACTCTATCAACAAGATTGGCGACTGCTCTACGCCCACTCATGCAACGATTGTCACCGTCAATAACACGACGACACCGTCAATTGCAATACCTGCACGTTATATAAGAACCAACCGACCTTTACAGAAACAGATATACTGTACATACCGTGGTTCACGCCATCAGTGCCCGGTTTCAAGAGCCCAGTGATATTCTGGGCAACAGCTTGATAGTGTGCACCAGGACCGATATTTGACCCAGCAACAGCTGCTGCAACAAACTTATCACTGCGCAACATACATGTCAAGGATGACACGCATTGCAAGCCAGTCACAGCTCACCGGCCAAGATCGTAGCCGTTGGGCACGATGTCATGGTGGTGCGCCAGGTCCATCTCTTGCGACAACGCGAGGAACAGCGCGCCAGTGCCCTGTTGGCGCCACATTCGCAAGTGGTTGCCTGTATAGTATGCATCGTTCAGCCACCTCCACAATCGTACGAGACGGCGGTGCCGCTCACCGCCGTTGAGAGTCTCCAAGCACGTTCCGACGTTCAAGTCGCCGAAATCCTCACGATAAATAGCATTCTGGTCGAAGCGTCCCTGGCCGTCGCCGAGGTCTGCCTGTTGGAAGCCGCCGCCATGCTGGCCGAGGCATTCCGTCGAGAAACCGAGGCTTTGCACGTATGTCAAGAAGCCCGTGTCGGTGAGAACGGCGCGCGAGGATTGGCCGCTAATGATTACCTGCACGCGGATGTTGGAGTCTGGTAATGATCACAAGTAACAGAGACTCACATTCAGCGGTTCGCCCAAGTTGTCGCTTGTCGCGAAGTTAAGCATACGGCCGCCACCTTCCGCGGGGTTCTTGAACGTCGCGCGATCAGTCGCGACACCGCGCACTGCGCTCGCGAACAACAAAGCGAACACGGAAATCCTCGCGAGCATGGCGGGGGGAAAGAGGAAGTGGAATGAGATCGGCACCAAGGAGCTGCGCGCTAGCTATATGTCCTGCACCTTGTGCTGACCCGGTCATCGCAAGATTCGCATTGGACCCGCTGGCACCATCTGATGAGCCAGCCCTAACCTTGACCGGGCCCGCGTCGCCGAGCACCGAATTGCCACCCGGAGATAGATGTCTGTTTCGGTCAAGGCTTCGTCTTGTTGAACCGCGGAAAGGAGTCAGACTCGCTGTCGCCGTGCGCTGCGTCAGGGAGAAGCACGCGTCCGGCGCAGCGATTGGAAATTTGGAACGGAGACGGCCACGGCGCGAGGGGAAGAGTTAGAGATGTGCATCTGCACAGCATCAGCATCCAGAAAGGACAAGGTGATAAAATTAGAGCCGAGGATCCTGGGGTAAGACATTGGGCGTCCAACGGAAAGGCGAAGATGTGCTGACCATCAAAGCTCGAGGAAGTCTCGGTGGCCCTTTGCTGCCAGAGGCTTACATATGTTCAGAGGTTGGCTGCGGCTTATTGGGTTATCTTACCATGATTGCATTGATCAGAGGCCGGTGCCAATGGCCGGTGCGATGCTGATCTACGGGCATTTGGAAGCGGGCATGTGCATGATCGCATTGTCTGCCACGATGCACGGAACGCCCTGTCAAGGTGAGCCACAACCATAAGATAGCACGGACGTCAACACGCACCGTATCAGAGCTTTCCCTTCGCCTGCTCCCCGTCGCTTGTTCCTTTCGCCCCGCCCTCCCCTTACTTTCCTCGTTCTTCCAGCCATGCGGTTCCGTATTGCATCGCTGCTCGTCGCAGGGCTGCTCTCCACGAGCGCATTCGCACTGGGTATCAACTGTCGGGGTTCGAGTAAATGCGGCGGCCTGCCTGGCGACACGCTGCAGCGCATCCACGACATGATCCAGGAGCAAATTGACCCAGCATTCTTCTTCCCCGACGGCCGCCAAATCGCGTGCGCGAACTCCGTCTGCGCATTCCTGCAGAAGTCGCAAGGCGCGACCGGCCAGCTCGTCAAGGACATCCTGACAGACCTCAAGAACCACGATTGCAAGATATGTGGCTCGGTCCCCACGCTGTTTCGCAACGGCACGAACGACGTCAACAAGGGCGAGCTGACGCTCAACTTCGTCAGCCAACCCTGTGGAGACGCGACTGCGCCGTGCCTTGGCATGCTGCCGCAATTCCAGTAGCTGGACTGCGCGGGAACATGCCATGCAATCTTGGGCGGACGTGATACGCGCGCGCAGGTTCCACAGCAATAGTAGAAGTTCCAGGGACCGAGCAGAAGCGAGCCCGTATGAAGTTACTGTCGCCGAAGAAGCCATGCATCCGTACCAAGTCCCTTTAGCTTGCTGTCACTTCATTTGTAGAGACCGAGGTTCCTGAAGGGTGTAGAGCAAGTATTTGGTCTGGACATAAGTCGGATAATGTGACGCGGATTCCTGTTCTTTCCATTGGGTGTGCGATAATTGGGATAGGTTAAGTTCAGGGACATCCAAACTCCGCGGTTTGCGCTTTCTCTCCGTCAGCTCGCCCAATGACAACGTTCCTTACCCCAACATGATCAGTGCGCGACGAGTGCAAATATCTACATTCGTATATGGACGGTGGGCCGGACCATGGCATTAGGAGATGCTATTGTCTGTCAGCGCCTTTGCCCGATAAGGACTGCATCTCGCACGACGACGGTTCTTCTTGCCCTTCCCGTCCCCGTGCTCGCGACGTTAATGCCCTGCTTCTTTTCCTGCCTGTGCTCTTCTTGCGCCTCACAGTCGTCATTGCTCGGGACAGACCAGAAGGCAGACAGGGCTGCACTGGAACTTGTTCTTGTTCCCTGATCACGCCCTGCTCTGCACAACGGCTCCTAGACTGTGAGCCAGACGCGATGCTTTATCAGGGCTCATCGCATGGATTTGTAGAATGCAACGCAGGTCGCTTACCGATTCGGAGAGGCTTTACTGTAGTACTATGTGATCAGGCCGTGCTACCCTTATATCTCGACCGTCGAGGCTTTTCCCCGCATCTGGGCACCTGATACCATTGGATAGACCAGTGATCGGGCGCGACGGCAAGACCCTTGAGCATATCCAGTGACCTATTCCTCATTTTGCCAGGACTTGTGCTCGCAAACCCTCTGCAGCATTCACGAAGGCGACGAGGTACTTGTCCCTATATGGCTCGTTAACCGCAGCAAAAGCATCTAGGGACCGGATGCCGACCAGTTTCGGTATGCCCAGCTCGTTGTTTCCCATGCGGAGGTTCATTGACGGCCATTCCACAGACCTGAGCGATGTACCAATGTGCCAGCAGACGCGATTGCGATTCCAGGCATCTCACCTGCGCTCATGACCTTCATCGGCGGCCCGCGCGGTTGCATTTGACATCGCTTTGCTGTCGCAGAAATGAAGGCCCTGTTGTTTCATATTGTCCGCAGCTTTGAGTTTCGGTTGGCTGTCGACCCCTCAGAGATCTGGACGCGGTCGGGTCCGCTCTTGCATCCACAGCTTCGCAACGACAATAGTGTCCAGCTGCCCATGCTTATCACTCCGGTCTTCATCGTGAAGGGATTGAATGTACTGCAACTGGGTGCTCATTTGTCCTCATTACTAAACCGTCGTTCTGAACAAAAAGTCATTGCTACAAAGCAAAAGTCCTGATCCAACCACCACCATCTCGATCGGAGAATATGGGGATAACCTCCTCAATCCAGGAGCAGACAGTGACTGCTAACACGCGCAGGACCCGTCGGGTCTTGACAAAAAAAAAACGGTACGTTGACGATTCACTGTCCAGCGGAGACTCGACTCCAGACTGGATTTGCGCCCAGACGGGCTGGCGCGGGTAGAGACACCATGTGCGTCGTTGGTTGAGAGATAGAGAAGGTGTACTTCCCTTCGCCTTCCTCCGAATGAGCTTCTCTCGCTGCGAAGAGATCAATTTGAGTAAGACATGCGGGAGCTATGCATACAGCTTTGCACAGCGAGGAATGGAACACCCTCCGAGCCTGACCCGGCGAACGCGGAGGCAAGCTTGCGCCGCTTGCGGCGGATGGCGTAAACTTCGTAGACGATGAACAGGAGCAGGAAGACGCCAACGCCTGCTATGCTTCCGATGAGAGCTGGGCGGTTGGTCGCGTTACTTGGCCCTTGAACTGCTCAAAACCATCAGCATGAATGCACATCAACATGAAAAATTGGTGTGCACTGCGGACTGCAGCTGACTCCGTCTTGGGACGCTCGAAAGGCACGCTTGTTGCTGATAATGACGATGCATCGGGTGCTGCGACGCTCTTGGTGCCCGTCGAATCTGATGCCTCTGTTCGATGCGTCAGTATGGAATAATAAATTCCACGCAAACGGTCCGTCGAAGTGGCGCAAGTGCTCTGGTAAGGCGGAATGGGAGTCTTCAATCACCCTCACCAGCTGTAGTTGTTGCCAATGCTGTCCGCTCGCGTTTTGGATTTCTTGCCTGCCATGAGGCGGAAGGTAGTACGCCAACATACATCGTGAAAGCCGCAAGCAATTATACCAGCTGGCGCGCTTGCACCCTGCTTGCACCGACGGCTACTGGTTGGCCGTGGGTGGTGAGAGTAGTACGACGCTCTAGCCCGTGCACAAGGCGCCGTCGTAACCGGGAACGGGAGGACAAGCGTGCAGCGGCCATGGCAGCGCTTTTCGTTTCACAAACGCGCGGGTGCAGTTGTCTGGCCGCTGGCGATGCAGCGAAAGATCGGTCAGCGCGGGCTGCGTGAAGCTTGGAAGGGGTCGGCCGTTGCGGCCGTTGCGACCTCAGTGCTATACGTGCTTTGATGCGCAACTCTTGCGAATCGCGCGTGTTCACAAGATCTCAAGCTGAGGTCAACTTGAACTGTCGCACGCGGAGTTTGGAACGTCTGCTCGCTGGACACTGATTACTGCCACGACCTACTAGACGACTCAGACACGCTAACTCGGCCTTCATGCCTTTTCTTTGCGCCTTTCGAGGGGTCAGCGTACTTAAAACTGCAAGTTGACGCACTGAAGACCGATGCCAGCCGTATTCGTCTCTCGAACTCTCTCGAAAGTATTTGGCAGGCTCGACAGCTGTTCTAAGACAGGCCGTGCAGCAAATTGCGTCGAGGCCTCCCTAGATACGAAGCTCGTGTCTGTTGCTCGATTGGACAACCTTCTTCTATCGCGACAGCAGTGGCATTGTGGCCGAACAGTCCTGCGTACAGAACTCGACTTGACCCTGGAGGTTTGACCCTGGCGACCCCGTTCTCTTCCCATACTCGCACATAGCCACCCCGCTACTTCCACGTCCTCTTATTGTGTCCGCTTTCACTGCATCGGATTTCTCGTCCGGAGATTAGAAACATTCGCCGCAGAGTACCGCAACAGTCAGAGCAATCCTGCAGGGTACCTCAACGGTCGGCCACTCGGAAGGGATGGAATCTCATTGGCCAGTCCGTTTCTCATAAGCTCTGCGGGCAACGTATAGCGCTCGGAACTCACGTTGGCATTCTCAACACGGTCACCTACAAAATCCATGTCGCCGAAATCGTCCCCGACGTTGCTCAAAAGCAAGCCCAAGAAGCTCGCCAATGTCTTAAAGTCCAAGGTCGTCAAGAACAGAACCTCCTCGTCATTGAAGAAGATTCGGAGGGCGAAAGACAACAAGCCCAAGGAACTCAAGGTCCTCCCTGTTACGGTCATCTCAGGCTTTTTGGTGAGTTTTCCTTTGCAGTATCCGTTCTCGATGACTGAACATCTCTACAGGGCAGCGGCAAGACGACCGTCCTTAAGCATATTCTGCAGAGCGACGATCACGGTCTCCGCATAGCCGTCATTGTGAACGATATCGGGGCGTACGTACGCTCTCGTATTCGATCCCCCGTCGAGTATCTCCTCACGCACAATCTCTGATGATACCTGCTTAGTATTAACGTCGACGGACAGCACATCAAACGTACTCAGGAAAAGGTGGTCGAGCTTCAGAACGGCTGCATCTGCTGTACATTGCGCGGCGATCTACTCGAGGAACTCCTTCGTCTTCACGACCTCGGACAATTCGACTACATCATCATCGAGAGCAGCGGCATCAGCGAGCCTCAGCAGGTCGCTGAGTCTTTCGACCCTAAGGTCGCCGAGATGATGATGATTCTTGGGTCCGACGCCAATGGGCTCGACAAGAACATGAAAAGGGCTCTCAAGAGAATGTATGCCTCAAAGACTCGTTTCCTTGCCTGATGTGTTGCTGACGCTCACAATGATCCCGGCCTCGCAGTATCAACGCGGGCGGTCTAGACAAATTCGCCGTGCTAGACACTGCAGTGACAGTTCTCGACGCGTTCACGATGCTCCACGACTTCGAGACCGACGAGATCATGTCCAACAGGCGAGACGACGCCGACCCCGAGACGATGGAGGGAGAGCAGACGGTATCGCACCTCTTGGTCGACCAGATCGAGTTTGCCAATGTGGTGATTCTCAACAAAATCAGCATGGTATGCGCGTAGCCTATATTCATTCCACACGCACGCCTTCTGACGATCGATTCGTCAGGTTGACGAGGAGACTCGCCGTACCCTTCGAAGCCTCGTCTACAAGCTTAACCATAACGCCAAAATCATCGAGTCCGACTTCGGCAAGGTCGACGTGAAGGAAATGGTGAATACGAAGATGTTCAACCTAGAGAAGGCGCAGCTGGGCGCTGGCTGGCTGCAAGACATCCACGAAATGGCCGTTCGTCAGGTATGTACTTTCTATTGCATCACCAAGATCGTGAGGCACATTCTCATTCGCACTTATAGGTCAACGGGAAGAATGTCATTACACCGAAGCCAGAGACCGAAGAGTACAATGTGCGGAACTTCGTCTACACCAGGACGCGTCCATTCCATCCGCGCCGGTTGTGGACCCTCATCTATGACAAATTCATCCTTCGCATGGATCAGGACGAGGAGATGGAGGATGAGGACGAGACGATGGACGAGGACGGTGACGATGCCACGGAAGAGGCGGCTGGCGCGGCAGCCGACGAGAATGAAAAGGACGATACGGAGAAAAATGCCGCGGACGATCTCGTGCCCCCGTCGGACGCTGAGATCATCAAAAACCGTGCCGCGGACCCGCTCGTGAGGCGGCGGCTCTTCCGCTCCAAGGGCGGCATCTTCCTCGCAACGCGTCCAAACCGAATGGGCGATTGGTCCCAGGCCGGAGCGCAACTCGAGTTGGTAGGCGGAGTGCCCTGGTTCATCACTCTCCCCGAGGAGGAGTGGCTCTCGGGTAACGACGACGTCGATGCTCTGGTTCGCAGCGACATGGCGGCCGGCGGCGAGTGGGGCGATCGCCGTCAGGAGCTCGTGTTTATCGGCGAGAAGCTCGACATCGCGGCTCTCGAGGCCTGGCTAGACGGCGCGCTTCTCAACGATGCGGAATGGGAAGAGTGGCAGGCCATCATGAGGGACGAGAGTATGGACGAGGCGGCCAAAGTGGAGAAACTTCAGGATGTCTTCGAGGATGGTTTCCCGGACTGGCCGAACGATGACCACGACCACGATCATGATCACGAGCATTAGGAAGTCTTCAATGTCCAGCGCGCCACGCAATCGTCGCGCAATCAAAATTAGTCGGTACAGTAGTACAAGTTTTGGAGCGATTTTCGTGCGTTCCTTGATGACTCAAGATACAATTTTGACTGCGAATCCAAATTTTCGACTCACAGGTTGTTGTGGGATCACATCAGATATTCCTACCTGACTGAGAAGGCAGCATTTGGCAGTCCATTGCACGACATGCCTATTCTTTTGCATGGGCGCGGCTACGACACAACCGCGGTGTCAACTCTCATCCAAGTGGTAAAACTGGTGCGAAGTGCTGTAGGCAAAGAATTAACTTGAAACTTCGAAGTGTAGCCAATGGGAATTGGTTGTGACAGAAGATGGTCATGTAGTTTTTAAAGAGGTCTGCCTACGTAGAGTAGATCCTAAAAGCGAGTGTAGGGGAAAGAGTGTGGTGAGATCAATACTATTAGATGTTAGCAAGGTCGCAGGGTTTAGATGGTGGAGGAGGTATAGCATGCCCGAGATGGGGAGGAGTTTTCTATGAGCACTGGATGCCAGACAGTGTGAGGCTCGGGATCCCACGTGATGTTCAGCACTTCCACGTGCTCTGCGATCAAAGGATTGAGTAGAACTCCAAAAATATGATTGACAGCACGTACGTCCTTGGTGGAGGGCACGACAACGCTCTGGTATGGCTTGATGCCCAGACACTGGCTGACGGTGACGAACTTGTATCCCTTGGCTGAGAGAACCTCAAGAGCGTGCGGGATGACGGACTTGACGGTGGTGTTGTATACCTCGTGGTTGAGGGTGAGCACATTGGACGGCTTCTTTTTGGCGAGAGCGTCGTAGCTTGCGTTCATCTGCGCCACCGTTGCACCGAGGCTGTCTTCCGAGGCGTGATCCCACAGAATTACTGACGGCATGTCAATGCATGCGCATCGTTCTGAACGCTGTCAAACAGTAAATGCACTCACCGGACTGGTTGCGCGCATGGATGGCGGAAAGCGCAAGGTCGTTGAACTCGCCGTACGGCTGCACCGACATGATGAGTGGCTGATTTAGGTATCGCGATGAATGCGACATACAGGACGGAAGAGGGCAGGGTTAACGCCGAGAATCCTGATCAGGGCCTCTGTGGCGATGTCTAAGACCTGAGAGGGACAGGAGAATAACAACATACGCTCGACCCTAAGTGACAGAGAAAATTAGCAAGCTGAGAGCACATGCTAGAGAGCGAACATACAGCCACATTTCGTTGTGAACTAGTATACAGTGTTGAGCTGTGAGTATGTTCCCTGGTGGGCGCGCAATGGACGCACTTTTGTCCCAGGTAAGCTACGGGGAAGGTCAGGCACTACTTTGGCTGCAGGATGACAACGAACATCGGGCAAATGCGAATGAGACCAGGTATGTCCTCCGAACTCGTGGCCGGCAGCGTAAAGCGCCTTGATGGACGCAATGCGCGCGTCGTCGTAGATGCAGGCCCAGTTCTTGCCGTTCCTAGAAAATGAGAGTGAGCAAATACACATAATCGCTCAAGACTACTGGACACTGACAGGAAAAACGTGGCCTTGGCATTGTACTTCGCCAACGTCGTCATTAGCTCTGCGCTCGCCGGTCAGCGGGCGACTGAGGCTGCTCAAGCGGAGGGACACGCCTTGCTGATACAGATAGGGGCCATCGTCGAAAGTGAGGGCAACAGTGTTCGGCACCTGAGGTACCTTCGATCAGCACGAGTGCGCCGTCGCTGCAGGTAAGACCTCAACCCGCCTTGCAGCTCTCGTAGATGGGTGCCAGTGCGCGTTTTTGCATCTCTGGCGTCGGCTCGCGGGGCACAACGATGGCAGCGGCGACCGCGGCGGTCAGCGCGGAGAGGACGGTCAATGCGCGCATCTGGGGTGG
Organism: Auricularia sp. M12; assembly: GCA_037042885.1. Lineage (NCBI taxonomy): Eukaryota > Fungi > Basidiomycota > Agaricomycetes > Auriculariales > Auriculariaceae > Auricularia > Auricularia sp. M12. The sequence goes on from CM073209.1 coordinate 1,235,687, forward strand.
AGGGTGCGAATGGCAGGGTAAGGTCTAGGAGATGGGGCAGCAAAGGAATGGACAAGCACGACAAGCGCGCTCTTCAGGACGGGTTGTGGAGGATACCGTAAAACCTGTCCAGGATACCAATGGGGGAGTGAGGATCCGCAGCCTCCGCTTTGGGCAGGATTCACGATCAGCTGCGCACATGCTGCGCATTTGTTACATACTTAGCCTAACCGAGTGTACATGATCATGATGTCGGAGTACCACGCTCACATAAAAATTTATCGGGATTTTGTTCAGCTCAACGCGGTCCCTTAAGGGGGGAAAGTTGTGCCGCAACCGTCCATTATCATAGCGATTTTGTATACTGCCGATAACGGAGAGTTCGACTATAAAGTAGACCAATGAGCGGTACGGGTATACAATGAGGGCAAACACATGTTGCATGGGAACACTCCGAATCGTGATATCTATTGTCCGAGAGAAATGTCATCCACACCTCTCAATCATGTCCGGCAGCCCGCAGGCACCTACACCGGCCTTGGTGGAGGAGCCAGCGTATTTTTGCGAAGGTGCCGAACCCATGACCGTCCGCGATTTCTACCGAGCGTATTGTCGTCGCCGTCGCTCATGTCAAGGAACTGCGAAACGATGGCCCCGTTGGCTGTATGCGAGGACCCAGCGATGGGAGAGGGCGTCGCGGCATGCCGCTGATCTACCATTTGCGTATGGGTATCGATGGCCCGTCTGCTGGCCCGCACTCGAACCAGCAAGACCACCAGGAACACTATGGACAGCGTCCCAGCGATGGCAGCAATGATCGCTGCGCCTAGCGTTGCAGCTGAAATGTTGTGCGACGCGCTAGCGCAGCTTGAGGATGTTGATGCGACTGGGAAGGAAGGGTCCTCTTGTAACCAGGCGCCTTGCCACGCACCGGAGTCAGGAGAGAGCGGCGTAGCTGTCACAAGCATCATTGGTTGTGGGGATTCCGGAGCTGACGCAGTCGTCGACGGCGCAGTTGGAAGGTCATCGATCGCGGTCGATTGCGTTGGCACCGCTGAGGAAGAAGTATCCCGCGCAAGAGCAATGAATGTTTCCAGATCGGAGTCCTGGGCCGGATTCAGGATGAATACCATCCCTTGATCGCAGTATGCCTCGACATGAAAGTATATCGGGTTCAACTGTTTGGCGAATATCATGAGCGGGACGTTATGCGCCACAAGCACGCACGTACATCTGTAACCAAAATGCTCAGTTCCGGCTGGTCGACTCCGCGGGACACCGATCGAAATCCTCCGGCGAGCGGTGTGCAGGGTTCCTCGAACGACCTGCTCTGAACGACGGTAATATTGGGACTGGCAGCTGTATTGGCGATGACAAACACGACCGTGTGGCATGCTGCAACGACAACGCGTCAGACATGCAGCATAAGTGGAATGAATACACGTCGAGTCACGCACCTGGCACTGCCAAAGTTGCGGGCGTAAACACCAGGCCCTGCGTGCCGACGCCGACGTAGTCCTCGGGGTTTGGTGACTGACACGCATTCGTTGCGCGGGCGGAGGCAGCACATACGACCGTCGACGCGGCGAACATGCGCATCCTGAGTCAGTGGTGGAACGAGGGAGCGGTTCCAACGAAAACAGACCACCGGCGGTGAATGCATGCCCTATAACTACTGTGCACGGGCGACTGGGCAAGCCACTAGAACAGGAAATGTATGCTGTCGCCTGCCAGACGGACCAGCTAGCCACCGGCTTCCCCAGCACGGGCGAGCGGCATCGGACCGATTAAGGCAAGGCGGCGCTCCCTGAGAAGGCGACGGCTGGTCTACACGGTGCTGTAGATCACGATGGCGCGCACCTGATAGCATCCGAGGAGACATGATGACGAAAATGCCGACGCATTGTCGAGACTCAGACTACAATGGTGCAACTTACGTGGTGTGCTTGAGACCAGAGGCTTTGCGAGCCCCACTGGATTGGCAGTGGGCGATCTTGACCATTGAGGTGCAAGATGCTTAGATCCCGCGCGCAAATCTCGGACACAGTGCCAGGCCACTGACCGACATTCAAACCCACACAAACGCATGCGGCCTATGTTTCTGCAAACTTTGATTAGCCCATGCACCATCGTATCTGTCCCAGAGATTGCACTTTACCTACACGCCAGTCTGATAATCTTTTCACGCTCCTCGAAAACCCAACGACGGTATTTGCACCGGAGCAACCCCTGCACCGTAAGCCAGATCATTGTTGTTGCGTTCTATAAATCACCGAATCAAAATACACTGTCCAGCCATGCCTCGTAGTCATACACGGGCTCGTCCCCGTCCGTACCCACCCGCGGCATCACCTGCCGCAGGTAATCTATCGTCGACGCCGGCAGCACGGCCATCCGCAGGTCGAGCTCCGAGACGATGGGCTGTACCGCGGTCAACACGAGCAGAGCGACAGCAAGAGAAACGAGGAATGAGCATGCGTACCTTGTCCGCCGCGATGCCCCGGAACGCCTCACGCAGCTGTTCTGGCGTCGTCTGGTCCTCCGTGATATCGACCTGTCGCGAATAGTGATATTAGGACGGAATGTGTAAGTAAGGCATGGAGCGGGCGACGCACAAGGAGATTGATGAACGCCTCGTACGTGACTGCGCCGTACATCTGCACGAGCTGGTCGTAAATAATGTCCATATCCGAGTCCTGCCACGCGCATTCAGCAGATGGGCATCGACTGCGTCAGTAGAAGGAGGTGCGCGTACTGAATAAACGATGCCCAGCGACGCGAGGGCGCCTGCGAGCTCGGCCGGGTGCAGCGTGTTAGTCTCGTCGCGGTCGAAGTAGCGGAAGGTGCTTTCGAACTGCTCGAGCTGCGCCGGCGTCAGGTTCGTCATGTTGCGCGACACAATCTGCATGCAGTCGCATCAGAAGAGTGAAAACGCAAGGCAAGGGAAGGGAAGAGGCAACGAGCGGCTGGGCGCACCTGGTTGTCGATAAACGCAATCTTCTTGGCGACGTTCTGCGAGAGGAGCGTGAGCTCGAACTCGAGGTCCTGGTGCGTGAACACGGTGTAGTCGTTCTCCTCCACGTTCGCCGCCGCGCACTCGTCCTCGGCCGCCTTGACGGTCGATAGCTGTTCCGTCAGTGGGGGTAATCGCGTCTGGATGGTCTTTACGGCCGCCTGTTGATCCTGCGAACGAGAGTTTCGCGTTCAGCTTCCAATGCAAAGAGAAAGCTCTGGACGGACCTCAAGCGGACCTTCCAGCGATGCGAGCTCGGACGAGATCTTGCGCAACCGTCGCTCGAACTCGTTCGCAAGGTCCGCAAACGCTTTTCGTAGTGTCTCCTTAATCCTGAATAATCACAGGGACACGAAAGCTCGTCAGTATGCGTTACCACAGGAAGGGTCACGCGAAGATTTACTCGCGAATCTGGGCATTAATCGCGCGGGAGCGCGTAGCCTCAGCCGCCTCTAATCGTGCCCACTCCGAGTCAATATCCTGATAGTGGCGCAGGCACAATTAGCATGCGTTGGTCATGCCCTGCACGAGTGAACGAGCAAACGAACCTGCGGCAAGAGCCCCGGCGCGGGGACCCACTCTCTCAGGCCGTAGGTGCGTAATCGCGTCTGGATGTTGCCGTACAGCGTGCCGAGCTCCTGCTTCTCCGTGACCCACGCGCGCTTTGAGCTCGCTTTGTACGCGGCGAACGCGGCGGCGGCCGCGCGCGCCTCGGGGTACGAGATGCCGCGCAGCGACGCCTGCGCCCACTCGTCCTGCACCGCGCGCACGGCGGCCAGCAGGATCTTGGCGCGGCGCTCGTAGTCGTTCTTGCTCGTCCAGACGGACTGCATGAGCTCGGCGAACTTCTCGACGCGCCGCGCGACGGTCTCTGCTTGGTCCATCGAGGAGAAGGCGTGGAAGAAGGAGGCGATGTAGGTCATGACGCTGCGCTCGTCGGGCTTGTTGTCGCATAGGTCTTCGACTTCGAGGAGTTGCTATGACGCGAGTGGGTGAAGAGTGGATGTGCGGGGGAGGCGGGCACGTACTGGGATGCCAAGGTGTTCCTGCGCGACGCGGAAGGCCAGACGCGTGTTTCCATGCCGGTCTGTCTGCAATGGGCGTTGGAAGGTAGGCAAAAGGATGAACCGGAACCCAGAATACCTTTTCAAGCGAGTTGTAGTCGAGGAGGTCTGGTCGGTGGCAATGTATAAGCGCACAACTGCGCGAAGGCGTCAGCACTGGGGAACGATGCCGGAGGCAGTGGCGCACAGTGCAAGGCCGTCCTGCCAGGAGTAGGTAAAGTCCTGGACGTCGACTTCCTTGTACGGCGCGGTCTTGCGCTGGCACCACAGCAGCAGGCCCTCCTTTGCGGACACGCCCTCCTCGCTGCATGCCGGCGTCAGCGACGTTCTAATCGCCATTGCGCGAAGAGCGCGCACTTGATGTCGGCGATGGTAAATCGGAGAATGAGTGTCCATATCATGCCCAGTATGAGCTTGATGTTGCCGTCGATGATGTCTACAGAGCGCGTCGGCGCCGGTGGCACGCGCACTCAGCCGGAATGCTCAGCACTCACCCTCAGGGCCGATGTTGGTGAGCTTGACGCCGCGCGAGGTGATGAACTCGAGCGCGAGATTGACGTTCTCTGCCTTCTGGACGCGCATCCGCGGGTTCTTGTTGTACCGCCCGAGCGAGACGTCGCCTGCTAGCAGTGAGCGGAATGCGCGCGCGCGATGTCGAGCGGCGGCGGCAGCGTACCCATTATTTCCTGGCAATTTCAATGCGTTAGAGACGCGCTATCAGCTGTTGGTCAGCGTACCATGAGCTGGATGAGGCGGACGCCGTCGCTGAGGTCGCTGTAGAGCGAGGACATGGGCGGGTACCCGCCTTCCTCGAGCTTCGTGTTCAGCCTGCAATTATGTCAGCCTGGGAATGGCGTCTGGCAGCATACATTCGCGGACCATTTGCAAAAGGTGCGCTCCTGCATGTCCCTGGAGCGGGCCTCGAGCGAGTCGGTGGCCATGGCGCTGCGCTGGCAGAGAAAGAGAGTGGCGGCGGGTTGAAGCTCCGGCGACGCGTCTTGCTCTTCCTCCTCCTCCTCCCGCCAGTGCCGTCCGCCCACCCGCCGCGATGGCCACGGCCCAGTTCGACAACATCTTCCACGGCCTCAGCCCAGACCCAGGCAGTGCGTGTCTCCTTGCCGCCCAGTGCCCAAAGCTCATTTGTCTTGCGTTAAAGAGATCCGATTCGCGCAGAGCGGGCTGGCCTGGAAGGCCCTGCAGGGCGAGCAGACGGCCACCATCGCCGCCGCCAACATTAAATGGGCGCAGTGGCTCCGCGTCGCGCGCAATTTCCAGCTGCGCGTCGGGCTCAAGGACAACAGGCGTCGCGAGACCTTTGACGGCTTCCAGCGCGAGGTACGCCGTTGAGGCGGGAAAAAACGCGCGTTTTCGACGCGTTAACGCCCTGCGAAGGACCATGACAAGCTCGTCGCGCTCTTCAAGTCCTACTACGATGTCGCGCTCGAGACCAAGGATATCAGCTATAAAGGCTGGAACTGGGGCGCCACAGACTTCCAGGGTGCGCTCAGAGCAAAAATCTTGCTGAAGGGCGCGACTTTGACTCTAACTTGCGCGCTGCGCAGGCGAGGATTTGGCGTTCCTCGTGTCCAACAAGACGGCATTCGAAGTGCCCATGAAATACGTCGCCAACTCTAACATCGCCGGCAAGACAGAGGTCTCCGTCGAGTTCGCCCCGCTGAACGGCGGCGAAAAGAAGGGCAAGACGGGCAAATACGACGAGCTCGTAGAGATGCGCTTCTACGTCCCTGGTGTCGTCGAGCGCGCCGCGGACGACGACGACGACGACAAGGAGAAAGGGCCCAAGAGCGACGACGAGGAGGAGCAGAGCGCCGCCCAGGTCTTCCACGACGCCATCCGCGACCGCGCGGAAATCGGGCAGGGCATCATGGGCGAGAGCATTGTGCTCTTCGAGGACGTGCTCGTCGTCACGCCCAGAGGACGATACGATATCGACATGTTCACCGACTTTATGCGCTTGCGCGGCAAGACGTACGACTATAAGATCATGTACAGCGCGATTAATAGGCTCTTCCTCCTCCCCAAGGCCGACGACGTGCACGTACAGTTCATCGTACGCGTCGCAGTTGGCTCCTACCATTTCCGCGATGCTCACTATGTGTTAGATTGGTTTGGACCCGCCAATACGGCAGGGTCAGACGAAGTACCCGTATCTCGTCACCATGTTCTCGCGTGACCAAGAGCTGGAGATCGACCTGGCATTAGACGAGTGCGTACAAGTGAATCTATACAGCGTGCCGTCGCTGAACTCGCCCCAGCGAGACGATCGCCACAAAATACGAGGGACGGTTGGACAAGCACTACGAGACGGCCATGTACCAGGTCGTCTCGAGCGTCTTCCGCGGGCTCACCAACAAGAAAATCACTGGCACATCCTCCTTCCAATCGTGCGTCCCCTGCCCGCCCCAGAATGAATTCCCTTTGAACGTTGTCGCAGAGTGGGCGGACACCCGAGCATCAAATGCAACCTGAAGGCGTCGCAAGGCGAACTCTTCGTTCTGGAAAAGGCCCTCTTTTTCGTGACCAAGCAGCCCACGCTGATCGAGTTCGCCGACATCCACCAAGTGGTATTCTCGCGCCTGGGCGGCGGGATGGCGTCCGCGAGGACGATCGACGTGAAGGTCGTCAAGCAGACGGGGCCCGAGTTGGTGTTCACGAGCATTAATAAGGAGGAGCACGAGGGACTGGAGGCGTTCCTCAAGGGCAAGAAGGTCAAGACGAAGAGCGAGATGGGCGACGAGCTGATTGCGGCGGCGCTTGATGACGCGGACGAGGACGAGGAGATGCAGAGCGTCGCGAGTGACGACGAGGCGCCTGCAAGGCCGCGCATGGCGAACGATGATGATGAGGATAGTGAGGAAGGTCCGTCGCTCTTTACTGACATTCCTTCTTCATGTGTTTCTGACATGGCGCAGACGAAGATTTCCAAGCGTCATCCTCAGATGAAGGCTCGCCGTCAGACTCGTCCGACGAGGAATCAGGCGCGGCGAGCGACGCGTCGGACGACATGGTCAAGGCGGCCAAGGCGAAGGCGAGCGCGAAGGCCAAGTCGAAAGCGGACAAGAAGAAGAGCAAGGAGGGCTCGCCCGGCGGGTCGCGCCCAAGAAGAAAAAGAAGGCCAGCGCCGCCACGGACGGCGAGACACCCAAGAAGAAGAAAAAGAAGAGCACGGGCGGCACGGCGGACGAGCCCATGGACGTCGACGCGGACGAGCCGAAGCCGAAGCCCAAGCCTAAGGTGCGGCCGGGCGAGGAGGAGGAGCCGGCCAAGAAGAAGCAAAAACGAGCGGCCGACTGAATGCTTTCGTGCACTTGTCCAGTTGCTCTCCGGTATCACTGTCGTGTTTGCGTGATCTCTTCCCGTCGCTTGCTATCTGTATTTCTTTGTAGCTCCCTCTTACCTCTTGTATAGACCCCCACACTAGTACTCGCCCGTTTCTCGCACGCCGGAACACTCAGAGTCAGGAACTGTCGATGGTGTCATTGGCACGTCTAGATCGGAGTTCTCGACTTTGCTGTGTCCGTGAACTTGAACCATGTCGGCGCCCGCATTTCGCGCCGCCGCCCGCGCCGCCGCGCGCTCCTCGACCGTGACGCGCTCGCGCGCTGCTGTGCCCGTCTTGCGACGCGGCCTCGCGTCCGCCGCGGGCGAGCATGCGCCGAAGAAAGCTAGCGGGGACACCGCGTGGATAGTACGTAGCGCGTGTCCTTTCGATCCCGCGGCCGCCCTCATCATCGTCACCAATGAAATGAACTCATTGCGCACACGTAGGTCGCCTCTGCCGCCATCTTCGGGTCTGCCGTGAGTACTAGCAAATTTATATCTTACTGAGGCCCCTGCTGAGAGCGGTGTTTTGCAGTTCGTGTACCTGGTCGGGCCCGGCGCGAAGAAGACCGGCGAGCACGCGCACCACCGCCACGGCGACGGTCTGGACGCGAAGGGCGAGCACGCGCCGCAGGAGCCCAAGGAGCCCGAGAACCCTGACGCCGAGGCCACTGGCGTGCGCGTCTCCCGTGTGCGATGTTCGATGACGTCGTGTGCTGATGCGGCATTTTGCATCACAACAGGACGGCAGCGACCCCAAGACGGGCGGCATGAAAAGGACGACGAGAGCACAGAGCAGCCGCCCAAGGATGTCTCCCAACAGCGGGACGAGGTGCGCCATTTTGCGTCTGTGCGTCATGCGAGGTGCTGAGTTGGGCATTGTGATATTCTTAGAAGAGCGACGACTCGGGGAAGAAGTCGTCTGGCGGCGACAAGGAGAAGAAGTCTGGCGATGATAATCCCAGTGCACTGCCGACGAAGGATTCGGAGGGGAACGACGTTGACCTGAAGGAGGTCACGGCCTCCGCGCAGAAGGGTCTCGTGCGTGCCACCTATACCCCCACTTCCGTTGAACTGATACTCAAGTCGTGATTACAGAACGAAGACGCGCCGAAAGACGCGAAGAAAGCTGAGGAGTCGAAGTCCAAGAAGTAATCGAGTGATTCCTGCGAACTCTGCGCGAGCCGTAGGTCCTCCAATAAATATTCTTACAAGCCTTTCTCGGTCTCCGGTCGACGATGCACTGCTAAGCGTCATATTACTGACTTCATTGCAGTACCGCATGGTTTCCCCTTCGCCGTATTGCTGTTCCTCTTGCTTCCGATGGTCGTCCGTGTCGCAGGGTCTGCACATACAGTATGATATTCTATCCGCCCCACTGTCGTTCTACGAACTGCTCGAGACTTAGCTGGATGCACGAGCTTCTCCCAGCTGCGGCGCCAAACATGCGCAATACTGTGGAGGCCACTCGGCTTCGCTTGCGATCTGGCACTTGCTACATAGCGTCTAGATCTCTGGAAGGACGGGCGCGCCCACGTTCAGAACGTCATCTTTTCCTGATCAATCGGTGAAAACGCTGATGACGACGCCTCGACAACGTCATACGAGACCCAATGCCCGTGATTATACATTTCGACTGCGCCAGCGACATTTGCACATGCTGGATTTCAATGCATTCCGTGCCCGGCGCTCCGTGCCTTCGTGACCTATGTGAACGGCGGCGGGACATAATCTCGTGCGTTCCTTGTTAATGCAATGAATGCCGTTGACATATGACACGAGGATGAACGCTCGTTTTGCAGCCTTCAGGTATGCACTCAAGCTCTTGTACCGTTCAGCCTGCTGTGAAATAGCCGGCGTGAGCGCACAGGGTCGTGCTCCAAAAGAAAACTAATATCTCTACTGAGGCCAGAATTTTAGGACCATTTTCAACAGATTCACTGTAACGGCGACTTCAACAGTCATTGTCATTAAGAGCGTAATTGACTTCCGCCCCGAAATCCCAGCATGCCGACAGGATCTGCATGGCCTAGCTTCAAAGCGGATGTCAGAACTGCTCCAGAGTCAACCGTGGACAAGACTGGACGGTACAAAACCCTCGACTGTTGCCCATCATGTGGTCCTTTGCCTCACCATCGCTGTTGGATTCACAGAACACCAGCAGTCTCCGACAATGCTCCCAAATGCCCTTCTTGGTCTCGCTTTCGCCGCCGCCGGTGTCGCAGCCCGCCGTGAGCTCGCTGTCTCGCCCACGGTGCCGGTGCGCTTCGAAGATGCCGCCCTCACGACCGCACTTGCGACTTTCACGGGGTGCTCCGCCGAGTTGCAGACCATGCTCACCGCAGCAGCGACCGCTGCCGACACGCTGGTGACGGGCGCTGCGACGTACCTTGCCACCAACGCGAACAGCACGCAGCGCTACACCGTCTGGTTCGGAAACTTCACGGTGGCGCGGCACACCGTCGTCTCGGGCGTCTTTGCGGCGCTCCGGCGCACATCCTTCAGCACATACGCGTACTCGTGCGCGACGGACGCCGGCTGCGAAGGCCTCGCGGACACCGCGGGGTACGTGTTTCCCGCGCAGACCGGGCAGATGACGCTGTGCCCCGACTTCTTCGACGCCGACACGGACGGGCGCGGCTCACAGGCCGGCATCCTCGTGCGCCTTACCGCGATGTGGCACGGAATTGGAGACGCGGAAAATTTTGCCGTCGAGGACGACGATGCCGAGGACTTGGCCCACAGCATCCCGGAGCTGGCTGTCTTAAACGCCCCTTCGTATGCATTCTTTGCCGAGAATAGTGACCCTGCTCTGCCTTGAATGTGATGTAGTTCGGCCAACCAGATCAAGCACTGGACTAGGACTCTCACTTACTTGACTATGGAGCACTCGAGATATGTTTCAAGTATTCTATAACATGTACTTTCCGGCCGCCAAAGAAGAAAGTGACCACTGACTCTTCGGAATGTTTTTGTCATCTCCGCTCGCCTTCGGTTGTTGAACAACACGACTGCTGATTCTACGATGGGCCTGCGACGTCGACGCGTCCTCCTCTCACCATGCGGCGTTACTCGCCACTGTGCTCACTGCAGCGGTGCTGATCGTTCATACCGTAGAAGCATCTCTGGACTCGGAGGATGCAGCAAGTGAAGGCCTTGCATACGTTGAGTTGAAGGACTCACGCAGGTGGCGAACATTCAGTTTTGAGACTGGCCTCTTACTTCTCGGGTCATCTTCAAGTTGGTCTCATCAGGCATTCTTCAGAACATTTTTGTGATTTTCGAGTCACTAATGCCCAGCGGAGCTGCCGAAAGATGCACCACAACCATCCCGTCTTTGAAGATCATCCGCTGCCTATACACCAACATTTTTGGTCAGGCGCAAAGCAATTTTGGACCATCGGACCCCAATTGCTTGCGTTGTTTGTACAAGCTTGTTAGGGAACTGACACATGCCACATGGATGCTGACACATTAGAATGAGGGCACTGCATTACGTACGCTTCGTGAATTGTGGTCCACAAATGCATACCTAGCTGCCTGTTCCACAGATGATTCTGGCCTCCCCGAGATCATGCAAAAGAGAAAAATCCAAGTTCCCAACGGAAATTACCCCCACCGAGATGCACGCGGGGCTCGACCAGTCTAATGCGCACCTGCTCATGGACCAGGCGGCGCTGGGGGCTGACACGCACTTCATCTTCAGCAGCAACATCGCTGGGAAGGCTCGCCTGTGGCTGCAGTTCGCGCGCGCGACGGCCGGCTCGGCGCTGCTATGCGAGTTCGAGATCGCCGCGAACAACCCGATGAGCGCGAGCGCGAGTCAAGCATTCCTCCTCGCGGCGCGCTCCGCTGCGACGTCGTGGTGTTCGACGGCGAAGCCCAACATACTCGGCTGGCGCGACCCCGTCGCCGCCGTCATCCTGTACTCGCACATCTCCGACGTGCTGCACATCTCCGACGTGCTGCACATCCTCGTAGATGGTCAGTTCCGCAAGCGACGGGCGCATAGTGCACGGCGATTGGAAGGCGTTCAGAGATCTCCTCTTGAAGAGCTGCGATCGGATACTGACTCTGTGGGAGAAAAGGTGGTTCGCTGAACAGTTTGAGGGTCGCGTGCGCGGGGCCGGCTTGGGCGTCAAAGTGCGCACGCTGGACATCGTGCGCGGCGTAATGAGTTACTAGAAGCAACGCACGACGATAGCAGCGGGCTACAGCAGTAGATGAAATCAAAACCCAATTTGCAGAGTTTCCAAGACAATGGCGTTGCGCTCGTTCCACATTATTGCGTTATGAAGTGCGAAATGCACCGAGGCGGTACCAGCGAGAGTCAAAAGCGGACAAGAGCTGCGGGCGAAGATCACGGGCGCTGCGATTCGGGCGTCCTCGTAGCGTCATGTCCACCTTAGTCCTGGATTGCCGCCGAGCACGGAGCGTTCGAGATCATAGCACGAAGGGCCTAACAAGCAGGACAAGACGGTGATATGTACGGCCATTGCTCGACGCTGGGACTCCCGGTGATTTCAGTGGGGGGAATCGCAGCGAGGAGTGGATCGATGAACTGTCGAATCAGTGATGCTGGCATGTGCAGGGCAAGGCACGCGGGTGTCAAAGTCTAATCGCGTTCAATTGGTTGCGGCAGCAGGCAGTGCTGGGAGGATGAGCGCGAGGCAGTGACGTGTTTGTGTCGTGCGCTATCGCACGGATACCTGCCCTCTTGGTGCGTAGGCGGGCGCCTGGGGCCTGGGTCACAAGGCAGGGAAAATTGTTAGACAATGCTGGGCAGCGGGGGCGTGAGATAGGCCGGAGCTCGAGCACGAGGCAGCAGAGATATCGATAGACCAAGAGCAGTGTTTAGACAAGAGAGGCTACGCGAGCTGACGGCGCTGATGATGATGATGAGCGGAAAATGCAAGAGACGGGGACGGGGACGGAGACAGAGGCTGCCTTGGCAATGGCTGACGAGGAAATAGGAAGCCAGGGTGAGCAGTGGGCGGCGTCAGAAGTGGATTGGAGGAAGGCGGTGGCGGTGTGAAGCAAGGAGGCCTGGGAATTTCCAGCTCGGCTGACTTTCTCAGCTTGTTCTCGGCCACTCCGCTCCTTTGCCTCGCTCTTACCACCACCGCCAGCCCGCCAGCCCGCCCACCGTCCACGCCAGCCCCGCCCTAGCCATGTCCTGGAGACAGGCGTTCAATCGCTCTGCTAACCGCTCGACGACGCCCACGCCCGGCGCTCCAGATGGCGCGGATTCCGGCGACGACGCCCCCAACGGCAGCAACGGCGCCCTGGGCGGCCGCGTCGGCCTGCTGACCATCAGAGTCACCGCAGCCCGCGCCCTCGCCCCGACCTCCATCCCCGCCGCCATCCGCACCATGCTCTCCAGCCCGCAGGCAAAGGCGGCCGCGGGTGTCAACCCATCCTCGGTCACGCTCCAGCGCGCCAACATGAAAAAGGGCCACAGAGCCCAGGACAGCGTTCAGCGGAAGAACTGCTGGTGGCTGCCTTACGCCGTCCTGGAATTCGTTAGTCCACGCCTTGGTCACCCATTGTCCCAATTGACCGCGGCTCGCAGGACGTGAACCAGGTTCTCATCGATGCCATGGGCGGTCAGCTCACAGACCCTGTATACATGTACCAAGCTCAATTGTTCGTCTTTTCGCTTCGTCACTACTTGACATTTTCATAACTCATCCGACGTCTCCAGCGACGTATCGCGAACGTCAGAAATTTCGCTGCAATTGTACCTCCGGACCGGCGAGACCTCGGCGTCGTCGGGACAGTACGACATGGGCCTCAACGACCAGTTCCTCGGCGGTATCAAGTTCGTCCCGCAACTCGACGGCCAGGCGCACGAGGACCAGTGGTACGAGCTCACCGGCGGCACGGGCGCCGGCCAAATCCAGATCGGCTTCCAGTACGAGGCCGAAAACGTAAGTGCCGTTGAGACGCGAATCACTGCAGGCCTCTGATTATTATCCTCCCATCTGTTCGTAGAACCGGAATCTGACAATAGACAGCTTCGAGCTGCTCACTGTCATCGGCAAGGGCAGCTTCGGCAAGGTACGCCGTGCCTGCCCAATTCCCTCGCGTTGGAATGCAAGCTGACGGCGCCGCCCAGGTGATGCAAGTGCGCAAGCGAGATACCGGCCGGATATACGCGCTCAAGACGATACGGAAAGCGCACGTCGCCTCGCGGAACGAGATCGAGCACACCCTCGCAGAGCGCATGGTCCTCGCGCGCGTCAACAACCCGTTCATCGTACCCTTGAAGTTCTCCTTCCAGTCGGAAGCGAAGCTTTACCTCGTGCTCGCCTTCGTGAATGGCGGCGAACTGTTCCGCCACTTGCAGGTATGGCGAAGCATGGATCCGCCTCCTCGTTTCGAAGATAGGCGCGCTGACGTGCGTTCCCACGAATACAGAACGAAGGACGTTTCAACGAAGAGCGATCACGCTTCTATTGCGCGGAGCTTCTCCTGGCGCTCGAGCATCTGCATGACTTCAACGTCATCTACCGGTTCGTCTGCGCGCTCATGCATGCTTGATGCTTGGTCGCAAACGCGGGGCTGATCGTGCTGGTGTTACAGTGACTTGAAACCGGAGAACATCCTTCTGGACTACAACGGGCACATTGCGCTGTGTGACTTCGGTCTCTGCAAGCAGAACATGACCGAGAACGACACCACCACCACGTTCTGTGGCACACCCGAGTATCTTTCCCCGGAGATTATCCAGGGCGCCGCCTACAGTATGTCACCGCCGATCCGCGCGACTTTTGCATCATGACTGACGGACGGTGCGCAGCAAAGACGGTTGATTGGTGGACCCTGGGTGTTCTGTTGTACGAGATGCTTTGCGGGTGCGTGCTCTTTTCGGTCAGATCATTCGTGCCGTGCGAGATTGACACGTTCTGCGCAGGCTGCCGCCATTCTACGACGGCGATTCGCAGGACGAGATGTACAAGAAGATCTTGGGCGACCCGCTCGTGTTCTCGGACGACGTGCAGCCGGACGCGCGCAGCGTGCTCAAAGGCATGCTAACGCGCGAGCCGACCAAGCGGCTTGGCGCGAACGGCGCGGGCGAGATCAAGGCGCACCCGTTCTTCGCGAACCACATCGACTTTGTGAAGCTGCTCGCGAAGCGCATCCAGCCGCCGTTCAAGCCCTCGGTCGCGAGCGCGGTGGACACGAGCAACTTTGACCCGCAGTTCACGCACGAGGCGCCGACGGACTCGGTCGTCGAGAGCTCCGAGCACCTCAGCGAGACCTTCCAGCGCAAGTTCGCCGACTTCTCGTACGACGGCTCGCGCTTGCAGGCCAGCCCCGCATAATCCGCCGCGCTATGCTCGATACTCGCAGATGAATGATTCCCCCCACCCGCACGTCGCCGATACCTTGTCGTCCCACCCCATCCCATCCCATCCCGTCGCTTGGCCTAGCCAATGTATCTCGTATCTCCCGTCCCTTGCTCGCTCACTCACTCACTCGCTCGCTTGCTTGCACAGATCTCGCGCCCCGCTCCCCATCTCAGCCTGACAGACATACATACAGACATACTAGCCGGTCTCTCCCCGCATACGGTAATTTTATTCGCGCATTGATATCGCAGCCCTTTCGCTCAGACCTACATACATCTCTCCCTCGCTGTCCCCATCCCACCCCCCTCGCTCTCTCACTCACTCTCATTCTGGCTTCCACGTGCCGTCCGTTGGTAGCTTGCTTAGCAGACACGCGTTAGTTGGAGTCGTCATCTTTATAGCGTTTCTGGTTCTGCGCATGCTTTCCCCACTGCCTTCCCCTCCTTTGACTTTTTTTGTTCCACTTTCACAATTTGTGATTTATGCGACAGCGTCGCGTTTCAACACGCATCCCGTACTTATCTGTTATTTCGGGAGATGCAGTTACAGTGCTTGGAAAAGTCCATTCATGTTCTGGACGCACACCGTAAACTACTAGGTACAGTTTTGCCAGAAAGGGGACTATGGGCATTGAAGTTCGGGGCATCTACCGTAAACGAGAATGGGTCCAGGACTGGTCACTGTTGTTCGTGAGATCTCTTCCGGGAATGCTGACAGAGGAGTAGGTATGAGACAGCAGGGCGGTGTGCACGTGATCGAGCGCGATTCAGAGCTCCGCGAAGCCGGATTATTTACGTACAAAATACTGTAGTCGTCGTCGCTCTTTGCGTTCGCATTACCACCCGAGGCCCTGATCACCGGCTTACACTGGGGACAAATTATTGCCTATGAAGAAGTCGTACCCGCTCGAGGGACTCTACGCCGGACTTCTCGAGCCGGTCGTACAAGGTCGCGCGATCTGGGACTCGACTCTGGTGAGGAATGGAGGAGGCGCCGTTGGGGACATTGGAATCTTCGCGTTTGGGTGCTTTGTGAGGGTACGTAGGCGTGGGACATGTTCAGCCAAGTTTATTCGACGCTTGACGCTGAGAGGGCTCCGTAGATGTATAACGTCTACCAGAATCTCCCAGATGGCATTCCCTTGCTCCCGAGGCCAACGCTATCCCGCGATGCCAAACCGTTCGACATGCCAGGTATAGAAAATCCTGGAGATCCCGCGACACTGCAGGCTTTCATGAGTGCTGGTGCCGTCTCCCATCCAGGCATCTAGTACGTGTGCGTGCTCAGTGCTGTACAACTTGAA
Organism: Auricularia sp. M12; assembly: GCA_037042885.1. Classification (NCBI taxonomy): domain Eukaryota; kingdom Fungi; phylum Basidiomycota; class Agaricomycetes; order Auriculariales; family Auriculariaceae; genus Auricularia; species Auricularia sp. M12. Next base: position 1,251,743 of record CM073209.1, read on the forward strand.
GTTTTCGTGTGTGCTAACATCCCCGCAGCTCTTCGACCTCCCTATACGGCTTCAAACGACAGCAAGCGTTCACATTCCTCGACCCTCTGAACCATGCTCGCATAGATGAAGTCTCTGACACGCATGCAGAGGAGCTGCGCGACTGGCTGACGCTCCACCGGCGCCATTTCGACGATCTTGAAGGCGTTGTAATCGTGACCGGCGTAATACGCTCTCCAGTTTGGTCGGGCGGCCTCACGCTTATCCGCAAGACGGTTTTCTCTGGGATAAGGACCCGGTTTCTGACTGTGATGAGATCGTCCGAAAAAGTAGATGTATGTGTATTTCACTTGAGTTCTAATCTCCGTTTCTCGTCCCTCATTGATCTATTCAGACAGTGTTACTTAGTAGATATCCGGGTACAGATGGCTCAATTCCCGAGGGTGATTTCACGCTCGTCGTGAGGTACAAGAAACCTCTCACGCGATCGGAACGCCTCACCCGCGCCCTGAAGTTCTGGGACCGACAATCTCCCGCAATGCCTCTCGACAGCGAGCGCAAAGAGCATCGCGGCACTCATTCCTCAGATGCATATCTCCGAGGACTCCCGGAAGCTTCATCCGCGGCCTGAGGACTCACTTACACTTGCCTCAGGTCCACACTTAGTAGGCAACGCTGTAGCGTAAATCCACAGTACTCTATCAAATGGGTTTGCAATTGCCGATAGTTATGCGTTCATTCACCAACAAATGTGGCAAAAAGGTAGGCAGATTCGCGGTTCGTGGTCCTATGTAATCGGAGTCCGAGTTGTTCCGTGTTTGATTGACCGTTTGTTTGTCCCATGTTTACGCGCATTCCTGCCAATGACCCTTTTTTCTCATACGCTCAAGGATTTACGAGCAGCATACACAAAATACCCGGATACTAGGTTTATATGGGATCCTCTAGAGCCATTTTTCCGTGCACATGGCCTTACACTTTGGCCAAGTGGGCCTGATGGTTATGGCCAATTGGTTCCACCCGACACGCGCCCCAGAGCACCGGACGGCTTCAGTTACCGATGGCCTGGGGACGTGGATAGGGTTTACGACTTTAATCAAGTGGTGGGCCCGATAGACTCCTTCTCTACGAAGCGACCTATCTAATTGATCACCACAGCGCGCAACCTTATGTCCCGCACGTACAACCGATGGAAGGGATGTTATCATCCGTATCGTCTCAATTGAAGACGATGGCATGCATCATCGCACAGCAATGGAGCGGCTTTCGACTGGGAATATCGCGTCAGTCATCGGTAATCACACTGTGCCGGTCCTGCAATGGCTACACCGAGACAACATTGTCTTCGCAGTCCTTCCATATCTATCATTCACTGATCCTACAACGGGATATCTCTATGAGAACGTCCAGGACCTTCTGAACCATTTACTCCAGATGGTAGAGGTTGGTGCTGTTCCGTACTGCAGGGAACGCGAGAGCTTATCAATAATAGGCAGTCGAATTCTGTCATTCAAGGCTTGTGGCACATAGGGTAAGCCGCTGCAGATAGTAGCCACTAAATCTCATTACAGTAGGATTTGTTTCACGAGAATTTCCTGTGCAACTTTTACGGAGGTGCCGGCATTGATGCGAGCTACAATCCGCCGCCTCTCCTGGCAGCAGAGTTAGGCCGCTTCGATCCCGCTTCCCCTTTAAGGTCTTCCTCATCGACTTTGACCGAGCCATCTGCTTTGACCTTGACTCCGATCCCCAATCTCACCGCGTAACCGGGCGGCCGGAGCTACCAGAAGAGGAGGGGATTACCTTCGACCTGTCGCGCCAGAGATGGATACCCAGCAGCCTCACGACCCGTTCCTCGCGGATGTCTGGCAGCTAGGCACCTATATATCGTGCCTCAAAGAGGTCCGTGAGCTGCTAGTCTCTGCGCTCAAGACATTGATGATGTCGCAGAGGAATTACATGCCCCCTGCTCTCGTGGAGCTGCTCACCCGTATGACTGCAGCCACACCATCTGATCGCCCAATAGCTCGCGAAGTGTTGGCTGAGATGCGTGGCATTGTGCGTCGACTGACACTGGAGGAGCTGAGAGCACCGGTGTGGATTGATCCACGTCCGGTTCACAACACGGATACTAGATACTAGTGTTACTCGGCCTTCAACGGAATAAATACATGATGCCAATGCCCACCAAATACCGGAAGGTTCTGACTGTCCACTGCTGTAAAATGGGCATCGCCTCGTCACGTTTTCTGCACGATCAGTCGACTGCAGTGGCCTGCCGCATGGTCAGCGTATTTTGTTCATTCCTCGATAGTTCCATCCAATCGTTCACTAAAGGAGGAGCAGTATACCGAACAATTGCTCAGCGATTACTTACTGGGAGATACGGCTGCCGAAACACTTTCGCCTCTTAAATCCAAAGCAGGCAACAGTGCAAGCATGTGAAGGGGATGCATGGAATTGATGGTATATGTACAAGTGCAGCGTGCTCATCGATATCGGTAGTACATACGTTGGAAACATGAGAAAAAGAGAAGAGAGGCAGAGCATGGGAGAACAAGATGCGAGAACCGAACGGAGACGTACCTACGATGGGGAGTCGGTAAATATAGCTAGCAAGCAAGCGGGGCGGCATGCGACAAAAGCAAGCAAACAAGGATAACAGTAACAGTAGTCAATCAATGGCGGGAGCATGCGGCGAGAGGCGAGGCGAGATATTCTGTACAGCCGTCTGCGCGGCCTGCCGCCGGCGACGGTGAGCGCATGGGATGGCATGGGCGATTCTATGGTGGCGTATGGCTTATGGTCGGCACGCGCGCATGCGGCCGTTGGACGTCGTCCAGCCCTTCTCGGCGAGGAGCGGCTTGTCGCCGAACTTGAGGAGGTCGTACAGCGCGGCGATGTGGTCGCCCTTCTGTTCGAGCGTCTCGATGACCTCCTTAAGCTGCTCTGCGACGACGTTGCGCTTCACGACGTTGGAGGCAGCGTCCATGAGCTTGTACTGGTCCGCGAGGTCCACGTAGAGCCTGCGCAATAGTAACATTCAGCCAAATTGTAGCATAGATCGCGGATGAACGAAACGCACCCTTTGTAATGCGTAAAGTCGTCCTCGAGCTCCCTCAAAATGCGCGTCAAGACAGTCTGCGGCGGCAGCCGGTCCTTCTCGACGCCTTCAGCCTCGGCGAAGCCCTCATCATCAACGTCCTGCCCGGGAGGCGCCCATTGCGCGGGCACGTCAGGCGGGGCGCTGTGAAAGCGAGCGCCGCCGTTGCGCTTTCGGCGGTGGCACACGGCGCACGTGTGCTCGTCGTGTTCGGGCGCGTTGGAGAACATCTTTTGCAGCCGCTCGCCGCGCATCGTCACGTCTGCCTCGGCGGGCATTTTCGTGCGCTGGCGTTTGGAGCGCACAGGAATAGCCGCCGGAGCTGGGGCAGAGGGCGCAGGAACCGATGCTGCCTTCACCATGGGTGGGCGTTCAGTGAGGGCGGGCGATTGAGCCCGCGAAGATGGAAGGGAGTGGGTCTAACGTTCATGAGCAAGAGTTTAGTGTGCAACAAACACTGACCTCGCGGAAAGACCTGTACCGCCCAGTGCCCTCCCCTCGTATTGACCTTTCCGTCCGGCGCTCATCAAGCTCAGTTTCGATCCTGCTGACCTCCTCGGGCTCGACAAACCGTGGCGGACGTTCACTTCCGACCGTCGCGCCGTCCGTGCGATGGAACCAGTCGTTATCTTGCGACACCTCGCGAATCTGACTAACGCGCGACTGCGGGCGCTGTCGATCTCGATAGCTCTCCTCTGCGCGCAGCTCCTGGGTGGGCTCCTCGGGCACGGCGCTCAGCCCTTGCGGCTCGGGCTCCGGCGCGTACGCCTCGTCGCCGTCCACAGAGACGGGCGGCGAGATGAGCGATTGCGAGTGGTGGCTCTGGCTAACCATGCTCTTCTCCCGCCGCCGCTCGAGGCCGTCTTCGATCACGTCGCGCAGGCGCTCGACCTCGTCGCTTAGCCGATCCACCTCGTCGCGGAGCTCCTCAATCTCCGCTATCTTGGCTCGCATTTGCGCTGCGTCGCTGTCGCGCAGTGCGCGCAGCTCGTGAAGGGCGGCCTGGTGCGACTCGAGCTCGCGTGTCATGCGCGCCAATTGTGTGCGTAGTTGAGAGACTAGGGTTTCGAGAGCTGCAGAAAGACCGATGCTCAATGACCGCAATGAGCGAACGAGAATGATACACACATTTCTTTTCGTCGACAGCCTCCTTGTAACGCGCCTCCCATACGCGATCGCTGGCAGCGTTGGCGGCACTGGCGCGCATCCGGTCGCGGTCTTTCCGTTCCCGAGCCTCGGCGTCCAGAACGCGGGTGCGTTCTCGAGCAACCTCGGCGCGACACGCGTCTAACTCGTGCTCGAGCTCGCGCACTCGTCTTCTGGCCGCGCCGTTCTCCGTTTCGAGGTCTGCTAAACGGGCAGCAAGGTCCTCGATGGCGTCCGAGACAGCTTGGGCATTGGGCATGCCGCCTGGCAAGTGATCAAAGTGCGAGAGGTCTTCATCTGCGTCGTAGTAGGAGGCGCCTGCGCGTGCAGGAGACGCAACGGCCGCCGTAATGCCAGTCACGTCCGGAAGGTGTATACGGCCGCCCTTAACTGACATGCGGGCAGGCGTTTGTGTTCTTCTGTGTGTCGGGCGGGCAGGTGTTGCAGATGGCGGGGCGTTACCGATGTCGTTGAAGGGCGCGCGTTGGCGGGCCTTGTGCTGGGCGAGCAAAACGTCCTGTTTAGCCTTTGCTAGATCGGTCGAGAGGCCCTTGGCCATGCGCTCGAATCTGGAGCCGTCTTGGGTAGAGTCGTCTTTGGCCGTCGGCGTGGAGGCGGTTTTGGAGGCGCCCGAGGGTACGCGCTGCTGCTGCTGCTGCTGAGCCTGTGGTGGTCGAGGATAGGAGGGCGTGGACGTCATGGCGGGCATAACGGTGACGGGCTCCGGATGGTGGACGAAGGGCAGGGGCTGGGCACGCGGCCGTTTTGGGGAGAAGGCATGGCGGTTGAGCGCGTCAGCGAGGCGCGGACTTTGCGGGCCGAGGTCGACGTCGCTGCGGCGGGCGGCGGTGGAGACGTCCGACACGGCGTCGTCCGTCTCGCGTGGGTGGGACCGAAAGCGGCCGCTGCGGGCGACGCTGTCGAGCTGGGCGCCGGGGTCGAGCACGGCGGGGCGGAGCTGGTGGGCGCGGGCGTCGCTCCTGGCCGAGCGCGGCGTGCGGGTGATGTTGAAGAGCGACATGTCGGCGGGGATGCCCATGTCGTCTAGCGGCCGCTGCGCATCGAACTCGAGCCCGTCGGGGCTGCCGAACCGCGGCGCCAGACCGGCGGACAGCGTGAGCGCGCTCGCGTGGTGGGCGGCCGTCGACACCGTCTGGCCCTCGCCGTGGGTGTCCTCGCCGTCGCGGTACGAGTCGAGCGCGCGGTGCCGGGCCTGGAACTGGAACTGCATCGACGACCGCTCGCTCACGTCGTCGAACGCGTCGAGCGGAATGTGCCGCGGCAGCTCGATGCTGTAGTCCGGCGACGGCAGCCGCCCAGCCAGCTCGCGCTCGGTCTGCAGGCGCTGCCGGTCGTGCTCGTCGTGCTCGATGCTCCACTCGCCCGCGCTCATAGTCGTTTGTACAGCAGAAGGGGGGGGGCAAGGGGGAACGGGGCGAAGAACCGGATGTAAAACTCGTGACGCGCCGGTTCGGTCACGTGCTTTTTCGCTCTCCGACAACGATCAACCACTTCCTGCGCGTCGAGCTCGTATCTGCAACAAGATTGAGATAATGTCTAAGCCATTTTTGGCCTAAATATTTACGGTAATGAAAATGCACAGTTTGAAGCTTTATTCCTGATCTTGCAAAACTAATAATAATCGGAATTGTCGAAAAACACTGAACGCCAGGGCTAGGAGAGTAAATACAGTACGAATGCCTTCCCCTCTTGTATTAAGCTTCCGAATGTTTCTATGAAGACACAGCAGCGCCCTCGTTCTTCAGTTCCTGGCCAGCGTGGGCCGGCAATTCCACTCCCATTTTTAAAAGGAGCACTGATTGTCCCGTGGCAACCCCCAGTGACCCACATACCGTCCATGATGTCGTGCATTCCTGTAATCCCGTATGACCCTGAGTTGGGCAGCCTCCTAGTCCAACTGCCGCTCCCACCCTTCATCTAGGAGTACATGATCCCCAAGAATGCGCACGGAAGGCATCTTGGCGGTTAGCGCGTAGGCAGCGGACGTGCTCAAGAACACTCCAGTGCCGTACACGCAGTAAATTACCGGTTCTGGCGGCGGGACGATGGTGCTGTCGATTTTCAAGCCTCGAGGGGGAATCTGCGAATGGGCAGCCGGGCGTGTGCATCTAAAGCATCCACGGCGATGGGCTGATGATTTGGAACCGCTTAGTCGGCGTCCGCAGTGCGTTCCGCTGGGTGGCCGAGTGCGAGGGTGGCGCAGATATCGTCTCGCCCGAATGCCGCATTCTGCCCGAGTTGCGGACAACGTGCCCCCAGCAGCAACTTCTACGCGGTCACGCTGCTCTGGGTATTCCATAGGTCGCCCTCGATGTACTGTTTGCAGGAAGTCGTTTCCATGTGGTCGTCAAGCATAGGGTAACTGAGGAGTTGCGCACAGAGCGCCGGTCCTGCCAGTGACGCGCGCGAGCAGCGCAACTGCAGCCGCCAGGAGGCCTCCCGCAGACTCCCCGTGACCATTACACGGCCAAGGTCAATGCTAAGTTCCTTCGCGTGGGCAGCCCCGCAGATGAGGCCGGCGTAGGGAACCAAGGATACTTATTATTTCAAGTAGCAAATATTGTCAGTCTCGCCACCGTGTCAACTGGCGAATTTAATACTGCCAGAGTATTCAAGGCGCGCCAGGTGGACCATTGATATCCTCATGTGGCGTCGGGTGGTAGATCATGGTAGTTCTGCGGCCGTAGGTGCTCGGAGAGAACGCTGGGAAGCAGGTCCCAGTAGAGCGACCATGTATAGGGTGCGAAAAGACAACGTTCATCTTGGAGTGTATGAGCGCGGCGCAGTAAGCCCGTGAAAGATTGAAATTGTGGCCAGCATGCAACATTGAGAGAAGCCCTCAGCTGGCAGCGTCTGTGGCGAAGCTCCGAGGAAGAATTCGAGACAAAAAAAAAAAGAGGATATCCAGAGCTGAGTACGGTCAAAAACATCCTGAGCGAATGAAGCAGCTTGATCAAGCAGGAGCGTGGGCGCGAGCGACAAGTTGCAAATCCCAAGTCAAGATGCGGAACTTGTCCGGGAAGCGCCGTCGCGTTTTCGCGTTTCTGCCACCTGCTTTGCCGACGCCGCCATGGACGGCGAGCGCCCCCACAAAGCCCACCGCGTGTCCAAGACGGACAAGAAGGGCAAGGGCAAGGCCACGGGCGGCTTCAATGAAAAAGCCTTTGCGCCGCGGTCTGGACGGCGTGCAGACAAGCAGGGCCGGCGCAAGGCAGAAAAGGACCAGACGCGTCTGCACGTGCCGCTCGTCGACCGCACGCCGAACGATGTACCCCCGCCCGTTGTTATTGCCGTTGTCGGACCGCCGGGCGTGGGTAAGACGACGCTCGTAAAGAGCCTGGTCAAGCGGTTCACGAAGCATACGCTCTCCGAGGTCAAAGGGCCCATCACCGTCGTCAGCGGTACGCCTGCTTCTCGCTGTGTGCTGTGTATGGCGCTGATACTGTGCTTAATGCAGGCAAGAAACGGCGTCTGACATTCATCGAATGCAACAACGACATTAACTCGATGATCGACATTGCTAAAATCGCAGACCTCGTCCTGCTCATGATAGACGGCAGCTTCGGCTTTGAGATGGTGCGCCAAATATACTAGCTATTCTATCTTCAACTGACCGGCTGCCAGGAAACGTTCGAGTTCCTCAACATCCTGCAGGCGCACGGCTTCCCCAAGGTCATCGGCATTCTGAGCCACCTGGATCTGATCAAAAAGGCGCACACGCTGCGCGAGACGAAGAAGACGCTCAAGAAGCGTTTCTGGACCGAGATTTACCAGGGCGCGAAGCTATTCTACCTCTCCGGGGTGCTCAACGGACGCTATCCCGACACCGAGATCCAGAACCTCTGCCGCTTCATCTCGGTCATGAAGTTCCGCCCGCTCGTCTTCCGCAACACGCACCCGTACATGCTCGCCGACCGTCTCGAGGACCTCACGCCGCGCGAGCAGGTGCGTCTCGATCCCAAGTGCGACAGGACCGTCACCCTCTATGGCTATCTGCGCGGAACGAATCTGCGCGAGAGCAATGTGGTACACATACCTGGCGCGGGCGACTTTAAGCTCAAGAGCATCACCTTGCTGGGCGACCCGTGTCCGCTGCCGACCATCGAGAGCGAGCGGCGGCGGAAGCTGAGCGAGAAGCACAAGCTCATCCATGCGCCCATGAGCGATGTTGGAGGCGTCATGTACGACAAGGACGCGGTCTATATCAACGTTCCCGGCAGCTTCACGCGACGGCAGGGCGAGGACGAGGGTGAAGGTGCGCCGCCACGCTATCTTTTGTTGTTTTGTGTGCTAATATATATCTTTCGTCACGGCTGCAGTTCCTCAAGGAGAGGGCGAACAGATGGTCATGGACCTCCAGGATGTTACGCATAGTCTTGCGGACGGCATCTCCAAAAGCCAGATTCAGCTTCTCGGCACATCTTCCGCTCCTCTTATGGTCGACCAGGACAGTGACGATGAGGGCGAGTCTGACGACGATGCCGGCTCGGCATCGCAGTCCGATGGCGAAGACGACGAGGATGACGACGAGTTGTCGGATGTCGAGCACGACCAGGAGGCAACTGGCGATCGCGGGCGTACGTCGATGCGCTCGCATGCTCGTGCGGCCCAAGTGTCGATCAGCGAGACGCGCAGGGGAGAGGACGTCGAGTACGCCGACTCAGATTCGGATTTGGGCGAAGGCTCCGGCGACAGGATGAAGGGCGACGACGAAAGCGATCTGGAGCTCGACGACGACGACGACGAAGATGAGGAGGACGAGGAGGTCGAGGAGGAGGGCGCTACTCCGCGATGGAAGCGTAATCTCGCCGAGAAGGCGTCCGAGGCGTTCGACCGGAACCACAGGCGCCGGAAACGCGACTGGATGAAGCTCATTTACCGCACGACCCTCACGCCCATGCAGATATTGAATGGGGAGACCGAGGAGCAGCCGTCCATAGAGGACGACGATGACGATGAGTTGTTCAAGTTCAAGAGCAAGGAGAACGTCAGCGCCGAGGAGGTCTTGGACCAAACGAAGGAGCCGATATCGTCTGCAGCGCTCGCTGAATGGGACGACGAGGACATGCTCGACTCCATACGGCATCTCTTCATTACTGGTGGCGACGCCCCTGGCGGTGAGGGGGATGGCGAAGGCCAAGCGCCCGACGGAGATGACTGGGGAGGTATCGATGGCGACGACGTTGACATGGACGACGAGGACGGCGAGAAGCCCGCGCCGACCGCCGAAGAGGCCCGCGCCGCAGCTCTCGCAGCCAAGAAGGAGGCGCTGAAACGCAAGTTCGACGAGCAGTACGACGACCCGGACGAGGCCGGCAAGCAAGACTTCTACGACGAGAAGAAGGACGAGATGGCGCGCCAGCTGCAACTTAACCGCGCCGAGCTCGAGGGTTTGGACGCCGAGTCCCGTGCTCTTGTCGAAGGATACCGTGCCGGCTCCTACGTCCGTCTGGAGCTCGAGAACGTCCCGTGCGAGCTGATCGTGAACTTCGACCCTACCTATCCTATCGTCGTGGGCGGTTTACTGCCCGCCGAGGAGCGCTTTGGTTTTATCCAGGCGCGAATCAAGAAGCACCGCTGGCAGCAGCGTATTCTCAAGACGAACGACCCGCTCATCCTCTCTGTTGGCTGGCGGCGCTTCCAGACTGTGCCCATCTACTCGCTGGACGACCACAGCATCAGGATGCGCATGCTCAAGTATACGCCAGAGCACATGCACTGTTTCGCGACGTTTTACGGACCCGTGGCGCTTCCCAACACAGGTTTTTGCGCGTTCAAGGCACTCGATTCTGAAACGGCAGCCTTCCGGATCGCAGCCACGGGCGTCATTCTCGACGTCGACCGGTCGACGAAGATCGTCAAGAAGATCAAGCTGACTGGTGTGCCTATGAAGATCTTCAAGAACACCGCATTCGTGCGGGACATGTTTAGCTCTGCGCTCGAGGTCGCCAAGTTCGAGGGTGCCTCCATCAAGACCGTTTCCGGCATCCGTGGGCAGATTAAGAAGGCGCTCCCGAAACCTGACGGCGCGTTTCGCGCGACGTTCGAGGACAAGGTGCTCATGAGCGGTGCGTGGCATTGGTTTATCTACCTCAATGCGAATTTTGATGATATGGGCTTCTTTTCAAGATATAATCTTTCTGCGCGCGTGGTATGCGATTGAGCCACGGAAATACTACAACCCGGTCACGTCGCTGCTTCAGGCGGACAAGGCGTCGTGGCAGGGCATGCGACTTACGGGCCAAGTGCGACGCGAGCAGGGCGTCAAGACACCGTTGAATGCAAACTCCACATACAAGGTACGCGAGTCATGCCAGTGACATCAAGATGCTGAGTCATCGGACCGCGTTTGCCCATAGCCCATCCAGCGGGCGCCGCGCAAGTTCAACCCTTTGCGGGTGCCGAAGGCCTTGCAGGCGTCCCTGCCCTACGCGTCCAAGCCACACGTCATGAAGCCGCAGCGGCGCCAGACGTACCTGCAGAAGCGGGCTGTTGTCCTCGAGCCGGAGGAAAAACGGGCAATCACCCTGCTGCAGCAAATGCGCGCGCTGCGCAAGGATCAAGTGGCGCGGAGAAAGGAGAAGCAGGAGGAGCGCCGCTCCGCGCACAAGAAAAAGCAGGAAAAGATCGAGGGCGAGCGCGAGAAAAAGCACAAGGAGGAGCGCAAGGAGCATATGCGCGTCGCTGGCATCAAGCGCAAGCGCGAGGAGAGTCATGCAGGAGGCTCCGGGAAGCGGAGACGCTCGTCGACGAGTCACAGCTAGTAGTAGCTATCGTGCATTGCTTGTGTCTTACTATCCTTATTCTATTAGCATTGCGGAGAGCGCTCAGGAGCGATCCAGGTTACCGGCGGCCTGTCCTTGATGGCATGGGTCGGCAGCGAATTCGCGCGGGCGCCGTGTGAGTCAATAGGCGCCGGAGATATAAAGTGTGAGCCGGCTGGCATCACGCTTGCGTGCACTGCGGCACTCCCGGGCAACTTTTCCAAGCTCAGCTCCGCGTCTCTTCCAGTTCACCCTCTTCGAGCCTCGTCGCCATGTCGGACTCGTCGTCCACCGAGCACGCGGAGAAGGCCGCCGCGAAGGCCCCCCGCAAGCCGTTCTGGAGTCGCGCTAAGCCCGCAGACGGCAAGGTCGACCCCGAGAAGCCTGCCGACGCCGACGCCGTCGTCGTCAAGACCGCGCCCGCAGAGCCAGAGATCCAGCCCGTCAGCTTCTTTGAGCTCTTCCGGTACGTGGAGCGCAGCCCGTCTGCCACAGTGTGCTCATCCATTGCTGCCGCGCAGCTACACCACCAAGTTCGAGATGTTTCTTAACATCGTCGGACTCGTCGCGGCTGCTGCAGCCGGCGCAGCTCAGGTACGCGGCCGCATGTCTCGGCTAGATCGCACACTCTGACCCCAGCGCCGCCCGCTACAGCCATTGATGTCTCTGCTATTCGGCAAACTGACCCAGGCGTTCGTGACGTTCCAAACCGTGATCTACCAGCAAGGCGAAGCAGCAGCCGGCCCTGCCGCCGAGCAGTTCAAGAAGACGGCAGCACAAACCGCGTCATATCTCGTGTATCTTGGTACGCATCCGCATTCGTCCTGCAGCACGTCCTCTCATCGACCCCGCTGTGCTCAGGTATCGGCATGTTTGTCGTGACATACGCTTATATGGTCATCTGGACGTACACGGGCGAAGTCGCTGCAAAGCGTGTCCGCGAGCACTATCTCCGCGCTGTGTTGCGCCAGGACATCGCGTTCTTTGACAAGCTTGGCGCTGGAGAAGTCACTACACGCATCCAGACCGACTGCCGTAAGTAGCGTAACGAGCGGCAGGTACACGACGCTGATAGGGTTTAAGATCTTGTGCAGCAGGGCATCTCGGAGAAGGTCGCTCGTACGTAGCTTACATAATCGCTGCCACACATATCGCTCATCGTATCGCAGTTTCTGCCAGCTTTATCGGCGCTTTCGTCACGTATGTGTGCACAGTCGGCACCGCTGGGTCTTTCTAATCAATACTTGCCTCGTCTACAGTGGTTTTATTCGTACGTGAACTGCGGTAAGCTACTGTTGCGAAGCTAACCCTGGATCTCTTAGTTGCCTACATCCAGTCCTGGAAGCTTGCGCTCGCGCTCTCTTCTATCCTGCCATGCATCATGCTCGCTGGTGGTTTCATGAACGTCTTCATCGGGCGCTATGTCAAACTGGCTCTCGACTCCACAGCAAAGGGTGGAACGCTTGCGGAAGAAGTCATCGCCACCGTGCGGACGGCGCAAGCCTTTGGCTCACAGAGTATTTTGGCCAGTCTCTATGACAAGTACCTTGCCGTCGCGAACAAGTATGATTCGAAGCAAGCTGTTGTTCATGCCATCGGCCTTGGAGGTATGTATACGACTGTCTCTCCTTTCGCGTTGCCTCACACAATCACAGCATTCTACTTCATCATCTACTCGTCTTACGGCCTGGCGTTCTACTTCGGTACCACGCTCATTATCGCTGGTGAAGGTAAAAGAAATCTCGCCATTTCGTTGAGGATGACAATCTGAAGGATGATTAGTTACGCCTGGAAAGGTCATCAACGTCTTCTTTGCCATCATGATTGGTTCTTTCTCCATGGCCATGCTTGCGCCCGAGCTGCAAGGTTCGTTGTCTCGTCCGTCCTTGATCGGGGCGCTTACACTACTCTGCAGCGATTTCCCAGGGCCGCGGCGCTGCCGCCAAGCTCTTCAGCACCATCGACCGCGTGCCGCCTATCGACTCGTCCAACCCCGCGGGCTTGAAGCTCGACCATGTGGAAGGCCGCATCGAGTTCGAGAACGTCAAGTTCAGGTATCCGTCGCGCCCGGACGTGCCCATCCTCAAGGGCCTCAACATCACCTTCGAGGCCGGGAAAACCGCGGCCCTTGTCGGTCCGTAGCAATCCCCCTGCATCTCCCCCTGTCGATCGGTCGATGGCGGTGCTCATGCTTTGCACAGGTGCTTCCGGAAGCGGAAAGTCGACGGTCGTGCAGCTCGTTGAGCGCTTCTACGACCCGGAGTCTGGCGTGGTCAAGTTCGACGGCGTCGATATCCGCGATCTCAACCTCAAGTGGCTGCGCAGCCAGATCGGCCTCGTCTCCCAGGAACCCGTTCTGTTCGCCACCACTATCAAGGCCAATGTCGCGCACGGTCTCATTGGCACGCCGTTCGAGAATGCCGACGAGGAGAAGAAGATGGAGCTCATCCGCGATGCGTGTATCAAGGCGAACGCCGACGGCTTCATTAGCAACCTGCCCAACGGCTACGAGACCATGGTTGGCGAACGTGGCTTCTTGCTTTCCGGTGGACAGAAACGTGGGTTTATCCCCTTGCCTGTATCGTGGAGTCTGATTTTTCTGCAGAGCGCATTGCCATTGCTCGTGCTATCGTCTCTGACCCGAAGGTTCTGCTTTTGGACGAAGCGGCAAGTCGCTAGCTTGCGTGTTTGCCACACCTGCTGACTCTGAATAGACTAGTGCTCTTGACACGCAATCCGAGGGTGTTGTGCAAAATGCTCTGGACAAGGCTGCGGCTGGTCAGTAACCGTCACTACTTCGTCTCAGTCGTCGTCTAACTCGCGCCTCCAGGTCGTACGACTATTACCATTGCTCACAGGTTGTCTACCATCAAGAATGCCAACCAGATCTTTGTCGTTGGTGGCGGCGAGATTCTCGAACAAGGCACACATAACGACCTCATCGCCGACCCGAACAGCGCCTACGCCCGTCTCGTCGAGGCCCAGCGTCTCCGTGAAGCTGAGGCTCCTACTGGCGACATTACCCCGAGCGAAGATTCTGAACCCGCTGAGAAGACCGCTGCTCAGATTGAGGAGGATGCCAGGAAGGAACTCCCGCTCGGCCGTCGCACGTCGTCTGTGGGCTCCGTGACCAGTGCTATTCTTCGCGCCAAGACCGCTCAAGGCGCTGAGGAAGAGAAGAGCTACGGCATTGTCTACCTGTTCCGGCGCATGGGTCGCATCAACAAGTCCGAGTGGAAGAGCTACGTATTTGGTGCTTTCTTCGCCGTTGGTGAGTGGTTTTGCGCTTGTGAACCAATCTCCAGCGACTGACATACCCGACAGCGACTGGCTCGGTCTATCCTGCCTTCGGTATCGTCTACGGCCATGCTATCAACGGTTTCTCGCAGCCTACCGACCATGGAAAGCGTGTGGCTGGTGATCGTAACGCGCTCTGGTGCGTCTCGTATATGGCATCGCAACTCCATTACTGAACGAAGCGCAGGTTCTTCTTGATCGCCATCTTGTCTACATTCGCTATTGCGTTCCAGAACTACACCTTCGCTCATGCCGCGGCTGTCTTGACCTCTCGTGTCCGCCAGTTGAGTTTCAAGGCAATGTTGCGCCAGGATAGTACGTACTATCATATTCAACGCGGCTGCACCCAACTAATAAATTCCTCAGTCGAGTTCTTCGATCGCGAAGAGAACAGCGTATGTAAAGCATCATAGCAGCGCGTGCCAACTGACGAGGCCTTTTACCAGACTGGTAGCCTTACGTCCAGTCTCAGTGAAAACGCGCAGAAGATTCAGGGCTTGGCCGGTATCACTCTTGGAACGTGCGTTGTGAGGCCGCTAATCCGGCAGGCATGTTACTGAGTCCCATCCCAGCATTTTCTCGAGCTGTGCCACACTCGTGGTCGGTTCCGTCATCGGTCTTGCCTACGGATGGAAGCTTGCGCTCGTTGGCATTGGTATGTGACTCTCAACAGACCAGCAGTTGAATCCCAACTCATTTTCTTTTTTGCTTAGCTTGCATACCTTTCGTTCTCTTCGGTGGATACGTCAGACTGGTACGTTCGAGCTTCGTTAGTTGCCTCGCCTAGTCTAATATTGTTTACAGCGTGTCGTCGTCCTGAAGGACCAGGTGAACAAAAAACTGCACGAGCAATCCGCTCAGGTTGCCTGCGAAGCTGCCGCTGCCATCCGCACGGTTGCATCCCTCGTCCGCGAAGACGACTGCTGCAAGATCTACAGCGAGAGCCTCGAGGTCCCCCTTAAGACATCTACCCGCGCCACCATTCGCAGCACTGCACTCTTTGCCCTGACACAGTCGTTGGCCTTCTGGGTTATCTCTCTGTCGTTCTACTACGGCTCTCGCCTCGTCGGCTCATTCGAGTACAGCGTGCAACAGTTCTTCATTTGCCTCATGAGCGTCACTTTCGGCTCCATCCAGGCTGGCAATGTCTTCACGTTCGTGCCGGACATGTCGTCTGCCAAGAGCGCATCTACCGATGTCGTTACTCTGCTTGACGCGCGCCCCGAAGTTGACGCGGAGTCTACTGAGGGCACCGTCCTCAAGCAGGCTGACGGTCGCATTGTCTTCGAGGATGTCCACTTCCGCTACCCGACCCGCCCTGCTGTCCGCGTCCTCCGCGGCCTGAACCTCACCATCGAGCCCGGAACATTCGTGGCCCTCGTCGGCGCATCCGGATGCGGAAAGAGCACGGTCATTCAGCTCACGGAGCGCTTCTACGATCCGACTGCAGGCAAGATCACCTTCGACGGACAGAACTTGCAGGAACTCAACGTCCAGGAGTTCCGCAAGCACATCGCGCTTGTCTCTCAGGAGCCCACTCTGTACGCCGGGACTATCCGTTTCAACATCCTACTAGGTGCCATCAAGCCCCACGAGGAGGTCACCCAGGAAGAGATTGAGCAGGCCTGCCGCAACGCCAATATCTTGGAGTTCATCCAGTCGCTGCCCGAGTATGTCGATCTCTCTTTCTTCATATGCCTTCTCTCATGAAGTTGCAGTGGCTTCGATACGGACGTTGGTGGCAAGGGATCTCAGCTCTCCGGAGGGCAGAAGCGTAAGTTGTTGTGGTCTGTCGCGGAAACAATATACTGATGATCCACAGAGCGCATTGCTATCGCCCGCGCTCTCCTGCGCAACCCCAAGGTTCTCCTGCTCGACGAAGCAACATCGGCTCTGGATTCCGCATCTGAGAAGGTCGTACAAGAAGCATTAGACAAGGCCGCCCGTGGTCGTACGACCATCGCGATTGCGCATCGTCTGAGCACGATTCAAAACGCGGACTGCATCTACTTCATCAAAGAAGGACGTGTCGAAGAGGCCGGCACGCACGACCAGCTCCTCGCTCGCGGCGGCGCGTACGCGGAGTATGTCCAATTACAGGCTCTGAGTCGCGCAACATGATTTCATGCGCTTTACGATGTGCATTGATTCGCTTCATCACACACCATATTCATATTTTGCAACAGTAATCGGTAATTAGGGCCCCGCATAGCACAATATATAGAGGATCATCATCCACAGTCGTTACCCAATGCATAGTTTCTTTTCGAGATCCTACATTACATATAATAACCGCGTTATGCGCCTGAATCGCACAATCCTGGTCGAACTGCACACCAATGAGGCTGCAATGCGATGGCGCGTATGCCTCGCTGCACCATGCGATATCTGCGACACTGTCTCAACACAGCAAAGGGACTTAAATGTCATGCACACCTTATATCGTGTAATCGCACAAGCGCATCCGAAGTATTGCGCCGATGGTCCTCAGGACTCCAGTAAACTTCTGCGAGGGCCGCCGTTCGGGGCCATACGATCGGGTCCAAGTTGGCAGGGTCGCTTTGCTCGCTCCACAGTAGTGTTTGTCCACCGAGGATGAGACTACGCTGTCCCCAGGAATGCCAGAGAATGGCGAGAAGCTGTAAATCTGAGGAAGTGGATGAGATCTTGGCGTCCGACACGTCGAAAAGTCCGAGGGTCCCTTACCCGTTGCCACGATTTGAAGGGATCGCACCAGGAACCGCCAATGGACGACCCTAGCCACATTCCAGCACCACAGTCCTGAGGTGTACAAGATGAGATTTGAGGTGGGAGCCTCGATGGGAAAAGGCGCACTAAATAAAAATAATCCGACGGCGCTTGGACGACGCGATACCCCTTGGCCGTGACGGCGGCCACGGTGCCCGACGATATCCAACATCTGTAAGTTGTCAACTATATGGAAGCGTAGAAGGTTGGGAGGACGAACGTGACGACGGTCGATTTATCCAGGGTCACGTTATGGTTAAGCGCCATCTCTAAATTCCAGCTGAATAACGATTTACGGGATCCCGATGTTTCGGCGTACCTTCCCAAACCACTGGGGTCTTTCCCTGTTTAATGAGAGCTTGATGGGTTCTGAGAAAGCGTCAGAGCGAGGGCGAAGGTGGAGCTTATTCACCCCCGCGCACTTCTGAGTGAAATTATCGAGCGCCTCCTCGAGCGTTTTGCCTGATTTCTTCAGGTCATTTTGTGTCTGGTCGTCCTGCGGGAAAGGATGGAGTAGTCAGAACATGCGGCTAGGTAAATTGCTTCGATGAGATTAGCCTACCGTCGAATAACAATTGTAGTTCACCTCGTCGCCTCCCGAACTGAAATATTTTCCGGGAAGCTTCGAGGCAAGCGCGGAGAACATCCTAGCTGTAAAGTCTACTGTCTTCGCCGACGCGATTCGCAATTGGCCCGAGGGAGGCTCGGCGGCGTAGCTTCCCAGGGCCTACTCTCAGGACATGCGACATGTTCCGGATACGCTTTGTGCACTGCGCCTGAATGACCGGGAGAGTCAACCTCCATGATAATATCAATGCCTCGCTGAAAGACTGAGCCATCGCAAGCACATTCATGAAGAGACTCGCTTACCACAGCAGCGTATTGGCCGAGTTCCTGGATGTCCGCGGTGGTATATACGAGTTCTTCATCGTATGCACCTTTCCGCGCAAGCTCAGGGTAACCCTCGACTTCCACCGGGAAACTTTGGCTATCGGTTACATGCCAGTGGAAGGCATTCATCTTTGGGACCGTCAGTGAGTGCGTTGGATTTATGCCGGGGACGAACTTTGACCATACTCATTGCATCGAATGTACGCTTCAAGTCGTCAACAGAATAACTGAGAAGTTCAGACAGTGACACAAAGCCCATTGCACGACTCACAAATTGCGTGCGGTGTCGAGCATCAGTCCTCGATAAGGCTGTCTCTTCCATGAGAAGAAAGACGTAGATGGAATGCAAACGTACGAATGCAGGCAAATCGTCAATCTCAATGGGTGCTTCCAATGTGTATCTCTGCATTATGAGGCGACGGATGTGGCACGCGGAGTGGTGCACGTACATATGCTGGTGCGGTGTGGATTTGTATGTGAGTCTCCTTGGTATAGCCAAGCGTGTACCATATTTGCTCGAATGTTGTGAGGCCTCGCAGTATGCCCAGTGAGCCGTTGGCTCGGAGCGTGGCTTCCCGGCCGTCGTCGGGAATTGTCAAGTAGTACGATTCATCCTGCACGAAGCGCGTCAACGCGCGCGAAGTTGCAAGGCGCGCGAAGCATACGCGTTCTTCAAAGTGGGCGGTAGCCTCTTCGGCAATGGGTCGTGCTGCTACATGACCCATGATTTGGACGTTCAAATGCGGGAGCTGGGGGGCGCGTGCGATGGCTTCGGTGTGCGCCTTCCCACGTCCAATGTCCATTAGACGGTGGTTGTCATTGGCAATGTGGAACTCTGTGCGCGCAGCAGCGTCGACCAGATCCTGTGGAGGATTCGAGATAGAGAGCTTGACGCTAAACGACGGCGCGAGGCGCACGGCCGTCTTGCCCTTCTTGAAGACCGTCGGCGCTGGCCACAGCGCGAACGCGGCCGGCAGAGGGCCAAGGAGTATAATGCATAGAAGTGCGCGGGCCGCCATGTTGCACGGGTTTTATGGCCTGTGCAAGAGCCCTGGGTGGTTGAAAGCAGGAATAGATGTGCTGGCACGCCGACGCCGAGTCTTGGCGCAGCCCGCCAGGCGCTTATTCACGCCATGCACCGCGGGTCCTTTTGCAACAAGCGAAACAAAATATATCGAATCAATTAGGCGCTTAGGAACAAAATCACTGGCACTTGCCACATCGAAGTCGGAGGGCACACTAAAACCGTCCCTACTCTTCGGTAAAGAAGGCCGCTGAATTTAGTGAGCTCAGGGTAAGTATTTGGGGTTGATGTGCACCCGCTCCCGGAAGACATCAACCGGCTCTCCGACACCCGATGGACTCTCGTCTTGCCATCAGGCGTACAATTCTGCATGCCCAACGGATTCACAACATTTGCTATTGCGGGAGCTGGTGGACTGGGGCTATTCATCGCGAAGGATCTCCTCAACCAAGGAGCAGGGACTGTTATCGCCCTTACGCGGGGAGGCAACTCCAAGGCCTCCTCAGCGGACATTCCGCAGAAGATTGTTGATTACTCCTCTATGGAATCTCTTACACATGCGCTACGTGGCGTGGATGTCGTGATATCGACGGTTAACGGAACTGGGTTCTATGCCCAACGCCTCCTCGCAGACGCCGCGAAGGCGTCCGGTGTCAAGCTCTTCATCCCGTCGTACGTGTTCCATGTCGATAATGACTGTCTCTCCAGTTGACACGACCTTGAAGAGAATATGGAGTCTGCACGCAAAAGATCACTTGGGGACCAATGATGTTCAAGCCTCAATTTCACCAGTATTTGGACTCGATCAGCCTCCCGTGCGTGCGACGATGCGATCTTCGCAGTGGTACATTGCTAATAGGCTCGTAGACAAGCCATATTTTACACTGGTGCCTTCTCCGACGTCGGCCCGTGAGTTTTTGCACCTCGAATCCTTTCAAGACTTTACTTGACGGACCGTGATCAGCCGCTGGGGCGTCGATTTGCAGAACAAGACTGCAACGATTGTTGGAGAAGGCAACACTCCCATGTCATGGACAGCACGCCCCGACATCGCCCGCTTCATAGCGTACGTATTGACGCACCTTCAACTGGAGGAGCTGCAAGGGAGAGCATTTGGCATCGAAGGAAGCCGTGTCACGTTCTTGGAGTCTGTCGCCATTGCGGAAAAGCACAAGCTGGGCGGCGCTAAGTTTCACATCGAGCATCGCGACGTCTCAGACGTGAGGAAGGAAGTGGAAGGAAGTGGCATGGCGGCGATCGCAGACTTCGTCGCGATCCTCATCGAGCAGGGCCTATGCAACGTCGAGGAATTCAAGGCCAACCACCTGTTTCCCGGTTTCGAGCCCATGTCTCTAGACGAGGCGATTGCGAAGTACTGGTAGAACCGTTATTGCAGCAGTTGACAATACATCACATTGAAGAAGAGAAATCACCCAATCAAATATCATGCATTGCATTTCTCCGGCTGCACAGCGCAGAACTCGGGCTGCAGCGCGATGGCGCGCACACCGCGCTGGACCATCCTGTATCGGATGTCATGCAAACGCGGGAGCGCCTCTGTTGCGTTGCGGGCGAGACCGTTAGGCTGGTTCGCGCCGGTCCAGAAGATTTCGGCGCTCGTCGCGCTTCGTGGCCATGAGATCGGATCCAGGTTCGACGGATCGCTCTGCTCTGTCCATAGCAGGTTTTGTCCGCCGAGGACAAGGCTTTGCTGTGCCGTTGTCAGACTGGCGAAAGGGTTGAAGGAGTACATCTGCGGTGAGCACAGTGAGAAGGAGTGCTTTTCGCTCAGGGTGACCCGTGGAGTCCTACCTTCTGCCATGTTTTGAACGGATCGCACCAGGAGTTCCCGATGTTGTTGCCGAGGAATTCTCCTCCACCGCAGTCGAGGTAGAAAAAATCGGACGGCGCGTGGACAAAGCGGAAGCCCTTCGCTGCAACCTTTTGGGCGTTGCTAGACGATTGCCAGACCATCACCACCGTCTTGTTAGGCAGCGTCACGGTGTGGTCTAGCACCATCTCTGTGGCAGCGAAATCAGCATACTTAGAACAACAACTTGGTATGTCTCACCTTCCCAGACTACGGGAGTCTTCCCTGAAGCCGCGAGCGCGGCATGCGTGCGCTGGGTGAATGCACTCAGCGCCTGCTCGAAAGTCTGGTTCTTCGCTGCAAGCGCCGCCTGCGTGACTGAGTCCTTCGCGTAACAGTTGCTATTGACCTCATCTCCTCCTGTGCTGAAGAACTTGCCGGGCATCTTCGACGCGGCAGACTTGAACATGCTTTCGGCGAATGCGATGGCGTCGTCCGACGCCAGACGCAGCTGGCCGGACGGAGGCTCGGCTGCGAAGGACGACCAGGGTTGGGACTCGACGCAAGCCATCAAGGACGGCTGAGACTTGGCGATAACAGACATGTGACCGGGCGAGTCGATCTCCATGATCACGTCTACTCCGCGCTGCTTGTTGTAAGAACTTAGAAACGGCAATGAACTTTAGACGTACTGCAGCTGCATACGTCACAACGTCCTGGACGTCTGCAAGAGAGTATTTCCTGGAAGGGGAGTATGCTCCCTTGTCGGCGAGATCCTCAAAGCCCTCGATGACCAGAGGGAAGCTTTGGCTATCCACCACGTGCCAGTGGAACTCGTTCATCTGGAGGGGATTGGATCACCATGAACTTGTGAACAGCATGCGGCAAGAGTGCTGCACACCTTCACCCAGCTCATGGCGTCGAGGGTCCGCTTGATGTCAGCCACGGGGAAGAAGTTGCGCGCCGTGTCAAGCATGAAGCCGCGATACGGCTGCATTCAACGCGGCGCTGTCAGCTTCACACGCCTCGTGACGCAGCGATGAATATAGCCACGTACGAAGGCCGGCGTGTCCGAGATAACAAGTGGCGTCTGCACAGCGTACGTGTCCTGCTCAAGCGTGTACCAGAGCTGCTCGAACGTGGTGAGGCCGCGCAGCAGGCCGAGGCTGGTCTTGGCCACGAGCGTGGCGTCCGAGCCGTCCGCAGGCACCGTGAGGTCGTAAGACTCGACGCGCGCGGTCAGGTCCTTGATGGCCTCGCTCGAGATGGACGTGACCGCTGCGCCAGACGCCAGGCGGACGTTCAGCTGCTTCAGCTGCTTCGCCTGCTGGACTTTCGGCTTGTCGGACACACCGCGGCCAGGGACGAGCCGCTCATGCTTGTCCGTCGCGATAAAGTTTTCGTGCGCGCGACGGCCGCCGTCAAGTCGGCTGGGGCGTTGGGCACGGCCAGATTGATAGTGAACGAGGGGGCAAGCCGCAGGAAGGTCGAGCCAGCCGTCATGGACTTGGGGTTGGGCCATACTGCCTGCACAAAGCTAGAAACGAACAGGACGATGATAATGGGCAGCATGGTGACGGGGAGCCGTGGCACAAGGTCTGGTGGAGGCGCATCTTATACGAAGAATCGTGTTGACATGCCATCTCAACGCGAAGGCCGCGAAGCTGCGCGAAACGCATGCCATGGAGCGGGCCGAACCTGGATGCGGATCCTCGCTCGAAAATAGCTACATTGCAATGGGGGCAGTAGGAGCAGGTCCGAAGGTGTAGGTGTGCATAGGTAATGGCCACAGAAAGAGTTCAAGACGAGGCATTCCGACCGTTATGGTTCAACCTGAAGTTTGGACTTAAGCTTTTGGGTAGACACTTCATGTTGAACTGTATTTCCCAAGTCTTGCTATTTTCTTGTCCTTTGACGGAACGCATGAAGAGTCATAGTCTCAATCCTAACTTGTATGACAGGGCCTGGGGCAAACCTTTGCCTACAGAATAATCGCCGTTCAAAACATTTAGCTGGTCGCCGAAGACGCCGACGACAAGGGTAATTGCGCAGAGTATCAGGGTTCAAGCGGTCAGCCGCGTCCCACGAACGGCATTTTCGTAGCCCTCCTGCGATCAGAATGTGAGGCTGAGAAGAATGCTAACCTTACTCACATGAGGGTGATATGCAGCGTCTGCACTGAGTTTGGAAGACTCGCGATGTGAACGATCGTGCTAGCCACATGCTCGACATCGTAAACTGCTTCTGCCTTGGTAGAACCATCGGGCTGCAGCGTCCCCTGACCGAGTGGGGCCCCCATATCCGTTAAGCAGTTGCCTACGGTTGAGTAACGTCAACATCATACCCAGGTATAGACCATATCCTATTCGTACCGATGTCGATCTGCGTGCAAGTGATATCAAAGTTCCTACCGTCCAGCGCGGTGCTTTTGGTGAGCCCGAGCAGAGCGTGCTTCGACGCGGTGTATGCGGGCGTGTGTGGCCGCGGTGTCTGCGCCGAGACAGAGCCGTTGTTGATGATGCGACCGCCTGGGGGATTCTGTTTCTTGAACTGCCGGAAGGCGTGCTGCGTGCAGATAAAGGCCGCGGTGAGGTTCACGTCTATGACGTTACGGAAGGTCTCGATGGGGAGGTCTTCGAGTGGGACTTGTGGTGCATTTGTCCCCGCATTCTGCGGATTTCAAGAAGGGAGTTAGATCGAATAGCAGAATGAGGATGTGGAACGTACATTAAATAACAAGTCGATGCGTCCTTGGGAAGGTTGGCTGAGATTTCATGCACGACAGCCAGTTGATTCGGCAGGAGCTTACCGTAGACATCAACGGTCATTTGGAAGAGGCGAGCAACATATTTCTCGTCGACGATGTCTCCAGCGAGGACTATAGCCTCACCGTGACAGAGACGTTGGGTCTCCTGCAACTGCTCTTCCCTACGGGCAGCAAGAGCCAGCTTCCAACCAGCCTTCGAGAGCGCAATCGCGCACGCGCGGCCGATCCCTGACATGCCATCACTGTCAGAAAGAGATAAACTGCGGAATGCTTGGATTACCTGAGGATGCTCCAGTGACGATTGCGACTTTGGCAGAGGGTGAAGAGGACATAGTGTTGCTGAGGTTTGCGCCGGCTAACCGGTGCGGATACAGGGCCACAATCGGCCCGGTGGGCAAACATCATGCCCAGGGCAGGGCGTCGACGTCAAGGCACACGAGTGTACGTCTGTAAAACACATGGTTTACGACAAGATTGTGCGAGGACGTTACGAGGAGTCCCGAGGCTTGACAACAGGGCCGAGGGACCCACACACTCTCGAATCTCCATTGAAAATAACGAGCGAGTCAGTTTCCCATTATACGCGCTTCTGAAACTTCGCGGAAGAAGTAGACCTGGGGAGATCAGGTCATTCCACTGGGACAGCGGTAGCCGCGGAGTTAGTGCAGGCTACATTCCGTCTGATTTTGAGCCCGGCAACGTGGCAGGAGGTTGGAAATTTTGCAGGAGCCGTGGGACCAAATGGTGAAAGCCATGGCGACGGGTGCAAACATGCATTGTCTGCAAACAGGCTGCCATGGACGGAGGAGGTCAAAGGGCACATTGCCAGCCGGAATTTGCCGCTACGCTTAGCGTTCTCCTTCGTCTCCTTTTTTCGCCCGCCATGTCGGTGACACTCAACCCAGCGCAGCAGCTCTCGTTCCAGAGTGAGCAACAGCGTCCATTGGCCATCCAAACCCGCTCAATGTGGACTCAGGGCCGCTTACTTCGCTGGTCAAGCGAACTTTGAGCATTAGCAACCCGAACCCACAACCCGTAGCATTCAAGGTCAAGACTACTGCCCCCAAGGTGCGCAGAGCGCTGAAATATGGCCTAGCTGTGGCTCACGAAAGCAGCTGTATTGTGTGCGGCCGAACTCTGGCAGGATAGAACCAAACGAGACGGTGGATGTGCTGGGTGCGTCATTCAGTGCCTGACGTGGGATACGTGGCTCATATCCTTGTAGTCATGCTCCTCCCCATGAAGGAGGACCCACCGGCGTCGACCAAGTGCAAGGATAAATTCCTTGTGCAGAGCATTGCCATCAGTCCGGAGAAGGACCAACTTCCTCTGCCAGAAATCGTAAGCACGCGCTTTTCCGTCACTTCTGGCACAGGCCCCTCAGCCAACCTGTCTTCCACTTGCAGTGGGCATCCGAGGGCGGCCAGGCGCCTCATGTTCACCAGCAGAAGATCAAGGTTGCGTGGCTCCCCGCCGAGGGACTCCCAGCGACTGAGGAGGCGGACGAGAGCGAGTATCCCAGCGTCCTGACTAACCAAGACGATTCTTCTGTAAGTGCGAATCTGCCCTTCTTCAATATCAACGAGCTAAGAGCCATTGTCAGCGCTACGACACTGTGCGCCAGGCGCCGAATGGGTATTCGCAGGTGCTGCCTTCAGGCATCTCAGAGCCGCAGCTCGTCGGTCCCGGTACAGCGACGCCGCCGCTGCGCACTCTCTCGCCTGCCGCCCATTTCCACGATAGCGCCGAGGATCACGTCGACGCGGCCCCGCCGACGATCGCTGTGCACACCCCGCCGCACACCCCGCCCCCCGTTCCGCACCAGCAGCAGCCGGACAATAGCGCGCAGCTTGCGGAGGCCCTCGCCGAGGTGCAGCGTCTGCGCGCGCTGTTGGCCAGCTTTCCCGAACCCGCCACCGAACTCAGGCGGCGCAAAGGCCTTGCCGCCGACGACGATGCAAAGAGCGACAAGGCCGAGGACAGCCCGGCATTCGACCAGGCGCTCATCGAGGGCTACTCACCACAGCAGGTCGCCATCATTGCTTTCGCCGTCTTCCTCTTCACATATCTGTTCTTTTAAGTTGACCTTGAGGCAGCAATACTCTCGCCGCGACAACCCCAAGATTCTTTTCTGTATATCAATCTACCCTCTTCTCTCGCCAGGATTACACCACATTGGGCGGCTGCCGCCATCTCTTCCGCGGAACCCGTTCTTTTTTGTCGACCCTTTGTCTGATTATCGAAAGTCTTGTTTTGCGTGCATTCCGACGTTGAATGTAGATACACACTCGCTAGATAGGTTGCCTCGGTGTTATGGACCTCCATTATTTGCCCTACGCGTTTGCAGAATTGTGTGAGCGGCAGCCTATTGCCGCCGCCGCCCCTGAAGTTCTTTCCCCTTTCAATCCGTTTGCTTCAGTGACGCAGTCGCTTGCGCCCAGCACGCGCACACCACGCAGAAACACGCAAGCAACACGCACCAGCTCCTGCTTCGGCTTCGTGGCTCCGTATTCCTGTTCGGTACAGGAGTCAAGTGAATCACTATGGTCGGCCGCTAAGTCGTCAAGCACGGCAGAGGTCTCTAGGAGGAACACTTCGGTACCGCGCAATCATCATGGCCTGTGCGGCAGGGGCCCGGAGCTTCACTGTGTCTGATCTTGCGCGGGCTGGTTGCATCGGTGGGCGACGCCGCGACGGCACTTTCGCTCGCACTCGGATGGCCTGAAACGATGAAAGGGCATTCTGGCGCGTCTCCTGCACTGCGCTGCCCATTCATGGAGTCAAAGGGCATCATCTACACGCCCAACTGGTCTTTATGGTATGAAAAAGCACTGGTAACGATCAAACATGCGCGAGTTCGGGCCTGGGAATCATGCATCACTTCGAGCGGGCCTTTGTGCGCTGTTATGATTGTCTTGCCTGGTACTACTCCTAGCAACGAATGGCGAACTGCATGGATCATGGCCGTATGGCTGTGAAGTTGGACGGATACATTGGAGCTCTTGGTCTGGTGCAAGGGCTAGCTGGCGGCGCGGCGGCTTGCCATTACTGCGTTCACAAATTGACAGCTCTGCCAGCAGTCTCGTCCCAGGGGACGCCTTCGTGCCACATGACGCACTTCTTATGGTGCTGGAGGCTGATGTGCTCATTTGCCACGGAGCGCCAATGGTAGCTCCGGAATTCGTGTCTGAAGAATCGCAGGCTCTCACACTCTGGGAGTATTTGATGCCATGACATTCAGTCTGCTGTCTATCGACTCGCTCAGACGGCGACTAGACCTCTTCTGGACCACTCACGGCGCACGTTCGATTTCATGCTTAATGGGAATGACGAGCTTCTGCCGTTATGACAAGCACCGTTATATGGGCTCCGGCAGGACGGACATCTGTTCAGCTCGAGGAATGGGTAAAGTGCTTGATCTCGAGCCGTGGATTGACAGATCTGCAGCGGCTGGGTGACGACAATCCGACAATCATCTCGCCCCGACTTTCTGGGATCTCCACCTCGGGCCTGTCCACGCATGCCTTCCGCGTGGATCCAGGCATGGGTATAAAGCCCGTGCCGTTTCCTCCTCCGTACCTAGCAATTCCCCTCTTGTTTCTTCCCCCTTCCCCCCTCGCCCTTCCCAATGCAACTGTCAAACTTCGCTGTTGTCGCCCTCGCCGGCATCGTCGCTGCCAACCCTACGCTGGAGAAGCGTGCCCAACCCAAGGGCATCGACGTCTCCAACTACCAGCCCTCGATCAACTGGGCCACTGTTAAGGCCAACGGCATCTCGTTCGCGTACATCAAGGCAACCGAGGGCACCAGTACGTCTCAGCCACCATTTTTGTGGTAGCTGTCTGTGACACACATGGATAGTATACACCAGTCCGTCGTTCTCCTCGCAGTACACGGGGTCGTACAACCAGAGCATCATCCGCGGTGCATACCATTTCGCCCACCCCAGCTCCTCAAGCGGTGAGTATGATACGACACTCTCCGCACGACATATGACTTATGGATTGCGGTTTCAGGCGCCACTCAAGCGACGTACTTTCTCGCGCACGGCGGTGCGCAACGTCACGACAGCCTTGAAGGATGACACTGACTGTCAGTTACAGGAGGATGGTCCGCTGATGGCTTGACGCTCCCGGGGGCGCTCGACATCGAATGTGAGCTCCATAACGACGGTCCAAACCTGAGGGCTCGGCTGACGGTGTCGCACTGGCAGACAACCCCAGCGGCGCGACGTGTTACGGTCTCTCCCAATCCGCGATGGTCGCCTGGATCAGAGACTTCAGCAACACTTACCAGGCCAAGACCACCCGTTACCCAGGTATCCACATCACAGACCTGCCTGTGTAAATTGAGCACTGACCTCTTGAAGTGATCTACACTACAACTGACTGGTGGACGCAATGCACTGGAAACAGCGCGGCGTTTGCGAGCACCAATCCTTTGTGGATCGCCCGCTACTCATCGAGTGTGGGGACTCTTCCTGCTGGCTGGAGGTAAGTTGCATTTGCTAAAACGATAGGGACAGAAGATGTGGCGCTGAGAGATAAATCTCAGCTACCATACTTTCTGGCAGCACTCTGACAATGCCAGTCCCAACCCTGGCGACGCTGATGTGTTCAACGGCGACGCCGCTGGCCTCAGCCGCATGGCGAGGGGCTCTTGAAGGGGCGATAGCACGCCAACCCTCGGAGAGTCGAATGGACATTCGTTGTTGTAAGAGTATGGACAATCATACGGACGAATCGAATGTTGTATTGCCTGCCGTACGAGTCTGAGTCGAACTAACAGTACTGTATCAGTTACAAGGTGGTCGGATCGACATTCACATTCACAGTCTGCCCCTTGACCATCTGGCTCGCGCCATTGACTTTCCCTTGAACTTCTGGGTACACCGTCTGCTCCCATATCTCCTGGATGCGCTCGCAGCTCTTGACGAATCGCGACTTGATCGCTTCCCAATCACCATGCACTATCTTGCCGTCGCGTTTGAGGAACTTCCCATCAACAAGGACGTGCTTGACGTCCGCGACATTCGAGTGCAAGATGACGGCCGCAATGGGGTCGCGCCATCCAAGCATATTCGGCGACGACCCATCGAAGACGACGATATCCGCCTTCGCGCCGACACGGATGACACCGATGTCGTCTCTGCGGAGCGCGCGGCCTCCGTTGCGCGTTGCAAGGAGGAACGCCTGCGCGACCGTCATGGGCGTGTTGGTCTGCACCTTGTAGTCGCGCAGCGATTTGCCATACACGCGCTGGCGCGTCGTCTGCAGGAACAGGCGCGCCTGCCCGACGACGTCCGTGCTGAAGGAGCAGTGCGTGTCGACGCCCAGCGCGGCGTGGTCGAGGAAGAGATGGCTGAACGGGTGGTCGTGCCCATAGTGCATCTCGGATTCAGGCGTTATGGATACGAACTGGTTGGTGCGCCGGAGGAGCGCCATGTCCGTGGCGCTCATCCAGCTGCCGTGCGCGAAGATGACGGGGATTTCAGCGTCGAGGAAGCCGTACTTGTGCATTACTTGCGGAAGACCTTCGCCTGAAGGACGGTTTGGTACTTGAAGAATTGAAAATGAGCACAGGCGCACCACCCCACGGACCGCCCGAGTAATGTGAAGTGAATGCACTCGCATTTATGTCCCTTAAATAGTCATCTGAGCATGCCCTGACGATTCGCGGAATAATGCTCACTTTGCGACTTGCAAGACTTGTTTGACGGTCTCTGGTGCTTGCACGATCGCTTCGTCAAAGCCCACAGCCAACTAGCACAGGAAGAGATGTCACTCATCCAATATGAGAAAGAGAATGAGCACAAAGCGTACCGTCGTGGGCGTCCCTTTCCAAGCTCCCTCGTCGTGCATCAAACGCAAGTCCTCCAACTGGTCCTGGATAGTAAAACCGTTGGTCAAGCTCTGGACAGCATACGCCCAAAATATCCTGAGGCCGCTATCCACGCTGGCCCGCAGCCCCGCGGCGCTGGTGTCCTTGCTCCAAGTATGTCTCGCGTGATCCACAATGCTAGTCACGCCCGCATTGAGCGCCTCGTAGTCGCCCGCCAGCGTGCCAATGTACACGTCCTCCGCCGTCCACGCGTACTGCGCCTTCGCGTTTCCGCCACCGGAGAAGCGCTGGAAATACTCCATGAGCGAGACGTCCGCGCACAGCGTCTTGAACGCCGTCTGCCATCCATGCCGGTGCGTGTCCACGAAGCCCGGCGAGACGATGTGCCCGCGCACGTCGACCACCTGGGTCTCGGCTGGGAGTTGCATGTCTGCTATAGCAGACGCCGAAGGCCCGTAGAGCCCGGCGATGCAGTCGCCGAGGATGTGCACGGACGTGTCGCGCAGGGCTTGCAGAGACTCGCTCGTGCTGTCGTACGCGATCACAGTGCCGCCCTGTAGCAGAACGCTGGCGCTGCTGGTCATCGTGTGCAGAGTCCTAGGAAGAGCTGCGGTACTGTCGCCGGCGAACCAGGAGCCATGAATTGATGATAACCGAAGCGGGATAAGATGCTCAGATCGGCGGATCGGATGCTTGCACAACTATGTAGGGTGTTTCTTACCAATGTGATCCTGACGGCCGTACAAAGCCAAAGCGTGCCCTCAACACGCCGCGGGCAAAGGACATCCGTTTTTTTATGTTCGGCATCTCAACCAGCCTGGGAACCGGGTTACCGCAGTTCCGAGGCTTTCATCCCAATCCAACATTTCAGCACAGGCTCATGCTCAAGTTTCAAAGATGCAGTCGATGTATTTGCCGCCCTGCAGCAACGCAAAAGCAAAAGGAAAACAAAGCAAGAAAGTGCCTGTATGTACATAGGGAGCATGCGGTGAGTTGACTCTATCGTGGAGAATGATCTATGTAACGCGAGAGCGAGAAACGAGGAGGGTGAAGTGTGAAACAGCAAGAACAGCCTACTCGACAGCCTCGACCTCGACGGCACGCGTGTTACCCGCGAGGTACGCGGTGATCTTGGCCTGGTTCGGGTCGTGCGGGAGGCTGCCAAGTCCGCCGGGCGCCTTGGGGACGTTCGCGAGGTGGGAACTGTTGTTGACGTGCGTAACGTTCACCCAGAGCTCTGCGGTATCTGCGGGCCCGTCCGTTACGCCGGGCTCCTCGTTCTATGTATCCAATTTGAATTTGCGTCAGTCAATCTGGCTTCGATTGGAGCGAGGATGCGCAACGGACCAGCAGACCGACTTCCATCGCGTGCCAGCCGGTGTTGTGCACGCCACCGAACCAGTAGTCGCCCTTGCAGGCCTTGGGGACGCGCTCGAGGATGGCACCGAGGAGCTCCGCGATGCAGATTCCGTGGCTCACGATGGCGACGTGGGTCTCGCCGGCGGGGCGGCCGCGCGCGGCGAGCACGTGGGGCATGAGGTGGGTGGCGAGCACGCGGCGGCCGCGCGCGCGGACGTCGTCGCGCGACTCGCCGTCGGGATAGCGCTCAGTGCGGCCGCGGATGACGGGGAAGATGCCGCGCTTGAGGTCGAGCGTGCCGTTGTAGACGTGGGTGCGGCCCTCGGCGATTCCGAAGCCCCTACAGACAGCAGACAACGCACGCGAGAGTCAGAATGCGGCCGGGAGAATGTGTCAAAGAGCGGGAGACGCAACTGTTCCCTCAGATCGGGCGTCACGACGAACGGGATCCTGGCTGGGTCGGCCTGGGCTGCCGCAAGCGCCTTCGCCGTGCTGTGGGCGCGCTTGAGGGGCGAGGCGTATATCGCAGTGAGCGGCGTGCTGGCGAAGGAGGCTCCCAGCGCGTCGGCTTGCTGTCAGTGGTCGGGCGCCAGCAAATCAGCCACAGGTCAATTGGCAATGAATGGGCCAGCCGGCCGATGCACTTACTCGCTGTCCTGTGGATCGTGCTCGACGGTGAGCAGCGGCTTTATACGATTATATGCAGATGAGAACGCACCATGGTTAGTGAGCGGCGAGTCCTTCCAGCCAGCCCAGATGGTCGTCTTCTGCTCACACGACCAGCCACAGTGAGCCTAATTGGTGGCAACGGCGGTCACGCTCTGGGTTCTGGGGCACATACGGTGTTGTCTACGGACTGTCCGTGCCGGATCTGGGCAGCATAAGCAGGCTGGAATGCGCTGGATGCTGCGGGACTTACAAAGTAAAAAGTGACCGTCATGAGTGGGGGTAAAAGGCTGTGTTGCGGCTGTGCTGCCATCGCTCGCATTCTGGAACCGGACCCAGACGCGTCAGCCACTCCGACAAGCACTCTCTCTCCCGAACCACCACCATCTCTGCCAGCCAGCCAGCATGTCCTCGTCTACGACGCCCCAGTACGAGAGCGGGATGCTTGCCATCGGCGAGCAGTGCGAGCACTCGACCTGCACGCTCGTCGACTTTCTCCCGTTCAAGTGCACGCACTGCAGCCACAAATATGTACGCGCGTCCCTCGTCTCTGACTGCATTACGCAACCTAATTTGATCTTCACAGTGTCTCGAGCACTTCCAACCCGACTCCCACAACTGTCCCTCATACGACCCCAGCGCTCACGATCGCATTGCGCCCAACTGCCCGTTCTGCAGCGTCCCGATCGCCTATGCCCCGGGCACCGATCCCAACGTCCGCATGGAGCCACTTTAACACGGAGTGCGCTGTCCTCGTTGACGAGGAGAAGCGGAAGCGAGCCCAGAACAAGATGCCCATATGCAGAGCGCGCGGGTGCAGCAAGAAGCTTGTCGCGCCAATACAATGCCCGGTACGTCTCAAACCCATCTATCTATCTGTTTCCTTTGAACATGCGCGCTGATCGGGTATACTACTGTAGAACTGTCGGCAGAAGTACTGCGCGGAACACAGATACGCCAGCGACCATAACTGCACTGCGGCGTCTACGACGACGTCCTCGTCAGCGTTTACGACGTCCAAATCCACGCTTTCAGGAGGACGGCCGAACCAGGCTGCACCTGCAGCGCAAGCCGCCCTTGCCGCACTGAAGCGCAACATCGCAGCCGCCAAGACAGCCACGACGACCAAACCCGCGCCGACGCCCACATCAAAGCCGCCGGCGCGCGCTAACACCGGCGCACCCGCACCACAACCCGCGCCGAAGGTCGCACCGAGGACGGTCACGGCGAGCTCGGGGCCGGCTGCAGCTGCTCCCCAGCCCGCGCCGAAGTCGAAGGTGCCGAACCCGTTCAGCAAGACAGACCGGTGCGAGCCTCTCCCTGTGCCCGCGTCGAGCGAAGCGCCCACCTCTGCTTCCTCTTCCTCTTCCGCGCCCCCTGCTACGCTCACGCCGTACGACCCGCTGCTCGGCTCGTGGCGCCCTCCCGTGATCTTTGCGTCCGCCTGAGCAGCCGCGCGCGGGCGGAGGCGGAGAGCCGGCGCAAGGCGCTGCGCGACCGCGAGCGTAAAGGAGTACGTCTGCGTCGATGCTGCATCCATCTTGAGCCCGTAATTGACGCACCATGCAGCTGTTGAGCGAAGCCGACAAGGCGCGTCTGGCCGAGATGGACAAGCAGGCCGAGGAGGCGGACAAGGAGACGTGTATCATCAGTTGAGATTCCCTTATACTCTACAGCCGGCATGGATTTAATTTTGCATTTGTACCTGGGTTAATTGGATTTGTCTTGCATTTACAGTAGATGTGTGGCTGCTGTCCCAAGTTCCAGCTAGAAGCTGGGCTGGTCGTTTTACCTTGGTCATCGGGCTAACGATCTCGCAGGATTATAATACCAATCCAAGCTCCTGCTACGACGCGTCTGTTATCTGAAGGTCTCTCGTTCGTTCACAACTTCGCCCGCAGTTCTCCCTGGATTCTTTGAACGGCCCTGCCGTCTAAACAAGTTTGTCGGAATTCAGATTCTATCGTCAAAGTCAGATGGCCAAGGTCCTCAGTGCTCACGATCCTGGAAAGGGCATGGCATGCCTACGTGCGGCGACCCACGTATCCTATTGCAACCTGTCCGAAGTTCAGAGGACACCAGAGCGGACCTGGGCGATGTTGACCACCTTTCCTGCTTGCAATTGCCGAGAAGGTGTCGATATCCGGCTGGACGTTTATAGAATCTGCAATGAAGTGCACGCGTTCGACTCAACTGACGATTCATGCAACGATGCTGGTTCTGCAGCTTGGCGGGGCGGCCGCGCCGGAATCGTCGTCCCAGGATGCTCTGGCGACGTGCGTATGTTGCTGAGGACTCTGTGGCCGACTGGTGGGGGTAAGTTCGCAAATTGCCCTCTGCGTGCCACGGCCTGGTGTCCCTCAGTTGCGTTCCCTCAACAGTGGCAGAGTAGTGTAACGCAGACAAATAGGTGCATACAACATTCGGCACAGCCTTGTATAAATTGTACAGACGCAGGCAGGAGTTCGTGTGTGAAGAGAATTGTTCGTGTATGAAGCTGGCACGAGGCTTTACTAGCCTTGCGCCAAGTATCTAGGCGACGGGAGTGATCAGAATGGGCAACTGGACGCTATTGTCGCTGCGAAGCTGTGGATGCATGAGCGGGGCAGACCTGGCCCAAATCTCGGACGGGTCGACGGCCAACCGAAACTCGAATCCGCGGACAATGTGGAAGAGCAGCGCTTTCATCTCTGCGACCGCGAAGCGATGGCCAATGCATCCACGCGGGCCACCGAAGAAGCTCATCAGACCCGGGGTAATGCCTGGGATTGCATTTGCGGCGGCTGGCACGTCTTCCCATCTCTCCGGCCTGTGGCGCCGAAACTCCCAGTCAACAGCGGCCACATTTTCATGGAAAGTTGTACGTACCTAAACTCGTCGGCGTCGGGTCCCCAGATGCTTTTGCTGCGGTTGATGAGCCATATGGGAACAATCACGTCGTCGCCTTCAGAAATGCTGAACGGTTTGTGAGACGAATCGTACACGGGAGTGATATGCAAGTAGCTCACTGTATGTGCGAAAGTAGCTTACCATTGCGGCCTTTCGTGGGTTGTTCCAACGGTATCAAGTCTTCTTTGAATGCTGTGCGAATGACGACAGGTAAAAAAGTGTGGAAACGGAGTGTTTCGCGGATAACGTGGTCGAGATACGAGAGGCTGTTAAGCATGTCGAGTGTTGGAGTCTCGGTGGCGATCCGCTGAAGCTCCAGACGTAGTTTCGTCTGTACTTCGGCGTTCTTTGCCAGAGCATAGATGGCCCAGGCAATGGTGGTACTATTCCGAGCATCAGTATGGTATATGAAACCACAGACGTTAAGGCTATACCTGGTCGTCTCGTGACCGGCGAAAAGAAATGTGGGGATCTGCGCCAGCACTTCCGCATCATTGAGACGCAGAGCGGGGTCGAGATCAGCTTTGAGGTTGGCCTTCAAAAGCAAGGCAATGAGGTCTTTGCCGCCCGAGGAGGATTCGTCTGTCAGGCCGCCTTCCGCGTGTATTGCCTGCTTTTTCTCGTGCAGAATCCGCATCCCGATCTCGTCCATCGTATTCCTGTAGTGAGTGACCTGGCGCGTACGTTTATCGGGCTGCATGTCAAGGTGAGCATAAAATCTCCTGAGAAATTGAGCGGCGCGTACGAAGTATTTGCGGAGGAATGGCAAGTGATTTTGCAGACGACCGAGAAGCACATCGCCGGGCGTGAGATCCACACGAAAAATGGGATCCAAAGCTTCCGCCATTTTACTTTTGGGAGCATTCTCGTCCAAAGAGCCGATCTCGTAGTCGAAGCCTTGAAATAGATGAAAAATACTTCGAGAGACCATCTCGGCAAATACGCACCAGCTCGCCCGATGATGGACATTGTTGCTTTGCCCACCCACTCGAAAGCGTCGACACGCGCAGTCCCTCCAGCGGCAACGCACATATCGTTCCAAATGTCGCGCATCTAAGGATAGCATGTACTATGAATGAGCCGTGCCACACATTAAAGATCCCATACCTTAGCCGAATCGTCCAGGAACATGGGCATCAAGTTTTGGATTTGGGCATAACCAAAGGCTGGACTAAGGACCCGACGCTATGCGATACGTCAGTGAAGATGACATTGATTTTCACTGATCAGTCACTTGGTTCTTGTGTTGTTCACCTGAACAAAAATACGTCAATATTCTTCAAGCTGAGCAGCCGTTACAAACCTTCTGCCCAGAGCACACCTATCAATTGTGAGATATGTTAGATCCATGACATTTAGAGGCAGCGGCTTGCCTTCGCGACCAAGAAATTCCTCAAGACCACGCTGCTCGCCCGGCTGTTTTTGGAACACATAATTAGCAAATATGACATGTGTGACTGCTCGAAGATCTGTGGTGATGAGTACTTGTTTCTTTGGGATAAGGATCCTGGTGTAAGCCTCACACTGTGCTGCTGGCTGGATGAGAAAAGGACTCACGCCGAATTCACTTCGGATCACAAAGTTATTGCCATATTCCCGGGCCCATGCCTCAAGGGCTTCCATGTCCTCTCCATCCGATAAAGCGCCAATGTCCCCCGAGATCCAACTGGATGCGTGACGCGGACCAGGGAGATTGCACAGCGGGGAACGACTGTGACGCCAGTAGGCGTACAGGAACTGCACGAGACGGGCCGCCCAGTACAGGACGAGGCCTGCGACCGCAAGAGCAATTGGATTGGACGTTAAAGGTGGCATAGGCAAGGTGGATGTCGTGGTTCCACCCGAGGCGGATGATCTTCGCCCGACCGCCGTGAGCTTTATAGACGGCTTCATAAACCGGAAGTGCCAAAAGTGACGCCTTCCATATGCAACATGTTGGCAGAACGGGCCACGAGGCCCGAGGCGTGCGGAGCCATCGTCGATAGCGGCCAAGCAATGCATTTCGGGATTTGTTCGCCAATTGCATGGGAGTCAAATCGGGAGTGGCGGCCGTCAAGGGTCACGATGTGTTGAGGTGGAAGATCAAGATGTTTGTCGTTATTGCCGCTGTCTTTCATCTTGTGCGTTTGACGGTATACGATGACCAAAGCCTGTAGCAATTATTGTCGACAGATCTCGCAGAAGATGGAGCATGTGAGCTGCAGAAAGACACCCAACAACCTGCTGTGAGCCTGCAGTCATCAACAGAACGTTCAACAGAGGCCGGCCGTGTTCGATTGACAGTCCTAGGCAGCGCGTGTTCAGTGTGGGCATGTGCGCCAAGTCATAAGCTCGCTGTGGCGCGTAGAACATGTCAATGACTGAGTGGAAGAGGGAAACCAAGTCGGATCAAGCCGTATGTGCCCCGTGGATGGCGAACAGAAGTTTAGATACTCAGTGTCAGTCGCGTCCTTTTGTCCAAATTTCAATTGGTATTCTCATTAATATAACTGTGTAAGTATACTTATGAAGTTCGCGAGAACAATTATTGGTGTGAAGAAGGAAACTCCAAGCTCAAAGGTATATGTGCTTGGCTATTAAACTACGCACTAACGCTGCCAGCGAGGCCCGAAGCGTAATACTTTCGTGCGGCGATATCGAGCATGACGATGAACGATTGGGCTACGACGGCACGGCGTATGAGAACGTTGCTACGGAGCCATCAAGTGAATGCTCTTACCCTCGGGACTATATCCGTCTGGTGTGTTGCCTTCTGCGGGACGAGCGAAGTTGTAAGGGTCAACGGCACCGTGAACCCAGCCATCCTTGTCGGTGACTTCGATCATGCGCTTCAGGGCCTTCTCCGCGTTGGGGATGTGCTTGTTGGAACGCGTTATGACGGCGAGTCGGTAGGTCGTCGCAGCGAGGAGCGCGGTGCCGGCGGAGTCCTCGAATTGGTCCTCCATGTCCATGTAATTCGGGATGCCGCCAACTTCTGACTATACGTGGTATTAGCGGTTCCGCACTTTGCGGGGATAGACTGAGCGGCTTACCTGCTTAGACCATGCAGCAGTGAGGATCTCGTCCGTCCAGGCAAGGAGGTCTGCAGACTCGGAATGCAGGTGTTTCGCGAATACTGATTTGGCGATGGTCTGCTGCACGCGAAGCATGCCGAACGCCGCCCACGAGTTGCCAGTGATCCACAAGCCGGTGTCGTTCCAAAAACCCTCGAGGACATGGTGCCAGAGGTTGGTCTCAGGATCACGGAGGATGTCGCGGTAGCCCTGGCATTGCTGGTACGCGTTGATCAGGAGACCTTTGCCCTCGCGACCACCCTGAGACACGCCATAGTACGCGATGAACGGCGGTGCCATCGACATAAAGTCAGCCCTGAGAGTCGTAAGTATCATCCTTGAGACGGAGTGAGAGAACTAACCATGCCTGGAACGTCTCGTTTCGGTGAGATATAAGCACACCCTTGTGCGGCGCATCGTGCAGCAGGAAGTCAAGTTGCTCAGAGGCGCTCGTTTGGTACTGCTCCTCGCCCGTGGTAACGGCCGCAATGACATCGGTAACACCGAGGCCTGAGATGAACCTGCAGTCAGATCTGGACGAAAGAGCCTTCTGTGTAAGGGCATTTCTGAGGAGCACGTACTGGCCGAGTCAGCGACGGAGCCTGTGTACCAGAGGGGCTTGTATCCAGGAGAGATGGTGTTTCGGATGATCGTGCGGTTAGCGAGGGCAGTGTCCAATGCGGCCAGGGCGACGAACGGGAGCGCCTCACCACGCTTGGGCGGCAGCCTCGGAGCATCGAAGACAGCCAGCTGCGGGGTATCGAATTCCGTGATAGCCTCCATCATAGTTCCGATCTCCCAGCTGTATGACATTCAACCAATGAGTAACAACTGACAATGTGGAGATGTGTCTGAACGCCCTGCAACGCACCTTTCATGGGAGATGGCGATCATGTTCTCACGGACCTTTGCGACGGTCTCACGGTCGAACTCGGGGTGCGTGGAGGGCAGCGCGGCCGCGAACGACGTGGAGATCAGGGAGAGAGCGACGAGGATCAAAGAACGAATGTTCGACATAGTGAACGAGTACAAGTTCGAAACGAGGGTGAGGAGGGGAGGAAGCTCTCGACCTCAGCAGTCTCGCCCCACCAGATTTTATACAATTTGTAGCCCGGGAATCATGGAAGTCCGAAGCGGCTCGTGGAGCGGCGCAGTCTTTGATGTCAGGTTACACGTATGGATTGTTAGTCAGTGTGGTTCTCCATCAATGATGGCCCGATTAGGCCATTTTGCAGGATCTTGGCAGGATCTTACTCAATGCTCATGACGGTGATTGATGATGGGCAACGCGAGTCAGCTCGGCGGCGACCGGTTTTGACCCATTTCTTGCTCGCTGGTGTAAGCTCGTCGCCGCAGGCCACACAAATTGACGTGATTTACCCACATAACTCCCATGTACCTGGCATTCAGTGCAGATTCCGTCGCACGAGGAGGAACATACCAGTTATGATGAAGATATGTCTGGACTGAATCCTCCATGGTCCACAACATGTCAGTGTGCAATGGTTTCATCATGCTTCCACATTATCGTTTACCCACCCCGGTGTCCTGAAGCCCCCCCGCTGATCGATACGAGCCACTGTAGTCCACTTTTCTTCACTGTACATTCCTTCCGTCCCCAGGATGGCCGCGTCTTGACACCGTAGTATAGGGTAGTCTGTAGCGGAATTATAGATTCATCATCATCATCAATGGTTTCATCATGAGATTACGTTCACGTACTCTGAGTACTCCTCAGAGTCGATCATAATAAACTGCGCCTGCAGAGCTGCGCGCAGCAGCAGAAAGCCCAATGCTCAGTCCGTGTGCCGCTTATGGCCAGTGGATCACACATGGGAATACTAGTCGCTGCCGCCGGCATCATACAGCCGAAAGCGACTTCGCCTTGTCGCGTCGCTAAGCTCATTCCCAACGCGCTCCGCTTCCTGCCGGGACGATGATAGAGAACTGTTGGAGGCGGAGCGCGCGTCGCGGGTATTGCTTGGGTAATTGCGCCGAGCTAAATTGCTGAAGCGCCGAGGAGTTTGTGAGAGAGTGTAAAATAAACCTTCAACCCGTGCGTCCTCACCTCATTCCGATGGCAGCAGGGGGCATAAGTCTGCACCGGCAGAAACTCACTCCTTATGACGAATTTGGAGTTCAAAAAGGCGATTGGGACCCATGCCAGACTGATCGGTTTCGCGATAGTGCGTCGACCTCTCGCGAGAATCGTAAACTGCTGAACGTTGGCAAGTACAATGACTGTGTAATCGATGCACAAGGCCACTGAAACGACCAACTGTGCGGGTTGCCGTTAGACCGTTAGAATGAGTAAACCCAGAGCAAACCACAGATCAGCGCTGACTGCCTGATAGCGGTTATAACACGCAGTTATATACACGGGATCGCAAGCCTCCGAACCATTGTATAATGAGCGTCGTTGACAGGCTATTTGGGACCACTGCAGAAGGTAACGATCAGTATCCAGAACATGGGAAGAGCATTGAAATCACCTCTTGCGCCTCTTTTTTTTGGCGGAAGTGGGGGCTTCCCTTTTGCAGCACGTTTCTTGCCCTTCGTCCGACGCGCTAAATCGTTGTGCATCGTGTCAACGGGATGAATAATCAGGCCACAATGGTACGTAAATACCGTCTTCATCTCGGTCCTCACTCTGCTCGCGCTTCCCATCTTCGCCCGCTGACGTCCCACTCTGCAGCGTGCTTCCAGCGAGACTGTCGATGGGAACGTCCGCGTCGGCCTTGTCATCATCGTCTGACGACAACTCCCTTGAAGACTCGCCACCTGGCGCGCCTTGGACGGAGGTGATGGCGAGACCTCTTCCTCTTCCACGGCCTCTAGTAAACGGGCGGCCTCCGCGACCCCTGCCCCTGGTGCCCTTGCCTCGCGTGGAGGCCGCAGTTTCCGCGGGCGACGGTGCACCCGGAAAACCAGAAGGCGAATGGGCGTCTGCAGTTGCGCGCGAGATAATGCAGGTAGATGACCTCGAACTCGGTGTGGGAGAATTCGCGCTGGAAGAAGCCATGCGTGCGCAGGTTGTCTGATTCGCGCGGATAGCTAACGAATGGGTATCGGCGCAAGGGATGGGTACATCGTCCTTGGGTCAACTGATGCCTTCCTACAAAACAAAGACGCGTCAGACCGTGCTTATTAGACTGCGCGTAGGCGATAGACCCTTGTGTAACGCTGAACGTGGGGCAGGACTCACGGGACCACAGTGCCAAAGTCGCGTTGTTTTCTTGAGCAGATGTTGATCATGTGGAAATGCTTGTGGAGGCTTGTGGATGGCACAGGATGCCGACTGGCCGCGTGCGCGCTACGACTTTAAAGAATAAATTCTCGCCAAAGGGCGTGTCCAGGAAAGCTCTTGGGTAGTCTTGAGCTGATGATGCGCTCGTCGTAGCGCGTTCGGTCTCGGTCATCTCGCTGGGTGAAATCGGTGAACGCGTTTCTAGCTCCGCTCAACGCGCTCGCTCGGCGATGCGACTCGGTGGGCATGGCACGCCCATGCGACAAGCTCAATCGCCCAGCGGTGTGCGCATTTTACAAGCATGCGGTCGCCGCACAACGAGAGGCGTGGTGGAAGGCGCCGCTCGCGCTATTCAAACTGCAGCGTGTTGATCCTGTCGGCTCCAGCGAACGCGTTTGGTGGTTGTCGGGAGACAATGACGGCCGCGGGGTCCGATCCGCATTCGTTCCGCGCAATTACTTAGGTCTAGGAGTGCATCTCGAACAACTGCAGCCTCCTTTCAGCCAGTCCTCTGGAATCTCGGCATTCGACACTGTTACTGTGCGCGATCGTGCTTCCAACCTTCTACTGAGCCCGAGAACCGCGCGGAATACACGCACAGCACTGCAGGCACCGCCCAAGCAACGCCATTTCACCTTGCCCACACGACAAACATTCTTAGGACCTCAACCTCGTCCCCTTGCGTCAAGACGGGGCTCCCACAGACCTTTTCGTCCGAAATGTCTTTGGAATCTGCCAGCGACTATAACGACTCGGATGGAATTGCCCTCGAAGCTGGAGGAGAGGTTTTCGTAGTACGTAGTATGATCTACGCTCTTGTCCAGCGGTCTGAATCATGTCAAGGTTGGTCGCAACCGTCTTGTTCAAGACTCAGCTGTGTTCCGCGACATGTTCGAGCTCTCCGGGACGAATGCTGCTGGCAGTGAACCGGAAGGTACACCCGGACACCCGATCCCCACGGGTGACGATGCGGCTGCCTTACGCGATTTCATATGGGCAATTCGCGTCAGGTATGTGCCGTCCGCACATGAAGTAGTATCGGACTCCTCACCGGCAGGAACAGGCCAGCGGCGCTGCTAGCCTTCATCCAGACTGAGAACACGCCCGAGAAGGCAGTCAAGCTCATAAACGTCGCTAAATTGGCACACAAGTACCAGGACCCCAGTATGGCGGACTGGGCCCTGCAGCAGTTATACGAGACGCTCTCGCCATCGGGATTTGCTCTTGAGGGGTCGGTGCTGAATCCCCTGCTCGCCACTCTCGCACAGTTCGAGAGCAACGATGCCAAGGTCTCAGCTCTTACGCAGCTGCTCCGCAGCCGGGTGGACGAAGCCAGTCTCCAAAGCTCATCCAATTCCCTCGACCTGATTGCGCTCATCGAGGCGTGCACGCATACCGGGTTCACACCTCTTCTCAGCCCCGCGTACAATGCTCTCCTCATTGCTCCTGAAGTCCAGTCGCTGCAGTGGACGAATGATCCCGAATCTCAGCGACGAACAAGAAGCAACTGTTATACGGTGCTTATCGACTTACCGAAGAATGGGATCGCTTGCTGCGGGGCTGCTCCAGCCAATTTGCTTCGCGCGTTAGAGAGCAATGCGGGTCATCGCGGCCCGCGGACCTCCTGGCGAAAATGAACGCGGCGTGTACCTTGGCCAACAGCCTCGTGATCCCTGAGCAGATGACTTATATTAACGGTAGGTACTACAGCACCACATATAACCAGACGTATATGCAGCAGTACCCGGAGGTCTCGCCGTGGGTGGCAGAATTGACGAAGTTGATAGCCAGTTTTCCCGATCAGCTGGACACTTACTTTAATATCGAGGATATAGGTCTGTAAATGTAATCATAGCTACTTTTTCTCGCATGCGTCCAACCAACATGCTCTAAGTACCTACGTATGTGAGACCCGAAGCATACTCGTCGATCTGAGAGCTCGAAATGGCCTGAATGCGCAATTGTCCGAGTTGCGCGTACTGTACCAGGTCGACAGCGACCTTGCATCGGCGGCTCGAAGTCGCAACAAAAACGTGACGACGACAACGCTGCGAGCGCAGTTGGGAGCAAGTAAATGCACCCAGGACACTCAAACGCAGCACATCCATGACATGAATGATTCCATTGCACGACAGGACGTAAACTACATTTCCACTCTGTTTCGAGCGCTTCATACAGACGGGATTAGCGCAGAATTTCGCGGGCCAGGGGGGGTTGGGGTCATACAGTTCGAGTTGCGGTACTGTTGAACATCGCCAAGAAGCAGGGTCAGGGCGCGGGACGCTGCGCACGGGCACACACATACCGTATACAAAGCGGCGAAAGGAAAGGAGGGAATGGATGGAATAAGTGAAAAGGAAGGGCAGAGGTGATGCAAACAACGATGCAAAAGGGGCAGCTTGTATATACAGATACCTATGTTCCACACCGCAAGGGGTGATACTTTTTGGCGATGCGAGAGAGTGGGGTCGATAGCGAGCAGGCCGGTATTGGGGAGGGTTCGAGAATGCATAATGTACGTGGCGGCGAGACTTTGGCGCAGGGTAGGCGTTGACGCGGACGTTGACGGAGGGCGGGTCTATTGCGAGCTCCAGGCGGTGAGGAACGTCAGGTTCGAGTTGAGGCCCGCCGCGGCCTTCGCGAAGGCCGGCGGCGCGGACGCTGCCCAGCTGAACGCCGAGCCGCGCGCCGACGAGTCCTTCGCGGAGTCTGCTGCCGCGCCCGCTGTGTCCTGCGCGGAGATGACGGCGACGAGCACGGATATGTCTGCAGAAAGCAGCACGCACAGTCAGCACTGCAGGGTGAAGGGCAGAGGATAAACACGCACCATCCGCCTTGCCGCCAGAGAACTTAATGCCCTCCTCGCGCGCACGGCGCGCGAACGGCACCTCGTCGCACAGGTCAGGCGTTCCTTCGAAGAACGGGTCCTGGTCCTGCTGTGCGGCGTTGTCGGCCTGCGTTCGAACTGGGTGTCGAGGACGCTTCTCCGATGCACGCTTTGCTCGCGAGCACAGCGCTTCGGAGAGCAGGGCTGGGAGTGCATGCTGCCGGATGGCCGACGATGCAGGGCCTAGGGTTGAATCTGCGTGGTCGGATGAGCGATGTGAGGTGGCCCTCAGGGCTATGACATACTGTTAGCCTGCGACGTGAACTTGTTCACTTCATCGAGAACATCTTCGTCCCACAGGTTATCCGACAGGCCGTCCGAGGATAGAATGAGGATATCGTCGGTCTCGACTTTGAGCGATATGCTCTGGGCGTCGCTAGGCACCGTGGAGGATGACGGGCCGAGTTGAAGCGGATGGTTGAACTATTCCATGTCTGTCAGCCCAAGCGCTAACGAGGCCAAAAAGGAAAGCGGGGTAGAGGTCTAGAGATCTGGCCAATCAAAGGAACGCGAATGCGGGGGTGCGGGGAAAAAGGGGCACGTGATGTGCAGATCTCAGAAGCATTCCAACGAAACTCACCTTCCACTGCTGTTCTTCAGAACGGTAGACCATCTGGCCGTCGCGGATGAGACACAGCGCGCAATCGCCCAGGTGGGCCACGCGCAGCTCATCTCCGAGGAGGATGGCCAACAATGCGGTGCTGGAGCCGCAGAGGGTATGGTCAGCGCGGGACAGCGCCACCGCGCGTGTGTACGCGCGCTGCAGCACGGCAATCGGCTCCAGGAGGTCCGTGTTGTGTGGGTCCTGGGCGACAGCGGGAGCAGCCTTGGGCGCGGCGGTGCTTAGCGATGCTTGGGAAGGCACGGTCACGGGGGCGTGCAGGACTGTCGACGCGGTCGGGGCCTCGGATGGCCCCGGGCTCGACCAGATTTCAGGGAGCGGGTTGAGCGCCGAGATTTCGTCTGCGCAGAAATGCATGAGGCGGCGCGAGAAGAGCGCGCTCGCGG
This sequence comes from Auricularia sp. M12, assembly GCA_037042885.1. Classification (NCBI taxonomy): domain Eukaryota; kingdom Fungi; phylum Basidiomycota; class Agaricomycetes; order Auriculariales; family Auriculariaceae; genus Auricularia; species Auricularia sp. M12. Next base: position 1,296,243 of record CM073209.1, read on the forward strand.
ACGGGCCGGCGGGCGTGTGCACGGGGAGTCGACGCCGCGCGTGCGGTGCGCCCAGCCGCCCACGCCGTCTGAGACTCCGAGAGCATTGGGCAGCAGAAAATAGGCGTCCTCGCCAACCTGTACCGAGAGATTGAGATCCACTTCGGCAGCGGGCGCTCGTTGCATGGATGACGCGACAAAGGACGTCGAAGCCACTGGCGTAGGCGACAGAGCCCGAGGACGGTGCTTAGGGATGCCATAAGCTGCGCTCTCCAACGAAAACGCTGCTCGTGTCTTTTTGCTCGGGAACGGTGCAACGCCGCCGGTGGGGATGCTCGAAAGCAGCTGGTTGTAATAAGACATGGGCGGGAACGCTGCAATTGACGACGGCAGCGAAGACGACGTCGTCGGCAGTGGAATCGAGCGCGGGCCTGCAGGTACAGGCGCTTGGTTCTGCAGCGGGGGCGTGGGCGGCGGTTGCGGGTACTGTGAGACTTGGAGCGGAGACGGGCCGTATGACTGCGACGACTGCTGCGACGAGCCCGGGGACGGTGTCTGGAACGATGGGGCGTCCGCGTAGAACGGCGAGAGTCCGTCTGGCTGGGTCTGGGACAGCTGGGATGGTCCGGCCTGCTGTGTCGACGATGGCGAGGACTGGAAGCGTGCGTTGACGGCGCCGGAGCCGGTCGAGCGCCCCGACGAGTGCGCAGGCAGCGGCGGGAGACCGGGGCCGTCGATGTAGCCGTGTGCGAGGGTGGTGAAGGAGAAGGGGTGGGCGCATACAGCGTCCTGGCGCGCGGCCGGACGCGCGGGCGCGGCAGGACCCACAACGGCGGTTTGCTCATTGCAGCGGCGAGCTTTGGACAGCGGGCGTCGGCGGGAGCTGGTGCTGCTGGCCAGGCAGGCTCAGGTGCGAGCGCGGCGTCGGCTGGCGATGATGCTGGCGCGAAGCAGAGAACGGATGCCTCCGCCCGGTTTCGCCCGGCGCTCTCATGTCCTTTCCTCCGCCCCTCATTGGCCCTGACTCTTCTTTTCACGCTGCCCGCTGGCCCGAACAGTGGCGGCCGTCCGTCGTCGCTTTTCATGTGCCAGTCCTGTTATTTATTTCCTGCGAATTATATGCTGTTTGACCCCATCTCACTGCATCGCGCCTCAAACATGTCAACGGCGACGAGGCTTTTTGCGTTCAATACATTTGCTGAGTGAGCGCGTGCGTCTGAGCTCCGCATCGGCACCTTGTCTTCGCTCCGCGTCGCCATGGCCGACTTTGTCCTCAAGTCGTACAACGCCGACCTCGCGAACGACGAGGAGCGCGACCACTACGGCTTCCGGCGGAGCAAGCGCCAATCCGCCCAGTCCAAGCCGCGCTGGCAGGACCAGCTCTCCAGCGACGACGACGACCGCGAGCAGGAGTCCTCCGACTACCAGAGCGGCTCCGACGAAGAGCAAGAGCGCGATTCAGACGCCCAGTCCGCCAGCGACGGCGACTCGGACGACTACGAGCTCGCGCGCGACTCGTCCAACAAGCGCTCGCCCAAGAAGGGCGCGCGCGGCAGAAACGCGTCCAAGCGCGTCAAGTCCGACGACGACAAGCTGCGCACCGTCGCCCGCGTCACCACGCTCGCCATCGACGATGAGGAGGGCAAGAACGCCGAGGCCGACATGGCCCGCGCGAATCGTGCGTAGTACATGCGCTGCGGATCCTCCCTCACCTTATTTTGACTCGGCGTAGTGGCGAAGGTCGACTCGGGCATTCTGGCACGAATCAAGAAGGCGCTCACGCTCGCGGCGCATACAGGGACTGGCGAGCAAGAGGCGCGCCAGGCGATGCGGTATGTGCTGCACTCGCTTGCTGTCTCACCCTTACACCTTGCGCAGAATGGCTGGCAAGCTGATGCAGACCCACAACATCTCCCAAGCGGACGTCATGGCCACCGAGACTGAAGAACAGAAAGTAAAACGGCATGTCATGTTCTCCAGTCTGAATGCTCCCCAACGCTCACACTGTCTCAGAGCGGGCGCGTCAGTGGTCACAATCAGGTCGACGACGGGCGCAAGCGTAGTCATGGCCGCCTGGACAAGTACGCTATCCGGCGCCATGGAAGAGTTCTTCAACGTCAAATGCTACTCGACAACGTTTGGGGACCGAAGCAGGATCACCTGGACCTTCTACGGTGAGTAGGCAGCACCATCTTCGCGTTGTAGACGGCGTCCTCAATGAATCTTCAATGTAGGACTGGCAGAAGGTACGGTGGCTGCCGCGCGCGCGATGGAGTGGTGCCATAACCTCGTCAGTACCAGTCGCAGGTAGCTGGCGGGCCACCGCTAAATCGCGATACGATGTTATGTAGATCCTCACCTGGAGCGCGAAGAACAAAGCCGCGAAAGGCCGCAACGCCAAAAAGTACGCAGCGCGACTCCTACACCGCGACAAAGCTGAGCAACTTCCCACCCGACAGCTTGTACTGCAATGGCGTCGCGGACGGCCTCCTCGCGCTCGCACACGCGGAGCGCAATGCAGAGGAACGCGCGGCGGCGCGCGCCGAGCGCGAGCGCCTGCGGAAGGCCGCCGAGGACGAGGCGGCGCAGCGTGCGGCGGAGATCGCGCGCCTGAAGGACCCCGGAGCCCGTTGTGAAGGACGAGCCGGTCTCGCGCAAGGCGAAGGTCGAGGACGTCGAGGACCCGCCTCTGAAGAAGGCAGACCGCGACCGCCCGGGCCACTCTGACTATACCTCGGATTCCGACGACGACGACGAGTACGGCCTCGCTTTCGGTGGTGGGCTCGCCGACGCGTACGAATTGGAGGACCCGCACGCGGACTTTGACGACGCGGACGAGGTGGACGAGAGCATGGACCTGGACGCCGCGCTGCGCACCGCGGAGGACAAAGCGAAGCTCAGATCAAGATCGAGATCAAGCCCGACCCCGAACCCGCGCCCCCGCCCCGCCGAAAATCAAGCCGGAGCCGACAGACGACGCATGGGCGAGCACGATGCAGCTGACGCGCTTCCGCGCGGACGCGGCGGCCATCGCGGACGCGTTCCTCGAGCAGCAGTTCGCGCGCGAGGCCGCGCCGGGCGAGAAGCCGCAGAAGCTCAAGATGGGCGCGCGCGCGCCGCTCGTGTGGAAGGACGAGAATGGTCGGGCGGCGTACCACAAAGGTTTGTGCACTTCTGCTACGTATTCTTTCAGAGCCTGACGTTACGCTCAGGGAAGGAGGACGCGAAGAATATCGAGGTGCGGCGCAAGCGCATCGAGGGCGCCAAGTAGCGACCTGGAGCATCTCTGAGTCTACGGCTGCCCTGGTTCATTTCTTGACTTACTTTCTTGCTTTCGTACACTTTCTGGTGTTATACCTTTTATGCACAGATACCGACCAGTACGCTCTCAGCACACAATGCTTCTGCAATATCCTGCACGTGTACCCAGTACAATATCCACAATGTTGTTCGCTCTCCGTCACGGCCCACAGTATCATCCAGCCCGCCGAGGGCGAGCATCATAATATCATTGCCCAGCGACCCACGCATCCCGCAGCGCAACGAGCATGCCCGCCGGCGCTCTCACCGGGTCCTGGGCACCCCTCACCACTAGGGGCAGCGCACCACAGCACGAAGCTCTTCCACGCGACCTCGCTCGCCTCGGCGGCACTGAGCCGCGGCACGCGCCCTGCGCGCCCGTCCGCGCTGAGGATGGCGGTCTCGAGCTGCGCGGGCGTCGTCACTGGTACGCTGGTGTGCGCGACGGACAGATCGGGTGGGGTTTTGAGGGCGCTTCGGGAGGCGCTCGGAAGTTGAGGAGGCGAAAGAGGGCTGTTAGGGCGTGTGTGCGGGGGTGGATGGCGTGGACCTGATGCACGACGCCGTCGTTTATCAGGTCCACGAGCCGCGGAACGATTCTGCGAACAGTCAGTGAAGTGAGGATGAGAGGGAAGACCGCAAGCGGCGAGCACACTTTTTCGGCGGAGGCTTCGGTTGTCTTGCCTCTCTGACGGGCGCAGCGTCCTCCTTGAGCCGCTCGTCCCAGGCGTCGTCCTTCCACGCGGCGTGCAGCGTCCCCCTCACGCACGCCTTTCTCGTACTCGGCAGCTCCTTGAGATGCGCGCGCGAGAAGTAGCCGCTGCTGAGATTGTCCTACAAAAAGCGCGTCAGCCACTGCTCAAAGTACTGTACAGAATGCGCGGAAGGTGGCGAGGGCGGCAGTGAAGAAAGGCGAGCTGAGGAACGCCGGGTCGAGCTCGACGTCGACGATCTGGTGCGCGTCGTCCATATGCACGTCCGCGGTCTGCGCCTGCTGGCCGCGCCGTGCAGGATAACGCGTCGAGCTGCGGCTGGAAGCCGGGGAATGCCCGCGGCGGGCAGCGTGGTGCACAGTATGGCGCGCGCGTCCGGGCTCAGACTTTACGCCCATGTCGTCGAGTTGATGATGCGCTACGCGAGATTGAGCAGTGATGAGCCATAGAGTAAATCGGTGCGCACGCTGAGGTCGACGGAGGCGAGACGGCTCTTGGGGTTGGTGAGCATGTCCTCGATCTCGTCCACCGGTGGCTCGTCGTCGTCTGCTTTGCGCTTCTTGCCGCGCGTCGCCTTCGGCTTGGGCGCCTCGACAAAGTCGTCGACCTCTGGCAACGGCACCGTAGCGCGTTTCGCGCGGGTCGGGCGTGGGCTCATTTTGGGCGTTGTGGCGCGAAGCAAGGCGGGATCGACGCCGGCAATGTCCGCTACCGCGTCTTGACTCTCCAGCTGCAGCGCTGCAAAAATTGGAGGCATTTACAAACCCAAGGCTGGCGAGGATCTCGGCGTCCTTGAAGATGTGGTACTCCTGGAATGAATCGGTGAATACAAGGCGCATAGGGCCCAAAGTAAGCACGCACGTCTTCGCCAATC